>OX383939.1:20265512-22765512 GCA_947532085.1 Elegia similella | reverse complement strand
CATATTTATATAAAACGTAATGTACTTTGAAATGACTATCAAAACGTTGTACACTGAGTTAGCAAATAGGCCGGCAGGACCCCATTGTCCAAATGTCTGCACACCCAACAAATATGTAATCTGCATTTAATCAGGCATATTTGCGCCGCTTAGTGACCTCAGCGGCGGCAATGGGCGAAAATATAAAGAATCATTACAATAGGCCGCATCGCTAGCAACCCATCACTATTTTGATTCTGTTTTTCATCTTTACGCCCACCAACACGCTAAACGTGGCCTTTCGGTCTTATGACCTTAGGCTCTGTCTACCCCGTAAGGGATAAAGACGTGATAATATGTATGTATGCACTTATTTGGGTGTTTTAAACCGATTTCGCTCTTAATACTTATAAAAGTGTAACAGATATAATGTATGTAACCAATCTGTTAGAAAACCTGTTGTTATATTTTTCTTTGTACGTGTTTACACAGTACGTATCCACATAGGCATTTCTCAGGCAAATGTGCGTACGCTATCGCATAGTTATGCCAATGTAAATCTTATTGGCTGTAACAGTTATAAACACTTACGAACCGGTATTTTTTAAAACAGAATGAAAGTATAATTTTTTTTCTGTCTTACTTTTAAAACTGAAACAAAAAGTGCTCAAAACTCTATTGGGGTACCGGTAAAGTTCATGGTAACAAACAGTCACCAAAAATACTGATTGTTTCCTAATGTGCTGCACAATGTTGTTCTTAAATATAACATAGTTGTTTGCTTTGATGCGAGTGACACTTTTTTCAACCTGCTTAAAGGCATCTGACTTTTTATACATTTGACTTAATGCTTCCTTTATCAAAGCTTTCCTCAGAGTCCTACAGAAAAGCCCTGCATACTCCGCAAGTTACAAAGAAGGCATGTCTATATGAGAGACACTCGGCAGAATATGTTTAACCTAAGAATAATAATAGCCATAGCTTTTTCCTAGTCTGAATTTAAGCTTACTAGGTGTTTGAGCCGTAATACTAGTATATTCCAAATTACCATATTGTCAGTCTACCATTAATGTACCTAATTAGTTTGTTATTTTGCAGATATTTATGTCCACGCTCTGTTTTATAAACTATTTTCTATTTGCAAACTAATACTTAATTGAATGTCTATATTATATTGGTTTTGCTGTTGGTCATCCTTTCTGAAATAAATAAATAAAATAAATAATGTAACGTCCATCTGACATGCACACTCATGTTCGTAAATAAAGTCTATTCTATTCTATTCTATAAACACAACTACTATAGCGACATCATAATTACATATAGGGTAATAATTCGCCACTGGAACCACTTGTTGATTGAGCACCGCCCCGTGAAACAAGGGTTTGTTAGTACGAGAAAATGCGTAGAGATGGCGTTAGAATTAAATGAGCATTTCTTTGACCTTTTCTTGAATAACGGGATCTACTCTGTTGATAATGTTATTTTGAATATATTGTGTTTTGTATTAATTTTGCTCATTTCCCGCGACTTGTCTTGTCTGAATAAATTAGAGACTATGTGCTACCCGCTGATCGAATAGAAGAATAAAATGGAATTAGGTACATTAAATTTTCTTGTAACACTTATACACACACAATACAATATAAAATAAAAATTTTAGGTAAGTATAAGAAAATCAAAATAAAATATCTATAAAGATAAATATTTACAGAATATTGAGTTATATTATGCACTTTAAATGTGTATAATTAAATTAATATTTAAGGGGCTCCCCTACAACAGACATGATTTTTCTGCCGTTTTTATAGTTAATGGTGCGTGAGTTTGACTCGCTCGCTTTTTTTTTAGTTTCCAGCTTTGATTCAATAAAAAAAGTTGTTCATATCGACGGGCTGACTCACCCCTTTAAGGATTGGGCAGAGTTTTCTTTATTATTGTATGTTTGTTATTTACATAAGAATAATAATAAATAAATAAATATATACGGACAAATCACACAGATTGAGTTAGCCCCAAAGTAAGTTCGAGACTTGTGTCATGGGATACTAACTCAACGATACTATATTTTATAACAAATACATATATAAATACACATCCAAGACCCAGGCCAATCTGAAAAAGATCATTTTCCAACTTGACCTGGCCGGGGATCGAACCCGGTCACTCCGTGTCGCAAGCTGGCGTGTTGACCGCTAGTCAAAAGAATACATTTTGTTTTATACCAAATACAATAAGTATATTTTAAACAACTTTTTCAAGGTTCGCACCTTTTTGTATTCTAGAGTGTCCATTTTAAATTCGGTGTGAGACGGCACAGAGCCATAAACCAGAGGACGGTGAAGACGCTTCTAACGATGTATCAAATGTCAAGTAACATTGATTAGTTTAGGAGGTACGAAATAAACATACATAAGTAGCTATATATCGCCGTATTCAGGTAAACATATGCTCAATTACTGAGTAAGTACTAGTGCTTACGAACAGAAGTCACACTCTGCAAAAGTATTTAAAAGAAGTCGCACTGCAAAGAAATATCATCTCAATGTAGTAAGCGATACGGTGTATTTTAACTCGCGTCAGAACGCAGCATTTTTCCGTTTAGACACCTAGAATCCATTGCAAGTCGTTCTTATAGCTCTGAACAAACATTTAACCAAACACGCGTCGTTCCTACTGGATTAAGGCGCTGTGCATCAGAAGAATACCGTAAAACGTGTATTTTTTCGTCGCGCAGTTAGCCTTATTTTTTAACGAATACAAGAATGAAAAAAATATGAAGTACAGTTCAAAGATCAAAATAAATGGTTACATCAAATATGTTCAAAAAAATATTTAAAACCCAACTAAATAAAATATCAGAAAAGCTATATCCAGAAAAAATTTCGTCGCGAATTACTTGATATTTTCATTTATACGTCTATAAAAAGTATAACTAAATGAGCAAGATGGATACCTACAAAAAATACAATATTTGGTTATAATTATTGAATTATTAAATTAAAAGTGAAATTTAACACCTAAATGGCAGACACGGATTTGAACTGAGACCTGCGACAGGTATGACACAAATATATCAAATATTGCACGATGTCCGCTACAAACGGTTAAGGGATACAGCGGTGGTCGCGCAGGTACTTTTTCGATACCGATACAGAGTGAGACAAGCCTGCTAATGGTATTAGTCGGTATAGACCGGGTCATAATAAAGATTGAGTGGGCAATTTTACGTGAGCTACCCCGGATCGATATGCGACAGATGCTGGGCCTTTGTAGAAATATCTAATGTCAAATATCAACTATTTGCCACGTAAAAAGTCATCAAAAGTGTATCTAGAAATCGTACGTAAACGCAAAAAGTAAGAGAAAAATCCAAATCCTAACTAATATTATAAATGCGAAAGTGAGTTTGTTTGTTTATTTGTTTGTTTGTTTGTTACGCTTTACGTCGTAACTACTGAACCGATCATCATGGAATTTTGCATACACGTTGTCTGGGGTACGGAGAAGGACATAGGGTACATTTTATCCCGGGAAAAAGTACTGTTCCTGAGGGATCGACGCGGGCGGTGCCGCGGACGAAAGCTAGTACTTTGTAAATCAAGCTATTATACATCATTTTAGAGTTATTTTCTGCGAGCCCTTTAATTTGATATCTTTAATGTTGGAGTGCATCAAAAATAGCTAGTCAGACATCTTGAGTGTTCCGCCATTTTGGCTTTAGAATGACGTAACACAGCTAATCATGCACCCAAACTAAACGAGTATGGAACATTTCAGCTCAATCGTGGAAGATATCTGCTTCAATATTAAGTTGCAAGATTCCACCCGAACAAAAATAGTTACTTATGTACATTGCAAGTTAAATAAACGCTTGTAAAACGATAACATAATCGTCTAGCAACACGAATAGTTCAAACTGCCTAATAAAGTAATAAGTATACGTAGACATTCTACGAAATTTCAACAAACCCTCATACCATCTTCAAATAAATAAACGACACTTTGGCTCCCATAAATATCATTCCAGATAATCTAACATCGTAAAATATGCTCTATTACTTACGGTATTAGTAAGTATAAATTGTGTCATAAATAAGATTGAGTGGGCAATTTTGAGTGCTCGGGTCCGGCCCGTGCGGACCCAATATGCCACACATTCCGGGCCTCTGATGACTTATTCGGTAACAGATAGCTCATACTTTATATGGTACACTTGAAGGCTGCTACGGTGTTTTTACACCTAAGTGAATTAATTTTGTACCTGTATCATTTTTAGTTTTTAATACAGCACCTTGGGATTCTGTGTATTCTCTTAAGTTGACAGAACCCGTCTAATAAATATAAATAATTAATATATACGGACAAATCACACAGATTGAGCTAGCCTCAAAGTAAGTTCTACCATACTATATTATATAACAAACACATATATAGATAAACATCCAAGACCCAGGCCAATCTGAAAAAGATCATTTTCCATCGTGACCTGGCCGGGGATCGAACCCGAGCACCTCGTGTCCCAGGCTGGCGTGTTAACCACTGCGCCACGGAGCTGTCAAATACGCAGGGAGAAGGGTTACCCATTCCAAATTCAAAGCCACTTTCCCCAAGCGTTTTTTACCGCTAGCTTTCGCTCGCAACTTGGCTCGCGTCAACGTCGTTCCTTCAAGAATAGTACTTTTACACAAGTAGTACTTTTTCCGGGATAAAAGGTAGCCTATGTCCTTTTTCGTACTCCAGAAAACTTGTATACAAAATTTCATGATGATTGGTTCAGTAGTTACGGCCTGAAAGCATAACAAACAAACTCACATTCGCATTTTATAATATTAGCAAGGATACTAATAAACGAAACAAAAATAATGTCAGCATTGATTTATTGGACGGACTGACGCAGATACGCTTTTGTTATTGCTAGACAGTGGTTGTCAAACACTGTTTTTTATATTTATTCAACCTGACTAATGTTTTTACTTGTTGACCTAACATTTATTTATTTATTTATTTCCAACTCACAACCATCATTACAGGAATAACCTAATGCAATAGTCGCGGAAAGTTATCTTAAATACACATACAATTTACTTTTTATAACAGATATGATATAAAGCTATATTTGTAAACTCATTCAGCGTGCAACAGAATAAGTCTATTTTTAGTGCTATAGCGTTCAAAATCCGGAGAGCCCGCGACAGCGGCGCATCCCTGAGCAAGTTTGTCCTCCCGCACGGCACTACTAACAGAGGTGGCCGGCGACGCCTGGATACATATTCATTAGGTACACATAAACAAATCCACTCCAACAACGTAGGATTATCTATTTTCCCCTTAAAAACTTTAAAAATATACGCACAAAGTGTCAGCTCCCTTCTGACACTAAGTTCGTTATACCCTACCATTCCCAGTACAAACAAAGTAGGGTACATAAGTGGGTACTGTGGGTACACGCCGTACAATCTTAGGTAAAGGAACCTAACAAACTTATTCTGGATTTTCTCCAGCATGGCAGTGTATTTGGCCTCACTCGGAGCCCAAACAACTGCATTGCTTTCCAGATGGCTCCGGACTAAGGCGTTGTATAGCGCAACAATAGCCCTTACATTCGTAAAGCTTTTGACGGTACGTAACGTGAAACCCAAATTCCTGAAAGCCTTTTTGCACATGCCAACAATGTGTTCCCTAAAAGATAAATTGGTTGTGAACCGTACTCCTAAGTCCTTTACTTCCGTCACTCTGGGAATCTCCAACCCGTCAATGCTATACCTATATTTAATGGGCGAGTGTGCGCGAGATAAAGTAATAACTGCACATTTGGAGCTATTAAACTGCAAGAGATTTTTCTTACTCCAGGCTACTACACCGTCGATGTCACTCTGGAGTTTCCTACAGTCGTCCTCATTATATATAGGCAAAGCAAGTTTCAGGTCGTCGGCAAACAACTTGCAAAGAACTGCAGCAGATGAGGGGTAAATCCGGCCTCTGATAACTTCTCGAGCAATACATCATTATTCACGAGGTCAAACGCTTTTTTGAAATCAAAATAAGCCGTATCCACCTGCCCACCGCTGTCTACTATAGGTACTACGTTAGTCACATAAGCAAGGAGATTACTAGTGGTACTTCTCGCCGGTCTAAAGCCATGCTGGGCATCTGCTAGTTGAGGACTAACCTGTTCGAGGATATTACTTTGTATAGTCGACTCAAAAATTTTCGCCGGGGCAGACAAGACGGCGACCGGTCTGAAGCCTTCCACTGTTGTATTATCTCCCCCTTTCGGCACTGGCACCACTCTTGTTAATTTCCAATTAACCGGGAATACACTGTTTTTTAAACAAAGGTTAAAAATATGAAGCATTGGCATCTCAATCACAGCTCGGCAGTCTTTAAAGATAAACGGGGGAATACCGTCCGGGCCAGCTGATTTTTTTGGCTTTAGCTGTCGCAGTGCCTGCTGCACGTCCTGCAGCCGCAGTGAATCCAGGTGAACCCGCGCCGCCCCACTCGTCGCGCCTGCCTCCGCTCGTACAACTAGGTTAGGCCTGTCCGAACTGTACACCGAATGAAAATAATCGGCAAACTCTTGGGCGCATTGCTCACCGGTAAGCATTACCCCGCCTTTCATAATTATAGGAGGACTTCTTCTCCCCTTCTTAGAATTAACAAAATTCCAGAAGGATTTAGGATCCTCCAGAATTTGGCTCTGAGCACGATGTTGATGCTGCTCGTATGAGCATGCTATCATATTTTTAACCCTTGCCCTACACTTAGAATAAGCATCGTAATCGCTCTTAGATTTACTGCTTTTATAACGTTTATGTAAAACAGCTTTCAATTTAATATTACCTATAATTTCTGGGGTATACCACTCGGGATATACGTACCTCTGTTGACTACTACAATGTCTTATTTTCCTAGGAACACAATCATCAATTACGCTATTTATATGTTTATAGAAATATTCGATACTGTCCCCTAAGCCCAGTTTATACAATTGACTCCAGTCGATATCTGACAAAGATTTATATAACAGTGGAAAATTGGCTTTACTGAAGTTCCAGCCCGACGTGTTATTAGATATTGTACCAAATGAACACTTACCCCGGGCCGAACCGGCGCGCAAGTATACTTCCACCTCCAGGGAAGGGTGCTGCCGGTCTACCGGCACTATGGGATCTGCCTCCGTCACTGTCACGCACTCTCGGTCCCCGAACGCACTTAACACCAGATCTAAATACCGCTCGTTACAATTTGCTATTCTGTTGCACTGAATGAATTGGCAATACGACACAAAATACTCATAGTAATTTCTCACACATTCGGCACAAGAGTATAAGTTAAAGTCTCCTAATACTAATACTTTACTATAATTATTACAAAGTTCCTCAATAATTTTAAACAGTAAAAGGTATTCATTTTCGCCACTATTTGGTGGGATGTAAACAACACAAATAACAAATAAGAATCGGCTTCGTAGGTGAACAGTCGCACTAGCTAATTCGAACACACGCTCACTCACACAGACGTCACACTGCAGTGGACGTATTTCGTAACGCGGAGTGGCCACTAAACAGACGCCTCCTTGTTTTCGCCCGTCAGTCCTATCACATCGAATCAGAGAGTAGCCAGCTGGAACCATTTCTGCATCTTGTATCGATTCATTGCAACCTGTTTCTGTGATTGCAATAATATGGGCACTTGAAGATGAAATACCAACAAAAAAGTCAACTAACTTGGTTCTTAAACCACGGACATTTTGGTAGTATATACTGACTGACTGACTTTCACTACTGGGCCTTATTGGGTGATCTGCGAAACCAAATCCATTCGCAGTATTCGATATTTACAGCCCAGTTTTCTGGCTGGCATAAGGCATCGTACCTACTTTCTGGGACCCCAATAATGAAAGAAGCGTAATCTCTTTCCGTCTTATGGGAAATTTTTTCAACATTTATGTGAAATTCCTCTGCATACAAGCTTTTAACATAACTTTCCAATGTTTTTGTACTTGTTTCTTTTTCTAGTCTCCACACATGTAAGTATCTCTTTTTCTCTGTTCCTTTAATCTCAATAGTGCTCGTATTTCCTCCTTTCCTCACCTCACTATTTGGAAATCTTTTCTTTTTCTTAGACACAACTTCCCAGTTTCCTTCTTTTTCCGAATCTTCCTTTTCTATGTCCCTCTTTTCTTTCACAATATTTTTTCTATGTGACTTATTTTTGCTATTGGAGACACTGATCTCCCTATTGCTGCTATCTTGAACTAGTCCTGTGACTGGTTTCATGACCATATCGCCCTTCCTCGCGGTTGCGCTTGCGACTGCCGGTAGCTGGGGCGCGGACGCGCAGTTCTCGATCACCGACCTCGAATTTTGTTTGACTGCCCGCACAAATGATAATTGTGATTTCCTAGAACTTTCTTCTACTTTTTTTGTCTCCATATTACCATCCAGCTTTTCCAAAACTGTCTTCATCATTTCCTTAAGTTGCTTCAACTCACTTTCCGTACTAATCAGTTTATTGCAAAGAATCTCGTTTTCCTTCTTCCGATCAGCCAATTCGGCGGACAAACTCAAGCATATATCCCGAATTTCTTCCGCCCACTTGCTTTCGTTCTCACACACCGACTCCTTAGGTTTCTGACGACTTCCTCTCTCCATATTAACATTATTAATCGACGTAAACATTTTTTTTCAAATAGATATTAGCACAAGCACAACACCACACGTCCGTACGCTCGCGCGTCCGTACGCATATATATAACATAAATTTGATGATACGTACTTCTACGGTATGATAGAGTGAACGATTCAAAGAAGTAATAATTGTATCTGTGTACATAAAATGTACGAAGAACACTAATTCGATATTATTTTAACCTTCTGCCTTTAAAGGGCGTATTATAATCACCATATCATTTTTATGTCATAATCGTTATCTATGTAAACCGCGTTTTAAATAGAACCCTGGTACTTCCAACAACTTTGACAAGATGTTCTCTAGTAAACACAACTTGTTGATTCATACACAGTGAGTGCCACGCTCGGAGTTGCTTTACATGCTTAAGCGCTAATAATGCTTACGCCATCTGGGCCATTCATCTCCTCAGCATCCAGTAAAAATGACACTATTACTCATCATCATCATTTCGAGTAGGTGTCACGGTCAATCGACCATGCACACCCTGGTGTCAGAGTTCTTCGGAACCGCCTCTCGGCCTCTGACGTGGTTCTTTTAACGACTTCCAGATGGCAGCCGGGACCACCGGCTTAACGTGCCTTCCGAAGCACGGAATCATCTTTATTATCAGACAATCAGGTGATTCAAGCCTGCAATGTCCTAACCAAACTGGGAACAACTAAACCAAGTATGCTTCCGGTGGGAATCGAACCCACGACCCCCGCCACTGTTGGGCTGTTACTATTACTCAATAGCATAGTATGCATGGTGCCAAGAATATGTGCAGATACGAGTATCATAAATGCAATAGTAATCTTGTTACCACTTTACGCTTCAACTATTAAATCAATTGCGATGAAATTTGATATGGAGTTAGTTTGAAGCCCGGGAAAGGATATAGGGTACCGTTCATCCCGGAAAAAAATCTTCTGTTCCCGAGAACCAAATTAATGCGGGCAAAGCCTTGGGCTTAAGGTGATACCACTGTAAATAAGGTCGTTCTGAACCTTATTTATCTCGCAAAATACTTAAATTAGGAGTTTCAAATCTAAGTAATATGATTTTTGACTATTTCATCTCCAAAAATTGAAGATGAAAACACGTTTTGATAAAATTTTCTCGATAGAAATATTTTTTGAAAAATTGTCTTCGTTCGCAGAGTTTTTGTTATTGTAGCTCAAATGCGACGAATGAAATAATGATTTTTAGACTAAAAGATAGGTTATTAGTAATTCATCAAAATGTAAATATGAAAATACAATTAACCGGTCTGATTTTATATAAAATAGAAATAACGAATTTGGCGCTTACGTTTTTTTCTTTGAGCGACTCGAGACTATCTCCTATCTCATCATTCACGGGCTAAACCGCCAAGCGCTATCCCTTGCGCGCACTTGATCAGTCCTTTGCCGAGCGAAGGTACCAAACATTTGAGGCCTCGCCTTAAGCTAGTTCATAATAAGGCAATTTATGGACATGGGCTTGAATTTATATGGAAAAAGTAATATAGATTATAGGCCGTTTGTCTGTTTGCCTACTTATCTGTATAAAAAAAAATTATTGAAAAATGCTACTAAAGCACGGAGTAACTACTAAAGAATCGACGATTATCTCAATATTATTATTACTTAATCACTCTCAATAAAGGTAACTTACCAACTAGCCTTAAAAAGCGACTTCTTGACATGTGTATTTTGCCCATTCTAACCTACGGTGCCCAGACTTGGTCATTGACCAAAAAACAAAAGCTTAAGTTGCAGGTTTGCCAAAGAGCGATGGAGCGCAGTATGTTAGGTATTAAAAGGAAAGATCGTGTCAGAAATACTACGATGCGCTCCATCACTAAAGTAGTCGACGTGGAAAAGAAGTCCGCTAAACTAAAATGGGATTGGGCGGGTCACGTATGCCGCATGAGCCCTGAAAGATGGACACGTCTGATAACGTCATGGGTACCTACTGATGGAAGACCTTTAGGAGGGAAGCCAAGAACGAGATGGAGAGACAAGCTGTTTGCTTTCAATGAGGGATGGCAAAACATGCCAATGAATAGAACAAGGTGGAAAACAGAAGGGGAGGCTTTTGCCCAGCAGTGGGACCTAAATGGCTAATAAAAAAAATCACTCGCACACTTCTCAATTAAGTGATTTTTTTTAGGCCCAACACCATACATGTAGAGTTGTGATACTGATAGGTGGCAGATGATGTTGCGGAGATACAAGACCACGTCACATTGTAAATTGGTTTATTGCTTCTTGATAATATGATACATCTTGATGGTTGGGCGTGATGGGTCCTTTCTCGTTGGCTTCTTCTTTTCGAGTCGTCATAGTTATATTTGTCCAGACAATGTTTATATTGTTTTCAACCAGTAGGACGCCACGGTGATACCCTTGTCGTTCGCCTCATTCAGATTCTTAATTGTGCAGGTGGTGGGACAATTAGGACACGTCAATAGGTAAGCCATAGACTGAATGGCGCCGCAGTCACAAATGTCATTGTTGGAGAAACCCCACCTAACTCGATTTTCCTGCCATCTCCCTACACGAGCTCGGAGTCTGTTCAGAGACTTCTAAACAGCCCACGGGAGATCGCTTCCCGGTGGGAGTTTCTCTGCAGGTGGTAGTTCAGAGGAGTGAGGCGGGTGTTTGCTTTTCCACTGTGCCAGTCGCACTTTTGGAGCTTCGTTGGGATGTATGTAGGGCTGTCTAAGAAAGATACTTCGACTCTTTAAACGTGAGGGTGGCGGCGCATGTCCGTAAAGTAGGTGCTTTTCGTCATGAAGTTGCTTGAATTTCTCTACTGCACAAGCAACGTCACGTCTCACGCTCGGCTCTTCTCCTCGTTGGCTGGCCGATAGTATCTCCAAAATGAGAAGAATGATAAGAAGTTTAATGCTAATTATAGTAACGAAACCGCTGACACGCGGCCTACATGTATAAGGCCGCGTGACGCCTAAATGATGTAAGCTCGTACATTGTTCGTTACTTAAGAAATTACCAGGTACTATAGTCTACACTTAGCACAAATTTTGTACTTTATAATTATGCTTTTCTTGCCAGGAACTTGATCACGTAGGTAACTGTTATAAATTTTATGTTAGCCTTACAGACGTTAATGTGAAATTTCTTGAACATCCACCCACGCATTTTAGACGCCTACGACCTACATCTCGTTGTTAGGTCAAATTATTAAAATGGTACTCAAAAGTATTCCGTGGGGTTAGTTTTAGCATATTCTACATGTAAGTTTGTTTACCGGAATATATTATTTTAAGCTGAGTGTATGCCAATAATATTGTCCGAATATACCTATCTACGTAATAATATTAGCGTATATTGAGGATCTGGTAGGTTTGGTACGTATATTTTAAAATAGTGACGGTTCAATTCAAAACGTTTATTCAAAGTATTCAAAGAAACCTATATTAGGTTTCTTTCATAGATTTAAAAAAAACTTTGATCACTTATTAATTGTCATATTCCACTTCTCAACAATTGTTGACGTTAAAAATGTACATATGGCTAAGTTTAATGCCGCTTCCCAAGCGGAGTGCAGAAGAAGCGGCAACAAACTGCAAAGCGCATTTTCTCCAAAAGACGTCAGCTCATAATTTTTGAAAACCTTAGAAACTAAGTATGTGTACTGAGTATACTTTGGTCTATTTAAATGTCATGTTCAATTTGAATTTTAAAAAAATGTCTAATGATTGAAATGAATAACACCGAAAAAAAAAATACAAACTATGTACCTACTAAAATTAAAATGTCATTTTAAAAAATATCACGTACAGAATGTAGCACACATAATAGTAATTTGTATACAGAATTACGAGGCGTCCGCGCCAAGCTCAAGCCAAATATTCCTTTCATTAATAAAATCTTCGGTCGTATAATAAGCCTTTTTATAAAGTAATTGTTTTATATAACTTTTAAATATTCTATCAGGCATATCAAGGACCGATTTTGGCAATTTGTTGTAGTAGCATATACAGTTTCTCATGAACGACTCGCTAACTCTGCTTAGCCGATATCGCGGAAGAAATAATTTATGATTGTTACGCAAGGGTCTATCTATTATATCACTAACTTCACAATAGTTTTCCTTGCATACATTATATTCTCGAATATATACTGTGAAGCTACAGTTAAGATATTAATTTCTTTAAATTAATATCTTAACTGTACTTAACTTTAGCTACAGTTAAGATATTAATTTTAAAAATAATTTGTGATTGTATAGTATACGCTAGAGTATAATTGAAGTGTAGGTACATATTATTGTTATCAATATTTGCACACCTGCATGCAGGTTGGTTACATTTGACTTAAGATCTATGTAAATCATGCAAATAAATTATTCTATTCTATTCTATTCTATAAACAACTGTCTGAGTGAGTCCCAGGCCGAAGATGGTACGAATTGATCTTTTTTGTAGTATAAAGATAGTCTGGATGTCGGGTGCATCGCCCCACAGAAGTAATCCATACGAACAGTGGCATATCTGTCAGTTGTCTAATCCTTCTAACAGCGTATGCCACGGAACTAAGCCTATTAGAAAGTTTAGAAATATGGGCGCACCATTGTAGTTTTGAGTCGATGGCGATCCCTAGGAAACTAGTATCATTGACGAAATCTAATTTTTGACCATCTATTAAAATGTAGACATCGGTCTGCCCCACGTTCGGGAGAGTAAATTTAACGCATTGGGTCTTTTGGGTATTTAGCAATAGGTTGTTGGCTGAAAGCCAGTTAGAAATTTTTGCCAGCTATTTATTTGTAAATTTTGTTACGAACTCGTTTTTACTGGTTTGTTAGGGTTACGTAGCCATCTTTGGGAAAGGCCTTTGTCCAGTACTTTTATGGCTGTAATAATGATGCTGATGATGATGATAAAAACCGTGAATCTATAATGAATTTATCTCGCGTAAGTTTTGATATTATTAGGTATCACCTCACAAATTTCCAGGAAAGTATTAAGATCTTCATTATTTTGAGAATCACTTTTATCAACTCGTGACAAAGAATGTCAGGAGCAAAGTAGGACGTAATAAAACAGTAGCGTGTGCATATGGGTAAATAAAAGTAAAATAAAATGAACATACTCGTATGTGCGTCAGCGCTGCGGGTGACGTATGGATTGAAAATATAAAAGAATGGATAGATACTGGTCACGTTTTTATCCCTAACGGGGAGAAACAGATTAGCAGTACACTTAGAACAAAACACACATGACTCTAATGGACTATATAAAATTGTTTCCATGCTGAACTGGGAGAAAAGAATAAGCCGGCCAAGCCCGTACCTACGATAATTTAAAATTATTAAAAATATTTTTATAATAATTATTATAATATAGTGATGGGGAATGGAAGTAGAAGAAACAGTTAGATGTGTGTTTTAGACCTTCTTTTAATATGGGCTATAGTCGTAAATTCATATTTTACTGATAATACTTAATCTAACTCACTCATAACTCATCATAAATCTCACCGCTCCGGATGGTATCTGGTTCAAAGGCTTTCCATAGCTATTCAAAGAGGAAATGCCGCTACAGTAATGGGAACCTTTGAGCCGGGTACGACTTGCGGTGGCATTTTTGATTAAATATTTGTAAAATTATTTGGGAAATTGTGTGATTTTTTTAATATTATTTGTTTTAAATGGAAATAAAATATTTGATTAATGGCTTCAAGCTTAATCTAATATCTCCAACTTATAAAATTTGTGCGTAATTTTATTCTGATATGATTTTCTGCCTAAACAAGAAAAACAAATTATAACTTTTTATAACGGAGCCGGTACAACTTGTGAACAAATTAAAGCGTACCGTACAGCCTTGCCAACTTCGTGTTGTGGCGAAACCTTTTTATTGGTAATTTGGGGTACCATAAGCCTTTTCAAGATGTAAAATAAAAATAAAAAACACCTGTTAAGAGCGACTCGCGTGGAGAGTGGTAATGTTCGGTAAAAGTAATTTTTCGCCTATTTTTTTGAATAGATTTAAAACAGCGTGGTTTAGAAACTTCTAGCTACGTTGATATAATAGATTTCGCCCGCGGCTCCGTCAATGTCGATCCCTCGGGAGCAGTTGAATTTCTCGGAATGAAAGGTACCCTTTGTCCTTCCCCAGGCTTCAAACTAACTCTATACCAAATTTTAGCCAAATTAGTTCAATGGTCAAAAACGGAAAGTTTCATACTAACTTTGCATCCCCGTTTTACCCTCTTAGGATATTAATTTCAAAAAACCCTTTCTTAGTGCCCTACGTTATAAAAGAAACCCCTGTGCAAAATTTCAAGTTTTTAACCCTTATACTGGGTGGCGCAAAAGTAAAGACCCTATTTGGTTCAGCTATAACATTTTTTCTAAATTAGAAAACTAGATTTAGGTTTTTTTAAATGTATATTTGTGCCATTAAATTTCGTACCATTAGGATTTAAAGATGATGTCTTTTAAATGGTGACCTCCAGAGTTGATACACATTTGAGCCCTATTTATGACATTTTGCATAACTTGCCGTAACACTTCCTGCGATATGTTCGTTATTTCTTGACGAATGTTTTCTTTTAGAGCTGCGAGAGTCTGTGGCTTGTTCACATACACCCGAGATTTCAAAAAACCCCAAAGAAAGAAGTCTGGACTGGTCAGATCGGGTGATCTTGCAGGCCAAGGCAAATCGCCAAAACGAGAGATAACTATCACTGATGAATTATTCCGTAAGAACATTGACACAATTATTCCACGTTCTTGGGGAGTAAAACGGTCCATGTTTATTTTCAGTGTATTTTACATTTGTTCACTACACAATTTTCAAAAACAGAATGACAGAAAATGTCATATAAAAAAAATAAAAGTATTTTCTTTAGTGCCAGTACTTTTGCGCCACCCAGTAGTTTAGGCCCTCCGTTGATATGTCAGTCAGTCAGTCAGCTTCTCCTTTTAAAATTTATATATCAAAATCCTATTTAAGCAAACGTAGCTCCAATCTTTAATTTCAGTTCAATCAGTCGAAAATCTAAGAAGATTTATACAAACTTTCATCAGCTATTTTATCCCCTTAGGGGCAGAATTTATCAAAATACTTTCTTAAGGAATGCCTACGTCATAGTAGCTTTATGTATGCAAAGTCTCAGCCCGATCGATTTAAAATTAACAAAGTTTCATACAAACTTTCATCTCCTATTTTATCCCCTTGGGGGTTCAATTGATTAAAATCCTTTCTTAGCGGATGCCTACGTCATAATATCTACCTGAATGCCAAATTTCAGCCCGATCCGTCCAGTGGTTTGGGCTGTGCGTTGTTAGATCTCTATGTCAGTCCGTCACCTTTTTAGTTATATATATTTAGATTCTATAATGTAGGCTTTTGCACTTGTCGTTTTTAATTAAATGCTGCAGATACATTATTTACTAAGAAGCAAGACTACAAGGTTAGTTGCGAAGTTAAAAATAAGTTATGGAGTTCGTTAGTGCAGCGCTAACAGTGTTAGCTGGGAAAAATGTTAACTCGCCATATTCCCTGAACGCGATCAATTAATTTTAACTACAATTTGCGTTGTAACTTTATTAAAGTTAAGGGGAGGCGAGACATTGAATAAGAAAACTGTTTAAATAATAATTGGCAGAGCTAGCGAAGCGAGTAAGGCCATCTAGTTGAGGCGAGACAAAAACACATTTTTGTATGTTTGTACGTGGCTTGGCTGCGCGATAAATCTCACACCGGTGCTCAGTCAAATTAAGAAGGAATTTTGACCGTTTACACCAATTTTATTTGACGTTTTCTTACTAATTGCCGGGGCGGCCGAACGCTTTTGTATTAAAAAGTCTTTCTTTTTTTGAGTTCCCGTTATTAATACCATAGGAAAAGTTGATCATTTTGACGGGCTGAGTCAACCCTTCACTGGAACGTCGTTGGTTATGTTACACGCTGTATAGATAATATAGTTGGCCGGTCCAGACCCTTTAGTCTATCAAAATTGTATTTATTTACACTCTTATTATACAATATGTTAAAAAAAAAATTGTCGGACCCTTGAAGGTGTGATCGAGCCCGTCGATATGAACAACTACTTTTCCTAACCAATGCTGGGAACTCAAAAAGAAATCTATTTTTCAAACAAAAGTGTTCGTCAGCCCGGACAAATTATATGGGAATCGCAAAAAAAATTGAGATCCCAACATTGTTTCCATAGGAAAAGTTGTTTATATCGACGGGCTGAATCACCCCTTCAAGGATCGGACAGGGTTTTTCTTTACATATTGTATACAACTAATGGGCGAATTGCCGACTATAAACACGTTTAAGTTTATCGTATATAAAAGCTGTTTAGACATAAAAGTTGCATCTTAATAAGAAAGGCACAAATTTTTTTTAAATATTTTCTGAAATAGCTGAAATAGATATGAGTATTTTTATGTTTATGACCCCCATATTTCCGCCATTTTTAACAATTTCGAAATACTTTTATATAATTACTGAACCTGCTCACAAAATTTCATGAGAATCGGTTAAGAAATGCGACCTGTAGGCGAGAACAGACAGACAGATGGACAAAAGAATTTTCGACCAGTCGAAACTGAGGCGCTTCGCTCGCTCGGTCAATTATAGATAGATGTAGAAGGAAGATTATAGATAGGAAGGATTAGGATGAATAAAGAATTTGTTGCATGCTCCATTGTAATATACCAATTGTCAATCCGTCCATATTTTGTAGGTCATCGTTTTACATATACGAGCATGGAGCATGTCAAATCTACGCGTGCGAATTTCCGCCGCGGTTTGTAATTTCCGACACAGAATTATCTGTTTGTATAGGTAATACATTCATGTGTTTCTGTAGTATGATGAGCTGATCAAATACGTGATAAGTTTATTAAAATTCAATAACATGTTGATATGTGTAAATAATGTTCTACAAGGCTTTGTTTATGATAACATCATACTTAAATTCTGAAAAAAAAATAGAATAGAAATAGAATAGATTACTCTTTATTGCCAAAATAATAGACAAATTAGTTATAGAGAACAAAAAGTAACAAAGTTTGTACAAAGCGGACTTATCGCTAGCAAAACTAATTATAATTTAGCGAAACAAAGAAAAATATTATCAAATCAGTCCGCAAATTCTCGAAATGTTTGGAATGCGCCTAGTTAGACGGCCCACGGCATAATTAAGAGAACTTTTTAGTCCTTATTTATACCTTTGGAACGAGAATCGAGTACTGAGTGCCTTCTTTAAATATGTAAGGTATTGTATATGGTTATTTAAAAGACATTTCCTCTCCTTTCATCTCGTCTCCACTTTACTAGAGTCTAGGCCTAAGATTGCGTTTCCACTAAAGCTGTGGAAGGAAGCGGAGCGGGAACACCCCTGGTGTTGAGAACAACAGCCTGTCTGGTGGTAGCAGATATGACATCGCGTATGCGTGCCCAGCCTTCCGAGCTGCTACTTGCTTTTCCTCCATTCATCTGAGTGAGTATTATCCTAATACCTTTCACTCCTCTCCCAAACCTAACAAATTCGTATCCTTCCCAGCTTAAAAATGCTTGCGATGGGTAGCAGTGTCGGAAGCATAAGAAGCTAAAGAAACTGCGCTCGCCAACCTTCCTGCCAACGTGGTGAGTATGGCAATATACTAACCAAAACATTTTTGGAAGAGGCCTTAGTCCAGTAGCGAACTTTTTTTGCGGCTGTAATGATGATGATGATGTTAAGCTTTGTCAATTACCTTCAGGCAGCTTGAAAAATCTATCACCAGAAATTGGCCATTTACACACGAAACAACAAAAATGACACAAACATGCTATCACATTGATTTATATTGCTGTCATATCTCAATCTTCCTAAAAACTATTATCCCTTATAGTTTGTGATTATACTAATAGCAATAATAGTAATTCTGCGTCGCACACTCCATTAGTTATTTGAGTTAACCTGAATAACCTCATTACTCTCCGACGTCAAATAAATGCCATTTACCTACCGGCCGAGCATTCCAGTAAACTTGCACCATTGATATTTAATTTTCTGTAGACATTGCAAGTGATTGGTACTTGTCACAGAAATTATATTGAGTGGGCTTGCGGGCGTGGCAGGTGCGAACGCTTGTGCAAACTGAATACATTTCTCTAAAACGTAACCGCATTTTAGAGTAGGAAGTTTATTTGCATGCGTAACTCGTTTGGATTTTTCACTTAACTGCATTCTTGTGCAGCGATTATGTGCAAAATTTAAGCTCCGTAGGGTACAGGTCAGACAAAGATTAGCGCAGCTAAGAGGATCTTATTAAAGCACTCGAAGATCAATTTAAAAATTATTACAATATACTTCGCGCGGGGCTTCTCGCATACCTTCGAGGACGCGTGAGCATTTTTTGTCAGGTTCATGTATGTATGCACTTTATTTTAATAATTTTAAGTGGAGCTTAAAGGAACGGAGCAGAGCGCGATATTGTTTAACAATTTCTATGAATTTCTCGTCTATTTTGGCTTGATGACGAGTGAGTGAATGAAGAGTACATATAGTCAACTACCTACACATGCCCAAAGTGTTTGAGTGACTCATGATAGGAAAAAATAATTTCGGGGAGTCCGTAGAGGCGGACTCCCCGAAATTATTTTTTCCTATACCTCTTCGGGTGGTACCTGGTTCAAAGAATTTCAATAGCTGTTCAGAGGGGAAACGCAGCTAGCTTTATGGAATCTTTGAACCAGATAAGATTTGGAGCGGTTTTTTTATTCACTCTAATTTGTGTGTGTGTGCGTGTCTTTTTTTTTGTATTAATAAAGCGTCTGATTGTATTTTTGGATTTTTGCTATTATTCAAATTAACTGTAAGTGGATTCATGTGAAAATGAATTAGTATGTTTGTTTGTAATGCTTTTTTGGGTACACAGTGACGCGGTTAAAAAGGGTTCTTCATCTTCATCATTAATAAAATAAAAAATATGAAAAAATGCCTAACTAATCCATCTCCATAAGAAAAATATTCAGTTTCATTGATATGCACTAAAGTTCAAGATTTAATCGTTTATTTCATATAGGTTTCACATTATAAATTATCATATTTTATTTTTCTTCCTAATTTTTGACCATCAAACTTTATTTCGAAGCTTATATACAACCAGTGGCTAGTTATTCGTGTGTATCACCAAAATGGTGGTTTCATAAATTACGCTGATTTGACGGAGCCCCTGGCGGCAATTCCCAGAAATCCAATGGTTTGATCGTAGACGGCGTAGGAAGGAGGGCAACCATCTGCCCGCTAAGAAAATTTCACTACAGGAGCACTATGACATTTTGTTTCAGTTATTCCACACATTCTTCATAAACATGGGCATTGATAACACCTAACACCGATTTCACATTATAAAGTCAAAACATAACAAAAAAACATTATAAAACAAAAAGGTCAAGAGTAAGCCTATTCAAAATAAAAAAAAAGCGTAGGCTACTGAAATTCTCGCCAAGAACACTTACCTTTCTCGTTAAAAGTATGACTAAGTTTTGAATATGGAACAACAAGTTGTTTCTGCCTATAACCTAAGTCATCTAGCAGCGACCTCGTTGGTATTGTTGAATGCAAACTGCAACTTCTAGGAATTAGTACTGGCTTTATGTACTCTACACGTGATGTATTTTATAGGTTTCAGGTTGTATTCATAAGGTATTAGATTTAATGAGAGAATGTTAAGCGCTCGAGCTTTTCCCATGTATTAACTTGATGAAAATAGTTATATAAGGTCAGCACAAATACTTATTTATGCTGACCTTATATAAAAATAAATAATATTTATTTATTTTTATTTTAAGAAATCGACACACAATTTTAGCGTTGTTTTTGTTATTTAAATAAAAAAAATAAAATAAATAAAATCTGTTTATTTCAGGCTACTTGGCCCATATTTTAAGTCACATTCATACAATATACAATATACTATAAATTTAAATTACGATAAAAATATATTAAAAATTATATAATTAATTAAATTATTATCAATTAAAAATAAAAAATACATTAATAAATCAATAAAAAAATTCATTATTAATTCAATTAAATAAAATATTCTTAACCAAATAAACTAAATTTTACTAATAATGCCTCTCGGCTCGGCAACACGGGACGTGCCTGTCACAACAATGCCTTAAATACGGACAGTCCTCTTTCTCGGCAATCACCGCCAGGACGGCGTTAGAGCTGCCTCGCACCCTGCGCACCAGGGATGCGGCCCGCTTACGCATTGTCGCGTGAAAGCAGTCCGTCCGTGCGTCTGCAAACATACCTGATGCGCTATTTCAAATAAAATATATATGGTGAAATTTTTATCGTTTTGAACCCTTAAAGGGGTGACTCAGACCATCAACATGAACAACTTTTTCTTTGGGACCAATGCTGGGAACTCAAAAAATATTCGTCATTTCCATATAAAAGAGTCCCGTCACCCGGCCAGTTTGTATGGGAATGTCGAATTTTTATTTGAGTTCCCAGCATTGTTCCCATAGGAAAAGTTGTTCATTTTGATGGTCTGAGTAACACCTTTAAGGGTTCAAAACGATAAAAATGTCGACGTCAGTGAATTAGTTTCCCTAGCAGTAATATTATAAAGTTGTACTTCAAGAAAGGGTATTTTATGCGTCTGTTTTTTTTTTATATTTAAGTCAAAAAGTCTCAAAACTAGCGTGGAGATGTTTTTAATTTTCTTTTAAAACAATTGTTTAGCTAATGCCTAAATGACAACTCTTAAAATATTTGTGTTTAATTTAAATATGTAAAATATATCGCGACTTGTCGTGAGAGTGCCAACACATGTTCTGGACACCTTCATAAAGGGAGGACTTCTGACCGCAGGGAGTCGTTTACCGGAAGTTCTGAAGACGGCTACCTGCTGATACTCCGCACCTTAAGAGCCCGCCATATGCCAGGCGGCGTGGCGATACAAACGCGGGTGGTCTAAACGCGATGGCTACTTTGGATATTTTCGTTTTTTAGGAATATTCAAGGTTTATTCGAAAAAGCAAAACATATGATGGCTGCCTTATCTGTAATGCAATAATAATCAAAAGTTTCAAGGTTAATTTTAATGTATTTGATGAATAATGCTATATACCGAGTAAATTAGACGTGATTTAGAGGCAACTTTGCAATTTTTTCTATCGAGAAAATTTAACGCATCATGTTTTTGAGTCTGATAGTTACCAGAAATAGTCCTGAACTTTGCTGCATTTTTATTTCAACTTGAGTATTTAATTATTATTGATATAACAGTCATCAAAGCAGTGTGAGGTAGTACGGGCCCTTTAATCGCCTACTATACGTGCAAAGTTTGCACGTATAGAAGGCACGTGACGTGAGGTGTTTGCAGTGCAAACTAGTTTTTACTTTATCCTTCCTCCGTCCTCCTATCCGTTATACGTCCTTCGAATTAAATTAGAAGTTCAGTTTTTTATCGCTTTTCTATAATAAGGTAGAAATTTTGAAGTCGGTTTAATATAAGAAGTGAAAACTCGCGTCAGGACACGTGATTGAAAATTCGTAAGACGGACAGGTGACCTGAGACCGCCGGCGCGGCGTAGGAGAAGAAGTAACATCTCCCTCTCTTTCTACCGCGCGGAGTTTTCAATTCTGCCGGTACTCCCAGAGTGAAACCCGTTGTTGTATTTTTTATATGTTTTATTCATAATTTTTATTTGCTAACAAATTTATTTCATCGGGTAAAAAGGAGGCCGCGCTCTCTTCCGATCTCAGATAATAGGGAGATCCATTTAAAACATAACTGAAGTCTGAAGATTCAAAGAAAAAATACTCGACCCCGTGTTTCATCTGACCTTAGACAAACTAAATAAATATAGGATTTTCTTGTTTGTTTGTCGAAATCAAAGTTCTAGTTTTAATATTTATTAGATGTTTTCGATCAAGGACAAGAAATATATATTGTATATGTAGTATATAATTTACAGCGCCGCTCTGACTCGTTTTTTTTTAAATTGATCCTACCCTAAGGTTTAGGTTGACTGGAAGAAATTGCATAGTGATAAGTCCGCCTTTGTACCTGTTATTTTCTTTTAGTTTACATATTGTTTGTTTTCTTTTTCTCTTTTAATAATGATGCAATAAATAGTATTTCCTTTTATTCTTTCTTTCACCCCATTTCTTTATTTGGGGGTTAAAAAACTTTGAATGAAAAGTTGTGGGGAACATAATCAACAGTTCATTTTATTATTAAGGTGTTATTAATAAACGGTTTATTAATTTTCGTACGTAAAATATATTGTTGTGATATATTTTTAACGATCGTGGGGCTCCGAAATTAACGGATGTGATCTAGAAGCTTTTGTTTTATCGCTGGTTTTTTTCCAATAACTAGAACCACTTTCGATGGCGCTTTTCACCTGCATATACACTAATATTATAGTGATTGTTTGTTTATTTCTATTGAATAGGTAAGTTACGCAGTCCTGATGCACTGATAACGCTGCATCACCGCGGCGCTACGTCACGGACCACCGCCGTACCGCTAATTCTCATAGCGGACACCTGCGCGTGATTCATCCGACCGCCCACTTTGCGAGGACCGCGCCCGCGATTTCACATCAAACCCCGGCACTTCTTGTTCTCACATCGAACTGTCGTCACATGTCATATAATTGTAGTAAAAGTGTAATTAAGTGATATCTATGTAACTTTTTGACTTTTTCCTATTAAATACTTTATAAGTATCTTGGTTTTTTTTGCACCCTTCGGCTGTAGTCTTTCTAACTGGCGCAGTCGGAGCGGATTGCTAGAAGTAGAATCAGTTAAGTGCAATCCGGTGAACCTACGAGAGCTGCAGCGGAAGGCGTATCCAGACATAGATACCGCAAAGAAGCCAAAGATGTTCAAGTAAGTACCTAGAATCGATCTAGAGTTGCTTCCTATATATCCTTCCTAAGTTTCATATAAATACCAAGATTTTCCATCCAAGGCAATCGCGGTCCCCTAGCGTTAGTGGTAGAAATAAGGATATAGACTTTTTTAGAAATATAGAGACAGGTAGTGATAGTGATAGTGAAATCTTGATAAGTAACATGGCAGAGCCCAACTCTCTTGACAATATATGGAAGGCCCTTCGATTGGTGCCTGACTTTGACGGAAATGTAAATGTGCTAACTAGGTTTATAGATTTGTGCGATCACTTAGTTGAGGAATGTGAAGATAGATAAACCGCTCCAGAGCTCTGCTTTACTTAATGGCATCCTCAATAAAGTAACGGGACCCGCAGCTCGCCTTATAAACGCCAATGGCGTTCCCAGCAACTGGACCGGTATTAGAAACGCTCTAATCAATAACTTTGCAGACCAGAGAGACGAGACCTCTCTATACAATGACCTCGCTTTACTAACTCAGGGCTCATGCACCCCTCAAGAGTATTATGAAAAATGCCAAAATCTTCATAGTACATTAATAACGTACATAAGTTTACATGAAACAATTAAATCAACTATAGAATCTAAGAGAGAGCTGTATAGAAAACTCACACTCCAAGCTTATTTACGCGGACTTAGAGACCCTCTGGGGTCACGTATACGTTGCATGAGGCCTGAAAGTATTGAAAAAGCTCTTGAGTTTGTTCACGAGGAAATGAACACCCAATATCTTCAGCGGCGTAATGAGGGGTTACCTGAAAAGAAAAGCAACCCCCAAATGCCTTACAGCCCCAATGCAGGTAAGTCAAATTCTTTTCAGAACGCACCACCTTCAAGAGGCTTCACTTTTAATATGCCCATGCCCGGACCTTCTCGTCCGCAGCCTACTTTTATGGCACCACGCCCTCTGTGGAGGCCTAATTTTGGGAATCAAAATTTGCAGTTTCGTAACTTCGGGAATCAGAACCAGTTTCGCGGTCCGACGCGTACGCAACAAATTTTTGGTGCTGCACCCCCAAATTATCACCCCCATAGTAATGTGTTTGCTCTTCCCCCGCGGCCTCAGAACTTTAATAAAGCCCCACAACCGATGAGTGGAGTTAGCCACTTTGTTCCAAAGACACTACCCCCTTCTGGGCATGACTGGAAAAAGCATGGCAATCCACCCCCGACAAATTACTTTAAATCTAGAGAGATGAACATGACTGAATGCTATGACTACCCCTACTATGACTCTTATGACTATACTGATGAAAATTACTCTCAGCCTGAATATTGCGAGTACCGTGATTATTATGCAGAAAACCTTAGTGATACTTACATGTCCGCCCCTGAATCCTATCAGCCTCCTATTGTTACGGATATTACTGAAAATAATCAGGAGAGCCCTCAGCAGGATTTTCAGAAGGAAGATACTTCAGACAAACAAAGATAGAAGTTAACCTTCAAACTCAACGTCAACTTCCTTATATTAAAATTACAAATCCTCCTATAAAATTATTGATAGATACTGGTGCTAACCAAAGTTTTATTAATCCTGAAATTTTGAGAAAATACTTTCCACATGTACCATGGAATTACGACCCCTTCGAAGTCACAAGTGTACACGCAACGACACGTAATGACTATTCTGTGACGTTGCCCTGCTTCCCTGAATTTCATGACCATGACGACATGACTTTACTTTTGTATAACTTTCATGACTTTTTTGACGGTCTTATAGGCCTTGACTTACTAACTAAATGGGCAGCTAACATTGACTTAAAGACTAAGAGACTTAGAACAAGAAATTCCACCAACCCTATCTATATGTACGATTCGCGTAATTGTAATTGGTATGAGGATATAATACCGGCTAATTCTTCAAAATTAGTTAAAATACCTATAAACATATCTGATGGTGACGTAGTAATTCCCGAGCAGGTACTATCTAACTGCATAATACGCGAGTGTATAGCCAAAGTTAACAATAGTCGTGGTATCATAGAAATCACTAACCCGACAAAAAATGATGTTATATTCTCTATGGATAGACCAATTAAAGCGGAACACTTTATAACTGAATGCCACTACACCATGTGTGACTCCTCACGACCAGAGCAGGTTCTTACTAAATTACGTACCGACCACCTGAATGAGGAGGAACGAATTAATTTAGAAACTCTATGTGCCAAATACTCAGACGTATTCTATATCGACGGAGAACCTCTAACTTTCACTAATAAAATAAAACACCACGTCCGTACTACCAATGAAATACCTGTATATACAAAAAGCTACAGATATCCTTTCGTTCATAGACAGGAAGTACGTGAACAAATTAGTAAAATGTTAGAGCAAGGGATTATTCGACCCTCAGAGTCAGCCTGGAGCTCACCTATCTGGGTTGTACCCAAAAAGGCTGATGCTTCTGGCAAAAGAAAATGGCGCATAGTAGTCGATTTTAGAAAGTTCAACGAGAAGACCATCGATGACAAATACCACATCACGGATGTCCTTGACAAACTGGGTAATTGTCACTATTTCACTACTCTTGACCTAGCCTCAGGTTTCTATCAGGTCGAAATGAGTCCTGAAGACATTCCAAAGACGGCCTTTAATGTGGAAAATGGGCATTTTGAATTTCTTCGTATGCCTATGGGTTTGAAGAATTCCCCGTCCACATTCCAGCGTGTCATGGACAATGTCCTCAGGGACCTCCAGAACACAGTCTGTCTCGTTTATCTTGATGACATCATCGTTTTTAGCACGTCACTGCAGGAGCATATGAATAACCTCGAAAAGGTATTCATACGCTTGCGAGAATCTAACTTTAAAATCCAGATGGACAAATCTGAGTTTTTAAAGTTATAAACTGCGTATCTGGGCCATATTATAAGTAAGGATGGCATTAAACCCAATCCGGATAAGATTACGGCAATACAAAAGTTCCCAATTCCTCGCACAGCTACGGAAATTAAGCGTTTCCTTGGCTTGCTAGGCTACTATAGGAAATTCATACCCGATTTTGCAAAACTCACTAAACCTATGACACAGTGCCTTAAAAAGGGCTCTAAAATTCCTACTAATAGCCCGGAATACATAAATTGTTTTGAGCACTGCAAAACTCTTCTCACCAACGATCCAATACTTCAGTACCCAGACTTCAATAAGGAGTTTATACTCACAACCGATGCATCTAACCTTGCTATAGGTGCCGTACTATCTCAGGGCACCATAGGCTCAGATAAACCCATAGCTTACGCTTCTCGAACGCTTAATACCAGCGAAATTAATTATAGTACCATCGAGAAGGAACTGCTAGCGATCGTGTGGGCTACCAAATACTTCCGCCCTTATTTGTTCGGCAGGAAGTTTAAAATAGTCACTGATCACAAGCCTTTGCAATGGGTCATGAATTTAAAAGAGCCAAGCTCGAGACTAACTAGATGGCGGTTGAAACTGAGCGAGTATAACTTCACAGTTATATATAAGCAGGGAAAATCAAATCTTAACGCTGATGCCCTCTCTAGAGTAGAAATACATAATGAGGATGTTACTCCAGTTGTTCAGCCTATAGAAAAGCCTCCATCTCATACCGGATCTTCTACAGATACTGCAAGTGAAGGACAATCCTTCTTAGATTTAGACATAAGCTCTATAGTTGTTCAACCAACTGAGAAACCCCCATCTCTTGCTAAATCCACTACAGCTACTATTCATACAAGTGACGAACACCCCATATTAGAAATCCCAATATCTGACCAACCCCTAAATAAATTTAGTAGACAAATCTGCTTAACCTTAGTAGAAGACATTAAAAGACGTCCGAAAGTCACGAAACCATTTGAGTCATACATACGTACAGACATACACATTTCAGAATCAAACCTCCAGGAAGATATTGTTAACGCCATTAAAGAATACGTTAACCCCAAAGTTAAAACGGGTCTGATTATACACCCTAGCTTAGCTATGTATAGAATTATTCCCGTTATTCAAGAGTACTTTAAAAGCTCAGCTATGGATATAACTCTTACAAAAACTATGCTAGAAGATGTGAAAGATTATCTACAACAGCAAGATCTCATAAAGAAGTACCACGAAGGTAAAACGAACCACCGAGGTACCAATGAATGTTATCTTGCACTGTCACATAGATATTTCTGGCCGAAAATGCGTGAGCACATCTCAAAGTACATAAGCGAATGTAGTATCTGTGGTATGGCTAAGTATGACCGTAATCCAATTAACCAAAGACTTTCTATCGTACCACCTCCTACCAAACCATTTGAAATAGTACATATAGACCTGTTCACTACCGAGTGTGAAAAGTACTCTCGTAGACGCGTTTTCCAAATACGGTCAGGCTTACCATCTTCGTGACGGTACAGCCTTAAGTGTAGTTCAAGCCTTGTTAAAATATTTCACACATCACGGAGTTCCAATCACAATAGTTTCTGATCAGGGTCCCGAGTTCACTAATCAGGTGTTCTCAGAGTTCACCAGAGTTCATAAAATTAATCACCACAAAACTTTGGCTCATAATCCTAATAGCAATGGGATAGTGGAACGATTTCATTCTACTATCCTAGAACATCTCCGTATCTTAAAATTGGAACATCGTAATGATCCCGCTATCAATCTTATGCCCTACGCCGTACTTGCATATAATAGCTCTATTCATAGTTTTACCAAGTGTAGACCACTAGACATAATCACTGGTCACTTTGACCCCCGTGATCCAGTTAATATTAACATGAATGATCATCTTCTCCAGCAATATGTAGTTAATCATAAACAGCGTATGGCTCAGATATATGAAATGCTAAACGAAGTATCCCTACATAACCGTACTGAGCTAACGGAAGCTAGAAATAAAGATCGCGAGCCTGAAAAGGAATATATCCCAGACCAACAAATCTTCATTCGCAACCCCATGGCCAGTAGACAGAAATTAGCTCCCCGTTTCACCCAAGATACCGTTTTAGCCGATTTACCCATACATATATATACTAAAAAGAAAAAAGGCCCCATCGCTAAAGCGCGTCTAAAGCGTTCTCCTAAAACGAGACCGTTGTTGCAGGATACTGGCCCTGACGTTCATCCTGCATCTGACCCTGGCGCAAGACATAACATTTGACGACCTCGACAATGGACCAGGAGTACTACCATTCAAACTTGGACCAACTAGACTTATCTCACACTATCATTCATTTTTATACTACATAGACTTAAATGACTTATCTTATAAAGTTAATATTGTCCGATCCCAGATGGACCGCTTTAGAACCGATCTTAAAAATAAAACTCTATCGCTCTACGAGCCTCATCTCTTGCATCTATATAATAAATTAGACAGTATTCGGGAACAAGTGCACTCGTTCCAACAGACTCGTGCCAAAAGAGGCCTCATAGATGGTCTCGGTTCTATAATTAAAAGTATATCCGGTAACCTAGATTACACCGATGCCATAAAGTACGACAGTGCTATTAAAGTTCTCCAAAGTAATCAGAATACATTGGAAACTGAAATAAATGAGCACATAAGTTTAGGCAAAGACTGGGTAGCTCAACATTCCTCAATTTTAGATAACATAGTTGAAAATCAAAAGAATATTAGTAGTATAATAGACTTTATTTTAAATTCGGATGCCGATAGAAATGTAGAAATGATAAAATACGCTCATTTAACTCAGTACTTAATGATTTTAACTGATAATATTAATAATTTATCTGAAGAGCTATACAGCCTAGAGAATATGTTAGCCTTCATTAAGAGTAAGAGCACTGCACATTACATGATAGATATTAATGCACTTAATAGCACATTATCTAAACTTAAGAATCTATACTCCAAGGATGAAATATTAGACTTAGAGCTAAGAGACTATTTTGACATTATTAAGTCAGGCTCTTATTACGTAGAGAATAAGTTAGTGATACTTTTTATGGTACCGATTGCCTCACCTTTAACCTTTGTCCTGTATAAATTATCTATCATCCCTAACCGACATAACCAAATATTAGTTCCTATTCAACCCTTTATAGCAATTCAGAGAACAGGTTCTAGGTACATAGAGGCCGAATGCCCGAAGGTAAGCGAGTGGTACCTTTGCGAGGAAAAGAAGCAGTATACGAGACTAGATACCAATGATTGCATGGAACGATTAATACTTGATCAACGTGTCGCCTCCTCATGCCAGTTCGTCTATGTTAACTTAACTAGCTCAGCCCTGGAGAAATTAGACGACCAGCATTACACACTCAGTTTACCTGTCCCCACCAAGGTGCATGTATCCTGTAAAAACGAGTACTACAAGAATCTTCGAGGTAGCTATCTAATATCTATCCCCCAAAACTGTATCCTGAAGGCGCCTGAATTTAGTATTGTGAACATCCGAAACCACATCAAGGGTCATGCCGTACAAATAGCTGATCTTCCACCAGTCGAGCCAATACTATCACACCATCAGCCTACTGTGAAACTGAACTCTATCAACCTCGAACATCTACACCAAACCAACTCCAAGATGTTGCTACAACATCCTGTAAGCCTAGAAAAGGTGAACATAGACACTCTCTACCATACGACTATACCGATTTACACCATCGTACTCGGTATCTGTGTGTTAATACTCACTATCGCACTATATAAAAAACTGCGAATGAAATGTACAAAGAATGTAGGAACCCAGACGCCTGAAACCGCATATTCATATGAACTGAAAAGGATGAGAGGACCTAGACCAAGAGACGTGAACATCAACGCATGCAGCATCTCGGCAACATCTTCTGCGAATAGTTGCCATTCTATGGGTGGAGGAGTTACGCAGTCCTGATGCACTGATAACGCTGCATCACCGCGGCGCTACGTCACGGACCACCGCCGTACCGCTAATTCTCATAGCGGACACCTGCGCGTGATTCATCCGACCGCCCACTTTGCGAGGACCGCGCCCGCGATTTCACATCAAACCCCGGCACTTCTTGTTCTCACATCGAACTGTCGTCACATGTCATATAATTGTAGTAAAAGTGTAATTAAGTGATATCTATGTAACTTTTTGACTTTTTCCTATTAAATACTTTATAAGTATCTTGGTTTTTTTTGCACCCTTCGGCTGTAGTCTTTCTAACTGGTACCAAAACTACTATTTTATAATTTGTTTATTGTCATTGATGAACATAGGCGATATAATATATACCTATACCTACCCGAGCGAAGCCGGGGCGGGCCGCTAGTAAAAATTTATTAGATTTTCTAGTTTAATGGATTTGATAGTATTTATGAAATGTCTCAGCTCCTCAAATTGAACAACTGTTCCTATTGGACCAATGCTGGGAATTCGTAAAAAAAACATACAAAAGTGTATGAAAATGTCAAAAAGTGTTTGTTTTGGCAACCGGACCGCGGATATGACCACCGCTGCCTCCGGATGGTACCTGACCAAAAGGATATCTATTGCCATTCAGCGAGGCAACGCAGCCAGTGTAATAGGTACCTTTAAACCGGGTACTATTCGGGGTGGCATTTTTGATTAGAAGTATTTTTTTTGTAATGTTACATATTCAATTGATTTTATGTCACTAAATTTATACAATACATTTGGAAGTATATATAGTTGGAATCTTAACACCACACTGAGTGAGGTAGATGATAACTTTTCGGCAGGGCTGCCATGTTTTTATTTTCCATTTAAAAACTTGTTTATTTTAAAACTGATTCTGATTAAATATAATTGCCGTCTCCTAAAACAAAGACTTTCAGGCGTATAACGCGGTAAGTAACATTGTCCTTATTCAACAATAATAACGTGCTTGTTTGAAACACCTAAATCATCGTTACACTTCAGTTTCAAAATGAAATGTTCAGCAGTTGGCAAATTAATTGTACAAACATTGTTCACTCAAGGAATAATATTGCTTTTTCATGAATATGAAATCTAAATACTGCTTCGTGTACTTAAAAGTATAGTTATAGCTTTTAACAACAAATTAAAACTAAGTTTCTTACATTTTTCATTAAGGCGCTGTGCATCAGGAGAATACCGTAAAACGTGTATTTTTTCGTCACGCAGTTAACCTTATTTTTCTTGGAATAGTAGCATGAAAAAAATATGACGTACAGTTCAAAGATCAAAATAAATGGTTACACTAAAATATTTTCAAAAATATATTTAAAACTTAGCTAAATAAAATAGCAAAAAAGCTATAAAAATACAATATTTAGTTATAATTATTGAATTATTAAATTAAAAGTGAAAATTAACACGAAAATGGCAGACACGGGTTTGAACTGAGACTGACGACAAGTATGACAAGAGTAAAAAATATATCGCGCGATGTCCGCTACAAACGGTTAAGGGATACAGCGCCTTAACTCCGAATATTATTCGACATAAATCCTTAAATTTTATTTTTCTTTTTAATAATTACCAAATCGAAGAAAATATTGGCAGTAAAATATAATTAATTAAAAACTGGAGTTAATCTCCTGAATCAAAACCTGACCAAAGAAGACTAACGTCTAACATCTAGAGCTATTGACCTTTTCTCGTTGAAGGTTATCTTTCTATTTTGCGTGGGTTTAGGGCATAATATCGCCAGACACTACATCGCCGGTCGATGCATCGACCCCGTTCCATCGACGGTTTACTATAATGAAGGTACACGATATCGCTGGTACTCGTACGCTACATCGACAGCCCACAATATCGATGATAAACTGCGTCGTAGGCGGACAGTACCGATGGTAGTTAACATCGATGGCGCATCAAATCGATAGCCCTCTTTGTTGTCACTTTTTTATTTTTATTTATTAAGGCAACACTACAGACTCCCAGTAGATATTTTACAAAATGTCTTGGTAACTTATTTAGTTCACTATCTTAGCATTCTAGGCGTGTATACACAATTGCTTAAGCTATAAGACAGTAATACATTACTTATTAATGAATTAATCAATTTTTAAAATAAATATTATAAAATTAACAAAAACATTTATCTAGAAAGTTATGAGTGCATCATTAGATATAGACTATGTATCATATTCAGATGTAGCGTCGAGGATATTGTTAATATTTTTTGTAGTGATTCAGTCTGTAATCAAAGATGTCAATTTCCGCGCTTTAAGAGATTTCGTTGTATTTTCGACACATACAGTCGAACTAGCTCTATTTTCCAATAAAGAATTTTGTTTACATAAATACAAACACTGTCTTTTCCACCATTAACCGTTAACAAAAAGCAGGGGTTGGAATACCGGTAAAAATCTATTACCGGTACCTCTATGAAACGACAGTACCGGTAATTGGTTTGGTACCGGTACATTTGGTAACGGTAAAAATCAAGTACCGGTACCTCTATAATACAGCGGTACCGGTAATTGGATTGGTACCGGTACCTCAATAAAACGACGGTACCGGTAATTGAAAGAAGTACCTGTACCAAATACCGGTAAACAGTACCGGTACTTAGTACCGGTACTCGTATTGGGAATTATCATTTCGTTAATGTGTGTCGTTGCCGTGTTGTGCATGTGCGGCCGGAGGCGGGGGCCCACAATAGGGCGGCACTTTTACAGTCGAGCGAGTCCCATGCGGTAGACGGCAAAAATGCGTAGGTACCGGTAAAATTAACGCAATTTTAATACCGTTAAAATTTGACAGAATAGAGGTACCGGTACTTACCGGTACTTATAATGTGAATTTGGTACCGGTAACAAGTAGCGGTAAAATTACCGTTAACTGTTAACAATATTATTACCGTTAAATACTAGATTACCGGTACTTCATATTACCGTTAAAATTTTAACAGAATAGTAATACCGGTACTTACCGGTACTTATAATGGGAATTTGGTACCGGTAACAAGCCCTGACAAAAAGGAATCAAACCTCTGTAAATACATTTGCAACTTTAAATCAAAACGTACAGAAAACGTTTTCAAAGTTCCGGGTGCTAATGGACACTGTTTCGAATCCCAAATTGTTTTAGATGCGGTTGACTTGTGTTCATTTATAATGGACAAATTTGGAAACTTCCATGCTGGTTTAAAAAAAAACGTAGCCGTAAACTTGAAGGTAATGTAAATCTTAGGGATCGTATCAATAGGCTAGTTTCCTGGGTGGTAATAATAACTTAACAATTAGTCCGTCAGTTAGATAATCAAAAAATATTGGACACGTATTTTTTCTTTTGTCAAATAAACAATAAATAATAAAGATAAAGCGCGTCAAAGTTCAAGAGTGGGGGCTCGTGACGTCAAAGTTTGCTAAAAATTGTAGCAGACTATGACGTCACACGGAACTTCAAAGGGCTATATCTTTATCATTTTTTGTTTAATCGACAAAAGAAAAAATACGTATCCAATATTTTTTGAATACCTAACTGACGGACTAATTATATTTTTTTAGGAAACTAGCCTATTAGCGATGCAGCTAACATTAATTACTATTTTTCAATTCTATGTGTGGTCACGGGTGTCATACTCAACTGACTGTTGAAGGTGTGACGTACGCGCGCCCGGCCTCCCAAGCTGCTACTTGCTTTTCCCCCATTCATTCGAGTGAGTAGTATACCAATGCCTTAATTCCCTTTCCAAATCCAAAAAAATCCTGCCCTTCCAGTTTTAAAATCCTTCTCAGGGCAGTAGCGTCGGAAACACAAGAAGCTATTTGGCTTCTTGTGTTTCCGACGCTACTGCCCTGCGCTCGCCAACCCGCCTGACAAGCGTGATGAGTATGGCAATATCCTCTCATGGAACGAAATATCTTTGGGAGAGGCCTTTGTGATGATTCTAGTATATCGCTCCGGATGGTACCGGACACAAAGGATTTCCACAGACATACAAAGAGGTAACGCAACAAGTATAAAGGGAACCTTTGAGCCGGGTACAATTTGGGGTGGCATCTTTGACTCGTTTTTTCAGATTTTTTCTCATACATATGTATTTGTTTGTGTTTTTTTTCAATAGGATAACTTATTTGTACTCTTCAGTAATTATTTTTAATATTCGCTGAGCAAAACGCTAAAGTGACTTTTGGGACTTAGGCTCTGTCTACCCCGTAAGGGATAAAGTCGTGATTACTATGTCATCATCATCTTGCTTGCGTTTATTCTATTGATAGTCGGCTCTGCATGTCAACTCCTCCATTTCTTTATTCATATTAGACGGGGTATGAGATAGAGGTGTACCCTATTTCAATGTTCACACATTTAATGTCTCAGCATTCAGTTAAAAGAACTTTTTATTAAACTTGAAAGTGAATAGTATATAAAAAGTGTTTTTAACTGAAAATCATAGTCATTAGAAACAAAGTGACAAGCGGAATAGAAGACCATTTCATAGATAAAGATCCTTTAATAGTGTACGTACACTCAGAAAAAGGTATATCCGGTACAGAAATAATAAAAATGTCTTTGAATAAAGTAAAAGCGGAGCTGAATAATGAAATTGTATGAAAGTTAGTAACTAGCAGTTTACCGCGGACCAGTGTTCGCTGTCGAACAAACACGGTGAACAAAGTTACTGAAAATTTATTTATGCAAGCGTTGACATTCGAGGAAATTCAACACTTTTTAACTTACTTCAAAAAAGTGAATATATTACGACTATATATTTTAGGTTAAAGTTCTTTATGCGACATTACAGGGGATATTAGGAGTAAGAGTGCATCACGTAATAGTTCTATATTCTGTATGCACGTATGAGCAGTAAATACAATTTTTGCCAACCTTTTTAATTTTGGATGGGCTCATCATCGTGTTGTTGGAAATAGTTACGGGTGCGCGCGCCCGGCTCCTCCAGCTACTGCTTACCCTTATTCATCCGAGTGAGTTGAATTAACCCAATAAACTCCTTTTCCGTACTCCAGAAAACTTGTATGCAAAATTTCATGATGGTTGATGGTTCAGTAGTTATGGCGTGAAAGCGTAACAAACAAACAAACAAATAAACAAACAAACAAACTCACTTTCGCATTTATAATATTATACCTTTCAATATATTCCCTTGATACCAGATACCTACAAAAAACATGTTAGAGGTATATTATTTAAGGATTTGGTATAATTTATTAGATTCATTTTCCAGATGATCCGTCACAGTCTATACGTTAGTATTATATTATCTTTGGCTTAGCTAAGTGTAATTTTTTAGCAGCACACCGGACAGCGCTTATATATCTCTTCTTCTTCATCCAAGCGTTTATAAAATATCAGGTGTTTGTTTTGTTATAATTATAGTAAAGGAGGTTGCGTTTTCTTACGAATATCGTAAACAAAGAATTTACTGATTATCACATAATTATCCCTTACATGGCATACATAGCCTAGAGCCGTATGGCCACGTTAAGTAAATTTGTGGGTGTAAAGGTGAAAAATTTATTCAAAATAATTATAGTTGCTGCCGCATTACTTCTTAACATCATTCCCTAGATTGTAACCCATTTCATTTATTTGATTCTATTTTCCACCTTGACGCCCAATAGTGCCCAATGCCTTTAGATTTTTCTACTCTAGGTCCTGTCTACTTCTTGAAGGGGTTGAAGATGTGAATGGAACATTTTATAAACCCATATTCGTTGTATTAGATTCCTTAAAATACCTATTTAAAAAGGAAGCAACCACACAACAACAAATAGGAGCAACAGTTTCTAAGCATACATAGCGTAATAGAATTGCACTTTATTTCATAAAAACCCCCTACCAAAAAAGAGGAGGTTCATCATGTACAAAAGAATGTTTAAAAATGTTTTATCATCATCATTACTACAGTTCTAAAATTCCACTGCTGGACAAACGCTTGTCAGCGGGTTCGCGAGCGCAGTTTTTTTTGTTTCTTATGCTTTCGATGCTGCTGCTCGCCAGAAGCATTTAAAATGTTTCATATTTTATAATAGAAGAAATATTTTCTTAATAATTTCTTCTATTTTCGCTTATTTGGTGGCCCGAACATCTCATAAGGGCACTTTACGCCCAGGATCAACTCTATGAGGCATCAACAGACCACCCGCCAAGCTTTCAGTCCGCGAGATTGCATATATACGTTATCCGCTAATTTACCATCTGACTTTTACGATCCATGATATATTCCGTTACATAATGAGGGCGTCCGCCGTGCTGCGTTGTATATCAATTTAACAGGGAGCTACCAAAAGAGAGCTGGCGTCAGGCGGTTGTCCGTAAAAGCTTTGCCAAATACCTGGCATAATACCGGATTCCGGGCTCCAAAGGCCCACAGCCGAGGGAATCGGGAAAACGATAAGATGAAGAAGATATTTAGACTAGCGAGCTGTAATTTGGCATGGGTATATACAGGCTGATCGGCTAAAGCGTAATTCCAATAATGGAATGAATGGAATCAATGTTGGGACCTCAAAAATTTCTTTTTATTTTTCAAATTACTTTTTTCTTTTCAAATCTGGCTCTGGCTGGCTGGTAAAAAAATTGTGTATAGAAATATATTGAATTTATTGATGACTATCCATTTTTTTTATAAAACTAATGCTGGGAGCCACTGGCACTTTAAGGAAATTAATTGCCCCGCTAAATGGTTACTTAGGGATGCGTGAAAAAAAATCATGGTGGCAGTAGTATAAATAACGAAGTTAAAAGGAAAACTATTAAAGTTAAGAAGTCTTTACAGATCACAGTTATAGTCTTCTCAAAAAATGTACTCGGAGAAGGCGAGATATATGACGTGCAACTACGGAACCCATATGACTCGACACGAACTTGGCCAGATTTTTGTGTGCGATTTTCGCCTATGGTGCCTAACCATAATGGCTTACAACGCACGCTTTAAGTGTCCTGCTGACGTATCTAGCTCATCATAAAGAATACTATAATTTTAGGGGATTTAAGCTGATTTCTCATTTACAACCACCTTTCACTTTGAAATATTCGTTGATAACAGTTAAAATAAACACGTTGAAACAACACTACTATTACTAGAAGATTTGCAAAATTTATTGATGTTTTCGAACATGTTGATGTAATATAAATCTGGGTGTTTGTTTTGTTATCAGTGCAAGCGATAGGTAAAGGTGAAAGAGGTGGCATTTTTTGATGACGTATTGTAAAAAGGAACATGTATTTGTATATATATATTTTCGCATTACTTTATGGGATAGACAGAGCCTAAGGCCGTAGGACCGAAGCAAACGTTTACCGAATAGTGAGAGTATAGGTGAAAAGCAGAATTGAAATGGTGACGGGTTGCTATCTAGCATTGCGTTTAGACTTAATTTCTTAGATTTTCGCCTAATTTAATAAGCGATGCCCCACCCTTATTTTAATTCTGATACACATAAATGCCTCGAACGGCTGGACGAGAGATAATAAGCTGATACATTAAGTGTTAACAATCTCCCATCCTTGAAGCTGTGGATAAGTATGTCTTCTTGGGTCAATTGATCCAGGTTAGAAACTCCAGCTTTGAGTAAGAGGTGTATTGATGAATCCGACTCGGCTGGGAGCGTTAGGGAAACTCCGCAGTTCCTCAGTGCCTAAAGATGAAAGTCAATGTGTGTTACCTTACTATGGGTCTCATAAGAAAGTTCCAGGCAACTCAAAGAGCTATAGAGAGGTCTATGCTGGGTGTTTCTCTGCGAGATCGAATCAGAAACGAGGAGATTCGTAGAAGAAGGTCCCCGATAAAAGTAGCTCAGCGAATTAGGTCTTTGAAGTGGCAGTAGGCTGTGTATATAGCACGTCGAACCGATAGCTGATGGGGAAGAAGTGTTCTCGAATGGCGACCACGTACCAGCAAGCGTAGCTTTGAGTACCCAGTGACCAGGTCAGAGGACCTGAGTAAGATCGCAGGAAGACTATGGATGCAGGCCGTGTCGTAGCGTATTGGAAATCCTTGGAGAAGGCCTATGTCCAGCAGAGTGGACTACTTGCAGCTGATATGACGATAATGATAATTTTCTCCCAGACAAGAATCGAGTATATGCGCCATTATCTTTGGCTTCTCTGATACTGAAATCAATGGAAGAGGGAGATACGCTTGAAGCACTAAGCTTTATCTAACTGATGATGCAAATTAATACGCCTACAGTCTCTTATCGGAGCCACCACGTGAGTGTTATATCAAACACGAGTGTATGTGCTAAAATATTTGGATACTCCGATCTAAGATCAGTTAAAGAGGGAGATACGCGAAATATAATGAAGTTTTTAATAACTGCTTATGCCAATTAATACTCTTTAGTCTCTTATCGGAGCCTTTGCGTTAGTGTGATGTCATACACGAGCGTTTGTGCCAAAATATTGAATAATTTAAAGAGCAAGATGCTAGATACTAGTTTGTGCGTGCCAAAGCGGGTCAAAAAGCATTTCTTAATCGTAAAATTTTAAGTAACAATTGTTGGTTATAAATTATTGAATTTATATATTATTTATAATAATATTTTTTATGTATTAGTAGTACAGATTATTCTCTACTCTAAAATACTCAAGTCCACACATTTAGTTCTAAGTATGTCGTAGTTTGTAACTTGACGTTATTTGAAGAAAATGCGCTGTGCAGTTTGTTGCCGCTTCTTATGCACTCCGCCTTGGAAGCGGCGTAAACTTAGCGCTAATATTAACATTTACAGTTTATTAATATTAACAACAATAATATTGTAAATAATAATGTGTAATCAAAGTTAACGCTCACCAAATGATATTCAAATAATATTACGATAAATAGATAAGAAGCAACCTCGGGCGCGGTCACCATTAGCAAGTGGAATAAAAGTCTAAAAATCCTCCATGTTTCGGAAGGCAAACACATACGAAAAACTAACTGCATAACTATACTCGATTTAACGCGAGGGTTTAGCATTAAACTAACAGCTAACAACAGTTGGTCAAAACGATTATTAAGATTTCCTTTTTTCTGTAATGTCAATTGTAAAATGAATACATATAAATTTGCATCATCATGTGATGTTCCCATATTCGCTTTAAGGCGCCAGTTTAGCGTTAAACTAACCGCTGACTATAGTTGGTCAAAACTAGGTCAAAACGATTAAATTAATTTCCTTTTTTCTATGATCTTGGCTTTAAAATTATTATACATACAAATTTACATATTCTGTGACGTCACGATATTCAGTTTAAGGCATGTGTTTAACGTTAAACTAACAGCTGACTACAGTAGGTAATTATGATTGAACTTTACGGCCCTCAAATTGTGTCCGTCAGAGCCGCGGGTGTACAAACGGAAATTGAAATAAATAATAAAGCATTATTTCTTACCCTATTGTTACTAATTCTTATTATTTTCCCGCTATTGTATGAATTTATGATTTTACCCGCCATTCTGATGAACTTGCCGCAATCTGGTCACGGTATATGCGTCGTGGCCGGCCCTGACCAACTCTTCCAGTCACATGTAAAATATAATATTTTCTGTAAGTCGGAAATCTTCTTTCATCCATCCTTTCTTCATGTCCAAACCGCTATAACATTCCTTTTAAATTTTTGTCACTGCATCCGACAAACTTAGAAAAAACTCCCAAAAAAAAACAAAACTAAGTCACCGAGTGGGATTCGAACCCGTTACACTCGTTTCTTGCCAACCGCGACTTAACCCGCTGGACCAGACGGACAGTGGCCGGTAGGATGAAATTAGCGACCATATTCTGCGTGGAAAGAAAAACGCATGAAATCGAAATGATCTAGATTGATTGTTTACCCCCGTCTGCCTAATGTCAACCCTCCTTGAGAATGCTTTCGTTGCACGGGATGAATGTGCCTGTCCTGTTAGTCGCGTCTTACTACACCCATAGGACATAATGGAGTGGCTCTGTGTTCTAGCCAGGAAACCACACATGTTTCAACATCTAAAGTTGATTATTCCCAATAAGTAATGTGATTTAATAAAACCGACCCAGTGCGTGAAAGGGTTCCGTATCAATATTTACCAAAGACATACACTGAAATTAAATATTTGAAAACCTAAGCCCAGCATTTTAAAAAAACATTATACTTACACTATATTAAGGCTGTCACTGAGTGGTCCTAGAAATGGGAAACGTAGTGTTGGGCGTCCGTTAGCTAGGTGGGTCCACGACATTAAGCAGATTGCTGGTAAGAACTGGATTGGCTAATGATAGGTTAAATGGCGCAGACAAAAGGTGGCTTATACCCAGTAGTGGGTCGTGGAAAGCTGACGATGATAATGAATAGTTATATAATTTAAAAAAATAGAACACATATTTTTATAAGTGTTCTATTTTGCATTCAAAATGCTATTTTGATATACTCTTTATAAATTAAGAAATAAATTATTAATTTATTAAGAAATAGAACACATATTTTGCTTATCTATATTACTGTTACATTAAATATACTAATTAAAAAAGTTGAATTCCTTTTCGACTCAACTGGAACTTTACAATCGCTTGAAAGATTAGTTTCTTGATGAAATTCTAATACCATCGAGAATTCTGAGTTTGCATACCTTGCACACGACTCGTATCGTCCGCATTTCCTCTAAGCTTCAACTAAACGCAATTTTCCGATGCTCGCCTTTCCAATGCAATTTTTGCAATCACTATATTCAAATCATTCTGGCAACATATAGCAGTTTAAGTCTTTGAAGTTACAACTGAAATAATTATAAAGACAGTGATACCACACGGCCACTGCATCAGTTGACGTCATTTGCTGTGCAGTTTGTTGCCGCTTCTGTTGTGTTAGTTATTGACGTCAACAATTCATTCATTTCGAGTAGGTGTCACGGTCAATCAATCATGCACACCCTGGAGTCAGAGTTCTTCGGAACCGCCTCTCGGCCTCTGACGTGGTTCCTTTAACGACTACCAGATGGCAGCCGGGACCACCGGTTTAAAGTGCCTTCCGAAGCACGGAATCATCTTTATTATCAGACAATCAGGTGATTCAAGCCTGCAATGTCCTAACCAAACTGGAAACAACTAAACAAAGTATGCTTCCGGTGGGAATCGAACCCACGACCCCTGGGTCAACAAGCAAACGCCTTAACCACTGGACCACGGAGGCGTCAACAATAATAATATATATCGCTCGACACGCCAGGTAATACTCATGCCCTGGCCGCCGGTAGTTTGAGCCCTGGCCCGCTGTTGACGGCACTCTAGGTTTAGGTTATATAATGTTTTTTATGTTTTTTATTACATTTTTATATTTAACTTTTATATAAATATTTTTAATCCTTACCTAAGAAAGAAAATGAATAAAGAGAATTATAAATAATAATGTGTAATGCAAGTTAACGTATACCAAAAGATATTTAAAATATCTTACGATGAATAACAATAGACTTTGACTTTTCATCGCCACTGCATCATTCAGCACGGCAACCCAACAGAAGCCCAGATATTTTAGCAGAGAATTACAGACAAGCCTTTCAGCTATGGTACAATGTATCTATAACGTTACTAAATAGCTCGTCGATTGAAAGACTTTTATTTCTTGATGATATACTGTTAAAATCCGGTTTGCGTAATGCGGATGATGCGAGACGTGTGCAAGCTATAAATATAGCTTGCACAACGTCTCACATCATCCGCATTTCTTTCATTCGATATTCGCTGATTCAATATAATTTTTGTAATCATAATATTTCCATAGTTGAACTTGTATCGCAATGTTTAGCGTACAGAGCATTATGTACACTAGAGAGCCGAAGGTCCATCGTTCCACCTTCCCCCCTCCTATTTCCTATCTCTCATGTCTTCCCCCAAACTCCTCGAAAGGCCGGTAAGGCTCTCACCCCTGGTGTTGCAGTTGACCATGGGCAGCGGTGATTACTTACCATCAGGTAATCACTGCTGCCCGTTTACCGTCCTATACTATAAAAAAATCAAATGGCAGATGGGACCTCCGGCATCGCTCCGTGTTGATACAACGTAGCTCCATCGTCCTTAAATAGGTCGGCGATTGGAAGACTTTCATTTCTTGAAGGAATCCTGATACATTCCATCTGAATAGTCACACACGACTCGCATCTTCCGCATTCCCGCCCAAGCTCCAAACTAAACAAAATCGTTTTGCAATCACAATTATTAGTGTTGTGCCGTGCTCGACATTTTCGAGAACGGTGAGAACTAGACGGAAATTTTTCCCAAGAATTTCTTCTTTTTTCTCTCAAGTGCGAGAATTATAGAGAAATTCTCGAGAATTATTGGAAAAAATCCCGCAAATTTCCGTGAAAAGGAATTTATGAGAACAGTGAATTTCTTTTTGGCACATCACAAATCACAATATTTAAAGTAGTTGAAATATTCACTCGGTTTGTGTTTATATACATTTTATCGCTGCAAAATCAAAACGCTAACATAAGACCCTACAAAAGATACATGCTTATTTCCCGATAAACAGAAAGCATAGAAACTGCCATATTAACGGTCCCCGGGCTCTATTGCATGATAGTAGCCGACAAAAAATATATAAATAAACTGAAACCCTCTTTAAACACAGGCTGGTGCACATTTGACACAAGTGTGTGTACTTAATAAAAAAATGCAGCTATAAATCTGGGTAAGTCTAAACTCGACGATACAACGTAGTCTCTAAATAGCTCGGCGATTGGAAGACTGTCATTTCTTGAAGAAATCCTGATAGGTACGTTCCATCTGCATAGCTTGCACACATCTCGCATCTTCCGCATTTCCGTCCAAGCTCCAAACTAAACAAATTTTTCCGATGCTCGCCAATCCAATAAATTTTTGTATTCACAATATTTCCACAGTTGAAATGGTCTCTCAATTTGTATAAATAAATATGTATGTCATCGCTGCAAAATCAAAGCACTAACAAAAGACCCTACAAAAATACATGCTTATTTCCCGATAGCAACCGATAGACAGAAAGTATAAAAACTTCCATATGAACGGTCCCCGGGCTCCAATCCAATGCACTATAACTGAGGATGCAACCAGGAATACACTAATGCGAGAGAAATATATGCTATACTTTACACAACATCGTCATTATTACTTATAGTCTTCCATGCTGGTCTGGGAGAAAAGAAAAAAAACCCGGCCAAGTGCGAGTCGGACTCGCGCACGAAGGGTTCCGTACCGTATTCCATAAAACAGCAAAAAAGTCATGTCTGTTGTATGGGAGCCCCCCTTTAATATTAATTTTATTTTTATTTAATTATTTATTGTTAAAGTAAATATATAACTCAATATTGTGTGAATATTTCAACTGTTACCGTTATCAATATCGGGCAAATACAAGCAAAAAAATCACGTTTGTTATATGGGAGCCCCCTTAAATATTTATTTTATTCTATTTTTTAGTATGTGTTATTATAGCGCAACAGAAATACATCATCTGTGAAAATTTCAACTGTATAACTATCACGGTTCTTGAGATACAGCCTGGTGACAGACGGACAGACAGACAGACAGCGGAGCGATATTAATAGGGTCCCGTTTGAGTACGGAAACCTAAAAACGTAGAATATGCCAGCTGCTTCTCTTCCCGCGCAGATCGTAAAAGTCGATCGAGGGATTGGGCTAAAACCTGCGAAAACATGTCAATAGCAACCCATAACTATAAATAATAAATAATAAATAAATATATACGGACAAATCACACAGATTGAGCTAGCCCCAAAGTAAGTTCGAGACTTGTGTTGTGGGATACTAACTCAACGATACTATATTTTATAACAAATACATATATAGATACACATCCAAGACCCAGGCCAATCTGAAAAAGATCATTTTCCATCTTGGCCTGGCCGGGGATCGAACCCGGTCACTCCGTGTCGCAGGCTATTTGATTCCGTTTTCTATATATACGCCCCAACATGCTATATGTGGCCATAAGATCTCAGAGACCTAGGTTCTGTCTACCCTGCAAGGGAAAATGACGTGATACAATGTATGTATCAATATTACGGATAACGGTTACAGTTACCCGTAATTCGAAGTATATTTTAAATGTAAATCAAATGCATTGTAGTTGAAGTTGTAAACAGTATTAGTGAATCCGGGGTCCGGAATGGCTATCACAACATACTCAAACGGAATATTGAGGAATTTTGATAGTAAAACAGGCCAAGTGCGAGTTGGACTCGAGCACTAAGGGTTCCGTACCGTACCAAAAACGGCAAAAAAATCATGTCTGTTGTATGGGAGCCCCCTTAAATTATTTATTCTATTTTTTGTATTTTTTTGTTATAACGGCAACAGAAATACATCATCTCTCAAAATTTAAACTGTCTATTTATTACGGTTCATGAGATACAGCCTGGTGACAGACGGACAGAAAGACAGACAAACAGAAGACGGACAGCGGAGTGAAATTAATAGGGTCCCGTTTTTACATTTTGGGTACGGAACCCTAAAAAAGTAAACCAAGAATAGTACTTTTAGTTTTGACAATGACTTTATTCCTGTACTAGCATTCGCCCGCGGCTCCGCCTGCGTCAATGTCGATCCCTCGGGAATAGTACTTTTTCCCGGGATAAAAGGTAGCCTATGTCCTTTTCCGTACTCCAGAGAACTTGTATGCAAAATTTCATGATGATTGGTTCATTAGTTACGGCGTGAAAGCGTAACAAACAAACAAACAAACTCACTTTCGCATTTATAATATTAGTAAGTAAGGATTTTGTTATGACGTATATTTAAGTTTTAACATTGTAAAGTTTCGTCAAATCTTTCCAGTTGTTTTTGTGCGAAGAACGAATATTTCTGCATAAATGTGTCCTCCCATGCTGGTTTGGGAGAAAACAAAAAAACCTAGAATGTATTAGCTGCTACTCTTCCCGCGCAGATCGTAAAAGCCGATCGAGGGTATGGGTAAAATCTGAAGAATCATGTTAATAGGCGATGCGGCTAGCAACCCATCACTATTTTGATTCCGTTTTCCACCTAATGCCCACCAACATGCTAAATGTTGCCTTCAGGTCTTATAGACCTAGGCTCTGTCTACCCCGCAAGGGAAAAAGACGTGATACTATGTATGTTGACTAGCTCCGTGGCGCAGCGGTCAACACGCCAGCCTGCGACACGGAGTGACCAGGTTCGATCCCCGGCCAGGTCAAAATGGAAAATGATCTTTTTCAGATTGGCCTGGGTCTTGGATGTGTATCTATATTGTATTTGTTATAAGTATCCCATAACACAAGTCTCGAACTTACTTTGGGGCTAGCTCAATCTGTGATTTGTCCGTATATATTTATTATTTATTTATTTATGTATTTATCCTCCCAAACTTTCGCATTTAACACTTTCAACGCAAACTACGAGTATACTCGTTTTAAAATTCCGGCAGCAAATGGGTCAATGCAAACATGTTGAGTAAGCTTGAAAAAGTGGAAAAGAAATAAACACTGACTCATTTCATTATCAACAAACGAAGTTTTATCGTGGAATTCACACAGATTTTATGATCACGCTGTCACATATTCGTAGGTCCTACACATCATAGTAGAGGTTTCAAGAAAGATAGTATACATTTATACATAGTAATCACGTCTTTATCCCTTACGGGATAAACAGAGCATAAGACCATAAGACTCAAAGGCTACAATAACGTATAGATAATAATTTCGGAATCAAAATAGTGCTAGGTAGAACCATAACCCAATACTATCAAGGAGCCCGATAGCCCAGTGAGGCATGAGCATACTTAGCGCTTACAATGTGTCCCCATTTGGATTGACCGCCAGTGGCGTAAAAATCTTGAGCTCCTCCATTATGCAAATGGTTTCGGCTGTCATCATTGATGGCAGTCGTCAAGCTATGTAAAAATGGCCACTTGGTTGGCCACTTACACACACGAAAAACATACATCACCGTTTTGATTCCTTTGAATTTCGTCTATTTCCTCGACCGGTTTTTGCGAACTGCGTAGGATGAGAAGCAGTAGCATTCTACGTTTTTTCTTTCCTCCCAGACCAACATAGAAGCTGAAAGCATTCCATTTTCAACAAAGTATCACCGTGCTTCATTTACAATACAAATATCCACAACACGCTTCATTCAGATTTATTAACAACACGCTTCGTCAGAAAAATGGATTAACAGTTTCTTCCTTCAGAAAGAAACTAGCACTGCAAGTAAATGTCGATGATTTTCATAAATTAATCGGACAAACAATCTTCAGAGCTTCCAAATGAACATTTGGCTGTTCGTAGCTCAGTCTGTACACAGCTGGCGTTCCATGCGCACGGCACTCTTGGCTCAGAACCTACGCGCGAAAAACGCAAAACTTGGCTGCATAAAGATTTCTTCTTTGCTTTAAACTAATGGAACACAATATGAACTGAAAATACTGGCTGAAAATAGTTTGCAAACTTTTTTTTGTTTTTAAAAAGTGAATTTTCGAACATTTGTATTCAGTTTTTCGTTTGTTTACCAAGAACAGTGATATATGTTGTAGAATTAATAATTATTTTAATTAAAACATCGTTGGAACTTGAAATCCACCATCAGCAGTAGTAATTGAAGATGTAATTTAATTCAAGAAAATATCCTGTTTAAAAGGTAAGAGAGTTTTTTATTTGTATTTTGTTTCTGAATATTTTTATTAATGTTTAAATATAATGTTTTTAGTTAATAACGTAAACATTTCTATCATAACATATCTTAAATTTGACGAATGGAACTTTTTAAGTATCTTTAAATAATATTTAGGTCAATCTAAAAATAATTGAATATCAAAACTAATATTATCGATATACATAACATTACCACGTTACAATGAAAGATAGACCGACCTATGTTCCCTCCTAAATTTGACAAATTTGGATCTATATAAGTACTTTTAATAGATACTTAGGTCAGTCTTAAGGTAATATATTTTCAAAACTTATACGATGGATATATCATAGTTATAGCAGAAATCAGAGCCCGATTAGTTGGCGTAAGCATTTATTAGAACTGGCGAAAGTTAAGCAATTGCGGGTGCGGTTTCCAATGGGATGGGTTCTGTGCTTTGCCACATTCAACCATTTGACGCAGCTGTCATTAATCATTGATGGCAGAGCTAACGTATGACAGACGCCTTTAGGCCGCTTAAAAAAGTCTTGGCCACATGCACACAAAAAAAATAGTAAAACAAAAGTATACAATCACATATAATCTGACTAGCTCCGTGGCGCAGCGGTCAACACGCCAGCCTGCGACACGGAGTGACCGGGTTCGATCCCCGGCCAGGTCAAGATGGAAAATGATCTTTTTTAGATTGGCCTGGGTCTTGGATGTGTATCTGTATATGTATTTGTTATAAAATATAGTATCGTTGAGTTAGTATCCCATAACACAAGTCTCGAACTTACCTTGGGGCTAGCTTAATCTGTGTGATTTGTCAGTATATATTTATATTTATTTTATTACATATTTTGGTTGGAAACACCAAATAACTCTACTAAATTATATTTTTAGCTGGGTGTCGTTATTAATTTGAATACCTATAACTAAATATCAGCCATGATTAGTACGTGCATGAACTTTACACCTAAATACTGAAGATTACGTTAAAACGAAATAGGTATCTTTTTAAAGCCCTTATTTGCGAAACCATCTCTCTTCGCTGTGTTGATTACACTATACATATTACTAGTGGTTCTGCGAGAACAGTAGACCTCGCGAGCCCTTACAACCAACATCCACATTTGCCCTCCAGTGCTCTAAAATATATCTGTTACTGCATACTTAGCGCTTACAATAGCTGATATGCTAATTGACTAAAAGGATGATTTCCTTCAGTTACTATTTCCCAAACCCCGCTGCTCTTAATTAGGTACCAGAGGAAACGGAAATTTAAACCTGCGTTCCCCTTACCAGAAGACCAGACCTTTTTTTTTAAAGAGGAAACACTAAGCTCGAGAGAATTGAAAAATAGATATTTATAATATCTATTGCTGTCGCGCCGCGTGCCCAAACATACTCCGCAGAGTGCGATAGAGATAACTGCAGCTCGGCCGGAAAATACTTATAAAAATTACCTGGGCGTAAAGGTGGAAAACGGACGATTACGTCATTATTTCATAATTTCAGCCTTAAGACGTCCACTGCTGGACAAAGGCCTAACATGAAAATTTTTCGTTCCATGGGAGGGTATTGCCTAGGGATTATATTGTCTAGTTAATTACATTAAAACGCAATGCGAACAGTGACATTGCGTGAAAAAATATAGTCATAACTTAATATTGTTTTTGTCACAAAATGTTTTGAAGCCCTCAGTATGAGTTTCAAGTCTATAGCTTGAATAACAAGCCCGATCGCCCAGTGAGCGTGAACATTATTATTGCTTACTCTTGTTAAGCAACCCCGTGCGCAGGCCCTATTAGGATATGTGCCCGCAAATGGCATAGAAATATATGGAGCCATGCTTCGAACGGCACGCCGGATGGCAAGCCGTTGGATACGGCTGCCATCACTGATGACAGTCGTGAAGCTATGTCAGATGTTAGGCAGTTTGAAAATCTGACTCCCGTGTTGGCCTCTTACTTACATTAAAAACAAAAGAAACTGCCAAAAGAGTGGATTAATCTTCAACGCGCTTATAATTCAAAGTCTTCTATAAGATAAAAGATAAAAATATATTTATTATCTCCAACATTCCAAAAATAAAATTACAAACAATATAACGAGGTACAACATGGTTGTATAAAATCAGATTAATGGAGACTGGAGCCTGAAGAAGGCTAAGCCTGTGGCACAGATCTCCAGTCCTCTCGTATTGTTACAATGTCAATAAGTCTATAAAATATACCCACCTGTTTTTATAGCTATAATGGGCAAGTTTTATAAAAAAAAATTCAGAATAATTGGTCCGTCTGGTAGACTATTTAAAAATACTGGACACGTACTTTTCTTTCGTCAATCAAACAAAAATTAATAAAGATATGGCCCGTTAACCCTTAATTTGACAATGTTCCGCACACAGAACACCAAATTTAAAAAAATCTGGCTTTAAAGTGAGATAATTTATGAATGTGTAATCAATAAAAAACATATTTGTATATATTGAGTAGTTGGTAGTAAAAATATTTTTTGAGTATGGCAACACTAAAATGTCATTCCGACGAAAAGATGGCGTCGAACCGGCAAGGACCTCCGCTGCTAAAGGTAAATAAAATAATTTCAATACTTTTACGGACTATTTGGACATGCTCTTTGGTGTATATTAGTACTAAAAGAATGTGCTATGTAGTGACAATATTTGTTTTTCCAATTTCTGTCATTTTTCATTATTTTTCGATGCTGAAAGTACCATGTTCCGTACGGAGAACATTGCCAAATGTATAGAAAAGAACCTGCTAAAACGCATGTTCCTTGCAGAGAACATTGCCAAATACGTAGTAATGTACCTGCTTTATTCGGTGTTCCTGCTGAGGAACATTACTAAATACGCGAAAAAGGAGATAACATTTTTTTTGTTGTCTGCAAGGAACAATATCAAAAGCCTGCGCCTTTTTTAAATGTTTTCAAGCTTTATTATTTTGCGTATTTGCATCCATATATATTTAAACTTTTTTTTTCGTTTTCTGGTGGTGGCCTTATCTTTATGTTTTATTTTTTTGCTTGTCAACAGCTTAAAAAACAATCACGCGCTGCTAAGATATTTGCACTTGTACCAAGTGAGCATGCACAGTCTGATGTTAGTGGGAAATCCGATTCGGATGATGAAATCCTAAATTCACATTTCTCCAGCAACTCCTCTTTGCATGAAAATGAAACTTCTTCTGCCCCTTCTGTTGATACATCATTAGAAAGAGCCGTATTCGGGGACGAACATGTTGATTCTGACGACGAGGCAACCTATACTGCGTCTGCATTTCCAAAAAATACCTCACCACTGTCATTATTAAAAAATGTTGAAGAAAAATGCGATAGTTACTCAAATAACTCGAAGGATACAGCCGTTTTAGAAAATATAGGCCCCTTGACTCCGTTAATTGAAAGTATACTTCCCTCTCAAAGTACTCAACCGAATTATGATAATATTCCCTCTATTTCATCTATACCTTCACTTGATTCCAAATCATCAACCCCTGTTATAACTCCACGACAAAAAAGACCACAAAAAAGGGCCCAGAAGAATGCCACAATTGTTACCAGAGCCACCAAGGCCAAGAGAAATAAGCCCAATTCTGCGACTTTATCAGCTCAAAAATCAAAAAAGGCAAAGAAATTTACTATAGATTACAACTGGAAAAGATCCATGGTATTCGCTCACGCTGCAATAATTGAAGAAAACTGTAATTATATTGATATTTCTGAAGCAGAACACGATTCCCCCCTGGCTTATTTTTATAATTTCTTTTCTCCCGACATTATTGATGACATTGTACAACAAACTAACTACTATTCTACACATAATACAGGTAAATCTATCAATGTCACACAAGACGAAATAGCAAAGTTTCTAGCCATACATATTATAATGGGTATTGTAGCCATGCCCTCTTACCTGGACTATTGGTCATCTAATTTTAGATATAACTTAGTAGCTGATACAATTTCATTAAAAAGATACCAACAAATTTGGCGCTCTCTTCACTTTGTAGACAGTTGTATGGATGATGGTGATCGCTTTTATAAAGTTAGGCCCATCGTAGAGAAAGTGAGACAAAACTGTTTAGCGCAAGATAACGATACTCGTTATAGCATAGACGAAATGATGATCCCGTATAAGGGAGGAAAAGCTGGTAAGAGGAAACAGTATATGAAGGACAAGCCGACCAAATGGGGTTTTAAAAATTATACAAGGGCTAGTGTGAATGGCATGATTCGTGATTTTATTATTTATGGTGGAGAAGATACATTTCGTTTTCACAAATTTACAGAAAACGAGGCTTCGTTAGGGTTTGGTGCCATGATAGTTTTAGCTTTGTGTCAAAGCATTAAAAGAAAGCCTGCCATTATATTTTGTGACAATTTTTTTACTTCTCCGGAGCTTTTGAGTATTTTACGTGATGATTATGGGATATTTGGATTAGGAACAGTTCGAGGAAACAGATTGAGAGGTGCAGAAAAGATATTGCCAGATGAGAAGTCGTTTAAAAAACAAGAACGCGGAAAATGTGTGCAGGCTGTATGTGATCGAAGTAAATTAGCTGTGGTCAAGTGGAATGATAATAAACCTGTGACACTTTTGAGTTCATATGTCGGCGCAGAACCAATGGAAAAAATCAAGAGGTATTCAAAAGAGGAAAAGGGAAAGATCGATGTTGTCTGCCCACAGATTGTAAAGGAATATAATAAGCATATGGGTGGGGTTGACTTGGCCGATATGTGGGTTGCGTTATACAGGATTCCAATGAAGACTACACGGTGGTACATGGGAATATTTGTGCAACTCCTGGATATTTCCATTAATAATGCCTGGCTCATGTACCGCAAAAGAAAAAAGATCTCCTTGAAGCAGTTCAGACGAGAACTCTACGAAAACTTGATCAGATTTGGCAAATCAGAGAATCGATCGCAAGATCAGAAATCGAAAGCATTGGCTATGGGAGTTACAAACAACCCAACACAACCTAGACCATCTGATGCAGTTAAGTTCGATGAAGTTGGTCATTTTCCTCAATTTGGGGAATTAGGTCACTGTAGGCTATGCCAACTTAAAACGACTGTTTTATGCATTAAATGTAAACTTCGTCTTTGTTTTGTGTCTGGTAAGAACCCACGCAACTGTTTTCTTTCATTTCACACCAAATAAATAACTTATTTTTGACACATAAAAATTTTTATTTTAAAAAAATCGCCCCTTTTATTGGCAATGTTCTTCACAAGGAACATCCTTTGAAGTCTAAATATTTCAATGTTGTTTGCAATGTTCCTTGTGAGGAACGTGCTTTTCCAAGAAAACTGAAAATCCAGGATTTTTTTTTATATTTTTCTGTGGTTTCTTAGTGTGCCAGTAAACTTGATATTACAAAAAAAAGTAAAAAATAACAACTTCCAGTTGCTGCCAAATTAAGGGTTAAAGTTCCACGTGACGTCACTGGCTGATACAGTTTTACCGGCCTATTGCGTCATGACCCCCAATCCTGAACTTTGATGCGCTTTATCTTTATCTACTTTACCGAATTTAGAACTGAGTATATTGTCTGAAAAACATTTTTGCTCACTTCTTACCAAAATATGTTAACTGAAGTGTATATGCAAATGATGTTCACGTACATAATATATGATTATGTATATATTGCTTTGAACTATGGCCAAAAATGGCAGTGCGTATTATTTGCTACGATATACAGATACCTAATTCAAGGTTAACTCTTAAAGGAAGGCGTTTTCGCTTCGTCAATTTGATAATTTTCACAGGTTATGATATTACGGTATACGTATATGCATTTGTAATAGGTATATGTGTTTGCTTTTTATCTGTGAATTAGTATTCATTTTATTTATTCATTGTTTCTATGGTTACAGAAGATCGTTTAAATTATTAGTTTGTCGCGCCTTAGCCGTTCGCATCTGCGTTATTTTGTACCTCAACACTTCGCACCTTTGGCTTTCGCACTTCAATTACACACCTTTTGATGAATATGTACACCTTATATGAATACAATCAGAATATAATTTAAAAAAAGCAAGAAAAAAAATTGCTCCAAATTTTATTCAATAACTTCTTCTAGGCTGTAATTATTTTTATTCAACAAAGTACTAAACTAAAATTATACACTAAAACTATAATTAAATCATAAGCAAAATGAATTGAAAGAGTGAATTGGCTGTAATTACTTTCCAGGAGATTTTCGTAGGAAAACTATGTTTTTCTTCAGCTATTATATTCCAGGGTATTTTATATGTATGTTTATATTTATTATATGTATGTTATTACAAATTATACTAGTGGTATATCACTCGAAGACGAGTGGTCATACTCTCAAAAATAGTACCCCAGGTCACGTGTCCTGATGTGAGTTTAAAACATTTTTTACCCAACCCAAAAAGTGCAAAACGCTGCTTAAGAAGCCGCATAAACACGAACGCGGAGTACAAGTTAGTGCGCTGTTACTTAAAAAATATGGGTACCTAAGTAACTGTGTTTAAGATAACATTCGTTATTCATCTTCTATTTAATTTCATACGCAAACGTGCCATCCATTTAACTATTATCTATTGACATTTTTATCGACCATTACCCGATTCCATTGACAGATAACATGGAAAACCTGCTAGATACAAGGCGTTATTAATAACAGCTATAAATATGGTTTGCAAGACCTATAAAATATGTATAGGAAGCCCTATGTGATCATTGAAAATTTTGAGGTCCCAGCATTGGCCCCTTAAGAATCAACTTATCATATGGGATCAATTTTGAACTCAACATTTTTTTTTACTTTCCAATACAAATTGATCTGGCAACCGAACATTTTTGTTTAAAAATGTAAAATATTTTTGAGTTCCCAGATTGATCCCATAGGAATAGTTGTACATATGGACGGTGTAAATCTCCCCTTCAAGGCTCGGATAGGATTTTCTTTACATATTGTACGTGTTAGTAGACAACACAGAGATTGATTTTTCAAGGCATCGATATCGTAACTTAAAAAGTGTTTTTTTTTTTTATTTTTATTACATTCTGAGTTGTTTTTATAAAAATAATAAGGTTTAAGAAGCTGCCTTAAGGTATCTGACATAGCTTTACGACTGCAATCAGTATTCGTTAATTATGCTAATTATTTTTATACTGACACCGAACTCGCCAACGACTATACGTTTCATTTAGAAAGAAATTTGCCTTTGTGACAGTAATTATCTGCCTCAATTCTCTAATCTTCTTTGAATGTAATTTACTGAAAAAGTTTATAAACAGCATTTGGTGACAAGAAAAGTAAGTAAAAAATGACAAGTTACTAAAAAACTATTGAATTAATTTTGATAAAACTTACACTATGCCCTTAGTTTGATTTTAACTACTTTAAACAAAAAAGGTTTATGCAGTTGACTTATAGTTTCTGCGGTATCCGCGGACGAATACAAACATAATACATTAATACTCTAATTAAATTGAGTACACATGTAAAAACCTGGTTTTGGCTAACTATTATTAGTTAACCGTAGTAAATATATATTTACGGTTTTTTTTTATATTAAACCGTAATCATATATTTAAACGGGACTTAGCAGGGCTTAGGCGAGCTCCGTGGCGCAGTGGTTAACACGCCAGCCTGCGACACGAGGGTGCCCGGGTTCGATCCCCGGTCAGGTCAAGATGGAAAATGATCTTTTTCAGATTGGTGTGGGTCTTGGATGTTTATCTATATATATGTTTTTTTTTAATAAAATATAGTATCGTTGAGTTAGTATCCCATATCACAAGTCTCGAACCTACTTTAAGGCTAGCTCAATCTGTGTGATTTTTCCGTATATATTTAAACGGAACTTAGCACGAACCTTTTTTATTATTTGTTTCCGTTGCCGTTTTAATGGAACTACCTATCGTGGTCGCAGCTAGTCTCATAGCGACAAAGTTTAATAAAAGAATATAAAAAACCGCAATTCTGATAATATTACATAGTTACTTATGATAAACTGCGGGACAATTTTTATTTATAATGGTTATTTTTAGTTAAGTAGGTAAGGTTATTTTATTTTTAGTTAGTTTTAATAATAATTATATTAACATATTTCTTTTCTTTGTCTGTAATTTCTAGAAACTTCATTTTCTTACGATAAATACATACGATACTGTGCAATATATGTTCAGACAATAAGAGCTATAATTATATAAAATACCTATAAAATAAATACATACAAAACTATATAATAAGTTATGTTGGTAATCAAGCTTGACTCTTCAGGCATTTGCGGTAATCCTAAGAATAAACTTCACATACATATGGATTTAGTACAGTAGGTATATAACATAGGTACATATGCATTGTACGTACAGTACAGTGGCAAATATACCAGTCTAGATTACGCTTATACAAATCTCCGCAATCAATCCGATGTGCATTGATATGATACGAATTGATATTGATAAGCATTTCATTGCTCGTTCTATGTTATTGTATCGACATGACATAAATATAAGGAAAATAATAAATCTTGCTCATAATGAATCATTCACATTTCACAATCAAAATAACAAATCATTGTTAGCACAAATGTGTTAACAATGTCGAGAAAAGATTTTTTTGTTATTTGAAGAAGGTTTTTCATGAGTTGTGATAAATATAGTGTTATACAAAACAAGTTTGTTATACAATAATCAATAATTGCATGTCTGTGACAAGCTTTTCACTATAAATGAATCTACACTGTAAAGTTTCCAAGACAAATCAAATGAGCTCAAACATGATTGGTGTACCTTGTTTAGTTTATGAGTTCCTATGGCCACTTTCCTACTCCGTTATAAAACCAGCGCCACAATTCTATAATAATATTATTGTCATTCAATTTACACATGCATGCAAAATTTCAGCTCAATCGGTAACCGGGAAATGGGTCAAATTTAACTTGCATGATTTGATTAGAGACAAACATGGGGACAGGTGAAACTAAATAAAAGGTTGTAATAAAACGATTTACTCAAATTATAACTGCTAAATACCTACAATTTCAGATAAATATTTTACTTTAACTTCTTGCAGTAAAAATGAAAATTTAATCCTGTTCCTTTACTCGTAATCCAATTATAACTTATCAGAAACCTAAAGATTAGTAATATCATGAGTCATGATATACAATAGTCTGCTTATACGGCAAATCTCATGCAAATATGTTTCGTGTTTGTTGATTGTTCGTAGCATATGTATCAACTTAACAATCTTTAATAACAAAAAAACTGACATTAATCAAACTACAGAATTTTGATAAAATCTAAATCTGACCAATTCAAAGCATACACTTTAAAACAACAAAAAAAGATTTTAATCGGTTCATAAATGACGGAGTTCTGAGGTAACTAACAATAAAAAAAACCGAATTTATATCCTCCTACTTTTATAACCGACATGATACCAAAAAGTGTGCATGGTCTATTGACCGTGTCACCTACTCGAAATGATGATGATGATGACCAAAAAATACCAAAAAATAGAAGAGGTTATCAAAATTTGCCGGAAATCGAGATAAACCGTTTTTTTACCCTTAAAAGCTCACCCCCTCCCGCTTCCCGACCTCAGATGGCCCGTAATTTATTTTTTCTTTAATTTTTGGTGTATTCTCTTCCATTTGTAATGGGTTTCATCCTACCATAAATTCATTTTACTTTATATCATTTTTAAAGGCTTCGGCACTGGTCTATATCACTTGTTCCGCGCTCTCGACGTTCATCGATTTATAAGACGATAATACGTCAAAAAATCAGTCTGTCGGCGCAGAACAAAGAATTACGCAAACCGCCAAATATTTCACGTCAACCAGCGTTGGGGTGATAGCGCATTAATCTCGTAATACTCGATCCTGATACCTTATCAGTACGGTTTAAGCGATATTTGGTTGCAAAGGTTTGTGTCAACAACTTTATGGTTGCTTGATAAAAATGCTACGGAATAATTCGTTGAGTCAGTCTCGTTTTGAGAAATCTTTATTGCTATAAACCTATATATATAATAGATAAGTCCTAAAACCTAAAACTATAAATATAATTAAGATAAGTTCTAAAACCTAAAATTATAAATATAATTAAGATAAGGCTTCTGTTTCGTTCTGTGTTAGTACAATAAAATTTTACAAATAAACAAACGACCTTAGGTCTATGTACCTTACTGCGTATAAGGGGAATGGGATATGGTGGAGATTTTCGACGCCGAGGTTCAAACAAGCGGTAGCTCAATCGGCAGAGCGTAGGTCGTACAAAGACCTAAGTTTGCTGGTTCGCACCCCGCTTGCGTGGAATTTTTTCACCATATTTTATTTTATTTTATTTCTTAATTCAATAAAAGTAGGTATATCAAAATAGCATTGTGAATGAAAACAGAAAACATTTATCAAAATAATGTTCATTTTGTTTTGGAAAAAAAGAAAATACGAAGAAAAATATACGTTATAATACTTAAAAGCCGATCGAAGAAATGGGCGAAAATTTGGAAGCTGCCTGCATCCAGCGTCTTCCTGCGACCTTAGTCAGGTCTTCTGACCACCTGGTCAGTGGGTGTCCAACACTGCGCTTGCCGGTACGTGGTCACCGTTCGAGAATCTTTCTGCCCCATCGGCTATCGATTCTACGCGCTATGTGCCCCGCCCACTGCCTCTTCAAAGAGCTAATCCTCTGAGCTATGTTAGTAACACTTGTACTTCTGATTCGATCTCGCAAACACCGAGCATAGCTCTCTCCATAGCTCTTTGAGCGACCTTGAGCTTTCTTATGAGGCCCATGCCCATGATATTAAGGGACCACGTTTCGAACCCATAAGTCATCACTGGTAACACACATTGATTATAGACGTTCATCTTTAGGCACTGAAGTATTTTAGAAGAGAAGACACTGCGGAGCTTCCCAGCCAAGACGGATTCGTCGAAAGACATCGTCAACGAAGCTGGAACTTCCAACCTGGATGAGAGACATATTCGTCTACAGCTTCAAGGATGGCACAACATGGAGATTCGACATTATTTTCGTCTTGTCCATGTTCATTTTAAGGCCCACTAGTTAAGAAACTCCATTGAGGTCTTTGAGCATGATACTCAAGTCCTCCGGCGACTCCGCAATGACAACGCGTCATCAGCAAATCGACGGTGAGTGATATACTCGCTGCTGGTGTGCCAAGTCAATCCCATTCCAGGAGCTTGAAGGCATCCTCCACTGCAGCGGCTTCGGCTGGCTCAATCTGTGTGATTTGTGAGTTATTCCGGTCTAATCCACCAAACGGATCCACTATCAATTACTATTTACTATACATATTTTTATTTTAAACTAAATATTGATTGCTATCTTTCTTTAATTCTATTCAACCGTTGGACCTGGCTATCATCATTGATGCCAGTCATTAAGCTATATCAGATGCATTTAGGCAGTTTGAGAAATCTGACACCAGTGTTGGCCGTTTACATACACGTAAAAGCAAAATTCTACAAACTTGAAAGTTTATATGGTTCAGTTGTTATATCCGATATAACCTGGCTAAATGGGGCTTTATCCAACAGGCGGAAGTGCAGTGTCAGTGTGGTCACGATGACCAGACCATGTTGCACCTCCTTTCGTGCCCTCTGTGCCCCACCAGTTGCACCAAAGAGGATCTGAACACTGTATCCGAGAGTGGTGTCAGAGTCGCCACATACTGGAGAGACAAAATCTAATCCCTTAAGCCATCGACACGAAAAGAAGAAGAAGTTGTTATATCATTCTAACCAATCCTTGCTAAGATAATTTCTCAACAGCATGGACGTGAAATTATAGCCAATGCTAGATTCGTAGTATAAGTTTTAACGATACCCTATAGATCCAAAACTGTTCAAGTATTGATAAGTTAGGGGGTATAAAACAACTTACATTCATGAACTCTGAATACATAACTATTTTTTGGGCCGTCGTATTTCTGTAAATAAATACTTCTGTAAATTTAGTATTAATGGCATTTGATGTTAATTTCATAGGTCCTCTCTAATAATAAGGGGTGTGTTATAAAATATTTAAAAGTGAATCAGATTGCATAATAATTGGCCGGAGCAGAGCTTATGATTATCCAGGGGTTTCATATCTTATAACGGCCGGCCTCCACAATTATACGAGATAATAAGATTATTTAAATTGGACTTACTGGGAATGTTGTGTTGGCGAGATGTATGTGGCGTTCAATGAGGGCTACTGTATTTTTTTTGCTCTCTTGTTTGCGCCACACTGTTGAGTTAGGTTTCGAAAAAGATTTTTATTACACGCGTGGAAACAAATTTTACATTTCAATGATATTTAATATCTTCGTCTACATAAACTTTACCATAAATAAACGATTCTTGTATATCTATATTACTTAATAAAAAATTACTAAGAAATGGTTTTAACAATTTTGTTACAGTTAAATACCTATATTAGGGGGTTTTGGACGCGAAAAATCGATATAGCAAGCTATGTCGATTTTTTTGTAATTCCCAGATATAAGAACCAGGTCTCAGATCTGGGAAATTAGGTTTTTTCGTCTAAATCTGAATTTTTCAGGAACTAGTCTTATTAAATGTAATTTGGTATACGCTACACTAACGTCTCTAGCCGAAATTTTACACGCGATATTGTGTAAAACCTTGATTAGCTAGTCATGTGTTGAGTTATGTCTCGTCAAAGTCAAATCACACACACTACATACCACATATTTACTGTGGAATATTAAAATACAAATTTTGTGAAATAAAAGCGGACCAAATTTGTGAAATATTTCTATAGGTAATTTTATAAATTACTACCTTCCCGCGGCTCCGCCCGCGTCAATGTTGATCCCTCGGGAATATTACTTTTTCCCGGGATAAAAGGTAACCTATGTCCTTCTCCGCACTGCAAAATTTCATGATGATCAGTTCAGTAGTTACAGCGTGAAAGCGTAACAAACAAACAAACAAACAAATAAAAAAATTACTAAGAACTCACTTTCACATTTATAATATTATATATATTATATTATATAATTATATATTATAAAGTAAAACTAGTAAAAATAGTAAATAGTAATAATATAGTAATAGTTAAGTAAAGTATATATAGTATAGTATATAATAAGGAAGGATGAATGATATGTACTTACTACTAGGTAAGTACATAGGTGTGTATGGCAATAAATGGCTTTTTACTTTTACCAACTCACATGGCGAGTGAGGTGAAGGCCAATTTTTACAAAAGAAAAAACTGTATGGAATGGATAAATGAGATAAAAATACTGAATTATAAATTCATTTCCTACAAAAATACTGCTGTCCAATTGAAATGCATTTTTGCGTTGTGCGGAAGTGTGTTTTCGTAAATCTCCATAATTAAATTAACCATTCCAACTCGCGTTGATTAAAACTTTATTCATTGTTTTTAGTTCCGTGCATGCCCAAAGTATACGAAAAGGAATCCTATTATTTAGCCTCCTATGTCCGTCCTTTCGTCTGCTACAGAGCTATATCTATTGAACCGTAATAGCTGAGACTCTAAATTTTCACAGAATGTCTGTCAATTGCCGCTATACATAGGTACATATAGGTGCATAAGAGCATTTTGGATGAAATAAAGGAAAAGGCTGGAGTTGTGTCATATGGAGGGGTGAAGAGAATGGCTGAGAACCGAGAGACATGGAGAGTACTCCACCGTCAATACACAGTTCTTAAATTAAAGATAGATACCTATCTAAATATAATTTAAGAACTGTGTTCTTATCAAAACAATCCCTTGCGAGGTTACCTAGACTCTGTTTACCTCGCAAGGGAATAAGATAAGACCTTATGGCCATATTTAGCATGTTGGAGAGCGTGTACATAGAAAATGTGCTATAACAACGAATAATGAAAATAAAATAAAATTACTGGATATTACCAGGGGTTACAGTTGCCAATTATTTATCACTGAGACATCAACCCACAGGTAATTAAGAAACAGTAGTGTTTTAACCAACTTCGATAAAAGAAGGAGGTTATCAATTCGGTTGTTCTATTTAATGTCCCATTTCAATTTCATCTTAATCGGTTCAGTTGTCTCTCTCGCTTTTCGTCTGTTGCTTTAAGTTTAAGTTTTCATCTTTAAAATGTTCCATAGAACTTGAAGTATCAAAACTTATGGAAAGATGTACAATGGAAATGACGTTAGTTAGAGATCGGTCAAAATATTGTTTTGATTGTTAACTTCGATTGTTTGTGAAGCTGTATTGAATATTATTCGATGTTTTCAAGCTTATATAAAATAAATATATATATAGGGATATATTACACAAATTGAGCTAACAGTAAGTTGTGAACTTGTGTCGTAGGATACTAACTCAACGATACTATATTTTGTAATAAATACTTATATAGATACAAAATTTAAGATCCAGGTCAATCTAAAAAAGATCGTTTTCCATCATGACCTAACCGGGGATCCAACCCGGGCAACCGGGTTTGATCCCCGGTCAGGTCGTTTCACAGGCTGGCGTGTTAACATACCTTAACAGTAGTTAGGCGATGTCAGATGTATGGTAGTCATCATCAATGATGACACCCAGGACAAACGACTAATGTGCCTTCCGAAGTACGGAGGGGCTCGAGATATTTTATGCCACTTACGGACACCCATCCAAGTGGGAACCGCGCGTATGGTTGCTTAATGCGTATACGCTTGCAATGATTAAGCGCTCTAGGCCATTGGGCTCCTCAACAGTAACAGATGGATTGAAAGCGGTAGTGGATCTAAAGAGTGAAATCCTAAAGTGCAAGGTCCTGGGGTTCAAACTCCACCAAGTCTGACATGTATTTATTTATTTATTTATCACCAACAGTCACCAACAGTCGATACTTTATTATATGCTTCGATGTAACATACTAACAAGTTAATTCTAATTGCTCGACCAATTAAAGGTTAACCCAGCATGCTATGGGGCACAATCCGTATTTAAGGATTTAACAATGCCAATAATTTATTTAGTGCAAAACATTTTACAAAAAACAGCTAGATAGATAATGGAAAAAAATACCTCTTAATTTGTAGCTCAATCTGACTTAAGTGCGGTCATTTTCATAGACTACTTGTTTCCGGTGAACAAAAACCTCGAAAGGTTACCTGCATTAAATAGATAGTTCCATTGTGTGCTAAATGGAGTAGGTTATGTCAAATAATTCGAATTCGGAATAATTCCATTATTCCCTGCCAAAAATAGTAATTATTTTCGTTTCTCTACACACAGTCACATCATGTCAAGTTTAACCTTAGATGGAGCAGGTAGATTGGCAAACAAATAAAATTAAAAGGTATTTTGCCATCAACATCTAAATATGCCATATCATTTAAATCAATAAATGGAAAAACAACGCAAAGGTTTATAGCTTTTGGTGGCGAGCCAAGTACTTATTTTTATAACGGTTACAATGATTTTAAGGTTGTGATGTTTACGGCTAAAGCATCTACATCATTCTTATTTCTAAAGATATCGAGGCCAATATCTATGTTATTAAAATGGTGAGTGTATACAGTAGCACATAAGTCACTGAATCTAACCTGAGATTAGACATTATGATAAAAAAAATACTGTCGGAAATCCGACAACGATGACGTTATCAGACGTGTCCATCTTTCAGGGCTCATACGACATACGTGACCCGCCCAATCTCATTTTAGTTTAGCGGACTTCTTTCCCACGTCGATTACTTTAGTGATGGAGCGCAGCGTAGTATTTCCGACACGATCTGTCCTTTTAATACCAAACATACTGCGCTCCATCGCTCTTTGGCAAACCTGCAATGAGCTTTTGTTTTTTGGTTAGTGACAAAATTTAGTAATTGGTCAAAATGTAAACATATGATCAGTATTCTGAGTCATTGATCGATTGATTTTTTATTTGAATATATCTCACCTGATGTCTCCATACCGTATAGCGATTCAATTATACAAAAGAAGTCTTGTCAAAAACGAAATACTTATCGAGAATTTAAAAAATGAAAAAATCAACTTCTTTCTCTTCCCTAAGAAATTTTCTTTTTGCAACAGTGACGTATTGGAATAAGTGGTCAATTTTAAATCTGTAAGTTATACTATACTATTTATACTATATAGTCATTCGCTAATTTGTTTTTAAATAAAACTAATTAGGCGAACAGGCATACAGCCTAAATGCGGTAACCGTAGCCTATGGGCGTCTGCAACATCAGAGGTGCCACTCGCACATTGCTGACCCTGAATAAACTTTTTCACGCCTTTTTTTTTGTTTTACTCTACTACTCGCTCATCATCAGGTCCTTTTTTAGTCTCCTCCACTACAGGATCACGACCCTCTCTATACTACTAGGGCCACACTTGGCCAAAGCAGCCAGAGGACTTGGCTTACACTCCACGCTGGCCAGACGGGTTGGAGAGGTCTCTTAGATGTGTATAAGCTTTGTTTAGCTTGTATTTCCTAAGTCGCCTTCTACGACATCCACGGGAAGACTTGGAGTGGTCCTATTCTACTCTGCCGGATACCACACGGCTAATACTACTCGCTCGCCTGCCGCAAATACCCATATTTATTAAATATAGATTTTAAGAATTGAACAATCTATAGTTTTTACCCGACTGACCTACCCAGAAGTAGGGTAATGTTGTCCGCTCGTATGTACATATATAATATGTATGTAAGTATGTCTGTTGTTGTAGTATATACAGGAGACAACAATGCTCCTGTAGCCTAAACTGTTTGCCCAATTAAAAGTGCGATATCATTAGATTTGTATTCTTCCCCGGAATGTCATAGGTAAAACGGCGATGGGCAAAAAAATTTAATGGAGGACGTAAACTGTCAAAAAGGCAGGGTTTTTTATTTATTGAAATAATCCACTTGTTCTCCCTTTTCGTTGACGCAATCCATGCACGTTTTAGTTAAAGCCGGTACACAGCTAAAGTCAAAGAGAAACGAGCCCTGCCATTGTGGTGTGCTCGTTTCCTAGTATTGTGTGCGGAGAAATTACGATTCCGAGAAAATCCAATATTAATTTATTTCGTTTAAGATTGTGAGATTTCTACTCTTCGCTTATTTCATAAATGAAAATAAAGAAACCGGCCAAATGAAAAGTCGGATTGTACACGAAAGCTTTCGTATCTTAATTATAATTTAGTCATTTAACTACAAAAACACAAAAAAACGCTCGTTTTTCGTATAGCGTTTTATATTTTACATATATTAAAAAAAAGCGCAGAAAACATTCTGGACTCTGATTTTAGCTTTACAAATGTTCTGTTTTGAAAAATGTTGTTTTGAAGAAAATTGCAAAGTGTGCAAGAATTGATATCATCAATTCTTACACACTTTTTTCTTCAACAAGACACATTTTATGAGTTAAATGTTTTCACTGAATTTGACTCATAATATTTTATGAGAAGAAATGTAATTCTGTCAAAAAATTAAGCCTATTACGATTCAATAGAACACCCCTGTTACAGATGAAAGACGGGCGGATGCGGATGCTGGATGGCAGTGTTGTTTTTAAACTCATTTCTAATTTAAGTAAATAGTTCAAGATCCTACCCCTGCCTACCCTACGTCATTTTAGCAAATCTAGTATTAACGTAAATTATATCGATGGTCTAGAAGACAAACGTGCTAACTACAAAATTTTGATATTTTAACATTTAAATGCCAAATGTATTAAATGAAGATGCTCTACCGTTTGCACTTACCCAAATACCCTAATTTCGTCTCTTTCTTCCTAAACTGTAGTGTACACTTACAGCAAGTGATGTCATTCTGGTACAAAAAATAATAACGATAATTATTTACCATCTATGTAAACTACAAAAAATGTTAAATAGATTTATAACATTTCGTACGATAGACAAATAAGCTAAATGCTTTTATTAATTTTGTTATTTGGTAAATTTCGATTCACAATTGTATTATAAGATGTTAATCTTTCCAAGAAGCCGGTAGACAAATGATCTAAGTGATCTTAATACTGCTGAACACTTTAAAGCAAATAGTAAAACATATTAAGTGCTTTAAAAATAATAGATTAGAAAGAATCGAATGTAGACAAATGTTGTAAATGATTTTACGACAGACTCTTAATAAACAGTTAGGAACAGTTAGGGAGTATAAAGTTATTTACGTTGATTTTTAAGCTGTTGACAAATATTAAAATTTTTATTATTATGATTGATATTTTCATACTATTTTACAATATCGGATTTTAGTATGTACTGGAAAATAAAATGATTTGTTTTTAGAACTTGGAAATAAAAAACAATGATGAGAAGGAAGAAAAGAGAAGTTTTGATTTACAGACCGAATTAGGTACATTCTAGAAATAGGTCGAAAAAAAAAATCATCAAGGAAACAGCTGAATGTATCGCGTATCGTCTTTTCGCCACCACTACTTCGGTGTTGCTGCCTCCGCCTGATGAAGACGCCGACGGTCCTGCAGAAGCCTATGATGCCGCCGCTGCTTCACTGCTCACCTCCGCTGCCCAGGTGCCGCCGTCCCCGCCAGAAGAAATCGCCGACGATCCTGCAGTAGCTCTTGATGCCGCCGCTGCTTCACCCCTAGCCTCCATTGCCTAGGTGCCGCCTTCCCCGCCTGGAATAAACGCCGACGTTCCTGCAGTAGCCACTGATGCCGCCGCTGCTTCACCCCTCGCCTCCACTGCCTAGGTGCCGCCTTCCCCGCCTGGAATAAACGCCGACATTCCTGCAGTAGCCTCTGATGCCGCCGCTGCTTCATTGCTCGCCTCTGCTGCCCAGGTGCCGCCGTCCCCGCCTGAAGAAAACGCCGACGTTCCTGCAGTAGCCCCTGATGCCACCGCTGCTTCACCCCTCGCCTCCGCTGCCCAGGTGCCGCCGTCCCCGCCTGAAGAAAACGCCGACGTTCCTGCAGTAGCCCCTGATGCCACCGCTGCTTCACCTCTCGCCTCCACTGCCCAGGTGCCGCCTTCGCCGCCTGGAATAAACGCCGTTGTTCCTGCAGTAGCCGCTGATGCCGCCGCTGCTTCACCCCTCGCCTCCACTGCCTAGGTGCCACCTTCCCCGCCTGAAATCAACTCCGACGTTCCTGCAGTAGCCCCTGATGCCGCCGCTACTTCACCTCTCCCCTCCGCTGATCTTGTGAAGCAGAGTCATTAGATGTCAGTAGAAGTATGCTATTTCCCTAATACAAACTTTGACTTCCTGTTATTGGAATAGAAATCTATTAAAATGTTGTATTTCAAAATCATACATACTAATTATAGAGTTAAATTCGATGTTTTGAAATAAAGTACAGAGTGAAAATTCCTATTTCATGCTTGTTATTAGACGCCAGTCTGTCGCGATTGCTTTTAAATGATCGCTGAGTGGATTTTAATTAAACTTCCATTTTCATTTCACTGTAATCTTTGAAACAAGTATATTTCTCATTGCTTGATGTATTAGATTTATTTTGTACTTGTTTAAGATGTGAATGTTTTTACTCTTTTTCAAAATTATAATATAATTATAATGTATAATAATAATTATATTATACATATAATTAAAATATATATATTTATAATAAATTATATATAATATAATTATAAGTATAATTTATTTTATTTTACTTAAAAAAAAAGATTTTTTTAAAGATCTGCATATTATTATACACTATTGTTAGTTACCTGTGTGTACAATAAATCCTATACATAGCATGCACAGAAAGCATTAAATATGTCGTACACATTTTTTTTTTGCCTACCAACCATGAAGCCATTCTACCAACCTTCCAATAAAATAAATAAAAAATTAATATATACGGACAAATCACACAGATTGAGCTAGCCCCAAAGTAAGTTCGAGACTTGTGTTATGGGATACTAACTCAACGATACTATATTTTATAACAAATTCATGTATAGATACATATCCAAGACCCAGGCCAATCTGAAAAAGATCATTTTCCATCTTGACCTGGCCGGGGATCGAACCCGGGCACTCTCGTGTCGCAGGCTGGCGTGTTGACCGCTGCGCCACGGAGCTAGCCATAGTAATAAAACAAACACCGGCGGTAGAAGCTCAGGTGCGACCCACAAGCGGAAGGTCTCGGGTTCAAACAATGTGCCTTTGCCAATCTAACTCATCATTTAATGAGATAACGTCATTTTTCTAGTTGTGGTAGAGCCAAGCTACCGGCAACATAATTTTTTGCTAGTAGCATGAATGGGCCGGCTCGTCCGGGGAAGTACCACACACTCACAGAAAATCGACGTCTGAGTAGAAGCTTTACCGCTTCTATGCTTCGTTCAGTGAGTGAGAGAGCCGGAGGAGGCCTAATCTCCCTCCATTTCCTCCATCCCATCCATCCTATGTCCTTCCCCCAACTCCTTGAGGCCGGCAACGCTCCTGTTACACCCTGGTGTTGCAGTTGTCCATGGGCAGCTGATCGCTTTCCATCAGGTGACTCGTTTGCTCGTTTGCCGTCCTAAAACAATTCTTGGTCTTCGCGTTCCTCTCCTATCGGAGGTTGGACAGCATCATGGCGATTTTCACTTTTGAACCCGCTGCACGGAACAGCGAGGTTGTACTACGGCCGAACGAGTCACGCAGGTTTTTCAGCCATGAGTGGCGCCTCTTTCCTACGCTACGTTTTCCTTGAATTTTGCCTTGGATGATAAGTTGCAAAATTCTGTACTTGGTATTTCGCATCACGTGTCCAAAGTATTCCAGCTTCCTTCGCTTAATGGTGTTAATAAGCTCCACGTGTTTCTTCATTCTAAGAAGTACTTTATGATTGGATACTTTGTCACGCCAGGATATTTTAAGAATGCGGCGATATATCCACATTTCGAAGGCTTCCAACTTTTTTGTGGTTTTCTGCGTCAAGGTCCAAGACTCCACTCCGTACAGCAGGACTGATAAGATGTAACAACGAACCATGCGCATACGGAGATCTAGGCTAAGGTCTTTATTACACATCACCTTAGACATTTTGAAAAAGTTGGCGCGAGCCATCTCAATGCGAACACGAATTTCTTGTTCATGGTCGCCATTTTCATTCAGCCAGCTGCCTAAATATTTGAACTTAGTGACTTTTTCGACTTCATCATTATCCACCAGTAATTTACCATATTCTACAGGTTTTTTCGATATAACCATAAATTTGGTCTTGCAGACATTTATCTTCAGGCCCATGTCATTGCTAAAATTTACTTTATTAAGTAAGTAATGTGTCCATATCACTACTTATTAATGCAGTATCGTCTGCGTATCGTATATATGGGATAACCGTTTACTACAATACCAGCCTTCAAACCAGATGTTGTGGCTCTGAAGATTTCTTCTGCATACAAATTGAATAAGAGTGGGGACAAAATGCACCCCCGTCGGACACCTCGACATACGCGTGCAGACCTTGAAAGCTCTCCAGCAATTCTGACTTTGGCTACTTGGTTCCAGTACAAATTTGCTATGATTCTTATGTCCCTAGAATCCAAATCTTTCTCTACAAGTATTTGCAGTAACTTTCCATGCTGCACCATATCGAAGGCTTTTTCAAAATCTATGAAACATATGAACATGTCCTGGTTCATGTCCAAGCATCGTTCACCCAGTACACGTACACAAAATAGAGCATCTCTAGTCCCAAAACCGTTCCTGAATCCAAATTGAGTATCACTTAAATCCTCTTCACATTTGCGGTATATTCTACCATGTATAATTTTAAGGAAGATTTAAATTGTACATACAATTTAACCTAAAACAATAAAAAAATATATATATTAACCGCTACCTGCTTTTAGTAAAGGAAAACATCGTAAGGCAACCTGCACTAGTGGGTTTTTTATTACGGTAATGGAGAGAGCAATGGCAAACTACTTCATTCATCTTCAGGTCTTCTTAGTCTCCACTGCAGGAGCATGACCCTCTCTGTACTACCGGGCCCGTACTTAGTCAGAGCAGACAGAGGACTTGGCCAACACTCTCCTCGCTGGCCAGACGGGTTGGAGATAGAGAGGTCTCATTAATGATTAAGAGCTTTGTTTATCTTGTATTTCCTAATTCGACTCTTACGACTTCCATGGGAAGACTTGGAGTGGTCCTATTCTATTCTGCCGGAAACCACACGGCTACCACTTCATTATTCTCGCCAAAACTAGTGATTGTGTGCGTTTTTTACATATGAACACCGACAATCCCTTAAATATCGGACGAAATAACACAAACAAATGCAAACTAATGGTAAATGGGCCAACAAAGAGCGTTTAGACTAAATTATGCATTGTACGTAATTCCAACGCGATGACTGATTAGATAGAGTCTATCTCATTTAGCATCATGCATTAACCGTTAATGCATATTGCCCAATGTTTACACTGGCTTACTAGAACAATCACTCGGTCATGACGAATAATAGGGTATTTTTGCTGTACATGTCCCTATTGGTGGCTTTAAATTGATTTTTCAGGTGCTATCAAAATTTTTTTCTTTGGAGTATCTAGGGAAATATGAAAAATATATACAATAGGGACAAAAGCAAAGGTCTCTGCCCTTGAGGGATAGTATAATCTTATCACATGGGAGAATAGGGTTGTTTCACTTGTCTTATCCATTGTTTAGCGTTAAATAGTTTTTCTTGATACGCAGAGATGATCCTTTAGATAATATGACATCCTTTAGACAATTTTCCCTTTAGAACATACCAAAAAATAAAAAAATAAACAACGGTATGCACTCCGGGAGTGCGGACAGAAGTAAAAACTCCGCGCGGTAAAAAGAGGGATATTACTTTCTCTCCTACGCCGCGCCGGCGGCGGTCTCAGGTTACGTATCCTGACGCTAGTTTAACATTTTTTACCCATCCCAAAAAGTGCACCACGCCGCTAAAGAAGATTCCATTTCAAAAAAACCAGCCAATTGCACACACTTTGTGATTCCGTACCATATTTAACTACAAATGCTTCATGTATGTGGACTCTGATGTATAAGAAATGACGCATGAAACCTCTTCCATGCCACCTCTTATGTCAGATTTATGGACTTGAGAGGTGTGCTTCTTGCATGGACTCTATTTTTTTTTTCAAATATTTATGGTTTATTTATCAACTTAGACAGAATTAAGAAACAACAACAAAAAAAAAACAAGTTTCATGTATCGTACTTTAAAATAGAACTCTCTCTTTATTTCAAGCGAATGCATCGTTAGCTGAAACATTTCGGGGTCCGCTGAGATTAACATTATCCTCATCATTCCAGCAGTTAGAAGTCCACTGTTGGACAAAGGCCTCTCACAAGGATTCTTCGTTCCATAGGAGGATATTGCCATACTGACCACGCTTGCCTGGCGGGTTGGCGAGCGCAGTTTCTTCTTGTGCTTTTGTGCAGCGCAAGCTGAGATTAACATAAATATATTTAGCTAAAAGATTTAGGTGTTACTTTGCGGAAGTCAAAGCTACATTTACTTTGAGACAATTTACTGGCCAGCAATAGTTTGCATGAACCAACTGGTAGTACAGAGAGGCTCATGCTCCTGCAGTGGAGACTAAAAGGCATGATGATGATTATGATGAACTGGTGGCGGGAGCACGCAAAGTAAATTTTCTCAAAATAAATACCTATATTTAATTGAGAAAAATAAAATAATTGACAATACATTGCAGGGCGAATTCTTGTAGGTACTTCATTGTCACAGGTATTTGTCTGCGGTTCGAGAGCATTCGCTTCGCTGTTATAATAGCGGACCCCGGGCTCCGTCTTAACACAGCTAAGGAAATAACCGGGAAAATGCTCAGACGAGGAAGAAATGATTGACAATAGACGACCTCTGCACAGTGGTACCACCAATGCGTTTGAATCCAGGGTCCCGGGTTTGATCTCCAGTCAGGTCAAGATAGAAAATTATCTTTTTCAGATTGGCCTGTGTCTTGGGTGTTTATCTATATAAGTATCTATTATAAAATATAGTATTGTTGAGTTAGTACCCCACGACACAAGTGCACAACTTACTGTGAGGCTAGTTTAATCTGTGTGATTTATCCCTATCCTTCCCTTACTATTATTTAAACGCGAAAGTTTGTGAGTATGTATGTATGTATGTATGTGCGGATGTATGAATGATTGTTACTCTTTTACGTTAAAATGGCTGAACGGATCTTGACGAAATTTTGGATACAGCTAGGTTACCTGGATTAACACAGACTACCTTTCATCCCGGAAAAAGTACTGTTTCCGCGTGATCGACATAACGTAAGCGGAGCCGCGGGTGACAGCTAGTATTGAATATTTATATTTATAACTAGCTATCGCCCGCGGCTCCGCCCGCGTCAATGTCGGTCCCCCGGGAACAGTACTTTTTCCCGGGATAAAAGGTGTCCTTCTCCGTACTCCAGAGAACTTGTATGCAAAATTTCATGATAATCGGTTCAGTAGTTACGGCGTGAAAGCGTAACAAACAAACTCACTTTAGCGTTTTTAATATTAGTAAGAATTCTTGAAATCAATAGTTCTACCTTTGCTCACTGAATAAATTTACATACCTATATCAACTCGTCTACGTATCAAAGTATTAATATTGACAAGTAATTCAATCTTGAAGTAGTCATATATGTTAACTCTAGATAGTATTTGCTTAAATCCTCTATCCAATAATAACATCACCGTAACTAATAATAGCAGGATTCAGTCCAGGGCGCCATTCAATTAACGTCATATCTTTTCGTCACCTATGCCACAAAGCCTAAAAAGAAAAGTCTTCAACTGGTGCATCTTGCCTGTGATGACCTATCGTGCTGAGACGTGGACACTGTAGGTGGGGCTGGTCCATAAGCTAAAATTTGCTCAGCGAGCTATGGAGAGGGCTATGCTTGGAGTCTCTCTAAGGGAAATCCGTGAAAAAGCAATCCGTCAGAGAACCAAACTAACCGACATAGTTTCTCGAATAACCAAGCTAAAGTGGTAGTGGGCTGGCCACATCTGTCGCAGAACTGACAATCGCTGGAGTTAGAGAGTTCTGTAGTAGAGACCGCGTTTAGGTAAGCGAAGTGTGGGACGCGCCCCGGCTAGATGGAGCGACGATCTGCGTAGGGCGGCTGGCAGCAATAGGATGAGTATAGCTGGTAATCGAACGAAGTGGCGCACCTTCGGAGGGCCTACGTCCAGCAGTGGACTGCCGCAGGCTGCTAATGATGATGATGAAAATTTTTGTCTCAGTAAACTTTTATATAAAAAAAAAACGACTTCAAACTAACTACAGCAAAGTATAACTTAGAAGGCGTGATTATTCCACCAAATCTATTTGGATATTTTACAGATATTGCAATAAATGCCCACCAACTCTTAATTCTTCCTACCTTATGATGTTCACTACCACACATACAAGTAAAAAAGTATAATTGACATATGTATACCCACGCGTTGTTTAATACAATTCCTCGTTTATTTTTTGTTGTATATTTTCAAAGCTTTGATAAAAATAAAATTCAGTAGCGGTAAAAACGAGAAAAATCGTAAATATAATACATTTACCTGAATTTGTTATGTATGAGATAAGCTGCCCTTTGGCGAACAAATTATTCACTTTTGAAGGGTTCATGGGATGAGAGTGCCGGCTATTTCCGCGTATTTGATGTTGCCCTTTCGAACTCGATATAGATGTGTCGTTTATCTTAATTACGGCTATTTCTGTTGATTTGATCATATTTTATTTTAATAAAAATGCAACGAATTTGTTAAATATATGATTTTTTATCCAAAAACAAGTTTTCTTCTTGAACTAAAATTACCTACCAATGATAAATATACACCATTCCTCCATTGGACTACGAGGCGCAGACAGAAATTTCACCCTTTTATCGTTGGAGTACCAAAGAGTCGAACTAAATGCTTTGACAGTTCCTTTTTGGTTCGAGTAGCTGAGGTATGGAATGAACTCTCTGCGTCTATATTTCCAGACAAGTACAGTCCTAGGACATTCAAAAGTAGAATAAATGGGTATCTCTTGGATAGGCATGTAACATCCTCGTCTTCATCGTCACTTGCCATCAGATGAGATAGGAGACAAATGTCTAATCCAACATTTAGTAAAAAAAAAAATAGAGCAAATAACACCACCTGCCATATACAGTTAGTTATCATGATTATGGTAATAGTCCGACCTTTTGCTGATATTTGGGTGGATTGGACCCAGTACAAAATCCACACTAATATCAATCCACGTTACATCAACTTCTCCAAAAGGCACAGAGCGTGGTGGATTCTATAGGACAATCTGTGAATTGTCATATAGAATCCAACATGGCATGGGTGCAAGCCTCTCAAAGGACCGTAATACCCGTGAACTCTAAAGCAAATAAAAACTAAATTACGATAAACATTACTCAGGCACTTGTCGAAATCCTTGAACAGACTCCAGACTCAAGTCGGCCGAAGCAAGGAGAACATAAATAGGGACAGAAAGTCTTGTCTTTCTTATTTCTTTGATTTCAGTCTTGCCGTGCATGTCCTACCTGCACATTCGAGGACCTATACAATGCCACTGATAACGCTGTATCAGTAGTATTGTAGCAGAGTTCTGCTCAACACTAATATAATTCACTCGAGTCGACACGATAAGAAAAATAATAAGGCACTAACTTCTGAATACTAAATTGCATCCTAATGAAAATCGTTCTCAAATAGAATTTTGTCACTGTATAGACAATTAACTTGTACCACAAACACAGCACGGGACTAAAGAATATCATTTGATAAGATTCGTTTAAGAGAAACAAATAATTTACTTTTTTTAAAACTATAGGTTGATTTTTAATGCATTCTAAATATTTGAATTTCGAAATCATTGAATTAGTATGATCTGTAATTAGTTCGTTTTCAACCAAATTCATTTAAATTTAATTTTAATACCCAGGTTTTTTAAAATAGAAGGGTCAAAATTCACCTTTCCTATAATGTTTTTTTGCCATTAAAAGCTACAATTGAACGAAAATGTAGTAAGTTCCACAAAATAACTCGGGATATCTTTAAATATTTTATGTCAGATATAACAGGGACCTAACGGCTTAGCAATAACTATATGTAGTGGAATAGAAAAAGAAGTGACATTTTCATACACAATTTACACATACATTTTTCAGTGACGAATTTACTTTGTGGTAAATTTACAACAACCCCTATTTTCCATCTAACCCTCGTGTCCCTTCCTTTGTAACATTTTACAAGCGTCAATATTATGGAAATATTTATTATCTTTAGATTTTCAATTTCTCACAAACGATATTCTCCAGGTATTGAAAGTGAAGGGACGATGGTCTCAAAATTACATTTTACCCTTAGTTTACAAAGATTTTTTTTCGTGGCGGAGTGCGTATATAATCTTGCTAGACTAATAATATAAAAAACAAATTTGATTGTTTGTGTTGTAACGGATAAACTCAAAATCTCGAAATTTACATTATTAGCATAATAGGCTTGTTTCCTAAAAAGATACCATTTGTCCGTCTTATAGATTTGCGTTACATTTTTTTTCTTTTTTCAATCAAACAAAAATTTATAAAGATATCGCCCGAATTTCCGTGTGACGTCACTATCCGGTTCACTTTTTACCGGACTGTTGCGTCATGAGCCCCCACTCCTGAACTTTGATGTGCTTAATCTTAATCATCTTTTATTTGATGGAAAAAAGAAAAAAATCGTATCTAATATTTTTCGATAGTCTATCATCATCATCATCTGCAGGAGCATGACCCTCGATAGTCTTTAAGACGGACTAATTATTTTAAATGGTATTATTTTAGGAAACAAGCCTATTGACGCGGGATAAAGCTAGTATACAATATCCGGAAAAAACTTAGATCAGGAAGTCAGCTCCATATAACTCGTTGGCATGAGTAGGCCAGCCGCAGGATGGAAAAATACCTGATGCTTGTAGTACGAGCCAAAGATCTACTATTAAACGTAGAATGTCTGTATACTAGTATGAAATCTTTTGAAAAAAAAGACAAACATCGTAGCTTTATTGCTACAATATATCGAGGTGACACGGGTTTGTCTATATATAGCTATATAATATAGGTTTAACCTTTAGAATTCTGGAGGAACTCTTACGGCTCTTTACAGCACACGCCATTGTCTTCTGGCAATATCCTTAGTCAGTTATTTTACCGTTTTTATTTTTTATATTAACACCAATAACGTATATTTATTTCGTTATTCAACTTAATACTCTCCATTTATGTTCAATAGTACATCGTTTGTCCGATCCTACCCTAAACATTGTTATGTTCAAGTGACTTATGTATGAGATAGTTTTGGTTAAAGTTTGTGATTTTTGTTTGTGAATGATATGGGTTGGGATTATAGTTCTTACTTGATGTTTATGAATTATTTTATTTAGTTGTGCGAATGTGCAGCGCCTAGACAAACCATAATATGGTTTTTAGGCATTATAGATAAGGAAAATTGTTTTGTGTGAATTATTTGGATTAAATAAATAAATAAAATAAAATAAATATATAAAAAATTCCTCCGTTGATATTAGTCACAACTTTTTAACACATAAATAATAACACAAAGAGACCACAATATTCAAAAACAATGGCCCAAAAATTTATTACAGTAGCAGAGGAATAATTACGGGCCATAGAGCATTTTCAAACACCTAAACTACCACTGTTGTTTGAAACTATGCTATGGTTTTTATTTGATTACGTCACAGTACCTTATATTACTCTTTATAGTTACTCTACGATATATCGGTACCTGATCGGCACCTATCTTTCATTGGACATTTGCCAGGCTGACGCGATCATATCTGACTTGCTAGCCGGAATTATTTAGTCTGTCTGGATCACATGCTGACCTTAAATATTGTTATAAAGGAAATACCTGTCTACTTTCTTTAACAAAACAATTTTTATGGTCCTTGCCCTGCGTCTTTCTTTAACCTATTTGTTTACAGTTATTAACTTAGAATTTAGTTTAATGTAATTTAAAAACCTGTATTCCCAAAAACGATATTATACGCTTATTTTTTTGGTTACGTTAGAAATTCCTGTTATCGTATATCAGTTTTTAATAAACTGATATACGATAACAGGAATTTTATACTTACAAAAATTTTATAATTATTCATTTGTACCTCAGTATAAATCAGCAGTATGGTTCTTCGCTTTAAATAGCAATGGAAAAGGTAATGGCTTCAGTAATATAACTCTAAAGTAATGGTGTTTTAACGAATCAAAAGCTCTAGTATTTCTTCCAAGAAAATCTCTTTTCACAACAGAAATATTGCTTCTCAGAACTGGGGATAAATAATTTTTATCCCCTGTGCTACGCTGTTAGATTTGCTAAATAAAATACATACATACACTATTACGCCTCTTTCCCTTGCGGGGTAGACAGAGCTTATGTCTAGAAAACTAAAAAGTTTTATTCCCCGTTTCACATGTTTGTGAGAATGCAAGTGGAAAATGGAATTCAAATAGTAAGGGGTATACACGGGTAGAGTAAGTAGTTAGGACGCTCTACGTTTTTTTTTATCCCAGACTAATAGAATTAAATGAAAATAGACTATCACGAATTAACCCTTTGTGGTATAGACAGGTCCAAATACCGCAGGCCCCAGAGATCTAATAGACAATGTAAATATAATAAAACATTTAAGCAACCCTCGGCATGATAATCTATCTATCTTGTAAACGCCTGGACGGATTTTAATAAAACTTATCTAAGAATCATCGATAAAAAAACTAGCTTTCGAATAAAAAAACGAGTTTAACCGTTAAAGAGCTACGGTGTCACAGACAAATACACAAGCAGAACGACATATATATACACACATAGTGGTCAAACTTATAATATCCCTCTTCCAGCGTCGGGGAATAATAAATACCAATAACTTTTCTGAAAGACATACGATTACCTAGAATCGTAAATACTGAAAGGAGAAAATGAAACGCATCGCCATTTTAAAAATCTATTCGTATTTGCTAACAAATATAAAGCAGAATGATTCTATATTTGCTAGCAAATAGAATTTGCATAAAACGGACTAGCAAATATTAATAAAATCAAATTTAAGTTAGACCTAAATCCATATCCATACTAATATTATAAATGCGAAAGTAAATCTTGTCTGTCTGTCTTCTTTTCACGCTTCAACTAATAAACCAATTTCGATGAAATTTGGTACGGAGGTAGTTTAAGGCCCGAGAAAAGACACTTATGTCTTGTCCTGGGCCTTAAACTACCTGGTGCCTTAGCACCTTTACTTCCGGGAAATGCTACAGCTCCCGAGGGATTGACACTAACACGGGCGGAGCCGCGGGTAATAGCTAATATAGAATAAGTCGAAAGAAAATAGCACAAATCCTTACTAATATTTTGATGCCTGTAACTCAATCACGCTAAAATTGCTAAGCTGAATTTGACGAAACTTAGCACACTGATAGCTCATTACCTAGATTAACATCTCTCATCTCGGAAAACTGCACTGATCCCGCGGGATTAACATTAACGTGAGCGGCGCCGCGGGCGATTGCTAGGTTGATAATATATAAAATAGGGTAATTAAACAGGCTTCTATTTAATAGCGTTATTCGCCTCTAAAAATGGAAGTTGCCTTCTAAATTACTAAGCCAGACACAATTAACGAGAATCCAAATAATACTATCTTAGCCACTAGTTATCTTCTATGTAAGCCACTCTAAATACAACATAGCATGATGGTTATTATTTAGCATCTAAATATTTTGCACTCATTTGGCAATGTTAAACCCCGACTAAATCGTTTGGCTTATATTTTTTTTAATATTCTTTAAACATTAAACTGTAACATAAAAAATGCATATTGCCTCAAATATCTATATTTTTGGATGTGAAAAAATAATATAAAAAAATAGGGGTCGATTTAGCCCTGAATAAGAAGGACAAGTCATAATAATTAATGATCTTCATTTGACGCTTTCTGTAGAATATTTAGTTGGCGGTGTAAAAAAGACGAATTAGTTTATTAGAGGCTATGTCATTTTCCCGTTGCTAAGATATAAAATTAGAATTTCGATCACGTGGCCAATAAATAATTTTGTGGCTTGACATATAATTTCCCTATAAAATATTAATAAATATAAAGGGACATATCACACAAATTGAGCTAGCCCCGCAGTAAGTTGTGAACTTATGTAGTAGGAAACTTACTCAACGATTAATTATAGATACTTAAATAGATAAACATCCAAAGCCAGGTCAATCTGAAAAATATCGTTTTCCATCATGACCTGACCGGGGATTGAACCCGGCCAGGTCTGCGACCACTCTCGTGTCGCAGGCTGGCGTGGCCTCGGAGCTCGATAATATGTAATCAATCAACGGAAATTGTTGCTAGCAAATATAAAACAGAATGTTCTATATTTGCTTGTTAGGAGCCCGCCATATGCCAGGCGGCGTGGCGATACAAACGCGGATGGTCTAAACGCGTTGGCTACTTTGGATATTTTCGTTTTTTAGGAATATTCAAGGGTTATTCGAAAAAGAAAAACATATGATGGCTGCCTTATCTGTAATGCAATAATAATCAAAAGTTTCAAGGTTAATTTTAATGTATTTGGTGAATAATACTATATACCGAGTAAATTAGACGTGATTTGGAGGCAACTTTGCAATTTTTTTCTATCGAGAAAATTTAACGCAATCCTGTTTTTGAGTCATATAGTTACCAGAGTTAGTCCTGAACTTTGCTGCATTTTTATTTCAACTTGAGTATTTAATTATTATTGATATAACAGTCAATCATGCAAAGCAGTGTGAGGTAGTACGGACCCTTAAAAAACAGATCTAGACTAACGATCTTATTATAAAATACAACAATGCACAACAAACGTTATTGTATATTAGTTTGAAGGACATGAAGCCAGAAAAATAAGCTAAAAAAATACCTGTGCCTTGTTTATGTTGAAAATCTTTTCAAGTTTTCAGCTTTAGAAAAAGTTGTTGTTTAGTCCCCCTATAAAGAACATTTTAAGGTTAAATTTACACCGTACTTACTCTTTTGAGTGGAAATAAATTAATTATAAAGTAAATACTTTTTACGTTTTTAAATACGCATGAGTAGGAAAGAAAAGATAAAAAATCGGCCAAGTGCGATTCGGACACGCGTACGATTTAGATTAGTACGCAACAACCCTTCGTAGGCTTCATGCGTACAACATTAGACACTATATGACAACCCGGTTTTTTAGTGTAGTTCCGGTATTTGTCTGTAAGCATACCTGTTGCCGTGATTAATATCCAGCAAAAGAAAACACAAAACAATACGTTAGTTGTCTGTATGGGAGAGCCACCTAAATATTTATTATTTTCTGTTTTTAGTATTTTTTAGGGTTCTGTACCCAAAGGGTGAAAACGGGACCCTTTTAATATCGTTTCGCTGTCCGCCTGTCTGTCTGTATGTCCGTCTGTCTGTCTGTCCATCTGTCACTAGTATGTGTCTCATGAACCTGTACCCGTGACAGTTAGACAGTTGATATTTTCACAGATGATGTATTTCTGTTGTATGTCGGTTATATCTTACAAGCCGTGATTAACTATCACGGTTTGTGGGATACAACCTGGTGACAAACAGACGGACGGAGTCCGTTAGTAATAGGGTCCCTAAAAAAATAATAAATGCTTAATAGACTAGAAATACAATTCAAACGAATGTTAAAACAATACATAGTTACGTTCAATTTAAGAAAATAAACCCTTAAAATAGTTAACAAAGAAAACTTTAAATCGCACAGAATTATCGAATAAAAATACAAAGCCGGCCTTTCAGTCGACGATTCGCCAATTACCGCCTTTTGTGTGGTAATTTACCAATTTGTCAAGTCCCAACTGCTACAATGATTTATTTGCTTGTTTCATAAAATTTTGTGGTTTATAATAAATTGCATGCGTTGTGGTTGGGCCAATTCATAAATGTTCGATGTATATATGCCACAGCGAAAGTAATAAATTCAGATGTTATATATACGAGTACTATCCAACCAATTCTATAATTTAAATTAAATAAATAAAATCACTTTGGGATACGGTATTATCGCGTATATTACATTATATTTACACCTAACGTTTCGAAAACTTTACAGTTTTTATGGTCGCAGGTAGACTAAGTTGACATTTGTCTTTGTATTATAGGAACTACGCAAAACTACCGTCTACAATATTTATTGATAACGTTCCGGATATACGCAGTATTGGCTCACGGTAGGTGTAAAAATAATGTAATATACGCGATAATACGGTATTAAAGTGATTTTATTTAAATGTGTAACAATCGCGAAAACATCCGAAACCACAATTGTATAATGTTTGCGCGATTGTTACACATTTAAATTAAATCACTTATTTATACAGTTTTATCGCGTTTATAACATAACTTTTCTGGTAGCAGCTCGTTTTTAATGGTGTTTTGTTTCTGATGAAGTCGCAGATCTAACATAATCTAACCTACTATTCTGGTATCAACTCGTTTTTAAAGGCGTTTCGTTTTTTGTTGCGGTCGCAGTTCTAACCTAATCTAACCCAACCTAACCTACGTTTCTGGTAGCAACTCATTTCTGGTCTCATTTTGATGAACTTATTCTTCAATAAAAATATGTAATTTTATACATAGATGTTTTATTTTTCCAAGTAAACCTGACAAACTTAATCTACACTCCGCGGCAAAGTTGTTTTTTTGTCTGTGTTACTTTCGCCCTAACCTTGAGACACTCGCTCGCTGTTGTTTTGATCACAAAGAATTCTAACCTACACACCGTGGGCAAGTTATTTTTGTTATGACGAGGCCCCTTAGTGGTCCCGTTTATTGGCGTTCATTATATTATCATTATACCTAACATTTAGAAAACTTTACAGTTTTCAAGGTTACAAGTAGACTAAGTTAACATTTGTTTATTATGTTATAAGTACTTTGAAATACTACCACTTACAATATTTATTGATAATAAATATGTAGGAACATATCACGCAGATTGAGGTAGCCCCACAGTACTCCTACAAGTTTTGATTTAGATGTCGTGGGATACTAACTCAACAATAACGTTCTGTATGTACGCAGCATTAATTTACGGTATCAGAAAGTCTTGTACTCTTATGCTAAGCTTGAGATTTTATTAAATTGATGACTTTATTGAAATAAGTGTTATTGCTAGATGTCGCTCCGTCAACGGCAGCTTGAATATCGAAAAAATGAGCTATCAAAGGAGTTTATTTGATTGAATATGATCCTTTCACGAAGTCTGTCAGGTCAGATACAATTTCAGGTGTTTATATACGAATCATCAAAAGGCCTGACATCTCCTAACCTCCTGGATTTATTTTTCCGGGTTGAAATATAAGGAGTGAATTAACATGAGCGGAGATGTGGGCGAATATAGCACTATATTTGTTATGAACCATAAATACTAGATATATCCCAAGCAAGTACGGGCTGACACATAAAACGTAGATGTTACTGAGTCAAAGCAGAGATGAACTCTGACCCCACTTCAAGATATATTGACCGTGGCACCGGGTAACTGGGGCAACTATCAGCCGAATATTAGGATCGTGATATGCCCATTTGTCTTATCTGGCTAGTTTATGAACTACGAACTACTATTATATATAGCTCTTACCTTGTAAGTAACATAATTATGTTGTTTAAATAGGTACCAAAGTTTTTTACGATTCTACCAGGTGATTCAAATTACAAAAGACAGAAAACATAAGTATGGCGTTATTTCTACCAAGACTTTCAAATTACAAACTTACCCACATCATTTTGTTTTGCTATGGAGTAAACTGTCAAAATTTCCAACCAGTCTGGCCAGCGTGGTGAGTGTAGGCCAAGTCCTCTGGCTGCTCTGGCCAAGTATGGCTTTAGTAGTACATAGAGGGTCGTGCTCCTGTAGTGGAGACTAAAAATACCTGATAATGATGATGAAGCTGTCAAAAATAGGTAAAAAAGTACCCTGATATTAATATAAGGACATATTACTTTGATTTCCGCAAAGTTCAATTGATTCAGATTCAGTGAGTGAGTTTGAATTTTTATATTTGTTTCAGAGAGGTACACTATTAGGATCAAAAACGGCTTAAACTACTCATGATGTAAAGCTTTTTTAAGAGCAAAAAAGACAGTTACTCAAATATTTATTCATAAATATTGAGTGTAGAGTAACATAAAGTAATTTAAAGAATTCCTCAGGCATGGCTTATTCAGCATTATATATTAATCTTAATGGTTGTCTGAAAAACAACCCTAACCCGCTAACTACGAGAACGTGCGTCATCAAGTAACTTCAACAAGCATCAGCTGAACTAAATGACCCGATTGTGAGTCTGACTTAGAGGAAAAACGTCGCTGGCTAGAACAAGGCTCTCTGCAGTTGACAAATCTATTGGTGTAGTTTTTTGCCCTAAAATAATATCTTCTAATACAGTTCATCTGTCAGAGGTGTCATGCTCAACTGCCTGTTCAGTGGTTGCAGGTATGGCATGTTATAGCTGTAATGATGATAATGACATAATTCATATTCTTTTTCATGTGATTGTTATTAATTTTCATAAATCTGTAAAAATTCTTGTTGGCTTTTTTACCATTTACCTTAAACTACAACGGTACAAACTTTTAAACATATATCCCGAATAAAAAGAGGACTATTATTCTGTTTCCCACTTCAACCGCGCAAATTATAGTCTTCGTATTTTAGTTTTTATGTAACGAAACTAAAACCTTAAGATTAGATCATTTGTGATCTAAGCCTAAAGCATACAAACACACAATTCAGAAAAAAATATTTTCTGTATACAGGATGTAAGATAGCGAACGACGTCCCCGTGAAGGTGTTTCAACTTTTCCTATGATGACCAATGCTGGGAACTCAAAAAAATTTCATTTTCATACAAAAGTGTTCGGTCGGCCTGGCAATTAGTACGAAAATGTAAAAATAAAGCATTCCCATTTTTTCTTTTTTTAGACTGAGTAAGTACTCAGTCTAATGATCAAATGTTCATTGCTATGATAACAGTTGTGCGTACTAAAATAGTTTCAAAATTAACAATTCTGTTCTAAGCAAGAATAAATAAAACATGTAATTTCCAACAAATCTCTACTATGTAGAGCTAGTAGCCTATCTCAGAGTTTCTACATTAACATCCGATACTATCGAACTTTTATCGGGTAATAACATCAGGTGTGTTAGAAGTTTATTAACCCGCCTTGTATTCAATCCAGATACGAGTAGGTACCAGCCTCGAATTTACTATATATATATATATATATATATATATATACCTATATTCTCGTTAACTCGTAATGGCGAGCTCCGCAGCGCAATGGTTCTTGAAACCATATTTTTTTAAAGTCGTATCGAACTCTTAGTACTACTAGCATATTTTTTTATATTTTTCACTCTTTGTTATAAAATAAGAGTGAAAAATATAAAAAATATATATGCTGTTGATCTCAATAAATACTTTCAACGAAGATTGATTCGGACGAGATATTGTGAGCAGCTTTTGAAAAAAAGCAGATTTTAAAAAACCGCAAATATAACTTTGTACAATTACTATAAAAAATAAAGTCATTTTTGGTGATGAAAAATAATAATGGTTTTTTGGCTAGGTGTAGATTATGAATACGTTAGGTGGATACCTAATTTACTTTATATGTAATATCCCTAATCTATGCTTGCTACTGGCGTAGTAGCACCCAGACCCACACTAAGTTGTACACTTATGTCCTGACTACTACTCAATGATACTGTATTTTATAATCGATTCATTTATAGATAAATAACCATATCTATAATACGTGAGCAAAAACTTTGTGCCCCTTTTTACGAAAATTGCGCAAACGTAGGAGTATGTAATTTCGGACACTTTATTAGTATACGAGTATATAGAGAAGGAACACAGAAAGCTAATATTTTTTAAAATTATTGTTGAATTTCGACCACTAGTAGATCACTAGTATCAATAGAAGTTTATTAAAAAACGAATTCATTATTTCACTGCTATTATTCATAACGACAATGGCCAAGTAATGGATCCGAGCTTCTTGGAAACGCTATTAGACTTGATGCAAAAGTTGTTTAGCTCGAAAGAATTTAATCTTTTTCTTTTTTATTTACTCGCAATTGCTGTTCTTCCTTATTATTGTTTTAATCGAGAAGGTCAATGGTCCAATGAGCATTATTAGCGTTTACGCATGTAAAGCCACCCGGGCACGATCCCTACTAGGATGGGTGACCGCAAGTGGCATCAAAAATTATTGATATCATCCGTGCTTCGGAAAGCACGTTAAGATATTGGGCCCAGTTGTGATCATTGATGGCAGTCGTGAAGCTATGTCAGATGCCTTTAGGCAACTTAAAAAAATCTGACACCAGTAAGAGGCCACTTCATGATCAGATCTTTTTAGTCTCTAATGCAGGAGCATGACCCTCTCTATACTACCGGAGCCATTCTTGGCCAGAGCAGATAGAGGATTTGGCCTACACTCTCCTCGCTGGCCAGACGCGTTGGAGAAATCTCATTAAGACGAGGCCTCAAATGTTTGGTACCATCGCTCGGCAAAGGCGTACGCAGACTGATCAAGTGCGCGCAAGGGATAGCGCTTAGCGGTTTAGCCCGTGAATGATGAGATAGGAGATAGTCTCGAGTCGCTCAAAGAAAAAAACGTAAGCGCCAAATTCGTTATTTCTATTTTATATAAAATCAGACCGGTTAATTATATTTTCATATTTACAATTTGATGAATTACTAATAACCTATCTTTTAGTCTAAAAATCATTATTTCATTCGTCGCATTTGAGCTACAATAACAAAAACTCTGCGAACGAAGACCATTTTTCAAAAAATATTTCTATCGAGAAAATTTTATCAAAACGTGTTTTCATCTTACGCTTTTGGAGATGAAATAGTCAAAAATCATATTACTTAGATTTGAAACTCCTAATTTAAGTATTTTGCGAGATAAATAAGGTTCAGAACGACCTTATTTACAGTGGTATCGCCTTAATGTTTAGCTTGTTATTCCTAAGTCGCCTCTTACGACCCCCATGGGAAGACTTGGAGTAGTCCTATTCTACTCTGCCGGTGCGGCCACTAACACACACGAAAAACAAAATGGAACTATCGATAATTTTGAGCTTATGAATGAACAGAATTATGCTATGGAAATATCAATATTGTGGATATTTTGATACAGTGGACTTAAGCGACTAAAAGGTTTTGATAAAAAGCTAAATTAACAAAAGTTTAGAAACATTTTATTTACAAGGGTCTTGTAGATTTTACATTTGAACATATATTTGGCGTTATAAAATAGAGTAGACAATGAAGGTTTTCTGAAATAAGTAGCTTCTATGTGTCAGTCGTTACTGCTTGTCGAATATTGTCAAATGACATTAGTTCATTTACGATTCAGAGCTGCTATCTGATGGTAAGTATTTAAAAGCCCGCCATATGCCAGGCGGCGTGGCGGTACAAACGCGGATGGTCTAAAAGCGTTGGCTACTTTGGATATTTTCGTTTTTTAGGAATATTCAAGGGTTATTCGAAAAAGAAAAACATATGATGGCTGCCTTATCTGTAATGCAATAATAATCAAAAGTTTCAAGGTTAATTTTAATGTATTTGGTGAATAATGCTATATACCGAGTAAATAAGACGTGATTTAGAGGCAACTTTGCAATTTTTTTCTATCGAGAAAATTTAACGCAATCCTGTTTTTGAGTCAGACAGTTACCAGAGTTAGTCCTGAACTTTGCTGCATTTTTATTTCAACTTGAATATTTAATTATTATTGATATAACAGTCAATCATGCAAAGCAGTGTGAGGTAGTACGGGCCCTTAAGAAACCCTAATTAGACAGAGCCTAGTCATAATACCTATGGCAACGTTTTGCGTCAAGTTATTTTAGTATCCATATTAAAATCTAAGTGAAATTAATTGAATTAATATTTAAGTATTCACAGCGTGTCGAACAGACGAGCTCTGACCCGGAATCATGTGTCCGCCTGAGGCAAACTTCCGTGTCTGTTCCATCCGCCCTAAGCCAATACCAAAACCTTCGATCAAATACATGGTGAAATTTTGATCGTTTGGGACCCTTAAAGGGGTGACTCAGAACATCACTATGAACAACTTTTTCTATGGGAACAATGCTTAAAAAAATGTTGGTCATTTCCATACAAGAGTCCCGCCGCCCGGCCAGTTTGTATGGGACTGTCGATTTTTTTTTGCGTTGGCAGCATTGTTCCCATAGGAAAAGTTCTTCATATTGACGGGCTAAATCACCCCTTTAAGGGTCCAAAACGATAAAAATTTCACCGTGTATAATAGTAGATACACAATCTCCGAGCGCAAATATCATGCATACTTACAAACAACATCAAAAACGTAAAGGTACATACTGAAAGTATGACACTCCATCTTTCTTTTTCACTTTTGACGCGTAGTTTTTGCATCTTTTCACTGACCTTTGTCATCGCGAGACGTGTGAGTGCTAGCGCGGTTTATTGAAACTGTGAATAAAACAGCTCCGAAACTCGATTAGAGCGCTGTTTCGCCGGTGCCACTTCTAGAGCGCGAATCGTTTACCTTCCATTATATTTAATCGGAGCTAAAGACAATATAATACTATGTTATACAAATTTAGTAGCTCTGCGAGCTGTACATCGCGCGAGTATGATGACGGCGAACTCATTATAGTCCTATGCATAAATAAAACTAGCCACCCATCATCTCTTTCTCTTATATTTTTGGGGTGAAAACTTCTTTAACGGCGTTGCGTACTTTTTGGGATGCATAAAAATGTTAAACTCGCATCAAGACACTGACCTGATCGAAAATTCGTAAGACGGACACGTGACATGACCCCGCTGGCGCGGCTTAGGAGAGGAAGTAATATCCCTCTCTCTTTCTAGCGCGAGTTTTCACTTTTGTCGGCACTCCTGAAGCGCAACCCGTTACCTTTTTAATTTTCGATTAAATTTTGGCTAATATTTATAAAATTATCGAACGTACATACAAAACGAATTGAAAACTTTGACCTGAAAAGGAGAAATAGAGAAATAAAAGGAAATTATTTGTTTCAGGTATCTTTGGTCTGCTTGGATAATCTCTCAGGATAATCTACACTAATCCAAAAAGTATGTTTACACGTTTTTAAACAAGTAAGTAGTTGTAATTCATATAGAATACCAGATATTTGAGACTATTTTTGAGATAATTGCTTTTCACGTAGAAATTATGTTTGTGTTTACGTTGAAGTGCACGTTTTAAATATAAGTTAGAATACTTATAGAGAAATACAAAAATTAATAACAAATATGTTAGTAGTTATGAGCGTAGACTGGTATTAACGAATAGTTAAAATAATTCCACGTTAAATACTCTTTTCACTTGTAAAAATATAAAAAGCTAATAAATATATAATATCTAACTTGATAATATTAACGACAATGGTGAAAATGAATGACACACTTATGTTTTCTAACAATTGTTTCACATTTGAATTCCTGTAAAATTCGGGTAAAATGAGATAGATACTTCGGTTGGGATTAGGGCAGCTGCGGGACAGACAGACAATTTTTTTTTTAATTCTGTATGATCCACCTGACGGTAACCGAAAATGTGGTCTATGGTGGAGCTCACTGGCCTATTAAATATAGATACCTAAGTTATATGTGTCAGGGAAAACCTCCGGTGGCATAAAATTTCTTTGGACAGATGGACAAACAAAATAATTTTAGCCCGAAGGAAACGCGCTTCGTGAGACGCATTACGCTCGCGCGGTCAATTAGGATAATTTATGGGCTAAATTTTATCTACCAATATTGCATTTATTGAAATTTATATCATGGACTCACGTTTCACCTCTGTTAATCAGCCTGTTTAGGAAAAAATATTCGATTGTTTTTGGTTGTTTTATTTTTTTAGGACTCTGTACTTCAAAAAGAGAAAAAAAAACGGAACCCTTATAGGATTACTTAGTTGTCCGTCTGTCTGTCTACCAAGACCATATTTCTCTTGAGAAATATGGTCTTGGTAGACACCTCTTCGGTACCTCTTGAGGTATTAAGCTGAAATTCATATCAAATACTCAAGTATACTGTCCCTTGGAGCTGTGAAAAAATCAAACTTTTAAGCCAACGCAATCAAAAGATACAGCTTTTCAAACAAATTTTCGTATTTTTTCGACATTCGCAAGAGAATCAAAACCAACAGGGTACTTTCCATGAACTCAGAATCTTGAAATTTTATAATAATAATAATAATAATAATAAAAATTCTTTATTGCACCATAACAAATATAAACAAAAGTACTTAATGAAAATACAGTTGTACAAGAGGCGGCCTTATCGCTAGCGCAATCTCTTACAGGCAACCTTATTGTTGAAAAAGAGCTAAGACTGAAAAAGAACGGGTGGCGCAACTATATAAATAAAAATAATAGTATCTCTAAATTAAACAGTAGTTGAAAATAAATAAATAAATAGACTACAAAAAATACATATCTATATAATACATAATAAATACACAATTGACTAACTAAATGAGAGGTAGGACTAATATACACAATGATAGACGAGACAACGGAAGATGAAGGAGTTTTTAAAACAAAATTTTGGTAATCACTTAACGCGAGAAAAAAAAAAAGGATTTGGTTTGAGATTTGAAGCTGGCTAAACTTTGAGCACGTCGAATAGAGAGCGGCAAGGCATTCCATAGATGGATAGCTTGTACAGTAAAGGACTTAGAATAAAAGTCTAAAGAATGGGAAGGTGTTAAGAGATGCAGAGCTTGATTATCACGTAAAGAATGATTTTGCAGACTACGAAAAATAAAACGATTCTTTAGGTACCTGGGGTAAGCGGGGTTAAACAAAATTAAATAAAGGAGGGATAAAGTATGCCAATCACGGCGACGACGAATCGGGAGCCACTTGAGTTGCGTTCGAAAGTAGGAGACATGGTCATATTTGCGTAGTCCAAATATGAACCGAATGCAAAAGTTCTGAAGACGCTCAAGCTTGTTCAGTTGCTCCTCTGTTATATTGAGATAACAAGCATCTGCATAATCTAGAAGTGGGAACAATAGTGACTGCACAAGAGTAATTTTAGTTTCAACGGGAAGAAATTTATTCATCCTTTTGAGAGAACCCGAAGCAGCAAACATCTTCCTGCTTACCTCGGAGATTTGTTTAGTCCAGGAGAGAGTACCATCCATGAATACGCCGAGGTTTTTAACATTATCTTTATAATCTATTATGACGCCATTGAATTGAATTTTAGGTAATGTTGAAAAATTTATTCTGGCACGTAGTCGGGGACTGCCAATAATAATGGTTTGGGTTTTGCTGGGATTTATAACAAGGCCGTTATTTTTGCTCCACTCGGAAATTCGTCGTAAGTCGTCGTTAGTAAGGTCGATTGTTGATGTTAAGTCGTCAATAGTACAATGTGAGTAAATTTGTAAGTCGTCAGCATAGAGGTGGTAGGAAGAATGAAGTGGTAAAGTGATAGAATTTATAAATAAAGCAAATAGAAGAGGAGATAGGACGCCACCCTGTGGTACACCAGCAGTTGTACATGACCAAGATGAATGCACATCGTCAATCCGCACTCGCTGTCGGCGTCCAAACAGGTAAGTTCGAAACCAGTGAATCACCTCAGGAGATATGTTGAGAGAGCGCAATACCGCTAATAAAATATCAAAGTCAACAGTGTTAAAAGCATTGCTGAAATCTAACAATGTTAACACTGTAACCTGTCTATCATCCATAGCTGAACGAATATCATCAGTTATCTTGACAAGAGCAGTAGTCGTGCTATGACCAGGACGGAAACCAGACTGAAGAGGATTTAGGAGGTCATTTTGTAAAAGGAATTTGTTAAGTTGGTGTTGGACCAGACGTTCTAAGACTTTGGATAGGAAAGGAAGAATAGATATGGGACGGTAGTCGGAAGGGGAGACAGGGCTGCTTTTTTTTGGAATTGGGGTTATATTGGCGTTTTTCCAAGCAGACGGGAATATGCCTGTGCATAAGGACTTATTTAGGATACCTGAAATTGTAGGGAGTAGGATGTCAAGGATAGGGATGATCATATCACGACTAATGCTGTCATGCCCGACCGCATTTGACGAAATTGACAATATTGCTTTCTCAACATCACTAACGGTGACTGACTTGAAAGAAAATGGAGAATAGTCTGGAGTTGGAGTAGCAGAAAGGGAGTGCAAGGTATTTAGTTTGATATTATTATCAAGAACGGCAGAAGATATGAAATGCTTATTAAGGCCATCGATATCAGTATTTTTAGGACTACTCTCTCTGTTTTTCCCAGCTCCTAATGACCGCAGAAACTTCCAGACTTTTGCTGGATCACCGTTTTCTACTGATTTATGAATGTGGCGACGTTGAGCCTCCCTACACACCTTGTTGCAGTGGTTTCTGGCTCGTATGTAAGCGTCACGATGTCGTTCAGGGTCAGCTCTATACTTGATTTTAACTTTATTTCGTATGCCTTGTAACCGTTTAATGTCCTCTGACAACCAAGGGGCAGGAAGATGTTTAATTCGTACAGGTCGCACAGGAGCATGTCGATCATAAAGGTCAATCAAAAGAGAATTAAATTGCCTTACTTGCTCATCCACTGTCTCAGCATTAGTGACTATTGTCCAATCGCAGTCCAAAGCATCCTGACGCAGTCGCTCATAGTCAATTGACCCAAGGTTACGTCTCATTAAAATCTTTGGCTTTGCTTTTATTACTCATACTACTAATTTTAGATACTGATAAAGGAAAAATTGTGAAAAGCATTGAATTACATCATATAATAAAAATATTTTTAATAATTATAACTTATTATATATACCACTAGCTGTTGCCCGCGGCTCCGCCCGCGTTAGTGTCGATCCCTCGGGAACAGTAGAATTTCCCAAAATCAAACATACCTTATGTCCTTCCCCGGGCCTCAAACTACTTCCATACCAAATTTTATCCAAATCAGTTCAATGGTTGAAGCGTAAAAAGACGACAGACAGAGTTACTTTCACATTTATTATATTAGTAGTATAACCCTCCCATTTTACCCCTTTAGGGGTAAATTTTGTTCATTTCACCCACCTACATCTTTTTTAATTGTAATCGAGAACTTACATACCTGTTTATTTTCATACTTCATAGTTCAGAGATGAGAAAATTTCCGTACAAAGTATATACCACCCACCCACCCCCATTTTACCCCTTAAGGGGTGGATTTTGCAAATTTCAGCCACACATCCTATTTTAATTTTATTCGAGAACTTATATACCTACTTTCATACTTTCATACAGAAAATTCCATATAAATTTTACCCCTTTAGAATTTCAAGTTTCTAGGCGCAGCAGTTTCGGTTGCGTTGAACTCATGCCTTGAGTTCATTCAAATGACAATAACTTTTTTTTAATGAACCGATTTTGATGAAACAAACTTTAAATGTTTTGCTGAGTTAAAACAAAGCAATTGGTGAAAGTTTGAAGTAAATCGGTTCAGTATTTCCGGAGATAATCGTGATCATACATACAGACAGACAGACAGAGAAGAAATTCAAAATTTTTTCTTTCTATTATTCTTTTTAAGTGTCTCTCTATCCATTTCAGTCAAAAATTCTAAATGTACAGACAAAATATTTTTACTGTTTTATTATATGTATTGATATAGAATAGATACGGAACCGGTGTAATTTTATTTAAATTGTGTACAATTAGGCGACCTTATCACTAAAAGCAATCTCTTCCTATTGAGAGTCAGAGAAAAAATCGATATAGTGACAGAATAGATACTTAGTTGCGTAAGTTGAGTTCCTTAAATTTATTCCTCGAGGTTTAATTCCTTTTCACGAATGTTTCCCCCAATGGTGCCCGAAACTTTAATGGATTAAGTAATTAGTGAAGAGTAATTCTTCATTTGTTATGTAGCTCGTACTGTACAGTCAGCAAATGTATTCGGTATGCACCCCTTTTGTTCGTGTGCAAGTCGACATCACACTGGCGAATATGCCGTCCAATAAAAATCTTGCAACACTTGTGTGGGTAAATCTTACAATCAATGATTTCGTTTCATTCAACACATACATAACCATCTAGCGACATCTAGCGACACGATACGTTTAGTGTCAAAGGATAATCAATAATTTCGCCGAGTTAGTCAGCAACTTGATTGGCAGATAAGTCATGTGAAAGTTGCTGGTTCTATTCTGCCTAATGCTTATAAATTTGCGAATAAAATATACATTTTATTCGTATGTTCTTTTTATTCGTTGTTTCGATATTTTTCAGTGTTTAATCATGTTTGAAACTAATTAGCATAAAATAAAATGAGGTTACGTGAAAAAAAAATAGTCTTTTATTGCACAGTTTTATTTATTATTCAATTTAAATATAAGTAAGTATATAAATAACAGAACGGGATCATTTTATAGTAAAGCAACTCATTGTTAATTACTAAGTAGATTACTTCGTACATAATAATAAATGGGTAATTTGAGTAACTGTCTTTTATACATAACTCTGTAAAAGTATACTGCTGAGGAATAAATACTTCTACAAAATAATTTAAACATTATATTAAATAAGTAACTTGAGTAACTGTCTTTTATACATAAGTCAGTATAGGTATAGCATACTGCTGACGAAGAAATACTTCTACAAAATAATTTAAACTGAAATATATATGTAGTCGTTTTTCCTACTGCCATGTTTATTTATATATTTATTTACCTAACTACAGAATCGGACAAGAATGGACGTAATTATCAAGCGATCTTTTTATAAGCAGGTCAGCCACATGTGAGAGAATAAACATGTTAATTGACGTTACGGAAAAACGTCAATAACAATAAACATCTCTCTTTTATGTATCGACCTTTTTTTTTATAAACATTTTGGAATGAAACTAAATATCTAAGATTGGGGTATAGAAAGCAAAAAAAAATATTTAATAACCTATCGGTGATCCTTGACTTTTTATAATTAATTCTAACCTATCCCGCAAACCTGCAACCATGTTCCAACACATATCTGTCGGCCGCTAGATCGACATGGAAGAACGTTATAGCGTTCCCCTGTTTTTCGCCACAAAATTTTACGTCCATCCTTATCCGATTTAAAGGACTTTACATCCGTAAATATCACAACATTGTTGCACCAATCGAAATTTTTATATTGTTCTGCGAATCTTAGTTTTTCACACTTATGCACATCACTAAGTAACATTTTCTTAGCCGGTCTTCTACACCTTAAACCACCAGCACGCAAATGATTTCGCACTGTCTGAAGAGACACTCCCTCTACGGTTGCCGTCGAACGCGTAGTCTTGAATGGAATATCCAAATGTGCAGCTACTATGTCACGATGACGGCGTGATGCATCAGTATAGCTGCCACCTTTTGGACCAGGCCGAACGTGGTCAATGTGCCCTGAGTCCGCATATCTATGCACCCACAATTGCACAGTTCGTCTCTGCGGAAGATATGAAACAAAATAATAATTATTATTTACTTAATTTTAGGTATAAAAACTGCGCAGTATTAACTATTACCTATAACCAAATTGGAAGTTAACAAGAAGGCTCATTCATAGTCATAATTTTCATGTATCAATATGTAGGTAATAAAAAATACTTACCGATATCATTAAGCGCCGAGCGATTTCACTTTTTGAAACATTTTGCTCATATAAAATGACTATCTCCGTCCTTTTGATTATGCTTATGTGTGTATTCTCCATGATTTTTACAAAATAAGATACTCAAAATTATATTATGTAATTGCTCAAAGCAGAGCTGCGTTCCTATTCGATGCTATTGAACAAGTGCACTTATAAAAAATACTCAAGACCCTCAACAAATATAAACCGAGTTGAATAATCTCTTAATCTGTGGGTAGCAATGCAAATACTTGTCAAGTTACATTAATGACGATTTCTATGAGACAACAACAAAAAATAATCAAACAAAAATTAAGTCATCCTAGTGAGACTCGAACTCGGGGTCAATACCATAGTATAGGAATTAGTAGTCGGTTATCTTAGCCACTGGACTACCATAGCTATAATGCCTGGTGTTAAAATTACGAATAACATTTTACTACGAAAAGTTGTTTTGTAACTAATTAAACTTGTTTATCTTAAATGACTTGGTTGAAATGACGTGATGTGCTGGTGTGTGTTTAGATAAAAGGATTCCCACACAAATGAACCTGCGTATTATTAGGGCCGCGGCCATTCAGAACGCGCACATTGAAATATAATGATGCGTGTGTGCCCTGCAAACCGAATAACTTGTTCGAGTGTACTATAAAGTTAGTAAGCTAAGCCATTCGATAGAACTAAAATTGGTGGGGTGTTTCCTCGTGGTCATGTTTGTCATACTGATACAACCACGAAGAAGATTCCGTGCTTCGGAAGGCAAGTAAAGCCATTGGAATCGGCTGCCCTCTGAAGTCGTTAAAGGAACCACGTTAGAGGCCGAGGAGCGGTTCCGGAGAACTCTGATACCAGGTTGTGCATGGTCGATTGACCGTGTCACCTACTCGAAATGATGATGATGACCACGAAGATAAAATATGCCCTCGTGGTCATACTACCATTTTTACATCATCTATAGAATGGGGTGGTCCTACACAGAAAACAGAAATACGTATTTTCTAATGTATAAAAAAAAAGGAAGGTAAAGTAGACACAAAAAGTATCTTAAAAACAGATGAACCAAATTCAACTAAGATTATTTTTGAAAATTTGTAATTAGCTATATTTGAACCCGAAAAGGTGATCTAAATTGGTACAGCTGTTAATGAGCTGCTCTTCCATGCTGGATTGGGAGAAAAGAAAAAATGTAGAATGTACGAGCTGCTTCTCTTCCCGCGCAAATCGTAAAAGTCGAACGAGGGAACGGGCAAAATTCCGTGGAATCATGTCTTGATTCCGTTTTTCACCTAATGCCCATCTAAACATGCTTAACGGTGCCATTGATCGACCTAGGCTCTGTCTACCCGCAAGGGAAAAAGACGTGATGCTATGTATGTATGTTAATGAGCTACACAAGAAGACACACTCAAAGCACTCCTTTATTCGCGTCGGAGGTTAAAAATGAACCAATCAGGAGCGACATCGTTAATGAGGGTCACGATGACTCATCGATTGCATGTGCGCAGGTAGCTAATTATCGATAACACGTCCGGGCGCTTAGCTCATTCCTATCCCCATTGAAGTTTATGGCGCGACAACTTCTCTTACCCTTTTCAAGACCTCGCTCGTCATTAGTCCCTCTTTATATTCAGCTAATTGTTTACATTCTACGCTAATACCTCATGTTAGAGCTCCGTGGCGTAGTGGTTAACACGCCAGCCTGCGACACGAGGGTGCCCGTGTTCGATCCCCGGTCAGTTCAAGATGGAAAATGATCCTTTTCAGATTGGCCTGGGTCTTGGATGTTTATCTATATATGTATTTGTTATAAAACATAGTATTGTTGAGTTAGTATCCCATATAACAAGTCCGGAACTTACTTTGGGGTTAGCTTAATCTCTGTGATATCGGCATTCATTCAAATTCAAATTCAAAATAATTTATCTGCACAAAACAGGGTATATGAGATGTTCTTTACAAAAGGAAAAATAGAAAAGCATATATTAATTTATTAAAAAAAAAACTCTTTAAGCCTTTTCCTTTCATAAAGACTTTTCCTTTCTTTTTTGTTACTAGTAGCTTTTCACTTAATGCTTTCACTTCACATCCGTACAGTGCAATGCTCCAAATGTAAACTTAATTTAGATAGAGATTGTTATAACGTTAATAATATCTACTTACTTACTACATAATTAGCGTTTACGCATGTTAAGCAACCCCGGGCGCAGTCCCCACCGGGATGGGTGACCGCAAGTGGCATAACAGTATCTTGAGCTCCTCCGGGATCCGGAAGGCACGCTAAGCCATTGCTTCTGGCTGCCATCATTAATGGCCTTTAGGCAGCTTAAAAAATCTGACACCAGTGTCTTGGCTGCATACACACACGAAAACAGAAACTTGAGACTTTATTGTTTCGTCCCAACTGCAATAGATAATCATTATTTATAGCATACATTCTATGCTGTAATACTTCCCGGCAAATATTATGCTTGGATACTAGTTAAAGAGGAAGCTGTAAATCATCTTTCTGCATAAATATCTACAAAATTGCGCTAACAAATTCCAACCAAGAATAAATATTTGTCAAATTATTTTCAGAATCTTTGTAATGCAGAATGGAATGCGCTATGCTAGCGTATTTTGAGAATTATATTTTAGTTTGAGGTCCATTTATTTACTAGCTTTTTTTCGTGGCCAAGCGTTAATGTCGATCCCTCGGGAATAGTAGAATTCCCGGAATGAAAGGCACCCTTTCCCGGGCCTCAAACTACAAAATTTCATCTGTAGTGTTTGTGTCTATGAAATAGATACATACGCTATCTCACGCACACTGGTGGGGAACACAAATGTCAGTATGACAGTAGTCAGTCTTCTTTCCGGTATCGGCACTGAGTGAAGTACCCTCTCAAATGAGAAGGTTCGGAGCAGACCTCGGCCAGTCTATCTAGCCCTAACGGGTAGACGTCTTATTGACACCATCATCATCAGGTCTTTTTAGTCTCCACTGCAGGAGCATGACCCTCTCTGTACTACCGGAGCCATACTTAGCCAGAGCAGACAGAGGATTTGGCCTACACTCTCCTCGCTGGCCAGACGGGTTGGAGAGGTCTCATTGATGTTTATGACCTCTGTTTTGCTTGTGTTTCCTAAGTCGCTCCTTACGACATCCAGAGGAAGACTTGGAGTGGTCCTATTCTACTCTACCGGAAACTACATGGCCATTGATTATTGATACCAGCGACGTCAATCGTCAATTCGGAGGGCTGTCTGTCGAACGAGACGGAATCCAAGAACCATGTCTAGCTCCGTGGCGCAGCGGTCAACACGCCAGCCTGCGACACGGAGTGACCGGGTTCGATCCCCGGCCAGGTCAAGATGGAAAATGATCTTTTTCAGATTGGCCTGGGTCTTGGATGTGTATCTATATATGTATTTGTTATAAAATATAGTATCGTTGAGTTAGTATCCCATAACACAAGTCTCGAACTTACTTTGGGGCTAGCTCAATCTGTGTGATTTGTCCGTATATATTTATTTATGTGCCAAGTTTAATCCTTATTAGTGGATTATGCTTGATTTATAAACATCGTCGTAGTTTGGCGTCGTATGTCACGTTGCGCGTCGCGTCGAGCGGCGTGTGCTAACGCGCGACCATGGATCTAAGAATAATCAGGATAGGACCTTGAGAATGTGGCAGTGAAGCAAATCACAATGTATGCAGACGTGTCGTGACACGAAATTCACGCACACATCGGCACTCAAATGGATGCAGGTTTTCCCCGGTCGAAATGTCAAACTCACGAAATGTCAAAGTTGTACTTACCGCGAAGTTGGTGTGCCTTTTGAAACTCGTTGAAAATAAGCATAAAAACATAAAATAATGCCGAGCTGTGTGGTAAAAGAGTGTAAAAATTATAGTAAACTACACAAAAAGCCCGACGGTATCACGTATCATAGGTAAGTACAAACTTCTTGTTGTTTTCGAGACTATGTAAGTATTTCACTCAATCGCATATTTTCTTGGTTTAATTATACTATTTACACACACAACACCACAGATACTCGTATGTACGAATTGGTTGGTAACCTAAACACACGTTTCAACTACAATTTTAAATTAAACTAATATGATTTTGTAATTTTCTTTGCACCGCAAAAGTCAATGACCCGGTGACAGCGCAGCGCTAAGTCGGACTGTCGGTGTTGCCAGAATATGATTTCAAGATTCCTGTTCTTTATTTTTAATATAAAATTTTATTTTGTTTATTTTTTTAAGGTTCCCCATTCGTGATGCTTATGTAAAAAAATAATGGATCGATATTATTAGGAGAAATAGAAAGGATGCATCATGGGTACCATCAAATTATTCATTTGTTTGTTCCGAACATTTAAAAAAAAGCAATTTTTATATGACAAAAGGAGCATATCGCCGGTTGATTAAGTTCGCGTGCCTAGAAAAGGTATGTTACTTATCAATACTTTTACTCGACTTCAACAAAGGAGCAGTTCCAGTTGTATTTCATTTTGCATATTTTTACGTCATAACTCCATCATTTATGAACTAAATTTGGAAAATCGATGTATGTGTTGATGATAAATGTATGAAGTGAGATGATTTTGGAATCCAAGATGGCTGACATTACTTTTCATTTAAAGTCAACTTTATTGGCGTTTTATAAATTTTTTGGGATATCAACAAAATAGAAGTCATTTTCAGTTTTCAAGATGGCCATCACCATTATTTATGGAAAGTCGACTTGGGTGACGTTTTCGGAGTATTTCGGGGTAAAACTGACGTCAATTTTGTGTTGGGATTCAAGATGACTGTCACTATTTTTTTTGAAAATATGACTGATGTGTCGCTTTTGAGTTATTTTTGGGTGCAACACAAACAACACCTATGGGATGCAAAACAGGGGTGATATTTTCGAGGTATTTTGGCGTGTAGATCACACAAGTGGCGTCAATTTCGGGATCATAGTATAAAACAAAGTCGCTTCCCGCTGTGTCCGTCTGTCCCTATGTATGCTTAGATTTTTAAAACTACGCAAAGGACTTTGATGCGGTTTTTTATAGATAGAGATATTCAATGTTTATATTTTATACTTATATGTAAATGTGAAAGTATTTTATTATCATTTGCCGACGTCAGAATAAAAGATTTTAACTTTGAACAATTTCTAAATTTAATATTGTTGATTTATTGATGACACTAATAATCTATAGACGGATGAATCTATAAATCTGCAAAATTATAAAAAAAGTAATTTTAAAATTTACCACCAATATAAGGCCTCGAGGGTTTGTTTTTCTGTAAGTAAAATTATATGTATTGTTATTTATTAACTTAAAACACAGTAAAATAAAAATGTTATCTATAATTTCGTTCTTTTATTCCTTTTATCAAGTTCCCCAAAACGTCTAAGGTCGCTCAAAGATGAGATTGATTCACAGTTGCCCTTCTGGATCATTATGTCTAAATTCATAATACTTCTCTGATATAGATGTTACGTTTTGTAAAAAAAATATAAATAATATTAGTGCTACTAGGCATCAGTACCACTCACAATTTATTTACTCTTAATTATTGGGTAATTTTTGATGACAATGGTCACCCTATACTGCACACATGTAACCAAAGTTTGCTTCACTTTGACGTTCCTCACGCCCGGTCCATATTATTCTTAGGTCCATGCGCGCGACGCGCCGCTTCTTCGTAAACGGGGCTTAGTTGGATGTAGGTTCGGCAAAAAATCTTTTGGGATTTGTGGCAAAAAGTTGAGTTCAAATCCCTTATAAGAAATCCCTGCGAAGTAGGGTTGTAATAGTAATTGGTTGTCGGTGAAAGCTCGTCCTGTTTTGTTAAAAAGTAATATAAAAAAAACTTTTATGTATCGGGATACAGATAAATTCTATTTATTAAATAATAGATTTATAATACACAAAATTACACAGGGTAAAATACCAAGTCGTGTACATATCATCATTAAGTGTGATACAATCAATGATGGCTTATATTTTATTATATCGATTGAAAAACCAGAATAAAGATCAATGAATATTTTCAGTTAATAAAATAATACCATTCTGCTGAGTCCTCGTTTCAAAAGTCAAGTAATGTAAAATAATAAAATTAATAGAATTGAGATACAATGTCACTTTATTTATATACGCATTACTTGAAACATTAAATATATCAAAAATTTGTTGAGAGAGCATATCACCAAGCAACTGCAGAGCTCTTTGAGCGTTAGGTCAGGGGTGTCACCCTTCAACCACTTGGCCGGTTGTTGCAGCCTAGGTATGGTATCGTGTACGCGCGACCGCCCCAAGCTGCTTCATATATTCCCTTTTTCATCCGAGTGAGTAGTATCCTAATACCTTCATACACTTCCAAAATCCAACAAATTCCGATCCTTTCCGAGCTTAAAAATGCTTCCGATGGGCAGCTGCGTCGGAAGCACAAGAAGCCAAAGAAATTACGCTCGCCAACCTGCTTGCCAAGCGTGGTGAGTATGGCAGCTGATCGGCGACTTTGTATGGGAGACGTTATATTTTTTTTTTCAGTCAGCTTTTTATCTTGCAATTCTGTATTCCATTAGGGATTCTGATTCCCAGATTACAATACAGCTATGAGGTTCAAAATCACGCTGTATATAAAATACTACAAATTAAGTACTTTAAATGAGATCAATACAAATGAATAAAAAACAAACAAACCTTTATTCAGAACTAGCTGACCCGGTAAATTTCGTACCACCTCTTTTTTGGGTAGTCGGGCAAAAATAGTCTATAATGTTAATCCAGGATGTCAGCTACCTCCATACCAAATTTCATCTAAATCTAAAGCCATTCTTGAGTTATAAATGGTGTAACAAATCCGACTTCGTTTTATATATATAGATTAACATTACTGAATCTTACTAACTTTCACTATTACTTAGATCAATTCAAGTACCCAAACTACTTATATTAAAACATTACTAGCGTGAACAGATGGCGAATTAACAACAATTCCAATTATAATCTAAGATTGATCCTAAGCAAATACAGTAACATGAATGTGTGTGATGTAGAAACATAAATAAAAGTTGTATAGAATTAACACCTGTCAAATATTACGGAGCTCTATAAAACAAAAATAAAATAGTTTATTAATTTCAAATGATTACAGTTCACGTACATTACTTTCCAATTAAGTATACAAGTATCTGTATCTGGGGAGACCCTTCCTTCACAAAGTTAACATTACAATACAGAATAACTATCAAGAAAATAATAACATAGAAAGTAAATACAAAATACATTTCAATTATTAAATAATTTATAAGTTTTTTTTACTACAATGACTAGAAGTCCATAAACAATCATAGATTATTACGAGCCCAAAATTGAACATTTCAGCACTACAGATCAATATGGACTATTATATTCATTGCATTTTGCTATATAGTCTTTAACCGATTAATAATTTATTTTATCGTTAGCTAACTTCCATACTAGTCTAGGTGAAAAAAAAAGAAAGAAGCTGAGAGATACTCCTCTTTTCGTGCAGCGAGGCAATATGTGATAATCTAAAAAAAATCATTTGATGCGGCTAGCAGCCCATAGTGATGGGCTAGAAATAATAAAGAAATAAAATAGTGATATTAATTACATTTTACACCTATTCGCCTACCGTTATGCTAAACGTAGCCATCGGGTCTTATGACCTTAGGTTCTATAAACAACTCCATCCTTACTAATATTATCCTTATCCTTACTAATATTATAAATGCGAAAGTGAGTTTGTTTGTTTGTTTATTTGTTTGTTACGCTTTCACGCCGTAACTACTGAACCGATCATCATGAAATTTTGCATACAAGTTCTCTGGAGTACGGAGAAGGACATAGGCTACCTTTTTATCCCGGGAAAAAGTACTATTCCCGAGGGAACGACATTAACGCGGGTGGAGCCGCGGGCGAAAGCTAGTAAGGGATAAAGTAATAATATATGTCGCGTAAATCCATAGTTCAGTTATTCAAGAGGATGGTATTTTTTTTAATTTTTTTTTATAGTAAATAATACCTAGTACCTTTGATATGATGGAATGTCACTAATGTAGACAGTTTCGCTTCTTTCCATCTGACATATATATAATACTAGCTGTTGCCCGCGACTTGATCCGCGGCAATTTCTGTTATTATGATTAATTAGTATAGATGAATAATATTTCCCCGTTTTCAAATCATTTTTTATTGATGCTTCGCTCCTATTGGTCGCAACGTGATGTTTTATAGCCTAAAGCCTTCCTCAATAAATGAACTACCCAACACAAAAAGAATTTTCCAATTTGAACCAGTAGTTCCTGAGATTAGCGCGTTCAAACAAACAAACAAACCTAAAAAAGAAAAAAACTCTTCAGCTTTATAATATTATTATAGATTATAGATTGTGCTATTCTTTTGTGATTTTTATATTTTGTGGTACGGATTTGTGTATATCTTGAATAGACACATGTGGGACACAGAGCTAATTGATTTTGCCCGAGGAGATGTGCTGGGCCTTGTAGAACCGTACGTCCGGTCAAGACAACGAACTCTGATAGATTATACAGACATATTACTTACTTACTCCCTGTGGCCCAACAACCCTTTGTAGATACCTACACCACGTATAAATTTACCAGTGACATTCCCAGACTGACAACCCATCTAAAAAAAAACAACTTTGTGGAAGCAATGCTTGGATCTCAATCATATTCCTGGCTTCATCATCATCATTCCAGCCGTAAGAAGTCCACTGCTGGACAAAGGCCTCACCCAAGGATTCTTAGTTCAATAGGATATTGTCATACTTACTACGCTTGCAGGCGAGTTAGTGAGACTCTTTGGCTTCTGTGCTTTCTAGGCTGCTGCCCATCGGAAGCATTTTTAAGCTAGAGATGGGAATTTTTTGGAATGGCTAAAAAAATGAAGGTATTGGGATACAACTAACTCAAATGAAAGGGGTAAAAGCAAGTAGAAGGTCGGGAGGCCGGTCGTGCGTACCGGATACCATATTTGGAACCACCGGCCAAGCAGTTGAGAATGACACAGTTTAATTCATAAAAATCTTACTGATTACTAATATTATAAAAAACTACATTTGTTTCTTTAATTCGCTAACCGAACATTATATTTTGCATGTACTTTGTCTGGGGTGCTGGAAAATACTAAATTTTACTGAAAAAGCTACCACGTTCATATTTTCTTACGTCTATGTCGTTAGATATTATATCTACTATATATATGTGGTAGTGCACTGACATGTGTTTGATCAAAGCACCTCCGCTGTGAGCTTTGGATCCTTGCATGATCGAATAACATACCCAGTTAGCTTAGCTAAAGTCCATTATTTAATAATACAACGTGTTAGAAAATGGGGGTATAATACTTAAGGGACATGATCAGCACATGATAATTAAAACAATTTACCCAGGGGACATACAACACAAGACAAAAAAAAATCCCAGACCAAATGAGCAATAAGGCGACATATTTTCTATGAAAAGTGTTATTATTCCTTTTTCCTGGTTGATCTGCCCCACAGAAATATATCAAGATAGAACGGCCAAGTAGACGGTACACGCGTGTCTCAATCTTGCACGATCGTGCTCGACTACCGTATTAAACAAAAGTTAGTAGCGTACCTGGTTTTTTTTTTGCGCCACAAAATTCATCCTTACTAATATTATAAATGCGAAAGTGAGTTTGTTTATTTGTTTGTTTGTTTGTTACGCTTTCACGCCGTAACTTCTGAACCGATCATCATGAAATTTTGCATACAAGTTCTCTGGAGTGCGGAAAAGGATATAGGCTACCTTTTATCCCGGGAAAAAGAACTATTCCCGAGGGATCGATATTGACGCAGGCGGAGCCGCGGGCGAAAGCTAGTCATTCATAAAATCGACGTTTGAGTAGAAGGTTAACCGCTTCTATACTTTGTACGGTGAGTGAGAGAGCCGGAGGCTTATACTTCCGGCGCCGATTTGTACTGTGGACCTCGGGCTCCGATATGTTATAGCTGAGGGATTAACCGAGAAAACGCTCGAAGAAAGAGGAGTGTTGGAATATTTAATTAAGATTGCAAAAATTAATCTTTGTATTGACTAATAAACTGTCAGTTTAAAAAGCAATCGAGCCATCTTGTTGTTTACTTCGCCCGACCTATAACTGTCATTCATTCATTCGTGTTTGCACTGTGTTAGGAATCGGACGTACCTATCACTTCCAAGTAAAATATAAAATATAATTTTTGTTTACTCGATAATCGGTTTGTTTATTTGGCGCTACCTTAATATTCAATAAGGAGGAAGCCAACCAACACTGGTGCCAGGGATGAGGAGAAGGAAAGCCGCATTTCCAACACTGGTGTTAAATTTTTCAAGCTGCCTAAAGGCATCTGACATAGCTTAACGACTGCCTTCAATGATGACAGCCTAGACCAACTCCTTAACCTGCCTTTCGAGGAGGAACCCGAGAGATGCCACTTGCGGTCATCCATCCTAGCAGGTACTACGCCCGAGTTGCTAAACATACGTAAGCGCTATTATTGCTCACGCCCACTGGGCCATCGGGCTCCTCAAATACAACGTCTACGTAGTATGACATCATATCTATGTGTGGCAGTGCACTTAATTCTATGACAGGTGTTTGATCAAAGCTCTGTAGCTGTGGGCTTTTGATCCTTTGATAATAGAACAAAATATCCAGGTACTGCAGGGCATAATATGTAGGAGTAAATTTTTGTATTTAACGTATTTATTTTTTTACTAACACGTTAAATAATCGTCAGAAAACCGTGGTATTATTATATATTACTAGCTTTCGCCCGCGGCTCCGCCCGCGTCAATGTCGATCCCTCGGGTATAGTACTTTTTCCCGGGATAAAAAGTAGCCTATGTCCTTCTCCGCACTCCAGAGAACTTGTTTGCAAAATTTCATGATGATCGGTTTAGAAGTTACGGCGTGAAAGCGTAACAAACAAACAAATAAACAAACAAACAAACTCACTTTCGCATTTATAATATAATATTAGTAATTATATATTATTTCATTATTTTATACGTAACATTACAATTGCTAACACTTTCGTTACTTCTTTTGCGCAAAAACTACTAGATCGACAAAGTTTCCGTTAAAATATTACTTTTAAGTCCTAGTCCCGTAATTTAGTTTTCAAATTGTAAAATCTGTTAATTTGTCCAAAATACAAATAAACTGACAGATATAATAGCTTGTACAAAACACAATATAACGTTAACAATATTAACCCTTCGGAACGTCGGATAAATCCGACAAACATTTTCAAATTTTTGACGTTCGCGGTCCAAGGGTTAAGTCCGTTTTCAATATCCGGAGACGACGACGACGTATCCAACGAATAAATTCTCAGATTTTCAGTTTAATATTGAGCCAATTGAGAAAAGACTTAATTAAGAAGTAATAAGATTTAATTTTCTCAAATCATTGAAGTGAAGGTCCCAATAGAGTAATTTTGATTTTGTTACTTCCATTTTATGATGAATGGCCAATTTATTAAAATCATTTCATTTGGAACTGACATTGAAGAAGTCTTTGAGAAGCTTTAAAGATGGCGACTAGGCTGTATAAAATGTCTCATTATTTTCAGTTTCATATTGTAAAGTGATTTGGTAAAGATTTTTTCTGCCACATCGGCCATCGGTTCTACGCACTTAATAATTTGTATGGGAACGTCAAAAAAAAATTGAGTTCCCACCCATATCCCATAAGACAAGTTGTTCATTAAGACGGGCTGAATCATCCCTCCAAGGATTGGACAGGGTTTTATTTATATTTTGTTTAGTATTGCAAATGCTCGATTATTATTTATATAAAAATATGTAAAGAAAAAAAAATGTATAATTACAAAAAAATGCATATAATCCTACCATTGGCTCTATGTATGTATTTGTCATAAAATATAGTATCGTTGAGTTAGTATCCCATACCACAAGTCTCGAACTTACTTTGGGACTAGGTCAATCTGTGTGATTTGTCCGTATATATTTATTTATTGGCGAAATTTTTCACATATATAGATTTACATAGTAGTACAATTGCCCTTATTTAGAGAAGCAGCAAAAAATGAGATACACAAAATACGTAAATGTAAACGTTTAAGTAAATTTTCTTCCATGGAAGTTTTTAAGTCTAAGTCTTGCTGAAGTTTTGAGTTAAAGCCGGCTTATCCGTAGCTAGGCAGTTTTTAGCACTTCTGTTTTAACACTTGTGCCTTTAGGAAACATTTTTTCTGTACGTATTTAAAAGTTTCAATGCGATTATTTACGAACTTGAAGAATAATTGTGGCGATATCAAGCGCAAATTACTTTAGGATGAACAAATAATATTGAATCTCTAAAACAACATTCGATCTATTCGTTTTGAGTTAAAGTCGCCTTTGCCCTAGTTGCTGGGCAGTTTCTAGCACTTCTATTTAACACCTTGTGCCCAAAAGGAAATATTTTTTTTTTTCTGTACGTATTTAAAATTTTCAATGCGATTATTTACGTATATAAATTGAAAAATAATAGTGGCGATATCAAGAGCAAATTACTTTTGGATGAACAAATAAAATTGAATCTTTAAATCAACGCTCCAATCCATTCGATCTTTCAATTATTTTCCATTTTGCTCCATTTTTAACGCACTCAGCCGTGTAGCTAAAAATGTTTGTCATGTTTCCGGCCCAAAATTGAGAGTGAATCTCACCGATTTAATAAAGATCTGAGTGATCTAATAAAGTGGGTTTACAGACGATAATTTTATGTCATAACGGTGGAAGAGAGATAGATGCGTGATAGATACAACTACTACTAGTACTACTACTGCTCCTGCTGTAAAAAATGGCTTTCGAAAAATCTATTCATGGAAAAAAAAATATATCCATAATATGAGCAAAACATACTGAAAAACCGGCCAAGCGCGAGTCGGACTCGTGCACTAAGGGTACCATTATCTAACGTCATAAATTAAAATGAGCCCATTTAAGCGGGTGCCGCGAACGAAAAACGTCGCTAGTGCGCAAACCATTAGGCTGCGCAGAACCATTCGGCGATTAGGAAAAAATATTAAAAGTCTTTATATTTTCATATTTATATCTATATAAAAAAAATAAGAAAGGGGACGACCTCCGAGACGTACATATAAATATTGTCATGTGAAAATTATTGTTTTAGGCGTAAAAATTACAAAGTTTTCGAAGAAAAATGCTTTCAACTATCATCTTTCTATACTAAAACAGTAAAAATATTTTGTCTGTACATTTAGAATTTTTGACTGAAATGGATAGAGGGACACTTAAAAAGAATAATAGAAAGCAAAAAAAAAATTTTTCGAATTCTTTGTCTCTGTCTGTCTGTCTGTCTGTCTGTCTGTCTGTCTGTCTGTCTGTATGTATGTATGATCACGATTATCTCCGAAAATACTGAACCGATTTACTTCAAACTTTCATCAATTGCTTTGTTTTAACCCAGCAATACATTCAAACTTTGTTTCATTAAAATCGGTTCATTAAAAAAAAGTTATCGTCATTTGAATGAACTCAAGGCAAGAGTTTGCCTGCAAATTTGGTGTGGAGGTGGAGGTAGTTTGAGACCCGGGTACACAGGTCAAGGACATAGGGTACCTTTTATTCCGGGAAATTCTACTGTTCTTGAGGGATGGACACTATCGGCAGCGGCGTAGCCGCGGGCAAACGGCAAACCTGACTTATATATCAACAACGCAACCGAAACTGCTGCGCCTAGAAACTTGAAATTTGGTACAGGGCTTCTTTTAATGATGTGAGTGAGCGCTAAGAAAGGGTTTTTAGAAATTTAACTTCTGAAGGGGTAAAATTTATATGTAATATCTCATTTCTGGACTTAGAAGTATGAAAGTAGGTATATAAGTTATCGATTAAAATTAAAAAAGATGGGTTTAGATGAAATTTGCAAAATTCCCTCCTTAAGGGTTAAAATGGGGTGGGCGGGTGGTATAAACTTTGTTTGGAAATTTTCTCATTTCTGGACTTAGATGTATGAAAATAAGTATATAAGTTCTAGGTTATAATTAAAAATATCTGTATGGGTACAATGGACGATATTTTCCCCTGAAGGGGTAAAATAGCGGGGCAAAATTTCGTATAGGAATTTAGTCATTTCTAAACTTAGAAGTATGAATAAAGGTAAATAAATGTACGATTACAATTGAAAAAGATCTGTGTAGGTCAACCAGAAAAAAATCCCCCAGAAGGGGGGTAAAGTTTTTATTGAAATTTTCAAATTTCTGGATTTAGAAGTATAATCTAATAAAATATATCCATACTAATACTAATATTATAAATGTGAAAGTAACTCTGTTCGTCGTTTTTTTAAGCTTCAACCATTGAATTAATTTGGATGAAATTTGGTATGGAGGTAGTTTGAGGCCCGGGGAAGGACGTTTGATTGTAACCCCACCGCGATAAGTTATGCCTACAGCGACCCACCCCAATTCGAAAGCAATCAAAAAATCAGGATACAATTGATCAAAACAACAACATTGATGAAGATATAATCCTGTTAATAATAAAATGTTAAACTTTTTATTTAGAGGTCTACATGACTCCAAAGGAACGATACCAGCTAGGGTCCTTATACATTTCTTTTGACTCCATAAGGTGCCTTTACAAGTGGAACGTCACAAATAAAGACTCAACTATAACTAAATTTAATGGAACTACTAGAACAGATAAAATACAAGATAGGACTCTAGTGGGAACGGTTCCAGAGAACTTCAACTAAAACAAAGTTCGTTTATGAGGCATAAGAATGGCGACGTGGCAGTCATCCAGACATCGGACGCACTTTTTACGGCTCAAGCTGTTTGAAAAATAGGTTTATGGTCAATTACATAAGACCTATAATGCTGAATAACGCCAATGGCCTATAAACACGGCGTTAAGATAACACGCTTGTAGTAAAGCTGGTCTATTATCGATTCTTTCTATAGAAATATCACACGGATTCTCTAACGATTTTCATGTGATTCAGCGATATCATGAATCATCAAAATTACAGGAGTTGGTCCCGTTGGCCGTTTTAATCACATCACTTTAATTTGGCACTTACAATAGTATCGAAAGTTTAGTATATACCTATATATGTATACTTAGTCTTTGGGTGGGAATTACCTGCCTCTAAGTAGCACTTCCAGAAGATCTCGCCACTTTGACGACAAAGTGGTGGGACCAGGGATATTTTGACATACTTTCTTCAACTTTAGAGGTACAAATGTCTAGTTTAGCTTACAAATAGTACAATTATACCTAACAAACGTTTCCATGTGAAACATTCAAAATAGGGAACTTGATCCTGTCATCTTCTCAGGATTTTAGTGAAAAATGGCTACTCGTGGCTAAATCTGTGTGATTTTTCGAGTTATTCGTTTTATTATCCGTATATATTTATTATTTATTTATATTTGTTTCTTGTCCACAGCCCATCGTAAACAGCAACGTAATATTTCCAGTAGTGTGATATAATATATACCTCATGTTCAGAGTATTCAAAAGATCTCGCTGGGACAAACAGGTGTACGTAGATGCCATAGAAAAGAAAAACGTGGTGTACTAGCTGCTTCTCTTTCCACGCTTATCGTAAAAGCCCATCGAGGAAGTGGCGGGAATTTGAGAAGCCATGGTCAATATGCAGTGTGGTTAGCAACAAGTATCTATAATTTTATTGTGATTCATACATATTATCACATCTTTTTACATACGGGGTAGACAAAGCTAAGGTTTATGAGACCAAACAGCCCCGTTGAGTATGTTGGCGCGTGGGAAGGTGAAAAACGGAATCAAAATAGTGATGCGCATCGCCTACTCACATGAATCCTCAGATTCTTGCCTATTCCCTCGATAGGCTTTTAAGATCTGCGCGGGAAGAAAAGTAGCTGGTTCATTCTACGAACAAGTCCGTTGCGATTTTCAGTCACATGTGTGGCTGCTCTGGCCTAGTATGGCCCTAGTAGTACAGAGAGGGTCGTGCTCCTGCAGTGGAGACTAAAAAGGACCTGATGATGATGATGATGATGATGTGTTCACCGACTTCAACAAATTATGAATCGTTTCTTCAGAGTTATAAGTATAAAATTGGCTTGCTGCAGGTATCTAAATTAAAAGATGCCGCGTTCAGACGCGAGCTAAATTACACCGTATCGTTAACTACATTGAGTTGATATTTGTAGGATCCTGGTGGTATTTAAACAAAAGAGTGGACTGTTTTAGGATAGCTGGTGTAATAAATAAATACATTTAGGGACTAAACAAATGCGACGCGCCTACAGCCGCGGTGGTCAAGCGAAGTAGAATAAAGTTCCGTGTAGATGGCGGGGTTCCGGGGCCGGAGCTTCCTCGACCCCCGATCCCCGCAGCTGATCCTCGGCAGGTGGTGCGAAACGTCACGACATATTTCTTTGAATACTTTTGCAGATTGCTACTAGTACGTAAGTACTAGTACTCAATCTGTGACTGAACTTTACACTCGTAAATCATAGCTTTACATCATAGAGGTTTGCTTTGAAGTGCCCGCGCACGGCTCGCCTTCACAACTTTGCGCCAAGCAGTTCGAAGTTGTTTATGTTTACCAAAGCATTTTACATATATTTCCTTTGTTGTTTCGTTTTACACCGGTTAACTCTGCCTTTTATGTTCTGGTTTCCAACTCCATATATTTTGCTGCATCAAAGTGGTTTCGTGTAGAACTATAAATTATCTTTCATATAAAAAACCGACTTCAATCAAGCTACTGGACCAATTTTGATGAAATTTAAATTTAGGGTATGCTTTTATATAGATGACCTAACTATTTAAAAGCATAAGCATAACCTTTTAAAAGCATTTAAGGTATGCTTTTAAATAGATTACCTAACTATATAACCTGACTAAAAAAAGATTAATAAAAAAAGAAACATTTAAAATTGTTTCTTAAATGACAGAGCTCTTAGGTAACAGACATTAAAAAAATCAAATCGAATCGATAACCTCTTTCTTTGGTGTAGGTTAAAAAATATTAGACGCTAAACCTAAGAGTATTTTGAATTTGCAAAGCTGTGCGAAGAAGCAATGCGGCATGCGAGGAATAAAGTCACCAATAGCATCACACCCCTAGCTTTGCTTAGCAAAGCCGGATTAGGTCGGATATCTGGTGTTTAAGGCGATACCACTGTAAATAAGGTCGTTCTGAACCTTATTTATCTCGCAAAATACTTAAATTAGGAGTTTCAAATCTAAGTAATATGATTTTTGACTATTTCATCTCCAAAAATTGAAGATGAAAACACGTTTTGATAAAATTTTCTCGATAGAAATATTTTTTGAAAAATGGTCTTCGTTCGCAGAGTTTTTGTTATTGTAGCTCAAATGCGACGAATGAAATAATGATTTTTAGACTAAAAGATAGGTTATTAGTAATTCATCAAAATTTAAATATGAAAATACAATTAATCGGTCTGATTTTATATAAAATAGAAATAACCAATTTGGCGCTTACGTTTTTTTCTTTGAGCGACTCGAGACTATCTCCTATCTCATCATTCACGGGCTAAACCGCCAAGCGCTATCCCTTGCGCGCACTTGATCAGTCCTTTGCCGAGCGAAGGTACCAAACATTTGAGTCCTCGTCTTAACAAGAATTACAAGTTACGACCTAATATTAACCGGATAACCTCTTTTAGAAGTCGGTTATAAATAAAAAAAAAAAATTTAAATATTCAAACTTACATTTATTACTGAGTACAAATCAGATTATATATTATATTCAATATCATACAAAGCCCTTCAGGCAAGTAGGCGACCAATACTGTTGAAAAGAGTTTCTTTCAGCGTCTTCTTCTCTGCAGTAATCGGTTTCGAAACGCTAGTAGTTTGTAGCTTTTGAACAATAATTAATAATTTAAACATAATCCAATAATTAGATTTATGTACTGTAGAAACATTAATTTAGTCACATAAAATCATATTATAAAAAAAGAGTGGTGGTCATATCCGCGGTCCCTGCGGTGCCCTATCTCAGTAATTAAACTCTTTGCCTTAGGATGGGCTAACATTGATCTTGATTTGATTTGTGAGGATCACCACAGGGTGAGGATTATCTATCACTCCTGAGAACATAACCGGCAAAACCCGTGTAGGAGGCAGAGTTGTTGGAACTTACTAGAGTTACACACCTTTTCGATTTTAAAGACAACCTAGAGAGAAGATCTGCAAAGTAATAATTAGCGGAGGTACTGAATGTTAAAATTATACTTTATTTATCTAAGTACACAAACAGGAAGTTTATATTAATAAGTGAACTAGTAAATTGTCCAAAAGTAGTGAACACGCATGTTGAACTAAAACAGTCATTATCAAAACAAATACTCAGGTTACTAAATTCGGTTAAAGGTAGAAGTGGAAATTACAAAATAAATACTTATTTCGTGCCATCTTATAATAATGAAAAGTAACACCAAATTACTGTAAGTAATTTACTACCGAAGTACAGATTTTTTGTTTTTATTTGATTGGTATTATTAATAAAATGATAAGTGCCGCTAATTTTGTTGATCTAAGTATTTAAGAGTGCGGGAGGCGTAAAAATAGGTTCATCAATATCATCATCATTGTATCTGCCACATAAAATCCACTGCTGGACATAGGCCTCCCCCAAAAATTTCCAAAATGACCGGTTGGAAGCGGCCTGCATCCAGCGTCAGGCGCCCATGGTCAGGTCGTGTGATCGCCTGTTCGCTGGGTGTCCGATGCTGCGCTTCCCGGTACGTGGTCGCCATTCGAGCACCTTTTTTCCCCATCGGCCATCGGTTCTAAGTGCTATGTGCCCTGCCCACTGCCACTTCAAAGAGCTAATCTGCTGAGCTATGTCGATGACTTTTGTTCTTCAGCGGATCCCCTCATTTCTGATTCGTGATCACCCTCGAAAACAGCTAAAATAGGTTAAGTACCAGCAATCTGCAACAATAAATTTGGTTGCGCCGATAGATTTTAAATTAGGTATCAGTCCTCGGTTTATTTCGCTGATTTATGAAGGTACAGCACGCTTGCCCTCATCAGGAATATTAAAATTGTCGTAAGCTCAGACGATCAATCTTCTTTTGGAGTCTTCTTGTTTACGTACAGCATTGAGTTTCGGTTGGGAAAAACCATCATCATCGTTATTTTAAGAACTAGGTTCTTGTCGGTGGAGTTAGGAAAAATAGATTAGGGTATCAAAAATCTTGTTAAAATAATTTACTTATCTATTTTTAGGATTCCATGCCCAATGCACCAACATGCTAATCGTGATCGGTCTTATAGACCTAGGCTCTGCCTACCCTGCAAGGGAAAAAGACGTGGTACTTTGTATGTATGTATGCCCAAACTAGGCCTGTCTAGTGAGACAGACGGTGAGTGCTCCGTGTGGGTATATATATAAAACATACCTACGACGCATACCTTCGAAGGTGAAATCCGAACAAATCCTTTAGAAACAACAACACGCGTTTGGTCATATGTGTTCGCCGACTGCAACGAATTATGCATCGTATGTTCACAGCTATAAGTATAAAATTGGCTTGCTGTACGTATCTAAACTAAAAAAGCAATGGGTCGCACTCCGGAAGTGCCGGCAGAAGTAAAAACTCGAACATATTAAATAAAGCCCCCGCGCATCCTGAATTCGAATCCGATGAGAGGGACGCAGCAATACGTGCGATATGATTGGAAATATCTCGTATCGTGTCTAACGTATAGCGGCATCCGATATTCTGGATTGTTTAATAGGCGCATAAGAATCTTACATTTATTTCACAATTTTATTCATTGACATATTTATATACATTGACGAAGTTAAGGAGATTCGTTGCCGGGGTGATCGCAATGTGCCACAGATATATGACAATTAAATTGTTTTTTTAAATATTTTGGAATGTCACGTGTCAGTCTTACGAATTTTCGATGAGGTCACGTGTCCTGATGCGAGTATAACATTTTTTTGTTATCCATCCCAAAAAGTGCACAACGCCGCTAAGAAGTTTTCACTTCAAAATGTGCGCGAGCTAAATTAAACCGTATCCTAACTACATTGAGTTGATATTTCTTTGAATACCTTTGCAGAGTGCGACTTCCGTACCTAAGTACGAAGTAAGATAGGTATTTTTATTACCGTTTTTTTGTAGTTAAATACAAGTTAATATTAATTGTTAGTATGGAATATTTTGTGTGTTATTTGACTCGCACTTCGGCGTCGACTTTGATCGAACCCAGGCAGTCTCGTGTCGCAGGCTGGCGTATTGACCGCTGCACCACGGAGCTAGCCATAAAAATCATCCCTGAAATTACGATGTAACTTGGCAACACCAATTCCTACCGGTATATGAAAGCTGAGCTGAGTACCAAGTAACACGATCGACAAATTGTGACACCGACCCAAATAATCTTAAAGCCATGACATTACATCCTCACGTAAATCCCATCATAAATAAGGTAGATCATTGATAAGCAAACCACGTCTGGAGCAACAGAGATGCCTACAAAAGGAGGGCCACTTTTCACCAAACGTAACCTAGTACTCTATTACTCATATTCATGACACCACCTGCAAATTCAAACTTTATCACCCCACAATAAAGAAGATAATCAAATAAAATTTCTCCAGCTGAAAACGATGAGTTGATATCACATACTGAACACGACATGCGACTTTTAGCTCTAACTCGTTGAGACAAAGTTTAAAATCAGGTGCAAGTTGTCAAGCTGAAAATGTCGACTTAATATTCGACCATTACCGCGTTAGGACTTAAGGACCCTTTTCACTGTCTCGTAGCACTTGAGCAATATCAACATTCACTTGTTTCCGGAAATTCTCGCTTTTACCGGTCTTTTAAGAAAATGTTTACTTACGAGTTTATATACATACCTTTTTCGTAATGAACGAGTGCAAGTGGTACTCTATTTTTACTGTTTTGACATTTATTTATATGTATATATATACATAATAATACTACATCTTTTCCCTAGTGAGGTAGACATGGTCTTGGTCTTTAAGACGTAAAAGCCACGTTTAGCATGTTTGTGGGCACAAGGTGGAAAAGGAATCAAAATAGTGATGATAGTCAGATTTTCGACCATTCCTTCGATCGGCTTTTACGATCTGCATGAGAAGAGAAGCAGCGGGAGTATTCTACGTTTTTTCCCCTCTCCCAAACCAGCATGGAAGAGATATTTACATGTAGATTTGAAAAATAAAACAACATCGACACAAAATACCAATGCGCCACGAAGCTCGCCAAAGAATATGGTGATACAATGGTGTTCTTGCCATGCCATACTAGTTGCAATACGTTAGGAATGTACTAATCCTTACTAATATTATAAATGCGAAAGTGAGTTTGTTTGTTTGTTTATTTCTTTGTTTGTTACGCTTTTACGCCGTAAGTACTGAACCGATCATCATGAAATTATGCATACAAGTTCTCTGGAGTACAGAGAAGGACATAGGCTACCTTTTATCCCGGGAAAAAGTACTATTCCGAGGGATCGACATTGACGCGGGCGGGGAGCCGCGGGTGAAAGCTAGTTTATTATAAATGGGAAAGAGTTTGTTTGTTTGTGACACCTTCACGCCCTATCTACTGAACCGATCGTCATGAAATTTTGCATACCCGTTGTAGGGTACATTTTATCTGGGGAGAAGGACATAGGGTACATTTTATCTGGGGAAAAATGTACTGTGCCCAACGGATAGACATTGACGCGGGCGGAGCCGTGGGTGGACGCTAGTAGTTCCAATAAAAAGGTATGAAAAGATAGTTTTGTATACTAATCGAACTAGATATTCACACATCTAATAATGAATTAGACAAAAGTTAAAATAGCCGAAACTGGTTGATATTATAAATTAGTTTGTAACACGAATAGACGCTCTCAATGTCGCCCTTTCCAGCTGTCACCGCCATAACCTGAAGCCATTTTATAATTCAGCCGTGTTTTTGCCAATGTTTGTGTCAGACGCAGAAAATTCCATTACTTACCCAATACCAAGCCTTATTATTATACTTCTAAACAGAAGTAAGCAATTTGAACATATTTGCAGAAGTACACTTTAAGATTTTAAGACCTTAAATTTTACTTCTGAAATATGTTTTGGTCTCAAAAACTTAATCGGTCCAATAGATTCTAAGTAAATTAGCAGTGACAAACAGCCTCGCCGTTCCCGCAGAGTAGAATAGGACCACTCCAAGTCTTCCTGTGGAGTCGTAAGCGGCGACTTAGGAAATACAAGCTAAACAAAGCTCATAAACATCAATGAGATCTCTCCAACCCGTCTGTCGAACGAGGAGAGTGTAGGCCAAATCCTCTGTCTGCTCTGGCCAAGTGTTGCTCCGGTAGTACAGAGAGGGTCATGCTCCTGCAGTGGAGACTAAAAGGACCTGCTGACGAAAATACGTTAATGTAATACAGGACTACAAAATGTTTAAATTGGCCTTTTGCTTTTTGGTCATTTTCTGACATGGTCATTCACGAATTGATAATTATAAACACACAATTGGCCAATATGTTTGAATTGGCCTTTTGCGTTTTTGGCAAATTACTGACATAGTCATTCACGAATTATAGAGTTTAAACACGCGATTCGCCAATATGTCTGTATTGGCCTCTTGTGTTTTTCGCCGTTCGCATCGGATGGCTACTCTATTTCAAGTCGATTATAACATGGATAAAATATTGTGTCATGTTATATCATGTAAATGATTCCTTTTTATTTGAGAAATCCAAACTTTATCCTTACTAATATTATAAATGCGAAAGTGAGTTTGTTTGTTTGTTACGCTTTCACGCCGTAACTACTGAACCGATCATCATGAAATTTTGCATACAAGTTCTCTGGAGTGCTTTTATCCCGGGATACTACTACTATTCCCGAGGGATCGACATTAACGCGGGCGGAGCCGCGGGCGAAAGCTAGTAATATTATAAATGCGAGAGTGAGATTTATTGTTTGTTTGTTACGCCTTCACGCTCTATCTACTGAACCAATCGTCATGACATTTTGCACGTATTTTTTTCACGGAGAAAGACATAGTGTACATTTACCCTGGGAAAAAGCACTGCTCCCTAAGGATAGACATTGCGCGGGCGGAGCCGCGGTTGAAAGCTAGCAAGTTATAAAAAGCTCCACTTTCAAAGAAAATATAAATATAAGTGCGAGAGACAAATAGTTATAATATAAAAATAGAAATAAAAAGAGAATTTTCAAAACACACTAATAGAGGAATATCTTTGGGATACTGACAAAAACGTGTCGGGTGATAACGATTTGAACCCTAAGAGCCGGAAGCGATCATTTGAACAAAAAGAAGTTGAAAGAACTGAATGATATTGCTATCTGCAAACTGATACTGCAGAAGTTTTATTACAGCACAAAATGTGGCTTTGAAATAAAGCTGTCGCATTTGTTTTATTTCTCATGCGACATTTTAATACAACAAGTGGAATATTAAAAAAAATAAATAACCCTGCTGTCTTTTGTCAGTTTACATCCGCCATATACATTTTTGAAGTGACAACTTCTTTAGCGGCGTTGTGTACTCTTTGGGATGGGTAAAGTAAAAAATGTTTACTCGCGTCAGGTCACGTGGCCTGATCGAGAATTTGTAAGACGGACACATGACCTGGAAATCCCCAAATTCTAACCTAAAGTCCTAATTTGTATGAAAAAATAAATTTCATCTCCGCGCTTAAAAAATCGTATTGTGAAGAAGAGCAAAGCGAGCTCTATTAGATCCAATCAACAGAAATTACAAATGCGTGCTAAGCTATTGTACAACTCACCCAACATTTGGTGTTAACGGTTTATCAATTTAAAAAATATGTTTTGTAATATTATCTGTCAAATAATGTCACTCTGAAAATAACTTACTATGTGCATCCTCACTAGACTTACTTGACCGTTCATTTTCACACTCTGGACTTGGTAATTGAAAACTCTGATACATTTTTATTTCGTCTCCGCGCTTAAAAAATCAAATTGTGAAGAAGAGCAAAGCGAGCTCTATTAGATCCAATCAACAGAAATTACAAATGCGTGCTAAGCTATTGTACAGCTCACCCAATATTTGGTGTTAACGGTTTATCAAAAAATATGTTTTGTAATATTATCTGTCAAATAATGTCACTCTGAAAATAACTTGTGTGTGCATCCGTGGTTTATTCGTCCAAGGTGCATCCTCACTAGACTTACTTCACTGTTCATTTTTACACTCTGGACTTGGTAATTGAAAACTCTGATACATTTTTATTTCGTCTCCGCGCTTAAAAAATCATATTGTGAAGAAGAGCAAAGCGACCTCTAATAGATCCAATCAACAGAAATTACAAATGCGTGCTAAGCTATTGTACAGCTCACCCAACATTTGGTGTTAACGGTTTATCAAAAAATATTTTTTGTAATATTATCTGTCAAATAATGTCACTCTGAAAATAACTTGTGTGTGCATCCGTGGTTTATTCGTCCAAGGTGCATCCTCACTAGACTTACTTCACCGTTCATTTTCACACTCTGGACTTGGTAATTGAAAACTCTGATACATTTTTATTTCGTCTCCGCGCTTAAAAAATCATATTGTGAAGAAGAGCAAAGCGACCTCTAATAGATCCAATCAACAGAAATTACAAATGCGTGCTAAGCTATTGTACAGCTCACCCAACATTTGGTGTTAACGGTTTATCAAAAAATATTTTTTGTAATATTATCTGTCAAATAATGTCACTCTGAAAATAACTTGTGTGTGAATCCGTGGTTTATTCGTCCAAGGTGCATCCTCACTAGACTTACTTCACCGTTCATTTTCACACTCTGGACTTGGTAATTGAAAACTCTGATACATTTTAATTTCGTCTCCGCGCTTAAAAAATCATATTGTGAAGAAGAGCAAAGCGACCTCTAATAGATCCAATCAACAAAAATTACAAATGCGTGCTAAGCTATCGTACAGCTCACCCAACATTTGGTGTTAACGGTTTATCAAAAAATATTTTTTGTAATATTATCTGTCAAATAATGTCACTCTGAAAATAACTTGTGTGTGCATCCGTGGTTTATTCGTCCAAGGTGCATCCTCACTAGACTTACTTCACCGTTCATTTTCACACTCTGGACTTGGTAATTGAAAACTCTGATACATTTTTATTTCGTCTCCGCGCTTAAAAAATCGTATTGTGAAGAAGAGCAAAGCGACCTCTAATAGATCCAATCAACAGAAATTACAAATGCGTGCTAAGCTATTGTACAGCTCACCCAACATTTGGTGTTAACGGTTTATCAAAAAATATTTTTTGTAATATTGTCTGTCAAATAATGTCACTCTGAAAATAACTTGTGTGTGCATCCTCACTAGACTTACTTCACCGTTCATTTTCACACTGTGGACCTGGTAAGTGAAAACTTTGATACATTTAACATTGCAACACATTACTACCACTCCTCACTCCATTTTTTGACGTAATATAGTCTTACTAGCTTTCGCCCGCGGCTCCGCCCGCGTCAATGTCGATCCCTCGGGAATAGTACTTTTTCCCGGGATAAAAGGTAGCCTATGTCCTTCTCCGTACTACAGGGAACTTGTATGCAAAATTTCATGATGATCGGTTCAGTAGTTATGGCGTGAAAGCGTAACAAACAAACAAACAAACAAACAAACAAACAAACAAACAAACAAACAAACAAAACAAACAAACAAACAAACAAACAAACAAACAAACAAACAAACAAACAAACAAACAAACAAACAAACAAACAAACAAACAAACAAACAAACAAACAAACAAACAAACAAACAAACAAACAAACAAGCTCTCTTTCGCATTTATAATATTAGTAAGGATAAGGACTAGCTTTCGCCCGCGGCTCCGCCCGCGTCAATGTCGATCCCTCGGGAATAGTACTTTTTCCCGGGATAAAAGGTAGCCTATGTCCTTCTCCGCACTCCAGAGAACTTGTATGCAAAATTTCATGATGATCGGTTCAGTAGTTACGGCGTGAAAGCGTAACAAACAAACAAACAAACAAACTCACTTTCGCATTTATAATATTAGTAAGGATATAGTAAGTATTATATAGTATAGTATATAGTATAGTATAGTATATAGGATAGTATATAGTATAGTATAATAGTATAGTATATAGTAAGGATAAATCGATGAACGCCGGCTGCACGCAGAAAAGTGTCACGTTGCGTGTACAAGCTAAAGCGCAGATCAAGCTATCGAGAGGTAAGATGGCCAATCTTACCATGGCCAATCTTACCTAAGCGTTCGGCTTGTGACGCAGCTATCTCTCATCCACCGTTAACCGACTTAAAGAGACAATCAATTTTTTGTTGGAGATAGCCTTATCTTCATTTGTATTCATACTTCCTCTACTTATCGTGTTGTTTAAATTTGTTTATTGTCTTATGGCTTATCCTCGCAGACTACTGAACCACAACCACTTCATATATATATATATATATATATTTTTCATGTTATAGGACGGCAAAAGAGCAAGCGGGTCACCTGATGGTAAGTGATCACCGCTGCCCATGGACAACTGCAACACCAGAGTGTCACAGGTGCGTTGTCGGTCTTTCAAGGAGTTATGGGAAGGAAGTGGGGAGAGGAGGGGGAAGGATAGGCCTCCGGCTCTCTCACTCACCGAACGAAGCATAGAAGCGGTAAAGCTTCTACTCAGATGTCGATTTTCTGTGAGAGTGTGGTACTTCCCCGGACGAGCCGGCCCCTTCATGCTACTAGCAATTCATTTTGCTGGTAGCGTGGCCCTACGCCGACTTATATTTTTGTCATCTTTATCATTCCGATAAAAACAAGGTTACCTACGTTATGAATATCAAGTTTCCCGGATAAATGGGTTTCCTAACAAATGGTATTTGAATAGCTTAATGTATGTTTGTCATGCGCCTCCAAATTCGGGTCGAGTTACCATCGAAATTGATTTACTTTGTAATCACACTGGTTATATTATCTTTGTTTTGCCCAACCTTTTTTCACATAATAACTTCAATGATATTATTGCGGATATCTTTTTTGAAAAATCATTCTTATAAATACTAACAATGATCGAAAGGTATTTATATAACGAGTATCGTTACCATTTATCTGTGGTATTATGAAAAGAAATAAGCACAAGTTGTCTTGGTAATTCATTGAATACACGGTGAAATTTTTAACGTTTTGGTCGATGTACACAACTTCTAAATCCTATAGGACCAATGCTGAAAACTTAAGCATATTATTGACTATTCCATACAAAAATGTTCCGTCGCCCGATCAATTTTTAATTTAAAAAAATAATTGAATTCCCAGCATTAATCCCATAGGAAAATTTATTCACATTGACAGGCTAAATCACCCACTACTGAACATATAGGCCTACAATACGAAAGATTTCCAATACGAACGGTTGGAAGCGGCCTGCATCCAGCGTCTTCTTGCCGTATATAGCGTCATTTAGATTTTGTAGGTTCTTGTTTTTTTTAGGTACAGCCCTAAAGATCTGTTTTATATATACTCAGTTATGAGATCTGTGCACAGCCCGCTAAGACTAGAAGTTTCGGAGGTATTATAGAAAAAAAAAGAAAATTTGTTTCAAGCTTAAACTTTCCTATTATTATGGAATTATATATATTAATTAAAAAAATATTTCTGATCCGAACAGTATCCGAAAAAGTATACTTCAAAATATGTAATTTTATTTTGACATATTCTTCCGAAAGAACTCTCTCGAAATCAAAATATGTTGGTAGGCTTTATTTATTAATCTCACCGCGTTTTATATATCTGTACCTGTTTAGTTTTATTTTTATTTTACAGACTATTATATACTATTCTATGCTCTCCTTCGGATTCTTAGCTCTAATGCGACAAAATTGACAAATATTATGACTTTCACCTAATTATTTTTATCCAATTGCATCAAAAAAAGAATTATGTTCAAAATGTTAATAATTTTTAGTCCTTGCTTTATTTTGTACACGCTAAATTAAAGCTTTTATGAGGCTCGGAGTTTATTGTCTTCATATTTCTATAATGATGTTATATTGTTTTTGTACTTGACACTATCCTGGAGAATTTTCTTTAGATTCACGACGGATAAATTTTATCTCTACGGTCCTGTAACCTGGATAGCTGGCTTACCGCTAAATGGCGGAGTGTGAGACTCCGTCATTTAGCCGGTTATGACCACATTCTCAGCCACGAGGTTTCATGACTTCGATAAAAGGTGTTGAGCACTCACTGTCAATACTATAACGCGTTATCGCACACTCATTTCATAGTGCTGGCTTTAAAAGCATGAAAAATATTTCAGCATAATTATCTAAACATTTATTTTTATCAAAAACGGCTAAAGAAGAAAAAAAAGCAATTCAGTATAGATGTCACGCATCTATTTCGCAGTAAAAGTAACAAGGTACAAATACTTTTTGGTGTTAGTATTCGTTTTATTTTTTATATGAGATATTATTTTGTTACAAGCTTTACCCCGAATTTTGACAATAATCAAATCTTGCTAGTTAAAGATCCACTTTCCGGTTACCCATTGAGCTGAAATTTTGCATGCTTATGTTAATTGGTTGACAATACAATATTATGAAATTGCTACGCTGGTCTTATCATGGAGTTGGAAAGTGGCCATAGAAACTCAACTAAACAAGGAATCCAGTCGTGTTTGGGTTCATTTGATTTGTCTTGGAAAGCACTTTGCAGTGTGGATTTATTAATCATAAAAGCTTTTAACAACAATGTAATTTTTTGTTTTTGTACTTTTTTCTATCTCCTACTCAGTTTTCTTCAGATTAACCACGCATAAACTTTATCTCTCATCCTCTGAGCTGGATAGTTCGCGCACTCCGCCATTTAGAAAGAAAGAAAGAAAGAAAGAAAAATAGTTTATTTGGCAACATTTATCGTAACGGTTACACTAAACACAATTACATATACTGGTTACATGACAACATTCTCAGCCACTAGGTTTAATGACTTTGATAAAAGCCGTTCAGCACTCACTGTCAGTCAACACATGGCTGTATAAAAATATTATTACACTAAACGTTTCAAAAACTTTAAATTTTTAATGTTCGCAGGTTGACTTAGTTTACATTTGTCTATTATGTTATATGAACTTCTTATAACGATCACGTTTTTATATTCGACAAATGTTAACTTTGTTTAGGTACCTGCGAATATGAATACTGTAAAGTTTGATAAATACTGTAATACATTAGGTGTAATAATAATATCATAAATGCGATAAAACTGTATTAGGTAAGTTATTTAATTTAAATGTGTAACAATTACGAAAACATTATATTTTTTTCCAATTCAAGTTATTTTTGATCAATAATAGCTGCAATAATATATGAAAGCGATTAATCGCTTGATTAAATATTATAAGTTGCTTGCGTTGATTAAAAATTATCACAGCAAGTAAAATGAAAGCATGTAAAAATGAAACAAGAACTACAAAACTACTTACATGTTTCTTTTTCTTCCAACCTGCTGCCCATCGGAAGCATTTTATGTTGGGGTAGTATAGGAATTTATTGCAAAAGAATAAATTGGATACTACTTACTTACTCGGTTGAAATGAGGAAAATAAATTGGCAGCTTGGGAGGCCGGGCACGCGTTCTATTTTTTTTAACTAGGGCGGCAAACGAGCAATCGAGTCTCCTGATGGTAAGCGATCACCACTCCTCATAGACAACTGCAACACATGGGATGTGACAAGAGCGGCCGGCCTTTTAAGAAAACATAGACTCGTTTTTGAAGGTTCCAATGTATCGATTAGGGAGTACCGCCGCAGGAAGTTCATTTTAAAGTTCGGTCGTACGTGGCAGGAGGCCTCTGTCAAAACTATATGGCAATCACTGGCCAAGCAGAGTTTCCAGTCGCGTATTACACACTTGACCACCATAATATTCTGCCGTATACCGACGGAGCGAATAAAGACCATATAGCGTACATCAATTCTCTTATCCAGGAAATTGTTAAGCAGCTCGACGAAGCATACAAAACTGTAAGCAATCATATCAGTAGGTAAAACAGCTCGCAACCCGACACCATTTTCTTTCTGTTTTCTTCTGTTCTTCACGTTCGTATTCTGTTTTCCACCCACAGGTCATCCATCAGTGTAAACGGGACCTAGGTCTTACGGCACTAGAATCTGCCTTCCCCAACAGACTGTCTTAGATACGGATATAAGTCTATTCGTCTGATGTGATTTGTATATATTACCAAGATTATCAGTCAAATAACATTTAAATCATATTGGATATTATAATCCATCAATCAACGTTGTCCTAAATCAAAATTATTGGTTAATTACCAAATTGATGATGGTGTTGGAATTGATGGAGATGTGTTGTAAACTGATTCCTTGGGATTAATGAACTCAATCATATACCTATGTAACCTATTTGGTATTTATTATTATTAATAGTACTTTCTAGAATTTTTTTAAATAAATAAATATATACGGGAAAATCACACAGATTGAGCTAGCCCCAAAGTAAGTTCGAGAGTTGTGTTATGGGATACTAACTCAACGATATATATTTGATAACAAATACATATATAGATACACATCCAAAACCCAGACCAATATGAAAAAGATCATTTTTCATCTTGACCTGGCCGGGGATCGAACCCGGGCACTCTCGTGTCGCATGCTGGCGTGTTGACCGCTGCGCCACGGAGCTAGCCGTTTTTCATTTATTCATGTATTACATTGCATTACATATGATCTATCTATAATGTCAGGCATTGCTATGGGATGATAGGAAGGTAGACAGTATAATGTAATTATAAGTAAGAATCATGTAAATATTCTGTGATGGAATAATAGGATTTTTTCATCAGATGTTGTTTGAGCAATTTCAAAACCTTTTTATTATTTGTTTCATCCCCTAATGTTACATCATACATTAAATATTTTACTGACATAAGGTAAGGTCCGAAAATATAGATTTCTAATTTAGAAGGTATTTGTACCAAGTCATTTGGTTTCCGCGGTTTATATCGGCGGGGATGTCATTATACTTACTATATAGACTTTGGTGTTATCTTAAAAAATTTGAATAATTCTAATATGTAGATGTTTGATAACCCTATCAAACATCTACATATTAGAATTATTCAATTTTTTATTTATTATACTAAGATCTGAAAAATGTTGCCTACGGCTCTGCGGTTGCTTTATATTGGCCAGTATTCAAACACACTTTATCTGTAGCATTAGCAGATCGTGAGCGTCTGTGCTGTCACCCCTCATCATCACTCCGTAACTCAGCTAAGCCTGCGCGTATGCATAGTACGAAATGAGAGCGATCTTCGTGAGAGTACACATTTTTAATTCGCGTAGTGCGTAGATAAACTGAGCCATAATAGGTATGTGCTATTTTGTATCTTTTCTGTAGCTTTCGACATCAGTACTTTCTGAAAAAAGTTTGTTAAAGTAATAATAATAAAATAAAACACTTTATTGGACCAGAAAACACATATCTACAAAATTAAGAAGAAGAAATAAAAGCACAATAGTCGGCCTTATCGCTTATGCACTCTCTTACAGACAACCGTATGAATTGGATAATAAATATTGAAAAAAGAATAAATAAATAAAATTGATATAGGGTATCTTAAGAGTCGGTACCGCATCAGAACCAATTCTAATGTTGCAGATGTCCATGGGCGACGGTGACCATTTACCATCAGGTGGCTCGTCTGCTCGTTTGCCGTCAATGTAAATAAAAAAAAGATGGCAGAGGTGCCTATAATATAGAGAAAAAGGTTTGAGTAATAATATAATCTAAAAAAGAGAATATAAATAGATTAATCGTGTTAAATCGGGCGAATCAGATTTTTGTTGCTCACGACATTCCACGAGCACGGAAGGGATAATCAGCTCGTGTAAGGCGCCATCTGTTTTCTTCAATAATCCTAACTAATATTATAAATGCGAAAGTGAGTTTGTTTGTTTGTTTATTTATTTGTTTGTTTGTTTGTTACGCTTTCACGCCGTAACTACTGAACCGACCATCATGAAATTTTGCATACAAGTTCTCTGGAGTGTGGAGAAGGACATAGGCTACCTTTTATCCCGGGAAAAAGTACTTATCCCGAGGGATCGAACTTGACGCGGGCGGAGCCGCGGGCGAAAGCTAGTCTTCCATATATTGGACGACAAAATCTAGACTATTACACATTCAATTGATAATAAATGTTGTTTCTTATATAATAAAAATAAAATAATTAACTATAACTTAACTAACCTAACAATGTCTTAACTAATACTACAAGTTTGATATTATTAACAAATTAAATCACTTCTCTCTAATCCGTTCAGTAAATGGCTATTACGAGTATTCTTTCAGCCCTAATAATGCTAAGTAATATTATAAATGCGAAAGTGAGTTTGTTTGTTACACCTTCACGCCCTAACTACTGAACTGATTGAAATTTGCATACTCATTGTCTGGGGTACGGAGATGGACATAGTGTACATTATATCCCGGGAAAGTACTGTTCCCAAAGGATCAACATTGACGCGGAATAAGCCGCGGGTGATTATACAACAATTTTAAATTTAGAAATAATTAAATTTTATTGATAGAAAATAATTACATCAAATATAGCAAAAAACATAATCGCTAAAACTAAACCTACTAGAAAAACCCTAAATTAGTGACAAAGTTATCATAAAAATATATCGTAACTAAAAGTACGTAGAAAGAGAACAAAAAGTATTATTTAAGAATTTAGAATATTAGTACCTATAATTTGCAGGAGCACAAAATTTTAAACATCCTTACTAATATTATAAATGCGAAAGTGAGTTTGTTTGATACGCTTTCACGCCGTAAGTACTGAACCGATCATAATGAAATTTTGCATACAAGTTTTCTGGAGTACGGAAAAGGACATAGCCTACCTTTTATCCCGGAAAAAAGTACTATTCCTGAGAGATCGACATTGACGCGGGCGGAGCCGCGGGCGAAAGCTAGTTATTCATAAAACTGTTATCCATGACATTCACAGTCGAAGCTGTGTTTGATTGATCGACGTTTGTTAGAACAGCCTCGAGGCATCCAGCCGGTATTACCCTTGCTCGGGGATATCGAGCAAAACGCGTCTCTTGACATGTCTATCTAGAGATTTTATTACGAATGTTTAGTTTTTCGTACCTAAAGGGTCCCTTACGGCATTACCCTACCAGCAGATATAAATCAAGATTTATTCCTGTGAAAATAAATCAAGATTTATTTGTGTGGTATTACCAAATTTCAGATTTCTATCTTTCCGGCACAAAGCTAAATCTTTTAACTTTACATATAATATTTTTTTTCTATCTATGGCCACAGCTGGGAAATACTTATCATTCTTCATCTTCTAATTTTCATAATGAAGGCTTAAAGGAAAATCTCTTACTCTCCAATCCTTACTAATATTATAAATGCGAAAGTGAGTTTGTTTGTTTGTTTGTTTATTTATTTGTTTGTTTGTTTGTTTGTTTGTTTGTTACGCTTTCACGCCGTAACTACTAAACCGATCATCATGAAATTTTGCATACAAGTTCTCTGGAGTACAGAAAACGACATAGACTACCTTTAATCCCGGGAAAAAGTACTATTCCCGAGAGATGGACATTAACGCGGGCGGAGCCGCGGGCTAACGCTAGTAACATATAAAACTGTGATGTACAGCTATTTTGTGCATTGCATTGTTAAGGGCCATTTATAGCACAGGAAGGATATTTTCTCAGGGCAATCGTAGTGTCGAGGTAGGTTTACTAGGCTCTGCCTTACTGAATATAGTGACATAAAATATTAAAATTTTAACAGCTCATTGTACTTCATGTATTCTGCCAAAAATATTTCTGATTTCTAATTTCTGGGATAATCAAGCATTTGTCGATATTAATCCCCTAAGAGATGTCAGCAGAGTAACAGTACTCTGCTGGGATCCCTTAGGGGATATTAATCCCCGAATTGACAAAAGCTTGGTTTTTCAGCAAAGTGATAATATAGTCACAGGATTATATTATTACTTCGCTTATCTTACCTTTTCGGCCTGAAAATTTTAAAATCGACGGCAACAACATGTACTTTCTTTTTATCTCTACATTTTCTGAAAACATACTGTCCAAATACTCGCCAACATAATTATTGGGTTACGAAACGAGTATCCGATTATGATTTTGTCGTATCTAGCGAGCCGGAACGCGTATCCGGTACTTATTATGCGGCTCCCGCTGGCAGACTGCTGAGTTACTTAAAGCGATTCATATATTAGGTATGTTCCCTTTGGACTTATTGAGTTTTTTCTATGTTACTCCTTGTATTACAAGTACCTTTATAAACTAGTATCCATTTGTGATTTTGTCATATCTAGCAAACTGAACGCGTATCCAGTACTCATGCGGTTCCCGCTGCCAGATTGCTATGTTATTCCTTGACCGACAATACCTATATAAACAAATATCAGTTAAATAAATAAATAAATATATACGGACAAATCACACAGATTGAGCTAGCCCCAAAGTAAGTTCGAGACTTGTGTTATGGGATACTAACTCAACGATACTATATTTTATAACAAATACATATATAGATAAACATCCAAGACCCAGGCCAATCTGAAAAAGATCATTTTCCATCTTGACCTGGCCGGGGATCGAACCCGGTCACTCCGTGTCGCAGGCAGGCGTGTTGACCGCTGCGCCACGGAGCTAGTCAAACAGTTTGTGTTTTAGACATATCTAGCGTGCTAGAATTTACGTCTCCTGATGGCAGACTGCAAAATTACGTAAAGCTTTTCGTTAATTAGGTAGGCCATTCGTGGATTATATAAAGTTGAGATCCGTGATGGTCTTATCTCTGTTTGTTTGTTTGTAATTTCTTTATTTTACAAAAACCTTAACACTAAAGAAAATAAAGTTTTATATAGAAAAAGAACATTTACATAAGGGCGAGCTTATCCCTTGAAGGGATCTCTTCCAGTCAACCAAGTAATTAAAAGAATATACTTAACAATGACTTTATCTTATATTCAAACTTTTTCCCATCAACTCTGTCGGATTTTCTCTTTTATTGACTTTCTATATGTTATGTTGCAGCGTCCACTAAGCTCAGGTCCCCTTCAAAGTGGTCGCCTTAGCTATAGGGAAGTAAATTTATTAAAGTTAGTCTATAAAGAACCAGGATTTTGCCTCTTTTTTTTTTAGATGTAGGAAAATATCTGAAGGAAACCTTAGCGATAGAGACGGCTAAAGTAAATTACATATACGTATTATTTGTGCTAAAATTGACTTCTCATAATTTACTATCAACAACATTCTTAATTAAATGAGAGATTAGGATATAAACGATAAGAGCCAAAAGGACAACAGCAAAGAATTTCATGGCTTTCTATACGAGACTTCGCAATCTCGGCAGTCATTTCATATCCTGATATTCTTTTTTCAGAATAATCTTATTCTTGTCGTCAATATTGTTGTTTTTCGTGGCCAACACTGACATAACTTAACGACTGCCATCAATGATGTCAGTCGGGATCAATTCTAAAGCACAGAGGAGCATGAGATATTTTAATGCCACATGCGGTCACCCATCCATATGGAGACCGCATTCGGAGTTGCTAATATTGCTTAAGCCTACTGGACTATCGGACTCCTCCCACTCCTAGTTTTCCCATGGAGGTCGTAAGAGGCGACTTAGGAAATACAAGCTAAACAAAGCTCATAAACATCAGTGAGACCTTTCCAACCCGTCTGGCCAGCGAGGAGAGTGTAGGCCAAATCCTCTGTCTGCTCTGCCTAAGTATCCGGTAGTACAGAAAGGGTCATGCTCCTGCAATGGAGACTAAAAAGACATTATGATGATGATTGGCAGGTTATTGCCATTCTTATCGCGCTTCGCAGGCGTATCGCAATTTCGTTGGTTGCTTATTATTGTTCCAACGCTTGGAATTTAGATTGGAAGCTTTTTAAGCTGAAGAAGGATAAGAATTTGTTGGATATGGAAAGCACATGAAGGTATTGGAATACCACTCACTTTGATGGATGGAAAAAAGCAAGTAGCAGCTCGGGTGGCCGGGTGCACGTATTCGATGTCATACCTGTAATCATCGGCCGAGCAGTTGAAGATGATAAATAAATAAATAATAAATAAATATGTACGGACAAACCACACAGATTGAGGTAGCCCCAAAGTAAGTTCGAGACTTGTGTTATGGGATACTAACTCAACGATTACAAACAACTTATAACAAATACATATATAGATACACATCCAAGACCCAGGCCAATCTGAAAAAGATCATTTTCCATCTTGATATGGCTGGGGATCGAACCCGGTCACTCCGTGTCGCAGGCTGGCGTGTTGACCGCTGCGCCACGGAGCTAGTCTAATACCATAGTAATGATACTCTAATACCATAGTAATGTCTTGTTTTTCTCGATATTATATCAAACATAACATGATTTTGCCAATAATTCATATTTTCCCAGAACAAGGTCATATTTAGTAGACCTTATCATCTGAAGCATTACTATCGTGCCATATAGCTCGTAAAGTGATAGTATGATATGGATGATAACAGTAATGGTTCACAGCGCATATATCTAAGTAGACAACGAAAGTGCAATATAAATTCCGTACACTGTTTGGGCTAAAAATAGTAAGTAAAACTCCAAAATCGATACTTCCATACTAATATTATAAATGCGAAAGTGAGTCTGTTTGTTTATTTGTTTGGCATCATAATTACTGAACCGATCATCATGAAATTTTGTATATCCGTTGTCTGGAGTACGGAGAAGGCATTTTTTCCCCCTTCAGAATAATATGGAAACGATAAAATTAATATTCATAAAATCATGTTGCATGATGTGTTTTTAGCACCAAGTTAGTATCAGTTGATCATGATTAGCATGATAATTTCAAACCCCGCTTTCATAATAAGATGTTAGTTTATAGTTCTAGCACACAGGAAAAACTACGGTAATAGTTATTTTTACTACAAATTGACTTACTACCTGCCTGACACCAACTATCCTTATAATGTTAATACATGAAATTCGGGTTACTCCCGTATAAAGATAGCTACAGGCCAACATGTTCTTCATGTTTGACTTCGTGCGAGCGTCTCAGTTCACATTCCCTTGGGGAAAACTTTCGGATAAGATCGAAAAATGTCGGCCGGCTTGACTTCATACGTGAGTAACCCGTATTTCACGTATTAAAATAAAAAATAATCCTTAAAATTAATTATCTATTTCTTGTAAGGTCTATACGCGACTTGCCTACGTAAGCTCCGACGGGAAGTTATAAAGATTCTACAATGGAAATCCATAATACCGTATATTAATATTACTTCCCGTCTCCAAGGAATATAACCTATAAAACAGAGTGCTTAGTTCATAAAATAAAAGTTTGAATCTCCGTTTTGCTTTAAGGGGTTCCGTAGAACACTTTCTGAATAAGGTACTAAAACGTTATAGTATACTTAAATTAAATCTACTTTTAGCAAGCAGTTTTGTTTGTGTAGTCGCTGGTTGATTTAATCACATATTTGTATACGTGTTATTTGCATTCAAAATAGCACTTTGAATGCATTTTGTGATACTTTTATTCAATTACATACATATTGTCACGTCTTTATCTCTTACGGGGTAGACAGAGCCTAAGGACATAAGATCGAAAGGCCACGTTTAGCGTGTTGGTAGACGTAAAGGTGGAAAACGGAATTAAAATAGTGATGGGGTGCTAGCCGCATCGCCTATTGTCATAATTTTTTGATTTTCGCCCATTCCTTTGACCGGCTTCTACGGTCTGCGCGCAAAGAGAAGCAAATTGCACATTCTACGTTTTTTTTTTCTCCCAGATCAGCATGGAAGCTCTTAAAATATAGTGGCGGTCTCTGTAAGGGCTACGCTCTGCCCTTACAGAGACCGCCAATGATTCGTGCTACCGCACTTCAAACCTCAGTGTCAAAAATCTCCGATTTAAACCCCGACCGCGTGGATTTTATTCCCTATAATATTATTTCTTTATTTCATTATCATTATCATCAGGTCCTTCCAGTCCCCACTGCAGGAGCATGACCCTCTCTGTACTACCGGAGCCATACTTGGCCAGAGCAGATAGAGGATTTGGCCTACACTCTCCTCGCTGGCGAGACGAGTTGGAGAAGTCTCATTGATGTTTATGAGCTTTGTTTAGCTTCTATTTCCTACTTACGTCACTTCTTACGACATCACAGGAAGACTTGGAGTGGTCCTATTCTACTCTGCCGGAAACCACACGGCTAATTTCTTTATTTAAAGTGAATTATGAATTTTTTGGTAGTGGACAATATAACAAACTATATAATTTTGTATGTAGTTTATAGAATAAATTTTGTATAAAATTGCAACAAAATATAACAACAAATATTCTCGTTTTTTATATTAACATATTTGAATGCTTGATTATGATATATTTGGACAATTTGTTATTTAAAAAGGTATTTTCCATAAGCAAATTTTGGACAATTTTTGAATCTCTACCTTCTTGTGATTTCTGGAAAAGAAAAACTTAGAATGTACCAGCTGCTTCTCTTCTCGCACAGATCAGAAAAACTAATCGAGGGAATGGGTAAAATCTGAGGAATCATGTTAATAAGCGATGCGGCTAAACCCATCACTATTTCGATTCCATTTTCCACCTAATGCCCACGTACTTGCTTAACGTGGCCTTCAGGTCGTATAGGCTCTGTTAACCCCGCAAGCGAAAAAGACGTGATACTATGTATGTAAATATTTGTCCCGAAATGCATTAAAGAGACTTGAAAATCTGAAAATATAAAAATACTGTAAATATTCTTTGACTATATTTGTATAACTGTAGCATTGGACACAAAACGTTCTAGAATACTGGTGTCGTGACTGAGTAAAATTCATGGCTTTATTTTCCCAGTTTTATAATGCCATAAAATGCCATTCGATACTTTAATGACTGTTATACATTGCAGCAAATTAACATTTTTCATTGCATACGATGCATATTTATTGTACTCGTTCGGTTAAATATGTTAACAAATTGTATCGTGTACCATGCAATGAAGTATAAGATTATTTTTAAAGTGTTTTATTTTGCATTTACAATGTAGCGAACTCATAATTTTCATCATGCGGTAGCTCAGTTGACAGAGCGCATAGACCTAGGTCGCTAGTTCAAGCCCCGCCCCCGCCACTGATGATTTTCAAAACGATAAAAATATCTGGCCAAACCTCGGTGTCGGACCTTTATCATGATATAAATATAAAAATGGCATAATTGGTACGTATTGTAATTTGACATTAAATCAAAAATTTCAATTAGGTACCATTTTTTCATTACCTACTTTTATTTCATATTACAAATTGAATTTTATTTTATGACAATGTAAACTCAAATCCATAAATTTACTTTTAAGTATGTCGTAGATTAGGTCTCTCCATGGGAGAGACCTATGTCCAGCAGTGGACTAGTATAGGTTGATAATGATCATGATGATGATGTCGTAGATTGTAAGTTGACATCATTTGGAGAAAATGCGCAATGCAGTTTGTTGCCGCTTCTTCTGCACTCCGCTTTGGAAGTGGCGTAAACTAAGCTTTAAATTATTGACGTCAACAATAATAACCCTTATTTTTTTAAGTGTTTATATTTTGCATTCACAATACTATTTTAATATATAGAATTCTGGCGCCGAGGTAGGAACAGGCGGTGGCTCAGTTGGAAGAGCGTAAGTCGTGCATAGTTTTAAGGTCGCAGGTTCAAATCCCGCCCGCATGAAATTTTTTCACCGTATTTTATTTCTTAATTTAATAAGAATTATAGGATTTCTTTTATAAACCTAAGAATAGTTTTATAATAATGTATTTGATATTAATAGCATAGTGTTGACCACCTCTGAGGCTCAGTAGTGCTGCAAGTTCCTTCGAATCTAACGGTCATGGGTTCGCGAGCCATGGTTAGATCAAAATGGGAAACGATGTTTTTCAAATATACCTGGGTCTTGGATGTTCATCTATACATGTAGCTATTATGCAATACATATAGTATCGCTGTGTTAGTATCCCACGACACAAGTTCACAACTTACTGTAGGGCTAAGCTCCATCTGTGTGATCGGTCCCTATATTTATTTTATTTAAATAATTTCGTGCATTTTTTAATTAACAATTATTACATGTTTCATACGTAGGTATTTGGCTGCTCAGTGTAACGTAGATTTCAAAGAAAATATATTTCTAATTAAATTAATCTGCGTTGAAATAAGTGCGTCTAGAAACTACCGTCTTCTTTTTATAGTGTATAATTTGACTTTTTATGTTGAAGTATTTGACATTAGCCATTTTTCTTATTTATGTTTCTATATTTCCATAGATTTAAAGAGACTTCATACTTCTATGTATATTTTTGTTTGTATTTCCGACACAATGTATATTGTTTTATGGAACAAATGAATCCTATCCTTAGTAATATTATAAATGCGAAACTGAGTTTGTTTGTTTGTTTGTTACGCTTTCACGCCGTCTCTACTGAACCGATCATCATTAAATTTTGCATACAAGTTCTCTGGAGTACGGAGAAGGACATAGGCTACCTTTTATCCCGGGAAAAGTACTATTCCCGAGGGATCGACACTGACGCGGGCGGAGCCGCGGGCGAAAGCTAGTAACATTATAAATGCGAAAGTGAGTTTTTTTGTTTGTTAATTACGCTTTTACGCCGTAACTACTGACTCGATCATCATAAAATTTTTTATACAAGTTCTCTGGAGTACGGAGAAGGACATAGGCTACCTTTTATCCCGGGAAAAAGTACTGCTCCCGAGGGATCGACTTTGACGCGGGCGGAGCCGCGGGCGAAAGCTAGTTGAATATCATGCTTTTCAGACACACTCTTATCCAGCCCGCGTTGAATATTTACACCAGTTCTTAATTTTTTAATTAATAAAACCATAAAATAATAATCTTAATTTTTTAAATAATAAAACCATCCCCTTTTTCTTATTGTGTATGTGACTGGACATTGATGTCATATTGTTAATGAGATTTTGAAGCTATCTTGACCCAGACATACACATGCTTTCCTGAATCCTTCCACTATTTAATTTTAATAATTGTAATTTTAATTTAAATATAATTATTATTTTAATTAATATAATTTTAATAAAATATATTTATAGTCTTTAAATATCATTTCTCTTTTGTGCTACAATCCTTTGTCTGGATGATATTTAAGTAATTCGAGCCTTATTCAGTAGTCGGCCGATAAAGCGAGTTAACAAATGAGAGATAATCCCATGCGGGTATGGTAGATATAGAATTATCAATAATCAACTGTTTTCAACGACTTTACATGCATCGCGTCGTATTTTAATGAATTTCTCGTAGGTACAAATGATTATTTTTTAAGTTTTTGCGCTCTTAACACTAGTGTACGTACAGGTTGCGTGGTGGTATTACGAGGAGTAAATAAAACTCAAGACAATATATTGGATTGACCTGATTCTTTATTAATAACAATAACACCTGATATAGTAATTTAAATATATTTAAACGGCACGTTCAGCTAGGGAAGTGATGTGCTAAATCACTACATAAGATAAAATAAAGTCGCTTCCCGCTGTCTGTCTGTCCCCATGTTTAGATTTTTAAAACTACGCTACGGGTTTTGATGCGTTTTTGAAGTAAAAACTTCTTTCGTGGCGTTGTGCACTTTATGGGATGGGTAAAAAATGATAAACTCGTGTCAAGGACAAGTGACCTGATCAAAAATTAGTTAGAGGGACACGTAACTTGAGACCGCCGCCCGGCACGACGTACGAGATGAAGAAATATCCCCCTCTCTTTCTACCGCGCGGAGTTTTTACTTCTGCCGGCCCTCCTGGAGTGCATCCCGTTATTTTCTTTTTAATAGATAGAGTGATTAAGACTTTAAATGTATATTTTTTCGCACCCGTGTGTAGCCGGGGCGGGTCGCTAGTTAACAATATAAATATTGATGAGTATTGCTTTGTATTTCCTGAGTCGCATCACGTCCGATTATTAAGGGCTGCTACAACCAGTAAACGAACACACACAAGGGTCAAACTTCCAAATATTGCTCAGACAAAGTTCTGCAATTCCAAACTTCCGATTTCGCGTGCGGATAAGGTTATGGCTTTGACTAGCAATAAATTTACACGTATATGTAAGAAAAAAAGAAATAAATATAATTGTGATTAACTACAAACTAAACATAAAAATAAAACCTAATCTAAAAGACTATGACTGTGCGGCATGGTGCCAAGAACGCTGGCTGCGTTTCCTCTATGAATAGCTAGGCTAATTAGTTGAGAAAAGAAGTAGCCAGCCCTCTTATCACCAGCGGCGGTGATCAGGCGTAGAGTTATCTGTTTCAAACTTTGACTAGCATAATTGTCAGCGTTGATCTTAGCTTTTTATGTCATGTTTCCTAATAAGATCTTTTAAGTTCGTAAATATAAGACCAGCCGTCAAAGTTCTCGCATGTCGTGGATGTAGAGTTATATCATTCTTCACTATGCAAAATCTTCCCGTCTCTTTGCTGTAAAACCGTCTTGGAGAATCCGCTATTTCAAGAAATAGGGATACAATTATAACTCAATATGCGGGCAAGGATTCGATTTCTACTTTATTCTTCAATTTATTATGGAAAAGAAGCTTTGTTCCGTGAAGTTTATTTGAATATTTTTGTTCATAGTCTTATAATCTGGGGCCCTAAATAACCTGTAATTCGTGATTATTAGTTTGTTCTTTTTTGTCTGAGTTGATGAAGGATGACATTTAAAAAAACTGCCAAGTGCGAGTCATTCTCGGCCGCTGAGAGTGTTCTATACAACATTAAAAAGTAATATAGGTACTTTTTATATTTTATTTAAGTAGACATATATTTTTAAAGTAAATATACAATAACAATTAAATTTTGTGAATTATTCAAGCATTTACCCGTTTCCGTTATTAGTTTCGACCAAAAAATGGCAAAAAATCGAGCTCAATTTAAATATTTCTTTGTTCATTTTTATATTTTTTTGCATTAGTGGCAGCACAAATACATCAGCTTTGAAAATTTTAACTGTCTAGCTACATCGGTTCATAAGATACAGCCTGGTGACAGACAAGCAGACAGACAGTGAAACCATAATATTAGTGTCCCGTTTTTACCTTTTGGGTACGGAACCCTAAAATTACGAAAGTACGATAAATATCTTCTCGTGTTGTATTGTTTACAGCCAAGAATTAACCTATTCGTATTACCTATTAATTGACGGAGTCAGCGCAAAGCCCTATACTTCGTTTCAGCTTCGACAGAAATCTTTCGTATGTCCGTCTGTCCTGATGTCCGGCAATCTAGCTGTTCTTCTCTACAGGTTACATAGATGTGAAGTCAATTCAGTTTTTGAAAATGTTTCTTATTGGCGGAATAGCTGTGCTCAAAGTGTTATTATATATAAAAATACGACTAAAGGACAAACATCTCGTGTAAAAGCATATCATACAGTTAGCTTCAAGCAAGTATCTGTAGCAGGTAGTAACAGGTTTATATATAGTTCATAAGAGCCAGCTCTGTGCTTTGACACGCCACAAGTGAGCATGCAACTGCAACCTCGCTTAAATATTATGTTTTCATCTTACCTATTCACAAAACAGCACACAACAGCTAGTACGCGATAAAACCGTATTAAAGTGATTTTATTTAAATGTCTAACATAATACTTTTATTTAGGGCAACATACTACAACAACAACCATATTTATTATGTTATTATATATATAGAATTTTATCTTATATTCTATTTCTTATTCTCTTATTCTCTATTTTTATTTTACACTATTTTACTGTTTATTATCGCTTTATGTTTACTTTGTTTCTTCTGAATTCTTTAGGTGCCACTCATTTTCTTTTTGTTTGTCACCCAATGGTAGCCTGTAAGAGATTGCTTCGGCAATAAGGCCGCCAATTAGCCTATACATAATTTTTTCGTTTACTTTTTATATATTTGTAACATTCTTGGTGCAATAAAGTGTTTTTACTTACGTACATACTCTGAATCTTTCGTTTCACTTAGGAGTCTACTTTAGAATCCCTCGATACGCTCGGGATTCAAAATGTTGCCCTCACCAAATAGTATTTTAGTTAGGCCCTTGCGTTGCGTCATAATACTCATAATCTACTATTTTCACCTCACGAGGCGGAGACGAGCATTATTTGAATACATAAAAATCATTGTTAATCACGAAGTTAAGATAATTGTTAAGTTAGGATAATTAAGTAAAGTTAAGATAATTGTTAAGATAAATGTTGACGCAATGCTGATTACATAGTAGATAGTGAGTGTGTTTTAAAATAAACTAGTATTTCATTCATAAAAAGTGTACCTTTCAATAAAATGTTTGTCACGACTACCGACCGGTAAGATCTAGTGGTTTGGTCCAGCTTTATTAATTGTTTTCCTGGCATTTATTTTATCTTTATAAACAACAATACCAACTGAAACAAAATGAAAGGAATATACCAAATAAAATTTTAGGAATTCCATCAAAACCGGTATAATCTGGTAATTGAATTCGCCGTTGGTTCGTAGGCACTTCGTTCATTTGCGACGACGTTAATTCCCTTTTTACGACTTCAAATGTTTTCGTATCTCGATTACGATTTTAGTATCCACCGCGGTGTTTGGTATAAATGGAAAGTTTGAGCGTTTTTACAACCTGCCGACTTCGGTGAAACACAATTTTGCCGTAGGCCATGTCCTACACTTACGACATTTAATGTTTTTATAAAAGCTCTCGTTTGATAGCTATCGTTTGCTAGCTTTTGCACGAGATAGAAATTGCGTAGGTGGAAATGAAAATAAACAAGTACTAACAAGTTGGTTTCGATAAAAATGGAAAGGAGGCTTATGTATAAACTATCTGATTTCCCAGATGTGTAATGTGAGTATGAAGAGTGAGGTAATACAATAAACAATAAAAAAAATAGACCTAAATTCTTACTCATTTAGTGTGGAAGTTCATTAGCAGTAGAAAAAGCATAAAAATACGGATATAGAGTAGAATCAATCCGTCGTCACGCACAATCTCTACCGAGCTTTACTTATGTATATGTGTCACAGTGTGCGTGAGAGTAAAATAGGTCATGAAACATCTTGGATCAAGTATGAAAAAAATAGAAACACAGTCACATACAAAAATAATGCTTTATGCTGTCCACACACAATTATTAATTTTTAAGTAGATATTGTTATGAAAGGACCTTACGTCAATGCAAAACTAACCTTACTTGCATGCTATAAAGTCTAACTTCGAAAGCTGATGACAGTCAGCTTTCGAAAATCAAAAATATGCAGCCAAATGTCTAGTGGGCCCTTATTTGGTGAGGAAGATTTTTTATCTCAGATTGTGTATTTAGTTTTGTATATGTACTTCATCATCATCATCATCAGGTCCTTTTTAGTCTCCACTACAGGAGCATAGCTTATAAACAAAGCTTAAAAACATCTAAAATACCTCTCCAACCCGTCTGGCCAACGTGGAGAGTGTAGGCCATATGTACATGATCGAAGGCTTTTTATTTTATCTACATTTATGTTAAAATCAGGTACATCCTGCATTCTTTTTCATTTTTTATACGGTGTCAGTATTTTACATTACATTCTTTATGTTTATTATGCACGCTACATCTTAGTAGCCATGATAAATTGCATGGACTGTAATATTTTGTGATGCAGGCAAACACCACACCTAAAGATGTAACCGGATACACGATCACGGATGGAGAGAAAGAGGAGCGAATTGAGAATAATAACTACCATTCTTATCCGTAGAAGATTTCCCCTTCATATCCCTTTTTGAGCAAACGTTCATATTAAGATCCATTTCCTAGATTTTATATCAAAAAAATATATTACATAAATTAATGACGTCATAATCTCTTCCCCTATAACTTGGCGCCGAGCAAAAGTCATTTGAAATCGGAGGAAACCTTCTGAAAGTGGTTTTATTCTCGCCGTAAATTCTTTGTGATAAACCAACGGGTTTCACAACAAATATTCAAAGCTTTTAAATATAATACAATTCTATCAACTTCTTAGTTAATGATCATTTATTTCTCTGTTATCTATCTATACGTGTATAAGTTTCCGGAATGAATATGAAAAAATACTATTAAAGGTACAATATTAATATATTGTTTTTCAAAATAATCTCCCTTGGCGTCTATGCACTTTTTCATTCGATGAAACCAGTTTTGCAAACTTTTGTGCCACTCCTCTGTGGTGACCTCTGAAACGTGTTTTTCATACTCCTCGACAGCCTCTTCTGGTGATGAAAATCGTTGACCGCGTAATTGGTTCTTAATTTTTGGGAACAGAAAAAAGTCACAAGGTGCCAGGTCGGGACTGTATGCAGGATGACTCATGAGTTCTACATTTTTCGCCTTCAAAAAGTCGTTTGTCTGTCTGGCCGTGTGAGAACTAGCATTGTCGTGGTGCAGGATGATACGGCGTTTACGGTTATTTTTACGGAGTTCGTCAATAACTTCCGGCAAACAAATGGTCGTGTACCAGTCACTATTAACTGTACGACGATTCTCTAAAGCAACAGTAGCCACGTGTCCAGTTTTATTAAAAAAAGAAGCAATCATCCGCTTAGATGCACTTTTCACGCGCGCCACTTTGGTTGGTTTCGGCTCATCTTGAAAGACCCATACGCTCGATTGCTGCTTTGTTTTGGGATCGTAGCAATAAATCCATGTTTCGTCACCTGTTACTATGTCCCACACCAAATCTGACGCACCTTCGTTGAATCTGGTAAGCATGGCACTGCACCAAGTGACGCGGTCCGTTTTTTGAGCCTCGGTCAAGTTGTGTGGGATCCACCGCGAGCACAGCTTTCTCACACCCAAATGTTTGTGTAGGATTAATTGTATTTGACTCATGCCTATTTCTAAGGATGCGCGAATTTCATGGTAGGTCACATGCCTGTCTGTTTCAATCATACGGCGCACAGCATCGATGTTTTTGTTGGTCACAGCGGTGGACGGCCGACCATCGCGAGATTCGTCACTGAGATTGATACGACCACGCTTGAATTCTGCAAACCAGCTATAAACAGTTATCTTGCATGGTGCTTCATTGCCAAAAGCTGTTTCAAGCCGAGCGATGCTCTGTTGAGCTGTCAAATTACACTTAAAATCGTAGAAAATCATACTACGAAAATTTTCCCGAGTTAAATCCATGTTGATGCAGACACACAATTTTTTAAATGGCGCCACAAGGTAAAAACAAAAGACAGTCAAATGAAACAAACTGCATTCTACAGCCAAAGAGTTCTATTTTCAAATGTTGCAATAAATTTTTAAATATTATTTATGTAAGTGGCTTACAGTGCGCCCTATGTACATATAATTAAAATGCTTTGTTCTGAATGACTGACTGATAGAGCAACGCACAGCCTAAACCGCTGATCGTAGAGACCTGAAACTTCTAAGTTTGGTAGTGTAGTGAGTGTGTGTTCTTTGTATGACATAGGCATATATACATACATATTATCACGTCTTTATCCCTTACGGGGTAGACAGAGCCTAAGGTTTTAAAACCGAAAGGCCACGTTTAGCGTGTTGGTGGGCGTAAAAGTGGAAAACGGAATCAAAATAGCCGCATCGCCTATTGTCAAGATTCTTTAGATTTTCGCTCATTTCCTTGACCAGCTTCTACGGTCTGTGCTGGAAGAGAAGCAGCTGGCACATTCTGCAATTCTCCTAGGCCAGCATGAACGACATAGGCATTCTGTAAAAAATATTTTCCAAAATTCTATCCCTAAAGGGGTGAAAAGGGGGGCGAAGTTAGCATAAGACAACGTGATTCTTTGGTCCAGTCTACTTCTATTAGAACTATTTTCGACTTATACGCCGACTAAGTCCCGGGCAAAAGCTAGTATATAAATATATATACAAATCTACATTAATTCACTTTTATCTACCTTACCCAGAATTCCTTTATTTGCTAGCGTGGGTACGTTTTTGTAGCCGTAACACGTGTCTCGAACAATATAATATGAGCCATTTCGTTAATGTGTTTCTGGCTTAATAGCAATCGTCACAGTTGTCATGGCAACCATGTGTAGGTAACCATTAATTCTGAAGCTATAATTTGACAAAGGATAAGAATAAAATATGCTTTTTTTTTCTTTACCCATTTGTGTCCCACTGCTGGGCAAAGGCCTCCCAAAAACACGCTTAACAATAGAAAAATCTTAGCAGACTACCACTATAAAACGACAAACTATAAAACGATAGTGGTTGTTCAATTCTTTATGGAAAGAACATTTATTAAAGTAAAATTACTGACACATTATTTTGACACATTGACTAGCTCCGTGGCGCAGCGGTCAACACGCCAGCCTGCGACACGGAGTGACCGGGATCGATCCCCGGCCAGGTCAAGATGGAAAATGATCTTTTTCAGATTGGCCTGGGTCTTGGATGTGTATCTATATATGTATTTGTTATAAAATATAGTATCGTTGAGTTAGTATCCCATAACACAAGTCTCGAACTTACTTTGGGGCTAGCTCAATCTGTGTGATTTGTCCGTATATATTTATTTATTTATTATTGACGCGTGGTTTCGTGTAGGTGACACGGTATATCGACCATGCACAGACTGGGTGTCAGTTCTTCGGAACCGCCTCTCGACCTCTGACGTGGTTCCTTTAACGACTACCAGATGGCAGCCGGGATCAACGGCTTAACGTGTCTTCCGAAGCACGGAATCATCTTTATTATCAGACAATTAGGTGATTCAAGCCTGCAATGTCCTAACCAAACTGGAAACAACTAAACAAAGTATGGAATCGAACCCACGACCCCCGGGTCTACAGGCAAGCGCCTTAACCACTGGACTACGGAGGCAGTTGCTATAATGTCAGCCCTAAGCATAGGGAGAGGGCTATGTCTAGCATAGCATGCTAGACATAGCCCTCTCCCAATGATTCTTTGGGCCATAGGAGGATATAAGTAACCATACTTACCATGCCTATTAGAGAATAAGCAAGCGCAGTTTCTGTGGCTTCTTGTGCATCCGACGCTGCTGCCCATCGGCAGCATATTTTAGCAGACGAAAGCTAGGAATTTGTTCAATTTGGGAAGGTAATAAAGGTATTGAGATCCTCCTTACTCGGATGAATGGGGTAAAAACAAGTAGCAGCTTTGGAACCAGGGCTAGTGTCTCGGTGTCATACCTACTTGCAACAGAACATATTCGTATACTCGTCCTATAAATACGGCCCATCCGATTATCCAGTGAGTCTGTTAAATTAGAGGTTACTGTATTGATAATAATTTTGTTAGGTTTATACCGACTGGAACTTCAATTATATAACTATCAGTTTATATAGTGGGATCTGCTAAAAACAATTTAAACTTGTTTATTGATTTAGTTCGCAACTAAACGAGGAATTTGGCGTAGGCTGACTGAATTATGAATTGTTTTCACTTTTCTGGTATTCCAATTTTAAATATAATACAGATGAAGTGTAAACATTTGTAGCTGATTCAAAGATTCAAAGATTCAAAGATTTATTCAGAAAATAGGCCTTTTCAGGCACTTTTTCACGTCAATTCACCTTTAAAATTAAATAATACTTATTATATTATATTCAAATTATTAATTCTTGTTTAAAAGCTACAAACTACTAGCGTTTCGGAACCGACCACTGCTGAGACTTGTTAATGTTGTTTACATAAAGATTCAAATTGTTTTCTCTCTTGTTCGCAGATGGACTGGCATCCCATTGTAAACACTGAGCAGTTTCGGAGGAGTTAACATGACATTTGCTTACAATTCAAGCGGCCACAATGACGTGGCTTCTGCGATGGCTGATAGATTTAACCCGTACTCGATGGCAATCAACGGAACCACCTCCCCTCGAGGAGGCATCCAGATCATCACGAAAACACTTACAGGAGAGAGCATGGATATTATAGATGAACCCAAAACGAATGAAACCACAGATATCATCGATGTTAATGTAGTACAAGTTGCTTTTTGCATTTTATACACAGTTATATTTGTTTTGGGAGTGTTTGGAAATGTGTTGGTTTGCTATGTTGTTTTTAGGAACAAAGCTATGCAAACAGTGACAAATCTTTTCATCACGAATTTGGCTTTGTCAGATATACTATTATGCCTTTTTGCGGTCCCCTTAACGCCAATGTACACCTTCTTGGGACGATGGGTCTTTGGAAGACTCCTCTGTCATTTGATGCCCTACGCCCAAGGTACCAGTGTTTACATATCTACCCTTACCCTCACTTCGATAGCCATAGACAGGTTCTTCGTCATAATATATCCATTCCACCCTCGAATGAAGCTAAATACATGTATATTCATAATAGTTTTTATATGGGTATTTTCCCTTGTAGTCACTTGTCCTTATGGCCTTTTCATGGGCTTACAGATCACAAAGAACAAGACTTATTGCGAAGAGAGTTGGCCTTCAGATAGGTCAAGGAGAATCTTCGGAGTATTTACTACCGTACTCCAATTTTTAATACCGTTTTTAGTTATAGCTATATGTTATACATGTGTTAGTATAAGACTGAATGACCGAGCGAGGTCTAAGCCAGGTGCTAAGAATACTAGAAGAGAGGAAGCCGACAGAGATAGGAAAAAACGAACAAATAGAATGCTCATATCTATGGTAGCTATATTCGGAATATCGTGGCTCCCTTTGAACTTGATCAATATCTTCAACGATTTCTACGCTCAAATGACCGAGTGGAACTATTACTATGTTTCCTTTTTTCTCGCCCATTCAATGGCAATGGCTTCGACTTGCTACAATCCGTTTCTTTACGCGTGGCTAAACGAAAATTTCCGGAAAGAATTCAAACAGGTGCTTCCTTTTTTTGAATCGACTGGCGGGGTGAGGAATAGTTACCATTCGGGGCGGATGCCTACACATAAATCTGATAAAATATGTAATGGAAATGAGACTATACAAGAGACGTTACTTGCTTCATCTTTTAATAGAGGGCCTTCAATTAAACAAAGAATGTTGGAAGGAAATGGCAAAAAGGATAATGGTGTAGAAGTTGAAAATGTTATGTTGGAGGATAAAACTATCTCAGCCACGTTTCATACGAAGAGTGAAAATGTGAATTTGCAGTTGATTGATGAAGAGTCGCAACTTAGTGAACCTAAAGATAGCAAGTCACCCGCTATATAACTTGTAAGTATAGATCATTTTTGTTAAAATAATCTTTCAATGACTACTCGTAGTTAGCCGTTCATTATTAGCAAAGTTGGATTAGGCATTTCTCTCCCATCTCACCTGATGGTAAGTGATGATGAAGACTAGGATGTTACATGCCTATCCCAGAGTAACCCATTTATTCTACTTTTGAATGTCGAAATATAACCATCATAAATACTTATTTCTCAATTTAAATATAATTAATTATTAATAATCTCTGAAACTAAATTTAAAGAAAAAGAATACTCGTAATTTAATTTCTTTAAACTTACATGTATTCTTTGTAGATATGAAATACCCAAGTTGTGACGTATGAGATGATTTCATTGCCATTGCTCTACTTTAAATATAAAAAGATAATTAAGATAGTATTTGGAGATTATAATATATGGTTGGACACTTCATCGGTGAACATAAATATCCAATTTCTTACATCCGGTTTCATTCATTCATTTCGAGTAGGTGTCACGGTCAATCGACCATGCACACCCTTGTGTCAGAGTTCTTCGGAATCGCCTCTCGGCCTCTGACGTGGTTCCTTTAACGACTACCAGATGGCAGCCGGGACCGACGGCTTAACGTGCCTTCCGAAGCACGGAATCGTCTTTATTATCAGACAATCAGGTGATTCAAGCCTGCAATGTCCTAACCAAACTGGAAACAACTAAACAAAGTATGCTTCCCATGGGAATCGAACCCACGACCCCCGGGTCTATAGGCAAACGCCTTAACCACTGGACCTCGGAGGTAGTTATACACGGATATATATATATCCGGTTATAAAGCCTTATGGTTTTATGGTAGTTAAAAATTTGAAAAAAATATGTAGGGGTGATTGCTTTCTAGAACCGCGACAAAAGTCGTTTTGAACTGCTCAGGACAATACTGCCAATTGTGCTTATAAAGAATTTTAATACAATTACTCCTACATATAGCTTTTACAAATTTAGAAAACTAAAACTTTGAAATTTTAATTTTATACATCAGTAAATCGAGTTGGGATGATGGTTCATATACAATTGCATACATTGACGTAGATACTTAGATCAATAACTTATATGAAAGTAAACGTTACGCGTAAAAGTGTCGAATGCAAGTATAAATACAGATAATGGATACGGATAATGCTGACAACATTTTGCTGCCAATGTTTCTGAGAAAACTAGAGCCGCTAAAGACAAATTGTTGTTCTCCCAGCAACCCTCAACTAAACGTGTTGACACCAACTTTCCTTTATTTAATGTTTATTCGTCTTTTTCTTTACCCACGTAATGGAGCAAGTTAAAGCTTCGAGCACCGTGTTGAAAATGTCAATTACAACTCTAGATTTTTATTTCTTTCCAGAACCATTAAAGTTTATAAGTTAATTCTTTCGTTTCTTATTTTTTTTTATCCCAGTATTGCCTTAAAGTAGTGTCCTAATGGCTAAAGGATAGTTTTGAATTTGACCTACCCAAATGGGATTTGTCTTACAAATTTGGATGTACTTTAAAAGCTTTATAAATCAAGTACTTTTTGTGTTAAATATTTTGTTTTTATACCAATTAATACTATATGTAGTCTGAAGTTAAAAGAAGGACAAGTAAAGAATTAATGATCATATGCTTTATAAATTCAAAATAGTACAAAAAGACTAAAAAGTCTATCATCATCATCATCATCATCATCAGGTCTTTTTTAGTCTCCACTACAGGAGCTCGAGCAAAAAGTCTATGTTTCATATACATCTACACGATCGTAAATTATGTTAATATTACTTAATGGAGAGTAGATTTATGTTGCTGTGTTTGATTCTTCTTCTTCTCAAGTTAAACTGGCAATTATTTATTAGAATATAGCTACATCCGTAGTCGATTTTAAAATAAGAAACGTTCATGAAGTTCGTTCTTCATCGCCACTTACCATCAGGTGAGATAGGAGACAAATGCCTACTTCAATTCTTAGTAAAAACAAAATTGGTGTACGTACACATAATATATGAATGAAGTCGTTATTTTTTTTATATGAAAGATAATAATCAAACTACTGATCTGATTGTGCTGAATTAATGGGACCAATTTGAAAGCATACTCTTTCAAAAAAGAAATTTTAAAGTCGATTCATAAATGACGGAATTTTGAGGACAAACATTTAAAAAAACAACCGAGTTGAAATAACCTCCTCTTTTTTTTTAAATCGATTAAAATGGCAAAATTTTGCATGATATTATGACCTTGCTTAGCTGACATAAGAAGATATTGTATATATGTGAAGTTTCTTAAAACATAAGCTGCGGTTTGAAGAGATAAGCTGCGACATAAAACCTACATTTTACAGCTATTAATTCCTTGGTGAATAGGCAAACATTATTTGATCTTGAAGTTCAAAATATTTCTTTTACTTTGGATAGATTGCGTTGACGAAAGTATTTTTTTTATTCCTAATCAATATTTTTTGTTTCAGGTAAATAGTCAACTACAATGAAGAGAACACGAATCTTTATTGAATTAGGTATATAAATAATTAATATTTAATATACTACTTGTCACAACTATTGCAAATGTTTAGCTCCGCTTGCAATACTTTCTAACTTAGTATTAATATGTAAAATAGATAGTAAAGTATAAAAAATGTATAGTTCTGTGCACACACGTTAGGACAATGCTCATAATCATCATCTTCAAATCACTACAAAGTATTAAACAAAGTCGCTTCCCGCTGTCTGTCTGTCCCTAAAACTACGCAGCGGATGAGACTGGTTCAAGAGGAAGGTTTATATGTATAATTTTACGCACTCGTGCGAAGTCAAGGCGGGTCGCTAGTCATAACTAAATGTAAATCACACCTTATTTTTATTATCTATACTAATATTATAAAGCTGAAGAGTTTGTTTGTTTGTTTGTTTGAACGCGCTAATCTCAGGAACTACTGGTTCAAATTGGAAAAATCTTTTTGTGTTGGATAGTCCATTTATTGAGAAAGGCTTTAGGCTATAAAACATCACGCTGCGACCAATAGGAGCGAAGCATCGATGAAAATGTTTTGAAAACGGGGGGAAATTATTCATCTATACTAATAAAACGATTAAAAATTGCCGCGGACGAAGTCGCGGGCAACAGCTAGTATTTAATAAAGGGTCAGTCACGTGCCATTATGCGCAACCAGCCCGCCAGTTTGGCATGCGCAACGCTAAATCCCGCCCCGTAGTTTCTTACGGTTTCTTCATGCAACTTTTTGTGAGATCTAATATAAAATATGTAAAGAACACCATATCAGATTCTTAAAGGGGTGATTCAACCTGTCAATATAAACAACTTTTCCTATGGGAACTAATAAAGGAACTCAAACAAAATGGACATTTCCAAACAAAAATGTTCTTCCGCCAGGTCAATTTGTATGGGAACGTCAAGAAATTTTTTGAGTTCCCAGCTTTGGTCCCATAGTACAGGTTGTTCATATTGACGAGCCGCATCACCCCTTCAAGAATCGGACAGGATTTTCTCTACATATTGTAGAACACGGCTCGGACATGTATGCACAGATTTTAAAGTCTGCCAACATACATATATGAGGATTTGAGTGCCCCAAATATTAATAAAAGCTATTATATATATTTAACTTGCCATATTGGTGTTTTTAGGGTTCCGTAACCAAAGAATTAAAACAGGACCTTAATACTATGCCTCCAATGTCCCTCCAGCCGCGTCGTCCGTCCATCTAACACAGAGCTGGATCTATTGAACCGTAATAAGTAGAGACTTTATAGTTTCACAGAATTTGTTATGTATATTTATTGCCGCAATAACACTAAATATATAAAAACAACTTTAAAAAGAGTCACAGGTAATAAAAAGATAGTTTCGATGTAATGAAGAGTTTGGTTTACCACATAAAAGAGGTCGCATGAAAGAGGCTTTATGAGTCTACAAACAAAAAGCGTGTTTTGTAATTATATATTATACGGAACCCTAAGAGTGTGTGACACGCACTTGGCCGGTTTTATTAAAATATTGCAAGCAAAATTAGAACCACTTCCCGATGTTGGATTGAGCTGAAATTTTCAAACATGAAGCTGAGAACACTAAACAGAATTTTAAAGTAATAAGTACTTGACTTACCTACCCAGAAGGAGGGTAATACATTTCGTGTGTATGTATGTATGTAAGTATGTCTGTTCCATTGTCGTCTCCTGTGCGCCTAAACGGCTTGACCGATTCTGAAGTACGAGGTATCATTAGATTTGTATTCTTCACCGGAGTGTCATGGGCTATGTGACATTAGCAAAAAAATTATATAGCGGATGTAAATTATCAAATAGGATATTAAAAAAATAAAAGACCCGACTAGTCTTTTATTTTTTAAAATAATCCATCTACTTCTTCTCGTGTCTATCGCTCAATGGAGTAAATTTTATTCCTTCAGTATGTGGCAACACTGACACTACTCTCGGATGCACATTAGGTATAGATCATCCTTAATAATAATCCTTACTAATATTATAAATGCGAAAGTGAGTTTGTTTGTTTATTTGTTTGTCTGTTTGTTACGCCGTAACTACTGAACCGATCATAATGAAATTTTGCATACAAGTTTACCTACCTTTTATCCCTGGAAAACTATTCCCGAGGGATCGACATTGACACGGGTGGAGCCACGGGCGAATGCTAGTAGTAAGTAGTACTTATAAAATCGGTTCATAAATGACGGGGTTTTGAGATAACAAACATAAAAAATAATAATAATACAACCGAATTGATAACCGTCTCCTTTTTTGAGGTTGGTTATAAAAGAGGTCGGTTCTAAGCTATACCACTGACACAAAAAGAAGAATTTTACAAATAGAAAAGATACTCTAGTGTTCTTGTGAAAATAGTATAATAAAACATAGCGCCATATTACGGCGTATCGTGCCTTTCGCTGCTTTCTGTCTGGCACTGAGTAATACGCCGCGATGCTCGCATCATACGCGAACTGCACATAATGTATACAGAGCAAGGAGCAATGTTCTGGGAACGTTTCTCTGTACTCAGGTTATTCTTTATTTGTATAATTGAAACATAAATTATTTAGATAGGTAGCCTTCTAGTTTCAGTCTCATGACACACATGACTATGCTAGATTCGGACGGCCAGCGGAGGCGTAATTAATTGGTTCCCGTTTTATACCCTTTGGGACGCACTAAAAAGGGCATAAATGTATAAGAAAGAATGAAAACGCTTTATCCAAATCCCAATAGTCGAATAATCACAAGTTATAAGTCAGTATAGTCCGATGCAAACTTACTGGTGGCTCTGATATTAGCTCCAAGCGCAGACGGCGCAGGTACAGGCGTGTGCACTACACAAACATAACTCACACATTTACGCTATGTATGATGACAAAAGTTATGTAAAACAATTACTTTGTAAAAAAGCATATTATAGGACCGAAGATTTTATTAATGATAAGAATGTTTGGCTTGAGCTTGGCGCGGACGCCTCGTAATTCTGTATTTATATGACTATAATGTGTGGTACATTCTGTACGTGTTATTTTTAAAGATGACTTTTTTTATTTTTATTTTAGTAGGTACATAATTTGACATTTTTTTTTATTTCGGTGTTATTAATTTCAATAATATGACATTATTTTTTGAATTCAATTCGAACATGACATTAAATATACCAATGTATACTCAGTCCACATACTTAATTTCTAAGATTTTCATAAATTGTGAGTTGTCGTCCTTGGAGAAAATGCGCTGTGCAGTTTGTTGCCGCTTCTTCTGCACTCCGCTTTGGAAGCGGCGTTAAACTTAGCCATAAATAAATTTTTGACGTCAACAATTGTTGAGAAGTGAAATATGACAATTAATAAGTGTTCAAAGAAACCTATATTGAATAAACGTTTTGAATTTTGAATTTTTGAATTTTGATGAATTCGAGGAGCTGGAAAGAGCGCGCGGGGGTGTGTGCCGCCCGCTCTCACTGTCCCCCGCTGATACCTAAAATTGTGTACTGCGCAACCATTCGCGCGATGTTCCGAGCCGCCAAAAAGTTTGCATCTGAGTGTACCTACCAGTAATACAAACACTTTTTACGGTTTTAATGCACGGAAAATATTGTATTTCTTTTTGTATTAATCTTTATTTGTAAAAATATCCAATATGACTTACTGTGATTGATTGATTTAGAAGAATGATTGTAATCAAATTTACCCTTATCACTTTTAGTGTTGTAAAAATAATGTATACTAATGAATATTAAATTTGCTGTAACCTGTACACTAACTATGTAAATAAAATGTGTTCGCAAGTATCCAAATGGCCTACGAATATCTTAATATAAGCATGTAGTTTTACCTAATTGAAAAATTGCCTGGAAACTGTATTTATAGATGGGCTAGAACATGTCATAATGTCGTATAGAGAGGTCAAGCAGACAGCGTAGGATCGAGAAAGTACTGAACCTCCTCATTGATTCGATCTCACAGTAAAACACCAAGCATGGCGACGCCTATGCTCGGTGTTTCTTGCGAGAGCCGTCATCAAAGCTCTTTGGTGACCTTGAGTTTTCTTAGGCTCCATCCTCTGAAGCTCTGCAGAAGACACTACAAAGCTTCACTTCTGTACTCTATATGTCACTTTGTAGGGGTATAAGGATTCTTACGATAATACTTCTAAATACGTTGAATTATGTTATGGTTGAATAAATATATGTACTTACATACTTATGTAAACACAAAAACGGTACACTTCTTTTTTGGCAGTGATTTTTTGATGTAATTATATTGTGCAGTCTGTACGCAACGTGTAACAAACTTAAGGCGCATGATCGGCCCATCAAATATGAAAAATTTTTAAAAACCTTTCTATAGAAAGTCGATCCGCTGATTGCTCATTTTGTATAGAAGGTCGATTTTTTTTCATTAATTGATCAATGTCCCCTGAGGAAAGTTGTTCAAATTATGAGATGAGCATGCCCCTTAAGTATTGTTACCATATTGTTACACCAAAATACGGACTGGTTTTACTTAACCTATGAATATGAATATACCTATGAATACCATACCTATACCATACCAGTCCGTATTTCCGTGTACATTGAGGGCACGTAAGTCCGCCGTCCTCGTAATTATAAAAAATGGTGATGACGTATTTTATTTTATTTTATTCGGAAAACATACAGTCAATATATCTACATATTATAAAGCATTTTTTTTTACTAAAGACCATTTACATGTTCTCGCATAAATGTTGCTAAAATGCTTGTCTGTTAGGTATATAATGTATGTAATAAAGATTAACAAATATCAAAGAAAAACGCAATAAAAAATACTTTTGTTCCAGTAAACAAAAAAAATAACAAATTAAAACTAAGAGAAAATAAAAGGTTCAGTTATTATCAGAGTGAGAACCATCAAACCATGACTTAGAAATGTTATTTTTAAAACATCTGGGGTTCGAATTAATAGGTCAACTTCCGAGCAGACAGCCAGTTTGTTCAGTTCCTTTGCTGATCTAATAAAGAAGGAGTTTTGCCTATAATTGCTTAAACTATGTGGGATAGCAAGGACTGAAGGAATTCGGACAGATCTATTTGGTACTTTTAGTTGAATTTTCGCCAGCAAAACGGGGGTGTCTAGTGAGCTTTGTGCAATTTTAGCCAAAACAGATACATCAGCAATTTTCCGTCTAATGTTCAGCGGGAGGATATGATGTCTATGACACAATGCATCATAACTTGAATCATAGTGGTTTGTTTTAAACTGAATATACTTTCTTTTGAATTGATTCAATCCTATCCACATATGCAATCATAATTCATTTACCATTTAAGCCATAATTTGCTCGTTTACTTTTTATTTCTAAAAAATATGCACAAATTGACGTGTCCTCCTCGTTATGCGTAGTTGCCGCATTCGCTTGCACATATATTTCATACCAGTGCCAGATCTACGCGCATGTTATGTAGGTTACATAAAAAATGTCAAACGACACACGTGGATCTTTTTCGATGTTTTTGTTTTTCAAATGTGCAAGTTGGAAACACATGTGTCAGATATTTCAAGCTGCCTAAATGATCTGACGTAGCTGACTACTATCAATATAGCAGCTGGGATAACGACTTCACGTACCTTCCGAAGCACGAAGGCGCTTGATATGGAGCTATATATCTAAATACGGAATGATATTTTTATATTATGTTCATCATCTGTGTGTTATTTTTTATTTGCAATACAGACAGAGAGATTTATTAGATACATACATACTATCACGTCTTTTTCCCTTGCGGGGTAGACAGAGCCTAGGTCTATATGACCTTATGGCCACATTTAGCAAGTTGGAGAGGGTGTAAATGGAAAACGGAATCAAAATAGTGATGGGTTGGGTGGCTAGCCTCATCGCCTATTGACATGATTCTGCAGATTTTAGCCCACTCCCTCGATCGGCTTTTACAATCTGCGCGGGAAGAGAAGCAGCTGGCACATTCTAAGTTTTTTCTTTTCTCTCAGACCAGCATGGTTTATTAGATTCATTTAAAATAAGTGAATATTTGCGCTTATAAGGCCTGGCACCCATAAGCTAAAAAATATGTTTTAGAAGCATATTAAAAAAGTTAAAAATGACGCGCTTGTTTTAGGGATATTTTGACATACGCAAAAAAACACCCTGTACAAAAAAAAATCTTGGCGTACAACTTTTTACTGACGTTGCAGCAACACCTGATATACCGATTTTCATTAAAAAATATATATTATTTAATTTGAACAACCTAAAAGTAGCGTGTCGATTTCTTAAAATTTGCTGCCTAATTAATTGTTTCTTTAACCTATGAGAGCCAGCCCGTAATATATTTTCGCCTTATTTAAATGGTAAAATCCTTATCCTTACTAATATTATAAAAGCGAAAGTGAGTTTGTTTGTTTTTTTGTTTATTTGTTTGTTTGTTTGTTATGCTTTCACGCCGTAACTACTGAACCGATCATCATGAAATTTTGCATACAGGTTCTCTGGAGTGCGGAGAAGGACATAGGCTACCTTTTATCCCGGGAAAAAGTACTGTTCCCGAGGGATCGACATTGACGCGGGCGGAGCCGCGGGCGAAAGCTAGTTACCTATATATAGAACTTTTTCTTCGAAAATCCCTTCTGATTTTCCCTAGATGAATAACGAGGATATATTTTAGAACTTTCCATAAAAATTTTAACCAAATATACTAAAGATAACCATGTGAAGGTATCGGTCGATTGTATATAATAAAATTGGCCAAGAGCGAGACAGAATTGCACACAAAGGTTATCATATAACAATATGTGTATGTTTCTACTTATTAAGGTTCAATAGATACTGTCCTGTGACAAACAGACTAATGGAGGGATAGTGGAGCCTTAGTAATATGGTCCCATGTATACTAAACCGCAAAAATCTGAAAATAATAGATAACTTTTGATACTTTTAGTGTTATAAATTAGATTTTTTTGTAATTTATATCTATTAATGTAATTATGTAGGTATGTACTAAGTATATAGAAAATATTTTACTGTACTGTACAAACATTTGATTGGTGTTATTTTAATAAACTTTTGAGCCCAATTTCAAACTTGATATACGTTTTCGTAATATTTTTATTTCTTTGTTTTATAACGAAAACAAAAATCCTTGTCAACGTAGCTTATTTTTAATACATACGTTGCTACGTTCACAACGGCAAAAAGTTTGGAATTTGAGTTTATTAAAAACACAAATCAAATATCCTTATTTTAATGTACATATATGTAATACATTATAAAAGCTGTATGATCGATTGATTGGTATATATGTTTAAGAAAAATGTATATGTAAATAACATTACAATTATTTGGCTTAAGTCAAACTTAGAAAAAATCGCTTACAAAGTGTAGTTAAAGTAGTTAACTAAAAGATCAATGTGCGAAATGGTTTTGAAGTGGAATAAATGAAATTGGTTGTTTTGTACATGTGTTTTTTATTTAACCTAACAATTACTCTCTTTGGAAGGAGAACTGGCGTAGAAATTGAAGGTCAAGTTTTTTCTTTGGTTTTTCTTTCACTTGTAACTTTGGATGACCTATGTGGCCACTAGGCCTACGCTGTGACAGCCTAGCATGATGATTACTAAATCATCATGCTAGGCTGTCACAGTGTGGGTTTCAACCATCTTGATGACTGACCGGATATTTTGATATCCGGTCAGATCAAGATGGAAAATAATCTTTTCATCTCATCTGTTCAAAAAACAAAGAGCGGTGGCCCGTACACAGGGTCTAAAATACGTTTTTATTCCCGAGCGAATAAAAGATTTTTTTAATTTACAAATTAATATTTTTTTAGTGTAGTGGGAATGCAAACACAAATATTGATTTTCTCATATGGCATGAAAAGCAGGATGTGTCATTCATCACAGGACTAAAATAAGTTTGTTTTTTGAATTAAAAAATCGTTTTAGTCGCTAATTATCCTCATGTAGCGATTAAAACATAGTCGTTTGCTCAACAAATAAGAAATCAATTCGGCATGGTATACTCGTACAAACACTGACGAAGGTATCGAAACCTTTGCCAAAGAAATTTGAGTAAAATTACTTTGCGCAGTTTCTTTGGCTTCTTGTGCTTCCGACGCTGCTGCCAATCGCAAGCAGTTTTAAGCTAGGTTTGTTAGGTTTGGAATAGAAATGAAAGGTACTTCTCACTCGGATTAATAGCGGAAAAGCAAGGAGCAACTCGGGAGGCCTGGCGCGCATACCCGATGCCATACCTGCAACCACCGGACAGGCAGTTGAGGATGACACCCCTGACTTAACATCCTGAATCTCACTTAATAAATTTCGAGCTGGTGTAAGAAGATGCCAGCACAACCGATTTTGGGGGTTCTAGCATTACTCTGTGTGGTTGTGATACCCAATTGTAGGTCATCTGATAGCTTAGTTCCACCTTTTGAAATTGGATTGAAGCAAACGATCATAGCTTGAAGGTAGCCAAGTTAGCCGAACTCTTGAAAAGCGGGCAACGCTCTGGTCACATCCCTCGTTGCAGTTGTCTATTGCGGAGATCTAAGAGGTGAGGCTTACCATCAGGTAAACCCCTTGCTCGTTCATCATCCTATGTCATAAAAAAAATTAAACCAAAACAATATATTCATACCGACAACTTTGACATGAAGTCTCATTTGACCCGTAATTCCGCGTTATTCGATAGTTTTATCAAATTATTTTTAGTTATGGTAGAGCCACGCTGTAACGTTGCAGCATGCCACCTGCATGCTGCATCTCGTCCAACCTCATTTCTCTCATCCTGTCCAATTTTCATTTCTCATTTAATTTCAAATTTCATTCCATTCCATTTTTAGATTACTTTCTCTCTCTCTCTCACGTCACTCATTTGTCAGTCTGCTACCACCTTTCAGTCTGCTACCACCTTTCAGTCTGCTACCATCTTTCAGTCTACTAACATCTTTAAGTCTACTACCATCTCTTGGAGCATAACAGTCTCTGTTATTAATTTATTGAAGTCACCATCTAGATAGTTGAAGTTGTAAAGTGAAGTTGTAACAATAAAGTTATTCTCTGTGTTCTGTGTGTCGAGTCTTGTGTTCTCCCTAACTTCCTATTTATGTGAGAACTCGGCTAGAGCGCCGGGATAGGCGAGAGTCGAGCCCTCACAACGCTACCAGCAAACTTCATTTTTGCTAGTAGCATAAATGGGCCGGCTCATCCGGGGAAGTACACATTCTCACAGAAAATTGACGTTCGAGTAGAAGCTTTACCGCTTCTATGCTTCTGAGAGAGTCTTAGGCCCATCCTCCCCTCCCGTCCTTTATCCCCTCCATGTCCTCCCCACAACTCTTTGAAAGACCGGCAACGCTACTGTCACACCCTGGTGTTGCAGTTGTCCATGGGCAGCGGTGATCGCTTGCCATCAGGTGACTCACTTGCTCGTTTGCCTTCCTATAACATTAAAAACAAAAACAAGTGTTTCTACAACACGCCGAGACGTTTCGTTTTTGTCTTTTTTTATTAACGACACATCAATTGTTCAGAACAACGTGTAAATAAATATTTTTGCTTTTGCATAACATTCATATACATAAAATTCCGAGGATAGAGGTAAATTGGATTTGGAAAGGTCAACTTACTTTCCATCAAATAAGATAGGTATATTTTAAGTCTTTGTGCTTGTATTTTAAATAAAAAGGGAAAATATAGTAGAGTAGAGAGAGACGGTGCCATTATACATACTTATAGGCAGCATTTAGCGTGTCTGTGGTAGGTGTAAAACGGAATCAAAAGAGCATTGCAAGCTGTTTCGCTCATTGACACAATTCCTCAATTTTTTTTCCATTGCCTTAATTGGATTTTATGATCTACATGGCAAGAGAAGCATTTCGTACCTTACATTTTTTTTAGCATGGTATATAGTTTTTACACTTTTAATCATTAAGATATCTCCCAATATATTAGTCAGGAATCGTTAGGGTATTTAAGTAAAAGTCCCAAAGACCCTAAGATATTGCTCGATAGATTGGCGGATTATCGGGTTACCGATCATCGCTTAAACGAATCACGCGGCGAACTAAAATGGCGCCTTTAAATTGAGAAACTATGTAAATAACAGTTTCCGTGGATACAGGTAAATTGATTTGGAAAGGTCAACTCGTTTTCCGTTTAAGTTACTTAGATTGAAATTTGATTTTTAGTTGAGTAGGTTTGTTTATTTACTTTAAAACTGGTCTAAGTGTAAATATAAACGAGTAATTATGTCTGCACGTAGTAGAGTTATGAGCGTCGCCAAGTAATAACCTCAAAAGAGTGGCATGTCACGCAATATGCAAGTAAGACCTTTTTTAAATGTTTTTTCTACTAGTGTTGTTAATGAACAACTGTATTAGGGGAAACTTGAATGTTATTTTTTATCTTTTTCCTATTTTATAATTGTCAATTTGTTATATGTTGTATTATGGAAGGTCCCAAGGGAAGACCAGCGTTGGTTTAACATGCTAAGTTGGGACAAAAAAATACACTGCCCTTATCATATTTTCTTTTTTTCAGTTAATTGTACTTGTCATATTGACGTGTTTTTAAAGAAACGTTTACATTCATTCATTCATTCAAGACCTATTAGTAAATGGGGTCAGTAAGGAATATGTTTTGTTCTATATACAATACATAGATCGCACTAGGTATCGCTCCTGGGCGCAAAGCCGGAACCCGTGAATGAAACGCGAAACTGTTCATACGTCGTTAGAGTTGTAGCTGAAATAAATTACCTAATTTGCAATAGTTTGGGAGTTTTAATTAGCTAGTTGTTCACACGTTTGTAATAATATAATATTTTAATAAAGGTGTTAAATATCAAGTAATTGAGCGTGTTAATTCACCCCTGACATTCCCTGGAAGGGGTGTTTGAACCCGTTAAAATTAACAACTTTTCCTAAAGGATTTATGCTGGGAACACTTTTGTATAATAATGTAGTATGTTGTTTCAAGTTTCTAGTGTTGGTAAAATATCCATGCTTATGTGCCCTATTTGCCCTATTTGCCCTATCGATGAGATGCCTTTTTCGAGTGAGATTGTTATCGACTTACCAATAACTTCACAAATTCTTGTACCATCGCAACCGAATGTAATAAAGTCGAGTCGACAAATCGAATCAACTTGAAATAACCTGTGTAAGGGCACGACAAATTAGGTTATCCAGAAACGTGTGCACTTTGCCACCAGGTGAAACACTTTGTAATAAATTGCGCTTAAAATTAGGTAGAAAGTGTCACCCATTCTAGTCTGGTAGAAAAGAGAAAACGTAGAATGTGCCAGCTGCTTCTCTTCCCGCGCAGATCGTAAAGCCGATCATGGGAAAAGGCTGTCACAGTGTAGGTCCTGGGTTTCAACCATCTTGATGACTGACCGGATATTTTGATATCCGGTCAGATCAAGATGGAAAATAATCTTTTCATCTCATCTGTTCAAAAAACAAAGAGCGGTGGCCCGTACACAGGGTCTAAAATACATTTTTATTCCCGAGCGAATAAAAGATTTTTTTAATTTACAAATTAATCTTTTTTTAGTGTAGTGGGAATGCAAACACAAATATTGATTTTCTCATATGGCATGAAAAGCAGGATGTGTCATTCATCACAGGACTAAAATAAGTTTGTTTTTTGAATTAAAAAATCGTTTTAGTCGCTCGGAGTAAAAGAACGAACGAGAAGAAGTATTATGTTAATAATACTTTTACTTCGAGCTATACATGGTGAAATTTTGTTAGTTTTGGACCCTTAAAGGGGTTGGGTTGTAGGGGGGCCCACATTTAGCATGTTGGAGGGCGTTTAGGTGGAAAACGGAATCAAAATAGTGATTGGTTGCTAGCCGCATCGCCTAATGACAAGATTCCTCAGATTTTCGCCCATTCCCTTGATCGGCTTTACGATCTGCGCGGGAAGAGAAGCAGCTGGCACATTCTACGTTTTCTCTTTTCTACCAGACCAGCATGGGTGACACTTTCTACCTAATTTTAAGCGCAATTTATTACAAAGTGTTTCACCTGGTGGCAAAGTGCACACGTTTCTGGATAACCTAATTTGTCGTGCCCTTACACAGGTTATTTCAAGTTGATTCGATTTGTCGACTCGACTTTATTACATTCGGTTGCGATGGTACAAGAATCTGTGAAGTTATTGGTAAGTCGATAACAATCTCACTCGAAAAAGGCGTCTCATCGATAGGGCAAATAGGGCACATAAGCATGGATATTTTACCAACACTAGAAACTTGAAACAACATACTACATTATTATACAAAAGTGTTCCCAGCATAAATCCTTTAGGAAAAGTTGTTAATTTTAACGGGTTCAAACACCCCTTCCAGGGAATGTCAGGGGTGAATTAACACGCTCAATTACTTGATATTTAACACCTTTATTAAAATATTATATTATTACAAACGTGTGAACAACTAGCTAATTAAAACTCCCAAACTATTGCAAATTAGGTAATTTATTTCAGCTACAACTCTAACGATGTATGAACAGTTTCGCGTTTCATTCACGGGTTCCGGATCAAAACATATTCCTTACTGACCCCATTTACTAATAGGTCTTGAATGAATGAATGAATGTAAACGTTTCTTTAAAAACACGTCAATATGACAAGTACAATTAACTGAAAAAAGAAAATATGATAAGGGCAGTGTATATTTTTGTCCCAACTTAGCATGTTAAGCCAACGCTGGTCTTCCCTTGGGACCAAGATTGACGTCACGTGAAAATTACCCCTAATACAACATGTAACAAATTGACGATTATAAAATAAGAAAAAAAATAAAAAATAAATTCAAGTTTCCCCTAATACAGTTGTTCATTAACAACACTAGTAGAAAAAACATTTAAAAAAGGTCTTACTTGCATATTGCGTGACATGCCACTCTTTTGAGGTTATTACTTGGCGACGCTCATAACTCTACTACGTGCAGACATAATTACTCGTTTATATTTACACTTAGACCAGTTTTAAAGTAAATAAACATACCTACTCAACTAAAAATCAAATTTCAATCTAAGTAACTTAAACGGAAAACGAGTTGACCTTTCCAAATCAATTTACCTGTATCCACGGAAACTGTTATTTACATAGTTTCTCAATTTAAAGGCGCCATTTTAGTTCGCCGCGTGATTCGTTTAAGCGATGATCGGTAACCCGATAATCCGCCAATCTATCGAGCAATATCTTAGGGTCTTTGGGACTTTTACTTAAATACCCTAACGATTCCTGACTAATATATTGGGAGATATCTTAATGATTAAAAGTGTAAAAACTATATACCATGCTAAAAAAAATGTAAGGTACGAAATGCTTCTCTTGCCATGTAGATCATAAAATCCAATTAAGGCAATGGAAAAAAAATTGAGGAATTGTGTCAATGAGCGAAACAGCTTGCAATGCTCTTTTGATTCCGTTTTACACCTACCACAGACACGCTAAATGCTGCCTATAAGTATGTATAATGGCACCGTCTCTCTCTACTCTACTATATTTTCCCTTTTTATTTAAAATACAAGCACAAAGACTTAAAATATACCTATCTTATTTGATGGAAAGTAAGTTGACCTTTCCAAATCCAATTTACCTCTATCCTCGGAATTTTATGTATATGAATGTTATGCAAAAGCAAAAATATTTATTTACACGTTGTTCTGAACAATTGATGTGTTGTTAATAAAAAAAGACAAAAACGAAACGTCTCGGCGTGTTGTAGAAACACTTGTTTTTGTTTTTAATGTTATAGGAAGGCAAACGAGCAAGTGAGTCACCTGATGGCAAGCGATCACCGCTGCCCATGGACAACTGCAACACCAGGGTGTGACAGTAGCGTTGCCGGTCTTTCAAAGAGTTGTGGGGAGGACATGGAGGGGATAAAGGACGGGAGGGGAGGATGGGCCTAAGACTCTCTCAGAAGCATAGAAGCGGTAAAGCTTCTACTCGAACGTCAATTTTCTGTGAGAATGTGTACTTCCCCGGATGAGCCGGCCCATTTATGCTACTAGCAAAAATGAAGTTTGCTGGTAGCGTTGTGAGGGCTCGACTCTCGACTATCCCGGCACTCTAGCCGAGTTCTCACATAAATAGGAAGTTAGGGAGAACACAAGACTCGACACACAGAACACAGAGAATAACTTTATTGTTACAACTTCACTTTACAACTTCAACTATCTAGATGGTGACTTCAATAAATTAATAACAGAGACTGTTATGCTCCAAGAGATGGTAGTAGACTTAAAGATGTTAGTAGACTGAAAGATGGTAGCAGACTGAAAGGTGGTAGCAGACTGACAAATGAGTGACGTGAGAGAGAGAGAGAAAGTAATCTAAAAATGGAATGGAATGAAATTTGAAATTAAATGAGAAATGAAAATTGGACAGGATGAGAGAAATGAGGTTGGACGAGATGCAGCATGCAGGTGGCATGCTGCAACGTTACAGCGTGGCTCTACCATAACTAAAAATAATTTGATAAAACTATCGAATAACGCGGAATTACGGGTCAAATGAGACTTCATGTAAAAGTTGACGGTATGAATATATTGTTTTGGTTTAATTTTTTTTATGACATAGGATGATGAACGAGCAAGGGGTTTACCTGATGGTAAGCCTCACCTCTTAGATCTCCGCAATAGACAACTGCATCGAGGGATGTGACCAGAGCGTTGCCCGCTTTTCAAGAGTTCGGCTAACTTGGCTACCTTCAAGCTATGATCGTTTGCTTCAATCCAATTTCAAAAGGTGGAACTAAGCTATCAGATGACCTACAATTGGGTATCACAACCACACAGAGTAATGCTAGAACCCCCAAAATCGGTTGTGCTGGCATCTTCTTACACCAGCTCGAAATTTATTAAGTGAGATTCAGGATGTTAAGTCAGGGGTGTCATCCTCAACTGCCTGTCCGGTGGTTGCAGGTATGGCATCGGGTATGCGCGCCAGGCCTCCCGAGTTGCTCCTTGCTTTTCCGCTATTAATCCGAGTGAGAAGTACCTTTCATTTCTATTCCAAACCTAACAAACCTAGCTTAAAACTGCTTGCGATTGGCAGCAGCGTCGGAAGCACAAGAAGCCAATGAAACTGCGCAAAGTAATTTTACTCAAATTTCTTTGGCAAAGGTTTCGATACCTTCGTCAGTGTTTGTACGAGTATACCATGCCGAATTGATTTCTTATTTGTTGAGCAAACGACTATGTTTTAATCGCTACATGAGGATAATTCAGTAGAACTCACTATGTATTATACAACATTATGCAACTTACTATCTCATGTGTGCTCTTGCTACCAGTTAGTTCATGCAAATATTGATGGCCAGCGCTCATCCCCTGTTAGTCCCTTCATGCTCACCCCCAAGAGTTTTTACATGCAACCCTAACTTTGAATTTTGGAAAGTAACGCCTCAATCATTTCATTACCTTTATCAATTTTTCTTCACACATTTCCCCATTTTATCAACACAAAATGGGGATACTTCATCTGAAATTTGTCGATATGAGTAACTTGCTGTTCTCTTTTTAAATTAAGAAATGAAATATTATGAAAAATTTCATGCGAGCTTTTCACCATTTTTATTTTTTAATTTATTTAATAAGAGTATATCGAAAAAGCATTGTGAACGCAAAATAAAACACTTATAAAAATATCTTATTGTTCTTATTTCATAGATCTGTTCATGAACCTGGACTATCAATGTGTTGCGAATAAAACAAAACCGTTCGTTCGGCAAATACGAATCTTTCCGGTGGGATGCACAAGAAATTGACAAAGGTATCGAATAAAATGCGAAAATGGGTCAGAAGATACCTACTATATAAAACTTGTCGATACTCACACCACTTATCTCGTTTTAATAGTTTACTCCGATCACCAGATATCCCGATTTAGTCGTGGTAGAGCCACGCTACCGGCAAAATGAATTGCTAGTAGCATGAATGGGCCGGCTCGTCCGAGGAAGTACCACACTTTCACAGCAAATCGACGTCTGAATAGAAGCTTTACCGCTTCTATGCCTCGTTCGGTGAGTGAGAGAGCTGAAAGCTCATCCTTCCAGTCCCCATTTCCTTCCCCCAACTCCTTGAAAGGCCGACAACGCACCTGTCATACCCTGGTGTTGCAGTTGTCCATGGGCAGCGGTGATCACTTACCATCAGGTGACCCGCTTACTTATATGATATATATTAAGAGTTCTAATGTACTAAAGTCGAAGATACAACTAAAAATACTCAGGCAGGTGAGAGATACATATTTTTGCAAATAAAAATTATGTAATCACATACAAAGCATTTTTACTGACTGTACCTTTGAACTTGTTTTGGTATTTGTTTAAACAGTGGTATCCGTTGGGAATAGAAAATAATTAAAAATTCAAAGTAATACCAGTGGTATTCGTTCGTGGCATTGGATAGGAATGAATCGATTTAAAAAAGAAGAGAGACGGTACAAAATTAAAACAACATAATTTAATTAACTCATAATAACAAAGCTGCATATACAAAAACTTATAGCTTAAAAGTAATTAAAGTTGATGCAGCTTAGAAAGTAAATTCCTCGATCGAATGAAAATATTTTCTTTTATATGTCCAGTTATGATAATGAATGCTGCTTTATCCGTAGGCATAGAAAAGGCATAGTAGTACAGAGGTTGTTCTACTTTTTAACCGAGTTCGACCCTAATTTAAACCTCACTTATGACGCTTATAACTAGCTTTCGCCCGCGGCTCCGCCCGCGTCAATGTCGATCCCTCGGGAATAGTACTTTTTCCCGGGATAAAAGATGGGTAGCCTATGTCTTTCTCCGTACTCCAGAGAACTTGTATGCAAAATTTCATGATGATCGGTTCAGTAGTTACGGCGTGAAAGCGTAACAAACAAACAAACAAACAAACAAACAAACTCACTTTCGCATTTATAATATTAGTAAGGATAAGTAAGGATAACTACTATGTAATTTGGATACTGTCTGTCAATTTTACTGTTTTTATAAATCTGACCATACGTTCTCTGAAGATTTTATCCGCCTCTCTCGATTTTATCCGTCACCTCTGACCATAAAATATAGGATACATAAGCGCAGTCAGTGTTTCTATAGTCTCTGAGCAGTTTGTAAGTGACAAGTTATTCAGACGGGCACGAATAAGCGGCGGGGGTATATAGTTAAAAATTAACTTCTACAATACTTCTAATAAAACTTCTACAAGGAACCTTTGTCTTCGATGTGTAATGGGCTGACGTTTCTCATAATATTAAGCTATACATAATATATTTAGCACATATGATCTATATATATATGGTTCTGCAATGGTTATGATTGATACGTTTACGTGCTATACGCATATCCCTACTTAAACCATATTATTTTTAAAGATTAGTTCCGTAACGCTAGTATTATATATAGCTTTTTCGTTAAGAAATATAAATATTACTTGATTAGATCCTTAAAAATATAATTTGACGTGAAAAAGTCCCTATAGCATTTTCACTTTCCTACTTTTTATATTAAGTTGACCTATTTGATATCGATTTGACTTCTCGGAAGGAATTAAATGCTACATAACCATATTAGTTAAGTATGAAGGGATGAGAAAGGAGTTAACTCTTTAAAATAAAAATATCTTCTCAGAAGACATAAATTTTTAGGCATATACCGTTAAGATGCAGAACTGAAAGTCTGAAAGTTATATTACTCAGACAGATTGGCAGATTATTGGGTTAGCGATCCGTCGCTAAACGAATCATGCGGCGAATTGAAATGGCACCTTTTAGCTAAGAAACTATGTAAATAACATAATATTCTGAGGAAAGAGGTAAATTGGATTAGGAATGGTTGTTTTGCGTCTAAATTACTTGGATTTGAAATATGATTCTCATTAAGTTGTTATATTTTTAATCTTATTAAAAAAGGAAAAGCATAAGTATTATTTAAGTAGTTTGGTGTAACATACATGCGTGATTATCACGTGTTTATTCCTAACGGAGTAGACAGAGACTACGCCGTTATACTTAGAAGGTTCGTTTAGCGTGTCGGTAGGGTGTAGGTGTTAAACGGAATCAAAATAGAGATCAACTGTTAGATTTTATCACACATTGGTTCAATTTCTATAATGTTTGCCCATTCTCTCAATCAGCTTTTACGAGGTATTCTTCGAAGCTCCACCGTTATGAGGCGCACTTAATGAGGCACTCCTTTTTTTTCCTGTAGCGCTCCCGATAGCAATTAAAAATATTTAAATTTTATTCTCCGAAGCGCACTTATGATAACTTTCGAATAAAGATAGGATACTAACTGAAACGATCGATAACAAGTAAAACACATTATTTTATACAATTTGCAAAAACTCTATACTTCTTGAGTAAACATTGGTTTACGTTTACTTTATGCTCCTCCCTATTTTTAAACGTGGGTACACTTCGAGGAATAAAAAAGGAGCGGCTCATTAGGTGCGCCTCAAAACGGTTGTGCTTCGAGGAATACCTCGCTTTTACGATCTGCACGCGGGATGAAGCATTACCTTACATTTTTTTCAGCATTGTACAGTTGGTTTTTACACTTAATATCAAGACATATTCCTAGAATATCTTAGTTAGGAATTTAAGTACATACATACATATAATCAGTTTTTTTTCCCTTGCGCGGTAGACAGAGCCTAGGCCTTTCAGATCTGAAAGTCACATTTAGCATGTTTGTGGGCGTTAGATGGAATCAAAATAGTGATGGGTTGCTAGCCGCATCGCCTACTAATATGTCAGATTTGCCTATTCCCTCGATCGGTTTTTACGATCTGCGCGGAAAGAGAAGCACTGCAGCTGGTATATTCAACGTTTTTTTCTTTTCTCCCAGGCCAGCATGGAAGAAATTAATGTGAATGTCCTAAAGACCCAAAGATATTACTCGATAGATTGGCAGATTATCGGGTTACCGATCATCGCTTAAACGAATCACGCGGCGAACTAAAATGGCGCCTTTAAATTGAGAAACTATGTAAATAACAGTTTCCGTGGATACAGGTAAATTGATTTGGAAAGGTCTACCTGTTTTCCGTCTAAGATACACAGATTGAAATTTGATTTTTGGTGAAGTATATTTATCTTTTCAATCTGGTTATACGCTTAAATAATTTTGACGGAGATACGAATGATTCTGTTTAGTTGTGGTACCGGCAAAATTATTTTTTGTTAGTAGCATTATAAAGAATGTAATTTAAATATTTTTTTAACTAATAGATTACCTAGGAATGTAAGTCAAAATCGGGTCCTTTGGGGGAGAAAACACCCGAAGAAATAGATATATTTCAAAAGGAATATCATAAAACATTTAGTATGATCGATTTACTATGTGAACATAGTACCAGTTGTAGTGATAACACGTGTAGCAATCCTCGCCATAAAACTATTATATAAAGGTACGCTTTACACAAATATTGTGAATAAATTATAGCGTCCTCAAAAGTAGGACGGGAGTGTGGTTGGGGTTGGAACAAAAATGTGGGAGAGGTACATAGAAATGCTATTGACTATTTTAATATCTTGTACATCTGTTAACACCTGACGTAAGGGACAGTAATAATATGAAAAGGGAGTGGAGGACGTTGTCAGTAAGAGCCAATATATTGGCACGCAGGTTTGCACGCTGTTCACGTGATGTTAAAATTACGCTATTCAGAGCTTTCTATACTTCGTTCTATACACTATACTCAGAAAGCTTGTAACACCCTCCGTGTCCAATACAACAATGCATTCAGAATGTTGTTGAGGTTCGCCCTTCCCTCGGTTACTGATCCATGTCCTTGATGTTCTGTATTTAGGAACATCAAAGAACCTGGTCTACCCTGGACATGCCGACAGGCTAGAGAAAACTTACTTGTCCTAATCAGCAAGCTCTCAAAGCGTATGCTATCATTACTGAGGGTAAAATTACGACTTCATATAGGAGTAATTACCGGGCACTGCCCGTTAAACAAACAACTATTTTTTTATAGGAATCACTAACAGTCCCCTTTGCAGAGGCTGCCTAGAAGCTGAACAAACTGCAAAGCATCTCCTATTGGATCCCAAGCATAGCATCTAGTAGAGAGGAGTTCCTGGGACATCCGAGGACCATGAGCGAGGCCTGCAGCACACCCTCTGCAGTTCTACGCTTCCTCAACGAGCTGGGATGGCTCGAGTAAAACAATAAGAAAATGAGGGAGAGCGCAGTCTCTCCAAAGCAGAAGACCGGAAGACAGAATGTCTTCTGCTCACACACAATGGGCCCAAACAAGAGGTCTAAGTATGGAAAATTGCCCACGGAACCATGATGGACCAGATGCCCATGGTGAACCAGGATGTTTTTAAGGTTGCCTCGCTTTTGTAGCAGGAATGTTTGCTGAGGCTCGCGTAGAATACGTAAAAGATAAATTTTTCGGGTTCCCCATGCTTAGAACTGAAACTCAAAAATAGTTTTTTCATCAAACTCCTACGTGAAGGGTATCTATGGATAGGTCTTAAAAATTATATTGAGGTTTCTAATATCATTTTTTCATCGAAAACATCACGAGCGAACATCACGCGAAAATTTCTTTCAGAATTGTAAATCCCTGCTTACATTCTCAGGTGCAGACCTTACTGACGTGGAGTCCACACCTGAGCGAGCTACCGGAAGCGATAATGTGCCTCTCGTCTCAGAGCCTGTGCCGAGCACGTCCAGGACCACGGACGCCTCACAGCCAGTGGAAGAGGAGACCGAGGACGTTCTCTAGCCAGGAAGGCCGTGTTAGCAGAGACGCCCGTCGGCTACTAGAGCGGGGGTGATGAGTGGTGGGAGCGCGTCCATATAAACCGCTGCACAGCTCATTCGACACAGATTTTTCATAGCGATCACATCACTTAGGGAAATCTATGCCGGTTCACTTGCATTTTTGTTTGCGTTATTTTCAATTTGTGAATTTAAAAATTCTTTTAGCTAAAATTGTTGATTGTTGATTTACATTATTTCGAATTATCAGTTTTGTTTAGTTATTCAAATCCTGTTTTTTGTAATTAAAAATCAATTCGTGTTGTTATTTTTTTTGTTTTTTTTAAGCTTCCACGTTTCGGGAAGCTAAGAATACTAATATTATAAATGCGGAAGTAACTCTTTCTGTCACCTTTTCACGCTTCAACCATTGAACCAATTTGGATGAAATTTAGTATTAGAGAGGTAGTTCCAGGCCCGGGGAAGGTCACAGGGTACTTCTTATTCCGGTAAATTTTGCTGTTCTCGAGGGATCGAAACTAACGCGGACGTAGCCGCGGGCGTTAGCTAGTATACAAGAAACAAATTATTTTCACGCGACTTGTTTGTGTTACGATCTTTTCAGTCAAGTAGTGTGTTGAGCGCAAGTGACACAGCCTCCTCCTACGACAGCCGAAGCGAGTCTGAGAGGGGACGCGGGCGGCGTGGCGGCCTACAAACGGATTCTAACCGCGTTGGCTACTTTGGATATTTTCGTTTTTAAAGAATATTATAGGGTTATTCGGAAATTCGGTGCTCGTGATAGATGCCTTATCTCTAATGCAATTGTTATCAAAAGTTTCAAGGTTTATTTTAATGTATTTGGTGAATATTAGACAAAATAATGCTTTTTAGACGTGATTTGGAGGCAACTTTGCAATTTTTTTCTATCGAGAAAATTTAACGCAATCGTGTTTTTGAGCCAGGTAGTTACCAGAGTTAGTCCTGAACTTTGCTGCATTTTTATTTCAACTTGAGTATTTCATTATTATTGATATGACAGGCGATCATGCAAAGCAATCTGGCATAGTATGGCCCCTTAAGGCATGACTTTACAATGAGTGTTCTAGTTCCTCTTACTATAGGTAGGTAAAGTTTGCCCAAAATCCCCAGCAAACATAACAGTGTCCCACCCATGATTTTATCACAGCTTCTAATATCTCTGAGAGCCCTATCTAGAGCTTCTACTTGAGCTCTATGAATCATGGTACATTCGTCTTTTTAGGGTTCCGTACCCAAAGGATAAAAACGGGACCCTATTAATATCGTTCCGATGTCCGTCTGTCTGTCTATCCGTCTGTCACCAGGCTGTATCTCAAAACCGTGACGGTTAGACAGTTAAAATTTTCACAAATTATGTATTTCTGTTGCCGCTATAACAAAAATACAAAAAAAAAAAAAAATACATATTTAAGGGAGCTCCCATACAATAAACGTGATTTATTTGCTTGTTTTTGCTCGATATTCATAACGGCAACAAGTAGACGCTTTAAATATTCACAGAATATTTCGTTATATATTCACTTCAAAAATAAATAATTAAATACAAATAAAATTAATATTAAAGGAGGGCTCCCATACAACAGACATGATTGTTTTGCCGTTTGAACAGCGTTTTAGATAACGGTACGGAACCCTTCGGCGCGAGTCCGACTCGCACTTGGCCGGGTTTTTTAGTTCGTTTAAATAGAAATAATTCTTTAATACACATTTTTTGAGTAACTTGAACCGTTTACGCATTGCACGCGTCGGATGTCCTTAACGATGACTAATTTTTCCCCGATTTCAAAACATTTTTTATTGGTGCTTTGCTCCTATTGGTCGCAGCGTGATGTTTTATAGCCAAGCTAAAACCATTCTCCAGCTAAAGCCTTCCTCAATAAATGGACTATCCAACACAAAAAGAATTTTTCAATTTGAACCAGTAGTTCCTGAGATTGGCGCGTTCAAACAAACAAACAAACAAACTCTTCAGCTTTATAATATTAGTATAGATAATGAATCTATATCCCGTATTAATCATATTTATTATCATATTTTAACATCAAAATTACTTATTACATGTTGGCTGAGGCATAAACATATTATTACATTATTACAATTCGAAGTCAATTTCAACGAAAACTGGTCAACGCGCATATTAAAAAGACCTGTTCAAGTGCACATCTTACATTGGTATTATCAGAACCGCGTTATAGCTGGAGGCCTACATAAATCAACTTCTCCAAAGGGCCTCTAAGAGTTGGGTCCATGGACCCAACTCTTAGAGGCCCTTTTGTGGGGACATGTCCCCACGTAGGACTTTCAAAGGACCCTTATCATCCGTGAACTCGAAAGGAGATACAAATAACATTAAATTCATCTTTTTAATTTATACAAATATTCATACAAAATGCACAAAACTATTAGCAATATTGCGTTTATTTGTATGAAAAGGCCAAATTATGATGTCTTATCATAATTTGGCCTTTTGAATAATTTGTACTTTTGGCCAAATTATGATGTCCTATCATAATTTGAAGAAAAACTACGTCATGTAATTGTGAAAAAAAAAATTTTATTATAATAGATATTGACAAATGGATGGTACTTTAACACGTACCAATATGTAACGTTGCAGCATGCTACCTGCATGATGCATCTCATCCAACCTCATTTCTCTCATCCTGTCCATTTTTCATTTCTTATTTTAATTCAAATTTCATTTTTAATTCAAATTTCATTCCATTCCATTCTATTTTTAGATTACTTTCTCTCTCTCTCATCACTCATTCTTCAGTCTGCTACCACCTTTCAATCTGTTTACATCTTTCAGTCTACTAACATCTTGAGTCTTCTACCATATCTTGGAGCATAAGTCTCTGTTTTTAATTTATTCAAGTTGTAAAGCAAACATTATAATAAAGTTATTAGCTGTGTTCTGTGTGTTCGTCTTGTGCTCTCCCTTCCTATTTATGTGAGAACTCGGCTAGAGCGTCGGGACGGTCGAGCCTTCACATTGGCGCCCAACGTGGGGAGAAAGTAATCTAAAAATAGAATGGAATGGAATGAAATTTGAATTAAAAATGAAATTTGAATTAAAATAAGGAATGAAAAAATGGACAGGATGAGAGAAATGAGGTTGGATGAGATGCAGCATGCAGGTAGCATGCTGCAACGTTACAAATATACTAAAAACCTTATAATGTATGTTGAAATGAGATTCTGAGAGTTTAACACGCCATAAATCTTTAGTATATGTTCAATCTGCTTACTGATCATATATACCTGGTCTTTATATGCTATTAGAACAATACTCATACAGAAACAAAAGTAACAGTATACTATATTTCATAGATATCATATTTTAAAATTGTATCCATGACAGTATTTTTTATTTGCCGCCAAAATTATTGAGATATTTTATTGGCTGAATAACGGTAAAATTATATGCAGTGACTAGCATCTGTGATGACAAAGACACGTATATCGTCACATAGGTCTTCTTTAAATTCTAAGGATCCATATCCTCATTGCAAAATACGTTTTTCTCTTTTGGATGTAATCCACCAAAATTCTTATTCGTCTGACCTATTATTCGGTCTATTCTAGTTTCATCGGAAATTTGAATAAAATAATTCTTATAAATTTCTATAGTGTTGTCTATGTCTAAATTTCAGTAAAAGGTTGGTTTGTGATGTTCCCAATTGGGAAATATTCAAACTCATTACATGTTGGCTCAGATTTACCTTTATTAAATTTGTGGACTAAATCAAATTTAGATTCATATTATGCATTTGCTTGTAATTTTTTGTATCTGCTGGGGACCGTATTGCACTAACTACTTAATTTATTTAATCTCTATCTTCGCAAAATTTTCATAGATATATATTTTAATAGGACAGGTATGATATTTATTTTTAAGCTGCTGTATACCCATGTTAGTTGAATAGTTCCTTAATTGTTGATAATTTTCTTGATATTTTAACATAGCTCTCAGATCCTCTTTATTTGTGAAAGGCTTCAACCACAATTTCTGAAAACTCAAAAAGTCCTTTTTTGCCAAAACTGGTGCGCTACCAGCAATCACCACATCTACCAAGTTCGGAAAGAGTAACTTCATCCAAGCTGCTAAAGTATGAGCGTATAGAACAACAAACAAGAACCACAACTTTTGATTTCTTATATTATGGATTGGACTCAATCAATACAGAGAAACGTGCATTATCGTACAATACATTGCATTTAAATATCAATTTGATACGGTTAAATTCCTGAATGGATTAATTTGTCTTTAATACCTTTGCTCTGTATCGAAGATTGCCGCATTAGATTTCTTTTCCCAGGTCGTGGTCGTGTTTCATGCGTATAGTTGTAAAATAAATCCAAGTGAAAATTAAATGGCAATATACTGTTCTTGTCACTCTCATAATTCCAGAACCAGTTCCCACTGCCCGAATTTTGGTTTGTTGATTTCTTTTCCGACTTCTTGACTGATTGGGACCTTATTGGCTCGCGTCCCGTTTCCGAAATTCTTTTCTTCGATAATTCATTATTATTCCAATTAAAACCGTCAAATTCAAAAGAAATTACTAAATAGACATGAAATAATACAAAAACTGTGTGTAACAAAGTCATTGTTAAACTTTTGAGGAATGATAGATGTATTCAATGTTTCCTTGCTTATTTATATGCTGTATTCCTTAACTACTCATTTGTAATATTTACAGAATGTGACAAACATAAATTAAAAATATAATTATTACCCGTTATGTATGATAAGTTCTTGAAATGTTTCAGATGGCTTGTTGTGCAAAGTTAATATTTATTACCGTAATAAATAACTTTGCTATGACGTAAATATAAATTAGTACATATATCATTGACACTGCAAAGGTACTACCTATAGCCGTCTAGGGCAACGACATACACACATGTACTCGTAAGTGCGTTCATTTGTTCTTTAATATTTCCATTTTATATTTATTCTTTAAGCTTATATCTTAGGTAGGCTAGATTGCACGGCAGATGCGGATGGTTGATAATTCAGCCGCAATGTTGTTGAAGAGAAGAGGTCGCCGGTTCAAGTCCCGCCCGCATTATGAATGATGTATAGAAAAGGTTAAAAAATGCGTTCTCAGCATTGGTCTAATAGAAAAAGTTGTTCATATTAACGGGCTGTTTAACCCCTTCAAGGATCGGACAGGGTTTCTTTACAGATTGTATAATAATAATTTTAATTAAATGATTTTATGAAAGAAAATTCTTTGGAGAAAGCGCTGTGCAGTTTGTTATTGTTTTTTCTGCACTTACGTTTACGAATAAGCAGGGATTTATATCGATACCATGAGGAGTATCGATACCTTTACACGAGGAGTATCGATACCTTTTTATTAATATCTAGGTATTGAAATAAAGTGTATTCTGTAATAATAATATGAACTATAGGTTTTATTAATACCAAAGTATCGAAATTAATATCAATATTTAATATGTGTGTGTGTGTGCGACAACATCAATGCCCCTAAATAACAACTGCTCTCCTTTTCGTACAATAGTACATCGGATAAATGAACATGACAGAAGAACGAACGACGGCGTAGCGCGTTGGTTGCATTTTCATGTTTGTTCATGTTAATTCGAGTTCGTGTATAATGAATGCAACTTACCTTTTAATAGAACAAATTAAAAACAAAGTAGTTGACTACACTGTCTGCCTTTTCTTTAAATGTTATAAGGGTCTTAAAAACAATAACATGTAGTACAAAAAGATTGACATATTAGAAGATGGATCGACTAAATGAACTTTTTTCAATAAGATTTTAAAGGTTTGTAGATATTTACAATATTAAGTTCTTACTAAGGTTCATACTAAAATAAAGTATTTTTGTCTTAGAAACCCACTTTTCAGTGTGACGTTCGATTAAAATCTATATAAATATAGGCACTGTGATGTAACAGTATTCTGTCTTCATACAATCGATCAGAATTTGAAACATACCAATGATATCTAACATCCTTGAAATAAATACTTCAAGGATGTTAGATATCATTACCGTGATATAGGTAGTTAAATAAATTACGACTTTATTAAAATCAGCTGTTACAGTTTTGTAGGATAGACAAGTACAGCTACCTAACCCAGTTACCATCGATCAATGTTTTACGGGTAAGTTAACCCATTTAGGCCGATAATTATTATTGCAAAACAATGTATTTTTTTAAACAAAAGCTTATTAGTGTCGTGTGTGTGTGTGTGGCTAAAATTTAAGAAATATTAAAAAATGTATGCAATAGTAGGGCGGACCTAGGGGGAAGGGCGTACCATATTTGGTACAGTAGGGCTTTCTATAAGCTAAATAATATTTATTTACTAAAACAAAGTAGAGTTAATTACACCATTTAAACCTCAAGTACGGTTGGACAGATTTTGATAAAATTGTATATTGAAGTAGCTGATACACTTGATTAACACATAGGCTACTTTTTAACCGACTATCTAAAAAAGAGGCAGTACGATTTTCATCAGGTCAGTTAGTATAACACATTGTTGCTCTAGACCATTGATGCTTCACGTAATTGCTACAATTCTTGAGGGAGTTGGCGATTGTCACCACCAGTGGCAAGATGTACAGACTGACAAAAATTTGTAGGAAGAAGATGAGGTACTCATTAATAAATTTGCCTTCAAACTTGCTTCGAGGAAAACAAAACTTGCTGTCTCTACCTCTTTCAAAAAACTAGAGATCCTCGTGAATCCAAAGAATCCTTACAAAAACACGTTAAGAAACGAGACTACGAATATGAACTACGAATCTCCTCGTTTCTGATTCGATCTCGCAAAGAAACACTGAGCATAGCCCTCTCCATAGCTCTTAGAGCGACTTTGAACTTTATTATGAGGCCCATAGTAATGGACCCCGTTTCGGACCCGTAAGTAAATTCTGGTAACATACATTCATTATTGACTTTCGTCTTTAGGCACTTAGGTATTTTGGTCGAGAAGACACTGCGGAGCTTCCCGAACGCTGCCCAGTCGACTCGAATTCGTCAAAAAACCTCGTCGTCGAAGCTGGAATTTCCAACCTGGATCTGACTCAGATAGATATATTGGTCTACAGCGTTAAGGATGGAGTTCCCAATGAAAACCGGAGAAGCCACATTCGACAATATTTTCATCTTGTCCATGTTCAGTTTAAGGCCCGCTTGTTTGGAAACTGCATTGGCCGGTTATACTTCTTGGTCTTCTGTTTAACCTGCCGCAGCGTATGGAAGTGGTCTTTGGTACTGTAGCCTTTTCGGAAGCCGGCTCGTTCGGTTGGATGCAAGATATCAATCCTGTTCGTGAGACGATTCGTAATTACCCTTAAACAAATTAAAGACGTGGCTCAGGAAAGTGATGGGTCTATAGTTCTTCAGAAGAGTATTATGGCCCTTTTGAAAAACAGAACTTCTAACCTTCTGTTCCACGCCTCTGGCGTTATGCCCTCAAACAGAACGGAATTATAGAGCCTCTGACGGACTTTCAGCACCGTCGTTTAGCCTGCTTTCAGAAGCTCTTCTGTAATTCTGTCCTGGTGGACAAGGTACCGGACCTTGTTGTTCTTCAGCTGTTTGAGGGCAATCCTAATCTCGTACAGGGTGATGTCCGGGATATCTTCGGTATAGTGTCGGGATAGTGTCGGCGAGCTTGGCTATCGGACCTTTGGCCAAGCTGACAATGGGTTTGGCTACTGAGGTATAAAGCTGTTCACAAAACCTCTCAATTTCTCCCAGCACCTCGGCCTTTCGACATCACACTGCTGTCCTTCGTCTTCAGCTTTGTTAATCGACTTTGCCCAATAAACTTGCGAAGCCTTTGGAGCCCTCATTATGTTCTATCGTCTCTTTGGAGCCCTTAATATGTGATAAGCTCGGTATTAAAGAATTGAATGTCGGATTCGGTAGGAAAGGATTTTTGGATTTGTCTATTGAGTTGCCGATGCACGTTTGCGCCTTCGAAGGTCTGCAGCGGCGTAGATCGTCGCACGGCCATTAACTTTTGGGACTAGGGACAGAAATTTTGAGGTTTGTATTTGGGGCGAGACCTATTACCTTTTCCCGACCGAGTTTCTTTTAGATACTCTGAAAATCAGGTATATTTTCTTGCAGGAAACACTTTCGATGGTTATGAGGTTGTTACTGAGGAATTTGTGAACGAGAAACCCGACACCATGCTGTGACTTTTTAAAGTCACCTTCCCGGTGATAAATTAGGTTACCAGGCTTTAGGGTTGTCGTGCCCTTCCCTCTTTTCGGATTTCAGACGACCCACTATGTCCCATCGTAACCTACTCGTCTCTTCTTCCACTACCTTGACCTTTTCGTCTAGCATCATTGTGCAAATGTCGTGTATCGCCAGAATCAGTCTCTGTTTGGTAGGATGGTAGCCGCAACTCTTCCGGAAATTCTTCACACCGTTACTGTTACCGTGACCGCTACCGGAGTCAAGAATAGCAAGGGCGCCGGAGACTGGGGGAGACATTGATCGATGTTAACTAGGTAGGTAGGTATGTCTATCTATCAAAACCGTTGCAGCTGATTTTAATGAATTAGAAATTTATTTAAATACCTATATCACGGTAATGATATCTAACATCCTTGAAATAAATACGTACTGGGCGAACGTAAAAATACTTTTGGTAGGTAAACTTGAACACGAACAGAAGCGCCGAATTTTACATTTAAATAAAAGGTAGACAGTGCAGTCAACTACTTTGTTTTTAATTTGTTTTATTAAAAGGTAAGTTTCACTCACTACACACGAACTCGAATTAACATGAATGAACATGAAAAAGCAACCAATGCGCTACGTTGTAATAATTCAATCTTTGCTAATTTTCTTAGAATGATTTTGAATATACTGTGAATTTAGCCCTAAATAGCTTCGGGAGGAGTGTGATGTATATATCAGTCTTACACAGACAAAATGATTGTGTATTAGCGACCACAAAGAGCAACAACACCGTGCCACTCGAAAAATAGATTCAGATAACTGACAAAGAAATTAAATATATTTATCAAAAAAAAATATTAATATTTTTCGTTTTAAGGTATCGATAAAAATATTAATATTTTAACCTGATAAAAAATACTAAAACGTTGAGTATTAATATTTTTATTAGTATTTTGTTAGTATCGATACTAACAAAGTATCGATATTTTCATCCCTGCGGAATAAGTAATAAGACTAACGCTTTGAACGCTTCTCAATCTTACTTGTAAGTATTTGTAAGTTTTCAAAAAAAATCTTAAATAACCATTTTGAGATCGATCATGCGCCTCAGTGTCTATAGAAATACTGAGTCTAAATCATCATCATCATCGGGTCTTTTTAGTACTGCAGGAGCATGACCCTTTCTGTACTACCAGAGCCATACTTGGCTAGAGCAGACAGAGGATTTGGCCTACACTCTCCTCGCTGGCCAGACGGGTTGGAGGTCTCAATGATGTTTATGAGCTTTGTTTAGCTTGTATTTCCTGAATCGCCTCTTACGAATATTATGTACATCCATGGAAGTGGTCCTTATGCCGTGTGGTTTCCGGCAGAAAATGCCGAAAAGTACACGGCATCAATCAAGCAAGTCTAAATAGGAATTAACAAAACCTGAACGTGACCTGAACGTATAATTATAAACACCCATACAAAAGACTGTAGGAACGGACTGTTGGCCGCGACACGATCCGGCATCCGAGGAGCGAGCCGGCTCTTGCAGGCTACAGCCACGCACATCCAGTAGGCTTTCACGTCTGCAGCAGCAGCTCCGGCCCACCGAGCTCTGGAGGGCCCCCGCAGCTTCCAAGCGCATGGCGGAGGATAACCTAGATGGCAATTGTTATAATATTTACTATAGCTCCAGGAGGATCTTATGACAACCTCTATGGCTCAGGATTCGATCCCCGGCTATATCAAGATGACAAACGTTTTTTTCCAGATTGACCAGTAGGATGTTAATTATAAGTAGGTAGTTAAATTATTAAAATCTATAGTGAAACTGCGTCCATCACTGCAAGACACCGCAGTACTCCAATCTGGTTTCGACCACGAAGGATGTAACTCCATTAAAACGGTAACATTATTTATATCAGTATAGACTAAATGTATTTTTAGGAAGCCAGCCTATTTGATAAGACATCGTTCACGATGATACAATATTCAAAGATAGAGAGACTTGTTAGAGTAAAAAGAAAACCATGCAATTATTATCCTTATCCTTACTAATATTATAAATGCGAAAGTGAGTTTGTTTGTTTGTTTGTTACGCTTTCACGCCGTGACTACTGAACCGATCATTATGAAATTTTGCATACAAGTTCTCTGGAGTACGGAGAAGGACATAGGCTACCTTTTATCCCGGGAAAAAGAACTATTACCGAGGGATCGACATTAACGCGGGCGGAGCCGCGGGCGAAAGCTAGTAGATTATAAATAATAAGACGTTATTTGTTTTAAAACATATCTATATAGAATTGCTGGAATCGTGCCAAAATATTTCGTGATTTATGTATCCAGGAATGACTACTATTTATTTATCGAAATCGTTGGAATCAATTTCGTGATCCTGATTATATATTATAAAGAAATATAAAGGTAATTACAGTTATAAAAATATTATATGTACCCTTAAAAAAATAGTCTTTTTGGAGGTTTTTAAAGCGTATAAACTAGATAAATATAATAATAAATAATCACGTTGAGTCTCTGGACCGCTTACTAAAATTATAACACATAATTAACAGATATTGAAAAATAGCAGGATTAACAAGCTTTTTGATTTACGTCTTAAAAAAGATGGACCACGAATTAAGTATTACATTATTTGAAATCACTGCCAATTGAGGAGCAAATTTATTGGAAAATACAGCTAAATGCAGAGAATATATTTTCCTTACCGTTCCTTACCCCTCTCTTACAAAATCCATTTCCTGTCAGACGCGCCGAAAATTTGAAATGTTACATTATTAACATCTATCTTAGAAAAACCAATCTCACGAAAGCTCACAATCTTTGTTAGAATAATGTTTTTACTCAATGAAAAAGCTTTCTAAAGAAACTTAATTAATAATAAATATACGCTTTCGCCGTTGCTTTTAAATATATAGTAGCCGGGACTAACGGCTAAACGTGCCTTCCGAAGCACGGAATCTATTTCACTTTATCACTTTATTATCAAACGTTCAGGTGATTCAAGCCTGCAATGCCCTAACCAAACTGGAAACAACTAAACAAAGTATGCTTCCCGTGGGAATCAAACCCACGTCCCCCGGGTCTACAGGCAAAGGCCTTGACCACTGGACCAGGGAGGCAGCAATATTCTATTCATACCACTTTACTGTCATCTCAAAAATACCTTTGCCTGTATTAGGTCTTTTTATTTTAATGGCCTTTGCCTATTTTGGTGGTCTATAAAAGTGCTACACAACTTCGTACTTTCTACTAGGTACCACTTTAAATGCTATTAAAGCACTCATTATCATCGTAACTTAGCCGCAAAATGACTATTGTAGGATATGCATAGACCTTCCCAAGGATTTTTCATATGACCGGGTGAAAGCGGTCTGCATCCAGCGCCTTCGTGCAACCTTGGTCAGGTCGTCCGACCACTAGGTTGGTGGATGTTCAACGCTGCGCTTGCCGGTAGGTGGTCGCCATTCGAAAACCTTTCTGCCCCATCGGCCATCAGTTCTACGCATTAAGTTCCTGCTACCAACTAAAGAGCTAATTCGCTGAGATAGGTCAGTGACCTTAGTTCTTCTACGAATATTCTCGTTTCTGATTCGATTTCGCAAAGAAACACTTAGCATAACCCTCTCTTTAGCTTTTTGAGCAACCTTGAGTTTTCTAATGAAGCCTTTAAGTAAGGGACCACGTCTTGAACTCGTAGGTAACACATTGATTACAAACTTTCGTATTTAGACACTGAGGTAATTTAGTAGAGAAGAAATTGCGAAGCTTTCCGAACACTGCCCAGTCGAGTCAGATTCGTTGAAAGACTTTGCCTTCGAAACTGTAACTTCTATCCTGTATCGACTGACTCAGGTAGATATATTAATCTACAGCTTCAAGTACGGAGTTCCCAACATAAACCAGTGAAAGCACAACATGGATATTGGACATAATCTATTCCATGTTCGTGGCCTTAAGAAAATTACATTGAGATAACCTGCGCTGTTGAGAGCCTATCTTCTCTTCAGTACTTTGGCGACAACTAAAGTCAATGTTTACGGTCAGAAAAAAAATAAATACAACCTTCTTTTGTTATAAACTTTAATCATGCACCGGATGTTGGTCATTTTGTTAAAAAGATATGAAAAGAATTGCATATACATAGGACCAATATATCCTGGACCAATCGAGCATGTTATTTTTTTTACTCAATAGACTAGGACATTTTTGAAGGAAAGGTTGACAATCTTTATAAAACTTGATTTTTGAAATCCTGGAATCAGATTCCTTAATAGAATACATAATTGCAATAAAGAAATTTAAATGGGAAGTCTACTTTTTTGCTTTTTGCTCTTGTTTCTTTAAATTATGTATTCCATTAGGGATTCTGATTCCAGCTTTTTAATCTCAGAGGTTCAATATCATGCTGTATACTGTTTTAGAGTTCATATATGAATGATGTTAGTTAATTAAGATTTAATGACTAGCTCCGTGGCGCAGCGGTCAACACGCTTGCCTGCGACACGGAGTGACCGGGTTCGATCCCCGGCCAAGTCAAGATGGAAAATGATCTTTTTCAGATTGGCCTGGGTCTTGGATGTTTATCTATATATGTATTTGTTTTAAAATATAGTATCGTTGAGTTAGTATCCCATAACAAAAGTCTCGAACTTACTTTGGGGCTAGCTCAATCTGTGTGATTTGTCCGTATATATTTATTTATTAACTAATTCTATTAAAAATCATAACTTTACAAGTAAAATCCACAAGATAAAAAATATGTGCGGCTGTGTGCCCAGGAAGCTGACAGCATAATAATTGTTAATATACAATTAGATTTCCAATTTTTACTGAAGATGTCCTTGTTCTTTTCCAGTCAAAATGGCTCCAATTGATCAGCATACTTCCTTCGACCAGTTGGATAGGCTGAAATCTTTATCATTAGCTTCATTGAAGATGTCCTATATAGATATTTACATAAAGATTTTCTTCCATGCTGGTTTAGGTGACTAGAAAAAACGTAGAATGTACCAGCTGCTTATCTTCCCATACAGACCGAAGAAGCTGATCGAGAGAATGCGTGAAAATCTCAGGAATCATGTTAGTAGCCGATAGGCTAGCATGATCATTTTCGTTCATTTTTCCACCTAATGTCCATCAACATGCTAAACGTGGCTTTCATGTTTAAAAGATCTGGGCTCTGTTTACCCTGCATAGTCCTTCTGGTAACGTAGCAATCGGCCCATAAGGCAAAAGATGAGAGTTGCTCCTCTCCAAAGGCTTGTGCGCGTACATAGCGCGTAGAACCGATGGCCGATGGGGCAGAAGGGTTCTCGAATGGCGACCACGTACAGGTAAGCGCAGCGTCGGCCACCCACCGACCAGGTGGTCAGATGACCTTACTAAGGTCGCAGGAAGAAGCTGGATGCAGGCCGCTTCCAACCGGTCGTATTGGAAATCCTTGGGGGAGGCCTATTTGGATTTTTTGCGGCTGATATGATGAAAGGCTTGTGCCATAGATTCTCAGATCGGCCCTCGGGTTATGCATGCACGTAATCGCGGCACATCAGGTAATATGAGAGTATGCTGTCTCTCCAAGCCTTGCGCACACAGGCAACGCCCAACGCCAAGGCCCGTCGCTCTCCGCAAAGGGACCCCACCTTTGGTAATGTTGTCTGAGGCTGAGGGCACTCTGCCCTCGCAAACGCCCGGAGAAGTAGCAAAAGCTCACTTGGAGGCTACAGTCAGCTAGTCAATTTAAAAAAAAATACCCTGCGTAAGAATAAGACGCGATAGTATGATGCATATGTGATACTTAAAGGTACATACATAATATCACGTTTTTTTCCCTTTCGGGGTAGACAGAGCCCTGGGTCTTTAATACCCAAAAGCCAGCACGTTTAGCATGTTGGGGGCGTAAGGCAGGGAATCAAAATTGATTGATTGATAGATTTTTCCTATTCCCCCAATCGGCTTTTACGATCAACGCGAGAAGAGAAACAGCTGGTACATCCTACGTTTTTTTTTCTTTTCTCCCTAACCAGCATGGAAGACCTACTTATAGATACTTAAGGCGCTGTGCATCAGGAGAATACCGTAAAACGTGTATTTTTTCGTCGCGCAGTTAGCCTTATTTTTCTTGGAATACTAGCATGAAAAAAATATGACGTACAGTTCAAAGATCAAAATAAATGGTTACACTAAAATATTTTCAAAAATATATTTAAAACTTAGCTAAATAAAATAGCAAAAAAGCTATATCCAGAAAAAGTTTCGTCGCGAATTACTTGATATTTTCAGCGACAACTACCATTGTGGGAATTATTTGCTGATTGCAGTATTCTCTTAATACGTTTATTTGTATATAAATAATGATTATAACAGACACAGACGAGACGTGTTTCTGAGAATAAACAACTTTGTGTTCTACGCAAAAATCAGAAAATCCTTATCCTTATCCTAACCAATATTATAAATGCGAAAGTGAGTTTGTTTGTTTGTTTATTTGTTACGCTTTCACGCCGTGACTACTGAACCGATCATCATGAAATTTTGCATACAAGTTCTCTGGAGTGCGGAGAAGGACATAGGCTACTTTTTATCCCGGGAAAAAGTTCTGTTCCCGAGGGATCGACATTGACGCGGGCGGAGCCGCGGGCGAAAGCTAGTAACGATATAAATGCTATATACTTATACTTGAACAACATTGGATTCAAGAGGTTATTTAATTTGACGAAAAAACGTTTTATAAATCGATGTTCGCCGGCTGCACGTACCAAAAAGTGTCCCGTTCCGTTTGCAAGCGAAACTAGGGCATGGAATTCCGAAAAGATTTTCATACCGGTATTGATACCGGTATTGAAATTTCAAAAACCGGTATACCGGTAATTTCGGTATTTTTTCGGTATTTTTTAAAATACTGCTAATTACTGTTTTATATTATATATAGGTATATATTATTATATACATTATTATATATACCAATAGCGATTGGTAAGTCTTGTTTCCGGAGAGCGATTAAAGTAGTTTCTAGGCTATGTGATAGAAAAACTGAAACCTTTTATCAACTCCTCAGAAACCACAAAATGAATAAAGGTAATAAAAAATACTAAAAAAAATGCGTTATTTGACCCAAGAATTATTTAAATTGTTTCCTTGGCACAAATATCACAAATTAAATATATATTAAAATTAGTTTTACTCTGTAATGATAAGAAAACACTTTGCCCTAAGGGTCTTGCCTTTACGCATAGGCGGAAACGTGGTCGAGCGTACTTACCAGTTTAATACCTGGAATCTGGCCTTTACGCGTCCAGAGATATCAAAACTTGCATAATGTGACTGGTATCATTTGTGACCCAAAAATGTATTTTAAACTAAAGGGACAGGACATTTTAGACCTGTCCTGTCCATGGAAGTGAAGCACGGGCTACGTGAGCGGCTCAAGAGGGAGCTGCGTGTCACGGAAATAGATATGCAGCATTGGATGTGTAAAGTTTCGCGAAAGGGCCGCATAAGGAACTCACACATTCGCGGTAGCCTCCATGTCCGACACATAGCAGGCAACTCTCCTGCAAGGCCGCCTACGCTGGTACAGTCATGTTTTGCGAAAACCAGGAAATTACATAGGGAACAATTGTCTGGCCATGTTCACCGAGTCCCGACAGAAGGGAGAAACCCAAGAAGTGCTGGGTTGATGTAATTGGGGAGGATATGCGTGCAATGGCCTCATAACATGCAGTTTCTTGAGTAGTTGATTTTGATGTGATATTTTTATAATCGAGATTATTCATAATTCATGCATATAAAAACTCATCAGCAGTATGAACAACACTATGAACCACCAAAATCGAACGTTCTTCATACCTTGCAGAAAAAAATCAAATTTTTCGAAATACCGGTATTTTATCCTCAAATACCGGTATCAAAATACCGAATTTTTTTACCGGTATACCGGTATTTCGGTATACCGGTACACCGGTATCCATGCCCTAAGCGAAACCACGGAACAAGCGATAGAAGGACACGATCGGCCTAAGCGTTCGGCTTGTGCATCTTATCTCTCTTCATCATTATAACGTAAAATGATCATCTGTAAGTAAACCGACTTTACAGACAACCATTTTTCTATATTTCTATATTTCCATTTTTCTATAGCTAATTTTTAATATTTATAAATCCATTATTACAATAACTTTAAATTATTGTAATAAAGGATTTATAAATACTTATATTAATAAACAAAAAGGTAAAATATTATACATTCTCATCTATATCATTTCTCTCTATCCAAAATTAAATATGTCTCCTTTATTGTTTAAGATGTGTGTATGTAATTATTTACATACACACACACACATCTTACATACACAAATATATACATACAATAAAAAAATATATAAAAATACATACATACATATAAATGTAAATGTATGTATTTTTATATATTTTATTAATTGTATGTATATAATTATATATTTTTTTTCATATTTATTTTTCTCAAACCAGTCGCATCACCCATTAATTTCGTCAATTTATTCCTTTCATCCAAAGGTAGCCTGGAAGAGATTGCCTTAGCGATAAGGCTGCCTATTGTTAGCACAATAGGTTTAAATATTGTTTATTTTTCTTTTAATTCTAATGTATCTTTGTGGTGCAATAAAGTATTTTTAGTTACTTACATTTATAATTTGATCTTTGTTCATTCTGATAATAAATACATAATACGTATTTGAAAAAAAAACATTACCGAGGGATTTACGTGAGTTGATCCGCGAAAGCTGTTGTAAAATAAACATCAAAGCAAATACTGCGTAGGTGGGTAAGCTTATATGGTTTTCACTAGTAAATGTAAGGAATAATCCTATATTTGTATCGAAATTAGAAATTAATAATCTTGGCTTACGAAACTCAACTTGTACGTGTATAATAACTTGATAATAACATGATTTGTTTCCATGCCTACTTATTTAGTATGTGAATAACTTAACAAAGTAAATATGCTTATATACTATATAAGGTGTATTTAATTTATACATTAAGTTAAACACAAATAATTTATTAATTAATAATAATAATAAAAAAAATCATGTGTGGCATGTGGGTCGTGTGGTTTCCGACAGAGCAGAATAGAACCACTCCAAGTCTTCCCATGGATGTCGTAAGAGGCGACTTAGGAAATACAAGCTAAACAAAGCTCATAAACATCAATGAGACCTCTCTAACCCGTCTGGCCAGCGAGGAGAGTGAAAGCCAAATCCTCTGTGTGCTCTGGCCAAGTATGGCTCCGGTAGTACAGAGTGGGTCATGCTCCTGCAGTGGAGACTTAAAAGACCTGATGATGATGATGAATTTAAATCAGCTGTTTTGATCGTCGACGTTAATGAATAAGTATCATTAGTAGGTAATAGTGTTAGAAATACAAGTCTTTGTAAACGCAAAATATCTAATGTGCTTCGTAAATGCTCTTATGACGTAGTGACATTTGTCAAAATGTAATTTCCTTCTTCTTGCTTGATGGCTGGTCCTGTGCGAACGTATCTCTGCCTATTGAACAAATAAATCAATAAATCCATCGATTTTTTACGGAAATATATGTTTATTATTTGCCATAATCCTTCAAATAGTACAACTTGCATGCTATAAGAAATAATTTGTTTACAAAGTGTTTTAACATCTGTTTTACTAAATTTTTAAATTAAGATATCTATATATGTGGACCAGTTTTTGAAGTATTTGCACTTAATTTAAATGTATTAAAAAAATTATAACATTTGTCCACGGGGACGCGGAAACTCCTTCTCCCTGAGGGTCCCAGGGCGAGATTTCTGCTAAATACCGACTTCTTGAAAGTCGAGAAGGTTTAAACCTAAGTAAATAAAATATAATATAGTAAATATAATTTATTTTCTTACAGATGTTATCGAGTAAAAGCAAGCATAACTAAGTGTACCTCCAAAATGAGATAGGCAGAAACACTTAAATTAAATTCTCCTAACACTCGCTCTGAGTGCCACTTGTATAATTATACAGAGTGTTTCTGAACTTCCTGGCAATATTTTAGGGACGGAGAATCCCTTTTAGAATATACATCATGGCCACATCCTCCCATGGCACGAAGAATCCTTGGAAGAGGTCCTTGTCGTGCAGTGGACTTTTTGCAGTTCTAATAATGATGATGACTATGGATGCCCATTTTATTAATTTTATTTTTACCTTTGTTTCTTGTGGGTCAATATTCTTATAATGGACTAGCTTTTGACCGCGGCTTCGCTCGCGTTAAGAAGTATACAAGTTTCGTACAAACATTCATCCCCTATTTTATCACCATGGGAGTAGAATTGATCAAAATCATTTCTTATTGGATGCCTACGTCATAACATCTACCTGCATGCCAAATTTCAGCCCGATCCGTCCACTGGTTTGGGCTGTGCGTCGATAGATCACTATGTTAGTCAGTCAGTCACCTTTAAGTTACATATATTTAGATTCCAAAATACAAAATAATGCCAGGGAGTCCTAAATTGTACCCTACCCTGTATAAAAAAAATACTTAGGACAGTACATGACAAAAATTATTTATCTTTATCCCGCTTTGTTTTCACTTCACTGTAACTCATCCATATCTTATCGAAACAAAAGTCGAGTGTCGCATGCCCTTTTATCCAAATATTTTCCTCGTAGAATAGCATAGAATTAAGAATTGCAAATTACTCATAGAATTATGCAATTGCATAGATTGCAAACTTGATACTTAAGTTGGTTGCGTATATTTCATCGAAGCTCATTACCGGTAAATGCCTCTCAAATGAAGAGGCAGTGAGTAGGATGGAAAGAACAAAGCCTGCTTAAGTTCAGAGGACTAGGAGGCTTTTCGGGGCCAAGTGGCACTAGCACTTTAAATGTCAGCGATAAAATCACGAATACTTACAAAGTTGACTGAAAGAGAATTTAAATAAAATATACTTGAAAGGTAAGGAGAACCCCTAGTAGGCGTGAATAATAAGCGCTTACGCATGTTAAGCAGCACCGGGCGCAGTCTCCACTAGGATGACCGTAAGTGGCATAAAAATATCTCGATCTGCTCAGTGCTTCGGAAGGTACATAAAGCCATTGGTCCCGTCTGTTATCATTGATGACGGTCGTCAAGTTATGTCAGATGCCTTTAGGCAGCCTGAAAAATCATACTTGAAATATAGACTCAACCCAAAGCAATTCAATATATTGAAATATCTTACTCTAGAAGTGCTACTGAGAAAATTCAATTTAATTGTGTCCTAGGACTCTTCAAATAGACTGCGGGCTGGTGTAGGTGGATGCCACGAAAATAGAATCAGGTATGATTATATTGTATTCTTACGGTCGAATAGGTACTGTATAAATAGTTCGTTCAAGTCATATACTGGAGGATTGATTAACAGTTATGAAGAATACTCTTATTAAACTAAGAATTACTTAAATATGGCGAAAAAATTCCATGCGGGCGGAATCGAACCAGCGGCTTTAGGTTTATATACGACCTACGCTCTGCTGATTGAGGTCGGCCCATAAGGCAAAAGATGAGAGTTGCTGCTCTCTAAAGGCTTTTGCCATTGTTTCTCAGATTGGCCCTTCAGGCTTGCATGCACGCATACGCGGCCCATCAGGCAATACGAGAGTTTGCTGTCTCTCCAAGCATTGCGCACACAGGCAACGCCCAAAGCCGAGGTCCGTCCCTCTTGGGGGCCCTTTGGTGATGTTGTCTATAAAGGTTGAGGGCACTCTGCCCTCGCCTCAAACGCCCGGTGAAGTAGCGAAAGCTCACTTGGAGCTAGCTACACAGTCATTTCCAAAAAAAAAAAAAAAAAAGCTGATTGAGGTATGTACCACATGTTCGAACCTCGGCGTCGGAAATCTCGACCACATTCCATTCACCTACAATTTATAAGACACCACCTTATAAGCATTAAAGCTTGCGTCACCTAACAAAATTACCCCACTTTTACAAGTATTTGATTTAATTCATTTTACAATGAATTTGAAAATTAACTAATATGTAGGAAGCCATGCAATATTTTTATGAATTTTTATTTTGCATTTACAATGTTATTTTGATATACTCTAATTAATAGGGATTTAAATAGCGCCATTAGGTGTAGGTTGTACATAAACTTAAGGTAGCTGGTTCGAAACCCGCCCGCGTGATATTTTTTTACCATATTTTATTTCTTACAAGTGTATCAATATAGCATTGACAATTCAAAATAAACATTTATAAAAATATTGGGATGATTGGAAACAAAAAGGGGAGGCCTTTGCCCTGCAGTGGGGCACTGAAACAGGCTATTAAAAAAAAAAAAAAATATATTTAAGAAGAGATTGAATAAAGCAATCTTTTAGTATTCGGCCGTTATAATAGAAAGCTAGCTTAATGCATATGCGGATTCCGCATACTTCACCGAAGTTCATTACCGTATAATGCCCCTCGAACGGAGAGGTAGTAAGTAGGACGGAAAGAACAAAGCCTACTGTTCAGAGGTAACTATGAGGATGCTTGCCGGGGTCAAGTGGCACTAACACTTCAATATGTCGGCGATAGAATCACGAAGAGAAAGTTTAAATAAAAAATTGAGAGTTGTGATGAATGAAAAGAGGCATTTTACGTCATTAGCTTGGAAATAAACGATACACGACAACGGTGGAAGTTATGCAGTGTAATAATTACTACTGTTGATCGGGAAACTATAACAAATTCTAGTTGCAATCGTGAAAGTGTTATTATACCTAAAACTAGCCTAAAACATTTTAATAACGTGAGCATACCTTAAGTCGCAACAAAAAAAAAAAAAAACATTGATTTCGTTAGAACTAAAATGTTTACAGAGTATTTAAAAAACATTGATTCTATTATGTGGATTAACTATCTGTGTAATGGTCTTTATTCAATTATTGGCATGTCGAGTTTATTTAATTTATCAGTAACTTGACATGTAGTATAATATACTAATATTTGGTTTGGAAAAATCACACAAATTGGGCTAGCTCCAAAGTAAGTTCGAGACTTGTAAAATTTATATAAAGAAAAACATCTAAGATCCAAGTCAATCTAAAAAGGTGAGTTTTCATCTTGACCTGACCGGAAATTGAATACAGGATCTCCAGTGTGACAACCGGGTATGATGACCATTAGAGTCGCCAAAATTAGAATAGAATGTGATTCGTCTACTTTGGTAATAGACATTTTACGTTCCAGCCTTGTATTAATAATAATGGGTGGAAACCCAAGATGGCTCACAGGACTCTCCGCTCTAGCTTGCCTTAGTTGGCCAGAGAGGAGTCGCGAGAGCTGTTACTCCAGAGGTGGAAGTTTTAAAGGGCATAACGCCGCGAGTAACTTTGCAGCCCACCTCTCGACACCCTTGAGTCGCCTACACCGGTATTGCCTCTTTTGCTGGCAATAATCGTCGGCTAGTTTGAGGGGTTTTTGACGGCGGCAAGACACCACTGCCAATTATAGTCAGTTATCATGATTATGGCAGGTGTCCGACCCTTTGCAATAACCCAGCATATGTCCACCGAAATCTCAATCCCATAAACCCATTAATTTCCATTTTAAAATGCAATAGTTCCTCCTCCGACTAAGACCTGTTCAAGGGCATATCACAAATAATAATTGGTATTTCTAGGAACAGGTTCTGGCTAGAGGCTAACATTACATCAACTTCTCCAAAGGGCCTCTACGTGTTGCATCTAAATCCCCACAAGCCGCAAGCCTTTCAAAGAACCGGGGTAACACCTGCGAAATAAGAGAGATACAAATAATAATGTTTTGGTTCATGTACTGTTCAGCTTTACAAGAATTCGCTATCTTCATAGATTTAAAATAAAAAAATTATGACTATCTTTAATTTAATACAGTAATTAACATACAATTTCACTGATAGGCTGATTGCGTGTCAATGTCCATTATAAAGAAATAAAACACCAAACGACATGTGATGAGTTGATGACATATAATAATTTATGGTAAATACATTTTCATGTATAGAAAGAATTTATATTTCTGATGTTTAAGTAAGTGACTTTAAGTGGAACATAGCTAATGTTGTGTTTGTGTAATTAAGTACTCTATCGAATTGAGTGAAAACGTAATAATAGAGTAATAAATTAAATAATTTTTAAAAAATAGTTTTTATTTCTTATTATATTTAGAATATATGAAGTAATAAGAACTTAACGCGACTCTTATAAGCATTGAGTCTTGCATTTCTAACACAAATACCACTATTACAAGTGTTTACTTAATTTAATAAGAATACTTAGGAGTACTTATTCTGGAATAATATGTTCCCTTGAGGTCAAGTCGCGCCACATCGAGTCGCCACCACGTCTACTTCAAATAAAAACGGGAATTTTGCGAAGTAGACGTTATGGTTACTCGACGCTAAGACAACAAATCCCAGAATGACAATGTGAATGCAAAAATCCGCATAAAAATATTTTAATATTTACATCAAAGTACTTGTAAGTACGACGAATCACTAATCAGCCCCAGTCAGGCTGTAAGTAATTGGAATAATCTGCATTTGAAAACTAATTCCAAGAATCTGTTCTTACGTCGAAGGTAATTAGAACTGTTTGCGACTTTGTAACTTTCTAGACACGTGATGGTTGTGAGGTAAATGTCCCAGTATTTGATACTGACCGAGTAATTGATATAGTTTTAGATTTAACGCTTTATAAATAGAAATCCTTCCACTTTATCAGTACCTTGAAACACTGGCCAAACTCTTGAAACACTGGCATTTTCCAGAGCATGTTCGAAGACTGCAGACTTGGTTGGTCAAACAAAAGGAAACATTGGTACGCGTATTAAAGAACATATTGCTGTCATGAAGAATATAATTATGTTCAATCAAGTTTGTAGTCTTTGAACATGCTCTGGACAAAACAACCATATGCGTTTTATTGCAATTATGCATGGTGAGGCTACTGAAATTAAAAAAAAATCCTTGTTCCAATAAAGAGGATAGTTAGCAGTTCCCACGAGCTTGGGATTCTGTCATCAATTTAATAAAATTCCAAGCTTAACACAAGACTGCAAGACGCTCAAACACCATGAGCAAATACTGTGTACATCCCAAACGCTATCAATAAATATTGTAGGCACTACATAGTTTTGCATAGTTCTTATACACAATAGAGATGTCAACTCAGTCTACCTGCGACCATGAAAATTGCAAAGTTTTCGCAACGTTAGTTGTAAAAATAATGTAATGTAAACACAGTATTAAATTATATTATTTAAACTTTCCCCACTACAATAAACTTTTGACTCATCCGATATGAAAAGTCGGATACCACACTACTAAATAGTAAGAAGTTTGAAAATATGTGCATGCTTCGAATGCTTGCGTTTATAATGTGTGAACAAATTTGCCGCGTTGATTCTAACGGTAGCTAAATCAGTTAAAAGCGGCAAAGATGTACCAAATTCCAAATTTGGGGTAGATGTCCAACAGGTAGAAGTCCAAATTGGGAGTTCAAATTCTACTTACGGCAAAAATTTGTTTATCACATACTTTCTTACTTTCTTTTGCCTAGCCCTACCCCTTTTACTTTCTCCCTTTCTTTTCTTTTAGGCTCCCCTAATATGTCGTCACATGGATTTTCTAATTTAGATCATCAGCGGTGATATTTAGGAGTCTTTCATATCCCATCTAACAAGTTAGTGTGGTTTTTCTAGGGCCTCTAAGTTGCCCACCATCTCCAGCACTTTTCTATCACATATTTTAATTTAAAAGTACTCCATACTAATATTATAAATACGAAAGTAACTCTCTCTGTATGTTACCTTTTCACGTTTCAACTATTAAACCAATTTCCAGGTAGTTTGAGACCCGGAGAAGGACATAGAGTACCTTTCATTCCGGTAAATACTGCTATTCTCGAGGGATCGACATTAACGCAGCGGATTTAAATTCTTTCTGTATACTAGATGTAGATTTATCTAGGGAGAAAATAAAAAAAAAACGTAGAATGTACCAATTGCCTTTCTTCCCGCACAGATCGTAAAAGCTGATCGAGGGAATGGACGAAACTCTGAGGAAGGTAGGCTGCATCGCTAGCAACCTTTTACTATTTTAATTCTCTTTTTCACCTACATACCCATCAACATGCTAAATGTTGCTCTTATGTCTGACAGACTTGGGTTTTGTCTACCCCGCAAGCAAAAAAATACGTCATTATATATATGTATTTAGTATGCCCTCAGCCTCACCACTGCAATATTCATGATGGAATTAAAAGTGTTCGGGCAAAAGCTATAATTCATTCAGAGCGATCAAAGTGGTGGCTTATCCTCGAGTTTTCAAGCTTTACCTTTTTCAGACGATTATATACCTTAAGCCACTTAAGTGTTGTTGCCGTCCCAGAATACGACCACTCTAACTGCATGGCTTTTCTGGATATCGTATCAGGTGATTAAATATCAAACAATAACATTTCCTGCAAAAGCATAATTGGGAACCTTATAAACGGAAAATGCACATATTATCTCTGAAATAAAAAAAAACACACTACAAACTAACTACCAAACCGATCTTGATAAAAAAAGACTCAACTAAATTAAGAATATATTTTTTGAAATTGGTGAAAAAGAGTGCATATTCAGACCAAAACTCGAATTATTTTTACTCAGGTTAAGATTCAAGTATTTGTTTGCAAAAAGAAATACTTGAATCTTAACAATTTCGCGGCGAAATATTCAGGAGTAACAGAAAGGGGTATCAATAATTAAGAGGCATGATCAACCCATTATTATATTGAACAACTTTCCCCAGGGAACCTAAACCGAAATTAAAAAAAAAACTCATGAAAAATAGGACAACTTGTGTGTTACACACTAAATCTGCGGTTGTTGCAAAAACTGTAGTGAATTAAAAAAAAAAACAAATGCAATAGGTTGCATCTCAAATCGGAGCAGAGTGGAGAGGTGAAGAGAAGATCCGTGAAAAGTAGTGAATGTTAACACTAAAGCGGAGCGGAGCGAAGTAGAGTTAAGCGAGCAACGAAGCGGTAAAAGGTGGAGCGGAGCAAGATATTGTTTAACACTTTGTATGAATATCTCGTCCATTTTCTTTTGATGACGTGTGCAATATAATGTGACGACATAATGAGCTATGCGCATAAGTCACACGACGTGGCTTAACACCTCCACTGCACGAACGTCCCTCTACTCCGCAATGCACTGCGCCGCACCACCCCGCCCCGCTCCGCTTCGCCGTGGTTCAGCGAAGGCCTCCAGCCATTCCGCTTAGAACCTCACATGCTCCATAATTCTATATGAAAATCCGCTCCACTACGCTCCACTGTTTCCATTGAACCGGAGCAGAGATTTCAAATCTCGTGATTGCTCAATTCACACACCGCTATACTCCTTTCCGCTCCACTCCGCGTCAGTGGAGACGCAGCCTAGTATGCCCGCCGCCTCACCGCTTCATTATAATTCACGATGATTAAAAAATGGTTGATGCGAAGAGTCCATTAAATGCTATAATTAATTTTAAGCGATCAAAGTGGCGGCTTATCCACAAGCTTGCAATTTTTCAATTTTCTGTTAGCTTATATATTTTTCGAGTACATTTGCAATATTGAAAAATTTGTAAAACAAATTGATGCTATTTATAATTTTGGACTGTGAAGCCCTTAATAACCCTACAAACAATTTTACGAATACTGTTTACAGTTTAAACTGAGAACGTCAGCTTTACTTAGCGTTTTAGCCAAATATTTGCAAAATACAGGTTACTTAAATCAACATTTTGAGTTTGATGGAATAGACACAAAAACAATGTTTGTTCATCCGGTAGTCAGGCAACTCAGTATCACTTCACATTTAATTAAAAGCAATTTGAAGCGAGGCTGGGGTGCCATATATAAGTCACTTTGCATACAAACTATTTACAAACTACAACAGCAAATTATATTGCCCGTGAAGTGTTAGTTCTGAGATTTAGCTTCAACTATGGACAAAAGGGTCCTACTAACGTCCTAAAAATTATTTCACACCCGGTATGGAATATTAAAGAGAAAGAATATTTGGCTCCGTGGCTAACTAGGGCTGCACAGTCTGCGACACAAAGATCGTCGAGTTCGATTTTTTTTATATTATCGGACAGCAAACGAACAAGCAAATCACCTTATGGTAAGCGATCCACGCTGCCATGGGCATCTGCAACACCAGAGTCTGACAGGAGCGTTAGTTAGGAGGGGATATGGGGGAAGGGATTGATGGGTCTCCGGCTCTCTCACTGACCGAACGAATTATAGAAACCGTAAATCTTCTACTCAAACGTCGATTTTCTGTGAGAAAGAAGCATGGATGGGCCGGCTCGTCTGGGGAAGTACCACCCGTACTTCCCCAGACGAGCTGGCCCATTCTGTTACTAGCAAAACTGAAATTTTCGATATCGTGGCTCTAGCACAGCTAATAACCGATTTTGCGGCGCAAATAAATACTTGTACTTTATTTCCACAGGTATTTGTCTGCTGTTCTGGAGATACCCAAGGAAGGTTTGCGTCAGACAGTCGACCGTAAAAAACTTTCGCCAAATCATATGACAGCCTGAATGCTGTCATTATTGCGGATCTCGGGCTCCAAGGCGCTAACTACCCTCCTCATTTTGTAGTTTAATCTGACGCAAGTTCTGCGTGGTACGTCCACACACGAGAGAGTATTCGTGTGTGGACGTACCACTGTATGGATGGATTTTTTTAGGCACCTGTAACCTGCCGTACTTGAGCACCATTTTGTGGGTGGGATTTCCGCTCAGTGTAACGTAACAAAGTATATTTTAGTCTTTCCTCCCTCCCTCCATGCGGGAAAGACTAAAATATACCTTGTAGGCAAAGGAAGACACATGCAGCTAACCAATGACAATTTGCTTGACGTAATTTCTTTCTATATGACATTAAACCGATTTTCTTAAGTGAATTATTGTAGAAATGACGCATCGGTTGATTAATCACAATCAGAATATTTTATTTGCAAAAAGTTGCTTAAAGATGTTATTCCAACCAAATCGTAGCATGCAAATATACAGTAATAATACTAATAAATAATAGATGAACTTTGGTCATGAGTAAAAATGGATTGGCAATTGTGGAACGTCATGAGGCGAGTCATCACAACTGTTATTATTGGAGGAACTCCATCTAGCTCGTTTTCTTGGCATCTCCTTACACCAGCTCGGAGTCCGTTGAGGAAGATTGCTTTCTGGTGGGATCATCAGTGCAGGTGGGAGCTTGTAGGGGATTTCGCTATTAAGTTTCTAGGCCTTTTAAACTTAGACGTGATTCATCTATACGTATAATAAAACAGTAAAAATATTTTGTCCGTACATTTAGAATTTTTGACTGAAATGGATAGAGGGACACTTAAAAAGAATAATGGAAAGCAAAAAAAATTTTTTTTAATTTCTTGTCTGTCTGTCTGTCAGTCTGTCTGTCTGTCTGTCTGTCTGTCTGTCTGTCTGTATGTATGATCACGATTATCTCCGAAAATACCGAACCGATTTACTTCAAACTTTCACCAATGGCTTTGTTTTAACTCAGCAAAACATTTAAAGTATGTTTCATCAAAATCGGTTTTTTTTAAATAAAGTTATCGTCAATTGAATGAACCCAAGGCATGAGTTTATATCATCGCAACCGAAACTGCTGCGCCTAGAAACTTGAAATATGGTACAGGGGGTCTTTTAATGACGTGAGTGAGCGCTAAGAAAGGATTTTTAGAAATTTAACTTCTAAAGGGGTAAAATTTATATGGAATTTTCTCATTTCTGGACTTAGAAGTATGAAAGTAGGTATTTAAGTTCTAGATTAAAATTAAAATAAGATTTGTGGATAAAATTTGCAAAATTCCCCCCTTAAGGGGTAAATTGGGGGTGGGTGGGTGGTATATACTTTGTACGGAAATTTTCTCATCTCTGAACTATGAAGTATGAAAATAAATAGGTATGTAAGTTCTCGATTACAATTAAAAAAGATGTATGTAGGTCAAATGAACAAAATCCACCCCTAAAGGGGTAAAATGGAAGGGTAAAGTTTTTATGGAAATTTTCTCATTTCTGGACTTAGAAGTATAAATAATATCCATACTACTAATATAATAAATGCGAAAGTAACTCTGTCTGTCGTCTTTTTACGCTTCAACCATTTAACTGATTTGGATGAAATTTGGTATGGAAGTAGTTCTAGGCCCGGGGAAGGACATAGGGTATGTTTGATTCTGGGAAATTCTACTGTTCCCGAGGGATCGACACTAACGCGGGCGAAGCCGCGGGCAACAGCTAGTTTACAACTAAGATACTTTTTAATAAATATAGACATATAATAAATTCACCTTCAAAAAAAGGTTCACTCTCACTTTCTGAACTCTTTATCTCCTTGATACCCTAATTTCTCTGTCTTCATCATTGGCATGTAATATTTATGCTAACTAACAGCCTCCGTGGTCCAGTGGTTAAGGCGTTTGCCTGTTGACCCGGAGGTCGTGGGTTCGATTCCCACCGGAAGCATACTTTGTTTAGTTGTTTCCAGTTTGGTTAGGACATTGCAGGCTTGAATCACCTGATTGTCTGATAATAAAGATGATTCCGTGCTTCGCAAGGCACGTTAAGACGAGGACTCAAATGTTTGGTACCTTCGCTCGGCAAAGGACTGATCAAGTGCGCGCAAGGGATAGCGCTTGGCGGTTTAGCCCGTGAATGATGAGATAGGAGATAGTCTCGAGTCGCTCAAAGAAAAAAACGTAAGCGCCAAATTCGTTATTTCTATTTTATATAAAATCAGACCGGTTAATTGTATTTTCATATTTACATTTTGATGAATTACTAATAACCTATCTTTTAGTCTAAAAATCATTATTTCATTCGTCGCATTTGAGCTACAATAACAAAAACTCTGCGAAAGAAGACCATTTTTCAAAAAATATTTCTACCGAGAAAATTTTATCAAAACGTGTTTTCATCTTCAATTTTTGGAGATGAAATAGTCAAAAATCATATTACTTAGATTTGAAACTCCTAATTTAAGTATTTTGCGAGATAAATAAGGTTCAGAACGACCTTATTTACAGTGGTATCGCCTTAAGCCGGTGGTCCCGGCTGCCATCTGGTAGTCGTTAAAGGAACCACGTCAGAGGCCGAGAGGCGATTCCGAAGAACTCTGACACCAGGGTGTGCATGGTCGATTGTGCGAACGAAAATTGATTGATTGATGTAATATTTATATTTGTATGCATGTATACAGCGTGTGAATGTATCCTCGACGTTTCCTTAAAGGGGTGACTCAGCCCATCAATATGAACTCAACCGGGAACTCAAAAAAGAAATTCGGCATTCCCATATAAACTGGCCGGGCGGTGGAACTCTTTTGTATGGAAATGCCGTTTTTTTCTTATTTCCCAGCATTGGCCCCATAGGAAAAGTTGTTCATATTGATGGGCTGAGTGACCCCGCTAAGGGAACGTCAAGGGTCAATTTACACGTTGTATATAGGTATTTATTATGTGACTAAACTGTATTTATTATTGCCTAAATTCGAGTATAGCTCTTGCATGTTATATAATTCACATTCTTTGCGACATAAAATGTTTTAAAAAATATTAAAAAAAAAAAAAAAAAAAACAAGAAGATGTTATTTGTAGACGATTAACGCACGTTTCCCTAGTAGGACCCGCCTCATCTGTATGCAAGATTGCCATTTTCTCGACAGATTATATTGGATAACTCGACGTTATCAAGGAAACTTATTTATCGGCGTTCAACCCAGAATAATTTTATCGGCTAATCACAACTTAAGAGAATATTAATCGACTCAGTTGTTATTCATCTCATCATAATATTAATATATACAGGGTTGTTATTGCTGGAGTAATGTCAGTTTGGTTTTACTAATTATAAAATGAAATATTGAGATAGTTTTTTGTACGAAAAACATTTGCAATACACCTTGTTTACAATGTTATACAACTGGCTTGTATTAATTGGAGGCACTCGAGTATTTTCATGGGACTATTGTTTTTGTTTAAAATTATTTAATACGAAAACATCAAATAACCTTTTTAAGAGTTTCGTACCTCAAATTACATACCTTTTCAGTTTGTCTGTCATAGCTCAATTTCTTCGAATCTGCTGCATCGATGAAGTTATATAATTTCGTATAGTTATTGATTTATGTGTTGTAAAAACTAAATTTTGAATTCTTCTTCTTCTTTTCGTATCGATTGGCTCAAATAATTTAAATTAAAATCAAATTTTATATCGATATCGATGAGTCAAAAACTGCGTCTATATTCCCAGATAAGTACAGTCCCGGGACATTCAAAAGTAATGAATAAATGGGTATCTCTTGGATAGGCATGTAACATCTTCGTCTTCATGGTCACTTACCATCAGGCGAGATGGGAGACAAATGCCTAATCCAACATTTAGTAAAGAAAAAAAATATTTCAAATTTTATAAATTAGAAAATTGATTCGTACTCGTATATACACTTCATTTTTTTTACAAAGGCGATACAAAGGCGAGAGATTACAAGGACGAGTCGGCTTTTTTAGGGTTCCGTACCCAAAGGGTAAAAACGGTACCCTATTAATTTCGCTTCGCTGTCCGTCTGTCTGTCTGTCTTTCTGTCCGTCTGTCACCAGGCTGTATCTCATGAACCGTGATAGCTAGACAGTTGAAATTTTCACAGATGATGTATTTCTGTTATAAAATAGTATAAAATAATTTTGCTCGATATTGATAACGGCATCAGATAGACGCTTAAAATATTCAGAGAATATTAGTATATATATTCACTTTACAAATAAATAACTAAAGAAAAATAAAATTAATATTGAAGGGGGCTCCCATACAACAAACATGATTTTTTTGCCGTTTCTATAGATAACGGTACCGAACCCTTCGTGCGCGAGTCCGACTCGCACTTGGCCGGTTTTTCGTGCTAAAATAAACTGTTTGTTTCTCTTATTTCCACCACCCAGACAGACCAGGATTATAAAGGGATCTAGCGTCAGCTATAAGATGAAAACTAATCGCGCTGCACAGTTTGACAATGTCGTAAAAGGACTCGTCTAAAGATATAAAACTTTTCTGATGTTATTGAACTCGGTCTGGACAGGTACCAATGTTAATGAAATAGGTACATTCAGATACCCAGATAACTTACGCTGCAGTTTCTTACGCTTCTTGTGCTTCCGGCGCTGCTGCCTATCGAAAGCATTTTTAAACTGGTGAAGGATAGGAAGTTGTTGGAGCTGGGAAGAGAATGAAGAATGGCATACTACCTACTCGCCATGTGGTTTCCGGCAGAGTAGAAAAGGACCACTCCAAGTCTTCCCGTGGATGTCGTAAGAGGCGACTTAGGAAATACAAGCTAAACAAAGCTCATAAACATCAATGAGACCTCTCCAACCCGTCTGGCCAGCGAGAAGAGTGTAGGCCAAATCCTCTGCTTGCTCTGGCCAAGTATGGCTCCGGTAGTACAGAGAGGGTCATGCTCCTGCAGTGGAGACTAAAAGGACCTGCTGACTACTCGGATGAACCTGACCATAATTTATGATAGTTATCTCGTAATTTTATATTTTGTATTGCTGCGCGTCCGTCGAAAAGAATTTAGTTATATTAATTTGCGGCAATTCTTCCGAGAAGAAATTGTGATTATTCCGAGAAGAATTTCTTGTAGACATTATTTGTATTCATATTTATCTTTTGAATCACATTTTCTATAAACTGTATAAAACATTACATACGTATTACCACACATGCACAGGTAGATCATCATCAATATTTAAGAGCAACGCTCTTGTCGGTGGAGCTCCCTCCATTATATTATATTCTCTGCCTTTATTTGTTCAAAATAACTGCATAGATAGACTAAGATATATCCATCTTCAAAGTTAGTTGTGCTGATCACAGAGAGCGTTACGTGCTACATTTAATGTCGAGCTCCGTGGCGCAGTGGTTAACACGCCAGCCTGCAACACGAGGGTGCCCGGGTTCGTAAAAATTTAAGTAAGTACCATAATCCTGTGTTCTGTACGTCTTAATGTTTATCTAAAAAAAAAGTAAATTCGTTTTAACAGTTATGGAGGAACAAACTGAAAAAATCTAATAATCCTCTATTTAGTTTCAGTATTATGTATAGAGTTTATAAACACGATATCTCTGAAAATAAAGTAACTTACTCCCTGACCAACCCTTACAGATTTATTATTAGAATTGATAACGTCTGTTACCAAAGAGCACATAATGCGGCATCTACGAGCAAATATTAAAATTAGTAAGGATGTAGAATTGACAAAGTCATAAAAAATCTCACCTATAAAGTAATAAAAAAATCTACAGTTATTGAACTCTGTGTGAACAGGTGCAAGTAATGGCAGAGGGAGAGACCTCGGCAAAAGTTTTTTGAACTTATACGTAGAGGTCCTTGTAACCATAGAGTTTATCAAAAACTCAAAAAGAGGTTTATGCTAGTTTTTAATAATATGCATAATCATAGATTTAAAAAAAAATTGCGTCTTCATACTTCTATGTGCATAATGAATAAAAACTTATAGTCACATGACAGTTAAAGTAATCATAATATTCTCATCAAGGTGTAGTGAAGTGAAGTATCTGAAACGAACCTACACACAGTAGTGATGTCAATTTATGTGTTAACTGAATCGAATTCTTATCATGCATCTCTTTGATCGCAAACGAGATATGTGATACTGTGTCGTACTTATTAAATTTATTGATTTTACTAATAAAATATTTACGTGTTTGAGTACTATGAACTTCGATCGCAAACGAGATATGTGATACTGTGTCGTACTTATTTATTGATTTAAATAATGAAATATTTACGTGTTTGAGTACTTTGAAATTGTAGTTTACATTGCTGATCGCATTAAGTAAATGTTAATAGTACTCTTTAAATATATACTAGCTTTTACCTACGGCCCCATTCGCGGTTATGTCGATTTCTAGGAAATAATACTTTTTTCGGATTGGAACCTATGCCTTTTCTGTACCATAAAAAAGTGCATGCAAAATTTCATGATAATTGTTTCAGTAGTTAAGACGTGGAAGCGTAACAAACAGACAAACTCACTCTTGTATTTATAATGTTAGTTAAGTACCGCATGCCTTACTTACCCACACGGCGAATTCCGAAGGACTGCATAAGCTTCAGAATATCGCCCAGTGCATAGTGCCAGCAGTCCTCTAGTTATGGGTAAGCCGATCCGAAGAAGTCCAAACAGCTACGAGCCAACGAGTCACAAAGCTACAATATATGTCTCATTGTCGCTTTCGATTCCTTACATGCCCTACATAGTGGGCGTTTGTCACTGTTATTTGAAAAATGTCTAATAAATGAGCCTTTGGCTCTCACTAGAATTCTTGTCATGCCATTTAGCGCTGTTTGTGCCAAGTGTTTCCTTAGAGTGTATGTGTCCATACAGATTTCTCCATTCAACTTGGTCTCTACTGTCGACATACGTATTTATTGCAGTAATTATCACGCTATACGATAGGTCTAAGAAGGGTTCGGGTCCTACGAATGGCATACTCGACCCTTTCATTGCCAGCTCATCGGCACACTCATTGCCCCTAACACCAACGTGACTCGGCATCCAAATTAGTCTCCGTCTGTTGTGCCTACCCAGTTGATTTAAGGCATTTACACCATCTAAGACCAATCTGAAATCGATTCTGTCGGAGTTAAGTGCTTTAAGTATCGCTTGACTGTCACTTAGATTATAAATATGCCGATCTTTTAACCCTTGCTCTAAATTCAAGCACAGACAGTTACCGCATATGTTTCCGATTGAAATACGGCAGACTGTCCCATGCTCTAATACAGTTGTTTGTCCTCGGAGGAGATGTCCGCTCCTGTTCCCTGATTGCTCTTTGAGCCATCAGAATACCAGATTGAGCATTTTCGTTCAGAAGGATGAAAATTCTCTTTTCTATTCATTACTTGTTGGGACATATAAAACATCATGTACAAAGTACAAAGTCCGCTACCAACCAGCATGTTACAGTCTCATCTGGGGAGGACTTCCTCATGGGCGATTGTGGTGTAAATCTAGACGTGCGCATGATGTCGTTCTGTCGTGTGTTGATTGTCAGCAGCCAATACCAGTAGCTGACTTTGTACGCGAGTAATCCGTTTTTAAGTGATAACGTCTTATACATTGATGAACGCACGAAAAACTGCTACGCTCCGTGTGCAATCTAGAGCACGGAACAAGCGATAGAGAGACTCGCACGATCGGACTTGAGAAGCTCTTGAGTGGGAACTCAAAAAAATGGACAGTTCTAAACAAAAATGAGTGGGAACTAAATAAATAGACATTTCCAAACAAAAATTATCGGCCGGTCATGATCCGGCCGGATTGGAAAAGGTTTTCCTTATATATTGTATAAGTATCTCAATTTTTTTGTACGTGTAAGAAATCTCTAGTTACGCCGGTTTAAGAAATTAAGTCAATGCTCGCATATTGCTATGATTTCTTAACTTAGCTATAACTATGTACACCCGTACCTATTAACATTTTAGTTAATCGCCTAGTTTCGCCGACCACTGACCGTCTTCAATCACTGATAATGATCAAGCCAATTATCGATAACGCAACTATGGGATCCCATTGCAGCCATTACAAGGGTGTCGATGCCTTCGAAGTCAATTTAGATTGTAATACTGGATAAGCAATGGGTAATTATTTTTGCGAATGGAAAACGAATATAGGATACATGAAAAAAAGAAAGAACATTATTAAAATTCTCTTACGTATTAAATATGTGTTAAATAGTAATATAACTATTTTGAAAAATAATATTTACTCATCATTCATCATCCCAGCCATTAGAAGTCAACTGCTGCCTGGTAGCGCTCTGTGCAAAGGCCTCTTCCAAGGATTTTTCGTTCCATGGGAGGATATTCGCCATGCTTGGCAGGTGGGTTTCCGAGTGCAATTTCTTTGGCTCCTTGTGCTTCCGACGTTGAAGCATTTTTAAGCTGGGGAGGATTTAGGAATAGAATAAACGTATTGGGATATTACTTACTCGTATGAAAGGGAAAGTAAGTAGCAGCTTGGGAGGCTTGGGAGGGATATTTACATCAATAAATCTTTTGAGGGTTCCATACCTCAAAAAAAGGGAATCCTTATAGGATCTCTTTGTTGTCCGTCTGTCAAGACCCTTTTTCTCAGGAACGCTTGGAGGTATCAAACTAAAATTCATATCAAATACTAAGGTCTACTTATAGCTGAGTAAAATCAAACTTCTTAGCTAACACAATCAAAAAATATAGCCGTTTATGCCGCAAATTTTCAACATTCGCATGGGAAATCAGAATCTAAGGGTACTTCCCGTGAGCTCACACAACTAAAAGAAAAACTGCGAAATATATAAATAAAAATTTTGTTACATCATATAATAAAAAAAATAGTAATTTTTAACTTATAGATTTTGGTAATGAACCCCTCGTACGCGAGTCCGACTCGCCATTAGCCGATTTTTTATTACTTCTTCACATAAAATATGGACATATTATTATACTAACACATCACATTGGACATATTATTAATATTAAAGACAATGATTCAAGAATTATCTGTGTGGCATATGTAAATATATATTATTATCCAGACTCCCCGCGATAATAAAAAGCCAATATTATTATTATTAACATTCTTATTTCATCAGACGCTTTTTACGAGACACTTATATCGCACTTCGCGCATAATATTTCAATATTGAACACATTTACTCTTACAGATTTGTGTTACATTGATGTATTACATTATTACATGCTATAAAAATCTATGTAACGTTCATCTACTATCGCCATCTTGTTTTCCGTAATATCAAAGAGCGAGATGTAGATAGTTTATCGTGCGATATAAACGGCATCGCGAGCGCCTTGCTACGGGCGCTGAACAAAATCAATATTAGTAGGTGTGTAATGTATATATACGACAGTAAAGGATTTTTGGTTATTTTCGTGTGTTTGTGGCCTTCAATTTCATAACAATAATCATAATCGTGGCTTAATTTTGTTGTATCAAAGTCTTCTCAATATCCCCTCAATACTACTACAAATTAAGGAATCTCTTTGTTATAAACTAAACTGGAATAAGTAATTAGGATAAATCCGGCTCGTTTCTGGTGTAAAGGATGGCAATAGCAATCCAGCGTGGCAATGCTGCCAGTGTTTTGGGTACCTTTGCACCGGAAACGACATAATTTAGTATTTAAGGATATAATTTTTTGTTTGAATTTTCTTTTGTGACTTGTTTTTATTGACATGCATTAAATAAATATATACGGACAAATCACACAGATTGAGCTAGCCCCAAAGTAAGTTCGAGACTTGTGTTATGGGATACTAACTCAACGATATATATTTTATAACAAATACATATATAGATACACATCCAAGCCAATCTGTAAAAGATCATTTTCCATCTTGACCTGGCCGGGGATCGAACCGGGGCTGGCGTGTTGACCGCTGTGCCACGGAGCTAGCCTCGTGTGGAAAGTATTAGGATAAATGGAGATAATTTCAGGAAATTCAAACCATAAATAATTAAAAAATGGTGTCGGTTAACTTTACAAGAGACGTCGCATGAAAGGGATTTAACTCATCAATCGCGAGAAACGCAGACACAATTGATTATCTATTGTTATGTTTCCCGAAAGAAATGTGGGTTTGGTGGCAAATACAAAATAAGTGCAGATAACAGACAATCAATGTTATGTATGTATTAAAAATAGGAAAATTAACCTTTTCAAGCATCATCATCATCATTTCGAGTAGGTGTCACGGTCAATCGACCATGCACACCCTGGTGTCAGAGTTCTTCGGAACCGCCTCTCGGCCTCTGACGTAGTTCCTTTAACGACTACCAGATGGTAGGCGGGACCACCGGTTTAACGTGCCTTGCGAAGCACGGAATCATCTTTATTATCAGACAATCAAGTGATTCAAGCCTGCAATGTCCTAACCAAACTGGAAACAACTAAACAAAGTATGCTTCCGGTGGGAATCGAACCCACGACCCCCGGGTCAACAGGCAAACGCCTTAACCACTGGACCACGGAGACCTTTTCAAGTTATTTAGTATTACGGATAGTCCACACAGATCCAAACAATTAATTGATGGATCTATTCTAAGCTCTTCCATGAATAACCTTATCGTTCCAATTTAAAAATAAAACATAATCAAAAATAATCATCAAACTAAATCATTACTGAAATAAATATGAAAGAAGCACAAAAAATCCAATAAAAATAAATGTTCAATATTTTATGATACCTAGTTTAGTTTGTATTTGCATACGAATTCACTTCAACGCAACCACTTTGATTAACAAAAATTTAATTAATAATCCATTATTTTTCAGAGCACGCAATCAAAACATTGATAGATATTGCTATATAGTATATAGGTTGTTAACCTCACTGAATAATAGTCCCACCCAATTAATTTTACCCAGCCAACTGAATACGTAATGAGGGCTTGATGTTTGGCAAATTATAAAAATCTGAGAATGCTTCAACTTATTCATTTTTCACATTGTTCGAAATAACTGGCCGAAAAGGTTGTATTAGTTCTTGAATATCGAATGTAATGAATTAGCTAGTTTTAATATTTTGATTTTAAGCTAAATGCAAACATACTTTAATCACAAAATTACTAATTTTGTTTAGATTTATAAAAAAAAAATTAAAATCAATTTTTATTACAGAATTTTAATTTGAAAATTTGCTTGCTTTCAAAATTGTATACTTTCGGTATTTTTTCTTTTGCAGAAATCTTTAATTGGCCTTACCTATTGAAGCCATTTTTAGTTATAAGTTTACATTGAAACGCTCTCTGTTGAATTAATAATAAATAAACCCTGTCCGATCGTTGAGAGTATGAAGCATATACAGCGTGATTTTGAACCCCCTAGCTATATTGAAATCTGGGAATCAGAATCCCTAATGGAACACAGAATTGCAAGAAAAAAGGTAATAAGCGAAAAAAAAAAATTGGACCTTCTATAGAAACTCGTCCAGCTGAATGGCGGCTTTGTATGGAAAACCCTAGTTTTTTTTTCGATTTTCAGCTTTTTTTCTTTCAATTTTATAATTCATTAGGGCTTCTGATTCTTAGATTCCAATATAGCTAGGAGGTTCAAAATCACGTTGTATTGTATATTGAAAAGAATCTATACGGAGATGCTGTTGTTCCTTATGTTAAGTATTTTTTTTTTATCTATACCTACTAATATTATAAAGCTGAAGAGTTTGTTTATTTGTTTGAACGCGCTAATCTCAGGAACTACTGGCTCAAATTGGAAAATTCTTTTTGTGTTGGATAGTCCATTTATTGAGGAAGGCTTGAGGCTATAAAACATCACGCTGCGACCAATAGGAGCGAAGGATCAATAAAACATGTTTTAAAAACGGGGAAAAATTATTCATCTATACTAATAAAAAACTAATTACGAGTAATCATAATAACAGAAATTGCCGCGTACGAAGTCGCGGGCAACAGCTAGTATTTTATACAGTCATCTTGGGTAACTTTGAATTTCATTCTAACCTTGAATCAGATCCAAAAAGTATGGTATTTTTTAATACGATTAAAAATCAACATAAACATGAAATTGGATTCAAAGTTAGAATGAAATTCAAAGTTACCCAAGGGGATACTACTTAATCTGTACATTCAAAGAATGATTAATAAATCCATACTGATCCATACTAATATTATAAATGTGAAAGTAACTCTGTCTGTCAAATTTTCACGCATTTAACCAATTTGAAAATTTTACTGTTCCCGGGCAATTAACATTAACGCGGGCGAAGCTGCGTACAAAAGATAGTGAAGAATAAATAATAAAGTGCTAATCCGTAAAATTATTGCAAATCATCATCATCAGGTCCTTTTTAGTCTCCACTACAGGAGCACGACCCTCTCTGTACTACTCATCATCATCATCATTTCGAGTAGGTGTCACGGTCAATCGACCATGCACACCCTGGTGTCAGAGTTGTTCGGAACCGCCTCTCGGCCTCTGACGTGGTTCCTTTAACGACTACCAGATGGCAGCCGGGACCACCGGCTTAACGTGCCTTCCGAAGCACGGAATCATCTTTATTATCAGACAATCAGGTGATTCAAGCCTGCAATGTCCTTACCAAACTGGAAACAACTAAACAAAGTATGCTTCCGGTGGGAATCGAACCCACGACCCCCGGGTCAACAGGCAAACGCCTTAACCACTGGACCACAGAGGCTGTTAAATACTGTCTGTACTACTAGAGCCATACTTGGCCAGAGCAGCCAGAGGACTTGGCCTACACTCTCCACGCTGGCCAGACGGGTGGGAGAGGTCTCTCAGATGTTTATAAGCTTTGTTTAGCTTGTATTTCCTAAGTCGCCTTCTACGACATCCACGGGAAGACTTGGAGTGGTCCTATTCTACTCTGCCGGATACCACACGGCTAATTATTGCAAATAAATTCTAGGATTTACTTAATTGGCACTTCACTTCATCTCTCGACCTATCTGAATCGTCTCTTACAGGCGTACTAAAATAAAAAGCTCCTTTGCATCTTGAATTTTTTAATGAGTTTTTTATTGTTCTACATCGGTAGGTTTAATGCATATTCATAAAAAAACTGTACAACAAGAATATTTATTAAATTGAAATAAGAATATATGACGTAAATTCACTTTCATTCTTTGAAACTTATTAGTTATCCAAAATATTTTTACTAGCTTTCACCCGCGGCTCCGCCCGCATGTGAAACTATGTCGATCGCTCGGAAACAGTAGTTCTTCCTGGGATAAAATGTACATAATGTCCTTCTCCGTACCCCCAGACAACGGTTATGCAAAATTTCATGATGATCGGTTCAGTAGATAGGGTAAAGGCGTAACAAACAAACTCACTTTCACATTTATAATATTAGTGAGGAAGGATTTATTAAAAAGATTCGGATAAAACCAGGATATTTTTGAAGCGCTTCTGCGAAGAGCTAAGGCGCAAATGAACTGAGGTGCGAAGAGCTGAGGCGCGAACACCTTTCCATAGATACTACACACGTATGGGTTTGATTAAAAAAAAATATGTTTTACTTCTAAGGGGAACCGCCAAAATTGATTGTTTTTTTTATTTTTGTGTGAAAATCTTAATGCGGTTCACAGAATATTCTTTATTTTTCTATTTTTGTGTGAAGATCTTAATGCTGTTCACAGCATACGTCTACTCACTTTCAACAGTATAGTTCTTATAGTTTCGGAAAAATGTGGCTGTGACATACGGACAGACAGACAGACATGACGAATCCATAGTTTTTTGCCATTTGGCTACGGAACCTTAAAAAAAGAACTTCGCTCAGTGAGCTTACGCATTATTAATGCTTACTCATATTCATTTTAGCAACGGTGACGAAACAAATATTAAAATTTCCTTCCATGCTACGGAAGGTTCATTAATTCGTTAGTCAGGCAGTCATCATTTAAAGACAGACAGTGGATAAGCTATATAAGATGCCCCCTCAAGAAAACTGACATCAGTTTTGGTTATACGCGAAAAAGAAACTAAGAAGAAATAAGAATAAAATTATTAATCAATCAGCACGATCAATTAGCCGTGTGGTATCCGGCAGAGTAGAATAGGACCACTCCAAGTCTTCCCGTGGATGTCGTAGAAGGCGACTTAGGAAATACAAGCTAAACAAAGCTTATAAACATCTAAGACACCTCTCCAACCCGTCTGGCCAGCGCGGAGAGTGTAGGCCAAGTCCTCTGGCTGCTCTGGCCAAGTATGGCCCTAGTAATACAGAGAGGGTCGTGCTCCTGTAGTGGAGACTAAAAAGGACCTGATGATGATGATATTAATCAATCATGGTGTTCGAGCTATGCTCGCACATTTGGGCGACCCGCGGCTTACATCATGTAGGTCGCGTGTGTAAGGAAACTCCGTTAATGATTAAATATTTTATTTTGAAATCACTCATTTTACAGAATATCGAAATTAGTTAAATACATCTTACCTTAAATATACAATCTCCACACTTTACGGAAAACTATTTAAAACAATACTTCACAACAAGTAAAGGTTAATTACGTCTTAACGTTACAGCTGCGCCAAACAGAATGCCCGAGTCGTCGATCTAACCACACAAGAGCGATCGTCCCCGTCACTCCATGACATCTTGCTAAAATGGAGTGGTGGGTACCAACAATAATTACACTCGATACAACCAATGTTGCCATTGTTGCTGTTTTTGAGATATAAGTGTTACTATTTGAAATAATACTTTAGATACGCAAAAATACGTTTATTTATACTGGGTTTTCATATAAATCGCTAACAGCTCGGCCATCCTGCAATAGCGGGTCCCTCCGCTATATGAAGCTTTACACACTTAAGCACTGCCTATCTTGAACAAATATTTTAAAGTAATAGAATACACAATAACCTTTTGCACACCAGCGCTTGTTTACGTTACTTCACGCCTGACGCCAGGCTAATACAAATTGTAATAACTTTAGTTGTCAATTGCGTCTCAGTCACGCGACTGTTTTGCAACTAAAGTAAGAAAAAAAAGGTCAATGTCGCCCAATAGGTTAATGAAGGTACTAATAGGTGTTTCAATTTCGTGATCAAGCGCAGTATTTTGATTCACATGACATACTAATAATGACAGGAGTACTAGTTTATAAAATATAGAATTTACCAGGCACTTAAAATGTCAACGAATTTAAATTACAATTATCTTAAATTCTCATAAAATTAATTATCTGAACAGTCATCGGCATCAGATTCTGATGTAACGATATCTCTATTAAATATAGGCCAAAGTTTCAGATTATCTACCGCTACATTTTCATACCGACGTAGGCTACGCTTGCGAATCAATGGTGTATCCTCTACTAAATAGCGGTCATTAGGTAAAACTTTAGCGATTCGATAAAGGCCTTGAAATTTAACAGCTAGTTTTTTTATTTTATTTACCATGACATGTTATTTCTCGTTTTAGGTTCACCAGGTTGCCGCAGTTATAACCAACCTTGAACCGCTTCAAGTCAAATCTAGTTTTATCTTTAGTTTATTTGTCCTGCAATGCGTTTGCATGCTTCTTTACGAACCTGATCTAAATTATCTAATGGCGTGTCCCTATAGTACATTTTTTCAGGGCCACTGTTGATTTTGAACTCAAATAGTAATTCTGATGGAGTGATCGAGTTTTAAAAAAACTTAGTTTTTTGAAATTTACGACACTGAGGACCCTAACATAGCTTTCAATAATTTTATAAATTTGTTTAAAATGTTTTATGATTTCTTTTTCCCTCAAAAAGAACTTGTAATAAAAGTTAATCATAAAATACTTCTTTGGAAATGTAGAATAAACCCATCTAAATCACATAAAATTAAATATAATAGATATTCAAAACTGTTTTTTTTTAAATATTAAAAGATTAAAATTAAGTCATAATTATAAAACAATAACTTCAAATAATAAATTTAAAACAACATGGCAAATGATAAATAATAACACATTTACATAGCGAACCGATAACTCGTCTTAAAATTGATAATGATTACATAACAGATCCAATCAAAATAGCATAGGCATTTATTGACTACTTTGTATATGAAATTAAACCCTTCCTGAACTAAGGATTAAATATTTGCTCAAATATTACACGTAGTTTACAATCTATGTTTATGCCCCCTAGTATACCATAAGATATTTAAATGATAATGACAAAAAATATAAAACAACACTGAAAGTGTTGGTAACGATGGCATTTAAACTTAAATAATTAAAGCAGTAAATGACTATATATATATGCCGTCATCTTAGTCATATTATAAATCTTTGTATAGAATCTGGCGTCTTTCCATAAGATCTGCAAATATATTGTTATAAAACCTTCATTTAACAAAAACAATAGAGAGTTACATTTTAGACCAATTGCTCTTAGTTAATTTTTTTTTTTTTTTATTAAGTTATTGAACAATATTTTAAATGAAGTGGACAAAAAAAAACGTGTTTGTGCCGTCTATTGCGATATGACGCAAGCATTTGATTATGTGCATCATAATATACTATTAGACAAGCTTGAAGTATATGGCATTCGAGGTAACGTATTACAATTGGTCAAATCTTATTTATCAGATTGTTGTCAAATCACAGAAATAACCTAACTGGATATTTACTCTTAAACAGAAAAAAAGATACACGTCTGACGAACGCTATGGTATTCCACAGGGGAGTATTTAGGTCCTCTTCTTTTTATAATTGATATAAATGACCTTCCCAATAATAAAGAACATAGCATGACATTATTTGCCGATGATAGCACAGTCACTATTAAATCCACTGATATCAATTCGTACAATTTTAATATAAATTCAACATTGGCATCAATAATTACGTGGTTAGATAATAATAACTTAAAATAAATCTTGATAAAACAAATATAATGCATTACAGCCAAAGACCTTATTAGAATACTTAATTACTTAATTGGAATATCATGGCAGCATAGCAAATAGTGTTGGTGCAAACAGCTTTCTCGGCATAATAATCGACTCGCGATTAAATTAGAAACCACAGATAGAAAATCTTTGCAAATGACTTAGTACTTCAAGTTATGCTTTATTTAGACTTTCGAGAAAAGTAGATAATGATGAACTATTAACAGCATATTATGGCTTAGTAGAATCCATTCTTTGTTATGGTACCAATGATTTTAACATAATATCAAAACAGTGTAAGGAGTTAAACTTGATACTTATTAAGAAAAAGCTTAAAATATTGTTATGCGAAAAATGTTATTAAAGTTTTAACAAATTATTATCTAAAAATCTGAAGTATTGTATTTTTTTGGACATGGATTCTTTGTAAATACTAAAACATTATTTTCCCTTTTATTTTAATTGTTGTATATTTTATAATTTAGGTAATTGCATGCCTTCTGTATTTATATGAATTCGCACACCAGTAATGGTAAACATGTCGGTCTTCTTATAACATATCCATTTAATGTATTTTACACATGTTTATGCAAATAATTAATGGGTCAGTTCATACATTCGTCTTCTATAGCTATATATAACTTGATGTAGTATCTCTACTTTATTGGAGATCTGCTTTCGCGACTGATTAGTCAGCCCTATTATCGGCTCTCTGCTTCTTGATCTGCTTATTGGATACTTGCGGAGGTACGATCGAGTAGGCGTACGATTGCGGCTTTGCCTGTCATTAACCAGGCTATTCCGCCCTTTCGTATGATCGGATAGGTATACGCTTGCGGCTTTGCCTGTTATTAACCAGGCTCCCTGCCACTCCATCGTATGATTTAATTAAAGAACGTTTACAGACTTGCCTGTTACTTATCAGACTCCCATCCGCTCCCTCGTTCTTATAGTGCCGTTGCCGTGGGGACTGCCATACGCTTGCCGGCTCACCCTCCACGTTATAGCGGCTGACCACATCTCCAACAGAAGATGTAGTCTCTATATCTGAATGTTAAATTGTCACTAATAATAGTAATAATAATAATTATTTATTTCAGAAATTGCATACCATAATGTTTTTAAAAACAAAATCATTTTAATTCAAATTGTCAATTAAATTAAAATTATTTACTAAATTACAATTGAATTAATTTACAATTGAATTAAATTACAATTGAATTAAATTACAATAATTAAATTACCCTATTCTAATACCTTCTCACCTCAGGCATTACAGCAACATGTCTATCGCTGCAATGTCGGAGGTAAGGGCAGTCCAATCTGTCTCCAATCATTGTTATTGTTTTGTAACGTTATCTTTTTGTTATTATTTATGATAATAATAAATTTCTTTACTAACTTAATACATTACAGTTTGACATTACGTTCGTGGCTTCCACGCTAGGCTGTGCCTGTATCGTAGTAGCCTGGTTACTGTTGTTACCTTAAACATATAATCGCTGTTCCTGATGGAGTACACTTAGACGCCGGCACGCGGAGCAAATTTATATTCGGATAACAATTTAGTAAAAATAAAATATATAGTGGTGTAAATGTGTGTGTAAGTGTGTATGAGTGAGTGTGATGTGTTCGTGTTTATGCATATGAGCGTAAGAGACGAAGGTGTTTATATGTTTATGTGAATGTGTGTGAGACATATAAATATATTTTTTATTGATTTATTATATTAGTGTTTCAATTTGTTTTTATTTGTACTTGTATGAAAAGTTTACAAATTAATACGAAATTACAGATGAAGTAATTTTAATTTATAATAATGTTGACATAAAGAAATGTTCAATTAAATGCATGTGTAACCCAAAAGTAAATAATTATGACTTTGTCAATTATAAACTAATTATATTTATTTTAATGAAATATTTGTCTACTGTTTCCAACAGTTAAATAGGCAGTTTTTTTTTTATATCGATATCATACCCTATTTCAGACAAATAAATGATTGATTGATAGATGAAGTGTTTTGAAGAAAGTAGATTTTAATTATTTATTTACTGCCTCCGTAGTCATAAACAAAGCCTCTCTTCTCAATATGGAAGCTCGTAGACAGTTGCACCTGGCGAGTTTACTTTTTGACATAATGAGGGTTTAAAAAAACCTGACTATCTTTACATGAAATTGCAGTTCACTTCGCAACGTCATCCGAGGGCCACTCGTCCTGTATTTTCTATACAGAGAAAAGTCAAAGTCAAAGATTTTTATTCAAAATTGGATACATGTATCTCTTTTTGAACGTCATAACAAGACAAAGGACAGTAACATTTATGCGGCAACGAAGTATTGGAATAATATTCCTGCTCCTTTAAGAAATTTAAATAAGAAATTAACATTTAAAAAGCTACTGAAATCACATTTACTTACTCTTCAGAAAACGGACATTAATTCAAAAATACTTTGCTTGTCGCAAAGCTAAAACTAAAGCTCTTCCTTAAATAATAATTAGTATTAATAACAAGTATTTTAGTATTTTATCTGCCATTTGTTGATTAATTTATTATGTGTTTCACTCATTGACTTTACACTTTGTGAGACAACCTGTTCTGTGAAATTGTTAGTGCGCGTCTTCTAAGGTGACAGCTGAAAATCAGTAGTTGCTCACTAGAGTAACATTTCGCTGAGCTGTAGCCTTTTTGTGATATAATGGCACACATACATATATTATGTTAAGTATTAAGTTTTATTGTAGCTTTCTGTTTTATTATGTGTGTTACAATGAACAAATAAAAATATGTTATCTATCTATCTAGTACAGTGGTAAAGGCGTTTGCCTGTTGACCCGGGGGTCTAGGGCTCGATTCCCACGGGAAGCATACTTTGTATAGTTTCCAGTTTGGTTAGGACATTATAGGCCTAAATCACCTGATCATCCGATAATAAACATGATTCCGTGCTTCGTATGGCACGTTAAGTCGTTGGTCCCGGCCGCCATCTGGCAGTCGTTAAAGGAACCACGTCAGAGGCTGAGAGGGGGTTCCGAAGAACTCTGACGACAGGGTGTGCATGTTCGTTCGACCGTGACACATACATGAAATGATGATGAATTATTGATGTTATGCTAGTATAATATAACAGTATAGAATAATGGCACGGATTTATGATATTTATTAATGTATATATTTGCTCAGGTGGGGTTCGAACCCAGAATTCAATTATAGCAGTTTTAGTACGATGACCAATGCGTCGTAAATTTAAATCTTATTCACCAATAAATTCAATTCTGTTTGTTATTATATTACGTTTAGTCCACATTCTATTTAAATTGTTTTGGAAGCACGTCTAAGATCATGACGTTTATTTATTTGACGTCGTAATCAAGTGATATTATTCTTTGTTCAGAGAACAGTATTATTTTTTCTTTTGTTAAAACAGTTATCAACTGTAGCGATGTAATAGTATCAGTAAATTGATACAAGATCTCTGTCAGACACAAGCAGGACCTACAAACAGTTTTGTGGGTGTTAGCTACTGTCACATTGAAATGTCTTTTTACTTTAAATGTAATGTACTCACACGTCCAACAGAATGAGACAATAAAGTAAATAAGTATACTGCATAATTCCGTAACCAGTAATAGGTTACTCACCTGCAAAACTGTACATGTTATTAAAATAGCCTGCCATGATATTGGCATTTGGATGTATAGTGCATGTTCAATATTATTTTACTATAAAAACAGTTTTACATTATTCAACCGTATGCGTTAATATTTTTAACGATATGTATGCTTATACAGAAGGTTCACGGTTCGTATGTATTTTATAAAATTACCGAATGAAATAATACATTCTAGAGTGTAGCCCTGGACAGTGAATTGATTAAGTCGTACACACATAAAAATTCTAGGGGGTACCCTAGCAAATTGCAATGTCACTTATAGTTCTTTATGTTTATAAATGCTATAGCAACGGTTTGAAGATTATTCCTAGATTGTAGCTCCAGCATAATGAGCATAATGATCCACATATACGGTAAACAATCCGAGGGAGTGCCCTAGCTAATTGTATACCATAAACTATATACCGTGAACCCAACAATAAAGCAATCGTAAAATTCACCTCAGAAAACTACTACGACAAGATCAAATGTAAAACTGTTGCAATATAGTAATATCATTACCAGGAGTCGCCTTTCGTTATTAAAATGTAATGGTTAAAATGATATATAATAATATAAAATACTGTGATTGTGGGCGGGATTAACGGAATAAGTATAAAAAGAAGAGAAAAAAAAAGAAAATTATTCCGCTGATCCTACTTCTGATATGTAAGGAAACTCCGTTAATGATTAAATATTTTATTTTGAAATCACTCATTTTACAGAATATCGAAATTAGTTAAATACATCTTACCTTAAATATACAATCTCCACACTTTACGGAAAACTATTTAAAACAATACTTCACAACAAGTAAAGGTTAATTACGTCTTAACGTTACAGCTGCGCCAAACAGAATGCCCGAGTCGTCGATCTAACCACACAAGAGCGATCGTCCCCGTCACTCCATGACATCTTGCTAAAATGGAGTGGTGGGTACCAACAATAATTACACTCGATACAACCAATGTTGCCATTGTTGCTGTTTTTGAGATATAAGTGTTACTATTTGAAATAATACTTTAGATACGCAAAAATACGTTTATTTATACTGGGTTTTCATATAAATCGCTAACACGTGTCAGCTACTTTAATAATATAAATAGCTCTATTCTTAAAACTTTTATTTTAAAACATATCGGGATACATATCGATGGCCTCATGATACATACATCGAACGGTCGGCGATACTATAGCGACTGGACACTGCCATCGAGAAAGGATCCGTCACGCCCAGCCATCATGTAACCAGCAAGAATAATAAACTACTTTCTCCGTGACGCGATTGTGTCTCCACACTACCATCTTCAACCCAGCAAGCAGCAACATCTCTTCATGTATGGTGTTGGGCCTCACACCAAGTCTGGCACCATTCACATGGAGTTCTAACAATTTGATACAACCATTCGTATGATATTTACAAACGCTTACGTATTAAAAACTACTAAAATAACATACATAGACATAAATGCATAGTGTCACATCTTTTTCTTTGCGGGGTAGACAGACCCTGTCTATAAGACCCTATTTAGCATGTTGGAGCGCGTGTAAATGGAAAATGGTATCAAAATAGTGATGGATTGCTAGCCGCATCGCCTATTGATATGATTCCGCAGATTTCAGCCCAATCTCTTGATCGACTTTACGATTACGCGGGAAGAGGAGCAGCTGGCACATTCAACGTTTTTTCTTTTCCCCCAGACCAGCATGGAAGTAATAAAAAGAATACTAAAATAAAATTACAAAACCTACTAAAATATCCGTATTTCATGCACTAGCCGAAATTAAATAATATTTTGCATAAAAGCGTCTCGTAATATGGAAAAAACGCCATTGTCCTGAAAGACAACATCTAAATTGTATCATCATCATCATCAGGTCCTTTTTAGTCTCCACTACAGGAGCACGACCCTCTCTGTACTACTAGGGCCATACTTGGCCAGAGCAGCCAGAGGACTTGGCCTAAATTGTATACGGCCTCACAATTTCAGGCAAAAGTAAAACCGCCTATCTCCTCATAATCCCGTTTTATTAATACTTCTTGAAGTAAATGCCGCTTATTTCTAAATTAATTTATTGTTCATCCTACCTCCCAATAAAACTGTTTAGTAAAACGAATAGAGAGGGATTTCCTAAAAAGTCTTGTAAGTGTATTTTTTTGTATCATCATTTCGAGTAGGTGCCACGGTCAATCGACCATGCACACCCTGGTGTCAAAGTTCTTCGGAACCGCCTCTCGGCCTCTGACGTGGTTCCTTTAACGACTACCAGATGGCAGCCGGGACCAACGGCTTAACGTGCCTTCCGAAGCACGGAAACATCTTCATTATCAGACCATCAGGTGTTTCAAGCCTGCAATGTCCTAACCATACTGGAAATATCTAAACAAAATGTGCTTCCCATGGGAATCGAACCCACGACCCCCGGGTCTATAGGCAAACGCCTTAACCACTGGACCACTGAGGCAGTTTTTGTATAAGCTTTTTTATTAACCTTCTTTCTTTCTTATACGCCTTTTCTCGCTAAGTTAGAGAACTTTATTACCGAGTTTAAACTATTACCCACCAAAATACGTCGTCACTTATTACTTTGATATTTTGTCAGCTGTTGTTGTTAATTTATAATGGTCGGATATTGGTTTAAACCAGGTACTCAGGTGTACCTGAGTACCTTCTTTAACATAAGAGAGAATAGGTTTTATAATGGCATTTTCAATGGGAAAAATATTGTACAACAGCATGTGCCTACAAAGACGAAAACGGCAATAAGTTGTACCATCTTAAATTTGTGTTGGCCAGAACTCTGTCGCTGACACAGTGTTATCAGTGCCATTGTATAGGTCCTCGCGTGTGCAGGTGGTAGGGCACGCAGGGCAAGATAACAGATGTGCCATGGTTGGAGGAGTGGCACCACATGGACAGGAAATATCAGAGCTGTAACCCCACCTATTCATGTTTTCCTTGCTTCGGCCGACTTGAGTCCGGAGTCTGTTCAAGGACTTCCATGTCGCCCAAGATAGATCATGACCAGGGGGGAAGATGCTCTGCCAGCGGCGGGATGATAGACGCTGTTGGTAATATCTTTCCTTCCAGATATTAAGCTAAGCTATTAAGTTGTACCATAATAATATATTCAATTCAATTCAATTCAATTCAATTCAATTCAATTCAATTCACCTTTAACCTATCTAGGCATTCAAATATTAAATACAGTTAAAATTATACCAGTTATTAGCCTAACGAGTTTAATAATTTCTTTATACTTGAATAACATAATAAGATCATCATCATTATTTCGAGCAGGTGACACGGTCAATCGACCATGCATACCCTGATGTCAGAGTTCTTCAGGACCGCTCCTCGGCCTAGATGTGGTTCCTTTAACGACTACCAGATGGCAGCCGGGACCAGCGGCTTAACGTGCCTTCCGAAGCACGAAATCATCTTAATTATCAGACAATCAGGTGATTCAAATCTGCAATGTCCTAACCAAACTGGAAACAACTAAACAAATTATGCCTCCCGTGGGAACCGAACCCACGACAACCGGGTCTACAGGCAAACGCCTTGACCACTGCACTACGGAGGCAGTTATGATAAGGTACAAATAAGGTAGAACTTTAGATCTCAAGCCTAAAAATAAACCGAGCCATCATCAACGCAACGGGGTTTAAACGCAATTAACATTGTTTTCAATATATAAATCAGTAAGTGAATGTATGTAATATATGAACTTTTATGAATATATTTTATTATGTTCCTTTCAATAAAATAAATTTTACCGAGTAACGTGGGAATCCACCCGCGAGACGTTTCCAAGACGTACGGCCCCATTTGTCAGGGTTTATCGGGCGCCGACGTGAGGTCACTTGTGTCACTACAACCGCCTAAAGCTTTATACTTTGAAAGTAAAACTCTTCAAATCAAACGACCGAAATAAATCCTAATTCTAACAAATATTGTAAATGCGAAAGTGAGTTTGTTTGTTTCTTACGCTTTCACGCCTTTACTACTGAACCGATTATCATGAAATTTTGCATACACGTTATCTAAGGTACGGAGAAGGATATAAGATATATTTTATCCCGCGAAACAGTACCATTTCCTAGGGATAAACATTGACGCGGGTGGAGCCGCGGGCAAAAGCTAGTTCTACATAATCAAAATATGCAATATAAGGTACATCATCATTTCAGCTGCAAGTAGACCTCTGCAGCAGTAGTGTACTTGCGGTCTACTGTATCTAGACATAGAGTCTACTATGTCTAGACATAAGCTTCCCCAAGAATTTCCATCTTCTTATCTCGATTCCGATGCTATATTTTTAACCGTCGCAAACGGGTTTGAGGTATTTGGGGAGCTACTTCCTGGGATGAATTAAGAATAAGTATGTGGCGTGGATCCTGATCCATGCCACATACTATTCCTCAACTCAATTCAAGGGGTGATATACTCAACTACCTGTAGTTGAGTATATCACCCCTGACCATTACATCATTCAGATTTGATGCGTCTAGCCTCGTATGTCAAACGATATCATCATTAACCCAACGCTAATTGTCACAGTTTGTTTCTATAAAATATTTAAAAAAAACTTTATTTACAGAAATAGATTTTATTACGATCTTTTCAATGGGATATATTGTCCCCCAGACATCCAACGTGTGAATCAATCGCCGAGACGTTTCCAAGACGTACGGCCCCATTTGTCAGGGTTTGTCGGCCGACGTGAGGTCACTTGTGTTGCTACGACAGCTTAGGGCGTAGTAGTTTGAAAGTGAAACTCTTCAGACGATATGACTAAAAGTTGAACAAAACAGGAATGGCCTGAAGATAAAGATTTTCAGATTTAATTTTTACCCACTGTGACGAGATGTATTTTTGTCTACAGCTGTCAAAATCCAGCCAGAATAAAAATTATGATTAAACATGATTGGCGGGTTTTGACAGCTTCTGAGTCGTGTGCCGTCACCTGGAGAAAATCTGTTCCAAAAACTCTAATCGCATTAATTTTTACATGATCAAAATAAGCAATATAAGGTGTATAGATTTGGTACATTTAGCCTCGAATATAAAAAGATATTATCGTCAACGCAACACTAGTTGTTATAGTTTGTTTCTATAAAATATAAAAAAACGAAGCACACACAACATATTGTTTACACAAACAGATTTTATTACGTCCTTTTCAATGGGATATATTGTCTCCCCGGCGGACAACGTGTGAATCAATCGCCGAGACGTTTCCAAGACGTACGGCTCCATTTGTCAGGGTTTGTCGGCCGACGTGAGGTCACTTGTGTTGCTACGACCGCTCAGGGCGTAGTAGTTTGAAAGTGAAACTCTTCAGACGATATGACTAAAAGTTGAACAAAACAGGAATGGCCTGAAGATAAAGATTTCAGATTTAATTTTTACCCACTGTGACGAGATGTATTTTTGTCTACAGCTGTCAAAATCCAGCCAGAATAAAAATTATGATTAAACATGATTGGCGGGTTTTGACAGCTTCTGAGTCGTGTGAATCTGTTCCAAAAACTCTAATCGCATTAATTTTTACATGATCAAAATAAGCAATATAAGGTGTATAGATTTGGTACATTTAGCCTCGAATATAAAAAGATATTATCGTCAACACAACACTAGTTGTTATAGTTTGTTTCTATAAAATATAAAAAAACGAAGCACACACAACATATTGTTTACACAAACAGATTTTATTACGTCCTTTTCAATGGGATATATTGTCTCCCCGACGGACAACGTGTGAATCAATCGCCGAGACGTTTCCAAGACGTACGGCCCCATTTGTCAGGGTTTGTCGGCTGCCGACATAAGGTCACTAGTGTCGCCACGGCCGCTCAGAACCTAGAAGTTTGAAAGTAAAACTCTTCAGACAAAGGGACAAAAAGTTGAACAATGGCCGAATAATTGTAATAAATTCTACATAATAATATAAGTAATATAAAGTTGAAGGGATTTAGTATATCATCATCATCACCATCTCAGCCTCAGCAAGTAGACCACTGCCAGCAGAAATCTACTTACAGTCTACTATTTCCAGAAAGTGTGGTCCAAGTACTATGAAATATGATTGCAATCCTATGAATCATTCGTCATAAAAAAATGAGCGATGAGAATCAATATTCTGTAATTTCCTCTTTAATTTAAGTTTATCCCCATTCTTAAGCCCAAGGATTAACTACTTCCGTGGTCCAGTGGTTAAGGCATTTGCCTGTTGACCCGGAGGTCGTGGGTTCGATTCCCACCGGAAGCATACTTTGTTTAGTTGTTTCCAGTTTGGTTAGGATAGGACATTGCAGGCTTGAATCACCTGACTGTCCGATAATAAAGATGATTCCGTGCTTCGGAAGGCACGTTAAGCCGGTGGTCCCGGCTGCCATCTGGTAGTCGTTAAAGGAACCACGTCAGAGGCCGAGAGGCGGTTTCGAAGAACTCTGACACCAGGGTGTGCATGGTCGATTAACCGTGACACCTACTCGAAATGAATGAATTATCAATACAACAATACGTATTGACACAATCATTTCTTTAAAAAAATGTGTCTGAACATCGAATATATTTACAAAAAAAATATATAATAATAGAGTAAGAGTTTGTAAAAAATATATATATTAAAAAATAAATATCAGTCTGTTTGTCTGTTTATACACGCTAATCTCCGGAAATACTGGACAGATGCGAATGAAACTTTTTTTATTGTATAGCTATCAAGCCTGAGTAACATATAGGGTATAATTTATTTTGAAAACTGGAACACCTGATGCAGATCTATAACGGTCCAGCTACAAGAAATATAAAAATGACGCCTTAATAAAAGTGGTTTAGACTGATGAGCATTTTCTGCGGAGTCATAAAGTCCACGCGAACGAAGTCGCGGACATCAACTAGTACACTATAAGTACGAACATAAAAAAGATGCGTACAAATAATTACATGGAAGGTAAATATGGAAATACCAGCCTATAAATAAAAAATGTCACACAGGTCATTGCCCTGCGGTAATGTGCCCAGAAGACTGGCAGCATTGCCACGTTGAATGGCAATGCTTATTATTAGGTAGGTTTTTTTTATAGTTAGGTATTTACATACACCAGTCAGTGGCATATATTCCATCCGTCGACGTTCCCGTAAAGGGGTGACTCAGCCCATCAAAATGAAAAACTTTTCCAATGGGAACAAAGCCGGGAACTCAAAAAAAATGTCATTAACCATACAAAAGTGTTCGGCCCACCCGGCAATTAGTATGAGAATTCGAAAAATCCCAGCATTGGTCCCATAGGAAAACATTTGGACAAATTTTATATTTTATTGTTATTTAATGACTAGCTCCGTGGCGCAGCGGTCAACACGCCAGCCTGCGACACGGAGTGACCGGCTTCGATCCCCGGCCAGGCCAAGATGGAAAATGATCTTTTTCAGATTGTCCTGGGTCTTGGATGTGTATCTATATATGTATTTGTTATAAAATATAGTATCGTTGAGTTGGTATCCCATAACACAAGTCTCGAACTTACTTTGGGGCTAGCTAAATCTGTGTGATTTGTCCGTATATATTTATATATATTAATTCACTTGCCTAAATTACTTGTTTGAAAATATTATTGTCTTTGTTTAGACTTCTAATTACTATTTTATTGCATATCTAATATTTTTATTTTTGTGTATTTTAATCTACTCCATTTTCTTGCAATTATAGTATTGGTTTATAAATTTTAACACAATGTTATATATATTTGCGGTAAAATGTACTGGGAAAAAAACTTAATTTTTTATGTTGTAATGTACCTAGATTTATGCATTCATTGAACTTAAGATACCATGGGCTCGAAAGCATCATAGAATGCAACCAGAACACAAAAAAAACAGAGACAGAGTTTTTCGACGTGATAAAAAAATCTATAAACGCCGACTACACGCACGAAAAATGTCACGTTCCGTGTGCAAGCGAGAGCGCAGAACAAGCGATAAAGAGGACGATTGGCCAAAGCGTTCAGCTTGTGACGCATCTATCTCTCTTCCACCATTATCACGTAACATTATCGTCCATAAACCGACTTTAAAAACAATCTTTTCTTTTTGTATTTCGAAAAATGTGGGATCACCCCTAATTAAAAGTTGTTCTAACCTTCCAATATAAATGAAAGTTTCATTTACATTTATTTAATTCCAGTTTTGCTACCCGAAAACTAACAGTAAGCAAATAAGCGACAAACAAACTCGGGTTTGGTGGTTTCGCTGTTTGTGGTACAAACAAAAGCTAAGCTAACATTCGTAGAGGAAATAGGGTTATTGACGTTTTCCCCCAATTACGTTTCCCTAAAATAATCATTATCATTTTTTCATCATTATCAGGTCTTTTTAGTCTCCACTGCAGGAGCATGATCCACAAAATATGTAAATTGAAATTGTATATAACATGACATCAGAAAACAAAAGAAGAGATAAAAATATTAAATATCTACAAAGCCCTTCATGCAAGTAGGCGACCAATACTGTTGAAAAGAGTTTCTTTCGGCGTCTTCTTCTCTGCAGTGGTCGGTTCCGAAACGCTAGTAGTTTGTAGCTTTTGAACAATCCTTACTTCCTTATCCTTACTAATATTATAAATGCGAAAGTGAGTTTGTTGTTTGTTTATTTGTTTGTTTGTTTGTTACGCTTTCACGCCGTAACTACTAAACCGATCATAATGAAATTCTGCATACAAGTTCTCTGGAGTACGGAGAAGGACATAGGCTACCTTTTATCCCGGGAAAAATTACTATTCCCGAGGGATCGACATTGACGCGGGCGGAGCCGCGGGCGAAAGCTAGTAAGTAATAGTTTGAATATAATATAATAAGTATTATTTAAAATGTGAATGGACGTGAAAAAGTGCCTGAAAAGGCCTATTTTTTGAATAAATCTTTGAATCTTGAATGACCCTCTCTGTACTACCGGAGCCATACTTGGCCAGAGCATCACTTAAATAATAATATTAGTAAAAAAACGACGGATTGCATTCTGGGAGTGCCAGCAGAAGTGAAAACTCCGCGCGGTAGAAAGAGAGGAGGATATTACTTCACGTCAGAACACGTGTCTGTCTTACGAATTTTCGATCAGGTCAATGAGAGTTTAGCATTTTTTACCCATCCCAAAAAGTGCACAAACCCGCTAAATAAGTTTTACTATAAAAACAATAAAACGAGAGCGGTTTTACTGTAATAATAACATGTACGAGTATATTTGCATTTACTAAAGTTAGTAGTGTTTCAAATTTAAATCGACATAGATGTAAAAAAAAATTGTCAAAGTCGAAGACAGATTTAATTTCATATCGCTTTTTTTTTTATTACGTCAGAGTTCACTACACAATAATTTATTGAATTTAAAAATCGAATGAATCTTTATTTACAAGCTTTTATTTAGTTTCACCTGTCCCGATGTTTGTCTGTAATAAAATCTTGGGAAATTTGATCCACTGGAGGTATCCAGTGGATCAAATTTCCCAAATTTCAGCTCAATCGGTAGATTGAGCTGAAATTTTGCATGCATGTGTAAATCGGATGACAACACAATATTATGAAACTCTTAAACTAAAGAAGATACACCGATCATATTTGAGTTCATTTGATTTGACTTAGAAAGTAATTCACAGTGTGGATACATTTATATTAAAAGCTTGTCACAAAAATGAATTTTTTGCAAAAAAAACTTATTTTATTTATTATTTTTGGTGGAAAATGAAATTGTTGTATAACGCCTCTAACCCATTATGTGAGCCGCTAAATTAAGACATATTACCGGGGGGCCGAGCATTAAGTGTCCGGGACAGCGATTTCATCTTTTTAGGATCGGAACACATATAGGATCACTCGGTTGTCCGTCTGTCTGTTTGTCTGTCAAGACCCTTTTTCACAGGAATGCGTAAAGGTATCAAGCTAAAATTCATATCAAATAACACAGGTCTACTGTCCCTTACAGTTGTGAAAAAATCAAACTTCTAAGCCAACGCAATCAAAAGATACAGCTGGTCATGTCTGGTTGAAGCGTGAAAATGAGACAGACTGACAGTTACTTTCGCATTTATAATATAAGTATGGATATTATCTTCTGATGGCTCAGTTAGCTATAACTTTGTAAGTCAAAGTAAACACATCTATTCGTTTTTGTGTGAAAGAGTAACAAACATTCTCACGTCTTCAAATAATACAAAATTTCACTTTATTATTTTTAGTAATAGGATTGGATAAACTAGATTAGAGGTAGATAGTAATATAATTTAACAAAACATCTTGTTGCACGTCACGTCATAGCTTACCATCTGAAAGACAGCCAGTGACAGGAGATTATTGTTGGTGTATTCACATGATTTTTTTACTGCACTCGATTATCAATGAAGATAGTTATTATTCATCTATACTAATATTATAAAGCTGAAGAGATTGATGTATGTTTGTTTGTTTGAACGCGCTAATCTCAGGAAATACTGGTTCAAATTGGAAAATTCTTTTTGTGTTGGATAGTCCATTTATTGAGGATAGAGGCTATAAAACATCACGCTGCGACTAATAGGAGCGAAGCATCAATGAAAAATGTTTTGAAAACGGGGGAAAATTATTCATAATAAAAAAACTAATTAATCATAATAAGAGAAATTGCAGCGGACTAAGTCGCGGGCAACAGCTAGTACAGTCGGCCAAGCAGATACCTGACCCCCTGACTTTTAAAACGTAAATTCACACTTTGCTGTGAAGCGCCACCTACCGTGATTTTTGGCAAGTAGACAGACAACTGCTAGTATAAACTTGTTTCTGATAACCTGCTCAGTTGCAAATTTTGTATTTCTAATAAGCTCAGCTAATAATTCAAGTAATCATCAATGGTAAGAACAAGAAAGAATCAAAAACAATCCTACGTAAAGTTCGATTCAAACCATGGACCTACGACTTGAAAAGCTAGCGCTCATCTCAATACGCCAACCGACGATATGACATCTCGGGCGAAATTGGCTATCTATTTCTACTGCTATGACATCATTGTCACCAACTGCAACGCATTGCTTTAACAAATAAATTGAGGGTAATCTATCAGATTTATTTATACCTGATACCAACTAATCAAAAATATTGTTCACTCGCGTCACAATTACATTCAAGATACTGCGATTACTGTGTAGTGATCCAAAACCCCACCAGTTATTAGGCATCCCGTTTCATCTCATATAGCAGATTTTGTGAAAGCTAATAGTGTATTGTGAAGACAACCACAGTATTTAAAGTATCTATATCTAGAGAGTTAGGTATCGCGGTAAGTAGAAATTATAAGTATTTAATATACTTACTTAATTGTCACACTATTTTTTGTTCCGTAAAACATAGGGTTTGTGATAAATGTCTAATATAAATATATCTCTTACAGAGAAGCACCGTCCGTTTGTGGATTCGGACATTTAAGAAGACTTGATCAACTGCAATTGAAACAGTGAGGAAACATTTAACAAGAACGAGATCGTATTTTATTCTGATGAAAAAAGTTTTAAGTCTGGTGATGATGGCAGAAAAATATTGCGGAGAAGACATGGCCAGCGTATAGCCATCAAAATAATTTGCCTTTGAGAACAGTGGCAGGATAACATTAGGTAAAAATATTCATTAAATAGTTAAGTAAAATAATAATAATATTTAATACCTCGTGTATTACGCAGTGTAGATTATTAGGTAACTGATCGTATTATTGTTTTGCAGTGTAACATTCCTACCCTTACTTTAATTTTCCTATTACCCTTTATCCCATGTAACATTTATGAAAACTAATTTTCATTATTTAAACAAGCGTAATCGTCGTCATGGCCAGAAAATGTGATCGTCTATTTGTCTTACAAGGACCCGTACGTTGTGTTTTGCTTAAATCAGTTACGAAGTAGTTGTTTAGTACATAAAATACATTTGATTAAAGGAATGTACGCATAAAAATAAAAACAGGATTAAAGTTATCACTTAGCTTTGAATTACTGCCGACACCGATACTGCGTGATGTTATATGACGTAGCCTCAGTGATGTAGCCGTCATCATGCCCCGTTTGATAATTTCGCCTCGCGATTTCTGTCGTCTGCCATATCGGGAGTGTCTCGATTCTCGTTCACGCATGAAACAGGTTTTCCCACAAGTTTATATTCATATAATAGAAATATATTAGAGCTATACAGGGTAAATAAGATATACATATAATATTCAACTTAAATTAAGACCTAACAACCAATTTTTCTCTAATACTCCATCTAGAAGAAAATGTATTGAGGCAGGCCATAAGACCTGTAGAATTCTTATAAAAAAATGGATATATGCGGGTCTCCCATCCATCCTAGCAACCCGCCCACACTATAGCCAGTTCCAAGACAGAATTGGAGGGTGCTGATGTTCCACATGCACCTGGCTATAAGTGTCCTGCAACCTGGCTGATCGACCTTCTAACCTAAATTCCCTAGACCCTATTTCCTATCCTACTTCGTCTGCAGACGTCTTTAACCTACTTTTCCTAAGCCTACGCTACGCCGGTGACTCTTCCAGATCACCTAGCTCTAGATTTATAATTACAGCTATCAATTTCAGGCTCAAAACCTCATTCTTTCGACAATATTCCCTAGAACTGCGGCTGTCTACAGTTAGCTTCCCTCGCTGCGGCTACTGCCGTATCTAGACGAAAGCCTTAAGCTTTGAGTAGAAAATTGTAGCTACTATGTCTTATGACTGCAAAATAATTATAATTAAATTAATTGAGTAATAGTGATATGGTGGAGTCTACAAAAGTCACCAGACGCTCTAACTAATAAAATAAATTTAGTAATAGCTTCTGATAATTTAAGAAATGTTACAAAAAGCAAGTGTCAGAGTAAGGGCTTGATGAAAATACGTCCCTATCAAACACCTAGTACTATTTCAGATCCATTACTATATTGACATGATCTCCAGCTAGACATCAAGACATTCACAAGAAATAAATACTTAAACAAATATGTATAATGCAGCGACTCATAATCTCACTTTTCAACGTAGACTGGACTGTACAACCTCGCCTTCTGACATTATCATACAATGTTAATTGTCATACAAATATATGAAGAAATATAATAGAATAATAAGGTTTATAAAATAATAAAATATAAATTTCATACAACCTTTGTAGCGTGATGTTAAATTTACCAGGAGATATCTGCGCAGTCTTGTGAAGATTCGCCCCTACTTCACTAATCACTTAATTATATATTTAAAATTTACAGCAGATTTTTGATTTTCATATTAATTTAACGCGAGATTTAATACAAATTATTTTAAAGACTCGGAACAACAAGCTTGTCTCCCGTAATTATCGAATTAAGTGTGATTTTCTAATTTTTATACGTTGTTTTAATTAATTTTCTTTAAAACACTCCCGACTAACTCAAAAATCGATCCGTACACGAAACTCTAATAATTAATCTTTGCTACGACTATCCGTACACGCATCCCAAGCCCGACCACCTGATCTCTTCCACCCCCGTCACTGCCAATCTCCCTGTCTTAGCCACACCCCTAAATTCTCCGAATTTTACTTAATTCACCCTGAATGGCTAAGGCAAATATAGCTATCCTTTTCTTTTATTGATAAATGCCCCTCCTTAGAACATTGAGTCAAAGCGAGTTTTATTTAATAATTGTAAAGCACAGTATTATTATATAAGTATATGAATAAAAAAAATATACGATGAAAATTCTGTAAATGACTGTGTCTGTTACAGAGCGCCCCTTGATGAACGATAAATTTTATGATAAGGAAATTTTGAGTGAATCACATTAGATTATTGTTGTTATATTATAAGATTATAGCCTACCTTCTAGAACCATATATTCTCATTCTGATTAGAATCTAATCATAATAGTTTCAAATAAAATCCATTGTTATTATATAATTTTTGTTACGCCTTAGAGAAAGATTCATGTATCAAGTTACATGATTAATTAAAGTTCCCATTTATTTTGTTGATCAATAATAAAGTCTTCACATTGTTTAAAATGCAAGAACGTTATATTTAATTAAACTATATTCTAATCAATTCAGTAGTATTGAACTATTATAAATCGACCAAGGCAAACGCAATACGTATTTAACATAAAGATCGAGTTTTAATGCTGATGAGGTTATAAAATTATTGATCAGTTTGAAAGTACGTACACGTATGATATTAACACATTCTTATCCAACGTGGGCCAGCTAGTGTCCAAGGTCACAAAACCCGATTATCACACTCAGCGTTTTATTGAACGTATATGTAGAGACGTATACTAACGTAATCAATACAGTGATGGATTGCTAGCCGCAGTGCCTTAAAGATACATAGTATGTTTTAACAACATCACAAGTATTCGTAACTAAATATTACCGACTCTACTTTCTTTCTCATCCGTGTATATTACGATCTAAGTACATATCCTATATCCGTAATTGGATTTCATTCTATTTTTAGAAATTGTATATTTTCTATAATTTACAGACAATATCATTATCCATACCATGCAGACGATCACGCTATTTTAAACTAATTAATACACAATGAATTATTGATCACTTAGCTGAATTCGTATGTTCGGCAACGCCCCTATTTCAGTTGCCAGCATATGTCCATCTTTAACTTAGGCCCATTGCAACCTGAAATTGATTAACATAGGCTATGATTACTAAATGATATTGAGAAATTTGTATGAAATAACATTAATTTTACAGAAATGAATTATTTGCAGTCTTATTTCAAAACCATATGAGGGTTGTATTGTGTTTAAGTGTTGCGATAACATAACTCCAAGTTCCTAACCATAAATTATGGTCCCTTTAAGAGCACTACTAATTTTACATAACAAGTTGTTTATTCACACTTGTACCTTGTTCAGAATCCCACGAACCTTATCGCTCAAAGATTTAAGTAGGTACTTCATTTGCTTTTATCGAATCCGAGAATTTTGACTGCGTAACAGACCCTCTTTTTTTTTTGTTTTTTCAACATGTGCAAGCCATGTTTCAAAAATAGCTTATCTTTACTGCAGGGCATAAAGAACAATACATATTTGTTGTATTGTTATTGTTAACCGTTTCCTTCCTTTTATTTCTCCCTTAAAATTACAACCAATAACTATTATTGCCTTATAACAAAGGTATAATATACATGTAATAATAAAGAACTAGTTATAAAATTCCCAAGAATCCACTTCTAGTTTTTTTATTTCTTTATTCATATTATTCTTTGCGATCCTTATGAATATTATTTTCCCAAAATCATAGAAGTGTACCTGTATGTAGCCCTATTGTATGTGTTTCGAGGGTAATATGTTTTTAAACCGAGAGAGTATTCGTTATTGTTCAAACTTCAGCTTTAAGCTTAAAACTTCAGCCTATAAACGACAATAACTTTTTACAATGTTAATTCAATTTTTGGACAGTGTGAGGTTGTGAGGCTCACAGATCCTATTAATCCTACAATAGCACATACGATCTGATTAGACTTTCTAATCAGGAACGTATCTACCATCATGTCCATCCATAAAATTGATCAGCACTTATAGCAAAAACGATTATAATCTATATCCCGAAGTCACACCTAAAACTTACATCTAAACAACTCCATAATACTGTCTTGGAAAATGTATAGTGTAATTTCATCATAGCTTAGCTTCTTGTGGAGTATGGAGTTTTATACAGGTGTTATAACACTTGGGATTATTTCCAAAGGATGATTATATCCATGGAATAATAAAACTAACCTAACACCAAAAATCCCCCTATACAAAACTCGTGTCTGTGATGTGTAGTTTCTAATATTTGGGTAAATAATATTTAAATTTGGAATTCACAAAAGAATGAACCCTATATTTCCCTAAGATAAACATATCCCCTTTTTTTTTGTTTGATTCTCTGTCTACCATAGCCTAAAATTTATTACCTTTATTTTTTGAAACCACTTAGTGTTTAACTTAAAGTGTGACGTGAAATATTATGCCATCAACAATTGTCTATGACATAATTATTTTTTATTGTTAATGTGGCAACACTGCCTCTTTTTTCTTTTTGATTCCACCATTGTACCGTGTAAGAACAGTGCATTACAAATATTTAAAGTTTACAAGTTTCTTTCATTTAAAATACAACATAATCTCTGTGCTCAACATAATTTGGTGCCGAAAACATTCAGTTATACTCTCAGTACATGTTATTTCGTATATACAGTGTTAAAAAAGATTACATTTACGCCGGGTCACCGAGTGGTTTGTTTTCGTTGCGCATCGCCGTTGCAGTCCGCTCTGACGCACGTCAGAGCCATATCGGCCAATCAGAATCGCTTCCGCGACGCTTCCGTCATCGTGAGGTGACTGACAACGACAACAAGAACATACTGATTTTGCAGGCCAACGAGGACCTCCGCCATTATTGGTCTCATTGGCGAAAAAATATCTTAATATCTTTACATTTACTATAATTAATTACATACTAATTACATTTTCCCGCGATGGAAGATAAGGAAAAAAAGCGGATTATCTTTCTGCGTGGCCAATGTAAGGCTACAATTACGAAACAAGAAAAGTTCCTTGCCGAATCTACAGCGATCACATACGAGGACTTGGAAGTGAGAAAGGCCGTAGTAGCAAGCACTTTGGATAAATACGTTCATTATAACAACCAACTGTTGCTCAGTGGTGAGCCAGCCGGGGAAGATGATATGGAGGAACGAATACTTCTTCTTCAAGCAAAAATGAGCCGGCTAATGAAGGGACTCAGCCAATCGACGAGCGATCCGCCACGTGGAGAAGATTACAAGGCAAAGTTGCCGGCTTTGGATATACCGGTATTTGATGGGAAAAACATCGCTGCATATCGGCCTTTTATCGAAATGTTTGAGGCCGTGGTAGATAATGATAAAAGAATTCCGAATATCCAGAAGTTATGTTTCCTCAAGAAGTATTTGCGTGATGAACCGTTGCAGCTCATCGACAATCTGCCTATAGTGGGAGATTCGTACACGTCAGCACTGCATCTACTGCAAAAACGGTATGAGAACCCAGCATTATTAGTGAACAATCACGTGTGTGTGCTTTTAGATTTGCCGTCTTTGAGTAAAGGTACAGCGACTCAGCTTAGGGAGCTTGTAGCGAAGGTTAGACAGCATATGACTGCGTTAAAAAATTTAGAGCAGCCAGTGCAACAATGGGATGCTATATTATCTACCATTATCTTAAGAAAAATTGATGCATTTACAGCCAGGTTGTATCACTCAGATAGAGACACTACTCAAATACCTACAGTGGATAGCATTTTAAATTTCTTAGATAAACGTGCGGCATCCTTGGAAGCTAGCCCATCCATGTCTGATAAATTTAAATCTAATGTAGAAAAGTATAAGCCTAAAAGTATTGTTTCTTTAACTACAAGTGAAAATATTCCTGTTAAAAAATGTACAATGTGTTCCCAGCCGCACAAGCTGCATACATGTCCACAATTTATCGCTCTGTCTAATAAAGACAGACTGCAGTATGTAATTAAAAATTCATTATGCAATATCTGTTTAGCTCGTCATGCCAAGAAATGCCGGTATACATTCAAGTGTGGGGAATGCCAAGCCAATCACAACACGCTACTCCATGTGGAGGGAAGCCGAGCTCAGGTTGAGCAGGATAATGTACATGCAAATGCCGTAAGTTTACATTCTTTTCAACCAGCTTATACTAGTGTGTTATTGCCAACAGCCAAGGTGTTGGTAACTGATGCTAATGGTGACAAGTTTGTGGCCAGAGCTCTTTTAGATAGCGGCAGTCAGAATTCATTCTGCACTACATCACTGGCTAATAAATTAAAAATTCCTACATTTGATTTAAACAAAAATATTATCACTTTAGGTGGCAATAAAGATGAGTGTAAAAAAGGAATAAAATTAACTATATCTTCCAGAGCACAGAGTTACAGCTTAAATATTACATGTTCCATAATTGATAAAATTACAACAAAATTGCCACAAACTTCATTTAATTTAAAGGGTTTTTCTATTCCAAAGTGTGTAGCCCTAGCTGATGACGAATTTAACATTTCAGGTGAAGTGTCACTACTGCTAGCAGCTGACATCTTCTTTAGAATCCTGATAGATGGCAAGGTTGAAGGAGATCCAGGGGATCCAGTCTTAATCAACACACGCCTGGGATACATCGTGTCAGCGGGTAACCACCCCAGTTCTATTTTTAGTACAGCCTTGACTATGCATACAGTTGATAATTTCAATTCTGATTTGAGTGTTTCAAACAATGATTTAAGCAATCAACTGAAACAGTTTTGGGAATTGGAAAGGGTTCCTGAGGTATATCAGGAGGATTTGCCCGAGCATGAGTATAGTCGCAAGGTATTTGAAGAGTCTGTGACCCTCACAGAAAATCATTTTCAAGTCAAATTTCCTTTAAAAATTTCTTTACAAGATGTTGATCCATCAAACTCTTATGCAATTGCATTACAAAGACTAAATAATTTACAGAAAAGGTTTAAAAATCATCCTACATATTACATTTTATACAAAAATTTTATACAAGAATATTTAGAGTTGGGTCATGCAAAAATTCTAAATTTAAATAATTGCAGCCCTGAAGACCAACCTTTATTCTTTCTACCGCATCATGCAGTGCTAAGAATGGAAAAGAAAACAAATAAACTGCGTGTGGTGTTTGATGGAAGTGCTAAAACCAAAGGGGGTCACAGTCTCAACAATATACTTTGCAATGGGCCAGTTTTACAGCGAACTCTATTTGAAATATTAATTTTGTTTCGCACTTACAAGTACACTATACAGTGTGACATACGTCACATGTACAGGAATGTCTTTATCCATCCAGAGCATCGTTGCCTGCAGAACATACTATGGAAGGACGATAATGTAATACAATGTTTACAATTACAAACAGTTACCTATGGGTTGACTAGTTCTGCATTTTTAGCAACAGCTTGTCTTATGGAGCTTGCCAAGCGATACCAATCAGAATTTCCATCAGCTAGTAAGGCTATTATGGAGTGTTCCTATATCGATGATGTTCAGTCAGGCAGTGATACTCTTGAAGGCGTTATTTCTTTGAAATCTGAATTATATGAGCTTATGAAGAAAGGTGGCTTTGAGTTGCATAAATATGCCTCAAATTGCCCACAAGTATTGCAAGATTTGAATAAAGATAAAATTTGTCAAGGCTATAAAGAAATTGATCAAGATAACTCTTTTCATAAAATTTTAGGGGTTGGTTATGACTCTCTGACAGATGTATTCAAGGTGAGTGGTAGAGCGCTGGCCGTCGAGCCTACAACTCCCACTAAACGGAGTATTTTGAGTATTTTAAGCAGACTTTATGATCCCATGGGTTTTGTTGGACCTGTCACTGCCAAAGCTAAATTGTTTTTACAACAGCTGTGGCAATATAATTTGGATTGGGATGCTCCCATACCTATTGAGTTAAATAAGCTTTGGAAGGAATTTTATTCTAATCTTGTAAACATGCCAGATATGTGTATAGATAGATATGTTCAGACCGCTGATGCTGAGCATACTGAGTTGATAGGCTATTGTGATGCTTCCTCCAATGCCTTCGGCTGCTGCATTTATATAAAAACTAAAGTAAATGATAAAATTTATGTGCATTTGCTATGTTCAAAGTCAAAGTTGGCTCCCTTACATTCAAAACTTTCCATACCTAAGCTTGAATTGAATGGTGCGTTGTTATTGGCCAAGCTTATGACTCGTGTTATTTCTATTCTTAAAATTAAAAAGGTTACTTTGTTTTGTGACTCTAAAATCGTTTTGGGATGGCTAGCCTCATCACCTATAAAATTACCTGCCTACATAGCTAATAGAATTCAAGAAATCAATAAACTTGTTTCTTCTTCTGATAGTCAATGGCTATATATTCCAAGTCTAATGAATCCTGCTGATATTTTATCGCGTGGCTGTGATCCAGAGGAATTAATTAAATGTGAGTTATGGAGGCAGGGACCTGATTGTATTAAGCACAGTAATGATTACAACTTTTATTTAAAAGAAATGGAACTACCCATTTCAAATGATGCCTGCAATGCAAATTGTAATGATATTCTCAATTTTGACTTTGTATGTCCTAATACAAGTGTAGACAAAGTAAAAAACAAAAGGATTATTTTACCTATCTTTGAGAAATTTTCAAATTTATATAAAACTATTCGTGTTGTAGCATTCATTTTGCGATTCTATGAAAAATGTAAAGGCAAAGGTAACTCTGGTAATTTTTCAGTGCAGGAATTTAGATTGGCTCTGTTGTGTATCATACGGGGTGTGCAAAATTTTTATTTCCATGATGAATTAAAATGCATAAAGGAAAAGGGTGTTTTAAAATCTCACTTAAAATCATTGTCGCCTTTTATAGATGCTGAAGGTGTCCTACGTGTGGGTGGTAGATTACAAAATGCCAATCTGGACTTCTCACAAAAGTTTCCTATAATATTGCCAAAGAACTGTCATGTAACTCGATTAATTATAAGGCAAGAGCATTTAAGATTGATGCATGGCGGTTTAAAACTTGTACTAAGCAGCCTTAATTTAAAATATCATATTATTAACTCTGTAAGAGAGGTTAAAGGTGTCATTCATAAATGTGTTACATGTTGTAGGCACAGAGCGCATACTGCTCAGCAGCTCATGGGCTCTCTTCCGGCTGAACGCACAAATCAAGGTCGTGTTTTTGGAAAATTAGGCCTTGATTTTTGTGGTCCTTTTGAAATTAAACAATCCTCTAAAAGAAGTAGTATTATAAGCAAGGGATATGTAGCAGTCTTTGTTTGTTTTATCACCAAAGCTGTTCATTTGGAAGTGGTGTCCGATATGTCCACAGATACATTTCTATCTGCTCTCAAAAGGTTCATTGCTCGGAGGGGAAACCCCTCAGATATCTTCTGTGACAATGGATCCACTTTCAAAGGAGCTCATAATAAGCTTAAGGAATTGTATGATTTACACAACTCTAGTAACTTTAAGGATAGTATTATCAACTTTGCTTTAGAAAGATATATACAATTTCATTTCATACCTAAATATTCCCCTAACCATGGGGGTTTATGGGAAGCAGCTGTTAAATCTGCCAAACATCATTTAAAAAGAATTTCATCATTTAAAGTTTTTACTTTTGAACAATTTAATACCATTATTGTTGAAATAGAAGGCATCCTAAATTCGCGTCCTATTACGCCTTTTTCTCAGGATATTTCTGACTTTTCATTTTTAACACCTGGTCATTTTTTAATTGGAACGGCCTTATCTTCCATTCCCCAGCCTAACCTTACTGATGTTCCTTCTAACAGACTCAGGTTTTGGAGATGTTGTGAGCAAGTTAGACAAAACTTTTGGAAGATATGGTCAAATGACTATCTTTCATCCTTAAATAAAAGGACCAAATGGCAAAAGGAATTTCCAAATTTGAGAGAAGGTATGATGGTTTTACTTAAATATCCCAATATTCCTCCTCTCAAATGGCCAATTGGTCGAATTATTAAAACTTTTCCTGGCAAGGATAACAAAGTAAGAGTGGTTGAGGTTATAACTGCTGATAAAAAGGTTCATTGTCAAGCCATTTCTAAAATTATTGTTTTGCCTATTGAAACTTAAGACCTATAGCTGTATTTTGGTTCTCTAACAGTTAACATCCATTGTTATCACATTTTCTATTATAACTGTGCTAGTTCATAATCAGTTCCTATAGTATATAGTTAGATGTCATAATATACTAATATGGTAATATTGTTAAGATAGTTATTATTTTCAACCTAAATAGTGTAACTTGCTGTAACAAAAAACCTAAATACATATGTGGAGTGTTAGTTTATTATCTTTTGAAAGACTTAAAGTTTTAAGTATTGTTTTATAATGTTAGGTTCAGTTTTTCGACTTAAGATTGTTTAGGTTTGTACTTAGTTTGCCAAATATGGTCTCATTTCAAAATTTTGATTTGTATAAGTTTAGGGCCATCTCGGGCCGCCCCAATTTATGTCTATGACATAATTATTTTTTATTGTTAATGTGGCAACACTGCCTCTTTTTTCTTTTTGATTCCACCATTGTACCGTGTAAGAACAGTGCATTACAAATATTTAAAGTTTACAAGTTTCTTTCATTTAAAATACAACATAATCTCTGTGCTCAACAACAATCCCATAAATAAAAAACAGTACTTCACAACTCTCTTAAGTTCTCGAAAGTTACATGTTAAGATGTTTATTCCCATGCTGCACCAATTCAAAACGTCAAAATTACCAAACTTTACGATGGGTACCTTTTTTTTTTTTTTGTTTTTCTAATGGACATCTTTATTGCCGTCAATAACTCGGGAATTTTACGAAGTTGTGAGACAATAGCTCCACTAACACGTGCAGATAATAAATGGGTCTCGTAGGGTCATATTGCTTTAGTCAAATTCTTATCTAATTTTAAAACTGCTAAAGAAATTGTATAGGTTTTTGTTCAACAGAAATGCCTTTGTTACCAATTTCCGACATAAGATTTAGTTTTGATTATTTACTTTACTCTAAAGCGGACCCGCCATAAAATCAAGGATAAAATTAAGCATCGTGCTATTTATTCTATTAATCTTGGAATTCTCGTCATCCAAAACATTATAGAAATCATAATATCAGTTTCTTCATTTACAAAACAGTTACTATCTTACTCTTTAGAAAGGTATCCTAATATTATAAATTAGAAAGTAAATTAGTTCGATCATTAGTTCGATACGTTTTCAAGCCTCAATCAATGATCCGATTGTTATAGAATTTTGCATACATACTTTCTAGGTACAAAAAAGGACATAGGCTTCCAAAAGGAACCATTTCCAAGGGACCACTAAAGATGTTAACGAAGTAGCGGTAGAAATTATAAAATAAATTATTATTTCTTCCTTCTATTCATTAGGTAACGATATACCACATCATTTCGTACAGGGATCGAACCTGAAACTTTATGCCTTAAAATTCATTTCGTATTAGTATTAAAGTAAACTTATATTTTTTCCTTCTATTTACTAAAAACTAAATATCACAATATTTCATACAGGGATCGGACTTGCCTGCAATTTCATGCTTCTTATTTTATTTTCTTATACCCTAACGTTTTCTTGTGGATTCGGTCAGCGATACAACTAAATAATATATATTTGATTGCCATAAAAATTAGTTATTTAAGCGGGAATCGAACCCACCTATATTAAGTATCGTTTTAAACTAGTATCAAATAAAAGAAAATTACATATTTTAGCACGGTATTTGAATCCGACTAAGAATTTGTTGGTATTTGTATTATTCTATAAAAACACCACATCTTTTGAGATGGAATCGAACCTCTCTTAAATTTATCCATGCTAAGTCAAGAACAGATCTATTAAAAATATTTATATTAGGTATAGTTATTTGTTGCAGAAATCATATATCAAAACCTGATGCTGTATGTAATATATATTTTGCGTAGGAAATGAACCTACAGTTTATATAACATAAGTTTCTATAAAACTCTTCATAAATCGGCAAATAATATATTTTTTTATTGTTTAGGAGTCGAACCTAAACTAGAAGTCTATAATTGACTACAATTATTTGAAATATAACCATTCACCCTTCCATCATTCTTTATTTCCTTTTAACCATAACTACTCAACAATGCAATAAACATATATTTAGAGCACAGAAAAGGATATATTTTACTGTATTAAAATCGTGAGGAAACCAAGGAAATCTCCTACTTTTAATTTTAAAAGCAATTAAATTAACTGAATATGTGATTCAGGATTCGAACCCGACTATTTCTCTCTCTCTCTCTCTCTCTCTCTCTCTCTCTCTAAATAATCTTATTCTATGATTATAATATTTTTTGTTACTGACCCTAACTGTTTCGCCCCTAGCTCTTAATACTTATTCTCAATAAAATAAATTAGACTTACGGAGTATGATTATAACTAAGCAATAAAATATTAAACTTAAATAAAAATATCATCCTTCACTAAACTAGTTCAATTTCAACAATGATGAACAGTTCTCTATTTTGTAATAAGAGTTAAACCTACAATGCCTTTATCCTACATATTTCCATAGCAACTTCCAGGTTCTTTTAAATGCGTTCTTGAGCTCAAAGAGTTCAAGATTGTATGACGCACATCCTGGCACTCACGGCACCACTCTGTAACATTCCTACCCTTACTTTAATTTTCCTATTACCCTTTATCCCATGTAACATTTATGAAAACTAATTTTCATTATTTAAACAAGCGTAATCGTCGTCATGGCCAGAAAATGTGATCGTCTATTTGTCTTACAAGGACCCGTACGTTGTGTTTTGCTTAAATCAGTTACGAAGTAGTTGTTTAGTACATAAAATACATTTGATTAAAGGAATGTACGCATAAAAATAAAAACAGGATTAAAGTTATCACTTAGCTTTGAATTACTGCCGACACCGATACTGCGTGATGTTATATGACGTAGCCTCAGTGATGTAGCCGTCATCATGCCCCGTTTGATAATTTCGCCTCGCGATTTCTGTCGTCTGCCATATCGGGAGTGTCTCGATTCTCGTTCACGCATGAAACAGGTTTTCCCACAAGTTTATATTCATATAATAGAAATATGATAGAGCTATACAGGGTAAATAAGATATACATATAATATTCAACTTAAATTAAGACCTAACAACCAATTTTTCTCTAATACTCCATCTAGAAGAAAATGTATTGAGGCAGGCCATAAGACCTGTAGAATTCTTATAAAAAAATGGATATATGCGGGTCTCCCATCCATCCTAGCAACCCGCCCACACTATAGCCAGTTCCAAGACAGAATTGGAGGGTGCTGATGTTCCACATGCACCTGGCTATAAGTGTCCTGCAACCTGGCTGATCGACCTTCTAACCTAAATTCCCTAGACCCTATTTCCTATCCTACTTCGTCTGCAGACGTCTTTAACCTACTTTTCCTAAGCCTACGCTACGCCGGTGACTCTTCCAGATCACCTAGCTCTAGATTTATAATTACAGCTATCAATTTCAGGCTCAAAACCTCATTCTTTCGACAATATTCCCTAGAACTGCGGCTGTCTACAGTTAGCTTCCCTCGCTGCAGCTACTGCCGTATCTAGACGAAAGCCTTAAGCTTTGAGTAGAAAATTGTAGCTACTATGTCTTATGACTGCAAAATAATTATAATTAAATTAATTGAGTAATAGTGATATGGTGGAGTCTACAAAAGTCACCAGACGCTCTAACTAATAAAATAAATTTAGTAATAGCTTCTGATAATTTAAGAAATGTTACAAAAAGCAAGTGTCAGAGTAAGGGCTTGATGAAAATACGTCCCTATCAAACACCTAGTACTATTTCAGATCCATTACTATATTGACATGATCTCCAGCTAGACATCAAGACATTCACAAGAAATAAATACTTAAACAAATATGTATAATGCAGCGACTCATAATCTCACTTTTCAACGTAGACTGGACTGTACAACCTCGCCTTCTGACATTATCATACAATGTTAATTGTCATACAAATATATGAAGAAATATAATAGAATAATAAGGTTTATAAAATAATAAAATATAAATTTCATACAACCTTTGTAGCGTGATGTTAAATTTACCAGGAGATATCTGCGCAGTCTTGTGAAGATTCGCCCCTACTTCACTAATCACTTAATTATATATTTAAAATTTACAGCAGATTTTTGATTTTCATATTAATTTAACGCGAGATTTAATACAAATTATTTTAAAGACTCGGAACAACAAGCTTGTCTCCCGTAATTATCGAATTAAGTGTGATTTTCTAATTTTTATACGTTGTTTTAATTAATTTTCTTTAAAACACTCCCGACTAACTCAAAAATCGATCCGTACACGAAACTCTAATAATTAATCTTTGCTACGACTATCCGTACACGCATCCCAAGCCCGACCACCTGATCTCTTCCACCCCCGTCACTGCCAATCTCCCTGTCTTAGCCACACCCCTAAATTCTCCGAATTTTACTTAATTCACCCTGAATGGCTAAGGCAAATATAGCTATCCTTTTCTTTTATTGATAAATGCCCCTCCTTAGAACATTGAGTCAAAGCGAGTTTTATTTAATAATTGTAAAGCACAGTATTATTATATAAGTATATGAATAAAAAAAATATACGATGAAAATTCTGTAAATGACTGTGTCTGTTACAGCAGGTTATTGGGGACAGATGTCTTTAATGGGCCCAGGGGAGCTGGTAGAATTCGGCGGCCGGATGAATAAAGAAAAATACTTGGAAATTTTATGAGATGTGGTGATTCCAACAGTGTGCAGTGTAGAATATATTTTATTTAAGACCATTGTTCTGTGATCTAACTGTTATTGAGTGACCAATTAAAATCCCAGATTGTAGGGTCAAATAGTGCTTAACTGAGACACGAGACACGAGTAAAGTTTGAACTTAAATCAATTTAGACAAAGAGGTTATACTAAATTAATAAATATGCGCATAAGTGATATGTGATCTGATCTAAAATGGTAAGTGAAATGACAAATAGACTTGAACAAAAGCTTCAAAATGGGGGTCACCCTCTCCCATATTAAAATTCATTTAATGCCATAGGTTTACATATTCATTCTTATACTATTATCGAAGCAAAGTTATTCACATAGCACTATTTGACCCTACACATTTAAAAAAATATAATACTATGATTAAAAAAAGTTGAGAGATGTAAATTGTTACTTATTAAGTAACATGTTGGTTCTCTCTACAGAAGATTAATCATAGTTTGAATTAAGTAGGCAGGTATTTATTTCACTGTTAATTTTTTTTGATGTAATAAAGTAATTAAAAATTTAAAATGCTTTTTATTAACAGTAATTAGCTCGGTAACATTATGTTAAAACAACCAAAATTACACCAACATCACAATACGAAGTTGGTGATATTTGTAAAAAATAAAAATCTTTGGAGGTTTTGAACCTGTTTCCTCATAAACACACTAATTATTAAACCGTAGTGCCTACCACTGCGCCACATCTAACTATTGAAGTATCTTTGAAATAAGCGTATCGTATGCTAGGGCTTGTTTTATTTATCAAAAATTGAATAGATGGCATTAGTCATCAAGGGTATCAGATTTCTGCTTATTAACCTTATTTGTTCATTAACAATTCAATAGATGGCACTAGTCGCAAAGGATATTACACTTGTATATTTTTATCTTTGGGTTTAAACCACGGATGGTTCTTTAGTTTGCGAAAAATGGCGCTGTTGTAGGGGGTCAGATATCTCCTTGGCTGACTGTACTATATAAGAATTATTTGTTCCTTTTTACTGAAAATAATAGTTTACATGCAGTTCCTATATTTTTTTTTTTTATACATGTATATCCGACGGCAAATGAGCAGACGAGCCACCTGATGGAAAGTGGTCACCGTCGCCCATGGACATCTGCAACACCAGAGGAGGTGCCGATGCGTTGCCGACTCTTAAGATACCTGTAAACACGCCTTTTGAAGGACCTCAAGTCGTAGCACACAGGGAAAACCTCGGGAGGGAGTCCATTCCACAATCCTGCTTTACGAGGAAAAAAACCACGTGACGCACTGACATTTTTGTAGACCCAAGTGTCAAGGATGTGGGGATGGACTTTACTCCTGTGGCGAGCGGTGCGGTGGTAGAAAGGTAACGGTGGCACCAATTCAAATAGTTCTTCAGAACACTCCCCATAGACGGTAAAATACACACAGAGAGCCAACGTCTCTCCGTAGACTGAGGGTGTCTAAATCGTCTGTGAGTGTGGGATCGTCAATAATATGAATTGCCCGGCGTTGGATGGAATCAAAAGGAAGGAGTTGGTATTGAGGTGCACCAGACCAGATATGAGAGCAGTACTCCATGTGGGGCCGGACTTGAGCTTTATATAACAAAAGTCTATGACCCGGAGTGAAGTACTGCCTCGCTCTATTGAGCACCCCAAGTTTTTTAGAAGCCATTTTGGCTTTACCTTCCAGATGACTCCGGAATTGGACCTCCTTTGTAATATCGACGCCAAGGATCCCAATACTCTTAGAAATTGTAAGAGAGGTGTCCCGGAACTTCGGTGCCATGTTAAATGGGGTCTTCTTAGCGGAAAACACACAGACTTGTGTCTTAGTAGGGCTGAATTGAACTAGGTTTAGTTTACCCCATTCAGAGACCTGCTCCAGGGAGGTCTCAATGTAAGACACAAGTCTCTTTCTGTTCTCTTCCACCTGTGTTTGAGAGATATTTGCACGACCTGCATAATATGCATAACCCGTACTGTCGTCTGCATAGCAATGGATGCTACTAGTGTTTAGCATGTCGTTGATGTGCAGAAAAAACAGCGTAGGTGATAAAACAGATCCTTGGGGGACGCCAGCATTGATGGGCATGATATCGGAGCATAAACCGTCTACAACGACCTGAATGCTACGCCAGATAAGAAACTAGTGACCCACAAGCATAGTCCCTCAGGAAGCCCGTAAGATGGTAACTTCGCGAGAAGAGCCTTATGCCAGACCCGGTCAAAAGCCTTTGTGACATCTAGACTAAATGCCAGTGCTTCTCTCTTGCTCTCGATGGAGGCTGCCCATCGATGCGTGAGGTACACAAGAAGATCACCAGCACTACGCCCGTGTCGGAACCCGTATTGACGGTCACTAATTAGCTGATGATCTTCAAGGAAACCAAGGAGCTGGATGTTTATCACACGCTCCATCACCTTAGAGAGCAGGGCGGTTATCGCAATAGGCTGATAGTTAGACGGGTCTGTGCGGTCCCCCTTTTTAGGAATAGGGTGAACGTAGGCTACTTTCCACGAAGACGGAACTTTTCTTGAGGTGTAAGACAGCGAGAATAGGCGTGCTAACACCGGAGCCAACTCAGGAGCGCATGCTTTGAGCACAATTGCTGGGATGCCATCAGGCCCGCTGGATTTCTTGACGTCAAGGGAAAACAAAGCGCGTCGCACTGCACTTTGAGTGAAGCGTATTTCGTGCATTGAGTGCTCGCATCGCGGTAAAAAGGGCGGCGATGCTCCTCCGTCGTCAAAGGTAGAATTTGACGCAAAGAGAGTAGCCAAGAGATCGGCCTTCTCTTTTGCGGAGTGAGCCAGCGAGTCCTGACGATTGTGCAGAGATGGAAATGAAGGGCGACAGAAATTCCCCTGTGTTGCCTTAGCAAGAGACCAGAAGGCTCTACTCCCGGAGGGATAGCCAACCAATCTCTCACCAATGCGTGTAGTGTGCGCAAACTTTGCTGCAGTGATCTGCTTCTTGTAGGCTCTTAAAGCTGCGTTGAACCGCTTCTTCAAATCAGAAGTATTACGATCCTTGACATTTCGCGCAGCAACCCAGGCTTCGTAGGCTTCGCGCTTGAGGTGGGCGGCACGCAAAGACGAGCCACGAAACCAAGGTTGAGACCGCCCTCCGATACGAACCGCTGAGCTTGGAATGTAGCACTCCATGCCCAGCAGTATCGCCTCGGCGACAGCTTTCGCACAATTGTCAGGATTTTCTGATGAGAAGCACAACCGTCTCCAATGGTAGGATGCATAAAACTCTCGCAATCCATCCCAATCCGCTGACCTATAATGCCACACACGACGCATACCAGGTGGTCTGGATTGCGTGGTCTGACCGGATGGAACCACAGCACGTACCAGGCAATGATCCGAGGTTCCCAGAGGGGCATCACGGAATACCTGGTAATCGTTTGGATGTGAGGTCAGAAGAAGATCCAACAAGGCAGGGTTGTGTCCTTCAATATCAGGTATTCTGGTAGGGCCATCAACTAACTGGTTGAGGTCATTTGTCACAGCAAAGTTGTATGCAGCCTTCCCAGCGTAGTCGGTCTTCAGTGATCCTAACCACTCTAAGTGGTGAGCGTTGAAGTCCCCTAGGATCACTACCTCCGCCGATGGGTGCTGCTGGAGAATTTCGTCTATGCCCTTCTGGACATGCCCGAGAAGTCGGTCTGTTTCAGCGTCACCGCTATGGGACCTGTAAAGGCACGCGTAGAACCGGATGCGGTCACCGTGATCTACGCGCGCCCATAACAATGACAGGTCTCTGTCCTCAAGGCTGCTGAGACGTCGACAACATACATCCTCCCGTTCGTACATACACACCCCAGCATTGGGCATAAACTTGTGCTCCAAGCTGAAACCGAGATACAAGAGATATGTAACGTCGGTCGGAGAGGATATTTGTGTCTCAGTCAGGAAAAATAGAGCCGGCTTAGTCGTCTCCAAGTGATGATGGACGACATTGAGGTTCGATTGCATTCCTCTAACATTGAAGAAGTCCACATTGAATGTGGAAGGGGGTGCCGCTGTAGAAACATGTTTTCTATTTTTCGATCTTGCCATAAAAAAGGTGGTTAATAGGGAAAATTGAGGATTTCCGTAGTTACGACAGTTACATAGGCAAAGTTAAGGAACGATGGCTCGCAATGAATGATCAGTGAGGTGCGCTGCTGGCACGGGGGACGGAAGGGCCCCCGATCCAACACAATGATCAGCCGCCGTGTTCCACTCCAGTCTCCCAGTCCGGCACGACGACCAATCACGAGCTTTTGACACTGGCGGCAGGACAGCCTCCCTAGCCGGGACAGCCAGGGTTCGGGTCCTCTACGTACCAGCGGGCGGCCAGCGGACAACCGTTTCATTGGGTCTCCCTGGCCCCCGCGCCAACGTCGCACCCCAAACCAGACAGTGCAAGACTCCAGTCCTTAAGGGACCATAAACTGTCGGGACTACGGGAATCGGGAATGGGGGATTGGCTCTCACGCGCAACAGTCGAAACACACTCAACGGTGCTTTACGACAGATTTCGGCATGAGGGTGGTCGCCAGCCAGTCGGACCCCACGAGGTCCTACCACCGAGCATGTCGGGTATTTTTCTCGCCTCTTACGAGATGCCAACCTGACGGGCAGTGGGGAATTGTATTCTACTCCGTCCCCACACGGAGGAATATATATTACTAGCTTTCGCCCGCGGCTCCGCCCGCTTCAATGTCGATCCCTCGGTAATAGTACTTTTTCCCGGGATAAAAAGTAGCCTATGTCCTTCTCGGAACTCCAGAGAACTTGTATGCAAAATTTCATGATGATCGGTTCAGTAGTTACGGCGTAAAAGCGTAACAAACAAACAAACAAACTCACTTTCGCATTTATAATATTAGTTAGGATTAGGATTATACGACAAATTTTTTGAACGTCACGTCACGTCTTTTCGTCGTCCCGTTGGACGTTGGTGACAGTCTTTTTTAAGTAGGTATCTTCGCATGATTTTTCAGTATACTTGCTTGTCAATTTATCAATAAGTCAGTTATTTTTTATATAATACTTGCTGTCATCGAACTTCGTTTCGCTTTAAGATAAAAACTATCCTATATTTTAAGTTGGACCAAATCACAGATGGTATCGACGTTTGATCAAAATTGATTTAGTAGTTTCATAGTTTATCCTGAACATACACCGTGATACGAGATTTTTATAAGTATAATATACATTTGAATTATTTGTTTCTTTTTTTATTAAAAATGCTAGTTTAAAGATAGTTACATATTATAATCGAAATGTATGTACGTAGTATATCGTTGGGCATCACGTCACGGCCTACCGTTCTCCAGTGCGACTGGCAGGAAGCTATTGTTGGTGTGTCCGCATGAATTGTTTAGTGCACTCACTTATCAACTAGAAGTACAGTTATTATTCATACAACATGAAATTTAATTGTTCCTTTTTTATTGTATTTATCTGTTCCTTTTTTATTGTAAGGCTAGTTTAAAGGTAATGAACGTAATTTTTTGTTGCACGTCACGACACTGTTTACCGTCCTCCAGTGCGAGTGACAGGAAGCTTTTGTTCGTATGTCCGCATGAATTGTTTAGTGCACTCACTTATCAATTAGCAGTACAGTTATTATTCATACTACATCAAAATCATTTGTTTATTTTTTATTGTAAAGGCTAGTTTAAAGGTAGTTTCTACATGATTAAACGTAATATCTTGTTGCATGTCACGTCACAGCTTACCGTCCTCCAGTGCGAGTGACAGGAAGCTATTGTTGGTGTGTTCGCATGAATTGTTTAATGCACTTACTTATCAATTAGCAGCACAGTTATTGTTCATACTACATGAAATTTAATTGTTCCTTTTTTATTGTATTTATCTGTTCCTTTTTTATTGTAAGGATAGTTTAAAGGTGATTTGTACATAATTGAACGTAATTTCTTGTTGCACGTCACGACACTGTTTACCGTCCTCCAGTGCGAGTGACAGGAAGCTTTTGTGGGTATGTCCGCATGAATTGTTTAGTGCACTCACTTATCAATTAGCAGTACAGTTATTATTCATACTACATCAAGATCATTTGTTATTTTTTATTTTAAACGCTAGTTTAAAGGTAGTTTCTACATGATTAAACGTAATATCTTGTTGCATGTCACGTCACAGCTTACCGTCCTCCAGTGCGAGTGACAGGAAGCTATTGTTGGTGTGTCCGCATGAATTGTTTAATGCACTTACTTATCAATTCGCAGTACAGTTATTGTTCATACTACATTAAAATCTTTTGTTCTTTTTTTATTGTAAAGGCTAGTTTAAAGGTAATTTCTACATAATTGAACGTAATATCTTGTTGCATGTCACGTCACAGCTAACCGTCCTCCAGTGCGAGTGACAGGAAGCTTTTGTTGGTGTGTCCGCATGAACTGTTTAGTACACTATTCCTGAGTAGGAACAGTACGATTTATCAGGATGAAAGATACTTTACGTTCTTCCCTGGAACTCTTAAATATTTCGGGCGGGTTATAAACGGGCGAGCTCCGTGGCGCAGTGGTCAACACACCAGCCTGCGACACGAGTGTACCCAGGTTAGGTCATGATGAAAATAACGATCTTTTTCAAATTGACCTAGGTATTATATGTTTATCTATATAAGGATCTATATCGCTTTAGAACCTACTGTTTCGGTCCGTGATGATGGCAAGAGACCGGATGGAATGACTCTGGTGCCTTGGCGATTGGGGTATCCTTTGGTATGGGATGCTACATGCGTTGATACCCTAGCGCCGTCTCATCTTCAGGTCACCAAGTCAAAGGCCGGTACAGCAGCAGCAGCAGCGGAAAGCCTCAAAAGGCACCGGTATGTAGGTATCGGAGACAGCTACATATTTGAGCCGTTTGGGGTAGAAACAATGGGTCCGTGGGGTCCATCAGCCCATCGTCTCTTTGACTTTCTGTCGAAGAGACTGATCGAGGTATCCCGCGACCAAAAGGCTGGCAGTTACCTGGCTCAACAGATAAGCATTGCCATCCAACGTGGCAATGCTACCAGCTATTGGGCACTTCGCCGCAGAATGACGGTTTGCAGAGACTATAAATGGTGAAATTTTTATCGTTTTGGACCCTTAAAGGGGTGACTCAGGCCATTTTTTTTTTCACAATTTTTTTTTGAGTTCCCACCATTCTTCCCATCCAAAAATTTGTTCAAATTGATGGCCTGAGTCACCCCCTTAAGGGTCCAAAACGATCAAAATTTCACCATGTATAATAGGTATTTATATTTTTAAGTAGTTTTAATTATTATTAGTATTTAGAGATTAAAATCAACTATTGCAAATCGAAAGATTGATTTCGTAAGACCCAATTGAGAGAGGTATACATAAACGATTTAATTATATTATTAAAAAGAATGGAAACTTTGGGAAATTTTACGGAAACATTGGGAATATTCCCGTAAATTTAAAATGTGTAAATTTCCGTAAATTTCCAATAGTCTCAGCGGCACGTCACTAGATACGAGTAACATACAGTCATTTCTTCATTAACTTCTACGAATTTAGTTTCAGCCACAAAGAGAATTCAGTATGAATGTAATAGCGTTTGCGGATGACAGTGACGTGTATTGTTTCAGACTGTCTTTGTTGCGATTGTCCGAGATTTGAATCACAATGTCCATTAGTCTATTTATAATAAACTACCGATTCAATCCGGCATCGGACAGTTTTGATGTTGTGCTACATACACAAAAAAATCAATTCGTATCTCTTCATAATACATTTTTGTGTAACAGATGTATATTTGAATCAATATCATCATCAAATTCATCAATTAATGTAAAATATTTCAATTTGTTACATTATAAATATGTGAAAACACGTAGGGGCCAATACTGGACTCAGGTTCTTTCGGCGTATTCTTCTCAGCTGTGGTCGTTCCGAAACGCTAGTAGTATATCGATTTTGCAAATAATAAAACATCATATGTCATTCAAAAAGATATGATATCCAATTTTGAATAGAATTCTATTTCATTTCAAACTGTATATTATGCGTCTGGTCTACTATATAGATTGCATCTTCTAAAACACGAACCCCTACCTTTTTTGTCTTAATCAATATCAAAATTTATCCACGTTAATCGGGCAGAAAACCGTATCTTAAAGTTTTCCTATTAAGCCGCCTTGAACGAAACCAACTTACAATTAATTACAAAACCGTTAAATTGACTTTATTTAGCGTTCATCTTGAAAACTCTTGAACAAACACTCGAGCTCCGTTGCGCAGTGGTTAACATGCCAGCCTGCGTCAAGATGGAAAATGATCATTTTCAGATTGGCCTTGGATTCACCAACAAAAGCTTCCTTCCTGTCACTCGCACTAGAGTACGATAAGCCGTGACGTGACATGCAACAAGATATTACGTTTAATCATATTACATTTAAACTAGCCTTTACAATAAAAAAAAAAGATTAAAAGATTTTAATGTAGTATGAATAATAACTGTACTACTAATTGATAAGTGAGTGCACTAAACAATTAATATATATAATAATATATACGGACAAATCACACAGATTGAGCTAGCCCCAAAGTAAGTTCGAGACTTGTGTTATGGGATACTAACTCAACGATACTATATTTTATAACTGTGACGGTACCCACATTATATTTATATTGGATTGTCATTGTGCAGTGAATGAGATGTCAATTTCTTAGTTCAATAAACCAGTCTATCGCTAGCATCCGTGTTTCCTTGACGTTACACTGGCGACGAGGATATTCAAAACTGCCACGCGGTGATACAGTTTTTATCCGGATTTATAATGCCGATCGGAAAGTTAGAACCGTTCAACGCTAATTCGCAACAATGGCCAGCTTATATACGTCGCGTAAATCAGTATATTTTGTTGAACCAAGTGAAAGACGAATTAAAAGTGCCATTGTTAATAACGGTCGTAGGGGAATGTACGTACGCGTTAATGTGCGATTTGTGTTCGCCCGAATTGCCGGAAAATAAAGCCTACGACGCATTAGTGAAGCTGGTTGAAGAGCATTTAGAACCGCAGAGGTCCGAAATCGCTGAACGCCATGTTTTTAGACTGCGGCGACAACGGTAGTTGTCCCAGTTGTAAAAAAGAACGGTGATATCAGAATCTGTGGGGATTATAAAATTACGATTAACCCTAAATTAAAAAGAGAACATTATCCATTGCCTCGTATCGAGGAATTGTTTGCGAATCTGAGCGGGGGAGATAGTTATACAAAAATCGACCTTAAACACGCGTATGAACAATGTCTACTTTCGGAAGAGTCTCAGGCCTACACAGCGATCACGACCCATGTCGGAACATTTTTTTATCGACGTACACCTTATGGTCTTTCTTGCATACTTGAGAAATTCCAGAAAATCATGGAAGAAACATTACGGGGAGTACCGGGCTGTGTCGTATTTCTCGACGATATCTGTGTCACCGGTAAAAACAGACAAGATCATTTGCGAAATCTGCGAGCTACATTTGAAAGACTAAAAAAAATGGGGCTTACTATTAAATTAAGCAAATGTAAATTTTTGCAACAGCAAATTAAGTTTTTAGGGTTTATTATAGACAAAGAGGGTCTACGGCCTGACCCAGAAAAGCTTAATGCCATTTCTAGTGCACCCATTCCCGAGAACGTGACTCAATTAAAGAGTTTTTTAGGCATGTTAAATTATTACGGTAAATTCATACCAAACTTGAGTGGTTTATTACATCCTTTACATAATTTACTAAAAAAAGACGTTGCCTGGAATTGGAGCTCAATGTGTGATAGTGTTTTTAATGAGGCGAAGCGCGCCCTCCTGAGCGAGCGCGTACTGGCGCACTACGAGGAGGGGCGGCCGCTGGTGCTGGCTGTAGACAGCAGCGCGTACGGACTGGGCGCCGTGCTCGCGCACCGCTATGACGACGGCAGCGAGCGCCCCGTCTCGTGTGTGTCGCGCACGCTCAACGCAACTGAACAAAACTATAGTCAGCTGGATAAAGAGGCACTGGCAATATTTTTCGGTATCACAAAACATCATCAATACTTATTCGGCAGACATTTTACACTAAGAACGGATCATCAACCGTTAACGTATATATTTGGAGCCAAGGGCGGAATACCCCAGACCGCGGCGAGCCGATTACAAAGGTGGGCAGCACATTTAGCGGCGTATGATTTTAGTGTCGAGTTTGTGAGGTCGGCTGACAACGGGCCCGCTGATGCATTATCGCGATTACCGCTGGCTCAGGAGGCGCGTTTGAAAGATACAGTAGATTATATTCATTTGATTGCGGAGTGCCTACCTGTAAACTTTAGAGACATTAGTAAAGAAACGGAAAGAGATAATTTGTTGTGTAAAATTAAAGGGTACATTCAATTCGGTTGGCCACCGTATACGAGATGGGACGACGAAAAACCATATTTTTCGAGAAAACAGGAACTGGTAACGGAGTTAGGATGTATTATTTATAAATATCGCGTTGTTATTACACGACGTCATCTCCATTTAGGCTACAAGGAAATGGTGCCGCAGAAAATGCGGTGAAGAACGTAAAAAAAGCTATAAAACGGGCACTATACGAGAACGAGGACGTACCGACGGCACTAAATAGATTTTTGTTCCAATATAGAAACAGTGAGCACTCGACCACAGGCGTCTCACCCGCGGTAGCTTTGTTGGGGCGGCGCTTACGCGGCCGGTTGGACGCGCTGCGACCCGACGTCGCAGCGGTGGTTCGCAATAACCAAGAACGGCAGATACGCGCGTCCGGTGGCACTCAACGTGACTTCGCCGTCGGCGATCATGTGCTGGCTCGCGATTACACCGCCCGGGGGGAGAAATGGGCCGACGGAACGATAGTTAAGCGGACGGGGCCGCTGTCTTACAAAGTAAACGTCGGCAAGGATACCTACTGGCGAAGACATGCTGATCAAATAATTAGAAATAAATTCTCTCTCTCTCGTACTAGTGTAGTGCCCGAAACAGACGATAGAGACATAATCGATGACCAAGACAATAAGGCTAACGATGCGGGAGATAACTTCGAAGACGCATTCGACGAGTCGCGGGAAGAATGTAATAAAGAGGAAACGGCTACAGATCAGTCTGATTCGGCAAATACGGAGACGCCGCGTGAATTCCCTCCGCCTCCCTCGAATGCGTCCGCTAGGTCACTCCGCGCCTATAACCGACAATTTAATAAATCTAAAAATATGGAGTAAATACAGTTAGTTATGTTTGTTGTTTCACGTTAAGTTATTTAGATAAGCGTATATTATGTTTGTTTGTTTATTTTGTCAAACAGTTTAATCATAAAATAATAGTAAGCTTAAAAGGGGGAAGTGTGACGGTACCCACATTATATTTATATTGGATTGTCATTGTGCAGTGAATGAGATGTCAATTTCTTAGTTCAATAAACCAGTCTATCGCTAGCATCCGTGTTTCCTTGACGTTACAATAACAAATACATATATACATACACATTCAAGACCCAGGCCAATCTGAAAAAGATCATTTTTCATCTTGACCTGGCCGGGGATCGAACCCGGTCACTCCGTGTCGCAGGCTGGCGTGTTGACCGCTGCGCCACGGAGCTAGTCAAAGTCAAGTCAATTCATGCGGACACACAAACAATGGCTTCCTGTCAGTCGCACTGGAGGACGGTAAGCTGTGACGTGACATGCAACAAGATATTACGTTTAATCATATAGAAAGTACTTTTAAACTAGACTTTACAATAAAAAAAAAAGATTAAAAGATTTTAATGTAGTATGATTAATAACTGTACTACTAATTGATAAGTGAGTGCACTAAACAATTCATGCGGACACACAAACAATGGCTTCCTGTCACTCGCACTGAAGGACGGTAAGCTGTGACGTGACATGCAACAAGATATTACGTTTAATCATATAGAAAGTACTTTTAAACTAGCCTTTACAATAAAAAAAAAAAGATTAAAAGATTTTAATGTAGTATGATTAATAACTGTACTACTAATTGATAAGTGAGTGCACTAAACAATTCATGCGGACACACAAACAATGGCTTCCTGTCAGTCGCACTGGAGGACGGTAAGCTGTGACGTGACATGCAACAAGATATTACGTTTAATCATATAGAAAAGAACAAAAGATTTGAATATGTACTCACATTATCACGTCTTTATCCCTGATGGGGTAGACAGAGCCTAGGGCCATCAGACCCAAGTGTCACATTTAGCGTTCTTATTAGTGAGCATCGACATCAAAATAGTTTCTGAAGGATTTTTATTTGCGCAAGCGGAGCGCGTATGTAAGCTAGTTAATTTATTATACCACAGCAGTTAAGTCACGGATCATATTTCTCTACATAATTAATGTTAAGCTAAAATATTTATTTCACCATTATTGACAACTTAAATTATACTATATAATATATCATTAATTCTAATAATATACATATATATACTTAATTTATTCCATGTAAAAATTTAAAATTAACATGATTATGTATAAGTTGAATTTATAAGATGACATAAAATGTAAATTTAAATTAATTTTATTATGGAATAAATGAGGCTTTTTTAAAATATGTAACAACGTGTTACTCACGTACGAAGTCAGCTACTGGCCGACATGTTTCGACCTCATCCGGAGGTCTTCCTCAGGGCGAATGTGGATCGAGACGCGCGTCCGATGTCCCGATCCGCACCGTAAGTGCGGATCGGACGACCTCCGGATGAGGTCGAAACTTTTCGGCCAGTAGCTGACTTCGTACGTGAGTAACCCGTTGTTATATATTTTAATAATGTATATATTTCACATTAGTTTTAATCAAAAAATAAATTAGGCTATTGAATTTAATAAAAAAAAAGTTTTTTACCATCAACGTACAAAGTAATCAAAGTATGCTCCATAAAATAGGAATTACTAGTAGCAGCTGCGGCTTATTTTAAAGTCGTATTCTTAACTTTAGTCGTAAACTTGCCGAAAAAGCCGCTTGAGCCTCCTCGTAAAACTAAAGGTGGGAAAGGAACGAAGTCTGCCTTTAGAGAATTGACGTTTGAGCTTTTAAAAAAATAGGAGAACTTATTGCATATGGTTTCTGTAACTTGTTTCCACTTATGCAACCCGGTATTTGTCCGCGTGGTGACACCTCTAGCCACGTGGGATCGGCACTCCACAGGTGGGATCAAGGTACTCAAATTTATTGCGCAGTTCAAATTGGACCTCTAAATTTAAATAAATAAATAAATATATACGGACAAATCACACAGATTGAGCTAGCCCCAAGGTAAGTTCGAGACTTGTGTTATGGGATACTAACTCAACGATACTATATTTTATAACAAATACATATATAGATAAACATCCAAGACCCAGGCCAATCTGAAAAAGATCATTTTCCATCTTGACCTGGCCAGGGATCGAACCCGGGCACTCCGCGTCGCAGGCTGGCGTGTTAACCACTGCGCCACGGAGCTGTCCAATTTGCTTCCATTCTGGTCTGGGAGACAAGAAAAACCGTAGAATGTGCCAGTTGCTTCTTTTGATTGGGCTAAAATCTGCGGAATCAAGTCAGTAGGCAAAGCGGCTAGCAACCCATTACTTTTTGGTTCCATTTTCCATTTACACGTCCTTCAACATGCTAAATGTGGCAATAAGGTCTTATAGGCCTAGGCTCTGTCTACCATGCAAGGGAAAAAGACGTCATAATAATGTATCTATGTAAATTTGCAGTATAATCTGACAAATTTACGATCATTTTCATTAGACATTCCTTGCTTCCAATAATAATAATTAGGGCAGCTTATAAAGCTAATAAAAGCTAAAGCTATTGGTGAGTAACGACCGGACAACGAACCCGAGTGCTCTAGAGAGTCAGTCAGAACCCTTACCCTCGACATGTCTTAAGCAGTCAGGGTGAAAACCAAAAAGGGCTCAAAGGACTCTCGGCTCTGGCTTGCCTTAATTGGCCTTCCAGAGCGGAGTCGTGAGAGCTGTTGCTCCAGGGATGTTAAGGGCATAGCGCCGCGAGTAACTTCGGAGAAAACGTAGCACAACTTTCGAAATCCCTGACTCGCCCACACCCGTGTTACCTTTTGTCGGCAATAATCGTCCGGTACTCAGACTACCGGACGATTATAGGCTAGTTTCCTGGGTCGTAATAATACCATAACAATTAGTCCGTTAGTTAGATAATCAAAAAATATTGGACACGTATTTTTTCTTTTGTCAAATATACAATAAATAACACATAATTATGTATATCCGTCTTCTCTGTTGAAATTCAACAGAGAAGACGGGTACAAATTATCATCAGCATGGAATCCAGTGATTGCCAAAATTAAACCGCGTCGGCCGGAGTTGAATAAAAAGTCGGACACTGTTAGTGTAGTGTGTACCGGGGCTCATGCCTAAAAACAAAACTTTATGTGGGTAGTGAAATAATCAAAATTATTACTGAAACTGCGTCCACCACCACAAGATGACACCGCAGTACTCCAGTCTCGTTGCGACCACGATGGATGTAACTCCATTGAAACGTCAACGGAAACAAATAATAAAAAGGTTCGTGCTAAGTCCCGTTTATATACATAATTATGTGTTTAAAGCGCGAAAGAAGAATACAATAAATAATAAAGATAAAGTGCGTCAAAGTTTAGGAGTGGGGGCTCGTGACGTCAAAGTTTGCAAAAAAAGTGTAGCAAACTATGACGTCACACGGAACTTCAAAGGGCTATATCTTTATCATTTTTTGTTTAATCGACAAAAGAAAAATAGGTGTCCAATATTTTTTGAATATCTAACTGACGGACTAATTATATTTTTTTAGGAAACTAGCCTATTGCCGGCAAAATGTGTAATAATCGTCCGATAGTCTGAGGGGGTTGATATAAGGTTTTGTTCTTCCTGGAACGGGTTCCATCAACTTCTCCGAAGAGCCAAGTGTTGGGTCTATATCCCCACGCAAGCCTCTCAAAGAACCGGGATCACTCGTGAATTGTAAGGAAATAAAGATATATAAATATATAGGGACAAATCAAACAGATTGAACCAGCTCAATCTGTGTGTACACCGTACAGTGGGGCTAGCCTCACTGTAATTTGTGAATTTGTGACGTAGGATATAAACTAAACGACACTACATTATGAAATAGAAACTTATAATATATAGATAGACATCGACGATCCAGGTCAATCTGAAAAAGGTCGTTTTATATATCGAGTTGGCCGGGGATCGAACCCATTGGACCTTACGATTCACCACTGCGCAACAGATGACGTAAATTCCGATAAAGAAAAACATCATCATCATCATCATATCAGCCGCAACAAGTCCACTGCTATAGGCCTCCCCCAAGGATTTCCAATACGACCGCTTGGAAGCGGCCTGCATCCAGCGTCTTCCTGCGACCTTAGTCAGGTCGTCCGACCATCTGGTCGGTGGATGTCTGACGCTGCGCTTACCGGTACGTGGTCGCCATTCGAGAAACCTTCTGCCCCATCGGCCATCGGTTCTATGTTCTATGTAAAAGAAAAACATCGTGAGAAGTAATCATGTACACTAGTAATCTATTATTCACTAGTGTGCAAAATGACCGTTGGCAGCTATTGAGCTTTGTCATCTGAAATCAGCGATAGCTGTACGCAGTATTATTTTCCTGTGTGATGATAGCTATCAGCATACTCCATAAAATAATATCCTAATGTAAACAAACAGAAAATTTTCTTAACAAAACAAAACACAGTCTCTCAATTCCTGTTCATTAATTTCGTTCAAGTCATACGGCAGTGAGTGAGGCATGTCAACGAGTATTTTTCTCCATTTTGTATGGTAATTTTGTGCGCACCCTGTATACTAATTCTGACACTCTGTATCAACCTTGTGATAAAACAGCTACGGAATATTGTAGTGTTGTATTGTATTTTTACATAGTACAATATTTCACGGTGAAAAGTAATCCTTATCGAAAACAAAATTTGTAAGGCAAAGAATTACATTATCAAGTGATTTTCTTTTTTATATCAGACTTTAAATTCTTTTTTTTTATTATATCGGCGTCTGCAATGCCACAGACGCCCACGGTCCAACAAAGACAGGTTAATAACACCCCTATTTTTAGTTAGGGACTAAAAACTAACGAAACGGGATTGCTTTGCATTAGCAACAAATTTCACGTTTTTTACCGCCATAAAACTTATCCTTATCCTTACTAATATTATAAATGCGAAAGTGAGTTTGTTTGTTTGTTACGCTTACACGCCATTACTACTGAACCGATCATCATGAAATTTTGCATACCAGTTCTCTGGAGTGCGGAGAAGGACATAGGCTACTATTCCTGAGGGATCGACATTAACGCGGGCGGAGCTGCGGGCGAAAGCTAGTTGAAATATAAATTTAAAAAATAATAAAGCGACCTATAAAGCGACAATAACAAAGTCCAATATTAACAAAAGGGTTTATTATCAGAGAAGGACGAGATTCGGGGTATTATGAGAAAAAAAAAATAATGTGAATTGGGTCACATTTGCAACCCTCATTTCGCTTTCAACGAAGGTCTTGTAATAATAAACAATACGAATTTTCGTTATACAAATTGGATTGATACGCAAAATGTCTTGCTAGGAAAACGGCACGTACAGATACAACGGAATAGTAATATTCGTAATATAACTAAACATAATATTCTACTAATATTAAAGATACGAATGTTTTGATATTTTTCCCAGTAACGTTTCAACCAATGAACAAATATTAAATAAATTTAACACATAGGAAGTCAGTTTTCCGAGATATATTTATGTATGCACTCCCGTGAAAAAACTACCTAGTGAAAATATGATTATTATTTACCTTAGGTCGATCAGAAATAATCTTTCATACAAAAAAAAAAAAACATCAATCAAATCGATTGACATTAAATTTAAATGGGACCAACTTGAAAGCTAACCCTTTTAAACGAAAAAAGTATTTTGAGAATTTGGATTACAAACATAAAAACTGTATTGATAACCTCCTCCTTTTTTTAAAAGTCGGTCATCATCATTTCGAGTAGGTATTACGGTCAACCGACCATGCACAGCCTGATGTCAGAGTTCTTCGGAACCGCCTCTCTCTGACATGGTTCCTTTAACGACTACCAGATGGCAGCCGGGCCCAACAGCTTAACGTGCCTTCCGAAGCACGGAACCATCTTTATTATCAGACAATCAGGTGTTTTAAGCCTGCAATGTGCTAATCAAACTGGAAACAACTAAACAAAGTATGCTTCCCGTGGGAATCGAACCCACGACCCCCGGGTCTACGGGCAAACACCTTAACCATTGGACCACGGAGACAGTTGCGAATTTTTTAAGTCGGTTAAAGCGAATTTCAAAGCACATTGACTTTTACATCTGAAGAGTGATTTTTTTTAAATCGTTTGTTTGTTATAGTTAGAATGAAACAATTACGGTATGCAAAACTTTAAGAAAGTCCGATCAAAAACCCCCAATTAACAAATATACGACACCAAAAAAATATTTATCCCATATTTCAGATATTTTTTTAGAATTTAATTTCCATTCATAAGACTTTTTGTAAAAAAATGTCATTTTGCGAATATGACATTTTGAGTGTTGTCTATTTTAGACTCTATAATGGTGTGTTTATGAGGCGTAAAAGAGGAAAATTATTTAGAAGTGTTGATTTTGAATTGTTATTTCATAGTTGTTTATTGTTGTTGTATGTTTATGAAGAGTCGAAGGCATTTATTGTGATTGTTTATTAGCTTTGTTTCAGTTGGACCATCTTACGATACGAGACTTGGAGTATTGTAGAATACATTTTTTTTATCTGCTCCCAAAACGGTTTGAACGACTACACTTATAAATGCTTTAATATTTTTTTAAATACTTATTTGAAAACTATTAGGTAAAAATAGCCATTACTAAAGTAATAATTATCTTTATTTGCATAAACACGGTAAAACACATTTTGGTGTTAGTATGGTCAAATAATCACGTCTTCTTTTCACGCTTGAACCATTGACCCAATATGATTGAAATTTGGTATATGGAGGTAGTTTGTGGCCCGGGGAAGGACATAAGGTACCTTTAGTTTCGGGAAATTCTACTGTTCCCAGGGATCGACACTAACGCGGGCCGAGCTGCGGGCAAAAGCTAGTTTTAAATATATAAGTATCACATGTTTGCATTTGCGGCATGCAAAATTACTTTGTTTTATCTCAATTATAACTCCCTATTATAGTCATATATAGTATAGAGCACTAGAATAAAATTTCACTATATACTTAATATAATTAAATAATTATTAGTATTTAAAAGTATGACACTAATATTATCATGGCTGAAATTTTAACAAAAAGAAAATGGTTGTCGGTAAAGTCTGAAAAGAGATAGGTGCGTCACAAGCCGAACGCTTAGGCACTTGCACACGGAACGTAACACTTTTTCATGAGTGCAGCCGGGCGGCGTTCATCGATTTATAAGATATTATCACGTCAAAATAATTGTACTTTATTTTCACAGGCACTTGTCTATGGTTCTAGTTCTCCCGAGGAGCAAAGTAAAACTACTTTACTGCACCATAAGAAAACATTTATATTATAAAAAAAAATTCAAAACGTTTATTCAATATAGGTTTCTTTGAACACTTATTAATTGTCATATTTCACTTCTCAACAATTGTTGACGTCAAAAATTTACATATGGCTAAGTTTAACGCCGCTTCCAAAGCGGAGTGCAGAAGAAGCGGCAACAAACTGCACAGCGCATTTTCTCCAAGGACGACATTTCACAATTTATGAAAATCTTAGAAATTAAGTATGTGGACTGAGTATACATTGGTATATTTAATGTCATGTTCGAATTGAATTTAAAAAATAATGTCATATTATTGAAATTAATAACACCGAAATAAAAAAAAAAATGTCAATTTATGTACCTACTAAAATAAAAATAAAAAAGTCATCTTTAAAAATAACACGTACAGAATGTACCACACATAATAGTCATATAAATACAGAATAACGAGGCGTCCGCGCCAAGCTCAAGCCAAACATTCTTATCATTAATAAATATATAATAGGTTTCACCGTATTGTATCGTTGTATCTGTATCGTATGTTGTTTAAGCAACACACAATTTGGCAATCTATTTTTGATTGACTAACCTCCTTAAATAGTGTAAATGCGAGGAACCAGAATGCCAACACTTTTCTATACGTTATAAATAAAACCGACCAAGTGCGAGACGGACTCACGCACGAAGGGTTCTGTACCGTAATCTATAAAAACGGCAAGCGACGTTGTATGGGAGCCTCCCTTTAATATTAATTTTATTTTAATATAATTATTTATTTTTAAAGTGAATATAATAACTAAATATTCTGTGAATATTCCAAGCGTCTAACTGTTGCCGTTATGAATATCGAGCAAAAACAAGCAAAAGAATCACGTTTGTTGTATAGGAACCCGTAAATATTTATTTTATTCTATATCTTTCGTATTTGTTGTTATAGCGGCAACAGAAATACATCATCTGTAAAAATTTCAACTGTCTTACTATCACGGTTCATGAGATACAGCCTGGTGACAGACAGACAGACTGACAGCGAAGCGATATTAATAGGGTCCCGTTTTTACCCTTTAGGTACGGAACCCTAAAAACGAGTGACTCACGTAATATTTCTTGGGGATTGCCGACTATAGTTTCGTATGTGTGACTTGTCAGGAGCCCATTTTCATAATTATCTCACGTCTTTATCTCATCTCAGCTTTTCATTAACGGCATTGTTTAAAGGGTTCATCATCATCAGGTCTTTTTGTATCTACTGCAGGAGCATGACCCTCTCTGTACTACCGGAGCCATACTTGGCCAGAGTAGACAGAGGATTTGGCCTACACTCTCTTCGCTGGCCAGACGGATTGGAGAGGTCTCATTGATGTTTATGAGCTTCGTAAACGAAGCTCATTAACGATTTAAGAAATACGATTTAAGAAGTCGAATTAAGAAATACAAGGTAAACCTTGTATTTCTTAATTCGACTCTTACGACCTCCATGGGAAGACTAGGAGTGGTCCTATTCTACTCTGCCGGAAACTACACGGCTATAGAGTTCAGGCTTAAAGAATTCATCTAGGTATATACATACAGACAAATATGTATGTATATCGGCGGTTTCTATAGAGAATTTCGAGTATATAGAATAGGCTAGTTTCCTAAAAAAATATAATTAGTCCGTCAGTTAGTAATTCAAAAAATATTGGATACGTATTTTTTCTTTTGTCGATTGAATAAAAAATGACAAAGATATAGCCCTTTGAAATTCCGTGTGACGTCATAGTTTGCTACACTTTTTAGCAAACTTTGACGCGCTTTATCTTTTCCATTTATTGTAGCTGTTACCCGCGGCTTCGCCCGCGTTTATGTATCCCTCGGAAACAGTAGAATTTCCACGAATGAAAAGTAACCTATATCCTTCCACGGGCCTTAAATTACCATCATACCAAATATCTGTTCAATAGTTGAAGCGTGAAAAGATGACAGAAAGACAAACAGGGATCACTACACAGATCTTTTTTAATTGTAATCATGAACCTATATACCCTTTTTAGGGTTCCGTACCCAAAGGGTAAAAACGGGACCCTATTAATTTCGCTCCGCTGTCCGTCTGTCTGTCTGTCTGTCAACAGGCTGTATCTCATGAACAGTGATAGCTAGACAGTTGAAATTTTCACAGATGATGTATTTCTGTTGCCGCTATAACAACAAATACTAAAAATCAGGATCAAATAAATATTTAAGGGAGCTTCCATACAACAAACGTGATTTTTTTGCTTTTTATGCTCGATATTGATAACGGCAACAGATATGCGCTTGAAATATTCACAGGATGTTATGTATTTAATTAATGATTTAAAAATAATTAATTAAATAAAAATAAAATTAATATTAAAGGGCTCCCATACAACAGACATGATTTTTTTGCCGTTTTTATAGATAACGGTACGGAACTCTTCGTGCGCGAGTCCGACTCGCACTTGACCGGTTTTTAATTGTAAATGTGAACTTATCTACCTATTTTTACTGCCTAATTCTAGAAATCAGAAAATTTTCATACAAACTTTACCCCTTCCTTTTTGTCCATATCGCCAACACAGACCTTTTTTTAATTGTAACCTTGAACTTATATATCTATTTTTATACTCTTAGTCTAGAAATGAGAAAATTTCCGTACAAATTTTACCTCCTATTTTACCCCTTCAGGGGGCAATTTTGTCCATTTTACCAACAGAGATCTTTTTTGATTGTAATCGAGAACTTATATACCTATTTTTATACTTCTAAGTCTAGAAATGAGAAAATTTCCATATAAACTTTACCCCCCTACTTTACCTTTTTAGGGGGGAATTTTGCCTAGTTCACCTACTCAGTTCTTTTTTTTATTTTAATCGAGAACTTATATACCTACTTTCATATTTGTAAGTCCAGAAATGACAAATTACCATATAAACTTCACCCCCTTATTTCACACTCTTAGTGGTTGAATTTCTAAAAATACTTTCTTAGTGTTCATTCACATCATAAAAAAGTCCCTGTACCAAATTTCGGTTCAGTTTCGGCTGTGCATTGATATATAAGTCAGGTTTGCTTTTTGCTCGCGGCTCCACCCGCGTTAGTATGGATCCCTCGGCAACAGTAGAATTTCCTGGAATGAAAGGTACCCTATATCCTTCTCCGGGCCTCAAACTACCTCCATACCAAATTTCATCAAAATTGGTTCGATGGTTAAAGCGTGAAAAGAAGACAGACAGACAGACAGAGTTACTTTCGCATTTATAATATGAGTATGGAATTGGTTTATGACTTCCAATGAAACACACATGAATTTCAATCGAATAACTTCAAAAACGGAAAGTTTCATACTAACTTGGCATCCCCGTTTTACCCCCTTAAGGGATGATTTTGAGAAAAATATTTTATTCGTGTTTCATGTCTTTCAATATAGTATCTTCATGCTGAATTTCATTCGAATAACTTGAAAAACAGCAAAGTTTCATACTAAATTTGAATCCCCGTTTAACCCCCTAAGGGATGAATTTTGAAAAAAGTATTTTACTCATGTTTCATGCCTTGTAGTAAAAAACCTTCATGCTGAATTTCATTCGAATAACTTCAAAAACGGCAAAGTTTCATACTAACTTTGCACCCCCGTTTTACCCCCTTGGGGGATGAATTTCCAAAAATCCTTTCTTAGTGCTCCCCTACGTTATAAAAGGAACCCCTGTGCAAAATTTCAAGTTTCTAACTCTTATAGTTTAGGCCCTGCGTTGATATGTCAGTCAGTCAGTCAGTCAGTCAGTCAGCTTCTCCTTTTATATATATAGATTGACAAAAGAAAAAATACATGTCCAATATTTTTTGATTATCTAACTGACGGACTAATTGTAATGTTATTATTTTATACCAGGAAACTAGCTTATTTTTCATATTAACGTTTTTAGTTTCATTTCGGGTTTGACAAATTCAACTAAAGTAAAATTTTGTATGTATTTACGTACAACAGTAAGCTTCATTTACGTATTATAAAATTTACAAAAACTTATAGAAAAATATTAGAAAAATGACGACGTTTTTGATCAAAACGGACAACATCTGAACGAGATCTTTTTATAAGCATTTATCGATAACTAATTCTGAAAAACAAAAAAGAATATGCATCCTAAATGTAAATAACATAGTTCACATTTAAGTTTATATAAATAAATGTGTTTAACTGAAAATCATAGTCATTAGGGACAAAAAGAAACGCCAAGGTAAAGATCATTATATACGAGTTTTTTACCAACTACAAAAAACAAACACCCGTCCTATAAATTAACCCACAGTTAATTTATAAAACGGGTGTTTTTTGTAAAAAAAAAGCTTTACAAATTCACATCGTTATAACGAGTAACGCGTTTGTTCAAAGTTAACTTGCGAAATCTTACTCTTATTTCTTAACAAGCTTTTGCCTGTGGCTTTGCTCGCGTTAAGTTTCATACAAACTGTCATCCCCTATTTTATCCCCTTGGGGGTAGAATTGATCAAAATTCTTTCTTAGCGGATGCCTACGTCATAACATCTGACTGCATGCCAAAATTTCAACCCGATCCGTCCAGTGGTTTGGGCTGTGCGTTGATAGATCACTATGTCAGTCAGTCAATCACCTTTGAGTTATATATATTTAGATTAATAAGTGTTAATATCAGAAGGGCGCTGTGAATCTAAGAAAAAATACTAATAAAAATATTGCGAGTTTTTAATACGTACTTTAACTGTACGTATAAAATAAATAAATAATTTTAATTGATTTGAGATGTTTTTTAGAAACGAACTTCATCCTTAATTTAAGGTAAATACAAGTACAATTGTACTCGTGACTCACTTCGCTGCTCCCATTAATTATACCTAAGTTCGACGTGCGAGGGTGTGTGTTTGTGTCTATCTGCGTTCTTAGCTTTATTTGATCGAAATCGTTTCGTTGAAAGCAGATTAACAATCGAATGTATTCAATACACTCGAGTGGGGCATCAAAGGAAAGGGAATGATGTGTACATTTCAAAACTGTCAGTTACATAAAAATCACATAACCGGTCTTAATGTTACGGGAAGCAAAAGTGGTTACAGTAGGACGGAAGCTGTTTCTTTATTTTTAATTTTTGACTTACACAATTAAGTAGACTTCAACGAACTTCGTATTGTCTACCGTAGACAATACGTAGTTCGTTGAAGGTTACTTTCGTAGAAGGTACTTCGTAGCTTCTACGAAATTCGTAGTTTCTACAACATTCGTAGCTTGTACGATTTTCGCTTCTACAATCCTTGTAGACCACGAGGAGAGTAATGCTGATCGCTATTTCAAATAAAGATCTCTAAAGACTCGCAGGCAGTCATCTTATAAATAAAACCATCGTGTCTGGAATGCTTGATTATTTGTACCATAGGAGGATTTTGCCATACTAACCACGCTAGGAATCGACGCTCGCGATACCCCTGTATTAACAAGCGCCGTTTGTTCGGCTTCTTTTACCACCGACGCTGCTGATAATCGGAAGCATTTTTATGCTGAGGAAGGATAGGAATTTGTTGCGGTAAGTTTCTAAATACCTAATTTAGAAACTTCCTGCTCGCATGAATGGGGTAAAAATACCAGCACGGGATGTCGAGCCGACGCGCTTATTGATGCTATACATACAAGCCATAGTATGGCTCCGGTAGTACAGAGAGGGTCATGCTCCTGCAGTGGAGAATACAGGGACCTGATGATGATGATGATGATGATACAACCACCAGCCAAGCAGTTGAGGATGACATCCCTGACCTAAAAACATACATACATACAAAAATGCTTTTCGCCCCAAACCGTATTTCGCTTCGCTAGCTTGGTCAAAAACTCGAATACATATACTCTTATTAAATTAGGAAATAAAATATGGTAAAAAATATTCAAGCGAATTTGAACCTGTGACCTTACGTCTGTCTATATACGACTTATTTCGCAGGTTCAAATCCCGCCCGCTTAAAAAAGATTTCTTTCACTTTATTTTAATTCCTAATTTAATAAAAGTAGGTATATCAAAATAGCATTGTGAATGCAAAATATAAACACTTAAAATATCGAATACATATCTTAATTACGATAAATGTAGGTATTTAAGTTGAGACAAAAGGTTTTTGTTTGTGTAGGTAAATAACAAACATAGATACATTACCTTATCCCAATATATTTTATTAGTTGGCTATCGTACTAACGCATGAGTGAGCCGCAATTTATTCCTTCGCACGCAAAAAGAAACACGTTAGATTGACAACTACTCGAATATCCTGTTTATCCATAGACTTACTACAATAATAGACTAAAATAATTATTTTTCGATGATTTTTAATTTTTTCACTTTGTTTTGCATAGTTAGGTAGTCAGTTGATAAAGCAAACATAGTTCAGTTTGCTTGCGAATATGAAAACTACAGTTTTCGAAACGGTACATGTAATAATTATGCAATTTGTGCAGGTACCTGCTATGGAAGAAGGAGGAAGATAAGGATAGTTGTATCAGTTCATACGAAGTAAAAAATCACTCCGTACATTTGTGTTATCTATCACACTAGCTGTTGCCCGCGACTTCGTCCGCGGCAATTTCTGTTATTATGATTTATTAGTATAGATGAATAATTTTCCCCCGTTTTCAAAACATTTTTTATTCGTGGTTCTACACTTTTTATTGGTCGCAGCGTGATGTTATATAGCCTAAAGCCTTCCTCAGTAAATGGACTATCCAACACAAAAAGAATTTTCCAATTTAAACCATTAGTTCCTGAGATTAGCGCGATCAAACAAACAAACAAACAAACTCTTCAGCTTTATAATATTAGTATAGATAGTAATATAGTTTAGATTTGGTTACACCTAAATAAATTCGCTCCGTTAGAAGTAGATATTGACAAGATAATTTCATGCACAAAATTATTTTTTGGGGTTAACTTAATCACGTCTTTGTTCGTTACGGGGTAGATAGAGCCTACAGCGATAAGACCCAAAGGCAACGTTTAGTGCCTACGCTGGTAGGCTTTTAGGTTAAAACCAAATCTAAGTCAGATGCTTATAGGCAACAAAAAATTTTTGCACCTAGATTTGGTCATTTACACAAAATTTAATATAATACTAACGTTTATATTGCCTACAAAAATGCCTCATAAAAAAATACCTTTACCTGATACAAAACTATTGGACTGGCTAAAGGCCTGATGTAAGCACTTACAAGGTGCCTGGCAAGCTTGCCAGCAGGTAATTCCAGCAGTACCTGGCAATTAGTTCCACTAACTGCTACTATGGACGCCGACGAGAGTGCTGCAGTACGATAGTGACAGTCTTTTCCAACCGTCACTAGATGGCGTCAGCTTAAACTTGGTTAATGGTTAACCCCAGTGAAATTGTTTATTTTTTATACATGTGAAAAAATTTTTTTTCGTTCTAAATAAAATATGTTTTTTTTTTTAATATCGATTTTAGTTGTGAATAAACTTATGGCGCCATCTATGTAAAGAGAATAAAACAAATCGTATGCGATAGGAGTTATGACTGCTGCTGAGACACACGAAAAAGAAACAAGCCTCCGTGGTCCAGTGGTTAAGCCGTTTTCCTGTTGACCCGGGGGTCGTGGTTTGATTCCCACCGGAAGCATACTTTGTTTAGTTGCTTCCAGTTTGGTTAGGACATTGCAGGCTTGAATCACCTTATTGTCTGATAATAAAGATGATTCTCTGCTTTGGAAGGCACGTTAAGCCGGTGGTCCCGGCTGCCATCTGGTAGTCGTTAAAGGAACCACGTCAGAGGCCGAGAGGCGGTTCCAAAGAACTCTGACACCAGGGTGTACATGGGTCGATTTACCGTGACACCTACTCGAAATGATGATGATGAGTTGAAATTTTCACAGAAGATGTATTTCTGTTATCGCTATAACAAAAACTACAAAAAAATGGAATAAAATAAATATGTAACCCTTAATATTTATATTTCTGCTCGTTTTTGCTCGATATTGATAACATCAACAGGTAGACTTGAAATATTGACATAAAATTTCGTTATATATTCAATTTAAAATAAATAATTAAATATAAATAAAATTAATGTTAAAGGGGGGCTCCCATTGAACAGACATGATTTTTTGCCGTTTTTTATAGATTACGCTACGGAACCCTACGTGCGGAAGTGTGACTCGCATTAAGCTGGTTTTTACTATTCTCCTAGACGAAGAAGATTCTTTCTCTATATCTTTTTGTGTCTGTGTCCTTGTTATCGCTGTTTGCACCCGAAACATGTTCACGGAATACAGGCTGTTTATTCGAGGATGATAATGTGATGGACAGATAATTGTTACGTGATAGAAGTATCGACATTTAAAAGATTCTTTCTTTTGTTCATTTGTACGGTCATCTGCAAAAGTCCATATACAGCGTAACATAACCAACGACGGTTCCGAAGGGGTGACTCAGCCCGTCAAGATGAACAACTTTTCCTATGGGACCGATGCTGGGATTGATATTATAGCATGTATATTATTTTGTATATTTTGTATTAGCCGTGTGGTATCCGGCAGAGTAGAATAGGACCACTCCAAGTCTTCCCGTGGATGTCGTAGAAGGCGACTTAGGAAATACAAGCTAAACAAAGCTTATAAACATCTAAGACACCTCTCCAACCCGTCTGGCCAGCGTGGAGAGTGTAGGCCAAGTCCTCTGGCTGCTCTGGCCAAGTATGGCCCTAGTAGTACAGAGAGGGTCGTGCTCCTGTAGTGGAGACTAGGACCTGATGATGATGATGATGATTATTTTGTAAAATCATTATTAACCTTTTGACCGCGAACGTCGGTATAAATCCGACATACATTTTCTATAAAAATGCTTGTCGGATTTATCCGACGTACGCGGTAAAAGGGTTTAAGATAAAAATCTGATTTGTTGTGGTTTTTAAATTATTTTCATTGATGTATGTTTCATTTTGAAAATATGTTTTATGTTAACACAAAAACCATGTTATAATGATTTTTGGGTGTTGTTCTATATACTTATCGATACTTCTTTATTAATATTGTAAAGAAAATAGTGTTTGTATCATCATCATCAGGTCTTTATTTAGTCTCCTCTGCAGGAGCATACCCTCTCTGTGCTACCGGAGCCATACTTAGCCAGAGCAGACAGAGGATTTGACCTACACTCTCCTCGCTGGCCAGACGGGTTGGAGAGGTATCATTGATGTTTATGAGCTATATTATATTATACTATTGTTAAGTGTTTGTATATTTGTTTGTAATCATTCAATTACTCAAAAGACTACAGATGCAATTTAAAAATATTTTATCAATAGATAGCTGTATTATTAGCGACTAACAGCGTTGTACTCACCGACCAGATGGTCGGATGACCTGAGCAAGGTCGTAGGAAGACGCTGGATGCAGGCCGCTTCCAACCGGTCGTATTAGGAATCCTTGGGGGAGGCCTATATGCAGCAGTGGACTGCGGCTCATATGATGATGATGATGATAGCGAGTGACATAGGCTAATTTACACGGAACAAGTCGCGAAACAGCTTATTATTTATAAAACCTATTTAACCGACTTCAAAAAACGAAGAGCTCATCGATTCGGTAGTATTTTAATATTTGTTACCTAAGTAAGAACTCCGCCATTAATGAACAGATTTCAAAACTCCATTTTTTAACGGGTATTCTTTCAAGTGGGTCTTATTAAAATTTCATCACAAACGGTTCAGTAGTTTAATTGAAGTCAGTTTTTTAATGAAAGATTATTTAATTGTCGATGCATATTTTTTATTCGTGTAATGTAATCGCTTTCTCGGCCTACCTCGGCGACAATGATCATCTACAAGCGAGCACTCTATTGTTATCCTTGTTCTTCTCTCTCGATACATTCTAGAAACTAGTAGGGTCTTCTCTCTCTAATGCGTTCCCTCGCTGATGAGGATCGTGGGCCCTCTGAACATGGCTGTAGATAAGTTCTGGCCATTTGTCTCGGTCTGCTGCATATCGGACCGCCGTTGTAATAGATGTCCCCAGTAGTTGATTTATTTGATCTGACCATCTCGTTGGGCTTTGCCTCTTGATCTTTTCCCTTCTATTTTGTAGGTTAGTCTTTCCAGATTGTCAGGTGTTCTGCGGTAGGGTCTTATATCTGACACAAACGAGTGGACAAAATGGATGAGACCTTTGCCCACCAGCCCTACTGGTAGGCAAAGGTCTCACCAATTTTTATACCACGATATTGGTTAATAATAATTTGCTGTTAGAAAAAATGGGACTTCCCTAACTGTAGGATATTGCGGGAAGTAAATAGACTGTATTGCATAGGTACTGGTTATAATATACAAAAAATTTCAAAGTTGGAGACTTACTCCGTGGTTGGAGATGTGTGTAATAGAACAAAAGCCAAATTAAAGTGTCATCTTAAATTTGAATGTAACTCCCCCGCAGTGTTGCCCGCGCGAGAGTTTGCGTTTTGTTTTTATGTTTCTTAACAGCTGTCTGTATAATCCTGTCTGCTCTGGCCAAGTATGACTCCGGTAGTACAGAGAGGGTCATGCTCCTGCAGTGGAGACTAAAAAGACTTGATGATGATGATGGCTGTCTGTAAAGTCGGTTTGCGGACGATAATTTTACGTGATATCGGTGGAAGAGAAAAAGATGCGTTACAAGCCGAATGCTAAGGCGCCTCTCTATTGCTTGTTCCGCCTCTTTATTGCTTGGTGCATTCTCGCTAGCACCCGGAACGTGACACTTTTCGTGTGTGCAGCTGGCGTTAATCGAGTTATAAGACGTTATGGCGTCAAAAAAAAAGTAAGCGTACTATATATTTTTTTACAAATTAATAAATGTTAAATATATGTAAAACGAGTTACGAATAAGTAAAACGATGCATTGTAGTCTTTTGAAGATAAACAGATGTTGCTGTGTAAAAGATTAAAATATATACGTTTATACCTATATATATACATATATATTGTTGTATCGGAATCTAGTTAATCATTTCATTGTATGTATCACTATCTCAGTACGCTAATAGGCCTATTTAAAACGTAATCCTTTTGTAAACGAGTCAGTCGCATTATACACTTGCACATAACCACACTCTTCTTATTCGAAATATTCCCTATCAGTGCGTTTGAACCTTAATACCATCATCATATGGTCGCAAATCGAGCCGCATACTGCAGCTGCCTACGGACGGCCGGCCGAGCTCCGTGAACAAAAGAACCGCATTCCAGAGATAAGCGATGAATAGATGTTTACGCCAGATCGGTGATTTTTACTTACCTGTTTTGCATTGAACTGGACATCGAGTTATTGAAGATAATTACGAACAATTTATTCACTGTGTGTTTTGGAAGTGATTTTAAGTCAATTAAATATTATTTTGGACAATTAAATTAGTGAAAAGAACTGCAAATTCAGTGAAATAAATAGTGAAAACGAAAAATGGCTGCTACTAAGGAACAAATGCAACTTCTCTCTGTATTGGAAGACACGGCTAATTTATTTAGAAAAACACAAATTAATTTAACGAAATGTCCGAAGGCCCGTTTGACTAAAGGTTACATAGAAGCGCGCATGTCAATAATAGATGACTACTGGAAATCTTTTAAGGAAGCTCATCAACAATTAGTCAAAATTACGCCAAAGGAACAAAAGGGAACCATGCCTTATTTTTTAAATGAGGATTTTTTTATATACGAAGATTTATATAACGTGCTTCAGGGTGATCTTAAAGACATGATTGTACCATCCACGTCACATATGGGTTCGGAGCCTAATTCGGCCAATACAAGCTTGAATGTTACGCAAAGTGTTGTGCATTTACCCAAAATTCAGTTACCTACTTTTGGTGGCAATTATGAAGATTGGCCAGCGTTCGAGGACTTGTTTCTTTCGTTGGTACATAATAACACGTCGCTGAGTGATGTACAAAAAATGCATTATTTGAAGTCTAGCATCAAGGGAGAAGCCGAGTCACTTTTGAAACACGTGCAAGTGACATCCAATAACTATTTGCATGCATGGAATATTTTGAAAACGAGGTATGGCAACAAACGTTTAATTTTGAACTGTACTATGAAGAGATTATTTACTCTTAAGAAAATTAATACCCCATCAGCTGTTCAATTAAAACTGTTGGTCGATACGACCACTGAGTGCTTAAATAACCTAGAAAATTTAGAAGTTAACACTAGCTCATGGGATCCTATAATTATTTACCTTCTGGTGCAGAAGTTGGACCCAGAGACGCACAAAAGCTGGGAAGAACACGCATACAAGGACGAAGCTGATAATTTACCTACTTGGTCAGAGTTCAAGAAATTTTTGGAGTCAAAATTTCGTACCTTGGAGCTGATAACAAACAATAGTACACGAGAAATTAAATCTGTCAAGGAAAGATCATTTCATACTGCCGCTGCCGCACCTATTACAAAAACCAAGATCTGTGTTATGTGCAAGGACAATCATACCTTATGTCATTGCAAGGAGTTTGTCAAGATGGAACCAACAGAGCGAAGTGAATTTGTCAAAACCAATAGTTTATGTTTTAACTGCTTAGTACCAGGGCATTCAGCGTTAAAATGCAAGTTACCTGTGTCCTGTAGAATATGTCGAAGACTTCATCATTCTCTGCTACATGCCAACAAAGTCGAAGAACCTGCGGCATCAACGAGTACCCCACAACCGTCGGTTTTAACACATGTGGTAGAAGAGGAACAAGTAGAAGTTAACACAATGATAGCGTCACATCTCAGTTCTAAGCAGAAAACAGCACTACTAGCGACGGCAGTTGTACAAGCAATGAGCGAGCAAGGATACACGGTACCTTGGTAGACCCAGGTTCCGAAGCAGCATTTATAAGCGAGAAAGCGGCTCAACTGTTAAAGCTTAAAAGAAAACCGATTAAGGGAAGTGCTACGGGGGTAGGAGGCACAAGAACGACGTTCAAACATGTGGTGCAGCTCAATATAAGATCACAGTGGGACACAAATTTTAGTATATTTATCCAAGCTATCACGTAAGCTTGGATAAATATACTAAAATTTGTGACTTGTGTCCAAACCACTGACCACAAAACTACCCGCCGAAACAATAAACACAAAAACATGGTCTCACATCGAAGCACTCAACCTAGCTGATCCTGATTACTATACCCCTGGGTCCATAGATCTTCTCCTTGGTGTCAAGGAATATGTTCAAATAATTCAAGAAGGTCTTATAAAGGGTCCAATTGGCACACCCATCGCACAGAACACCAGTTTAGGATGGATCTTGCTTGGAGACAGCGATACAAAACCTAAGAACAACACATTTATCGTAACGCACCAACAGGTTGATATCGAAGACATGTTGAAAACTTTATGGGAAATTGACACGGAAACAAAGAGACACTTAACAAAGGATGAACAAATCTGTGAAGATATTTATGAAAAAACAACTACGAGAAACGAAGAAGGGAGATATATCGTAAAGCTACCTTTCAAAACTGATGATCCAAAGTCTCCCGAAGGAAGAACAAAGGACATTGCAGCACAAAGATTTATGCACCTAGAAAGAAAATTTAAGAAGACACCAGACCTGAAAACAGAGTATACCAATGTGTTTAATGAATATATAGAAAAGGGATACATGGAAAAGATACCTGAAAAAGAAAAAGAAAAAAAGAAATGTGTTTACTTACCACACCACGCCGTAGTCCGCCATGATAAAGAATCTTCTAGAACTCGCATTGTGTTTGATGCATCTTGCAAAGGAGTCAACAACATCTCCTTGAACGATGAACTCCATGTTGGGCCTCAGCTGCAAGAAGACTTAAGATATTTATTGACTAGGTGGCGAATGAAACCTGTTTGCTTTGTCGCAGATATACAAAAAATGTATTTTCAAGTGTTCGTCACTAAAGATGATTCTGACTACCAAAGAGTCCTCTGGAGATCAAATGACACTGAAGACTTTGAAGAATATCGGCTCGTCAGAGTCAGTTTTGGTACAGCCTCAGCACCATATCTGGCAGTCAAAACACTACAGAGAGTCGCCAATGATGAAGGCAATGGTAAACCACTCGCTGTCAAAACAATACACGAAGATTATTTCATGGATGACATGCTTTCAGGCGCAGATTCGGTTGAGGATTCAATATCATTAGCCAGAGATGTCACAGATATACTTCGAAAGGGTGGATTTGAATTAACTAAATGGTCATCCAATAATATTCAGTTTATGAAAGCCATAAAAGAAAACAAACGATCAGCAAATGCACATGTAGACCTCAATCTGAATGGAACCATAAAAACATTGGGTGTTATATGGAATCTGAGCACTGACACGTTTGAATACAAACTGACACTTCCAGAAGTTTCAAAATCTATTACAAAACGTGGCATTCTGTCTGATCTTCAAAAACTATTCGATCCTCTTCGTTGGGTAGCACCAAGCGTTGTGAACGCAAAGATTTTAGTTCAAAAACTATGGCTCGAAAAGGTAAAGTGGGATGATGAAATAAGTAAACCTTTGGCAGATGAATGGAGACAAATTAGATCCGACTTTTCCAATATAAACAAAATAAAAATTGAGAGATGGTTTGGGACAAACAGTGCTGACAAAGATCAAATCCAAATTCACGGCTTCTGTGATGCGTCTATGCGTGCTTATGCAGCTGCTGTTTATTTAAGAATTAAAACCAAAGATGGAAAAATTAAAATTGGACTTATAGCAGCTAGAACCAAAGTAAAAAACAATTTCATTGCCTAGGTTGGAACTTTGTGGTGCTCTACTTTTGGCTCGACTCATGAAACAAATTGGAGAAGCTATGAGGATCCCAACATCACAGATGTATGCGTGGACTGATGCTCAAATTGTTCTAGCATGGTTATGCGGGGAACCGAACCGGTGGAAGCCCTTTGTGGCAAATCGAGTTGTTGAAATCTTAGATCACCTCAACAACAAACACTGGCATCACGTACAATCACATGAAAATCCCTCCGACTTAGCTTCTAGAGGAGTTTTTCTCTCGGAACTGAAGGATTGTGAATTGTGGTGGTCAGGACCCAGTTGGTTATCTGAAACAGAAATAACATTTAAGGAAGAAGAGATAATGACAACAGAAATTGAAATGAAAAATGTAAAAGTTAATACTTACCTTAATATCGAAGATCTGCAAGAAAATGAAAACAAGATCATTACACAGTTTGAACAATTTGATAGTCTCACAGAGCTCGTAAAATGTGTAACTTATTGTAGAAGATTTATAAACTATAAGAAACATTTGATAAATACAAAAGAGATTGAAATAACGACACTAGAACTAGAACAGTCTTTGAATATTTGCATAAAAATAATACAAAATGAAGAGTATAAAGAAGAAATAAATAGATTGAAGCAAAACAAACAAGTTAAGAAAGGAAGTTCGATAGGTGCCCTTAATCCATACTTAGACGACCACAATATCCTCAGGGTGGGCGGTCGTCTCAGACATGCAAATTTGTCGAATGATCAGAAACACCCAGTCATCTTAGGAAACAAAAATGTTTTAACAAAGTTAATAGTTGCTGATGCTCACCACAAAACGTTACATGGTGGAATAGAGTTGATGCTGGGTTACATTAGAAATAAATATTGGATCATACGAGCAAAGTCGATAGTAAGGAAACATATTCACAAGTGTCTGATTTGTATGAAATTAAGAGCCAAGACTAAAACGCAGATAATGGGAGACTTGCCTGAACCAAGGGTGACTCCTTCTAGGGCTTTTATAAATTGTGGTGTAGATTTCGCTGGTCCTTTTCCAATTTTAATGGCGAGAGGGAGAGGAAATAGATCAATGAAAGCCTATATATTTATCTGCATGTCTACTAAGGCCATTCACATAGAACTCGTGAGCGACCCCACTTCGGAGGCATTTCTTGGGGCTTTTCGACGTTTTGTTGCTCGGAGAGGAAAATGTAGTCACATATGGAGCGATCAGGGCCGCAACTTTGTTGGTGCCAGTAAGGAGTTAAGGGATGCCTGGAACGAAGCAATTATACAGTCCACTAGAGAAATCGCGAAAGTTCTACTTACAGAGGGTACTCAATGGCACTTCATACCTGTTTATAGCCCTACGTTCGGCGGTCTGTGGGAGGCTGGAGTGAAGTCCATAAAATATCACCTGCACAGAGTTCTGACACAAAACTTAACCTATGAAGAAATGACCACCATCCTATGCCAGGTGGAGGCTTGCCTAAACTCACGTCCCCTATGTCCAGTAGATGATACTGATCCAGATAATTTGGAACCACTCACTCCAGGGCATTTTTTAATTGGAGAATCCCCTACCGTTGTACCATCCCCTGATCTGAAAGATGTAAAAATACATACCTTGTCACGCTGGCAGTATACTCAAAAACTCACAAATGACTTCTGGCGACGCTGGCAGAGTGAATATCTGAGTCGTCTTCAGCAACGTCCTAAATGGCAAAAAAGGGAAAATGAGTTTAAGATTGGAGACATTGTTCTCATCAAAACTGACAACTTACCTCCTGGAAAGTGGTCCTTAGGAAGAATCATCGACAAACATCCTGGAGATGATGGCTACACGAGGGTGTACACGGTGAAAAGTGGTAGTAATATTACTAAAAGAACAATTACTAAACTGTGTGCCTTACCTATAGATTCTTCTTGACTTACTTCTTCATTATGATCATAATTATTTCCAGATCAAACCTCATTTGATTTAAATTGTCAAATTGCATGTTTAAAGGTTTCCTTCAAAGTTGATTTGTTTGTATATTTAACATTAGCGTATTTTGTGTTTGGAAAACGACTTGCAGTCCTTTTGATGGGCGGTATGTTGTATCGGAATCTAGTTAATCATTTCATTGTATGTATCACTATCTCAGTACGCTAATAGGCCTATTTAAAACGTAATCCTTTTGTAAACGAGTCAGTCGCATTATACACTTGCACATAACCACACTCTTCTTATTCGAAATATTCCCTATCAGTGCGTTTGAACCTTAATACCATCATCATATATAAATATTATTTTTTACTAAGTAGCCAAATAGGCATACGGCCCACCTGATGGAAAGCGGTTACTGTAGCCTATAGACGCCTGCAACACTATACTACACATAAGCTACTGCCACTCGCGCGTTGCCGACCATATATGTAAATGATATATATAATTAATAATAACTGTACTATTTGGTAAATTGTATGTTACCTATCGATAAGAAGAGCGGAGTCTCCTGGTACAAGCATATTTTGCTTAAAAGAAGGCTCCAGCAACTTTTATATGTGTTTTTTTTACATGCAGATCATCGCGCTCAAACGGACAAAACAACGAGTTGCTTATTATATACCAGCACAATACCTGTCAAGTGCCAACCTCATCCGTCACTGTAATCCGACCAAATTCGGGTGGTCGCAAGCCAAATGAGAATCCTTCAGCACAACGGTGACCCAGATTTAACAAATCAAATTAGCCTTTGCCGGGTGGACCAATACATCAAAAATAGTGAGACACCAGATCAGATGTAGCTCGTATACTGGAAATTTTACGTACTACATACTATTATGTCGTTTCTAGGGTTTCGTGCCCAAAGTGTAAAAACGGGACTATTAATTTCGTACCGCTGTCCGTCTGTCTGTCTGTTTGTCTGTCTGTCCATCTGTCACCAGGCTGTATCTCATGAACCGTGATAGTTAGACGGTTAAAATTTTCACAGATTATGTATTTCTATTACCGCTATAACAACAAATACTAAAAAATAGAATTAAATAAATATTTAAGGCGGCTCCCATACAACAAACGTGATCTTTTTGCTTGTTTTTTCTCGTTAGTGATAACGGCAACAGGTAGATACTTGAAATATTCATAGAATATTTAGTTATATATTCACTTTAAAAATACATAATAGGCTAGTTTCCTGGGTCGTTATAATAACATAACAATTAGTCCGTCAGTTAGATTATTAAAAAAATATTGGACACGTATTTTTTCTTTTGTCAAATAAACAATAAATAATAAAGATAAAGCGCGTCAAAGTTCAGGAGTGGGGGCTCGTGACGTCAAAGTTTGCTAAAAATTGTAGCAAACTATGACGTCACACGGAACTTCAAAGGGCTATATCTTTATAATTTGTTGTTTAATCGACAAAAGAAAAAATACGTGTCCAATATTTTCTGAATATCTAACTGACGGACTAATTATATTTTTTATGGAAAATAGCCAATTATATAAAAAAATTATAATATTAAAGGGGAGCTCCCATACAAAAGATATGATTTTTTTTGCCGTTTTCATAGGTAACGGTACGGAACCCTCCGTGCGCGAGTCTGTCTCGCACTTGGCCGGTTTTTCCCCTTGCAGAGTAGACAGAGTCCAGATTTTTGAGACCTAAAAGCCTCGTTTATCATATTGCTGGGCGTTAGATGGAAAAGGGAATCAAGATATTGATAGATTGCAAGCTGTATCGCTTACTAACATGATTCGTCAGATTTTCGCCCAATCCCTCAATTTGCTCGAGAAGTGAAGCAGCTCGTACATTCTACGTTTTTAAGGTTCCGTACCCAAAGGATAAATTCGGGACCCTATTAATATGGCTCTGCTGTCCGTCTGTCTGTCCGTCTTTCTGTCACTAAGCTGTATCTCATGAACTGTATTTGTTAGAACAGTTGAAATCACAGATGATGTATTTCTGTGGCCGCTATAACAACAAATACTAAATAAACGAAATTAAATAAATATTTAAGGGGGCTCCCCTACCACAAACGTGACTTTTGTTCTCGTTTTTGAATATAATAATAACATGTAGACGCTTATACGCGTAAATATGTACAGAATGTTTAGTTATATGTTAACTTTAAAAATAAATAATTAAAATAACATTAATATTTAAGGGGACTTCCATACAATAAAAACATGTCTTTTAATATCAGAAATGTACAAAAATAAGCATGTAGCTAATGAAGTATTGCGAGAAACTATTTTCAACGTAAAAAACCAAAAAATTAATGAGCAAAAGTTGTCTAGGGCTCTCCGATTACAACGCCTACGTTTTGACATTGACTAAGATTGATTGAAACATTTTAGTTATAATTAATCGATCTTCTCTTTGTATATTTTGTTTGATGTGAATTTTCAAACAAAACAAGTTTTATTGCAATAATTAAATTTTTGTGACAACCTTTTATTATAAACGATCGAGACTGTTAAGTGATTTCCAAGATAAATCAAATGATCCCAAACACGATTGGTGTACCTTGTTTAATTTAAGAGCTCCTGCCACCTTCCGACTCCATCATCAGACCAACGCAACAATTCCATAATATTGTATTGTCATCGGATTTACATTTGATCGCTGTTTTATAACTTAACTAGCTTTCGCCCGCGGCTCCGCCCGCGTCAATGTCGATCCCTCGGGAATAGTACTTTTTCCCGGGATGAAAGGTAGCCTATGTCCTTCTCCGTACTCCAGAGAACTTGTATGCAAAATTTCATGATGATCGGTTCAGTAGTTACGGCGTGAAAGCGTAACAAACAAACAAACTCACTTTCGCATTTATAATATTAGTAAGGATTATAAATATAAATATATACGGACAAATCACACAGATTGAGCTAGCCCCAAAGTAAGTTCAAGACTTGTGTTATGGGATACTAACTCAACGATACTATATTTATTAACAAATACATATATAGATAAAGATCCAAGACCCAGGCCAATCTAAAAAAGATTATTTTCCATCTTGACCTGACCGGGGATCGAAGCCGGGCACCCCGTGTCGCAGGCCGGCGTGTTAACCACTGCGCCACGGAGGGAAGGGCGCCAAGGACGAGGTCTTTCGAATTGACGAATCTGACTCGTCACACACACATTGGTTGAAGACAATAGTCTTCTTACGGCTCAGAGATATGGTACTTTACTATGGGTCACATAAGGAAGCGCAACGTCATCCAAAGAGCTATGCAGAGGGCTATGCTCGGTGTTTCTTTACGAGATCGCATCAAAAATGAGGAGATCCATAGAAGAAAAAAAGTCACCGAAATAACTTAGCAGATAAGCTCTTTGAAGTGACAGTGGGCGGGGCACATAGCATGTAGAACCTATGGGGCAGAAAGGTATTGCAATGGTGATCACATATCGGCAAGCGCAGTGTCGGACACCCATCGAGCCATGGTCAGACGATCTGACCAAACCAAGGTCGCAGGGAAGTGCAGGCCGCTTCAGGTAGGGACTGACCGTAGTCGGTAATCTAAATTTTGTAGAACCAATTTGAATTGTCGTTCATCAATTCAATTTTGTATTTTATATGTAAGTCAACTTCGATTTCTATGTATTTGAGATAGAATTGTGCGCAGAAACACATAAAGTGCATTCTGTACAAACCTCCGTGGCTTTTTGAATTCATAAATTTTTCTATGTATTTGTTATTAATATTAAATAAATGAAAAATAAACCGGTCATTCTGAAAATCCTTAGCCATACCAGTGGACTTCTTGCGGCTGATAAGATGATAATGTTGGAAACGTCTCTGTAGCCGAACACGGCTAGAAGGCTATAATAATAAACTATTGTCGTAATAAGATGAAGCCGGAAGGTAATAGCGTGAATTCTGTATCAGAAAAACACATTCTAGTCGTGTTTACTCCAATGACTCTTGCATAAAACTTAGGTCATGTATTCATCAAAGTGTATAATGTTTTCAATTTAGGTAAAATACATTTTTCTGTTTAAAATATATAACAGAAAAGGGGCACGATTAATTTCATTTTCATTTATGTCAAAGCATAGCAATATTTCATAACAATTTCAAACGTTAATAAGTGCAATATCGCCTGCGTCACTTTAATCATCTTGAATCTCAAAGGGCAATTTTCTCGACGAGCGCGACAAACAGAAAATGTTCAATTTCGAATTTATCGAAATGAGATTCTATCTTGTTTCATCGAAAGCTTTGTCTCAACAAAAGGTTAGGTCAAGTGTGTATTGATGTTTTAATTGACTTTAAAAATCGAAATTTCTAAGTTATGTGTCACTAAATCACTTTAGAATTAAGAAGACAGGTATTATTTACTGTCACACCCCTGGTGTTACAGTTGTCCATAGGCAGCGGTGATCTCTTACCATCAGGTTGCTTGCTCATGTGCTATATCATAGAAAAATGTTAAGGAACCAAACACATGAGCAGCACTTTGTTGTCGACCACACAACTGCAAGCTGTCGACGCAGCAAACTGCAGCTGTCTGCATAGGTTTTGATTCCCTTGCGAGTGTCGAAACATTATTAAAAATATTTTTATTAAGTATATGATGTAATTAAAAATGTATACTTTTCGCAATTTTTCCCATATCTGTGCTATAAGACGTTGCTCCGTACCAAATTTCAAAATTCTAAGGTCATGGGAAGTACCCTGTAGGTTTTGATTCCCATGCGAATGTCGAAAAAACACGAAAATTTGCGACATAACCAGCTGTAGCTTTTGATTGCGATGGCTTTGAAGTTTGTTTTTTTTTTCACAACTGCAAGGGACAGCAGACCTGAGTATTTGATATAAATTTCAGCTTGATACCTTTACGCATTTGTCAGAAAAAGGTTTTTGACAGACAGACAGACAACCGTGTGATCCTATAACGGCTCCGTTTTTTCCTTTTGAGGTACGGAACCCTTAAAATGGTTGATATTAAAAGTGTTTTTTGTTAATCTCATTAAAAAATAAAACCAAAGGTTTAACTCGTTGAAATAAAGCAATCTACATGGGCTCTATACCTGTATATAAAAAGACGTGATACTATGTATGTTATCTCTATGATTCTAACTTTTAAGTCTATAGACCTCCATGTAATGACTTATAAGAATTGAATTAATACATAACAAACGCTGTAATTAATAACAATCGAAATTCTTTTGTTAGCTTACGTAACTTTCCATTAAAATGTCGTTAAAACCTTTTAAACATAGTTAATTACTTAGGATATACACACATATATAAACTTTGCTCTTTAATAACTTCGGGTTCCATGTTTGTCTGAAGTTATTACTGCTATCTCAATGTTATTCAAGTTACAGGATGAGGTGAATCACCGCTGAAATCATCTCTGAGTTCCGACATCGGAAATTGCTACTCGATACCCGTCAAGACCTTCCGTGGGTGGTCAAATAATTAATGCCATGTTTCCTACACAGATATACAGGGTGGCCAATCTGGATGTATAAACCTTTTTTTGCCACCATTTTGTTTTGGCGGTATATATGACAGTTGTTGCATGAAAATTACTTTTTATATTATAATGGCAAAATTTTTATGGGGCGTTTTACGACGGAACGATGTGTTTTAATTACTAAAACGTTTTTAGAATCATTTAAAAGAACTTTTGCCGGCGATTATTTTCGAGTAGTGAGAATAGTGACATTGATTCGCCCCACAGGATTGCCTGATTTAACAGCTCCTGCCTTTTTTGTGGAGCTATTTAAAGGGTCTATAGTAACAGGCCAATTAACCTTCAGCAATTAAAACAAAATATTCGAGACACAGTCACTGAGATAACGCGGGCAATGTGTAAAAATATTTTAAAAACATGATGAAAAAGGTTTACATTTGCGATGCTGCTAGAGCGGCATTTGTCTGACATTATTTTCCATGTTAACAAGTAAATTATAAAAGTAAAGTGTATACCTGTTATTTGGCCACCTTGTATAATACGTAAGAAGATTGAACATTTAAGATTTATAGCGTGTCAGAATTTCATAATTTCAAAACTTTATTTTAACATACATTTCAAAGTATTCTTGTATATTCGTATTATTGGTACGTATTATAAATACAATTCCATTAAATAGTCATATCTAGTTTATTTATATTTAAACATAATTAATAACAACATAAAAATAAAAAATTATAAATAACTTACAAATAAAAAACTTCTTCCAACGCACCACATCGAGGCAAAGTACCCAAAATGCTGGCAGCATTTCCCCGTTGCACAGCGAGTCCGATACGTTGTGCAAAAAAACTGCCAGCTCTTGGATCACCAGTTGCCTCGATGAGACGTGTTGTCAATTCCTTATAGAATTTTTTGGCTTCAGTGCCCCAGGGACCCAAAGTTTCTACAGCAAAAGGCAAGAATATGAAGCTGTCGGTCAATCCCGCGTATTTTCGCTTTTTGCTAGCTTCAGCAGCACAGGCAGCTGCTCCGCCTTGGCTGGAAGTAGCTGGTATGTGGGATGGAGCTAAAGTATCTACACAAGTGGCATCCCAAACTAGACATTTGCCTTGCCGCCACGGGATTAAAGAAAGACCATCTGGTCGCTTGCCATCGGTGCGGAAGATTCCATTTGGTTCCAAAACTGACGGAACATTGACAGTTGCTAAAGTTCTACGAATTATGTCGTTTAGTGAGGCATGACGTGGAATTCGGCCAGCACTTTTAATGCAAGCAAGACCATGATGACCCAAACCATCCACAGCTGTACCACAGTGACATAAATGTGGTTGATTTAATTTTACACCCAAACGGAGGCCAATGGCGAGTGTAAAAGTGCAATTATCTAGAAGGGAGCCAACATGTGCAGAAGGAAGTGCTTGTAACCAGTGTCCGGATTCCCTCTCAGATAACGCCAAAAGACGCGATCGATCTTCCGCGCTGTCACAAAATGCAATGGTTTCTTCTTGAATATCTTTACAAAGAGGATTATCCCATAGTCGCTGTGAACAGACATTTACTGGGAAATCATCCAAAACACTTGACCTCCAAACGTCTTTCGCTTCGCTCACGCCGCATATGTCAACGGAACCCATTGCTGAGTGTAGAAGTTTACCGCATAATGACAAAGAGGCGTGAACAGAAGAAAGAAACGCAGGAAGAGCCACTGCAGATACCTTGCGTACTCCGATGCCACCAAAACGAACTGGGAGAGAAGCAAATTTCCATGTTTCATTTGTAACTTGACAATTGAAAATTTTCTCTAGTGTCTCCCGAATTACTTCGTCCAGTTTTGTGAGTTGTTCTTGATGCTTCCACATGAGTGAGCATCGCAAGGCATAAGTAAATTTTGGCACAAAAAGACAACTCCTAAGTATGTAGAAAGCCATATGTGCATTTATTTGAAATAAGAGGTCGGATGATTGCTGAAATTTAGATACTTTTTCATCTATGTAATTTGGGATTGATTCTTCTAAAAGTGGCGTGCCTAAAATTTGAAGAGAGCTTTTGGTTAAAAGTTTAATTCCAGGGGTTATCTCCTGAAAAAGAGAGTGAATTTCAAAGCTGTTTAATCCTTGAACTTTATCATTTATAAAGAGTTCGCACTTATTAAAATTTAAATTTAATCCTACTTGTTTGAGGCGTTCAATCAGTCTTATTAGGTCTGATTTCACAGAATTTACACAACCTCCAATCGTAGCATCATCCAAAAACCATGCATTCAGGGGTGAATTTAGGCTAGATATGATTGAATTTATACCTAGACTAAAAATGGCAGGACCTAAAGGGTCTCCCTGCTGACAGCCAATTGAAGAACTAATAACACGGTCTCTATATACAACATCAGAAGGTGAGCAGTAGCATTGCCAGAGATACGGATATAGGCCTGGAATCTGATCTTTAACTTCCCTTAAAAAAACTCCCCTGTCTATTGAATTAAAAGCGTTGGATATGTCCAATTTCAAAATTACTTGGCACTCGTTTGAATTGAGAAATGTTCTCGTTGCGTGTACAATAGCTTCGCAACCCCCTCTAATACCAAAACCAAATTGTCTTGGTTGGAAATATGCGGTTAACGTGGGAGCCATTTTTTTACACGCTATCTTAGAGACGAGTCGTCTGAAAGTGCATCCCACTGCAATAGGTCGAATGCCCCCATCCTTTTTAACCAGGGCAACTAGGTTAGCACCATACAAAGTTTTCGTTATCTCTTTTGGCACCTTACCAGAGAGCATCAGGTTAATTAAAGAGACTAAGCTTTGTATGAGAGTCCTCCCAGAATCACCCGTAACCCCCCGCCCACCAAGTCCTTAAGATGCTGAGCTGATAGACCATCTAGTCCACTAGCCGAGCCACTCTTAAAACTGTTTAAAGAGTTAATTACATCATCTGCTGTGATTTGAAGAGCCGGGTCTGAAAGTAACGGAGGATCAGGTAATGTAATTGGAAAAGTTGACTGTTGAGGCTGAGGATGCTTTTGTTTTAAAGATGAAAAAGTTTTTTCCGTATCAGGAGCAAGAGCATCACTTGAGAAAATAAGCTGAGCGGCTCCCCTTACATCACCATCATTAACTTTGCTTTCGATTTTTTTGATTTTGTACTCCGTATTTTCGCCTCGGGGAGTTCTATTGCTGTTGTGGCCATATGAAATAACATCTGAGGACACGGTATGGAGGGTGCAGTTATTTTTAATGGTCTGAGTAAGTGAAACATCACTACCCTTTTCCTTAGGGGCATGTAAGACTTTAAAAGCAAAAAGTAGCAACTGCTCCCAACTTGCTTTGTCATTAATCAAAACTACTTTATCGATTGCTTTTTTTAGGGCAGTTGCAACAGTTATTCTTGCGCCCCTAGGGATTCTTTTAACAATAGGCATACATTTTTTGCACCTACCCAGCTTTTTCCACAGAGGAAGATCGGTATGGCTAGCAGCATCTTGGGTAGTAGCAGACTGAACAGGATAGGGAATATCCACGTTTTGCCTGCCATTACTATCAGTCAAAGACGAAACAGCAGCTCTGTGTTTTTTTGCAATATGAATATTGAGGCCTCTTCTTCCTCTGAAGAAGCGAGGCTGAACACATTCTTCACATCTCTGGAGGCTATCTAAGGAGAGGGATAAAGGGAGGGGAACTTGTGGATTAAGTGTGGGGTTTGGTAAAGACAACATAAATTAGCAGGTATATGAAGCCAAAAAACTAACTAATTAAAATTAAAATAAAAGTATAATTAAAATTAAAATTAAACAAGTGATAAAATAAAAACTATTTAGGTAGAATATTTATTTATTTATTTATTTATTTATTTATTTATTTATTTATTTATTTATTTACTTCTTAATATTGAAAGAAGCCAAAAAAAAACTGCTATCGCCAACCCGCCCGCGAAGCGTAGTGTATATCCATAGAAAGAAGAAGCCTGGGAGAGGCCTGTGTTGAGCAGCGGTTATCTCACGGCTGGGCAAACTGATTTTTTCCATTTTCATCTTCTATGCCAAGACCCAAATCGTATGGCAAAACCCATAAGAAGGAAATCCTTGCGGTAGGCCTGTGTCCAGCCAGTAACAGTCCAAGGACTTGTGGTTCCAGAACTAAAAGAGCTCACTTAAAGATACTTTCTTTCTTAAAATTTGATTCTTCAGTTTAATTCTTGGAGGAAATACAGCATAGCCTTCTCAGGGTACATTTACTTCATGTAGAGATAGCAATTCCATTAAATGAATTAGTTTTAATCACTGCAATTTTAAAATATAAAATAATGGCATATCAATTTCAAAAAAAAAAACCATTAATATATTTGTTATCTTTTATAGTCTTGTTTATATTTGACACAATTTTAAAAAAAAATGTGTTTCTTTATCCGTGCGCGACAAATTATCAATACCATGTTTCCTGCATAGATATATGATAAGTAAGCAGATTGAACATTTAACATTTATGTCAAAGTCAGAATTTCAGAATCTAAATCTTTACTTGAGGAGAGGAGGGCGCCACCTCTGCGAATGTGATACTAGCTCCGTGTAAATAATTAGTTAAAAATATAAAACAATAGTCAAGATACTTAAATCTACTATATACCGACTCGCAATAGAACAAAACCCAAGTGCAAGTGTTGTCCTCTGAAAATATAGCGTATATAATCAAGAAATAAGTGCAAATAATCAGTTCAATTGTGATCTCCCTTCTGATGTCAGACGTGCAGTGAAATAAATTCTGTGGATAATTTCATCACCGTGCTCTAAATATTTATCACTGGCGCACTAATAGAGTGGAGAAATAACCAAAAAAAAGGTACAAAAATTTATTATTGAATACATCGAATCTGCAATATCATCTTCAAGTCAATATTTTATGAACAACACCATCTACTGAGATTATATAAAACTAACATGAATATGTACAGCGACATCTACCGACCTTAGGCAAGATCAATACTACATAACAAGCAAGAATAACAAGAAGCACATCACAAAAAGAAGCATAAGCACGATACACAATTCGCACATTACCTGCTGCACTATTAAAAACTAACGTCATCACTACTAGATGGCACCACCAGTAATGTCTACAACATCTGCAATAATGACAACAAAGAAATGTGCGGGATGCCAAAGAGAAATCACAAGCAAAGAGTACTTGGACTGTGCACTATGTAATGAACGATACGACCTGGAGTGTGCCAACGTACCCAGCAAGAGGTTCCAAAACACCATGACAAAGGAGCATAAAATGGGATGGCGTTGCCAAGAGTGTCTATGCAAAATACCGAAAGGGGACAACTCTAACACTCCAATACGCCACCGTGACCATCACGAAGACTATACTTCGACTAGCTCATCTGAAACGTGTAATATTACTATAAGAAACAAAAAAGCCCTTCAAATAAATGACTCGATATGTTCTGAAGACATAAGCATCCTAGGAGATACCTTAAATAAAGAAAGCTTCATCAAAAACAGCGAATTAACTCTTGAAAATTTGAGTAACATGATATCTTCTCAGTTGAAAGAAAACAACAAGTCGATAATCATGGACTTAAAAAGTACCATAAGACTAGAAATAAGCAAAGCCATTTCAAAATTAAAAGAAGAAATTAAGCAAGATACTATAACGCTACACAAAGAAAACGACCAAAGGAAAAGAGAAATAGAAGTCCTAAACAAAAACATTGAAACTCTAAAAAAGGAAAATGAAAAACTAATAAATGAAATTAAACACATTGAAAATAAATTTAGGAGCCCAAAAACAAACGCTCTACCGGAGGAAATATTAACGGAGAGCAAAAATAAAAAAATCGTACTATATGGATTTTATGAATACAAAGAATCCGAATACGATTTACATGGTAGAGTAGCCGAAGCCTTTAGGGAAATATTGAATATAGACCTCCTTGGCTACATCGAGGAAACTCACAGGATTGGAAGATTCAATAATAATAGAGATCGCCCTTTAATTATTGAATTAATCAGCAAAAAAATGACAAAATATATTTTGAATAATAAACATTATTTCCAAGGCAGTGGCCTGTCTATTTCAGAATTTATGGATGGAAAGGAGTTGAAAGAAATGAAACTGCTGCGACAAGAAATGTTTAAAGCGCGAAGCAGCGGAAAATATGCTGTCATTAGAAACAACCAACTATATATAGATGGAAAGAAACTAGAGCTCAACGAGCGGAACATTAATATTGAACCGAGTTTGAGTAAAACCTCAATACCTGCTAAGAATAATTCCTTTCGTAGAAAAACAACATCTTAACATAATGTTTCAGAATTTTCAAAGCATTAATAACAAGAAACACCTTCTGGAAAGCTTCATATATGATAACCCTACCTATAAAGCCATCTGCATATCGGAAACTTGGTTAACTAAAGATAAACTTGACGTATTACACTTTGATGGTTACAAAATCGCAGCATCTTACTGTCGGAAGAAATACGAGGGCGGCGGAGTTTGCATCCTTCTACAAGACCAGATTGAATTCAGGGAAAGAAGAGACATTACAAACATATCTTTAGAGTATAACTTAGAATTATGTGCTGTTGAATTGTTGAAAGATAATATTTTATTGATCTCTTTGTACTGGAATGGGATAAGGCCTGACATTTTTATGAAACAATTAGAAAAAGTATTAGATTATATAAATAACAAGTATTCGACATACAACGTAATAATAGGCGGCGATTTTAATATTAATATTTTAAAAAAGGAACCCAAAATCTTTAAGTTCCTTAACCTAATGAAAGAACACAAATTTTCACAACACATAAACGAACCTACACACTTCACAAAGACCTCAGCGACATGCATAGATCTGATTTTCACAAACTTCAGTGATCCAATTAAAACAAAAGTAGAGAAACACGGGTTTTCGGCACATTCTGCAACATTGATAAGCATTAAAACTAAAGACGAAATAGGAAAAAATATATGGTACACCGAAAAAAGAATTTTCAACTCAAAAACAATAAATTCCTTCAAGTCTAAACTACATGAAATAAAGTGGTGTGATCTCCTCTCAGAAAAGAAAGATGTAAATGAAAACTATAGTATATTTCATACGACAATGATTAATATTTTAAATGAATGTATACCGAAACGGAAGTTAAAAATTAGTAAATTATCAAAGAAACATTGGCTCACTGTAGGCATCAAAAAATCGTGTAAACATAAAAGATTGTTAAAACTTTTAAACTTAAGAACAAATAATACCATACTAAATAATTATTGTAAAACGTATGAAAACATATTAAAAAAAACAGTAGTGACCTCGAAAAAATTGTACTATAAAAACCGAATTAAAAAGTCAGATAATAAAGTTAAGACTATGTGGAGTGTAGTTAACGAGTGCACAAATAAAAAACCCGCTAAACAAAAAAGTAATATACAACTAAAAATTAACAAAACAGTAATAACGGATCCAAAACAGATAGCTAATAATTTTAATAATTTTTTTGCCAGCATAGGTGCCAGCGATAAGCGAAAAAAATGTATAACCCCGGTAAATAGCTCAACAGAAAATAGTATCTTCGTTCGCTCTGTTGATGCCAAGGAAGTAAATAAAATAATTAAAACGTTAAAAAATAAAAGAAGTCACGGCATTGATGAACTGCCCCCAACCTTATTCAAAGAATGTGCAGATGAATTGACTCTACCATTCACTTTATTAATAAATCAATCAATAAATGAAGGAATATTCCCCGACCTATTAAAAATTACTATTGTGAGACCCATTTATAAGAAAAATGAAAAATCGGATCTAAACAATTATCGTCCTATTGCACTTTTACCAACTGCTGCAAAAATTTTTGAGAAGGTGATGGCTGATCGCGTATATAACTTTTGCGAAAAATATAAACTGTTAAGTGAGAGCCAGAATGGATTCCGTAAAAATCGCTCTACTACTTTAGCAGTCTACAAATACGTCCAAGAAATATTAAATACACTCGATGGGGGTAAATATGGTGTCGGAATGTTGTTGGATATGACTAAAGCATATGACAGGGTCCAGTATGATATCTTACTTGACAAATTATACGCCTATGGGATAAGAGGTATCGCTCATAAATGGTTCGCTTCTTATCTTAGGGATAGGATACAGTATGTAGAGATTGAATATTTCAATTACAAGACGCGCACAGTCGAACATATCCGATCAGACTGCAAACCAGTTACTTCTTCTATCCCTCAAGGTAGCGTTCTCGGGTGCCTTTTGTTTCTGCTCTACATTAATGATCTCCCAAAGGTAATAAAAGAACACTGTGTCCTATTTGCCGACGATATCTCCATCCTCACCTCCGTTAAAGATAATACAAATTTGAACGGTCATCTTTCAGGAATTCTCCAGAGAACATCAAACTGGCTAAAAGAGCACAATCTAGATATAAATTATTTAAAAACAAAACTAATGGTTTTTCATCCATTCCAAAAAAAAACACTACAAATAAATATATGTTTGAACGGAATAGACTTGGAGGTAGTCAAGGAGTTTACTCTACTAGGCATTAATATAGATAGCCACATAAACTGGAAGTCGCATGTACAAAACCTTTGTGCCAAATTATCCAAATTTGCGTACGCCCTGAGAGAGGTAAAAAAATCTACCGACGTCGAAACTGCGCTGGTTTCTTACTACGCATATGCTTATTCGTGGCTTAGCTACGGAACTCTCTTGTGGGGCAACGGCACCGATTGGGATAAAGCTTTTACCTTACAAAAAAGATTGGTACGAATAATGGCTAATATTAAACAAAAAGATAGCTGCAAACCTTATTTCCATAAATACAAAATTTTAACTTTACCGTGCATCTACATTTTGGAAACATGCAAATTTGTCCGCAAGTACCCCGATCTCTTCACAAAAAAAAAGACCTAATGACAAAATACATGCTTCGTCATAAAAATAATTTGCAACTGCCGGTTTCGCGTCTTCAGCTACACTCGTCCAGTCCCCTAGTAATGTGTATAAAGCTTTACAACAAACTCCCAGATGACATTAAAAATATAGAGAATACTAAATCATTTTTGCGACATGTTAAGGAACTACTGACTAAAAAATGCTATTACACAATTCATGAATTTCTAAAAGACAAATTTACTCCGTGAAGGCTACTAAATGAAATAAAAAGATAATTTTAAATACATAACTAAATACATACCATTAATTAATCTATATATTATATTTACAGAATGATTATTGTTTTTATTTTTTATCTTTTTTATATAATTTGACTAGAACTAGACGCAGCCCTTCTCTCATTGCAACGCCCGCTGTGGCCCTTAATTGTTACTTAATATATATTTTATAAGCAGACCTGTACACATACATTAAGGAAGCAATAAAGTATTGAATTGAATTGAATTGAATATTTTAACATACATTTCAAGGTTTTTTTTGTATATTGGGACATGATAAAATAGAATTCCATTTATATATTGGTCAATACCTATTATATTAATGCTTATTTTTAACACAATTATAGATACAAATGTTTTTTTCATGCCCAATCATATTTTCCTTACCGTAGAAATTATATTCCCTTTCGCGCTTTGACAACCGTAGGCACAACAATTCCCATATATTTAAAACCATTTTTCTCGTAGTTAGATACAACTAAACTAACACTTAAAATATTTATTTGTATGTAAGGGTTTGCGCCATGCAACATAACAAAAATCACATTGTCATGGTAAGGATAAACTTTTTTCAATTTTTATATGAAAATAAATGTTTATGATGATTCTCTAGTCAAAAGTATTTTTTTTTTCTGTATTTTTTTTTGGTTTTTTAGACTGCTTCGTCTTGTTATACTTATAAATGATTGTATTCTGTTAACAATTACATGCGGGCTAATCGTCCAATTTGCATACATAAAGATAGTTCAGCCCAACAAACATTAGTGATTGGTTGTTGAAGTATTTGATCGAACTTTTTGTTATCTTTGCTCCAAAAATGTGAAGATACAGTAAGCGTTTCTAAAAAGCCTGTAAAAAGGTCTTCAAGTTTTGAGGCCTTCTAATGTGCTGTATCAATTTCAATTTTGGCTAATAAAAATGCAATTCCGAAATCAGTTTTGCGACTTCGCATTGTCGTAAACGTTTTGGTTCGCCACACTTTTAATATATTTTTACCTTTATAAAGATTTCATAAATATAAAGTGCTTAATCTTCTGACGGCTTTTACTACACCCGGATTCAATAAATTCTCTTATCATCTTGAAACCTTGTCCGGGTATTACAGTTTTCCTAAGGAATATATACGGTTCTCCAAAAATGTTACCCAGATTATGCATACATACTATAATGTCTTTTCCCCAATGAGGGGTAGACATAGCCCGGAACTATAAGGCCTAAAGACCACTTTTAGCATGTTAATGGAAAAAGGAATAAAATTTATAAACCCAGATTTTAATCTTGATAAATGATGTAGTGTCATAGTACCTTTTGGGTACGGAAACCTTAAAATGTTTGGTTTGTGTCTGTGAGTTAGTTTTTTTTTATGGTGTAGGGCGGCAAATGAGCACGCGCGTACTTGATGGTAAGCGATCAACGCTGCCGATGGACCACTGCAACACCGGACACAACACAGGAGTGTTGCCGGCCTTTCAAGGAGTTGGCGGAAGGATGGGCGTCAGGCTCTGTCACTCACCAAAAGAAGCATACAAACGGTAAAGCTTCTTCTCAAACGTCGATTTCTTAGAGTGTGGTACTTCCCCTGATGAGCTAGCCCATTCATGCTAGCAAAAATGCATTTTGCCGGTAGCGTGGCTCTACCACAACTGAAGTACCTACTCATATTAATTCTGTGACATAATTCAAGATAATATTCAAAGATTTATGTAAGTATATGGCGTGAACAGTACAAAGCTCTACTTAAAATGGCGCTTGAAAGGGAATGCGTGATATCATCAGTCGCCGACAATAAACTCGCGCTCGTAACCAAATCCAATTTTCGACTACACTTGTTAGGATACAACCAGATGTTCTCACTACTGTAAATCTCGCGCAGTAAATAAACAAATATAAAGTTGGTTTCTAAAGAAAATTTCTGTTTGCCGTAGTAATTTTTACAAGCTTTTATTTAAACAAATTTTGCCCCTTTTCTGATGCTTAAAATGAGAATAACTTCATAGCCTAAGACCAAAACATAATAATTACACTTCTTCGATCAAATATAATGGTAGATACACGATTCGCACTTGAAAAGTGGCATCGGCAAAACAGCGCACCAATCGAGTTTCGGAGCTGTTTTATTCACAGTTTCAATAATCCGCTCTAGCACTCACATGTCTCACGATGACAAAGGTACAGTAAAAAGATGCAAATACTACGCATCAAAAGTGAAAAAAACAAGATGGAGTTATAATAATAATAATCATTTTTTTTTAGAAATTCCATTCCATAATACTTTACTATCAATCGTTTTTGTCGTTGTTTGTAAGTGTGCATGATGTTTTGATTCGAGGACATTATAAAGGCTTCATTTTGTATGATTTATTTTGTGTTAATATTTGTAAGCACAAGGCCTAAGTTTTATGTAAGACCATTGAAACAAGCCTAATCACGACTAGGATGTATTTTTCTGATTACAGAGTTCAAGCTTTTACCTTTTCCTACTCAAATATCATATCAGTAGTCCCATTTATATTTATTAAAATTATTTAATACAAGTTTGTCTGTAATCAAATCTTGCGAGTTAAATTTAATCTATTGTTTCTCTCCATCCATGATTGAGCTAAAATTTTGTATGCATGTGTAAATCCGATGACAATACAATATTATTGAATCGTTGCGCTGGTCTGATGATAAAGTCGGAAGTTGGCCATAAGAACTCTTAAACTAAAGAAGGTACACTTATCGTGTTTGGACTTATTTGATTTCTCTTGAAAAACACATAACAGTGTGGATTCATTTCATATTCGCTTATAATAAAATCTTGTAAAAAATGAAATTTTTGCAAAAAAAAATGTATTCTATCGGGCTTTGATGAGCAAAACTAGCGCCACCGTAATTATATTCTTTTACACTTAACTTAGGTCAAATTAAAAAATCTATATCTGTAATTCGGTAATAAGTTACTTTTCAACCATTTATCCAAGTGAGTAAGTAGTATACCGACACCTTCTTTTCTTTCCCAGATCCAACATATTCTTGTCCTTCCCCAGCTTACATATGCCAATAAAATTGGGTAAATACCCAATAAGCCATGTAAATCGCATATGCATGCAATCAAATGATATCAACAAACTGGTCAGTTGTCAAAGTTTGCAACACTAAACAGCTCATAATAAAAGCTAATAAAATTGGTTGGCTGTAAAGTCGATAATTTTACGTGATAATGATGGAAGGAAGATGCAACACAAGACGAACGCTTAGGCCGATCGTGCCTCTCTATCGCTTGTTCCGCAGTCTCGCTTGCACACAGAATGTGACACTTTTTCGTGCGTGCAGTTCTTATACTAATAATCCTCAAGTCCACACCCATTTCTATGAGCGGTCGCCAGAATGCTATATTTTTAATTTCAAGTATCACTAATAAACGAACAACTTAATCCGACACAGCCAATTTTTTTTTTTTTTAATTATAATTTATTTAGCTAAAAAACAATTCAACTTAATATTAAACATAATTAATAACAACATAAAAATAAAAAATTATAAATAACTTACAAATAAAAAACTTCTTCCAACGCACCACATCGAGGCAAAGTACCCAAAATGCTGGCAGCATTTCCCCGTTGCACAGCGAGTCCGATACGTTGTGCAAAAAAACTGTCAGCTCTTGGATCACCAGTTGCCTCGATGAGACGTGTTGTCAATTCCTTATAGAATTTTTTGGCTTCAGTGCCCCAGGGACCCAAAGTTTCTACAGCAAAAGGCAAGAAAATAAAGCTGTCGGTCAATCCCGCGTATTTTCGCCTTTTGCTAGCTTCAGCAGTACAGGCAGCTGCTCCGCCTTGGCTGGAAGTAGCTGGTATGTGGGATGGAGCTAAAGTATCTACACAAGTGGCATCCCAAACTAGACATTTGCCTTGCCGCCACGGGATTAAAGAAAGACCATCTGGTCGCTTGCCATCGGTGCGGAAGATTCCATTTGGTTCCAAAACTGACGGAACATTGACAGTTGCTAAAGTTCTAATACTAATAATACTCAGCCAATAGGATCCCTTGTGCCTATATTCCCCACCGGGAGGTGGGTAAGAATAGAACGGAAGATATATTGATGGGGTCACCATATATATTCCGTTCTATTCTTTCCGCGTCCAGCGCGGTAAATTGCGGTGCATATTGAGACGCAGCTCTACTTTTCAGCTAAATCGTTTACGAAGATTTACGTAAGGTTTTTTTTAGGTCTCATCTTCCTTTTTACTCAATACTTTTAAAGTCGCGTAACATGCCCGTTTTCACAAAGGTAAAAGCGACTTATCCATACTATATTATGGGTTACAATCTCAGAATAAATAAATAATAATAAATAATAAATATATACGGACAAATCACACTGATTGAGCTAGCCCCAAAGTAAGTTCGAGACTTGTGTAATGGGATACTAACTCAACGATAATATATTTTATAACAGATACATATAAAGATATACATCCAAGACCCAGATCAATCTGAAAAAGATCATTTTCCATCTTGACCTGGCCGGGGATCGAACCCGGTCACTCTCGTGTCGCAGACGGGCGTGTTGACCGCTGCGCCACGGAGCTAGTCTGAGAATGGGGGAAAGGCAAGTATTCGCTCAGGAGGCCGGGCGCGCGTACCCGATGCCATAATTGCAAATACAATTATGAATAAATTAAAAGTCACAGAATCGGACAGAGTAAAAAAGGCGATGGTATTGCCACAATGAAAATAATCCAACGTTAAAAAATTCAGGTAAATGGATATTGCAAGTGTGACTGACGCTACTTTATATGTTCTTCAAAAATAAAGTCTAAAAACGTTGACTATATTTGTCTTAAGATGCTTCATATTTCATGTAATAGCTTATTAAATAAGAAAATATACGTATTATTGTTGGAAAATATTACACAGGCATCTTAATCCACTAAGCAAATGGTACCGTTTGTGCCTGCATTACTCCCCGCCATATAACCCCGTGGTATTCTTTCCGCGTACAGTGTGTTAAATTGCGGTACATATTGAGATGGAGCCCTCCCTTTCAGCTAAATAATTTACGGCGGAGATGGATTCCGGAATAGCGAAGTCTTGACGGCTTTTTATGGCTTACTTTTTATTCTGAGAACCTCGTCTCCTTTTAAGGGTGTCATACCCAAAGGCTGAAAACGGGGCCCTGTAACTGAGCCTCCGATATCGTCGGTCCATCTGTCACAGGGCTGTATCTTTGGAACCGTTTTAGTAGAGACTTGAAATTTTCACAGAAATTTTTCGCAGTTCCTTTGGCTTTTTGTGCTTCCTACACTGATACCTAACGGAAGGGTTAGGAATTTGTTGGCTTTAGGAAGGGAATGAAGGTATTGGGATACTACTCACGCGGATGAATAGGGGAATGGCAAGTATTCGCTCAGGAGGCCGGGCGTACGATGCCATACTTGCAAATACCGGACAGGTAATTGAGAATGACACCCATGACCTTCCCATTGACTATTTATTCACGATCCTATTCACTCCAGTATATTTAACCTGCATATAAGTATCCGCCACCAAATCGATCTGTTCTTCTTAATACACTTCCTACGTAGTTAGAATTTCAATTCTTCAATTTTCAATAGGTAGCTAAATAAACTAAAATGAAAAATCATTGGATTATTAACTATTTAAAGGTATTAAAATAAAAATTTTGCCTAAGTATTTCTATCGTGCGTGTTGGTATAGTTTGTAATATAAAAAAAAAAAAACGATACATGTAGTTATAGGTTGTAATAAAAACAAATAAGAGATTTATGGTTGCACTTCCATTTTTCTTCCATGGTGATCTGAGAGTAAAGATAAAACGTCAAATATACTAGCTTTAATAAAACAGTGGGACGAATCGCACACAGAATTCTAATTACTATTTTGTATGTGTATTGTCCCATCTTGATTGGGATGAAAACTTCATGGGACGAAACGCTCAATAGGCTAGTTTCCTGGGTCAAAATAATAACATTACAATTAGTCCGTAACTTAAGTAATCAGAAAATATTGGATACGTATTTTTTCTTTTGTCAATTAAACAAAAAATTATAAAGATATAGCTCTTCAAAGTTCATGAGTGGGGGCTCGTGACGTCAAAGTTTGCTAAAAAGAGTAGCAAACTATGACGTCACATGGAATTTCAAAGGGCTCTAACTTTACAATTGTTTGTCAAATCGACAAAAGAAAAAATACGTATCCAAAGTTTTTTAATTATCTAACTGACGGACTAATTATATTTTTTTAGGAAACTAGCCAATTATTCTGCTTCTATTCCGCGCAAAACCTAAAAGCTAATCGAAGGAATGGTTGAATCAGGCTTGCAACCCGTCATTATTTTGATCAGTTTACCACCTACACGCACACCAAAATGCTACACGTGGTGGTAAAACTTTAGGTCTTTTAACCTGGGCCTCCGGCTCTCTCACTCAGCGAGCTTCATGCAACTAGCAAATATGAAGTTTGCAATAATTAACAATATGTTCGTGGTAGAGCCACACTACCGGCAAAATGAATTGCTAGCAGCATGAATGGGCCGGCTCGTCCGGGGAAGTACCACACTCTCACAGAAAATCGACGTCTGAGAAGAATCTTTACCACTTCTATGCTTCGTTTAGTGAGTGAGAGAGCTGGAGGCCCATCCTTCCCTCTTCCCTCCCCATATCCTTCCCCCAACCCCTTGAATGGCCGACAACGCACCTGTCGAACCCTAGTGTTGCAGTAATTTGTCCATGGGCAGCGGTGATTACTTACCATCAGGTGATCCGCTTGCTCGTTTGCCGTCCTATATCGTAAAAAAATACAAATATTTCCGCGGAACATTTATTGTACATAGAAGCGTACTCCAAATTCCAAAAATGAATACATAGTTTCCTGCCATCGCATAGTGGCGTATTTTATTTATTTTTATTCATCGTGTTTCTGCTATAAATATAACTGTTTTTCTAAAATTAATATAATGGCGCACAAACAATATTTAGAAATATATACTATGAAGGAAGTATCAGAATAGAATGACTCATCAAACAATTTATTAACTCCTAGGAAGATTATAATTGATAGGAAGCTTTTCATTAATTGGTATAAACGACTTCACTTTCCAAATTTCCATTTTCATCTTTACAAAATAGCCTCATCACCAGAATCAATGAATTCTGAATAAATGGTACAGTCGGAGGCAGATAAAACTGGACCGTCTTAAAACAGATTAGATTGTAGGGGAGGGAGGTTAGATATATATACATAACTGTACATTTACATTGGATCAGATAATCATATAGAAAGCTAAATTAGGTATTTTACTTCTAACGTTCAATTAGTTAGGTATACCTATGCTAATCAGATTCATCTATTTTTAAGCAAAATAATTACAACAATATGCTTGTTGAGAAAACGCTAACCGTGTGGTTTCCGGCAGGGAAGAATAGGACCATTCTTAGTCTTTCCATGGAGGTCGTAAAAGGCGACTCAGACTCACTCGACCAATGGCTTAACGTGCCGTCTAAAGCACGGAATCATCTTCATTATTGGACAATCAGGCCTGCAATGTCCTAACCAAACTGGAAGCAACTAAACAAAGTATGCTTCCCATGGGAATCGAACCCACGACCCCCGGGTCTACAGGCAAACGCCTTAACTACTGGTCTACGGAGGGAGTTTAATTAAAAGTGAAGAGAAGTAGGTAACTACAAAATTTGTAAGGTGGGCGTTACAATAGCTTAGGACGAATTTAGATATGCTTGGAATAAATAGTAATAACACTTTCCTCTTCATTACGACACCATTTTTAAAGAGCGGAGTCACGTCATTTTAATATTATAAGCATTTTAATTTTCATTTATATTGGCTTTTTGTTAAATAATGGTATTTTGTTCCATGTACTTTAAAAACACGAACTGGGGGCTTGTGGGGGGCGCGGGGTTGAATCCCCCGCCACAACAAAAAATCCGCAGAGTGTAGGTTAGGTTCGTGTTACCTTGTGACCAAAACAGAGCGAGCGAGCGAAGCGAGAGAGCGTCCCCGATTTAGGGCAAATTCTAACCTAAAATAATCCTTCTCTGCATGATAAAATAAATTTCGGCTCCGTGTTTTAAAATTCGTATTGTGAAGAAGAGCAAAGCGAGCTCTATTAGATCCAATCAACAGATATTACAAATTCGTGCTGAGCTATTGTAAAACTCACTCAATTTTTAGTTCGGACACCTTTTGTAGTGGGTAAATGACACTCGTCATGTGAACGGGTAGGTCAATACTCAATAACTATAAAACTTAAGTCTTGTCCAATACACATAGTCTGGTAAACTGTAATTAAGCCTCTGTCTTGGGTATTTGAAATTCTAAATAGCTACCAAAAAACCAATAAAATCGTGAGGAGGCGTCAAAACTACGGTAGCCAAATTGTAGGGTTTTAAAAGATTTTGTGTCGTTTAATAAAGTTGTTTTCTTTTTAATGATATAGGACGGCAAAAAAGCAAGGGAGACACCTGATGGTAAGCAATCAACGCTGCCCATGGAAAACTGTAACACCAGGGTGTGACAGGAACGTTGCCGGCATTTCAAGAAGTTGGAGGAGGACATGGGGGAGGAAGGACGGGCCTCCAGCTCTCACCGAACAAAGCATAAAAGCGGTAAAGCTTCTACTCAAACATCGATTTTCTGTGAGAGTGTGGTACTTCTCCGGACGAGCTGGCCCTTTCTTACTAGGTACTAGTAAAAATTAAATTTGCCGACAGCGTGGCTCTACCACAACTTCATCCATTTATAATAATGAGTGAAATACTATAAATATATTGTTAAAAACATGTGACAGTTAAATTGAATATAGCTTTAGGGTGAAGTAACTATTAATTATTTTGTGTATGATACTTCCGAATAGCTTTCAAAATGATCATCTCATCTCATCTTCAGGTCTTTTTAGTCTCCACTGCAGGAGCACGACCCTCTCTGTACTATCGGAGCCATACTTAGCCAGAGCAGACAGAGGATTTGGCCTACACTCTCCTCGCTGGCCTGACGGGTTGGAGAGGTCTCATTGATGTTTATGAGCTTTTTTTTTACTTGGAGTGGTCCTATTCTACTCTGCCGGAAACCACACGGCCATCAAAATGATCAGTACATATTTAATTTGAAGTTTCTATACCTATATTCCTATTCATTAAAATATAATTTGTAGCTTAAGAAAGTTTTCTACCTCTTTAAACGCATTTCATCAAAGTAACCTTACATTCAAACTACGGTGAACAAGTCAAATTGTTTTGTTTTGTGACTGGAATTAACTCGGATAATCCACGAACATTCCGTGTCGTGTAATTTCGACATAATGAGTCCCGACGTAATCCCAAAAGGTACACACCCTACTCGTGACTCAATTTAAGTGATGAAGCAGTCTTTGGGAAATAGAATGGAGACTTTTAATGAATAAACTTCAGCCGAGTCACGTTTCGAATTTTATTAAAAGTAAGCTGTCAATATAAAACTAATAATCTTGTCAGGGCGAAGTTAAATCGGAGACCTCTAAGTCAATTATTTTTGAGATTACTTTTTATATTTAATCTCTTGCTTGAAATTAGATATATATTCATATTAGGAACAAAACATATATATATTCATAATGTTTTTATCTCACGTAACGTGAAACATATGTATAAAACATATGTACGTGAAAAATATATTCCATACATATGTTTTGCTTAATGTACATACATAGTATCATGTCTTTTCCCTTACAGGGTAGATAGAGCCTAGTTCTACAAGAACTGCAGGCCACGTTTAGCGTGTTGGAGGGCTATAGGTGGAATCAAAATAGTGATGGGTTGCTAGCCGCATAGCCTATTAACATGATCCCTCAGATTTTTCCCATTCCCTTGATCGGCTTTTACGACCTGCGCGGGAATAGAAGCAGCTGGTACATTCTACGTTTTTTCTTTTCTCCCAGACCGAGTTAGCAAATATGGCTTCATGGCCCATCCTAGCATCAGGTTAGCAACCCGAATGGTAGGCCATTATCGTTTACATAATAATGTACCTATATAATAAAAAATGTAATCATAAAATGAAAAAAAAAATGATAAATGAAGAAATTAGATGATAAATGATAAAGATAGATGATAAAATAAAAAAGCCCTTCAGGCGAGAAGGCGACCAATACTGTTGAAAAGAGTTTCTTTTGGCGTTTCTTCTCTGCAGTGGTCGGTTCCGAAACGCTAGTAGTCTGTAGCTTTTGCACATTAAGTAATAATATAAATGTGACTAAATTAGATCTTTTGCCTGCAAAGGCCTATTTTCTGAATAAACGTTTTGATTTTGATACACTTTTGCGAAAGATGTACTGTAGAAGCAGCTACTGTGGGTCTGCCTGGGTTTGGACTGTATAAATTAGAAGGCGCTGTGTTTGATACCAGATGTATTAGAATTTACAAAATACTCGTATGATAGACAAAATGGTGTCTTGCCGTGTCGATGGCTAGGTTCAAAGGTCCTTTTGTGTTGTAGTAAATCCGCGGCCCCCGCGCCGCATCGCCTCGCCACTTCCGGTGTTGCCAGTGGCCGCAACATGCTCCCCCGCGTTGAAATGCGCAAGAAGAGGATTTCAACATTCGATCGGCAGAGGGCAGATGTGAGTGTACGCTCTTGTTATGGCCCCTTTTTTGGTCGCTAGCTCCGCCACTCTGCTGATGCCGTCTGGCCCAGGATAGGTCTTCGTACCGCGCCCCAGGAGCCACACCAGGGGATGTTGATTCTTCTCTCGTACCAGTACTAAGGTGCCGATCTTCAGGGATTCTGTAGAAGACTGCCACTTGGTCTTTTGCTGTAGAAGAGAGACACATTCCATTGAAAACCGCTCCCAAAAGTGTTGTTTTAAATGATCGATATTTCGCTCATATCTTTGGAGTCTTCGGACATCGGCGTCGATCAAAGGTGGAGTAGGTTCCTTGGTGAGTGAGCGTCCTATAAGGATGTGGGAAGGTGTAAGGTAGATAAAGTCTGAAGGATCTTGGGAAAGGGGCTTTAAGGTCTCGAGTTGAGAATGGCCTCAATCTGAACCCAGCATGTCGACATCTCTTCATAATTAAAATGGGTTAATAAAAGTAAACGGATTAGTACAACAAAATTTAAGGATGAATTGAATTGAAATCTATTCGTGTCTATAGTTCTATATTAAATATATTTAGAATGAGTATTAAATAATTATCTGAATATATGTGTTGTAGCCTACCAATTAACCTTTTTAGCGCAGACAAGAAAGCCTCATAGGTGAGATTAAGTTCGATAACAACAGCCTTGACAGCAAAACAGACGAAGATGGATATATAATAAAAAATTAACGATTTGTTCCCTCCCTTAATACTGGCCAAACTGTATGAGGAAAGAAAACTCGAAAAGAATTATGTAACTGTGCACGGACTACTTGCAACGCGAGGTTCCTCCCCCCCGAAGGCGTATATATTCGCCTTAAATGTAAAAAAGGACAGGGATTCTGTGTGAATATAGGTGGCGTTATTTTTTCAAGAGTGAGTATTTTATTCATAGAAGAGTATTAGAGGACAGAATGTAAATGTGTAAATTAGAGTAAAGTTATGTTTATTCGAAAATGAATAGTGTGTTTCAAGTTTTATGAGCAAAATTAATTATCGAGCAACGTAAGCAAAAATAATTATTGAGTAAAGTAAAGGTGTTATTTAAATAAGGCTTAATTTTTTTTTATTTGCACATCATATAAAAATTATTTGTTTATCAAGCGACATGTTATTTAATATTTTATTTTTACAATTATGTATAATATATGTTTTATAATAAGCAACTAATTTAAATAATTTGAATGGGTTTAATAATTTATGAATGAGTTTGAAAAACAAATCATGGTAATGCTTTTTTAGGTTAGAAACCCGTAGCAGCTTGCATTCTGAAGAAACGAATGGCCGGGTCGGAAGTGAGTTGCCGAGGACTTCAGGAGGATCTTTCAAAGGCATTTTTACTATATTTTGGCCATTTTTAGACTGTCCAGTATACTCAGCAAAATTTCGTTCACAGGCTTTCTCATCAGCAGACATGCAGTAAGCCGAGGGTACTGAATTAAATTCCCAAAACTTTACAAGTTGAGACTCGATGTTTTGTGTAAAATAACATTCTGATTTTTTTATTTGTGACTCATGTTGACATATGGCTCCTGTGATAAGCCAGCCTAATTTGGATTCACGTAATTTAGGATTTTGATCACCCAAACTAATTATTTTGGATCCTAAAATATCCCAAAATGCTTCAGCACCCACGAGTATGTCAACTTCAGATGGGATGTTGAACTTAGGGTCTGCTAACTGAATATTTGATGGCATTTCAGGTAAATATTTTAAGTCCAAAAACGAAGAAGGTAATGGATTTGTAACCTTTTGTAAAACATAACAATTTAGGTGCACCTTGAAGTCCCCGAAACACGATTCAAGGGTTAGGTCGCATGATTCTGCACTAAATGAATTTTGATTATTAATACCTTTGACAGTGGAGCCCGTGTTACGCCTTACCAGACGCAATCGATCACAGAGGCGCTTCGTCATGAAATTAGAAGTACTCGCACAGTCAAGTACTAAGCGTGCCGTGTGAAGCCCTCCATCAGCATCTGCTACTTTCACCAACGCTGTGGAAAGTATGACATGGGGTGTTTGAGAAGCCACAGAAGGGACAACTTCGGCAGACAAGGCGACTACGTTGTGCTTAACTTCAATCTCTTTGTGTAAAAGAGTGTTATGTTTTTGTGTACAGTATTTGCAATGTGTAAGTGTACATTGCATATCTTTGTGTCCAGGTCGTAAACAATTGTTGCAAACTTGATAATTGGCTATCGCTTGCAGTCGTGAGTCTACGTCTAATTTACGAAATTCCTGGCAATTATACAAATAATGATTTTGTTTGCACATGGGACAAACGGATGATGATGTTTTGTTGATTTGATTAGATAAAGACTTACTTAGTTTTGTTTTATTTGAATCTGATTGTTGTATATTTTGTTTGATGTGAGTTTTCGGTGTATGGCTGGTACTATTAGCTTGATTTATTGTGTCTAATAAATCTGCACGATTTGTTAGAAAATCCGTAAATTGTTTTAAAGTTGGGGAGCTAGATATATCGTTGCGATGCTCTTCCCATTTACGATAAGTGACACTGTCGAGTTTTTTGGACATAATATATATAATTAAAGTATCCCAGTGGTCTGTTGGTTGACCCAAAGTACTTAATGAACACAAGTTTTTGTTGGTGACATCAATAATGTTTCTCAAAGCTTGACTTGACTCAATTTGAGTTTGTTGTAAATTGAATAACGCGCTCACATGATTGTTTACCAATAATCGTTCGTTATCGTACCTATTGGACAACAATTGCCAAGCTATTTTATAATTATCGGCTGTAAATTCAAGGCTTTGAATAATTAGAGAAGCGCTGCCTTTTAGTGCAGCTCGCAAATAATGAAATTTATTAATGTCACTCAAACTCGTATTAGAATGTATCAAAGAAACATACATATCTCTGAATGATAGCCAATCCTGGAATTGACCACTGAACGTTCCCAAATCAATCCGGGGAAGCCGAACAAAGTCATGAGCCGGAGCGAGCCTGCTGGAGCGGCTGGAAGCCTCCCCTGGCGAGGGTGAGCGCTGACGCCGGCGCACCGACTCCAGTAGGGTACGCGCCTTGGCCACCAGAGAGAAATACCTCGATTCAAACAGCTCCCGTTCCGTGTACAAGTCAGGCGAATCCTCCGACAAAGTCTCGAACTCCGTCTGTAATTTGTCGAAGGCATCGAGTAAGAAATCAATTTTGTTTAAACGACACTCCAATTCGGTAAACTGTAACACATTTAACGGCTGTTCGATGGGTCTAAGATAATTTTCAAACTGAGTTAATTTGGCTTTCATACTGCTTCGTAATTTTACAAGTTCTTTGAGGCGATCTTTAGCACTGACACTCACAGGTTTATTTTCCTCACACATTTTAAAAGATAATTTCACTATTTAATAACAATATAAAACGATACTTACAAGAAAAATAAATGACAAAGATAGGTTAACTAAGCGTAGCTACTGCAGTTTGTGTGCAATTTAAATGAATGCGTAAACAACACTGGTTAATCACGCAGATTATGAATGACGACGAGATAACAAAAGGATAGGCGTTGGACGAACTCGACCGGTTTTCTTGATCGCAGCGAGCGAGTGTTTACGTAATCAAGCAACAAAATGTTATATTTACTTATGCTTATAGAAATGGATCACTATGCAGGCTTGATGACTACTTTGCAACGAGTTATGAACTTGGCGTTACGTAACTGGCAAAGGCAAGCTAGCATACACGTAGGCGTGCAATTAAAGTTGAATTTGAAAGTAACCAAATTATGAAGAGATCTCGACGGCAGATCCAGAAAGTGGTACTCTAAATTCGAGGGGAAACAAGGGATGAATAGAAAGGAATTGTAACGAACTCACTCAGCGTCCTTTGTTCTCTGTATAGGTGACCTCTCATAAGCGACACGTCCAGTTCTTGCAAATTCTGTATCCTGGTAGTTCTTGGGAGAAGGACCATGTAGAAGCAGCTACTGTGGGTCTGCCTGGGTTTGGACTGTATAAATTAGAAGGCGCTGTGTTTGATACCAGATGTATTAGAATTTACAAAATACTCGTATGATAGACAAAATGGTGTCTTGCCGTGTCGATGGCTAGGTTCAAAGGTCCTTTTGTGTTGTAGTAAATCCGCGGCCCCCGCGCCGCATCGCCTCGCCACTTCCGGTGTTGCCAGTGGCCGCAACATGTACCTACTAACTGTTGTATAAATAAATCCACTTTGGATCAGCCGTCATTTCGCCCGCCCTTCTTAGGAGATCTTAAAATCTCAGTAGCAAATTTTGTTAAATATATATAATTTAGAATGGTTTGAGTATGTAACTAATAAATAAAAAAACTATGTAAGCACCAGGTCCTAATTGGATGATTATTTATCATTATACGATGCCCACTAACATGCTTAACGTGGCCTTCAGGTCTTATAGACCTAGGCTCTGTCTACCCCGTAAGGGAAAAAGACGTGATACTTACTATGTATGTATGTGTATACGATGTGTTTATTTACCCTCGACATCCTTTTTGAGGGGATAAAATTCCAATATCAATGTTTAGCCCGCCGCCGGGCAACTTGTTTGGGATTGTCGACTATTTACTTTTTTATTTTATCGGGTTTCCGGGTTCGATCCTCGGTCAGGACAAAAGAAAAAATAAGTATCCAATATTGTTTTTTCAATCTACCTGACAGACTACGTAAATATATTTTTTGGGAGGTAGCCTCTATGGCTCAGTGGGCGTTAACATCCTCAGGTACAGTCCCTACTAGGATGGGTGACCAAAAGTGGCATAAACCTTCTTATTTCATAACAATCCTCCGTACGTATGCCGTTGTTCCTGGTTATCATCTTTGATTGCAGTCATTACGCTATGCCAGATGCCTTTAGGAATGCCTTTAGGTAGCTTGATCTGACATCAGAGAAGCCCACTCACTCAAACAGATATTAATTGTTCGTAAAGAGATAAAAATATTTGTAAATGGAAACACTGACGATTTCGCGCTAAGAAATTATGTTTCTTGGAGATAATCTAGTAATAATCCGTAATAAAGAGCAGGCATGCGACGATCCCACTTTGAGAAATTTAATTTGCTACTTCAAACACAGGCCGAATTGTTCCCGGCTGAGATTAAAAGTTTATTTTCTTAAAATACTCCACTGTCCCTTGAATATAAACAAATGTAATAGCCTTCTGTTTGTCAGTGGTTTATAAAGATTTTTAGGGTTCCGTACCCAAAGAGTAAAAACGGGACCCTATTAATTTCACTCCGCTGTCCGTCTGTATGTCTGTCCGTCTGTCACCAGGCTGTATCTCATGAACCGTCATAGTTAGACAGTTGAAATTTTCATAGATGATGTATTTCTGTTGCCGCTATAACAACAATTACTAAAAAATAGAATAATTTATCCTCTGATACAACAAACGTGATTATTTTGCTTGTTTTTGCTCGATATTGAAAACGGCAATAGGTAGACGCTTGAAATATTCACAGAATATTTAGTTATATATTCACTTTAAAATAAATTCTTATCCTTACTAATATTATAAATTCGAAAGTGAGTTTGTTTGTTTGTTACGCTTTCACGTCGTAACTACTGAACCGATTTTTTTAGTCAGGGTTTGTAATTGAGTAATATGTCGCTGTCAATTTTCCTTTCTATTCAATTCAATTTCACTTGAATCTGAGCAGCTTACAATAAAACTTTTGTGCTCCCAACCGCTATCGCGATTGGTACGAATTTTATAACATTAGAAAAATAATGTATTTTGTGTGTAACTTTATTATAGAATAGAATAGAAATATTTATGTGCATTATTAACCTATATCCTTAATCTGATTCAGTTAGTAATCCTATTTCTGACAAACTTTTGTCAGATTGGTTTGTGTATCCTAGACTAGCTTCGTGGCGCAGCGGTCAACACGCCAGCCTGCGACACGGAGTGACCGGGTTCGATCCCCGGCCAGGTCAAGATGGAAAATGATCTTTTTCAGATTGGCCTGGGTCTTGGATGTGTATCTATATATGTATTTGTTATAAAATATAGTATCGTTGAGTTAGTATCCCATAACACAAGTCTCGAACTTACTTTGGGGCTAGCTCAATCTGTGTGATTTGTCCGTATATATTTATTTATTATTTATTTATCCTCACTATCATTCACCATCGTCATTTCAGCCGTGAGAAGTCCAATGCTGGACAAGGCCTCTCCCAATGATTCTTCGTTCTGGGAGAGTATTACCATACTTACCACGCTTGGCAGACGGGTTGGCGAGCGAAGTTTCTTTGGCTTTTTGTGCTAAGACGCTGTCGTCCATTGGAGCCATTTTTAAGCTAGAGAAGGATAGCAATTTATTGGATTTTGGAAGGTAATGAAGGATGTTTTCGCGACTTTTATACTAATTATTATTTATTTTATTCAAAATCCAACAGCTTTTTACAGTACAATATGTTCACAAAATATTATTTCTAAGCCAATAACAGGTTTTTTGTTGTATGTATTTTTTGTATTATGTTGTATGTATGTATATATGTATGACCCAAGCACAAATCAGTGTGTCAACAATAAAGTGTGTAATTATAAAGTTACTGCGTGTGTTCGTGTGTTTCTGAAATTCAACATGTAAACTAAAATACGTAAATAACTCTAAAATACGTCAAAGTAAGTCATAGTAAGTCAAGGTAAGTCAAAGTAAGTCAAAGCAAGTCAATGTAAAAATTAATAACCGTATTATACCTACTCTAATGTGTACACTCAGGATAAAAATATAGAAAAAAAAAGGATACCGTTGAATTAAACAAAAAACATCTCCTTCTTTTGAACCAGGTTGGAAGTGCTGTAAAATTTTAGATATAAAAGAGTCTTTGTTATACTAGTTTAAATTAAATCACTTTCTACGGTTTTATCGCGTTTATTACATTAATTTTACACCTAACGTTTCGAAAATATTACAATTTTCATGTTTGCCAACACAATAAAACCATAGTAAGTGATTAACTTTAAATATTGCTACTCACTCGCATGAATGAGGGAATGAAGCAGCTCAGGAGGCCGGGCGTGCGTACTCGTGTCTGACGTCGTATCCTCCCCATAACCAAAGAATATATACGCTACACGAAAAGAAGCGACACTCAAGCATGTGTGCACGTAAAAGCGCTTGCGGCTATGTGTGGGTGTCTGGATGTGCGCGGGGGCATCGAGAGGCGCGCGGGGCGGTGAACGATCCGCCACTGAGTGGATTATTCGAGGGATATAAGCGTTTGTTGTTTGCGTCTCGCTTACACCTTGCCATCCAAGGTCACAGAAACTCGAAGTCACACGTACAGGGAGTGTCACCGCTGTGCCATAACTTCTTTGTAATCATTCAAACTTTAACATTGACATTCGAGGTGCTTTTGCTGCCAGCCCTCTGGGAACTATTCCGCAAGACGAAGTCCTAGTGGAAAACTTAATATATTTTTAATTCTTTTATTTTTAACTTTTATTTTCTGTTCCACGCTGGACTGGGAAAAAATAAAATAACTTAGATTGTACTACCTGATTTTTATCCGGCGCAGTTCGTGAAAGCCGATCAAAGGAATGAGCGAAAATCAGAGGAATCATATTAGTAGGCGATGCGGCTAGTAACCCTTCACTATTTTGATTTCGTTTTTCACCCAACCCACCAATAGGCTCATCGTGGCTTATATTTTTTTTAAATTTCAATTCACTTTAGGGCATACTTTATCCTATCCTAATCCTAATCCTAACTAATATTATAAATGCGAAAGTGAGTTTGTTTGTTTGTTACACTTTCACGCCGTAACTACTGAACCGATCATTATGCAATTTTGCATACACGTTATCTGGGGTATAGAGAAGGACATAGGGTAAATGTTATCCCGGGAAAAAGTACTGTTCCCGAGGAATCGACATTGACGCGGGCGGAGCCGCGGGCGAAAGCTTGTCAAAACATAAATTAGGTAATCTAACGAATTAGCCAGCAAATTGTGTTCAATAAACGGATAGATACAAGTATTCTACTCGTATTTAGGTTAGTTATTTACAAACTCAGAAACCAGTTCAGTCTATACAAAGTAAGCCGTATATTACCTGAAAAACATTTCCTCGAAGGATTTGTCATTATTGCCGTATTTCTATTTCTGACACCGCACCCTTGGATTTTCAGTGTGCGTGTCTGACTGTAAGCGGCTTAAAATATCGTCATTAAAGAGTTCGGTAGCCCAACGGGCTTACAAATTAATATTGTCATGGAAACAAATAGCCGTGTGGTATCCGGCAGAGTAGAATAGGACCACTCCAAGTCTTCCCGTGGATGTCGTAGAAGGCGACTTAGGAAATTCAAGCTAAACAAAGCTTATAAACATCTAAGAGACCTCTTCAACCCGTCTGGCCAGCGTGGAGAGTGTAGGCCAAGTCCTCTGGCTGCTCTGGCCAAGTATGGCCCTAGTAGTACAGAGAGGGTCGTGCTCCTGCAGTGGAGACTAAAAAGGACCTGATGATGATGGGAACAAATGATATACATTGATTTTATCTTAACCCCTCAGCTGTCAGAGCCTTTCCCATTAAGCTACATCCTTCCGACCTTACGACTCGTTTACGGACCCCAAGGCGTCGCACGCACAAATAATCGCACGCAAGTATCGCACATCATCATTGCTGCCGCAAGAAGTCCACTGCTGGACAAAGGCCTCTCCCAAGGATTCGTGCCATGGATAGATATTGCCGTACTCACCACGCTAGGCAGCGGGTTGGCGAGCGCAATTACTTTAGCTTCTTGTGTTTCTAACGCTAGATAGCAATTTTAAGGTTAAAGGTGTTGAGATACTATTTAATAGGATGAATAGGGAAAAAATAAGTCATTGAAAGGAGAATCTTCCATGCTAGTCTGGGAGAAAGGAAAAACGTAAAATGTGCCAGCTGCTTCATTTCCCGATTTGATTTTAAAAGCCGATGAAAGGATTGGGCTACAATCTGCGGAATCATGTCAATAGGCGACGCGGCTAGAAACCCATCACTATTTGATTCCGTTTTCATCTACACTCCATCTAACATCTTGGCTCTGTCTACCCCACAAGGGAAATAGACGTGATACTTTGTATTGAAGAGAATCAGAGATTGATCTAAACTGTTCAAAACAATACTGCCAATCGTGCTTATAAAGAATTCTAACACAATATTCCTACATTTTCTTTAAGTCTATAACTTCTTAAACATCCCTAGCTTCTATACGCTTCCTAATTGGATCTAAGAAATTGGTTATTTTCGTTCACTAATGAAGGGCCCATATATGAAAGGTCCCAAACACTATCTTATATATCAGAAAATCGCGTTGGAACGACGGTCTATAAATTTCACCTGTAGGGAACGAAGCGCTGTTATCTTACAGCTGTCGCCAAACTTCATAGCTTATCTTAACTATTTTAACGGATATTATTACTAATTACATTTTATAGCAAAAGCTGTATTTTTCGATCCTGGAATAGTACTTTTTCCTGGAATAGTAATAACCTATCTGCATAATTTCGTCAATATCTGTTCAGCAATTTTGGTGTGAAAGAGTAACAAACATCTATACGTTTCTAGGGTGTCAGGTAGCTTTTATTTTAATCTAGTTATTAACCTATCTGTGTGCAAAATTTCGTCAAAATCCGTTCAGCCGTTTTGGTGTGAAAAAGTAACAAACATCTATACGTTTCTAGGGTGTCAGGTAGCTTTTATTTTAATCTAGTTAATAACCTATCTGTGTGCAAAATTTCGTCAAAATCCGTTCAGCCGTTTTGGTGTGAAAAAGTAACAAACATCTGTCTTTAGGACATACAAGGTAAACAAAGCTCATAAACATCAATGAGACCTCTCCAACCCGTCTGACCAGCGAGGCGAGTGTAGGCCAAATCCTCTGTCTGCTCTGGCCAAGTATGGCTTCGGTGGTACAGAGAAGGTCATGTTCCTGCAATGGAGACTAAAAAGACCTGATGATGATGATATGTGCATACATACAGACTTTCGCGTTCATAATATTAGTGAGACATAATTGCTGTGTGGAATAACCTTAACCAGAATCCTAAAAGGATCGTTTAAATGAATTCTGACAAACAGGAAATATAAATACAATTTTCTAACAATGAAATAAACTTCACCAATAATATCGTAACTCCGATCAAAGCAGTTTCTTGAAAACACTTCGAGATTTCAAAGAAAATTATTGTACCGAGCTATTTCTACTTTGTAGTATTTTCTGTATCAATTTCCTTGTTTAAATAAATTATAACTTTTAGTTAGTGATATTATTTATCTGCGGGTATCATCATTTACTTTTTGTACTTTGTCGGAAACGTTTACTTTTGGTTTGAATGAATGAATGAATGAATGAATGAATGAATGGTTTGTTACCGAGACAAAAAAAAATAATGCATGAATACATACTTTTTTGCACCACAAAACAAAACATACAAATTAGAGAAAGCAATTGGTAACTAGGTAAGAAGTTGCACTTATCGCTAAGTGATCTCTTCCAGTCAACCTTAGGGTAGACGGAAAAGAGAAATTTCATTGAAATGGTGAATCAATAGTACAATGTTGCACCTAGCAGAAAGTAATAGCACTGAGTGCTTATTTCGAGCCCGAACGCCAGGGAGGGCTCTAAAAAGCATAAATTACTTAATGCGAGGTGCATAATCTTCTTTTGTTTCCACTACTACAGTAAAAGTAGGTATGTGAAAAATAAAACTAAAGATAAATTACAATTAGTGAAAATTTGTTGTTTACACTTTTTATGGCAAGTATTTTTTTAGGAAAAGCAATAAACACGTCACTTCACAGGTCATACGGCTGTCATGTTCGCCAACCTTTTTTGTGACATGAGACACTTATGATCCCTCGATTTAAAAAAAAACTAAACAGTGCAGTAATGGATTTCCATACATTTTTTCTACTCTAGAGCAGCAAAGTTCGCTTTGTGCTGGATAAGTAGTGCAGTTATGATAGAATTGCAGCGTAGTTATAAGAAAACAAAATTATTGTATAATCAAAATATACAATGAAACATAACAAATATACGTACAAAAGACTAGCATCGTTTGAACACCCTTTCCTTTCCTCATCTGAACGATTCCTGGTTGCATCCTAAAGGAGCTCGGGCTCTGATAATATGACAAAATTTTCCTAAGCATTTTTATAGCTGGTCGCCTGACTGATGCCAAAGACCATATAATATTGCTGATGCCAATCTCTCTTGAGTAGCTTCAGAGCCGCAGACAAATACCCGTGTCAATGAAGTACAGAACTTCTAATGTAGCAGATTATTGAGCTAACCAATGGAGGCCCTTCAATCCTAATTAATATTAGTATTTTAGGATTCCGTAGCCAAATGGCAAAAACCCCTATGGATTCGTCATGTCTGTTTGTCCGTCCGTAAGTCACAGCCTTTTTTTGCGAAGCTATAAGAACTATACTGTTGAAACTCGATAAATAGATGTATTCTGTGAAAAGCTTTCACACAAATATCAAAAAAAAAAATTTTTGGGGTTCCCCATACTTAGAACTGAAACTCAATTTTTTTTATTAAACCCATACCTGTGGATAGGTATTCAAAATAATTTTTTTTCTAAACTGAATAGTTTACGCGAGAGACTCTTCCAAAGTGGTAAAATGTGTCCTGTCACTTCTAAAATAAGAGAATGATAAAACTATAAAAATATATGATGTACATTACCATGCAAACCTTCACCGGAAATTGGTTTGAACGAGATCTGATAAATAAGTAGCTTTCTTTTTATACGTCCTAAATCGTAAACCGCATTTTAGCTTTCATTCAATCAACTCAAATATAACAATAACTTTTATAAACGTTACTTGCTGCTACGGAACCCTTCATGGGCAAGTTCGACTCGCACTTGACCGATCTTTTACTCTGTGCTGAAAACAATCATCATCATGATCATCAGCTTTTCACGACCCACAGCCGAGTGTAAGCCTCCTTTTGTTTACGCCATGCTTCTCTATCCCTAGCTTCGCATTGCAGTTTTTACCAGCAATTTGCTTTATGTCGTCCACCCACCTAGCTGCCGGACATCCAACACTACGTTTACCAATTCTGGGATACTTTTCGGTAGCAGTCCTACTCCACCAACTATCTTTCCTTCTAGCCAGGTGTCCTGTCCTGCCCAGTTCCATTTAAGAGTTACAACCCTTGAGAGCACATCGTAAACTTTCGTTCGGCGTCGGATCTCAGAGTTGCGAACTCGGTTTTGCAATTTGATGCCAAGCATGGCTCAAATAATTAATCATCATCATCATCAGGTTTCTTTAGTCTCCACTGCAGGAGCATGACCCTCTCTGTACTACCGCAGCCATACTTGGCCAGAGCAGACAGAGGATTTCGCCTACACTCTCCTCGCTGGCCAGACGGGTTAGGGGGGACTCATTGATGTTTATAATAATAATAATAATAACAATTACCTACACCCAAAATCGGCAATAGAAAGAATGGCGCTAAAGAGGCAGGATGGGGGTAGAGGGTTAATTAGTTTACTAGACTTATGGCAAAAACAAATACATGATCTAAGAATATTTTTCAATAAAAAATCCAGTAGTAGCAGTTTACACAAAGCAATAGTTAAAAATGATTTTTATTGTACACCACTTAATTTAGCGCAGCAAAGTTCATTACCAGATAACGTCTATAATAATACAGAAAAGATGAGAATAGAAAATTGGAAGAAAAAGGTATTACATGGTCGGCATCCACATGATTTAGAACAATCTCATGTTGATATAGATGCATCCAACAAATGGTTAACAACAGGCTCACTTTTTCCAGAAACTGAAGGATTCATTATTGCAATTCAAGATCAGGTAATTAACACGAAGAACTACCGAAAACATATCATAAAAGATCCATCTGTTACTGACGATAAATGCCGAAAATGCCATATTCAATCAGAGACAATACAACATATAACCGGAGCATGTTCCACACTCACACAAACAGATTACACACACAGACATAACCAAATAGCTAATATCATACATCAAGCTTTGGCGCTCAAACACTCGCTCACAGAAGACTCACAGATACCTTACTATAATTACAAACCGTCACCTATCTTAGAAAATCACACTTACAAGATGTACTATGACCGCGCAATATTAACGGATAAAACAATACATTACAATCGACCGGATATAACACTACAGGATAAAATCAATAAAGTAACCTACCTAATAGATATCGCAGTACCTAAAACACATAACGTCACCAAAACCATTACAGAAAAAATCACTAAATACATGGAACTGAAAGATGAAATTCTAAGAATCTGGAAACAACATAAAGTTTATATTGTCCCTATTGTGCTCTCTACTACAGGAGTAATTCCAAAACACTTACACCATAGTTTACAGCTGTTACAACTCGATAAAAGTATGTATATAAATATTCAAAAGGCTTCAATTTTAAACACCTGTCGTATTGTAAGAAAATTTCTGCAAATAGATGAACATAGTGAACTACAGTTAAGCTCAACTACGAATCCGGATAATACAACCTAATACAAAATATTTAACATTTTACTTGGTTTCTACCCGTAAATGTTAAAAATACCAGCCTAGAGCTGAGAAAATAAAATATAAAAATAATAAATCATTTATTTCAGGTACTAAGTCCCATATCTTACATATACATTGAAAATATTAATCAGTATCATATTAATATATAACATAGATATAATAAAATGAATGAAGTTAAATTAAATTAATGAAATTAAATTACAATTAAAATAAAAACAAAGTATATAAATTAAAATAAGAAAAATTAAAATTAAATTAAAAAATTAAACTAGAAAAATTAAACATGTCAACAATCTTTTATGCAATGAAATTTTTGTCATACATATAGCAAGTCAAAAAAATTGATTTAATTATAAAATTTTTACACTTCAGGAGCCTCAAGTGGAAGGAAGCCTTCATTTTGCGCATTACAGCATAGAAGTCATCCACCCGGTTTTCTGCAAACATGCCGGACGCGCTACACCGCCACGGCAGGCGGAGCATTGCCCTAAATGCATTGTTATACTGCACTCTGATTGTGTTATAAGAGGAGGATTTAAATACTTCCCATAATTGAGCGGTGTAGAACGTTCGGCAATACGATTTAAACAATGTTATTTTAACATCTTTTGAGCTTAAGGCGAACCTTCTCGCGAGCATGTTGCTCTTTACGGCAATTGCCCTTCTCTGCCTTTCTAAGTCATCGTCATCACTTAGATTATTTGTCAATATGTGACCGAGATATTTAAATTTATTAACAATAGATAATGCTGTTCCACATAACATAATAGGTGATACAGTGTTTGGCCCTTTTCCAGTTTTAAATATCATAGCCTCCGATTTTGTCACATTATATATTAAATTGTGTTCAATAGCGTATCTCTCACAGATTTCAATAAGTTCCCTCAGACCGCCAATCGACGGGCTGAGCAGGGCCATGTCATCTGCATAGCTTATATTGTTTACGCATGCTCCGCCCACGTGACATCCGACTCTGGACCCGCTCAGCTCGCCGATCAGCCCGTCCACGTAAAGATTAAATAAGATAGGAGAAGTTAGTCCGCCCTGTCTTACACCATTATTCAGCTTATAACTGCCTGATAAGGACTGTTTCCACCTAACGTGATTAGATTGGTTGTTGTACCAATATTCTAACAGATTAATTATATTATTTGGAACTTGAGTTGCTCTAAGTTTACTCCACAATATTTTATAGTTTAAAGTTTCAAATGCTTTACTTAAATCGAGAAAACAGGCATAGATAGAAGTTTTTCGCTTTAAATAATATTTTACAGTGTTTTTCAATGCAAAGATTGCCAAATCTGTCGAGGAATTATTTCTGAAACCAAACTGGGCACTGTTTAATGTAATATTGTCATTAAGGTCAGGATAGATCAGCCTTTCCAGTATTTTGATAAAATTGTGGCCAAAGAGATAGGTCGATAGTTAGCCAAACAAGATACGTCCCCAGTTTTGTTTATAACAATCGGTACCACTATAGTTTTCATAAGTTCATGCGGTAAATATCCATAATGAATACAGGCATTCATGAGAGTTGACAACTTCTCATACAATAATAAACCACCGTATAAGACGTGCTCCACGCTTAGGCTGTCGTGACCCGGCGACTTCCCCCTCTTCATCGCGCGCACGCACTGTAAGACCCTGTCAGCTGTGACTGTGCCAAGGTGTCCGGCGCCGCACGGCTGGGGTGCCGGCGGCGGCTGCGAAGTGGTGGGAGTCGCCGCGCACGCCAGCCCAGGCGTGGCGCTTGGAATGTTTACATTAAATTGGTTTACGAACATATTAGCAATTTTTTCGCTATCTTGGCTGACGTTCACTGACACGGGGATACTATTTTTAGGTTTTAATTTATTTGTTTCCTTCCAAAACTGTTTAAAATCCTTGTTGCGTCTATGTGTCGCAATGATATTCATTTTTATTTGCTCTTGGTTTTTAGATAACCACTTTACTTTATTTTTAAATGCTTTTTTGGAAGAAATCATATTTACAAAACATGGGCCTTGTGCAGGACAACCAGCACAAAGCCATGACTGATAAGCAATGCGTGCTTTTTGATGGACTTCTTTAATATGATAGTTCCAACCTGCAATGCGCTTACGGTTATGTTTGGCAGAAGATTTACCTACATAAGTAGCCATAGACGCATTACGCATGGAATCCACCAAGCTCTTGTAGTATGTATCAATTTTATCATGAATATTCGTGTCGGTGAACGGAAGAGCAGGTAACTCAGGCCAGGGGGCGGCACGCAAATAGTGTTCACATAGTGAGCTATATGCCTGAATTTGTGCACTATCCCTTTGACCCCAGATTACTTGATTAACACAAATATTACTTTGTAAGGCAGTCTTTGGCTTAATTAAGTCAACTTTACAGTGCACTGCAAGAGGCAGGTGGTCTGAAGTGAACACATCATAAATCACATAGACTTCGGAGATCAGCTGTTTCGCGGCTGACGTAACCACGCAATGATCAAGCCACCGGAGGGCTCCGTTCATATCACTTCTATACGTATAAGTGTTAGATGACTCACCCAAAAAGTCCAGGTCCGCACAGTACAGGTCCTGATCAGTACAAAAGGCACTTAACTCGTTAAAAAAAAGGGTGTTAGGGTGCGCGTTGTAATCACCTAACGCTATCACACACTCAATATCACTTTCTTCTATTATAGCACTTATTTTCGCTAATGATTCAATAAATAACGGTAGGTTTTCGTCACAATTGGTCGGCATATACACAGACATCACGAGAAGGCTGCGTCCTGGTGCTAACTGCATGCGCACAGCCGCGATTAGCGTAGATCCGCTATCAATGGATACCGCACATGAGATCACGCTCCGTCTCCACAGGATCGCGACTCCTCCGTATGGTCTTCCCTTTAAAGTACCAGCTCCTGTATCCACCGCAGAAAAACCATAGTAGTCAAAATCAGGATGAATTCCCCTGAGCGAATCAATATCATCTGGTAATAACCAGTGCTCCTGAAGTGCAATCACGTCATAATTATTGCAGAAATTCTGTACATGTAGGTATGCTCTTTTGATCGATCTACAATTAAAACTAATTAGCCTCAGCACTTGATTTGTCATTTCGTTTGCTTTCGGTCTGTCGTTTATTTACAAACCGCCTGTACTCAATACCGGCCGGCCAAAACAGCGCGTTCAAAAATTCCGCTTCCTCGTCCTTCAAAATAGTTAATTTGAAAGATGAGTAAAATCGTACAAAGGAGGTGGATGTCTTTGAAGACCCTAATGGTTCAATTTTAATGAGTTTTTGTCCCTTGTCCTCAATAAATCTCTGAACGTCTTCTTTAGTCGTGCTAGGGTCAAATCTGGTCACGTAAATAGAGGAAAGTCGTGGAGTCACTTTGATCTTCTCACTAGCAGATGATCCAGTTCCTCGTAAGTTCCAATAGCGTGATTTTCGATGCCTTTCAACAGTGATGAATCCTTCTTTGTCAACTTTTTGATGAGGTTTAAGCACCACAGCCTCGTATTTTGGACAGTCGGTTAGTATGTCGTTGTCAGTCGTTTTAGCCAGTGTTGATTGTTTACGTTTGTTTCTCTTATTTCTTCTTTGAGGCCGGGGCGATGGTACCACCGCAGCCGGCAGAGGGGGGCTGCGCGGTGGGACTTCGTCACTTACGGCCGCCCGTAGCGGTGACCGTGTAGGAATTATGCAAGTACCGCCGGCTTCTTGAGGAATAATAGTGGGTGAAAATATCGACGATAGATCGGTCTTTGGGGTTGAGAATTTATCAACCTGATGTGTAGTACTTTTGGGCTTGGTACCTGTATTTTCAACCCTCTCTTCAATCCTTTTCACTACAAGTTTTAGGTCTGATATCTGCTCGGTCAAGGTTTCTAGACTATTTTGCTTTACAGTATTGTTTTTGAGCAGAAACAACTCCTGTTTTAATGCTAAAATATCATTTAGCAGCGAAGAAGCATCGATGTAATCGAAGCTAACAGGGGGTAGTCTGTGAAGATTTAAGGCAACAAAAACTGGGAGCAGTTCGGATTCCTCCTTAAGTATCGTCACAATATCCTGTAGGCTACGCTTTTTCTTTCCGTCACCTTTGCGTGTATATCTGCGATTTAACAATTCGCAAAGCGTAGATTTTGCAATGTCCACTTCACTGTCAGTAAAATGGCAGTCACACAACTGTAACAGACTCACTTCGTCTAACACTTTAATTTTGCACTGAACAAATGCTAAAAGTTCATTTATCAAAAGTCCACAGCTACTACACTGTTTTGTCATGATTAAGAAAACTGTTATGCGCGGTTCAAATAGAACTTCAACCCCGAACGCTCAACTGAGCGAGAGCTAAGTTGATCACGACCGCACTCGACCACGGCACGCGCGACTGTGAGTTATAAGCTTTGTTATAAGCTTTGTTTAAAACCACAAGGCCGCAAATAATAAATGAATCCTTATCCTTATCCTTACTAATATTATAAATGCGAAAGTGAGTATATACAATAGCCTAAAGCCTTCCTCAATAATTTTCCAATTTGAACCAGTAGTTCCTGAGATTAGCGCGTTCAAACAAACAAACTCTTCAGCTTTATAATATTATTAGTATAGATTTTGAGTTCCTTTGCCAGTAGATAAAAATCGCTATCAGAGGAACTGTACGCTAAATGCGATAGGCCATTAGTAAGAGTCAACCACGGGTGTCAACTGACAAGAACAACAAATACGTAGGCATTGATGACAATGTCTACACGCTTTGCTCGCCGAGGTTGTTATGAGTCAATACAAAGCAAATGTTCAGTGTTATAAGGTGCGAACATATTTTTAACCCACATCAAAAAAGGAGGTTATCAATTTGATCTGTATGTATGTGTATTATTCTTAATATAGCAAATTTTTGTATTGTCTGTATTACCTTCTAAACATGTGTGCTAATTTTCATAAGTGTATCTTTGTTGGTTTGTCGACGCATATCTCTAAACCTTTTAGTTGGATTGCAGAAATTCTTTTCTTTTAGTGCAAGATCATCATCAAAATCGGTTTAGAAGTTTTTAGTGTACTAGTGACAAAATTACAGTTTGAAGTCGATGTAATTATTTAAAATTATAGTATTCGAATTTTGAAAATTGGCGGAACAAACAACGCACGGATAAATTAAAGCAAGTCAGGGTCAAACCTTTATTAGCTAATTATGTTAAGAGCCCATACAATAATTTTATAAACCCAAAAAACCCAGAAAATGGCACCCATGTCGATTTTGCATGAAAAGTAGCATCGGCCATCTTACATAAATATTGAAATCGATATCATTTTCTAGATCTACATACACCCCTAAAACCTAGAAAATGACACCAATCTCGATCTTTCATGTAAAAACGCGTCGGCTACCTCGAATCCCAAAATGAACATCAATATCGACATCTCCATCCCAAAAAACCCTAGGAAAATACTCTCATGTTAATTTTTCATATAAATCCCGCTCGCCATCTTGAATTTGTAATCTACACCCCAACACCACAAAAAAATAATATTTTAAAAATATGTTTTTCTAACTCAATTTAAATAATTCTAACTCAGTTCCTCCCAGGCCAGGCCAAACTAGTTCATCCAAAAGTTTTTAAGACAAACTAGTTTGGCCTAGGATAAAATAGTCTATCCTAAAATAAAGTATGGCTGGTAACTATATAATATTTAAAACAATCACAAATCTGCAACAATGTTAAGATAAACTCGAAAATGTGTTTAACTTTAGATGCTACGTAGATGGCATTGTTAGACAGTCAGCCACTGATACCTGACCCCACCCTGTACTTATATTTTGAATTTTCTCTTTAACTAAAAATAATATTACTTACTTACTTACTTCTTGGGCGCTACAACCCTTTGTGGGTCTTGGCCTCCTCTACGATTCTCTTCCATTTCGCTCTATCTCTGGCCTCCCGTCTCCAAGATGTTTTCTTGCCGAGTCTCTTCAGGTCCTCCTCTACACAATCCTTCCACCGCTTTCTAGGCCTTCCGCGGAGTCATTTTTGTTGTGGGGTCCATTTATAAATGTTCTTGGGAGCTCTGGTGTCATCCATTCTTTCCAGATGGCCTGCCCATCGCAGCCTTTGGGACTTGCAGAACCTGACGATGGTTTCTTTGCTTATGAATAATATTACTATGAAAATATATATTCAGAAAGATTTTAACTAAGACTTTCTGAATATTCATTTTCATGACAATATTATTTTTAGTTTAAGAGAAAATTCAAGGTAGAGGGCGGGGTCAGGTATCTCGGTGTTTGACTGTACCTACATTGATTATGTGGTGCCAAACCTGATTGTTTAACTTACACATCGACGTGTGCATGGACGTATAGTATCGTTTGTAGTAATATTAAGCATACATATAACTTCGCTAGTATGAAGCGTCATACATACCTGAGCTCAGCCGGGCTTTTTGCTAATTTGTGTACAACGTTTTGATAGTCAATTCAAAATACATTGCGTGCGTCGTAAGGTTGACTATTTTCATTTAAGATATATAAGACGTGTAATGCAACATGTAAATTTTCTAAGCTCTAGTACTTGCACTGAAAAGTCAGTGCCGTTGACACAAGAATACATTAAGGTTTAGCTGTACTTCATCTCATTCATAGACAGTCTACAGCAAACCAAAGACGCCTACATGTCCTTTGTGGATTGTTACTCTTAATACCGGGTGCTTGTATAAAATATCTAAAGTACAGATGGATATATTCCTCACTCTTCAGGGAGAAAAATAAAAACTCAGAAAGTAATAGCTGCTTCTTTTTTCAAATGAGGAAGCTAGCCGGAGGAATTGGTAAAAACCTAAGAAATCGCATTATCAGCCAATTAGGTGATTCGGCTAGCAATCCATTACTATTTTGATTCGATAGCGTTCAATTTTACGCCCACTAACACGCTAAATGTGATATTTTGGTCTCAAGGTCTTAGCCCGTAAGGAGATAATACGTTACAATAATTATGTAATTACCTTATGCTTGTTGAACATCTGTCTAGCTATAATATATTCAGAATTTACAAAATTATACCTGCTTTACTGTTTTTCTTCAGAGCCTCAAGATCCCAATATGTTAGAACAAAATATTAAGCAGAGTTCTGGCCGTTTATTAAGAAGGAGTGGCTTAGTTAAAGTTTAGGTTTAAGTAAACTTAGTTTAAGTAAGTTTCTTTATTGATCGAATTTGTAACATCTTTATACATGCATTACGAACAATAAAGAAACTTTGACTTTGACTTTGTTTTAGACACGTGGAAGCTAACCCTAGAACAGTAAGATAGGCTGAAGAAATTGACAGATAATTTATGGGATGAGCCATGACGTTTAATTACTATCTTAAACATGCATCGTGTTACAAATTATCTGGTTTCTGAGGCACCTGGGCTTACAGCCGATAATTTGGACAAATGAGAAAATAGACATACAGTTAAAATTAAAAAAAATTGCAACATACACACCTCACGTTGTCTGTCAGTCATTTAGCGACATTTTTCAAAAAATCCTGTTGTCCACAAACACTAAAAAATCTGCAAGCGCGTTACTATAATGATAAACTTATGCAATTTACATCTGTATACTACGTTATTTTATGCTCTTCTGGGTATACTAAGCACTGCCTACGCAATGCAACTAAGAGCCTTGTAAAATAGAGATCTCTTGTACTGCAAACATTTTAAGACCTCGTAAAGTAGTTGGAAGTGTAGACAATTTTCACAAGAGATCTGGGGCCTAATTCTCGTTTCTATAGAGATTTATCGAATTCGATAAAAATGTCGATGTCGCATGCAAATATCACTGAAATATCACTAATGCTATTCTGGGGCATAATAGACATGACATTTTACATCTCTACTGCAAAACGTTCCGTTTTGCTCGATAGTAACCAATCATAATCGAGAAAATATTAAATAACTTTAAAGCAAAATTATTCTGTGCTATATCGTAATAAATGATAAAATATCTTTACTTATAGCATTAGGTTACGTTAAATAATAATATTTTTAATGTATTGTATTTTATTTTCCATATTAATAAATAGCTCGTTTTGTTATTTTTGATGGGGTGTTTGCTTGAAATGAAACGTATCAACGCGCGGTCATTGAAGCGCGCGTTTTGTGTTTTTGTCAAAATATCTAGAAAATTGAATTATTTGTAAAATCTTTCTTCAAAATAAACAATTATTTTAATTTTTGACTTAAAAGTGTGTGTGAATGTGTTTTTCTTGTTATGAACTTATAAATATGGAGCGTGCAAAAACGTGCAAGTGGGACGAGTCCCCATCTACACCTTCTTCTTTCATGAAGAAAATAGCAGTCTCTGGCGGTTAATTTGATAAAAAGAACTTTGAAATGATGGATTTCGTAACCAAAGGTAAGCATATTTATCCTAATAGGTAGGTATCTATTTCTGTCTAAAACTCCCTCCCAAATAAGTGTTTTTAATTTACCTAATCTCATTGCTTCGAGCACCCAGTGATATCGGATTTGATTATTAAAAATTACAAACTCACATCGGCATATGTATTTGATTAAAGATTTAATCAATTAGACCATATTATTTCAAGGTCCTACTCGTATTTTTCCTATGTTTGGTCTCATTGTTAATATGAACAATGGTATTACATTAAATAAAAAAGCTGTATTTTGGGACACAGTAATTAGCCTTTATATTATTTATTAATATTTGATTGGTATTATTATCAACCATTATCCTTTTATTTTCAGATTCTAACGGCGAAGTTTCAACCCAAAAACCGCGGGCAAAAGACGACTTGAAATTAAGACAAAACAATTTGGAACAACAAGAAATCAGCAATAACTGACGTAGTGAAGTGTGGATTAAAAATAAATGTTTAAATACCTATATAAGAGATATTTTATTTAAAAACAACCCCATATTACTTCGTAACCTAACCTAAACATCATGAAAATTACAAAGTTATTGCATTAGACATTCATCTCGAGTGCTACCGACCATTCGATGTATGTCAAACGCTAGCAGTAGATATTTATCGAATGTGATAATCGATATATATCGAATTCGACTTCATGTCGAGCGTGCGAGAATCCCCCCTGGTAAGAAATAACAATTTAACAATACAAAATGGTAGCAAATACATTGTTTACAGCCTTTTTATTGCTTCTGCTACAGCGAAATTAAATAATACAATTTGTACAAAAACTAAGATATTTAATTTTCAGTTAGTCCTAGGAGTGATGTTACTTTATATAATGTATTTATTATAAAACATGTCATTGAGGAGTGCTCCTTAGCGTAGGGGTCAACACGCCAGCCTGCTACACGAGGGTGCCCGGTTTCAATCCCGGTCAGGTCATGATGAAAAACGATCTTTTTCAGATTGACCTGGGTCTTGGATGTTTATCAATATAGATATCTATTATAAAAAATACGTCCACAACTTACTGTGGGGCTAGCTTAATCTATATTAGTCCCTTTATATTTATTTAAAGACTGTTATCCTTTATTTTGACAAGATTACCCCAAAATTTTATTTACACCACACCTTGATTTAAAATAGGAAATATGACACCAACAGCACAAGTAAGGCAATAGTGTGAAGTTACGAATTAATTAAAATTTGCTGAATGCCGGACGTTGCTTGTTATAATTCCCGAAATACCTAACTTTATAACAACCGACGGAATGACAAGCTTCGGCGAAATCCTTCCAAGTCTTTGAGTGACATTGCGTTTATAATTAGTTTAAGAAAGTTTTATGATACGGAATCATACATACATTTTACCAAAAAAATCAGAAAGATATCAGTACAGCTGATATTTAAAATGACAATTTACTTTTTTTGGCACGATTTAATAAACACACAATCACTAAATACATTAAAAATAGTATTTTTATTGATGACCAAAATTCGCGCGTAATTTTTCGCGCTTTTTTTCACTGACAAAATCGGTTACTTGTAGTTTATAGTAGAGAAACCACGCGACATAAATGTGTCATTGCATCCTGTTTCTTAGTGCGCATAGTAAATGTGCATGAATGAACAAAATATACTTTGTAACGTTACGCTGAGCGGAAATCGTGTCCGCGAAAATTATGCCGTAGTACGGTAGGCAACATTGGCGCGAAAAAAAACCCAAACCGTAGTATGGTTTGTGCGGAGAGGTAGACCTTCAGATAATAAAAAATAAGACACATACTTATTATTAAAATTGAAAATATGTGATGAAAAAGAACTCGGCCACAGGTAGAATTCGAACCCACGTCCCTTAGGGGCGGTAATTCAAAGTCACGGTGGTGTAATGGTATCACACTTAGGGCGTAAACCTAAGGGACGTGGGCTCAAATCCTACTTGTGGCCGAGTTCTTTTTCTTCACATATTTTCAATTTTAATAATATACCGACCATTGTAATACTATTTAAAAACAATTTATTTACGACACATATTATTTTCTTTTGTCAATTAAACAAAAAGTGTATAATATATGGCCATTTTTAGCAAACTGTGATGTTACGACTACCCTTTTACGAACTTTGACGCGATTGACAACGAATTTATTGATCCCGCCCGAATAGAAGTAACTTTTTTAATATCCGACGGAATGAGGCTATGTCGGAATCCTTCGAAGTCTATGACAGACATCGACTTTGTATTTTACTGCTTATTAGGTAATTAAAAAGTCTTCAATAAGTTCCTTGATAAGATAAAATAAACACATATGCCTTTCATAATTATTGAAATGGCAATTAAAGTAGTACGAGTCTTCCAAAGATATAATCAAACTCATTGGATCCAAGGTTCTACTAAGGCTAATTATTATTTTAGTTTAAAGTAAAGATTGTCAACGCTTCCATGGTGGTCTGGGCGAAAAGAAAAAATGTAGAATGTACCAGTTGCTTCTCTTCCCGGGCAGATTGTAAAAGCCGATTGACGGGATGGGTGAAAATCTAAGCAATCATGTTAATAGGCAACGCGGCTAGCAATCCATCACTATTTTGATTCCATTTTCCACATACATGCCCACCACCATGCTAAAAGTGGCTTTTAGGTATTATAGACATAGGCTCTGTCTACCCCGCAAGGGAAAAAGGCGTGATGATTTGTATGTAACCATTTTCGAACAAATGAAATTCACATAGAATATCATTTGTTCGAAAATGGTTTGAATACTAAATCACTTTTTTCACATACTTTTGTAAGCCGTAAACCTATTTTAGATACGTATGTTTAGTTTTCTAGGTTTTACAAATACCTTATGTTCTTTTGACGTGATACCGTCTTATAAATCGATGAACGTCGACGCAGGAAAAAGTGTCACGTTCCGTGTGCAAGCGAGACCGCGGAACGAGTGATAGAGAGGCACCATCGGCCTAAGCATTTGGCTTGTGACGCATCTACCTTTTTCCACCGTCATTAGGTAATTATCGTCCGTAAATCGACTTTCATCATCATCATCATCATCAGGTCCTTTTTAGTCTCCACTACAGGAGCACGACCCTCTCTGTACTACTAGGGCCATACTTGGCCAGAGCAGCCAGAGGACTTGGCGTACACTCTCCACGCTGGCCAGACGGGTTGGAGAGGTGTCTTAGATATTTATAAGCTTTGTTTAGCTTGTATTTCCTAAGTCGCCTTCTACGACATCCACGGGAAGACTTGGAGTGGTCCTATTCTACTCTGCCGGATACCACACGGCTAAAATCGACTTTACAGACAACCAATTATTTTTTCATCAATAAGGCAATTTGCTTGCAATACTTTTATTTTCAGAAGTAAGTACTAAAGATTATTTTTCTCTTTAATTATTAAACCAGATTTTTTATTTATTGACATTATCGAAATACACGTATTGCAACATTAGGTACTTATTCGTATATTTATTGTGTGCATGTGTGTATGCACAATTAAAAGTGTTTTCCAGGCAAATTTAACTTACACCCCTGTTCCACGTGGCTCAACTTTGCCCTATACTAGAGTTTATTCCTTCTCGCGGATTTTACTTAGTCTAACACCAGCATCGGCTACCTAATAAAATAAACAATAAAATATTTCCCCTAAACTCAACGTAGTTAAGCGATAAGATGTAATTTAGCTCGCGTGTAGAACGCAGCACCTTTTAGTTTAGATACCTAGCAAGCCAAATTTGAACACACGATTCATAATTCGTTGAAGTCGGTCATCATCATTTTGAGTAGGTGACACGGTCAATCGACCATGTACAACCTGGTGTCAGAATTCTTCGGAACCACCTCTCGGCCTCTGACGTAGTTCCTATATCGACTACCAGATGGCAGCCGGAACCAACGGCTTAACGTGCCTTCCGAAGCACGGAATCATCTTTATTATCAGACAATCAGGTGATTCAAGCCTGCAATGTCCTAACCAAACTGGAAACAACCTAACAAAGTATGCTTCCCGTGGGAAGCGACGACCCCCGGGTCTACAGGCAAACGCCTTAAGCACTGGACCACGGGGGCAGTTATGAATGAATGAATGTTAAAGTCGGTTAACAGAACACATATGACCAAACCCGCGGGTTTCTCACCGGATTTGTTCGGTTTTCCGGTCGAAGGTGGCACTACGCGTAGGTATGTTTTCGACACCGACACGGGGAGTGAGACAGGCTGCCCTTATTTTGAAATTTAAAAACAACAATCCCTTACAATCTATAACATGCATTAAGACCATTATTCTTCGCTCATAGCAACATCAAATTGTTTTAAAAATCAACTCAGTATCCATGAGGCCTTTAAAAAAAACTGTTTACGCTTAGAACATGTAAATATCCCTATCTAATTATACAAAGACGAATTTATTTACATTCATTTGTGCCCGATACGCATTCAAGATCCTTGAATAGATTATAATGTTTTATTTGATTCTATTTCCGAATTTGTCCTCAAGACATACAAGGTTTTTTGGAATTACGATTGTATTACTTAAAGAAATTTCCTCCTCTTATCCCATTATTTATGCTGGCAATGAAATATGTTTAATACGTTTCTAGAAATCTGACTAAATTCTACTAAAAAGATTTGTTGAATAGGTACATTTATCAACTTGTTTTTTGTCTGGAAAATGCTTGAAGGTTAAATATTATGAGATTAGGAAAAGGAACATTAATTTTCGCAAAACTAAGCACATATGACAATGTTTAAAATATAATTTCAGCTGCAAGAAATCCACTGCTGAAGTACAGTACTTATATAGTTTTTTTTATCTTGTTCACGTACATTTTAAGGCCCGCTTGCTGGGAAACTTCATAGAGTTCATTAAGCATGGTACTTAGGTTTTCCAGCGATTCCGCCATGACAACATTGTATACATAATACATATAATACGTTAAACTGACGATGTTTATTTTTTAAAGAGGTACGCTGGTACGCTCACGCTTTGCAAAAACCGGCAAATTATATAGGGAACAAATGTCTGGCTATGCCGCTTCCGCCAGGCCCCGGCAGAAGGGAGAAGCCCAAGAAGTGCTGGTTTGATGTCGTTGGGGATATGCGTGCCAATTGTCGCTCTCATAACCAAAGATGCCAAAGAGTGTGCGAAGTGAAGGCGAAAAAGCCGAAAGTGGACCTCGGGGTCCAAATGACTGCAGCTGATTATGCAACCGGGAACACGCTGGGATAAAAACAGACTATGTTTATTTATCATCATTTTGTATGATATAGGACAGCAAACAAGCAAGCGGTTCACCTGATGGTAAGTGATCACCGCAGCCCATGGACTGCAACACCAGGGTGTGACAGGAGCGTCACTGGCCTTTGGAGGAGTTGGGGGGAAGGAAATGGAGAGGGGAGTGGAAGGATGTGCCTCCGGCTCTTTCACTACCGAACGAATCATAGAAGCGGTAGAGCTTCTACTCAGAAGTCGATTTTCTGGGAGAGTGTGGTACTTTCCCGGCGAGTCGGCCCATTCATGCTACTGGTAAAGTGAATATGCGGTAGCGTGGCTCTACCACGACACGATTATAATACTATCATCGAGTTTTACTTTGTTGAGCTAACCACTAGCGATGCTACCGTTCATATAAACTGCCTCCGTGGTCCAGTCCAGTGGTTAAGGCGTTTACCTGTAGACCCGGGGTCGTGGGTTCGATTCCCACAGGAAACATACTTAGTTTATTTCTTTCCAGTTTGGTTAGGACATTGCAGGCTTGAATCACCTGACTGTCTGATAATAAAGATAATTCTATGCTTCGGAAGGCACGTTAAGCCGTTGGTCCCGGCTGCCATCTGGTAGTCGTTAAAGGAAGCACGTCAGAAACCGAGAGGCGGTTCCGAAGAACTCTGACAACAAGGTCACCATGGTCGATTGACCGTCTCACCTACACGAAATGATAATGACCGTTCATGCCTGAGCGATTTACCGGTTGTACGCTTAGTTTTAGTGTGTTAGAGCCCGCGATCAACTATTATGACAGCATTTAATCTTTACTTCTAATATATCAGGATGGAAAAATGTTTTTAGGCGGTCGCCTATCTGACGCTAACCCTTTTGGTAGCTCCAAAACCACAGGTTAAATACCAGTGATATTTCGGAGTCTTTGTAGAGGCCATTGGGCTTTTGCCCCGCTACCTAAAAATTTGCGGACACTAACCAAAATGTATCAGAGTTGGTACATATTATACTATCTACTTCATCGATGTATTATTTTTTTCTCAATTCTAAACTTAATCGTAATGAATCTTTATTTGCATGACAGATTACAAAGGTGGAAATTAATAAAATTAATGTTAGCAGGCGCGCAAATATTAATACAATGTTTAACAATAATATAGTATATATAGCACGCCTGCGCAAATCGTCAGGAGGTTTCTCTCTCTGTAGCTTTAACTGCCGGTAGCTTCAGCCCTGCCCCGCTGCTGGTAACCCTATAAGATTAGGTTTTTATAAACGTTGTATTTTTTTGTATGATAATTTGTGATATCTTACTTTAACATAAGTTTTATGAATACCTAATTCTAAGAAACAAAATAAATAAAGGGAATAATAATATCTAATTACTTATAAAAGATCGCAGCAAATATTTCATATTACTAATTGTAATATGAAATGTATGCTGTGGAGTATATGTGGAGTAAGTATTCTATAACACAAGTCTCAAATCTACTTTGCGGCTAGTTCAATCTGTATGATTTATCCATGTATATTTATTTATTTAATTGATCCTACACTATGGATACGAAAGATTACAGGGCTATTATTGCTCCTGTATTCAAGGCCGCCAAACATAAAGTGCACATATTGCGAGCATGATATATTATCTTACATGGGCAAGACTCAGGATATACATATTTAGATGTCAAGCGAGCCAGATGCATTTGGATGATATTATTATAATGGGTTATATGATTAATAGAATTCTAGCCGTGTGGTTTCCGGCAGAGTAGAATAGGACCACTCCTAGTCATAAGAGGCGACATAGGAAATACAAACTAAACAAAGCTCATAAACATCAATGAGACCTCTCCAACCAGTCTGGTCAGCGAGGAGAGTGTAGGCTAAATCTTCTGTCTGCTCTGGCCAAGTATGGCTCCGGCATAGTACAGAGAGGGTCATGCAGTGGAGACTAAAAACACCTGATGATGATTAATAGAAGTCTATCGTTTTGACACAAGAATCGAATTAACAAAGACCCAACAACGCATTAATTAATACAAGTGTAAACAATGATATTGTAAATTAAGTTCACAAACAATCAAATAAAGACTGGCTACATTTTTTTTTTCTATACGGGCTTGATATTATAATAATAATAATAATAATAATAAATATTTTTATTTTGGCAACAACGAGGCCCATTTGTTAGTAACAATTTATCTTAAAAACTACGTTAGTAACATTTCTTTAAGAATTAATAATTGAGTTGGCCAGAGGTGACCGTCAGCTATCTACCCCTGTCTAACAAAAACACTTATGAAGTGTGCTAACATTGGCGAGTCCATTTTATTAATAAAGGTTTTCAGAATGCTGTTAGTGCTACCACGCGTTCTGGTTAGAAATGAATTTGTCTTTTTTCTAATCATGGCATAAAAGTCATCAGTCCGCGCAAGTGCGAACATGCCAGATGCACTACAGTAACGCGGGAGCCCCATCAACATTCTGAACCCGTTATTATATTGAACTCTTAGCCGGTCGAAAGCAGTCTGCGTATAGTTGGTCCAAAGGGCAGCCGTGTAAAATGTTTGGCAATAAGCTTTAAACAATATTCGTTCTAATAACACAATGAGTACCAATTAACGTATTTATTGTGAAAACTAAACGCACTTCAAGCAACTATATTATTATAATACTTTATCGCAAAAAGGAGTTCAATGTATTGCGCTATGCTGAGAGAAATGTCTAAAAAAGAACATTAAAGTACATACTTAAATATACATACTATCACGTCTTTCTCCATTGTAGGGTAGACAGAGCTCAGGTCTTTTAGGTCTGAAAGCAACATTTAGCATGTTGGTGGGAGTGTAAGTGGCAAACGGTATCAAAAATCAGGGTTGCTAGCCGCATCGTCGATTTACATAATTCCACAAATTTTCGTCAATTCCCTCGATCGGCTTTAATGATCTGGGAAGAGAAGCAGCGAGTACATAATACCTTTTTTTCTCCCAGACCAGCTTACAACAAAACCTTTTGCGAGGAGATATATTGAGATATATTCATATATTATGAGAAAATGAGTGTTAGGTGGAAAACAGAGTCGCATTTAATTACCTCAGATTGTAAAGGAAGTTATTATAATAATCTGATATTATAAAAAAAAAATTTAATCCCAAAAATCCTTCTCAACTAAATGTTTGGTTACCTCAGACATGGCGCGTCGTTCGTTTCAATTTCTAAGCTATGTCTGACAGCTTGAAAAATCTAATATTAGCAGCTACCAAGCTCATGCCTCTAGCACTCATGAAAAGAGAAATATTTCAATGCGACGAGGTTGCTGTAGCAAATATAAATATTTTTCATAAATTGCAATCGTGCTATATATACTGACTATATCAAAAGGATCTGTTAAAGTTGAATATAGATAGATAAAATATAAAAATAGATATAATTTATTGAACATGTAACACACATAAAACCTACATTACTGAAATCCCGCCCTGAGACCCTCAAGGAGAAATAATATTATAAACGCGAAAGTTAGTGAGTATGTATGGATGTACGATGTACGTACGATGTGTCTTGACGAAATTTTGCACACAGATAGGTTTGGTATTACCTGGATGAATACATAGGCTATAAAGCAAAAAAATTTTTTTCGATTTTTTTGTCTGTCTGTCTGTATGTATGATCACGATTATCTCCGAAAATACTGAACCGATTTACTTCAAACTTTGACCAATTGCTTTGTTTTAACTCAGCAAAACATTTAAAGTTTGTTTCATCAAGATCGGTTCATTAACAAAAAAGTTATCGTCATTTGAATGAACTCAAGGCATGAGTTTCCCTGCAAGTATAAATGGTAAAATTTTGATTGTTCTGGACCCTTAAAGGGATGTTCAGCCCGTTGATATAAACAACTTTTCCTATGGGACCAATGCTGGGAACTCAAAAAATTAATCCCAAATGAAAATTTGTATTGAAATTGGAAATTTTCTCATTTCTGGACTAAGAAGTATAAAAATAAATAGGTATGTAAGTTCTTGATTATAATTATAAAAGATATATGTTGGCGAAATGGACAAAATTCGCCCCTAAAGGGGTAAAATAGAAGGGTAAAGTTTTTATGGAAATTTTCTCATTTCTGGACTTAGAAGTATAAATAATATCCATACTTCCATACTAATACTAATATTATAAATGCGAAAGTAACTCTGTCTGTCATCTTTTTACACTTCAACCATTGAACTGATTTGGATGAAATTTGGTATGGAGATAGTTTGAGGCCACGGGAAGGACATAGAGTATGTTTGATTCCAGGAAATTCTACTGTTCCCGAGGGATCGTCACTAACGCGGGTGGAGCCGCGGGCAACAGCTAGTAATAAATATATAAATAATAAATATGATATCACGGTCAATCGGCCATGCACACCCTGGTGCCAGTTTTTTTTTTTTTTTTATTTATTTATTAGAAAAACGAACAGGCGCAGAATAATACACGTAAACTTAATTAAATATAAGATAGAACATAGCCCAATAGTTTTTACTACTAAGTAACACATAAATACGTTGTAGGACAAGTGAAGTTAATTCAAATATGTATAGGTAATTAACAACATGGTAATACTAAAATCAAACCTAAATGCAAAAACAAAACATTTTTTTTTTTCATATACCACTTAACATTTTACGGAATTTACCCAATCTTTCATAAAATATATCGACGTGATTATAAGTTTTATCATATCTGTCACAGGCTCTTACAATAAATCGATTTTGTGCATAATTAGTATTACAAAGTGGAGGAGAAAAGGTATTTCTATTACGTGTGCGATGTCTTAAGCATTTAAAGTTAATTTGGCTCAACAGATATGGAGAGTCAACGAGGTTGTTGATGATTTTATATAATAAAATTTGATCCCTATGTTCTCTTCTATTTTCTAGTAATGTGATTTGGTCTGCGTTAAAATTTTTAAATTTATAATGAAGACGTTTCATAAATTTGTTTTGGATGTTTTCCAGTAAGTTTATATACTGTAAATACATGGGGTTCCAAACGATAGAAGCGTATTCTAAATTAGATCTAACAAAGGCATTGTAAAGTAATATTAGGGTGTTAGGATTTTTGAAATCTAAGCTTTGACGGAAAATAAATCCTAAAAGTTTATAGGCCTTAGCTGTTATTTTATTTATATGTGATTCAAAGTATAGGCCACTGTCAAGAAGTACTCCCAGATCTCTCACCTCAGTCACTTTTTTAAATTTATTATTTAAAAGGTTATATTCAAAATTAATTGGTGCCTTTTTTCTTGAAAAAGTAATAGCATGACATTTTTCGACATTCAAATATAGGTTGTTATTACTACAATATTGGCACAGCCGATTAAGGTCTGACTGTAGATTTTCACAGTCAGTTTGAGACTTTATGACGGAAAATATTTTAGAATCATCAGCGTAAAGCAGTACTTGAGAATATTGCAAACATTCTATAACGTCATTAATAAATACATTGAAAAATAAGGGACCAAGGTGAGAGCCCTGGGGCACTCCAGACGTGATAGGGACAAAACTAGACGTGAAGCCCTTTACGGCTTGGGAGCGATTTTTTAAATAAGATATGATCCACCGAAGCAGATCACCGTGTACACCGACTGCGTTTAGCTTAGAAATCAGCATAAAATGATTAATTTTATCAAAAGGTTTTTTGTAATCGGTGTACACGGCATCGAACTGATAACCATTATTCATAGCCCCGAGAACGACATCCAGAAATTCACATAGATTCGTTTCAGTTGAATGTTTAGTTCTGAATCCGTGTTGCTGATTGGTAAGTAAAGGGTTCAATACTGGATACAATGAATCATAAACAATTTTCTCCAACAATTTAGGAAGAATAGAAAGCTTGGAAATACCACGATAGTTACGAATAATATGTTTATCTCCGCCCGGTCTTTTATTGTGCCCATACATAAGAATGTATGGGCACAATAAAAGACCTCTTCCACAATTCAGGCATGTACCAGACTTAAGAGATAAATTAAAAAGATGGGCTACAGGTGGAGCTAACTGCTTACTACAACGTTTTAGAAATATTGGATGAAGTCCATCTGGACCACTACCTTTAGAAGGATTATGTTAGAAAGATACTTTTCGACAATAGAAGGAGTCACACTGATCGAACTTATACTAGAGTTATTATTGGTTTCCACGATCGTAACAGAACAGCTATTACAATTATCCTCAAAGACTGACTGAAAAGAGTTCTTCAGAACCGCCTCTCGGCCTTTAACGTGGTTCCTTTAACGACTACCAGATGGCAGCCGGGACCAACGGCTTAACGTGCCATTCTCTCTCATCTTCATTATCAAACAATCAGGTGTTTCAAGCAATGTCCTAACCAAACTGGAAACAACAAAACAAAGTATATGCCCGTGGGAATCGAACCCAGGACCCCCTGGTCTATAGGTAAACGCCTTAAATACTGGACAACGTAGGCAGTTGTAATATCACACTTACTCGACTTTTGTTAGACCTACTGCTGATGTACACCGGTCGTCATGGGGCTACGAGCCGCACTTATTGTGATTTTGATAAGGTAACATAAAATAACACTGGCATAAAATAATTTGTATAAATCGCATTAAGGCGCTGTATCCCTTAACCGTTTGTAGCGCACATCGCGCAATATATTATTTACTTGTGTCATACTTGTCATCAGTCTCAGTTCAAACCCGTGTCTGCCATTTCCGTGTTAATTTTCACCTTTAATTTAATAATTATAACCAAGTATTGTATTTTTTCAGGTATCCATCTGGCTCACCCAGTTATACTTTTTATAGATATAAAAAAGTTGGTAGTTGTCACTGAAAATATCAAGTAATTCGCGACGAAACTTTTTCTGGATATAGATTTTTTGCTCTTTATTTAGCTAAGTTTTAAATATATTTTTGAAAATATTTTAGTGTAACCATTTATTATGATCTTTGAACTGTACGTCATATTTTTTTCATGCTAGTATTCCATGAAAAATTAGGCTAACTGCGCGACGAAAAAATACACGTTTAACGGTATTCTTCTGATGCACAGCGCCTTAAGAATCTTAAGGATAATTATTCATTAAATATATATAAAATGTCGGCATTGTAACCGGAAATAAAATGGTATTTCCCTATAAGTTTCATTCTATAACCTTCGGCAAACAAGAATTAATTACTTCAAATACGCCACTTGGATTTTGAAAGCGATTATTGGGAACCGATTTAAATATTTTATGGTTAAATCATTATTGAATTTGCGAGTGGGATTTGTTACTTTAGAATTTATGGGGTTTTTAAAGGTCGTTTTCCTTTTCTCTGTCAGATTTAATTACCAATTATGTTTGAAAACGAATTACATGTTATTTCAATCCCTTACTGACGTAAAGTAATGTTCAATGCCTCCTGTGCTTTGTATTTTTTTTTATGTATATTTAACGGCAAACTAGCAGACGAGACACCTGATGGAAAGTTGTCACCGTCGCCCATGGACATCTGCAACACCAGAGCAGGTGCTGATGCGTTGCCGACTCTTAAGATACCTGTACACACGCACGCCTATTGAAGGACCCTAAGTCATGGCACACAGGGAAAACCTCGGGAGTCCATTACTCAATCCTGCTGTAAGAAGAAAAAAACCACGTGACGCTCTGACATATTTGACACCGAAGTGTTAAGAATGTGGGGATGGACTTTACTCCTGTGGCGAGCGGTGCGGTGGAAGAAAGGTGACGGTTCCACCATTTCAAAAAGTTCTTCAGAACACTCTCCATAGTATAGACGGTAAAATACACACAGAATCTATTAACTAAGTTTGCAAAACACTTGTAATCTTAGTTAATAGATTCAGGAGTTACTTTGCGGAAGTCAAAGCTACATTTATTTTGAGATAATTTACTTTGCGTGCTTCCACCACCAGTTAGTTCATGCAAACTATTGCTGGCTAGCACCCATCCACTACTGTTAGTCCCTTCATGACCGCCACTAATAGTTGATGCATGCAACACTGGTCGATACTGCTGCATCCGTTGAGGTTGCAGCACTAACTTACACTCTTGCAAACTAGGTATGGTATTTCTTCAGGGAGTGTAGGTCCTTTTTAACCGAGTTCTAAAAAGGAGAAATTTCTCCATTGATCGGAATCTTTTCTGTCTTTATCATCATCATCATCATCATCATCATCAGGTCCTTTTTAGTCTCCACTACAGGAGCACGACCCTCTCTGTACTACTAGGGCCATACTTGGCCAGAGCAGCCAGAGGACTTGGCCTACACTCTCCACGCTGGCCAGACGGGTTGGAGAGGTGTCTTAGATGTTTATAAGCTTTGTTTAGCTTGCATTTCCTAAGTCGCCGGTAAGTAAGCCGGATACCACACGGCAATCTGTCTTTATGTACCTCTATATTCCTTGATTTTTCTGTGGAAAAAATTTTTTTGGTCCCGTTTAAATTTCATCGAAATCAGTTCGGTACCTATGTTGAAGTCGGATAATTATAACCAAGACATTCGCTCGAAGTGGTAACTCAGCCCGTCGAATGAACAAATTTCATATAGGATCATCATCAACAGGTCTTTTTAGTCTTCACTGCAGAAGCACGACCCTTTCAATACTACCGGAGCCATACTTGGCCAGAGCAGACAGAGGATTTGGCCTACACTCTCTCCACTGGCCAAACGGGTTGGAGAGGTCTCATTGATGTTTATGAGCTTTGTTTAGCTTGTATTTCCTAATTCGCCTCTTACGACCTCCATGGGAAGAGGAGGGAGGATCCTCCTCATCCCAGTCTTTTTCCGGTTGCATTTCTTAGCTATGATGCGGCAGCCCAGGGCCCGCTATTATGACAGCATTCAAGTTTTACTCCGGCGAGCTCAAGCAAAGGCAAGCTCCGTGGCGCAGTGGTTAACACGCCAGCCTACGTACGACACGAGGGTGCCCGGGTTCGATCCCCGATCAGGTCAAGATGGAAAATGATCTTTTTCAGATTGGCCTGGGTCTTGGATATTTATCTATATATATGTATTTGTTGTAAAATATAGTATAGTGGAGTTAGTATCCCATAGCACTAGTCTCGAACTTACTTTGGGGCTAGCTCAATCTGCGTGATTTGTCCGTATATATTTATTTACTGTTACGGAGGAGGGATGTAAAAATCATAAAATTGTCATCCTCAACTGCCTGTCCAGTAGTTGTAGGTATGGCATCGGGTACGCTTGTCCGGACTCCCGAGCTGCTAAGTAGCAAGAAAAGCAAGTGCTTTTTCTCTAGTCATCCGAGTGATTAGTATCCCAATACCTTAATTACCTTTCTAAATCCAACAAAAGCACATGAAGCCAATGAAACTGCGCTTTCCAACCCGCCTGCCAAGCATGGTGAGAATGCCAATTATTTTCTCAGTGGACTTCTAACGCCTGAAATGATGGTGTACCACCATTTGTAGATAGCCTCTAAATAAATGGATCAAATGTAACAAAATGTATTACTACATAAATTAATCCCTTTCAGTATTGAACTCGGTTCGAAATGAATACATTGTTACCTCGAAATACCAAATACCATCGCCAATATCCCTCGGGCTAACGGCAAATGCTTATTATTGCATACTGCTGGTTTGGAAATACCAACTCAGTTAAGGGCGCGTTCCCATTGAAGCCTAGCTGAGCCGAGGTAAATGTTATACTCAAGTCATATTCATTATATTAATTACATCATAAATTCATTCAAGTGTTTTTTTTTCACGTATCCATGATTTTCATACAATACACATCTACTTCTAACAAACACCATCTAGTGACTGCCAGAAGCTTCCGCTCTTCCAGGCGTAGCATACATCTCTCGTACACATCTTTCGTATACATCCCTCGCATACATCTCTCGCTTGTTTTGTACTCGTACGTACAAAAAACTCGCTCCACTAAGCCGTTTTCATCAGAGCTGTGCACTCTGCACAGACAAGGTAAATTAAGCTATGTGTTTTTTCCACTTATCCATATTTCCCATACAATACATGTGTATTGTATGGGAAATATGGATAAGTGGAAAATACATTTGTATTGTATGGGAAATATGGATAAGTGGAAAAAACACGCTAGGGATGTGTGTTTGTTAGAGATAGATAGATAGTAGACTTATCTCTAACAAACACACATCCCTCTCACACATTCCATTCACTCATCACTCTTACACAGTACACACCCCTCGCACACATCTCTCGCTTGTTTTGTACGTACCGTACCGTTATCGCCATTTCCATTAGGGCTGTGCTAATACAAGCAAAGTAAATGAAGCTATTATTGGTTCTTTAAAAACATATTGTATTCTGTATAATGCCTCAACATTTACTTGTACTTTGACTGACTTGGTTCAAAACTTTGAGAGCTCTATACCTTTTTCTTATCCTCCAGTCCAAATTTAATCATTATAATATCTTATTTTCTTTAGACATAATGCCCGCAAACATTAACTCATTTATGATAAGCAACTTAATTTCAAATTAAGCATGTTTTGTTTGGGAAGTAAAGATTAAAAGGGTTGCTCTGATATCGCAGAAAAGCCTGTGAAGAGGATTTGATAATACCGTATGCTCAACAACTTTGAATGTAGGCTAAAGGATCATTTATTATGCCTAAAAATAACATGTAGTGAAAAATATTTTAGCTGATAAAATATAAGTTTACTGAATTATTGCTGGTTTGTTTATTGAATCTTACATGCTGGTCTAGGAAAAAAGAAAAAAGTAGAATATACAAGCTGCTTATCTTCCCGTGCAGATCGTAAAAGCCGATCGAGGGAATGTTTAAAAATCTGAGGAATCATGTTATTAAGCGATACCCATCACTATTTTGATTCCGTTTTCAACCTTGGGTCCACCAACATGCTTAACGTGGGTTTTAGGTTTTAACGGCCCGCGATAGGCCAGGCGGGGCGTGGCGATACAAACGCGGATGGTCTAAACGCGTTGACTACTTAGGATATTTTCGTTTTTTAAAAAATCAACGGGTTATTCGAAAAAGAAAAATACATGATGGCTGCCTTATCTGTAATGCAATTATAATCAAAAGTTTCAAGGTTAATTTTAATGTTTTTGGCGAATAATGCTGTTTACCGAGTAAATTAGACGTGATTTGGAGGCAACTTTGCTTTATCGAGAAAATTTAACGCAATCGTGTTTTTGAGTCAGTTAGATACCAGAGTTAGTCCTAAACTTTGCTGCATTTTTATTTCAACTTGAGTATTTCATTATTATTGTTATTACAGACAATCATGCAAAGCAGTGTAAGATAGTACGGGCCCTTAATCCTTAGGATTGGGCTCTGTCTACACCACAAGAGAAAAAGACATGATGTTATGTATGGATATGCTTTTAATTGTTCTTTCTCCGCGACCTAACTGCTGTTAGTATTTGCCTAACATAGTTTGCGTGGAATAACAAATATGCAGTTTATTTCTATTGCTTATCGGGTATCGGTCTGTTAACAAAATAAAAAAACCGGCCAAGTGCGAGTCGGACTCCTGCACGAAGGGTTCCGTACCATTCTATAATAAGTTTAAAATTTTTAAACATATTTTATTATATGACTAGCTGTTGCCCGCGGCTCCGCCCGCGTTAACCTTTAACTGCTGACGTGGGGGCCTCTCAGGCCCAGCGAAAGCAATGATATCCTGTCATTTCCTTTCCCCGCACGCGACGCATACGCTGCCTCTTGTAATTTCGAGTTTTGTCGCTCGGAGGCCACCAAAGTCGGTATATATGTCGGCGCGCGCAATATCGGTGAGTAAATTTGTTTCAAACTTTTTCGTGGGCCTCACAGACCCAACCTCAGTACTTACGTAACTTTTTGAAACGTTGTTGAGGTTCACATTTTGTAATTTTATTTGCAGAATACGATAAGGTGGTCTAAAATGGAGTCCAGTACTTCTTACGGAAGAAAACGTGCTTGCGTTCCCGGAGGTAGACTACAATTTTCTAAAACCAGAAGAGTTGTTGCACCTGGTGATAGTTATTTTGAGTCAATCGTGTCTTTATGGATAAATTGTGAGGATTTTAGCGGTTCAAAAGCAGAAGAGCAACATAGAATGACAATAAATCACTTTCTGACTCAGACCTGGAAAAAACATTTACTACATATGAAAAGTAGAGTATTGAAAGAAAAACTACCACATGATCCTCATGTGAGTTTGACGAGGGTGCTGGATTCAAATATGCCTAACCGTCCAGGAATTTCAGAAGAAGTCCAGAAACAAAAGAAGTATGCCACACATGCCGACAAAAACTCCGGAGAAAGTCAACACATACATGTTGTGTATGTAAAAAAATGTGTCACTCTTCAATGCGCTAAGGAAATTTACCCTGATTGTGCGTAAATTGTCATATTTGGTGCCTTGCAGTTTTTTATTCCGCCTTTAGTAATAAGTTTAATTGGTATTTCCTTGCTTAGAGGAGTTATTAAAATTGTATTATAAACTTTGACTATGTCATTTTGATTAAAAATTAAAGACTTATGATGTAAATTGTGATTTCAAGTAATTTCTGCCAAAAAAATGTTCGCCTTGATTTAATTCATATGTATAAGCATCATTTAAATATTAACAATATTGAAAACTTGATTAGTTTTATTAAATGAAGCATATTTGATGTAAACATAAACGTAACATGTCAATGGCACCCATACATATTTTTTATAATATGCTGAAAGTTGCGGGCCTCTCAGACCCCACGTCAGTACTTACGTTCTATACCAACCACGTCAGTAGCTAAAGGTTAATGTCGTTCCCTTGGGAACAGTAGAAATGATAAAAATTCCATACAAACCCCTGCCCCTTTGCTTTTCCCCTTAAGGGGGAATTTAATACATTTCACCTGCATAGATCTTTAGCCCTTAAGGAGGGGATTTTGCCCATTTCACCTACACAGATATTTTTTTATTGTAATGGAGAACTTCTTATTGTCATATTTCTAAGTAAATAAAAAAAATCCATACAAATTTTTCCCCAACTATTCTACCCCTTCAAGGGGAAATTTCGACCATTTTAACTACACAGATCTTTTTAATAATAATGTAAACATAATATACTTATTTTTATACTTCTATGTCCAGAAATGAGAAAATTTCCATACAATCCCCCTTTATCCCTTAAGGGAAAAATTTTGTACATTTCACCTACACAGATCTTTTTTAATTGTAACCTAGAACGTATTTACTTATTTTCATACCTCTAAGTCTAGAAATGGAAAAATTCCATACAAACTTTACCCCCTATTTACCCCTTCAAGGGAGAATGTTGTCTGGTTCACCTAAACAGATCTTTTTTAATTTTAATTGAGAACTTGCGTACCTACTTTCAAATTTCTAAGTCCAGAAATGAGAAAATTCCATAAAACTTTAACCCCTTTGATTTTATAAAAATCCTTTCTTAGTGCTCATTTACATCATAAAAAGAATCCCTGTGCCAAATTTCAAGTTTCTGCGCACAGTAGTTTCGGCTGTGCGTTGATATATAAGTCAGGTTTGCCTTTGGCCCGCGGTTCCGCCCGCGTAAGTGGCGATTTCTCAGGAATAGTAGAATTACCCGGAATACATTAGTTTATGACTTTCAATGAAACACCTTAATATTGAATTTCAATTAAATAACTTCAAAAACGGGAAGTTTCATACTAACTTTGCATCCCCGTTATAGCCCCTTAAGGGATGATTTTTGAGAAAAATATTTTACTCGTGTTTCATGCTTTTTAGTAAAGAACCTTCATGCTGAATTTCATTCGACTAACTTCAAAAATGGCAAAGTTTAATGCTTACTTTGCATCCCTATTTTACCCCCTTAAGGGATGATTTTTGAGTAAAATATTTTACTCGTGTTTCATATCTTTCAGTAAAGAACCTTTATGCTGAATTTCATTCGAATAACTTCAAAAACAACAAAGTTTCATACTAACTTTGCAACCCGTTTTTCCCCCTAAGGAGATGATTTTCCAAAAATCCTTTCTTAGTGCTCCCCTACGTTATAAAAGGAACCCCTGTGCAAAATTTCAAGTTCCTAACCCTTATAGTTTAGGCCCTGCGATGATATTTCAGCCAGTCAGCTTCTCCTTCTTATTTTAGGATGGATTACTATGGATAGTATACGACAGCATTATACCTATCCATACTGGATAGGTATAATGCTGTCGTATAATGATGATGAATTGACTTTGGATTTTAATTTTCTTATGTCACTTATTATTTTATTTTATTTTTGCTATTGCTATATGTTTGCAGGCAAACTCATGCCTTGAGTTTATTCAAATGACGATAACTTTTTTTTTAATGAACCGATTTTGATGAAACAAACTTTAAATGTTAAACTGAGTTAAAACAAAGCAATTGGTGAAAGATTGAAGTAAATCGGTTTAGTATTTTCGAAGATAATCGTGATCATACATACAGACAGACAGACAGACAGACAAGAAATTCCGAAAAATTTTTTTGCTTTCTATTATTCTTTTTAAGTGTCCCTCTATCCATTTCAGTCAAAAATTTGAAATTTACAGACAAAATAATTTTACTGTTTTATTATATGTATATATATATATATAGATGACTTTAAATGTAATCTTTTTGCAATTTTTCCTTTATCTGTGATATTAAGGCGATACCACTGTAAATAAGGTCGTTCTGAACCTTATTTATCTCGCAAAATACTTAAATTAGGAGTTTCAAATCTAAGTAATATGATTTTTGACTATTTCATCTCCAAAAGTGTAAGATGAAAACACGTTTTGATAAAATTTTCTCGATAGAAATATTTTTTGAAAAATGGTCTTCGTTCGCAGAGTTTTTGTTATTGTAGCTCAAATGCGACGAATGAAATAATGATTTTTAGACTAAAAGATAGGTTATTAGTAATTCATTAAAAATGTAAATATGAAAATACAATTAACCGGTCTGATTTTATATAAAATAGAAATAACGAATTTGGCGCTTACGTTTTTTTCTTTGAGCGACTCGAGACTATCTCCTATCTCATCATTCACGGGCTAAACCGCCAAGCGCTATCCCTTGCGCGCACTTGATCAGTCTGCGTACGCCTTTGCCGAGCGATTGTACCAAACATTTTAGGCCTCGTCTTAATTAAGGCGTTGCTTCGTTTTAAGACGTTTCTTTGAACACTTATTAATTGTCACCTTATTTCACTTTTCAACAACTGTTGACGTCAAAAATTTACTTTTGGCTAAGTTTAATGCCGCTTCTAAAGCGGAGTGCAGAAGAAGCGGCAACAAACTGAACAGCGCATTTGCTCCAAAAGACGTCAACCTTAGAAATTAGTTTTGTGGAGTGAGTATACATTGGTTTATTTAAATGTCATGTTCAAATTTAATTAAAAAAAAAAGTAATGTCATATTATTGAAACGAATAACACCGAAATAAAAAAAATTACAAATTAAGTACCTACTAAAATTAAAATAAAAAATGTCATCTCCTCATCATCAAATGTCGTCGAATGATGAATAATATATATGTAGGTTGTGAAATTTTGTCATTTCGTTACATAGTAGGCATTATCCGTACCCGATCTCAATATCCCCTGCCACTGGGACTCGCCGTATTATTACAGAGCATCCCATAGGATATTATAGCAATGCCACTCACGTAATCATATTACATTTTCTTTGTTATTTACTTGTTACATACGACGTTCGGTTTTACTTGAACATGAGTTCTTATTCGCATATTACAAGCATTTTTTACATTGTGTGGTTGACTAGAATTGTTTTAAGTAAGTATCTTTCCCTGAATATTAACGTTATTTACTAATTGACTAGCTCCGTGGCGCAGCGGTCAACACGCCAGCCTGCGACACGGAGTGACCGGGTTCGATCCCCGGCCAGGTCAAGATGGAAAATGATCCTTTTCAGATTGGCCTGGGTCTTGGATGTGTAAATATATATATATTTGTTATAAAATATAGAATCGTTGAGTTAGTATCCCATAACACAAGTCTCGAACTTACTTTGGGGCTAGCTCAATCTGTGTGATTTGTCCGTATATATATTTATATTTATTTAATTCGAAGATTTGTCTTGCCCGATAATCGTATCATAAGTTACGGCAAGCATTTTTAGGATTCCGTAACAAAGATCTCATCGCAGTGTTTACTGCTGAGAGAGCTATGCTTCGTGTTCCTTTACTGACACAGCCCAGCGGATTAGCTCTTTGAAGTGGCAGTGGAGCACATAGCGCGTAGAACCAATGGCCGATGTGGCAGAAAGTTTCTCGAATGACGACCACGTACCAGCAAGCGCAGCGTTGGTCTTCCACCGACCAGGTCGGAAGACCTGACTAAGTTCGCAGAAAGACGCTGGATGCAGGCCGCTCCCAACCAGTCAAATTGGAAGTCCTTGGGGGAAGCCTATGACCAGCAGTGGACTTGTGGCTGAAATGCTGATGATGACACATTGTGCCACAATGGTAGCGCTACCTCCACCGCCAAGGCGCCATGCGCCGCCGCCCCGCACTTATCTTCCTTGGATTTGTATGGGGCTTTATACAGGACACCGTAACGGTGGCGTGAGGTGGAGATACCGCTGCTGCTGCGACATGATTAGTAAACGGATACGAAATCGGTAAGAAATTACACATTAGATATTCACGCGTTTTTAGGGTTTCGTACCAAAAGGGTAAAAACGCTCCGCTGTCCGTCTGTCTTTCTGTCTGTCCGTCTGTCACCAGGCTGTTTCTCATGAACCGTGATAGTTAGACGGTTGAAATTTTCAAGGATGTTGTATTTTTGTTGCCGCTATAATAACAAATACTAAAAAATAGAATAAAATAAATATTAAAAGGGGCTCCTATACATCAAACGTGATTTTTTTGCTCGTTATAACGACAACAGGTAGACACTTGAAATATTCACAGAATATTAAGTTATATATTCACTTTAAAAATAAATTAAAAATTAAATTAATGTTAAAGGGGGGCTCCCATACAAAAGTCATGATTTTTTTGCCATTTTCATAGATAGAACGGTACGGAACCCTTCGTGCGCAAGTCCTACTCGCACTTGGCCGGTTTTTTTTTATGATATAAGACGGCAAACGATTAGGCGAGGCACCTGATGGTAAGTGATCACCGCTGCACATGGACAACTGCTACACCAGTTTGTGACAGGATCGTTGCCGGTCTTTCAAGGAGTTGCGGGAGAGGACATGGAGGAAGGAACTATGTGGGAGGATATGGGGGGATGGAAGGATCGGCCTCCGGCTCTCTCACTCACCGAACTAAGCATAGAAGCGGTAAAGCTCCTTCTGTGAGAGTGTGGTACTGTGGTGTGGTACTACCCCGTTGATTTGACGCTATGACCTATTCGTAATACAACCAGTGATAAGTTACAATGTTGTCGACATACAACATAATATGAAATAGTTTTACGAGATTATCTTTCAGATCTCCATATATTGGTCCACAGAAATAGAAGAAACCCACGCAGTTGACATTTAACAATATTGCCTCTGGCAAAACATGTACAATGTAAGAACCGGGAAATCCGTAAACATTTCCACATTTTAATCCGAACTCAAATTAAGTATTTGAATATGGGTAGTCCACCTTTTTTGCGTATGTTGTAACGAACAATTCCTACCGTCGATGTAAATGATCAAATCACATAATTTCTAGTAATCAATATTTATCTGTACTAATATTCGGGTTCGATTCCCACGGGAAGCATACTTTGTTTAGTTGTTTCCAGTTTGATTAGGACATTGCAGGCTTGAATCACCAGATTGTCTGATAGTAAAGATGATTCCGTGCTTCAGAAGGCACGTTAACTCGTTGGTCCCGGCTGCCATATGGTAGTCGTTAAAGGAACCACGTCAGAGGCCGAGAGGCGGTTCCGAAGAACTGACACCAGGGTGTGCATGGTCGATTGACCGTGACACCTACACGAACTTATGATGAAGATGATGTACAGTCAGCCAATGAGATATCTGACCCCCTACAACAGCGCCATTTTTCGCAAACTAAAGAAACATCCGTGGTTTAAACCCAAAGATAAAAATATACAAGTGTAATATCCTTTGCGACTAGTGCCATCTATTGAATTGTGAATGAACAAATAAGGTTAATAAGCAGAAATCTGATACCCTTGACGACTAATGCCATCTATTCGATTTTTGATAAATAAAACAAGCCCTAGCATACGATACGCTTATTTCAAAGATACTTCAATAGTTAGATGTGGCGCAAGTGGTAGGCACTACGGTTTAATAGTTAGTGTGAATATGAATGAACAGGTTCAAATCCTCCAAAGCTTTTTATTTTTTACAAATATCTCCAACTACGTATTGTGATGTTGGTGTAATTTTGGTAGTTTTAACATAATGTTACCGAGCTAATTACTGTGAATAAAAAGCATTTTAAATTTTTAATTACTTTATTACATCAAAAAAATTTAACAGTGAAATAAATACCTGCCTACTTAATTCAAACTATGATTAATCTTCTGTAGAGAGAACCAACATGTTACTTAATAAGTAACAATTTACATCTCTCAACTTCTTTTTAATCATAGTATTATATTTTTTTAAATGTGTAGGGTCAAATAGTGCTATGTGAATAACTTTGCTTCGATAATAGTATAAGAATGAATATAAACCTATGGCATTAAATGAATTTTAATATGGGAGAGGGTGACCCCCATTTTGAAGCTTTTGTTTAAGTCTATTTGTCATTTCACTTACCATGTTAGATCAGATCACATATCACTTATGCGCATATTTATTAATTTAGTATAACCTTTTTGTCTAAATTGATTTAAATCAAACTTTACTTGTGTCTCGTGTCCCAGTTAAGCACTATTTGACCCTACAATCTGGGATTTTAATTGGTCACTCAGAACAATTGTCTTAAATAAAATATATTCTACATTGCAAACTGTTGGAATCACCACATCTCATAAATTTTCCAAGTATTTTTCTTTATTCATCCGGCCGCCGAATTCTACCAGCTCCCCTGGGCCCATTGAAGACATCTGTCCCCAATAACCTGCAAAACAATAATACGATCAGTTACCTAATATTATCTACACTGCGTAATACACTAGGTATTAAATATTATTATTATTTTACTTCACTATTTAATGAATATTTTTACCTAATGTTATCCTGCCACTGTTCTCAAAGGCAAATTATTTTGATGGCTATACGCTGGCCATGTCTTCTCCGCAATATTTTTCTGCCATCATCATCAGACTTAAAACTTTTTTCATCAGAATAAAATACGATCTCGTTCTTGTTGAATGTTTCCTCACTGTTTCAATTGAAATATTGTAGTGTATATGTTACGCCAGTTGACTCCGAATCCACAAACGGACGGTGTTTCTCTGTAAGAAATATATTTATCTTAGACATTTATCACAAACCCTATGTTTTACGGAACAAAAAATAGTGTGACAATTAAGTAAGTATATTAAATACTTATAATTTCTACTTACCGCGATACCTAACTCTCTAGATATAGATACTTTAAATACTGTGGTTGTATTCACAATACACTATTAGCTTTCACAAAATCTGCTATATAAGATGAAACGGGATGCCTAATAACTGGTGGGGTTTTAGATCACTACACAGTAATCGCAGTATCTTAATTGTGACGCGAGTGAACAATATTTTTGATTAGTTGGTATCAGGTATAAATAAATCTGATAGATTACCCTCAATTTATTTGTTAAAGCAATGCGTTGCAGTTGGTGACAATGATGTCATAGCAGTAGAAATAGATAGCCAATTTCGCCCGAGACGTCATATCGTCGGTTGGCGTATTGAGATGAGCGCTAGCTTCTCAAGCCGTAGGTCCATGGTTCGAATCGAACTTCACGTAGGATTGTTTTTGATTCTTTCTTGTTCATACCATTGATGATTACTTGAATTATTAGCTGAGATTATTAGAAATACAAAATTTGCAACTGAGCAGGTTATCAAAAACAAGTTTATACCAGCAGTTGTCTGTCTACTTGCCAAAAATCACGGTAGGTGGCGCTTCACAGCAAAGTGTGAATTTACGTTTTAAAAGTCAGGGGGTCAGGTATCTGCTTGGCCGACTGTACTAATATTATAAAAAGGAAAAATTTTATGGCGTGTTTGTATTTGTAATGTATAAACTCAAGTTACTACACTACGGATGCGAGACATGGATGGCGTGTTGTAAATCTTTTTTTTATGTTATAGGGCGGCAAACGAGCCAGCGGGTCACCTGATGGTCATCACCGCTGCCCATGGACAACTGTAACACCAGGGTATGACAGGTGCGTTGTCGGCCTTTCAAAGAGTTGGGAGAAGGAACTGGGGGAGAAAGGGGGAAGGATGGGCCTCCGGCTCTCTCACTCACCGAACGAAGCATAGAAGCGGTAAAGCTCTGTGAGAGTGTGGTACTTCCCCGGACGAGACGGCCCATTCATGCTACTAGTAATTCATTTTGCCGGTAGCGTGGCTCCTATGCATTGTAAACCTATGCCTTCGTTATATTATGGGATTTTTCTGGCCTTACATTGTAGTTTCTAACAAAGATCTGTAAAGTCTGTGTCACGATTTCACGAAGAACCGAAAGACGTCCAGATCCTCTACACGAAGAGCATTGGGTTTGACACCCAGCGTTTAGCAATACTTCTGCTTTCTTCACGTCCTTTTTTCACAGGTTATTTTTCCGAGGTTCTTGAGCTATTCGAGTATTCAGCTACTTGAATCGCATTAGTTTGACACGATTGTCAACTTAGTCTACCTGTGACCATGAAAACTGTAAAGTTTTCTAAACGTTAGGTGTAAAAATAATGTAATATACGCGATAATACCGTATTAAAGTGATTTTATTGAAATGTGTAACAATTGCGAAAAGATCAGACCATTCTGTATAAGGACTTCAGGTCTGGCAGCTAATGCAATAAAGTATTTTTACTTACTTACTTACTTACTAATGACATGACGAGAGTTTCTCGAATAGATGCACTAAGGAAGGAACACATAATTATATTTATCATACTTCAATACATAGTATAAAAGAAATTCGCTTCCCGCTGTTTGTCTGTCCCTATGTATGCTTAGACCATTATAACTACGCAACGGATGTTGATGCGGTTTTTTTAATAGATACTCTATCTATTAAAAAAAACCGCATCAAAATCCGTTTGAGCGGGTCCGAGCGGGAGCGTGAGGAGTGCATATATTACTCTAATTCAAGAGAAAGGTTTATATGCAATATTTTTCGTGCTCGTGCGAAGCCTGGGCGGGTCGTTAGGTATATCTATGGCTACATAGAATAGAATAAAATAACCTTTAATGTAACACTTACACACACACAAAACAATATAAAATAAAATTATTGAAAAGTACAAAAAATAAGAGATCGGTGCCATCAGTGTTACAAAAGGTGGCGGCTCAGCGTTACGCTGGATTAGGGATACTCTTATCCAGCACTGATTTCAGCCGTCACCTTCTGAGGCATCACGAGCTAAATCACGATACGACACGCACATAAAAAATATATACAAAACAAGTGTACACAAAAATAAAGATAACAAGTAAACGCATACAATAATAAATAAATAACATACTTTACTTAAGACATGTTACGCGACCTACTTAGCAGTTCACGAAAAGGTAATGAAGTCAACAAAACAAAACAAATAGGTTAATTGAAACTGAGATCATGTATGTCATAAGACACTTTCACTTAATTGCTAACAGACAATTTAAATGGCTGTATTTGGTGACGAAACATAGAGTCATTACACGCCAGCTAATTAGAAAAATAAAACACTACTTCCACCGTTACCACGTATTTTATTATTCTAATTAAATACGCGATATTACGACCACGTATTCAATTAGAATAATAAAATACATGGTAACTGTGGAAGAGAGATAGATGCGTCATAAGCCGAACGCTTAGGCCGATCGTGGCTCTCTATCGCTTGTTCTGCGCTCTCGTTTGCACGCAGCACGTGACACTTTTCGTGCCTGTAGCCGGCGTTTATCGACTTATAAGACGTTATCACGTCAAAACTAATCAGAATCAGACTCATCATCATCATCATTTCGAGTAGGTGTCACGGTATTGACATCAGGTGTGCATGGTCGATTTCGACCATGCACACCCTGATGTCAGAGCTCCTCGGAACCGCCTCTCGGCCTATGACGTGGTTCCTTTAACGACTACCAGATGGCAGCCGGGACCACCGAATCAGACTAATTTATTGTGAAACTTTAAACATTAGTTAATGTCAACTAAGGTATTGCAGATACGACAAACGAATTTTAAACCTGAATAAAAATAAAACGAGGTTTTATCATAGTGTTGTCATATCTATTTTTTAGCTAGTTTCAAACCAGATTTGAACATCGTTCGACGGATTAGAAATTCCGTATTCGAGATTTCAATACCTCCCGTTTTTATAAAGCATGGTACATTTTATCTTCCGGAAGGTCAGAATTTAATAAATTATACAATGATTTATATTACTTGTGTATGTATATCAAAAAGCGGAATTGTACGAAACTGGGATGAAAAAGTGGGATGTAACTCTTTCATCCCAGTTTCTCAACTGAGAGTTATTGAAAAAATCATGCATTTAAAATCAGTTTTCCAGTGTATACAATTTCGTTTCTCATAATTATATATCGGGGTTTCCATAGATAGGGAGCTATTTAATTTGAAACTTTTGTCTTATTATAAAACGAGATTAACTTTAGTATGGTTTAAACCACTATTCAACCAAAATAAGCAACACTTCTCACTGATATTTTCTCAACTGTCACAGTCAGTTTGATATAGATGGCCAAAAGTTAAAACCTAGTACTAACTTATGGCGTCGTTACATGACGCTTAAGGTTCCAACCTTCTAACAAGTTCTATTTGACGTTCTAAAATTTACAAGGAATAAAGATATGATCTTTGTTTGTTTTTTTGAAATATCTTTAGTGTTCGAGAAAAAACATAGAACATAGTATAAACAAAAAATAAACATACAATGGCGGACTTATCCCACAAAGGTATCTCTACCAGTACCAAAGCTCAAATATTAGAGGAGACCATTTTAACCTCATGGGGGAGCGAATCCCAAAGCTGTGCTGCCGTGATCTTTTTATCTCAATGTACAAAAGGATGCTAAATATATGTGAATAAATCACACAGATTTAGCTAACCCCAAAGAGTTGGAAATTTGTGTTATGGGATACTAAATTTTATAATAAATACTTATATTTATTCGCAGAGAGCCATGGAGCGAGCTATGCTTGGCATCAAATTGCAAGACCGAGTTCGCAACTCTGAGATCCGACGCCGAACGAAAGTTCACGATGTGCTCTCTAGAGTTGCGACTCTTAAATGGAACTGGGCAGGACACCTGGCTAGAAGGAACGATGGTAGGTGGAGTAAGGCTGTCACTGAGTGGTATCCCAGAAATGGGAAACGTAGTGTTGGGCGTCCGGCAGCTAGGTGGGTCGACGACATAAAGCAGATTGCTGGTAAGAACTGGATTGCGAGGGCTTGTGATAGGGAAGAATGGCGCAGACAAAAGAGGCTTATACCCAGCAGTGGGTCGTGGAAAGCTGACGATGATGATGATGATGATAGATAAACATCCAAGACCGAGGCCAATCTAAAAACGATCATCTTCCATCCATCCTGACCGAGGATCGAACCCGAGACCTCCTTATAGCAGCCTGACTTAAGATGCCATAAAATTAAATGGTGTAAATTTTAACGGACCCCATAAATCAACAAACTTACTACCCAATATTTCAACTATCGCTTCCAATGACCCGATTGTATCCCACTAAATACTGTAATTACAGGGGAATATTTCACCCGAAAACCCGGCCTCTGGTGGCTCCTGTATAAATTTTCAGATAAATCAATGTATTCTGTAGGAATGAAGGTTTTTTAAAATACATGTGTTATGTACCTATAATTATTTTTATTGGTATGAATTCTCTTTCAAAAGAGCAACAAGTACACGTTGAAATCCATTTTTAAACTAAAAATTCCGTTCAGTAATAGTTAAGAAGTATAAGTAATAGACATTCAACAAGTACTTTTTATGTCAAAACATTTTCGTACTCTTCGAAAATAATGATTGAGGTGTCATTCGATTCAAAATGACATATTACAGATATTATAACTTATACTTTTTAATCAACGAGACATCTATATATAATTGATGGATTGATTCGTTGAGTTTGTATCCCACGATACGTATTTGGGATAGCTCCACACAATCTGTGTGATTAGTCTCTTAATATTTATTTATTTATTTATATTCCAATACAGCACACTGCTGTTATTACTAAACTTATATTGAACATTATTCTTTGTCGCCCAAATACCATATTCAGTAAAGGTATTCAATGTGATTAAAATTTTGAAATAAAACAAATAACTTGAAAAAAAAAATAACAACACGTCCTACCGAAACGACGCCTAACCAATATCTCCTTTCAATTTATTTCGCTCTTACGTAGTGGCAAGCCTTTCATCAAGTTCACTGAACGAATGGAATTAATTAGATTTTCTTTAACTTAAATACAAATGACTTTAAAAAAATATATCATAGTAACCAGAAATGTATTTATATACTTTGCAAGATTATAACTTAGAAAGCAATCAACGTTATCAAACATAAAAATCTCCTGCTCTCTGTGACCTCCACACATGCCAACAAAGTTGAAGCTAAAATTACAAAGGTCTAATTATCTCGGAACCTTCAATTTGCATGACAAATGTAGAAGTTAATTAATGTGCTTGCGTTTTCTACGTCACAACTCCAGATTAAAGGATTGCTCGATTGTCTCGTTCGCTGACTTTGGCAATTTAAATTTATATTAGATTTCCCATGACACATGATGATGTTTAAAACTAGATAGAGTACAGACAAACAACAGGCTTTCGCCTAATTACTAGCTTTGCCTGCGGTATTGTCCGCGATTTTTTGAAAGGTCCTCAACTTCGGTTGTAAGACCTATTTTTTTTTTCTTTTTTTATTATTTTATGTTTTTATTTTTATTTTTTTTGTAAAAAAAATATTAAAAAAAATTAATAAAAAAAAAGATATCGTGTAAAACCCTCACCTTAACATTTAATTAAAAGAATGACTTAGCCTGTGAACATTTTTGTATGGATATGTCCAAGAAATGTCCATTGTTTCAGTTCTTAGGATTGATCCTATAGAGGAAGGTTGTTCATATCGACGGGCTTAATCATTTCCTTTCCTTCTCAAAATGGCGTGCGAGTCTAGTTGAGCGCGCTTGTGCGCTGATATAATTTCCAAAAAGAACGACTCCTAAGAGCTTTGCTGGCTAAAAACAACCCTAAATCTTCATCGCGTGTGTGTGATGGTGTACCACTAGTGTAGGCAGTGAGAAATAACGCAGTTCAAACAGAAAGATCGTCAGCCGGTCGGCACCAGCCCCGTCGCAGGCGAATCCTTTTCCAGACTCTTGTTCAACGTGAATCCAGGTTAGTGTTTACTGTTTTTCCTTGCTGTAATTCTGGGGTTGATCGGAGAATGCAGTAACTCTTCCAGGAAGTCGCAACATTAATTTATGGTTTAACTAAAACGATCAAAACTATACCGTGTATATTTTGCTAGGTAACAGGCCTATCTAAGCCTCTCTAAGTCTACAATACTGACCTTTTTTCAAATAACGTAATCCATACTTATAATTATAAATGAGAAAGTAACTCTGTCTGTCACTCTTAACGTTTCATTGATTAAACCAATTTAGATGAAATTAGGTATGGAGGTAACTTGAGGCCCAAGGAAGGACATAGAGTACCTTTCATTCCGAGAAATTCTACTGTTCCCGAGGAATTGAAATTAACGCATGCGGAGCCGCTTGAAAAGCTAGTACTGTTTAATAATACTTTCCAAATAACGATGTACTCGTAGGATGAAGAGAGAAACTGAATAGAAGCTAACAAAGATGCCCTTGAATCTCGGCGCCATTTGCAAATAAAACCAAAGATTATATCCAAACCTCTTGAGAACGAGATATTGTAAATTACTTTAATGTGCGACAAATGACCGGTTCAAATGATCTGAGTAGCCACCGGTCCCTCGGGTTACATCTCACGAATAGACAGACCATTAGATGGACATCGATAGGTCTGCACTGTATAATATGTTAATACTACTTGCTAAAAGTAGGTAATTTTGTCCTAACACCAGGAAATTTACCGAGAAAATTACCACAGAGTCTTTCAGCGGCTTCGGCCCATAAGGCAAAAGATGAGATTCTGCTCTCCAAACGCTTTTTGGAGCCTTTGGAGGTCTGATAGATAGATACTATTCCCGAGGAATCGACATTGACGCGGGCGGAGCTGCGGGCGAAAGCTAGTTTTAGTATAAATAAAATGATTAATTTGACGTGAAAATGTGTCTGTAATAAATTATGGCCTATTTTCAAAATAAACACTTTTACTTTGATGTATGTAAGTTTTAATGCCATTCTTCACTGATGAACGCGTTGAGAATTTGGATTTATGGTATATTTACAATCCTAACAACATTCCGATTGACATCCTTACTATAATAATATTATAAATACGAAAGTGAGTTTGTTTGTCTGTTTGTTTATTTGTTCATTTGGTTGTTTGTTTGTTACGCTTTCACGCCGTAACTACTGAACGGATCATCCTGAAATTTTTGCATACAAGTTCTCTGAAGTGCGGAGAAGGACATAGGCTACCTTTTATCCCGGGAAAAAGTACTATTCCCGAGGGATCGATATTGACGCGGGCGGAGCTGCGGGCGAAAGCTAGTTTTATTTTAGTATAAATAAAATTACTATTTTGACGCGAAAATGTGTCTTTAATAATGGCCTATTTTCAAAATAAATGCTTTGACTTTGATGTATGTAATTTTTAATGATATTCTTCACTGACGAATGCGTTGAGAATTTGGGTTTATGGTAACGTTACAATCCTAACAGCATTCCGATCCGAATGACATAGGCAGGCATAGTATGGCAGTCATGTTTTTTAAAATTTTACAACCGATGTGATACGAGGTAGTCTACTACAACTAAAACTTAAACTTAATATCAACAACACGTTTTGTACTCGTGTGTCGTGTACGAACTAAGATTTCTACAAATTTAAATTTGGGCACACAATATAAACACAGAATCCAATTTCAAGAAGAATTAGTAGTCTGTAAACATTCCACTTAAGCGTTTAAGATAGGGTCTAAGTCTGGTAAACAATCGGATCTCACTCGCGTAATATACAGCAATTTACCACCGACATTTCCTTAAAGGGATAACTTGGACCGTCAAAATTAACAACATAGAGCTTCTGCTCTAAAGCATTGGTCATTAAGGAAAAGTTTTTCATTTAGATTTCGTAAATTTACACTATAAATTTGACTATAAAACTGGCCATATTATTGCGACTCAGTGCCATAACTACTCTTGGATTTCGCTCCATTAATATTTAAAAAAAAAATGTTGTTATACCAGATTTTTCCAACTTTTTTAATAATGGTATACAAACTTATATTCATCCTCGTTCCATCCAACTACAGTCTGTTCAGTTTCAATAAATCATACTACTAAAACGTTTCATTCAAAGTAATGTCTCTCTGTTCATAATGTATCCCGTAATGATGTTCCTTTTATAAGGGAGGAAGAAACTTTCATTTTTCCCGGTTACTTTATTTGTTACATGATTTCTGGCAGTAAAATGGAATTTATTGAAAACACACATATTTCCCGTCTTTTTCCCCTGCGGAATAGACAGAAACGTGGCTTTCAGTCTTAAAAATCCGGGCTCTGTCTACCCCGCAAGAGAAATAGACGTGATAGTATGTATGTATGTATTGGCATTGTATCTTTTACGATTATTACTAAGAGGCAATTGCAATAGAAACTCAGAGCCCGGGTTTCTCGTAATTACTTGGGCTTCTTGCAGCCACTACTTGTGTTAATGGAAAGCGCTATAAAGGCCTGTTTTAGCTGTTAACGTAATCTCGTGTTAATGAATGAGTTTGTAAGTTAACGCTTAGTAAATGGCATAGAATCGGCAAAGTAGGTTTAAACACCTTCTTAAATGGCATTGCATATTAAGATTAACGTAAATAAATTAACTAACGTAAACTGCTATTGGCTTTTCCCCCTTTCATGCGAGTGAATAGTATCCCAATACTTTCATTTCCTCCCCAAATCCAACAAATCTTAACCTTCCCCAGCTGAAAATGCATCTGGTAGGCAGCAGCGTCGGAAGTACAGTCGGGGACAGAGATACCTAACCAGGCGTTACCTGATCCTATATCTAGAATTTTCTCTTATACTATAAATAATAATAACATGAAAATTTACATACAAAATGATTTTAATGATGTCTTTCTCAATATAAATTTTAAGAAACTGCGCTCGAGGATTTTGCCATACTCAACCAGGACAAGCGTGGTGATTCTTAGTTTCATAGGAGTATGGCAATATCCTCCTATGAAACTAAGAATCCTTAAAAGAAAGGCCATTGTCCAGGAATAAACTTCTTATGGCTGGAATGATGATAATGATGAATGGACTAAACTAAGTTTATGCATAATTTTTTAATTGCATACGTAGCCGTCGCAGACGGTTATCTAAAATGGGATTGGATCGGGCACGATACACTATCACACCTCCATCTATCATATTTTCTTCCATGCTGCTTCTCTTCCCGCGCAGATCGTAAAAGCCGATCAAGAGAATAGGTAAAATCTGAGGAATCATGTTAATAGGCGATGCTGCTAGCAAACCGCACTATATTGATTCCGTTTTTTACCTTATTTAATTACTATAAATTGCTCTCGGCTACCACAGGACAGGCATTGTTGCCTAGCGTGGAGCCAACAGTAACTCTATTTAAAACATGTAAGTTATATAGTTGATCTATTAAAACTGTAATTTGTAAAAGCTGTATTTTATTGTGAATATATATATTATTATACCTAATGGCCACCAACATGCCAAACGAGGGCTTCAGGTTTTATAAATAAATAAATATATACGGACAAATCACACAGATTTAGCTAGCCCCAAGGTAAGTTCGAGACTTGTGTTATGGGATACTAACTCAACGATACTATATTTTATAACAAATACATATATAGATAAACATCCAAGACCCAGGCCAATCTGGAAAAGATCATTTTCTATCTTGACCTGACCAGGGATCGAACGATATTCTTATAGACCTAGGCTCGGTCTACCCGCACCCCCATGGGAAATAGACGTGATACTAAATATGTATGTATGTATGCATGTAGGTATGTATGTATGTACGTACACATCCCACAGGAAATATCGACTGAATATGAAACGGAACATATTCCCAAATGTTAGAACTTGGTAATGGCACTTTCACAACACTTTAACTGTGCTATTACTTCTTGCGATTCAGAATATAATAGAGATGTGTTAAATAATAAAACGATAGAACAGTTCAGTTTGGCTCTCCCTATGGGTTCTTCCTAAATTACCTTTATAATGGAAATTTATTTAAAAATAATATATTTGCATCGAAAACTTATATTTTAATACATATACGAGTACCATCTAGTACTTTTACTACTGATTGACTACTATTTAATATGTTTGCTATGTTTGTTTGAAAAGAACACTCGCTTCAATCAAATAACCTTAATTATATAGTATACTGACTCTGCATTATACTATCCTTATTTTTAACCCTTTCAGTGCCGCATCCCACGTATGTGCGGGCAAACAATAGAAAATGCATTTTCATGCACCAGCCCGCAGCGAAACTCTAAATCGGTGTTAGTTTTTAACACATCTAGGCTCGGTTTAATATTAAAATCGAAAATATGTGATGAAAAAATTTCGTAGGGTAGGAGGAAGGAGGTCCACCAGGTAGGATTTGAACCCACAAACCTTTGACATCTGGCCCGTCGATGCTCTCAACCACTGAGCTGTCGTAGCTTAAATCACCGCGGCGAATTTGTTCATCACATATTATAGGTACACGCATTCGAAGCTTGCGTAATCTCCATTACTCCCATCATTTAGAAGTTTAGTATCCAACTTAATTCATATCAGATATATTGAAAGTTGATTAAAGTGGAGAAAGCTTTATCAATTATTATTTTTTTAACATTTAGTGTAAGTTTAATCCTGTCATACCATTTACGGATATAATATTACAAATTAAATTCTAATTCAAAACGTTTATTCAATATAGGTTTCTTTGAACACTTATTAATTGTCATATTTAACTTTTCAACAATTGTTGACGTTAAAAATTTACTTAAGGCTAAGTTTAACGCCGCTTCCAAAGCGGAGTGCGGAAGAAGCGGCAACAAACTACACAGCGCATTTTCTCCAAAAGACGCCGACTTACAATTTTTGAAAACCTTAGAAACTAGGTATGGGGACTGCATAGATTTAAAAAAAAAATCGATCGGGGACTGAGTATACATTGGTTTATTTAAATGTCATGTTCAAATTGAATTAATAAATAATGTCATATTATTGAAATGAATAACACCGAAATAAAAAATGTCAAATTAAGTACCTACTAAAATTAAAATAAAAAATCACATCTTTAATAATATCACGTACAGAATGTACAACACATAATAGACATTTGTATAACATACAGAATTACGAGGCGTCCGCGCCAAGCACACAGGAATTATATCGATTGGATAAGAAATTAAACGCATATATTACGAACGAACATATATAGAACGAACGTTAAGTCGGTAATGGCAGTTTAACAACACTTTAACTGCGCTATTACTTCCTGCGATTTAGAATGTATTGTTATATGTGTAAGAATAAAATGCTGGAACAGTTTGGCCCTCCCAAAATCATAATGGAAATTCATTGGAAACATAAATTCTTCATATAAAAGGAAGCCTATATATATTTATTTTATTTTATAGATTGACAAAGGAAAAAATACTAATCTAATATTTTTGGATAAACTATAAAAAAGAGAAAATCGGCTTCATAAGTTTTTTATGAGGGGTTTTGCCATACCGGTTTTTCCAACCGGTCGTATTGGAAATCCTTGGGGGAGGCCTATGTCCAGCAGTGGACTTCTTGCGGCTGATATGATGATGATGATGAAGTTTTTTATAAATGGTAGGTACTCACATATGAAGAGTACAAACATACAACACCTTGAAGTTTGAATCCAGGTATCGGCTTTCCAATCAAAGTATCGATGTCCGTAGATTAATTATTTAACATTTAAATAACACATTAGGCAGACACCGTGTAGATTATAAACTCACATCCCTGTTCATTCACACAAGGCCTGTTCAAATATAAAAGTGTAATTTTTTTTTAGTTTTTAGTGTGGTTAGTTTAGCAACCGACTATTATAATTTATTTCATTCGAAATATTTTGTTTCGAAGGATGCATTCCAAAATAAATAACTCACATTTCTGCTAATTCACACAAGGTTTGTTCAGATATACCTGTGTATTTTAATATTTTTATTATGGTTAGTTTAGCAACCAATTTTTATAATTTATTTAAATCGAATTATTTTGTTTCGAAGGATGCATTCCAAAATAAATAACTCACATTTGTTCAGATATACATGTGTATTTTATTTTTTTATTAAGGTTAGTTTAGCAACCGACTTTTACAATTTATTTAAATCGAATTATTTTGTTTCGAAGGATGCATTCCAAAAGAAATAACTCACATTCCTGTAATTCACACAAGGTCTGTTCAGATATATGTGTGTATTGTTTTTAGTTTTTACTATGGTTAGTTTAGCAATCAACTTTTATAATTTATTTCTTCGATTTATTTTATTTCAAAGGGCGTATTCCAAGATAAATAAAACACTAAAATCAAACTATCTTTCCCATATTTGAAAAAGGTAAAAGTACCTTGAGCTAGTAGATACAAAGCTAAGCTAAAGCAACGGTGTCACGGACAGGCAGACATACACACACTCACCCCCCCCCCCCCCCCCCCCTACACACACACAGTGGACAAACTTTGAAAACGTCTCTTTTTGTTTAAAAACAAACAATGTTTATATGTGAACGATACTTAAGCCTTCATTCGGAAACTAGTGCAGGCCTAATTATTCTGTTGATCTATTTGGACATTCATTGCGAGCCTGACAAACAAACATGAAACTAGGTACATTGAGTAATTACTATGCAGCGATGAGATAATGGAGTGATCTATATCATTTCAGTATCAAGCGTTGTTTGTAATCGATTTTGAGATATAAAGGGATTTTAAGTATCAGAATTGAAAGAATGCCAATGACTTTGATATAATAATACTGTATATACAATGTTTTATATATATTTAGTATATACAATTTTTTCGTTTTTTACCTGTTTTTCTTATTAGGGATTCTGATTCCCAGATTTCAATATAGCTAGGGGGTTCAAAATCACGCTGTATGTGTACAGTTCTTGTTTACCACAAATTGGCTCTTATATGGTTTAAAGAGGTAAAAATCCCTGAGTTTGCTGTTCATATATTTTTATAAGCTCACTAAACTACCAAAATCTACTGTTTAAAAAGAAAGATATTTTTTTTCTGTAAAAAACTTCTACAAAAACACAATATATTGCCATACAGACAAGACCAAAGTACTCTCCAAACGGGCGTTCCACTCTAGCGTTCATTTTGCTCCACAATCAGAGCATAACAATGCAGATTACAGACGAACGTAAAAAGTGCGAGTCATCGCTCCCCTCTACTTATGATTGATGAGGCCAAAACATGGCAGACGGGCGAGTAAACGCTGCGTTCTAATTGTTCTTAAAAGTAAGAAAGTGCTGATCCTAGGTATTCAATTCAATCTATAGCAGGTTGCATCCCTAGGAGCAGTTCTTTTCTTTATTTTTAAATAAATAAATATATACGGACAAATCACACAGATTGAGCTAGCCCCAAAGTAAGTTCGAGACTTGTGTTATGGGATACTAACTCAACGATACTATATTTTATAACAAACCCAGGCCAATCTGAAAAAGATCATTTCCCATCTTGACCTGGCCGGGGATCGAACCCGGTCACTCCGTGTAGCAGGCTGGCGTGTTGACTGCTGCGCCACGGAGCTAGTCATTTTGTTTTATGTTTTAGTAACAAAATAGGTAAATGTTAATAAAAAGGTATTGATTATTAAACTCTATCCTTACATAGTTATTATAAATATAAACTTATTTCTACTTATTTAAGAGACAAACTCTTTTCGGTGGAGTTATTTCCAAATTACCTTTTCTGCAGCTGATTGTTTTCCCTGTTTAATTGGTTTCACTCATCGTGTATATTAAAATTATTGTACGTAGTAATATCAAATTTGGTACCTACCGAAGAGACGGGCGTTTTTAGCTTTATTATTAATTATCTGTGGACCAAAACCATATATTGGTTTTGGTCCACAGATAATCTTTTGACTAATTTGACGCAGTCAAATGAGGAGCAGAGGAGCCATCCAGCGCACCTCGCAGCGAGCGAGCCCAAACGCTGCCGTCGAGCAGCCGCCTTAACCCGTTACATGTCCCCATACTTTGCAAAATTTCCGATGTTTTTTGGAAAAAACGAGTAGGTACATTTGTAATATAATTATATCGTAATTATGATATTGTTTTATGTAGTGTAATAGTTGTATATTTAGCATATTTATAGTTTATTTGGATAGCTTACCAAGTGTCGGAGATAATTTTGTTTATTTACAAAATTCTTATATTAAAAGAATATATATATAAAGAATCAATAAGTAACCGAGTAATGGGTATTTACAAACTCAATTTTGGCCACTTGAAGAAGAAGAGAAAATTGAAAATTGAAGAAAAAATTGTAATGGCGGGTGATCGTTCCGAAATGTGATACGACTTGACATTTTATTTTTTTACGACTAAATGAATGATAATTTTTCAGATTAAAAATATCTGTTGGCAGCGGGATAGTTCTGATTGGCTTATAATATTTTTTTTTGCTGCACTAATTACGTAATGATTTCGTAAAAAAATACCAAATAGAGCGGACAATCCTGTTGACGACTGTCGTTGACAAGACGCGTGGCGGGTTAACATTACTACACAGATACACTTAGCAAAGTGTATCATTCATTAGCTAGTTGATAGTATAAACTATTTCTGAAAACCTCATTTCTCTTCCCAAACTTAAAAATATTCATTGAAACCAGCGTGAGATAAATCCTTACTAATATTATAAATGCGAAAGTGAGTTAGTTTGATTGTTTATTTGTTTGTTTGTTTGTTACGCTTTCACGCCGTTACTACTGATCCGATCATCAAGAAATTTTGCATATAGTTTCTCTGGAGTACAGAGAAGGACATAGGCTACCTTTTATCCCGGGAAAAAGTACTATTCCCGAGGGATCGACATTAACACGGGCGGAGCCGCGGGCGAAAGCTAGTACATTATATTTTGAAAACGAGTCACTCACGTGCTATTTTGAAAGAAAGAAAGAAAGAAAAAATGTTTATTTGATATATCACAAACAGAACAATAACAATAATTATTTCTAATTGTATTTTGTTGGAATTGCCAGCTATAGTTAAAACAAAATCATTCAATAAATTAAAAGTTGTAGTGTGTTGTTGTGTTTACTGTTTATAGGGCTAAAAAGGATAGATAGAGTTTTAAATGCCCCACTTCGTTCTAAAACAGGTATTGCCGATGTGGGACACAAAACAGCTAAACTGAAGTGGTATTGGGCAGGCCATATCTGTAGAAGGACTTCTGAAAAGTGGGCTAACTTGGGGATAGCCGCGCGACGATTACGCCCTTTTTCAGTGTGGTTGGTCCGAAACTGCATTGGATAGAGACAAGTGGAAGGAAATAGGGGAGACCTTGGCCCAGCATTAGGACAATATAGGTTAGTAAAAAAAGTACTGTTTATGAAGAAAATATATATATGGATATTAACGAAATGCTTATCATCCCCTTTTTCAGGTATATAAAACCCTGAAATCTTAACTTTTCTTGGACATTTATTTAAAACGTTTTTACACTTCATCATCATCATCAGGTCTTTTTAGTCTCCACTGCAGGAGCATGACTCTGCATGACCCTCTCTGTACTACCGGAGCCATACTTGGCCCGAGCAGAGAGAGGATTTGGCCTACACTCTCCTCGCTGGCCAGATGGGTTGGAGTCATTGATGTTTATGAGCTTTGTTTAGCTTGTATTTCCTAAGTCGCCTCTTACGACCTCCATGGGAAGACTAGTAGTCCTATTCTACTGTGCCGGAAACCACACGGCCTTTACACTTACTATCGTCTATTTGTAAAGCCTTTACGAAAGCTAGCCACTTCCGGGTCAAAACAAGTATCGTTCGTATCGTTGTGCGGTCAAAGGCACGTGGAATCCTTTGACGAGATGAAATACTAGGGAGATGAAGGAAGGGCTCTTAAATTAATAAGCCTTTTGTCTGAGAATTTGTGAATACAACTGTGAACACGAAGTTTCAGGTATATTGTAAGTTGACCGTCGTCCTAACGGTATTTTCTGATGTATACGATAGTGTTTGGAGACTTATATGGATGGGCACTTCACTGGTGAACATAAATATCCAATTACTTACAGCCGATTACGAAGCGTATAGGAGTAATGTAAGTTTGAAAATTTCAAAATTGATTAAATCCATATTAATATTATAATTGCTAGAGTAACTCTGTCTGTCTGTCTTTCCTTTAGCGCTTCAACCATTGATCCAATTTGGATGAAATTTGGTATGGAGGTTTTTTGAGACCCGGGGAAGGACATAGGGTACCTTGTATTTCGGGAAATTCTACTGTTCCCGAGGGATTGACACTAACGCTGGCGGAGCTGCAACAGCTAGTAAAATATAAAGCAGCTATTGATTAAAATTCTTTATAAGCAAGATTCTGAGCAGTTTAGATCTAGAATTTCTGCTCGATTCTAGAAAGTAACGCCCTAAAGTAACCCTAACTCGATCAAAGCTGGACCCAAAAATTTCGAACTAAATGACTTTTTTTTTTTTTTTTTTTTTACTAAATATTGAATTAGGCATTTGTCTCCCATCTCACCTGATGGTAAGTGACGATGAAGACAGGGATGTTACATGCCTATCCAAGAGATACCCATTTATTCTACTTTTGAATGTCCCGGGACTGTACTTGTTTGGGAATATAGACGCAGGCAGTTCATTCCACACCTTAGCTACTCGAACCAAAAAGGAACTGTCAAAGCGTTTAGTTCGACTCTTTGGTATTCCAACGATAAAAGGGTGAAATTTCTGTCTGCGCCTTGTAGTCCGATGGAGGAATGGTGAGGGTTCAACTAGCTCAAAGAGCTCCTTCGCACACTCTCCAAAATGGATCCTATAAAATACCGATAGACAAGCGACTTTACGGCGATGCTCCAGGGATTGCAATTTCCTATTTGAGACCACGTCGTTGTTTATGAGCCTGCGGGCTCTTCGGTCAACAGAGTCCAATGCTTCAAGCTGGTATTTCGCTGAGCCATCCCAAAGGTGACTGCAGTACTCCATGCAAGAGCGAACCTGGGCTGTATAGAGATTGAGCAGCCGTTCAGAGCTGAAGTACCGCCGAACCCTTGAGATGATACCCAACTTCTTGGAAGCAGTTAGTGCCATTGACTCAATCTGTTGGCCGAAGCTTAGTTTGGACGTGACTGTCATGCCTAAAAGCCCAAGGTGGTCAACTAACGGTAAGGAAACACCCTGGAAAGTGGGTGCAAGTGGGAAAGCACTCTTTTTTGCAGAAAATAGACACGCCTGTGTTTTGGACGGGTTAAACTTAACAAGATTGGCGTCTCCCCAATCGGACACCCTCTGTAATTTCGAGTTAACCCGTTCAATCATAGACTCTCTCAGAGACTGGACTTCTTGTGGACTTGCACTGGCACTGGACGTATAACTCTCTACAACGGTGCTGTCATCAGCATAACCAATAATGCCAGACATAAGGAGGTCATTAATGTGCAGCAGGAACAAGGTTGCAGAGAGAACAGATCCCTGAGGTACCCCGGCATTAATAGCCATTAGGTCGGAAGAGCAGCCATCCATAACCACTCGAATGGACCGTTCCCTCAGGAAATCGGATATCCAGTTGCAAAGGTCCTTAGGTAAACCATACGCTGGAAGCTTACTGAGGATAGCTTCGTGCCAGACCCGGTCAAAAGCCTTGGATATATCTAGTGAGACGGCAATTGCCTCACCGTGACCCTCCAAGGCTTCGCTCCATAAGTGAGTGGCATATACCAGTAGGTCACCGGTTGAGCGACCCTTGCGAAAACCATATTGGTTGTCACTAAGGAGCTCGTTGGTTTCCAGGTATGCCAGGAGACGATTGTTCAATACACGCTCCATAATCTTGCATAATATGGAGGTGATCGCAACAGGTCGATAATTGGCCGGGTCGGAGCGACTTCCCTTTTTAGGTACTGGTTGTACATTGGCAAGCTTCCAGGATCTTGGGACCTTGCCAGTCTCTAGAGAAAGTCTATAGAGGCGTGTCAGTACAGGGGACAACTCGGGTGCGCAGCGCTTCAGAACCACTGCTGGAATACCATCGGGTCCACTAGCCTTATTCACGTCTAGGTTTAGCATGCATTTAAGTACCTCTTTTTGGTGGATTTGAGCGGCCCGCATCTTGGGGCCGAACGAAGGTAACTGGGGTGGGCTTTTATTGCTACTATCTAGACGCGAATTGTCTGCAAATAGATTGGCAAACAAGTCTGCTTTCTCTTTTGCACCATGGGCCAGAGAACCGTCAGGTTTCTGCAATGGTGGCAGCGATGGGCGACAGAAGTTCATCTCCACTGACTTGGCTAGAGACCAGAAGGCTTTACTTCCTGAGGGACAGGAAGCTATCTTGTCTCCAATACGGCCAACGTGGTCGAAACGAGCTCTTCTGAACACCTTTTTGCAGGACTTGGCAGCAGCGTTATACACTCTCTTCCTGTCTTGGAGATCATCAGCTTTGATTCTGCGGGCATCAGCCCAGGACAAGTATGCTTCCCGCTTACGCCTTTCGGCTAAGAGGCACTGAGCATTGAACCATGGGCGAGCTTTGGTTTCAAGGGATACGTCAGCAAAAGGAATAAAATACTCCATTGCCTTACATATCACACTTGAGACAGCTTCAGCGCAGCATGATGGATCCCTAGAAGAGAAGCAAACCTGCCGCCAAGGATAAGATGCGAAAAAATGTCGCATCTCATCCCAATCTGCCGACTTGTATCGCCATACTCGCCTGGTGCCTTTGGGGCTGGTGTCAGGAAGCGAGTAGTGTGATACAGATTTCACCACACAGTGATCCGATGTCCCGAGCGGTGGTGATACGGACATCGAATGCCTGTCAGGATCGGTTGTCAGCAGAAGGTCCAGGCAATACGCAGTGTGGCCAGCAACGTCAGGAATGCGCGTCGACTCGTTGACAAGTTGGGAGAGACCGTAAGTTAATGCAAACTTATAGGTTTCTCTCCCAGCATGGTCGGTGTCCTGGTACGGGTACAGCCACTCTCCGTGGTGGGCGTTAAAATCCCCCAGAAATACCAACTGCGCAGATGGAAAACGTTGCTGGACCTTATCTGCAGCATCGCTGAGATATTCCATGAGCCGAGTTGTCTCAGAGTCTCCGCTATGCGAACGGTAGACACTGGCGTAAACAATATGATCAAGGCCAGTATCTACATGAACCCACAAAACGGAGAAATGCGGAACTTCCAAGTCATGGAGACGCCGACAACAGATCTCATCCCTGACATACATGCACACGCCCGCGTGGGGGTGGAATTTGGCCTCCAGGACATAGCCTGGGTAATACAGGTATGACAGGTCTGACGGATTACTGATCTGCGTCTCGGTCAGAAATAGCAAGGCCGGCTTGGCAGTCTCGAGGTGGTAATGGACTGCATCAAGATTGGAATGTATCCCCCTAATGTTACAGAAATCGACTAAAAGCTTAGGGGGCTCGGCCGGAGAGCGCTTGCTATGTTGGTTGTAATTTGGATTTTCAACCTTCAAAAGCGGAATTTTGCCCTCCCCAGAATACGTAGGGCAGCCTGAGCATTGTTGCCCAGGGAGGGATTCTCCTGCGCATGATCGCAGGTACCCTCCTGGGGTAATTTTCTCTTTAATTGCCGCTATCATATTGGAGAAGATCTGTAGGGGTATTGGGCTACCGGAACTCTCACTCACCAGGCGAAACACAGCAGCATTTACATGCTGCTATTTGACGCCGGTATTCTGTGAGAGGGTGGTTGCTAGCCGGTTCGAGCCAGCCCGATTTATGAGCTAAAGATGATGCTGTAGCTAAGAGTAAGTAGGCTCTACCACCGGAATATGACTGGAATGAATTTTCAAATTTGGGCATAACCTATTTTAAAGGCAATCGTTTTTTAAAGATAAATGCAGATCTTTTATACATACCTATAATTACAACTAAATAGGTATGTTCATTTTACTCATCGGTAACTTAATTTTATATAATCTAATTCAACGTTATATTTGACAAAAACAAGAATAATTTCAAAAATCAAAACAACGTCATACCTCTCTATCTTGAAAACTAGGTACTTTATCGATTTTGATGAAGCTTGCACTATTTCCTTAGCCAGACTATACTTAAAATCGAAAAGAAATAAATATTAAGACTATACTTAGTTCAATTAAAAAAGATTTGTTAAAACCTGGCTTATAGTTTTTTGACATATGCGCGGGCAAACATACATACATTTATGAAATTTAGCCCACATGTTAAGAAGAGTTACAATTATACAACATACAAAACTGTGCAAATCTTACAATATTACATATATGCGGTTTTTTGAAGTCGGTTATAGTGATATATATTTCGAAATAAACTGAATTCATTATATGCATGGGTACCACGTGGTAACTACAGTTAAAGTTCGTAGCTGCAACGAGCCAACTTACGTAAAGTTGGCGATCTTATGAAGGTAGTTCGAGGTTGTAGGTAGTTGTTAAAGTTTTACTAGACCTTAAATAGCAAAGTCTGAAAGCTTGCAGGCATTGTAAGTATTTATTCTCGATGACCTCTATGGAAACAAATGTAAAGTTCATTTTAAAAATTGCGTCTTTAGGGTTCCGTAGTAAACAAGGCCTAGCCGCGTGGTTTCCGGCAGAGTAGAATAGGACCACTCCAAGTGTTCCCATGGATGTCGTAAGAGGCGACTTAGGAAATACAAGCTAAACAAAGCATACACATCAATGAGACCTCTCCAACCCGTCTGGCCAGCGAGAAGAGTGTAGGCCAAATCCTGTGTCTGCTCTGGCCAAGTATGGCTCCGGTAGTACAGAGAGGGTCATACTCCTGCAGTGGAGACTGGGAAGTCCTGATGATGATGATGATGATGATGATGAGTAAACAAGGAACCCTTATAGTTTCGCCATGTCTTTCCGTCCGTCCGTCTGTCCGTCCGCGGTTTTACTCAGAGACTATAAATACTAGAATGCTGTAATTTGGTATGGATATGTATATTAAACATGCCAAAAAAGGGTTAAAATTAAATCTCCAGAAATTTTGCTCCCATACAAGTAAAGTAGGAGTTATTTTTTTTTCTCTGCTGGCCTATCGTCTGGGGTGTTACATATCGACTAAATGTACGTAATTAAAGCCGTTTATTATATCTAATAGTAATTATGTTTCGCGTAACTTTTAATAATATTAGTATTTATCCATATATGTGACGATAAATGCAGTACGATAAAAAAAATTATTGTACTGTATTTATCGTATATATAATAAAAAAAATACTGGGTTAGAAACACTACACTGGGCTCGATCACGAAGGTTATGGATCTAGAGAAGAAAGCGGCCAAATTAAAGTGGGATTGGGCGGGTCACGTCTGCCGCATGCACTCTGACAGATGGACTCGCATATCAACCGAGTGGGCTCCAAGGGATGGTTACAGAAGAAGAGGAAGACCAAGAAAGAAATGGGCAGATGACTTGCGTGCATTTGACAGACAGAGATAAATGGAAAAAAGGAGGGGAGGCCTTTGCCCAGCAGTGGGACACAAATAGCTAATAAAAATAAAATAAAAAAAAAATACTAACAAAATATTGGATGCAATTTAAATACTGTTTAGAGATTTTGTTGATATAGTTAAAATGTTTGCATTATAAATATATTTTGTTTCCAGGCAAAGCCTCAATAAAATAAATTAAGAACAACATTTTGTTATATCTAGGTCGCCACTGCAGAGAGGTCGTTGGGAAATACAAATTGGTAGACTTTTGCAGCGTGTTTACCAAGTAGCCGTTAAGTGTTAACTTGTTCTGGACAAAGTTAGCTGGCGAGGATCTCTTTAAGAGCTAAGTAAGACGAAACAGAAACACAATTAAGTCAGCAACGCTTTAGCATTTTAGAGAAGGACTTTTTTGCCCGTCATGCAATCTTGCAATTTGAATAGGCTAATTTTATGGGTTAAAGTAATTAGATAAACAAAGAATATTGGATTCGTATTTTTTGTCAATAAAACATTTTTTTAACTTGCTTTTGTTTCCCACTGCTGGGCAAAGGCCTCCCCTTTTTGACAAAAAGGGGAGGCCTTTCGAGGACCACAGTCCGCCAACCGTTCATAGAGCGTCCATGTCATCACGCCATCTCTTCCTAGGTCTGCCTCGTCTTCGGCGGCCATCTGGTGTCCACGTAGTTGCAGTTCTAGCCCACCTGTTCTATCGTATATGATAGACATGTCCCGCCCCGTCCCATTTCAGCTGTGCTGCCTTCACACCGACATCTCTTATCTGGGTTTACAGGGTAGCGTGGCGTTCCAAACGTGATCCAAGCGGCGAACGCCGAGTATACTACGCTCCATTGCCCGTTGACAGACCTTGACCTTGGACTTCTGATCCTCGGTGAGTGACCAGGTCTGTGCACCATAGATAAGTATGGGCAGGATACACATTTCGAGGAGCTTGCGCTTGAGGCATAGCGGAAGGTTGCCCTTCATTAGCGCCTTATGAGGAAATCGTAGGGCCGTCTTTCCATACAAGCGTAGTCTCCTGAATAGGCTAGTTTCCTAAAAAAATATAATTAGTCCGTCAGTTAGATATTCAAAAAATATTGGACACGTATTTTTTCTTTTATCGATTTAACAAAAAATGATAAAGATATAGCCGTTTGAAGTTCCGTGTGACGTCATAGTTTGCTACAATTTTTAGCAAACTTTGACGTCACGAGCCCCCACTCCTGAACATTGATGCGCTTTATCTTTATTATTTATTGTTTATTTGACAAAAGAAAAAATACGTGTCCAATATTTTTTGATTATCTAACTGACGGACTAATTGTTATGTTATTATTACGACCCAGGAAAATAGCCTAATAGTATCAGTGAAGCAATGATTTTTTACCAAAAATATCCATGGATATAGTAGCATGTCCCTATGTTTTAATTTATTTCATAATTTCCGTTGAGTTCAATTATCAAGAATACAAAATTGACGCGATTATATTAGAAAACGATAAAATAGAAACACAGCTATAGCTTATTTTAAATTTTTAGTGAAAAAGGAAATTAAATCGGTTAAGTTTTGGAAAAGAAATCAGGGGATTACGAAGCGTTAATTTTGTGTAATTTTCATAGGTATTTTCGGTCCGAGCTGCAGTTGTCTCTATCGCACTATGCTTGCTTATATATTGTTTGGGCACACAGCGCGACAGCAATAGATTTTACAAATACTTATTTTTCAATTCTCTCGAGCGTAGTGTGCATCTCGAGCTCAATGGACCAGCAGCTCTCAATAAAACAATAAATGATAAATATAAAGCGCGTCAAAGTTAAAGAGGGGGATTAGAAGGTAGCGTGGCGTTCCGAACGTGATCCAAGCGGCGAATGCCGAGTATACTACGCTCCATTGCCCGCTGACAGACCTTGAGCTTGGGCTTTTGATCCTCGGTGAGTGACCAGGTTTCTGGCTTATGTATGAGGTAATAAATATTGAATAAATCATGTAGTGGAATTTAGAATCTTCTTTTTGAAATCGGTTGAAAATCAACAAAATATCTGTATACTTTCCAACCTGTCTTAAATTTTGTAATAAAATATATAATAACCCTCCTTTGTGTGCAAGAAGTTTGCAACAAAGAATAGCTGAAGATTTTCTAAACCATAAAAGGTTTCTCGCAACAAACAAAGCGCTATTTATTCTTTGCACGCTGAAAATATATGCATGAAAACATTTGTTTCCATAATCTTCGCTCAGAAAAATACTATAATGGGTTGAAATGGGAAATAATATGAAATTATTACCTGTATGCACAGTCGCAACTCATGGAATTAAGCGGATTATGCTTAAACATTCATAATGTTCATTACATATAAAACAAAATGTATTTAATTGTCAGGAAAACTTTAGAAACGGGTGCTTTGGAATAGCTTAGCACAAATTTGTGGATGGAAGACTGCTCCTCCACGTCCCGCTTTTAAAGAAAATGAAAAAAAAATACTACTAAGTAGCCAAAAATATTTAAAAAAAATTATAGTAAAAATATGAATATTCCAATATGAAAAAAAAATATATAATTTAAAAATGATGCAACGCCGCCTATTACAAATGGTGTTGTAATGAAGAGGAAAGTAAATTCTATCGATTCTAATACGCAAAATATCAAAATTTGTGCTTAGCTTTTGTAAAGCCACCCATAAAAAGCACCCATTCATTCGAGTGAGTGGTATACCAATACATTCATTGAATAAAGGTATTGGTATACTTAGGGGATACGAAAGGAATGAAGGTATTGGTATATTGGGACAGGAATTTAGTGGTAAATTCCTGTCCTTCCCCAGCTTAAAAATGCTTCGATGGGCAGCAGAAACTCAAGAAACTAAAGAAACTGCGCTCGCCAACCCACCTCCCAAGCGTGGTAAGTATGGCAATATCCTCCCATACAACAAATGATCCTTGGGAGAGGCCGTTGTCCAGCAGTGGACTTTTTCCGGCTGTAATGATGATGATGATAATAATGAAAAACATCTACTTAACTGAAATACGTTAAAGATTCTAAGAAAAGTTATATTAAGTTAAATATCTTTTTACTGGTGTTAAATATGTATGACTTTTGATATAATGGCTGTCGCGACACCAATTTTGGGCTACTGAAGTAACAGGTATACGAGTACTATTGGGGAGAGATTTAGTATGTTAATTTGACTCATATCTTTATTGATTTTTACAATATGTATACAATTTAAATTTAAAATAACTAATGCTACAATAAAACATAAATAAAAATTACTATATATTTAGAAATACCGCCCGAGTACATCGCTACGCTGTAGTAGCGTGCCCAGAAGGGTGGCAGCATTACCACGTTAGATGGCAATGCTGATCTTTTGGCTAAGGCATTGAATTAGAAAAAACTATGGAAGCGTAACTCTCATCCAACTAACGATTCAATATCAGTCCCAGTTACGCAAACAAACTTAACTCAAATCACAACGAAAAACTTACGCACTCATAGACGAAGCTAGTTTGCGCGCCAAGGTCACGGGCTGGTGTCAAAATATGTAATGAACGCTATGGTGTCAACATAGCGGAGGTAGGCAGGCTAGCAGCTCGCATAAAATATTTTACTCCCCAATGATAAGTTACTCCAGTGTCACTTTTTCGTCTTTCCTTGCTTTTCCTGCACCACTTTACTACACAAGAATTAATTGTTTTCTTAATTTGTTTAGATTTTACCGATGATCACAAAAATTATATCGTTAAATACTATTTAATTTACTCTACAATAATTATTGACGCGTCCTTCCGTCACGGAACGCGTGGCAGACTATTTCGCTAAAAGATATACTTTTTAAGCCCCGCCTGCTTTGATCTACTTTTAGTGTAGTGTCGGTTTAGTAGTTTTTCTAATTCAATGGGCTAAGGTATAGACCAGCCTTCTGGTCACGGGTTATGTCGATCAATTTATGGGCAATGGTGCCAAACAGCTTATGTGGCAGATGGTATACCTACATATTTCGACACAAAAACATAAAGTTAATGTAACAATAACAAAACTTTGATTATTCTAAGCCTGGATACCTATTTACATATTCGCATACTTTCTACAATAATTATGTAGAAAGTTGAAGCAACCTGATAATAAGTACATCACGTACGAACGTAAACAAAGTTATAAAACAAGCAAACAATATTGTGTGTACATTGCTTGTTCAAAATGAAATCGTTACTCGTATGAATGTTATTTTTTAATTATAAAACAACCATGAATATAGCTCATTCAACTGACGTTTACTACAAATGACGTGCATGGATATTTCATCAGAAAATATTGTGATGTATGTCACGCATCCTTAATCTATGAACATCGCTGACATCGCAACGCTGCTTCCCAGTACTTCGGGCGGTTGCACCACCCACGGCACTCGTTGCATGGATTCCCAGGCGCGGTTGCGCAAGGCCCCATTGTCTGCCGCCGGGCGACTTTTGCGAATTACTAGGATGACTTCATTCCGTATCCTCACATCGGTTCGGTATCACTTTAAACTTGCAATGATTAATTGTAACTAATGTAATTTCCTAATAAATAGTTTTTGAGATTTTGTTTTTTTTTTTTAAACTGCGGCTATCACCCGCTTAATTTGTAGTTGTCCCGGCGAACTTCGTTTCACTATTATTTTTTAGTCGTAAATAATATTTCTTTTTTAGTTTTTCCTCTTTTTCGTGGGTACGGTACAGCATGATAGTCAATCCGTACTGTGAAAGAGTTTTGGCAAAGTATTACAGCCGGACGCCTGCCTTTCACAAACCATCGTTGGGTATGCATCCGTCACTCGTTAAATATAAGTGCTTTTATGCTTTAGGTGTCTCGAACGACATCAGTAGGGAGATTCGGAGTGGTCCAAATATTAGGGTCGGGTACCACGCGCGATTTATATAGATATGCTTAAAGTGAAAACTTCTTTAGCGGCGTTGTGCACTTTTTGGGATGTTTAAAAATGAGGACACGTGACCTGATCGAAAATTCGTAAGACGGACACGTGACCTGAGATCGCCGGCGCGGCGTAGGAAAGTAAGCAGTAATATTCCCCTCTCTTTCTACCATGCGGAGTTTTCACTTCTGCCGGCACTCCCAAAGTGCAACCCGTTGTTTTTTTTAAGTTTATTTGGGTGCCACACTTGTTGTCTTCAGTCATCCCTGTTTCGGGCAATAGATTACCAGCCACGAATATATGCGGCCAAGTCATCGTGCTATTTCCTCCTAAATCTGCTAAGTTTTCGGCGGCCATCCGGTTTCCACATAATATCCAGCAGTAGAGGAAAGGTGGGCCACCACCTTTCCTCTCTCACGCGGCAGACGTGTCCCGCCCAGTCCCACTAACAAGTACGAAAAAGCTGTGCCTACATCGTTTATTTGAATTTTTCATACGATCTTTACGGCGTACGCCAAGTATACTGGGCTCCATTGTAAGTTGGTATAACAAAACAAAATTAGGTGAATAACAATACCAAAAAAATAAAGCTACTGCTTGGGGCTAACTGAATTTCGTTTGGTGTAATGTTTGGGGTCCCTGAATGTATAAGATTAACATAGAAATATCATAAAAGAAATTGAAACCGAGAGGTAAGCCGCTCTCTCCATAACCGTAAAACGATACGCATGTATTTTTAGGGTTCGTACCTCAAATGTAAAAAGGAACTCTTATAGGATCACTCGGTTGTCCGTCTCTCTGTCTGTCTGTCGGTCTGTCAGTCTGTCGGTCTGTCAAGATCCTTTTTCTCAGGAACGCGTTGAGGTATAAAGCGAAATTCATATCAAATACTCAAGTCTGTGTGTATCACTGTCCCTTGTTCAAACTTCTAAGCCAACGCAATCAAAAGATACACCCGATTATGCAGCAAATTTTCGTATTTTTTTGGACATCTTGAAATTTGGTATGAAGTAACGTCTGATAGCCTGATGATACAGCCGTGTGGTATCCGGCAGAGTAGAATAGGACCACTCCAAGTCATCCCGTGGATGTCGTAGAAGGCGACTTAGGAAATACAAGCTAAACAAAGCTTATAAACATCTGAGAGACCTCTCCCACCCGTCTGGCCAGCGTGGAGAGTGTAGGCCAAGTCCTCTGGCTGCTCTGGCCAAGTATGGCTCTGGTAGTACAGAGAGGGTCGTGCTCCTGTAGTGGAGACTAAAAAGGACCTGATGATGATGATGATGAACGTCTGATAGCACAGTTATGGGAAAAATTGCGAATGTATAAATTTTTAGTTACATCATATAATGAAAATATTTTTAATAATTTCCGACATTCGCAGTGGAATCAAACCTAAAGGGTACTTCCCCTGAACTCAGAATCTTGAAATTTGGTATGAAGCAACATCTTATAGCACAGATAAAGGAAAAATTGCGACAAGAATGAATTTTTTGTTCATGTAATAAAATTATTTTTAATTTTTGTGCCGCGAATTTTCGACATTCGCAAGAGAATCAAAACCTACAGCGTACTTCCCGTGAACTCAGGATCTAAAAATTTGATGTTAGGCAACGTTGTATTGCACAGATAAAGAAAAAATTGCGAAAAGTATACATTTTTAGTTACATCATATAATAAAAATATTTTTAATAATTTTTAACTTATTATAGATAACGGTACGGAACCCTTCGTGCGCGAGTCCGACTCGCACTTAACCGGGTTAAGTCACTAGCGGCCCGCCCCGGCCTCGCACGTGTAGATATAGGTATTTCATCTATAGCCTATGTTCATCAGTAATAACATAGGATTGTATTATTGAAAGAATTTTAATCGGTCCAGTAGTTTCGAAGACTGTCTTTTCTCATTATAATATTAGTGTAGTTGGGTACGTACGCCTCAAAAACGAATCTTCGTTTTTGGAACGCATGGGCTGGCCTGAGGGATATATAAAATCAAAAGTCGTCTAGCTGGTTATTATGACTTAGTTGTCTAGTTACAGTTGTGATTATTAAACTGATTTAACGTAGAGTCCTTTTTTTTCATATGTCGTTTGTCATAATAAGGTATTATGACAAACGACATAATATTATGAAAAACGACAAAACAAGCGACAATGTGTGTTTACCCAAATTAATTTTATATTTAAACTAGCCGCCCATCTAACAAAGTTTATCTAACAATGGCCACATTTCACGCTTGACTTGCAACAACGCCATCTAGTGAGTAAAATGTTCATTAATTTTATTTTTAAATCTTACTGAAAACCCGAAAACCCCTCATTTTAAACAGAAACGAACGAGCCTTACAAATAACTTGATAAAAACCCCTAATTTCGAGTAAGTTACAGATTATTTTCCTGTATTTTCCTTTACCCTTCTAAAATATATTTGTAAAACACTCTCGACGCTTCATAAAATTTTATAGGGGTTGCTACGTGGATTGTAAAATTAAATTCAATATTTATGTTATGGATACGAAATTTTAGACAAGGGATAAGTAATCAAATTTATTTGTACTAGTAATTAAAGAAAAAGCATTCATCATCATCCCAGCCGTAAGAAATCCATTTTTTTTAAATACTACCAAGGGATCTCCCAAGGATTGTTCGTTCCATGGAAGGATATTGCCATACCCACCACGCTTGGCAGACGCGTTGGCAAGCGCAGTTTCTTTAGCTTCTTGAGCTTTCAACGCTGTTGCTTATCAGAAATATTCTTAAACTGGGGAAGGATAGCAATTTGTTGGTTTTGGGAAGGGAGTGAAGGTATAGAGATACTACTCACTCGGATAAACCAATTAAAAACAAGTAGCAGCTTAGGAAGCCGGGTGCGTTTTCCCGATGCCATACCTGTAACAACCGGATAGGCAGTTAAAGATCATCATCATCATCAGGTCCTTCTTAGTCTCCACTGCAGGAGCATGACCCTCTCTGTACTACTGGAGCCATACTTGGCCAGAGCAGACAGAGGACTTGGCCTACACTCTCCACGCTGGCCAGACGGGTTGGAGAGGTCTCACAGATGTTTATAAGCTTTGTTTAGCTTGTATTTCCTAAGTCGCCTTCTACGACATCCACGAGAAGACTTGGAGTGGTCCTATTCTACTCTGCCGGATACCACACGGCTATTTGGAAATATAGAATAGGAAAGGCATTATTTGGACGTTATTATTGTGCAGTGCAGTGCGATGCGCGCTCTGTGACACGCGCCTCAGTACAACACTGCATACGAATTTTTAATTCGCGTTTCGCGCGGCTTCAGCCGCTGCTCGAACTTGCCATTATGACTTCTAAGCAAGCCATAGTCAACGAAATGCTGGCATTTATCGATCATGCCAAGGACACGATGGACGAGGTCAGCATCATGCAGATCTGCAAATCAAGTTTCACCGTGGAGGAGATTTGCAGCGGCAAGGTGCTGCTCTACGAGGTGCTCGGCAGGACCGCACAGATGCCATCTCGCAGGAGAGATGAGAAAGGTGAAAGAAATCTCCAGGATATCATCGCCTTGATGAAGGAGACCGACCCTGACGACATGCCAGCGCTATGCGCTGCCAATCTGTCAAGACTTCCACCAGTCTCTTTCGACCATGTGGACGTTACCAGGCTTCTCAAGGACATCACGGCCCTGAAGACCAGCCTGGCACAGATGCAGTTTAGGTTAGAAGCCTCGGAAAATACCATCACCGAACTGCATACCGAATTATTATCGTTAAAAAGTAGTAAATCGGTATGTAGGTCACCCGTGGCTACTAACGTCAACACTCGTCGCGGAGCGCAAAATGCATCCATCGGCAGTTTTGAGTCGGCGAAATTGGAGAACTCACCGCCAGCTGTCGACATCGTTCAAGATGCCCCGCGCCCCGCCGCCCGCTCTTCCCTCCGCGAGGAGCCGACGTCACTGCCGAGCACGTCAACCCCGACACGTGCCTACGCAGCCGTAGCCGCCGCCCCGGCTGCTGCGTCACCGCAGCGGCCCGTCACAAAGGGGAAAAAACAGGCACGCTCTCGCATGCCTGTTGAATCGGGTTCTCGAAGGGACCAGTGCGACAAGGAGGGCTTCGTTAAAGTAGAGCGGAGAAAAAAGAAGCCCACCATCCGTAACCACCACGGCAATGCACCGCATGAACCGACCCTACTGTTGCGTCCCGAAGTGAAGACGACGCAGCTGTACGTGTCCCGCTTGCATTGGTCTACGAGGGTAGAGGACGTCGTAGACTACGTGCTGAAGAAGTCCAAATTCACATTGAGGGTCGAACAGTTGGCTTCTCGCCATAAAGTGAGCTTTAATTAATTTGTGGTGAGAGTGCCGACCCACCATCTAGAGACCTTCATGAAGGAGGACTTGTGGCCGCAGGGAGTCGTTTATCGGAAGTTCCGAGGAAGGCTGCCTGCTGATATCCCGCGCCTCACGTCGCCGCCTTTACGTTAAAAATTAGTTTTTTAAGATATATTTTCGTATGTATGTTAGTCTGTAAGGTATATATATTTATGGGCCTATGTAATGTTTTACTCGTTGTCTGAAATAAATGATTATTATTATTATTATTATAATACAATATACCAAACATACATATTACCAATATTTACTTACGAAGCACGAAAAACCAACAACAAAAACATACCACAGTAAGCACTAATGTTGCAGAAGTCACAACAAAAACTAAAATACTAAAATGGAGGTGGACAATTCACAAACTCAAAGAGAATATAAATAAATAGTGTATAGTGCCAGACTTGAAGTTAGGCCTAACACCATGTATGAAGAGATGTTCCTGCTTGCTGGGTTGAAGATGGTGGTGTGGAGACACAAGATCACGTCACGCAGAAAGTAGTTTATTGTTCTTGCTGGTTACATGATAGCTGGGTGTGACGGATCCTTTCTCGATGGCAGTGTCCAGGTGCTATGGTATCGCCGATCGATCGATGTGTGTCTCATTGCAACATCGATATGTATCACGATATGTTTTTAGATAGTGGAGTTATTTTATGCGACCTACATACATGGTGTAAGCCACGGGTCGCCCAAATGTGCGAGGTAAGGTCGTACAAATGGACTAATAAGAATGGACTCCTAGAAATTTAACCCAAACAGAAAAAGGGAAGACAAAGGAAGCTTGTGTCTGATGACCTATAAAACGATTATGGGTCCCGTAGCAGAGAATAGCTAAAACAAGAGAATCTTGGAAGAAGCTGGAATAGGCCTTTGTATCTCAAGATACGCCAACTAATATGTTAGCAACTAAAGGCTAATAAATAAATGAAAATTTCAGCGCTTGCCCGTTGACCCGTTGGTCTTGGGTTCGATACCCACGTGAAGCATACTTTGTTTAGTTGTTTCCAGTTTAGTTAGGACATTGCAGGCTTGAATCATCTGATTGCCAGATAATAAAGATGATTTCGTGCTTCGGTAGGCACGTCCCGGCTTCCATCCGGTAGTCGTTAAAGGAACCACGTCAGAGGCCAAAAGGCGGTTCCGAAGAACTCTGACACCAGGGTGTGTGTATGGTAGTATGACCGTGTCACCTATACCCATTAAATAGAGTGCCACAGTCTCTGCCCCAAGGCAAAGAGGCGTGATAATATATATAGATTCAGCTTTGAAAAATGTAATACATATATATGTATGCTCTCTCTTTCTCTCTCTTCCTTTTTGTCTTTCAGATATGTACTCGTATATATCTTGCCACTGTAACAAAAAAATAAAAGTGGTAATTTAATAAGTAATTATAGTTTTCCCTCGACAATGTAAGTTTACCTTATTTACTTACTAACTTATATTTAACATATCAATTCATGTCAATAGAAATTCTTGATATAAATTTAGCCTACCTGTGCACCGGCTTGTAAGCCTAGCCTACCCAGATGCAATTAGACTGAAATTGCATACCGGCGGTGCATTTCTCAGGAACAATTATCAGGACCTACAAAGACATGCATACATAGATAACACTAGTATATGTAATTATAACATTAGACAATATTCACGCCTTAATATTATTTGGCTAAGTTGGCCTTTTTTACTAAGCCTCCATTTCCGTCCATCCGCCCGTCCGTTTGCCAAACGGCTATATATGTATATCTTTTGTCGCTATAACAATCCATAAATACAGTCTGGTCAACATGTACCTTTTTTGGATGAAATTTTGTATAGTCTCCGAAAATTACGATCAAGGTGTTATTCGGAATATTAAGTAGAAAGTCTAAGAAATAGTCCCAAAAGGGGCCGATAAAAATGGCAAAAGTTATAAACAATAAAAAAAAATACTGATTTGGTTTTTGTGAATATCTCAAAAACTATATAAGGACAGTCACTTTTCTAAAAAAAAGTGTCAGAACTGTATCTTTAGTATTTATAATTTTTACAGATCTGAACCCTGAAAATAGAGCAGGCAAAGCGGCCAGTCTGGCTTCCGCGCACGATTCGTCAATCGTACATCATCATCATCCTCCTTACCTTATCCCATTATCTGGGGTCACAACTCCCTATTTCCCGTCATGCCCATATCCACTCCCACCGCCCTCATGTCCTGCCTTACGCATTCCATCCATTCCTTTTTGGTCTTCCCCTTCCCCGGTATCCACTTACCTCCATCTTCTCGCCTCATTACATGACTATGTCATTTGGAGAAAATGCGCTGTGCAGTTTGTTGCCGCTTCTTCTGCACTCCGCCTTGGAACCTCGGCGTAAACTTAGCTCTAAGTAAGTTATTGACGTCAAGAATAATAATGTTGTAAATAATAATGTGTTATTTAAGTTAACGTTCTCCAAATGATGTTTAAAATATCTTACGATGAATAAATTATTTGACTATTGACTATTGACTACTATACCAAGAACTCGTAAATAGTAACAAAAAAAATTATCATATTAAAAATGAATACTAAAGAATATTTTTTTTGTGCTTTAGGGATACATCAATAAACAATAATCTATAGATTTTTTTTTGTTATCCCCATTTTTCTATTAGTTATGCATTAGTTAATTAACAACTTTTTCTTATTGGGATGTAAACATGTAATATCCGAATATGATTAAATTACAACCCTAGATATATTTTACTTCGTGGAGTTATGCTTAAGAGAAATATTCCAAAATGTTATCCACTTTATTATACTAATACATTCGAAAACATTAAAAAATTAAAAACTGCATAAACATAACGATATTTTTTAAATATCTCGGATGTTTTAATTTCTAACAGTTAAAAGTTTTCACGTTTTCATTCCGGGAAATGCTGCTGTTCCCAAGGGACCGACATTAACGCGGGCGGAGCCGCAAGCAATAACTAGTAAATAATAAATACAAAATCAAGTTAAAAACTAAAGGTCCCATACAATAGATTCATTTATTTAGTGTTATTTGTAGTTTCTATCAAGCTTTGACAGAATCATCAATAACTGAGACGTCAAGGTATAGATAATTTAGAAAATAGAATCAATGCAACAAAGGACGGTAAACGAGCAAGCGAGTCACCTGATGGTAAACGACCAGTGCTGCCCATGGACAACTGCAACACCAGGGTGTAACAGAAGCGTTGCCGGTCTTTCAAGGAGTTGGGGAAAGGACATGGGGGAGGAAATGGGAGAAGGATGGGCCTTCGGCTCTCTCACTCACCGAATCAAGCATAGAAGCGATAAAGCTCCTACTCGAACGTCGATTTTCTGTGAGAGTGTGGTACTTCCCCGGACTAGCCGGCCCATTCATGCTACTAGCAAAAATGAATTTTGCCGGTAGCGTGGCTCTACCACAACTAAAACATGACAGAGAGATAGCATGGAAGAGGTTTCATGCCTCCTTTACATCAGAGTACACATAAGAGAAACGTGAGTTTTGCAGTCCAATTATGTACGGAACCTTTAGTGTGTGCTTACACTTGGCTGATCGCAAGACATGGTCGTTAGACGACGATTGTTAAGCAAAGTCAAATTAGTTATGCAATAATAATTACAAGCATTGTCTATGCCAGCACTTTTATCATTGAAGCTAACGTGAAATAAAAAAATCTATACTAATCCATAAAATTAGTATGGATATTATGCATCAGTATGGAATTATCTATACTTCCATCCATACTAATATTATAAATGCGAAAGTAACTCTGTCTGTCTGTCATCTTTTCACGCTTCAACCATTGAAGCAATTTGGATGAATTTTGGTATGGTGGTTTGAGGCCCGGGTAGGACGTAGGGTACCTTTCATTCCGAGAAATTCTACTGTTCCCGAGGGATCGACATTAACGTGGGCGGAGCCGCGGTTAACACCTTATATAATAGTATATCCTTATCCTTATCCTTACTAATATTATAAATGCGAAAGTGAGTTTGTTTGTTTGTTACGCTTTCACGCCGTAACTACTGAACCGCTCATCATGAAATTTTGCCTACAAGTTCTCTGGAGAACGGAGAAGGACATAGGCTACCTTTTATCCCGGGAAAAAGTACTATTCCCGAGGGATCGACACTGACGCGGGCGGAGCCGCAGGCGAAAGCTAGTAATATTATAAATGCAAAAGTAAGCCTGTCTGTCTGTCACCTTTTCACGCTTCAACCAATTTGGAAAAATTCCAGCTCAATCAGAAACTGGGAAGTACGAGTAGATCAAATATAACTTGCAAATAAAATAACAAAAATATTGACTATTAACTTTTGACTTGCAAGATTTGATCACAGACAAACATTGGGACAGGTGAAACTAAATAAAAGCTTGTAAAAATAGTAAATTAACTTTAGTATAAACAGCTCAAGAACTTCTACTTGGCGGAACGCAATCATCATCATTTCGAGTAGGTGTCAAAGTCAATCGACCATGCACACCCTGGTGTCAGAGTTATTCGGGACCGCCTCTCGACCTCTGACGTGGTTCCTTTAACGACTACCAGAGGGCAGCCGGGACCACCTGCTTAACGTGCCATCCGAAGCACGGAATCATCTATATTACCAGACAATCAGGTGATTCAAGCCTGCAATGTTCTAACCAAACTGGAAACAACTTAACAAAGTATGCTTCCGGTGGGAATCGAACCCACGACCCCCGGGTCCACAGGCAAACGCCTTAACCACTGGACCACGGAACGCAATAAAACGCGGGTTCAATTAAAAACTTCACGTGCGGGAACTCCGCAAGTTGTATGAAAAAAGTTCTCGAACGTCCACTTTACTCATTGCCCTGAGTTTGTCGTGCTTATTTGAACGGGAAAATGGGATAAATTCCGAATAGCCTTTGCCAGTGAATTCGAAACATTTTTATAAAGTTAGTTTGATGCTCGATAAAGTTTAGTCTGAAATACAATGGCTGAAAAAAAAAAACAAAACATTGCTAGACGGCGGCGTTTATAAAGCTCTGTTTCAATAGCCATCCGTCTTCAAGTTGCTGGTTCGTATGACACAGACCTAACTTACGAGTATATTCCAGTTTGTATTTCGATTTGCCTAATGTAGTACAAAATCTTTTAATCGAACCACAATATTAGCATATGTTTACTGCTACGCAGGAAGTCCACTGCTGGACATAGGCATCCTCAAGGATTTCTATCATGAGGGGTCTTGCCAGTTTTGCCTTACTCACCATGCTGGGCAGACGGGTTGATGAACGCGGTTTGTTTGGCTAATCTCGATTCTGACGCTGCTGCCAAAGTTTGTGAATTTTGTGGGACGTTTATTGGAATGAGATTAATGTATTTGGGATGCTATTTGCTCGGATGTATTGGGAACTAGCTTTCGCCCGCAGCTCCGACCGCGTCTTGTCGATCCCTTAGGATCAGTCCTTTTTCTTGGGATAAAATGTACCCTAAGTCCTTCTCCGTATCCCAGATAACGTGTATACAAAGTTTCATGATGATCGGTTCAGTAGTTACAACGTGTAACAAACAAACTCACTTTCGCATTTATAATATTAGTTAGGATGAGAAAGTAGCAGCTTGGGTGGCAGGGCGCGCATATCCGATGCTGTGCCTGTAACCACCTGACAGGCAATTTGAAGATGTCATCTCTAATCATTATTCCACCAACATTGCTGGTAAGAGGCGAAAATATGTGGATCTAGGAGACAATTTTATTTTCCTTCCCTTCGCAGTAGAGACGATGGGCCCTTGGGGCCCGGAAGCTAAATGTTTTTACAAGGACATCACAACTCGTCTCATTGAGTCAACAGGAGAACCTAGAGCTGGCAGCTATTTTGCTCAGCGAATTAGTATTGCTATACAGCGCGGAAATGCTGCCAGTATATTAGGCACGTTGCCTCGATGCGACGAGTTGGAAGATTTATTTATTATTATATATTTATGGTTTTAAATTGTCTGGCATTTTATGTAAATATTTTAATTTTTGTGATGAATAAAGATTACCACCAACATTCAAAAGTCTAAATTAACTTTAATATAAACATTTCAAGAACTTAAACTGCTACCGTTGGAAGGTAAATGCAATGAACCATTCAATTAAAACTCCTCATACCTCCGCGAACTCCGCAACTATGAAAAAAATTCTCAATAGTCCACTTTATTCTTGGCCTGAACGAGTCATGTTTTGTTGAACTGGAAAATGAGAATAGGCTAGTTTCCTTAAAAAATATAATTAGTCCGTCGGTTAGTCATTCAAAAAATATTGGATATGTATTTTTTCTTTTGTCGATTAAATAAAAAATTATAAAGATATAGCCCTTTAAAATTCCGTGTGACGTCATAGTTTGCTACATTTTTTTAGCAAACTTTGACGTCACAAGCCCCCACTCATGAACTTTGACGCGCTTTATCTTTTCCATTTATTGTTTAATTGACAAAAGAAAAAATATGTGTCCAATATTTTTTAATTATCTAACTGACGGACTAATTGTAATGTTATTATTTTGACCCAGGCAACTAGCCTATAAAATAATATAAAATATGGTGAAAAAATTACACGCGGGCGGGGTTTGAACCTGCGACCTTAGGTCTCTGTACGACCTATGCTCTGGCATTTGTGCACCGAGGCTTGAAGCGTGGTAGCTCAAATGGCAGAGCATAGGTGCCGCCCTAAATGCGCGTGATATTTTGCACCATATTTTATTTCTTAATTTAATTAGGGAATTTATGTGTTACGTCCTAAAATCGCTTTAAAACTTCGTATCTTGAGCAGTCTCAACCAACTTTAATAAAGGAGGAGCTATTTATATTCGACTGTTTTTTTTAATGTTTGCTACGTCATAACTCCGTCATTTGTAAACTAGTACAGTAAACTAGTACTATTACAAAAATAAACATTTTTTATTTCAATGGTGCTACCGGATTAATGCAATTTGAATTTAATGCCATTCAAAATCAGTTCAGTAGTTTCATTAGGTAAATATTTTTTTAATTTTTCAGCATTTTTAGACAGCACTCAGAATGTAATTTATATTTATGTCACCTTGTAGTAGTCTGTAAGAGATTGCTTAGGCAATAAGGTTTTCAATCTTACATTAATAATTTCTGACTTTGTTAAGTGGTTTTACTTTTTTAAACTCTTTGTCAATATACAACGTATAAATTTACTCTAAATTAAAAAAGAGTAAAAAGTAAAAGGTTTTTATTAATTCACCACAGATTCTAAAATAACTCTAAATTAACAAAACGAATATAATTATTACTTGGTTCAGATCTTACAATTGTTTATAAAAATTAGGATACTTAATATAAAAGTATAAACAACCTAATCATATTATCAATTTTCAAATGTCAAACAAATAAATAAAATTCAAAAATAGAAACATCACATTCAAAACACGGATAAAATATACAGATTAGTTTCAAGTCAATATTTTGTTGACGGAAAAGAAATTTATTTTTATTACATAATTATTTAAATACATGCTGGCTAGTAAAACAGTAACGGTTTTCTTTTTGTATAAAATGAAGAAGAGATGTTTGACGCACACATTAATTTTGAGCTTGGGAGATTCAGAAGATTAAGTAAGCTTGTCTGCGTTTATTGCGTAGTAAAATAACGTACTAAATACAATATTAATATAACTTAAAAACTACTTATAAATAAAAAACTAATATACCAATAAAATAACCCTGGTAGCTTATTACCTCGTGGTAGCGTGCCCAGAAGACTGGCAGCATTGCCACGTTGTATGGCAATGCTAATCTTGTGACCAAAATACAGGCCAGCCCTCTGGTCATTGAAGATTATTATTCGATGGAAATATCGCGCTAAATTAAAAATTATCATTTACATTACGAATATTAAGTATCGGGACACCCATTCGGCAAAAAAATAGTGGCTCAAGTCTTTATGCATGATATGGCGCCTGTGCATCATTTAATAAGAAATTTACAAGTCCGCCTGTAAGATATATCTTATCGATTAAGATATAATCTTACAGGCGGACTTGTAAATTTCTTAAATTGTAAACTCTTGAAATTTATTACGTTACTGTTTTATACAAAAACTAGCTTTCGCCCGCGGCTCCGCCCGCGTCAATGTCGACCCCTCGGGAACAGTTCTTTTTCCCGGGATAAAATGTACCCTATGTCCTTCTCTGTACCCCAGATAACGTGTATGCAAAATTCCATGATGATCGGTTCAGTAGTTACAACGTGAAAGCGTAACAAACAAACAAACAAACAAACAAACAAACAAACAAACAAATAAACAAACAAACAAACTCACTTTCGCATTTATAATATTAGTTAGGACTATCCAGTCCTATCACGTATAATACATATATTATTAAATACAAAGTTGGGTTATTATAGAAAAACGCTATTACTCTCCAGTTACCTACTAGTACCGAATCTAATCTGCCATTAATTAACAATAGTATTTTTTTAATCTCTTAAACAAAATTGGTCGAGAAATTTCTTGAGATTGTGAACTTCTATTATATGAATTACACCTGTATACGTTCAACAAGTTTCTCCGTATCTTCATACATAAATAGACTTGTTTCCTAAAAAAATACCATTTTATATAATTAGTCCGTCTTTTAGATTATTGAAAAATATTAGATACGATTTTTTTCTTAAAAGATAAAAGCTTATCAAAGTTCAAGAAAGGGGGCTCATGACGCAACAGGCCGGTCTACCTCACGCGAAACTTTAACGGGCTATATCTTTTTAAATTTTTATTTGATTACAAAAGAAAAAATACGTTTCCAATATTTTTCAATAATCTACCGGACAGACAATTTTTTTTATAAAACATGCCCATTGTGTTTAACCAATTGGTAATCTGATACCAATGAGTTCCGACTAAATAAACATGAGCGAAATCGTGTTTCTACAATAATTTTATGTCGCATAATTTTTAATACTACTAAAGTCGGGTTAGTTATACCACATAGTAGTGTAAAAGCAGTAACTAACTAAATAAATAAATAACATATAACGAAAGAAAAGGACAAAAGATTTTAATGATCTTTTTTTTTCTTTTTTTGTTGTTTTAGCTCTCGAAATCAGAATAACTATTAAAACATAATAAATTGTTACGACAAAAAATGAAGTTTGCCGGTACAACTATAGTTGATAATGATTTGGTGCAAATCACAAATATATCTACACCGTCAATCACACTTTGAACTAACAAATATCTACTACAATAACATTTATTTATCAAATTACTTTAATCAACCACGAATAAAGATTTCTTTAAACAACAAAACACTTTGTGCAAATCAATTTATTTCTACACTATCAAAGTTTTTTTTTTGTTAAAATTAGTATATTTGTACCTTTCGCGCAATCAACATATAATTGATAATTATGACGAAATTAGCACGAACTTATGATGCTGCTTAAATTATGGTTTACAGACAAACTGTCTTCCATGGGTGGAACATAAGAACAAACCGTTCGTGCTAAGCTCTATACATTATATGTTTTTTTCAGTTCACGCTTCTATTCTCCCAAACATTAAATGTTTTAAAATTTAAAAACTCTACCGTAATATCTAAGAAACTTAATAATTAATTAAACGTATTGCTTACATTGACTCACATTAATATTTGACACTTCATAAAATACGATTCTTTTATCCAAACCCCAGGCACTCTAAACTACTTTAAAAAGTTTATTACTTTTTACAATAAGTTCCAGTTACTTTGACTAAATACCTATATCTTACAAAAACGCGATACCCAAAATGGCGTCGTATATTCTTTTTTTATTTGAGAAAATATTTAAAGAACTTCGGGGCCCTGAAGGTAGGACGTCACTCGTATACAGTACATACTTTTCAGTTACATTTTAGTAAGCAGAGATATGTAGATAGATATGTTTCACTTCGCGCGATATAGTAGCGTTGATACTTATCCAGGTCAACATATTTTATATCGCGCAAATAAGTAACGCTATCTGACTTTCGTCGTATTTTTTAGTCTTAGCAATCGACATGTACAATTATCTTTATAATTATCTTGTAGTAGACAAATTTGGTTGCTTTTTCGTACTGTTTTTTTCTCCCTAACTATAAAAGGTATGAAGTAGTTCTGCTCTCACATCAAATATTTTACAAAGTTTGTTACTCTAATAAATTATTTAGACAAATTGTGATCTGTAAAATTTTTGAAATTTGATTCTTACACGTTACGTCAATTTTAGAGCCAAACGGAATCGTCCGCACAGACGGTAAGCGGCCAGGTGGCCACTCTTTAGTCCCGTGGAAAATGGGAAAATGTCCTGTGAGGGATGCCCTCGGTGGGGTGGCTGCTCTAGCGGCAGAGTCAGGGAAAATACGCAAATACATGGGCCTGGCAGCCAGTCATATTTTCTTAGCTTTCGCGGTGGAAACGATGGGCCCTTGGGATTCGGAGGCAAAAATTATTTTTAAAGGACATCATCACAACGCGTTTCATCGAGGCAACGGGAGAGTGATGCACACATACATACCTATTTATTACTTCTATTCGAAGCTCTGTTAGTACGACATATTCTTTCTTACTTATCTCTGCTTAGATGGAAACGCCCAAAACACGTACACATTCATATATATTTTACGACAAAACTTTATTTATTTACTTACTTTTTGAAAACAAAATTATCATTGGTCAAAAAGTCGGATCATCTATATTTTAAATATAAAATATGCATGCTGCTATTCTGCGTACTAAAATACTCATCCTCAATCTTCAAAATTCAAGTACATATGCAACTCATTTTCTAATTGTGTTATGACGTTTTTGTAAAACATTTGTACGCATTGGTTCTTCGATGTTTTCATATCAATCCATATCGCCTAATCCAACATTTAGTAAAAAAAAAATATAATAGGCAATATATCTGACAATTAATTTGTGGAAAGTGGTATTTTGACTTCATATCCCTATATTATATCCTGGACTTCTTGTGTGATATAGGAGCAAAATAAGGGCTACCACGTGTAAATTTTCTGCCAGAGACGCGTGACGTCATATCTGGAAAACCAAGATTTAGATCAAAAAACCGCGGAGATCAAAAATGGATACCGCGTCTTGGCAAACGTAGTGTAGGACGCCCTTGGGCTAAATGGAGCGACGATATACGGAAGGTTGCTGGCAGTGATTGGAAAAGAAAAGCTCAAGACCGAGCTCAGTGGCTTGCCATGGGAGAGACCTATGTCCAGCAGTGGATTAGTATAGGTTGATGATGATGATGATGATGAGATCAAAAAACGTGTTTTCCCTAATATGAGCCCTTCATAGATTTTCCATCCTCAAAACCCACATATGTAAAGTTTTTTTTTTTTTATTTACATGTCTCTCAAGAATCGCTTTAAGAAATAACGTTATACAGTTAATGTAGAGGAAGGCATTAAATTTGATTGAAAACTTTATTTACACGCTTGTCATAAAAATCTTGTTCATATTGTTGGACTGAGTCACCCCTTTCGAGGGTGCCAGTATATCCTATGTTACAGTATCTTACGTCAGTTTAAAAATAGATCCTATTACAACGTCACCTTTATTCAATTAAAACTAAGTTTACTCTGATAATTATACACCATAAAAACCAGATATCTTCCCAAACAGTCTTCTCTATATATAAGCGTAACACCAACGACACATACTATTTTTTTTTCAATACAATCGTGCTCATACCTTACATTTATCTCCCTGTTTTTCATTGACAAACCATTGACTACTTAAAAAATCATTGATATTTTACATTATATTACATTACTTTGCAATGCACATGGATATTTATTAAATTTGTTTTGTTTAAAATAAATGGAAGGATTTTATCCTTACTTGTATGTTATAAAAAGTAATCTCATTTATGTGTGAATTGACAGTTTGTGTGTAAAATACATTTGTAAAAAATACCACATGTGCATTGTTCTATATTATTATGGAATTAAAAGTACAGTGCTACTAAAACACTTTCCGTCTTATTTAAAACAAGGACTAATATTAGTACCTCGTTTAAACTATTATCCGACGAAAATAAGTAAAAACTTATGACTTTGACGTTTGCTCTACTGTCACTAGCAATTCGATATAGACAACTAGTTGTCATCTACGATGCTGTGTATCATCGATACTGTGCGCCTTCGATGCAGTTTACATGCGATATAGTGGTCGATGTAGCGTACCAGCGATTTTTCGTACCTTCGCTACAGTTAACCATCGATAGAACGGGTTCGATGCAGCGACCGGCAATGTAGTGACTGGCGACCTTATGCCCTAGACCCGAATTTTATACAGGTACTTAAGTTAGTCCTCGTCTTATAATAAGACAGTTTATATTAATATAAATCTTAAGACTGTAAAAACATTTTAATTCATAAGTATTATTCGATTATAATATCTATCATACCAAGGAGTGAAACTATAAGAAAATTCATAAGATATTCTTCATTGGTTTTGTAATATAAGAAATTAAACTATATACTTATCACATTACCTATATCCAGTTCGCTCATACAAAAAAAACGTAGTTTTATTATAGCTTGGACAATATTTAGTTCAGTACAAAATCCGTACACTATATTATTTATTCAATGCAGGTATTATGAATGAATGAATTGTTTATTTCAAGAATGTAACTCTAATAATTGGTTAGTAAACTTAATATCTATATTAGTACTCATTTACTATGTATAGAAACGGTTTACACACGTGCTATTTCGTCAGGATTGCAGACTATAGTCCGGGAGTCTCCGCCGCGTGTCCCGCAGACGTTTTAAGATTCTGGGCTCCTGATAAGCCCGAAGCTGTTATTTCGTCGAGATTGCGGACTATAGTAGTCGGCAATCCCGACGAAATAACACGTGAGTGACCCGTTTTTATACATAATGTATTTATCTCACGTTAGTTTCAATTATACAATCATTGTACATAGTTGTAAAAACAATCAAGACATGAAATATGTAAGATTTGACAAAACAAAAAACATAAGACATAATATTCCCGATCTCAATAGAAAAAGACTAACGTATAATATGTGTACGCAATATTTTCCTCTGTGGTAAAACGAGTATTTTATATATAACTCTGTTACGGACCGCTCTATATTAAATTCGTACTTTTCTAAATATGATACATGCATAAATTGACACGGGTAAATAACTGTTATAATGCATGACGTGGGAAAGGCTTGGAAAATGCAGAGAAAACGTACTTTAATTAAATTAAGTAATAAAATAAGTGATGCGCGTGGCATATTTATTTTTTAATTTAATTAGAGTATATTAGGATAGCAATGTAAATGCAAAAATAAAAACAACGGGTTGCACTTCGGGAGTGCCGGCAGAAGCGAAAACTTCGCGCGGTAGAATGAGAGGGGGAAATTACTTCCTCTCCTACGCCGCGCCGGCGGTCTCAGGTCACGTGCCTACTTACGAATTTTCGATCAGGTAACGTGTCCAGACGCGAGTTTAACATTTTTTACCCATCCCAAAAAGTGCAAAACGTCGATAAAGAAGTTTTCACTTCAAATCACACTGTAAAATCATACTTGTATCTAAACACCTCTCTTACCATTTCTAAGAGTATTGGGATCCTTGGCGTCGATATTACGAAGGAGGTCCAATTCCGGAGTCATCTGGAAGGTAAAGCCAAAATGGCTTCTAAAAAACTTGGGGTGCTCAATAGAGCGAGGCAGTACTTTACTCCGGGTCATAGACTTTTGTTATATAAAGCTCAAGTCCGGCCCCACATGGAGTACTGCTCTCATATCTGGTCTGGTGCACCTCAATACCAACTCCTTCCACTTGATTCCATCCAACGCCGGGCAATTCGTATTATCGACGATCCCACACTCACAGACGATTTAGACACCCTCGGTCTACGGAGAGACGTTGGCTCTCTGTGTGTATTTTACCGTCTATACTATGGGGAGTGTTCTGAAGAACTTTTTGAATTGGTGCCACTGTCACCTTTCTACCACCGCACCGCTCGCCACAGGAGTAAAGTCCATCCCCACATCCTTGACACTTGGGTCTCCAAAAATGTCAGAGCGTCACGTGGTTTTTTTCCTCGTACAGCAAGATTGTGGAATGGACTCCCTCCCGAGGTTTTCCCTGTGTTTTATGACTTGAGGTCCTTCAAAGGGCGTGTTTACAGGTATCTTAAGAGTCGGCAACGCATCAGCAGCTCCTCTGGTGTTGCAGATGTCCATGGGCGACGGTGACCACTTTCCATCAGGTGGCTCGTCTGGTCGTTTGCCGTCGGATATAAATAATAAAAAAAAAATTCTCAATTCAAGTCACTTTGTACATACGTAAAAAAAAGTGTGAACGTAAGTTTTTTATTTGCAACGATATGACGACGAAACGAACCTTTTTTTGAAGTAAAAACTACTATAACGGCGTTGTTCATGTTTTGAAATGGGTAAAAAAATTTTAACTCAAGTCAGGACACGTTACCTAATCGAAAATTCGTAAGACTAACACGTGACCTAAGACCGCCGCAAAGGCGAGTTTCCACTTCTGCGGAGTTTTTTTTTCTTTTATGTTTTTTTTTGTTCGCCAGTTGAATATGCCTTTACATACCACTCTGCTGTACCCATAGTGTTCCTCAGAACCGCTATAATTCTAGCACTCCAACTACGACAGGGGAACTCTAGGCCCCGAAGACAAAACTAACCGGCATTAACTATTGTCCATAATATAATTATACTACGTTGCTACGAAGCACGCTTCTAGCATGAAAATAAATACGTATGAAATGAAATAACTACACAAACGTATACGGAATGTTATAATTTCGTAGCATACTACAAAGGAATTCGTAGCGAGCTGAGTCAAAATGCTACGAGCAATTCGGACTTTTTATCTACAGAAATAATGGAACTGAATGCTTCATTTCATAACGGTGTTGGAAGGACAGTTGAACAAGTGACATTTCCTATTCATATGAACAACTTACTTCTATGAAAATAAAAATTGGATTTTGAAAAATGTCATTTGTCTTATGGTTTATTCGACCGGACAAATTGTGTAAAATTTAAATTTTATTTTGAGATTTACAAAATCGGCCTTAAATAAAAAGTTGTCCATATTGACAAGCTTACTACCGAATACTCAGAAGAGTTTTAATTAATGACTTTCTTAAGTCTCATGACATATTTATCTACACCTAGAGGGTGTAGAATGAGATATAAGAAAGTATTTATTTAAGATTATTTTGAGCATCCAGGCGTTAGTCATTTGACATAAGTATTTGTGTCACTGCATATTTATTATATTGACTAAGCAATGTGCATACGCAAGGTAAGTGTCATCATACTCTTATAAATTAGTAAATAAAATATGGTGACGTTAGCCTTAATATGTGTAACGGCGCCGAGGTTAGAACAGGCGCTGGCTCAGTTGGAAGAGCGTAAGTCGTACTTAGACTTAAGGTCAGGTTCAAATCCCGCCCACTTGAGATTTTTCACCATATTTTATTTCCAAATTTATTAATAGTATATCAAAATAGCATTGTGAATGCAAAATATAAACACTTAAAAATAAGTGTCATTATTTTAACATTTACATATTGCTTGGCTCGAGTCAAAGCCGTTTACACTAAAGTCTATTTGATTTAACTTGAAGGCATATTGATCTAGTGGTTTTTATTCAGCATTTATTTTATAAAACATATTATCTATACTAATATAATACATGCGAAAGTTACTCTGTATGTCTATAACCTCTTCACGCTTCAACCGATTTAGATGTTTGGTATGGTGGCCTGAAGAAAGAGATAGATAACCTTTTATTCCAGTAAATACCGTTCCCGAGGGATCGATATCCACGTGAGTAGAGCCACGGGCAAAAGCTAGTTCAAAATAAACGCTGAATGTATGTACACAAATTGTAAATCTTAAATAAAAAGATATTGAAATTGATAAAAGTTTTTCTACTTAATAATATATTTATACAATCAGGAGGCAGTGATATTAAAATTTGGAGAGATTTGTGCATTGAGTTTGAATGGACTTATATTGTCAATTAATTCTAGAGGTTAGTAATTTTAAGCGTCATTAGGTTCCGTAGTCATTTAATGTGCATTGTAAAAAGACGATCTCAGTAAAAAATAAAGTCACTCCAAAAATACTGGGCACTCTAACAACTATCTATTCTTCTCATATTTGGGAACGTCTCCAGCGCCGCACCTGAGGACAAACATTTATTTTTGACATAAATAAAGTTACATACCTTAAAATATAGAAGTAATCTATACCCAACGTTCATAAGGGATAATCATCATTACAGACGTAAGAAGGCCACTGCTGGACAAAGGCAGAGGCCTTTGTCCAGCAAGGACAAAGGCCTCTGCCTTTTGGCCCTGCCCCCTACCCAAGGATTCTTCGTTCCATGGAAGTATATTGCCATACTCACTATGCTTGGCAGACGGGTTGGAGAGCGTAGTTTCTTTGCCTTCTTGTGCTTATGATGCTGCTGCCCATGGGTAGCATTTTTAAGCCTGGGAAGATTGGGAGTGTATTGGATTTGGGAATGGAATAAAGGTATTGGTATACTACTCACACGGATGAATGGGGAAAAGCAATTAGCAGCTCGGGAGGCCTGGCACGCATACCCGATGCCATACCTGCTACCACAGGACAAGCAGTTGAGGATATCCCTAACCTTGTTATAAGGGAAAATGCAGAATTCTAATCGTTAATAATTTTTAAAATCGGTCTATAAGGTTCGGAGCCTAATCAAACAGTACTCAAATCTTTCCTTTTTATAATATTAGTTAAGATAAAGTCGGGTTTGTTCGAACACTTATAATTTAAGAGTGAACCCGGCTGTTATCATGGATGTTAAACTATGTCAGACGAACTTAGGAGGCTTGAAAAATCTGACACTAGAGTTGGTCATTTACACACAAAAATAAAAGAACCTAAATCCGTTAGAAACAAAGGCCACGTTTGGCGTGATATGTGTAAATTTTTTGACTAAAATTGTTTATGATATATATTAAGGCTCTTACACACAACGCAAACACAAGCCGTTGTCTATCAGACGGCGCGCGACGCCCATTATGTGCCTTATAAATGTGTACTATAAAGCATAGTCGCAAGCCGCGCGGCAAAAACCCGACGGGATGGTGTGTAGGCCTTTAAATTAAAATACCAAGTAAATTCACATAAACGTGGTAATAACCGTTCATAATTAAAGTCATATTTCGTTACATACTAGAAATTTGTTGGAGCTTTAACGTTCTTTATTACGACACGTCTTGCGAACTAATTAACTTTGCGCTAAGTAATATTTTCAAGTTATCAACACCTTATTAATATTCCGCACGTATTAATTCTCACATAAATATCTGATAAGAGTAAAATTATTTCGGAGTTTTATACGTCATCTTATGCTCAGTCTGATTTGTTTTTAATATTTAAATTAATATTTTCTGCCAAAAAATAACAAAATTAAAAATGAATTTCGCTTATTTGTTAAAAAAAACTTCAACGAACTCTCGACTATGACTGCTCTATTATGGGGCTTTATAAAGAGAAGAACTAGAAGAATAGAGGGAAAACTGTTTATAATAAATATTGTCACGATTGTACAGTTTTTGTTTAAGACTTAACCAGCTTCTAAATATGTGTGTCCAATTTGTATATATATTCGTATATTTCTTTGCGTTCTTAATAAAAACATTAATTATACATGTCGGGCCATAAACATATTTTTTGTCTGGACTAAGTATAGACCAAAATAGGGAACAGTTTAAGATTTATCTAAATGGATAAAGCCGTTTTTGTCATAGAGATTTAGGTGTATACACTCTTTTTCACAATCACTTAATTACATTATTGAGTTTAGTCGGTTATTTTTTTTTAAATAATTCTTATTATCACGAACAAAGAGCATGTGACAACCCCGATATTGCAGGCGTCCAAACAGCACAACAATTCCATCAGGTCAGTTTTACGCCGGTTTGCCTTCTTATTATCAATAGTAAAGTAAATTATCTAAATGTAAACTTTTTGCAGTCATTGTAAATGCAGATCGAATTGTATTTTTATACTCCTACACAAGCAAGAACTCTTGTCACACCTTGTCACACATCTTGTGTTGTAGTTGTCCATGGGCAGCGGATAATTTATTATTAAGTGACCCGCTTTCTCGTTTGAATTTATATTATGAAAAAGACTGGAAGAGATCCTTCTTGGAACAAGTCCACCTTTTATACGAATTTTACGTAGAATGTTTTACTTACGGGTTTATTGCCTAAAACAAAAGGATATTACACCTTTTGTTTTGAGCAATAAATATTTAAAAACAAACAAAAAAAAGAACAGAGGCACGTCGGGAGTGCCTCTGTTCACTAAAGTGAAAACTTGTACATTTGGTTACTTATATATAGAGGTAACGGTTACAGTAACGGTAACAGTGCTACGAGTTCCATGGTTTATTCTGCTAAATTCCCAACGCGCCTAAATAAGTTTTTTTACTAAAAAACACTATATTATGTTATTTTGTCGGTATTATCGACTATAGTTTCGGTCTCGTCAGGAACCCATTTTCAGGGCGCAGAGAGAGTCCCATTTTTAGTCTTATATCTTTATCTCACGTTAGTTTAAATGATATAACTTTTTTTTTTAAATTTTAATGATACAACTATATCTTACCCGTGACATCAACTGTTAGAATTGACTCTGCGTCGGGGTCCCATCAAATGACTCCTCGTTGATCAGCCTCAGCTTCACCGACTCCCGCCTCAAGTTATAGCTGGTTGAGATATGACAGTGCTTTACGTCCACCGTGAGCAGATCCTCATTCAACTCCACCCCACTTTTCTCTACATCAGCGGCCGCGCTAGGCTTCCTCTTATGCCTAAACGACGTCCCTCTCGCACTACTTGATCCTAAGTAAGTACTATCAGTGGTAGTATTACCATTAAACGTCTTCTCAGACTGACCCACGCCCAACTGATCTAATTGTATATTCCCCCGCAACTGCACAGATGTATCGATGCATGGAATCAACTGCTTGAACTCTTTACGGAAATTCTCATTCATCCATGCGTATATGAAGGGATTATAGCAAGTAGACGACATTGCTATCACGTGCCCAATGAAGAAAATGAGAAAGTAGTACTTCAGATGTATAGCGTAGATGTAGTAGTCATTGCACAGATTAATAACGTTTAAAGGAAGCCACGACAATCCAAATATTGTGACCATAGCAATCAACATTTGATTCGTTCTTCGCTTTCTGTTTTTGTCAAGCTCTTCTTTGCGCGAGTTTTTGCTCGCCGCCTTCGCTTTGGCCCTGTCATTCAGTTTGAAGCTGACACACGTGTAACAGAAAGCAATCACGATGAACGGCAGCACAAATTGCAACACCGACGTCACGGATCCGAATATTCGCCTCAATTTCTCAGTGGGCCAAGTCTCCTCGCAGTACCTCCCAATCTCCAAGTCGTAATAAGTCATGAATATTGCATACGGCATCGTCACAGTAATAGAAAAAGTCCATATCATAATAATAACTGTGATACAAGTCTCTATTTTCATTCTCGGTCTAAACGGGTATATTATTACAAAGAATCTATCGATAGCTATAGACATAAGTGTCAGTGTGGATATGTATACGCTGCACCCCTGTGCGAAAGGCATTATGTGACATAAGAGGGATCCCCAACTCCACGCTCCTCGGAAGGAGTAGAGAGGGGTGAAAGGGACGGCAAATATGCAAAGTAGGATGTCGGAAAGAGCAAGATTGCTAATGAACAAGTTGGTGACAGTTTGCATAGCTTTATTCCTGATGACGACGAAGCAAACAAGAATGTTTCCCGATAATCCCAAAACGAAAATGGTAGTATAAATGACGCAGAATATGGCTTGCACCCATTTGTTGTCGATAATGTTCTCGTATCCCGTTGGCGGGAGCGATGGCAGGTTGTCTGGCGTGCCATTACGAAATTTTTCCGAGGCATTGCCCACGCTGTAATTCAGTGCTGTATTGTTCATTATTCCTATTCAGGTAGTGTTCCGTAGTAAAAAGGAGATAACAATTTATTCTTGGCTTTAAAATGACAGTTTTACGAGCTCGGTCGATGGAATTTATCGTCGGCAAAACCTGTAACAAAGGATTGTATTGTTAATGTTTATGTTTCCTTGGAAAGTTTGCGGTTTAAATGTTTGTGTACTGAGACGTGTTTGGTGAGAAAACAGACCAAACGGCGAAAATACTGTGGCAGTGATAAATTTGTACGAGTCAAGCTAAAGAAAACAGACTGAGAGAACTCTGAATAATTACTGCCTAGGAGCTTTTATCCTCAGTAGAGTCGTCGTTAATTTAGCTAGTGTGTTCGTTGGGAATAATCTTAGGGAATACTTGGGGAAGCAACCAGCAACCTCTAAAAACCCAAAATTATATGAATAAGAAAAATTTCACAAATAGTAAAGTAACAAACGTCTATTAAAATATCTTTGATTTTTAATAATTTGAACACAACAAAGACGAGATTCGTCCAAGAAAATCTTTGCACATTACAGTATGTGAAACATTACAGAGACAATAACTGAATATTTATTATTTATTAATGTATTATACCTATTTATTAACCATTTCACCGCAACTGTCGGTTTAATCCGACAAACATTTTCGTTTTTCCCATTTCGCAAACGTTCATATTTCCGACCAGGCCTTTTTTTTCTCTATGGTGTATCCGGATAAAAATATGTTCACAATACATGAATATGTTTCTTGAATCGGTATTATTCAGACAAGTAGGTGATTAACCCGCTGTGTCCTAGTCTGCTGGTGGGGCTGCCACCTCTGAGTACGCAGACGCCCTCGGTTTAGTTCGGGTATCCTCCCTAGTGAAGAGTTCTGTTTACGGGCGCAGAACGTTCGCCCTTTGCCCTGCATCCTTGGCAACTACAGCATTAGAAGGCGGTCACGCGGTGGCGTGGCTGTAGCCGGTCCCAGGGTGGACGACGGGGACGTGGATGACTCGGACTAGGTGTCCCGCCATTGACACAGCAGCCGGTAACCCCGACTCACTACTATCAGGGTTCCCACCCAGACCATACCTCAGCTTCCCACCCCAAGTAAAACGCGTAGCCAAAGATAGATCACAATGGCGAAATACTGTGGAAGCCCTCTGCCCCACCTTGGGGCCATAGGACCTTAAGTCAAGTCACATGAATATGTAGTCTTATAATCATTTACAATGTCATACATACCCTTTAATCTCATTACTAAGTTTGTATTTATTTATTTTCGTTGTAGGTATTTATTTTAGATTCACTATGCTTCGCGCTGGAAGCACGACAACTGATATATCGCGGTGAAAGGGTTAACACGGGAGAAGAGTACATTGCAGTATGGTTCGGTAAATATGTTAAGAAATTATCGTGGCGTAAAATTACAAAGAAAACAAAATATATTTTGTTTAGCAGCGCTGAACGCCAGGAGCATGCAAGTTCTTGCGGAATATATTTGATACAATGAATATGTGTTGAAAATTCTATGTCTATACTCGAAATACGGCAATAAACCTATCCTAACTTTATATTATAAATGGGAAAGTGAGTTTGTTTTGGTTTGTTTGTTTATTTTATTTGCTACGCTTTTACTATCAACTGAACCGATTATGCAATTGCATACGTTATGTTCATGATACGGTGAAACAAAATGCTATGAGCATGCTGGTACAGCATTAAGTTCTCCATCATCATCAGGCCATTTCGCCATCTACCTTATTTTATTAATGTCAAAATGACTTTTGTTTTTTCTTCTCAGTAGATCTTCATTAGATATATAACAGAAACACAATCAGACATTTTCTCTTTATAATGCTGAATATCGGTTATTCGTAATATAGTTTATTTATGTCAACAAAAATGCCGATATAAAATTTTTAAGAAAAATATTTTTTTTGCAAATCCTGCGATATTAGCGAAGTGTTAGTATCTTTATTCTTCAATGGAGAGGCTCAAAACTTGTAATCTATACTAATATTATAAAGCTGAAGAGTTTGTTTGTTTGAACGCGCTAATCTCAGGAACTACTGGTTCAAATTAGAAAATGTTTTTGTGTTGGATAGTCCATTTATTGAGAAAGGCTTTAAGGCTATAAAACATCGCGCATCAACCGATAGGAGCGAAGCATCAATTAAAAATGTTTTGAAAACGGGGGAAAATTATTCATCTATACTAAGAATAAAACTAATTAATCATAATAACAGAAATTGCCGCGGACGAAGTCGCGGGCAAAAGCTAGTGTCTCATAAAACGACAGTCTACTATCTTTCCCGGCAATAAACTGTGTTCTGGATTGTTCCTGTAAAGTCTGCCTATGTCGGGAGTAAACCGCATTATCACATTAATAATAACTAAAATGCCTATAAACTTGTATACAAAATTTTACCCAAAGCTTTTTCTGTTGTAATTTGAAACAGAGAATTTCGAGCGTAAACGGGAAAGAAATTGTACAAATAAAAAACCGGCCAAGTGCGAGTCGGACTCGTGAAAGAAGGGTTCTGTACATTATATATATAATAAGTTTGAAATTATTAAAAATATTTTTATTATATGATGTAACTTTAAATTATTGCTTTTTGCATTTTTTTGACGTTGCTTCGCACCAAATTTCAAGATTCTGAGTTCACGGAAAGTACCCTGTAGCTTTGGATTCCCCTGCGAATGTCGAAAAAGCACGAAAATTTGCGGCTTAACCAGCTGTATCTTTGTTTGCGTTGGCTTAGAAGATTGATTTTTTTCACAGCTCCAAAGAACAGTAAACCTAAGTATTTGATATGAATTTCAGTTTGATACCTCTACGCATTCCTATGAAAAAGAGTCTTGACAGACAGACAGACGGACAGACAATCAAGTGATGACACACGGCACACGAGACGAACCCTATTGTTCGGAGAAAGTTCTCAAAATATAGAACAAAAAATACTTTTCATTGCGTTGACTAAGAAGTTAATTTTTTTTTACTTATTTAATACTAGCTGTTGCCCGCGGCTCCGCCCGCGTTAATGTCGTTCCCTTGGGAACAGTAGAAATTATAAAAATTCCATACAAACCCCTCCCCCTCTGCTTTTTCCCCATAAGGGGGAATTTAATACAATTCACCTGCATAGATCTTTAGCCCTTAAGGAGGGGATTTTGCCCATTTCACCTACACAGATATTTTTTTATTGTAATGGGGAACTTCTTATTGTCATATATCTAAGTTAATAAAAAAAATTCATACAAAATTTACACCACCTATTTTACCCCTTCAAGGGGAAATTTCGTCCATTTTAACTTTTAAACTTCTAAGTCCAGAAATGAGAAAATTCCATAAATCCCCCTTTGATTTTCTAAAAATCCTTTCTTAGTGCTTATTTACATCATAAAAAGAATCCCTGTGCCAAATTTCAAGTTTCTGGGCACAGTAGTTTTGGCTGTGCATTAATATATAAGTCAGGTTTGCCTTTAGCCCGCGGCTCCGCCCGCGTATGTGTCGATTTCTCAGGAACAGTAGAATTACCCGGAATACATTAGTTTAGGACTTTCAATGAAACACCTTAATATTTAATTTCAATTGAATAACTTCAGAAACGGAAAGTTTCATACTAATTTTGCATCCTCGTTATACCCCCTTAAGGGATGATTTTTGAGAAAAATGTTTTACTCGTGTTTCATGCCTTTCAGTAAAGAATCTTCATGCTGAATTTCATAAGACTAACTTCAAAAATGGCTAAGTTTTATGCTTCCTTTGCACCCCTTTTTTTACCCCCTTAAGGGATGATTTTTGAGTAAAATATTTTACTCGTATTCGTGTAGAACCTTCATGCTGAATTTCATTCTAATAACTTCAAAAACGACAAAGTTTCATACTAACTTTGCAACCCGTTTTACCCCCTTAGGAGATGAATTTCCAAAAATCCTTTCTTAGTGCTCGTACGTTACAAAAGAAACCCCTGTGCAAAATTTCAAGTTCCTAACCCTTATAGTTTAGGCCCTGCGTTGATATGTCAGTCAGTCAGCTTCTCCTTTTTTTAGTATGGATTACTATGGATAGTATGGATAGGTATAATGCTGTCGTATAGTGATGATGATTGACTTTGGATTTTAATTTTCTTATGTCACTTATTATTTTCTTTTATTTTTTGCTATATGTTTGCAGGCAAACTCATGCCTTGAGTACATTCAAATGACGATAACTTTTTTTTTAATGAACCGATTTTGATGAAACAAACTTTAAATGTTTTGCTGAGTTAAAACAAAGCAATTGGTAAAAGTTTGAAGTAAATCGGTTCAGTATTTTCGGAGATAATCGTGATCATACATACAGACAGACAGACAGACAGACAGACAGACAAGAAATTAAAAAAAAAATTTTTTGCTATCTATTATTCTTTTTAAGTGTCCCTCTATCCATTTCAGTCAAAAATTCTAAATGTACAGACAAAATATTTTTACTGTTTTATTATATGTATAGATAATATAGATATAGAGCTCTTCCTTGCTGGTCTGGGAGAAAAGAAAAAACGTAGAATGTTCCAGCTACTTCTCTTCTTCATCTTGAATCATCTTTATTATCAGACAATCAGGTGATTCAAGCCTGCAATGTCCTGACCAAACTGGAGCAACTAAACAAAGTATGCTTCCCGTGGGAATCGAACCCACGTACCCCGGGTCTACAGGCAAACACCTTAACCACTGGACCACGGAGGCAGTACCCTTAATATTAAAATGAAATGACACATTAAATAACATAGACTGTGACTAAGTGCTCAAAATATCCAATTTCCATTTCCACATGCGCAATTTGAAAGTGTCGTTAAATAAATGTTAGCAGCGATATTCTTTATAGCTTCAAGCACTTTTAATATTATACTATTCTCTTAAAAGCACACGTAAGCCACATTTTTATAAAACTGACAATTCCTCTGCAAGATAGAGCAATAAAAATGATATCCAACTAGCTTTTTCCCGCGGCTCCTCCCGCGTTTATTCGATCCCTCGGGAACAGTAGAATTTCCCGGAAAGAAAGGTGCCATATGTCCTTCCCCAAGCCTCAAACTACCTCCGTACCAAATTACATCCTAATCGGTTCAAGGATTGAAGCGTGAAAAGGTAATAGATAGACAGATAGATAGACCTGTATCATACTGTATTTTGGCTAATAAACCATTCTCATTCTCATTCTCAGATAGAGTTATTTTCGCGTTTATAATATTAGCATGGATAGTATGGAAGTATGGGTGAGAGTCAAGAAATTAAATGTTTCATCCGAGTAAGTAGTATTCCAATACCTTCATTTATTTTCCAGATCCAACCAATACCCATCCTTATCTAGCTTAAATATGTTTCCGATGGGCAGCAAAGACGAAAGCCTAAGAATCCAAAGCGTGGTGAGTATGGCAATATCATTCCATGGAATGGGGAATCCAGCAGTGGATTAATTTCGGCTGGAATGAAGACGTACAAGAAAAGATTATTTTGTCATTTAAATACATGTATTTTAAGCACAGTAAGTACTTACATACATTGATAAAATACCTACATTTTACTTGTATCTATGATTATAAAAATTAAATTATAACTTCTTGTGACTTGATCACTCTGTGAGGAGGTGGCCCTGGCACCAAATCTGGATCCGCCCTTGATATACATATACAGTTTCTCCGCTTTAAAGATTCAATTTTATCATTTTTCAAAAGATATTAAGCATTTTCGGTTTTGTTTCAAAAACTGTAATGAAATCTCATTAAAAATGTGAATTTGTATGTAAATTTCTGCGGCCTAATTACCCCGTTTCTATCTAAATGGATTCCAGACATTAAGCTGAGTAAATCCCTGAAGTGTAGTAATTAAATATAGACCTTATTTAAATAGAGGTAAATTTTAATTTAACTGGTCACTTAGTCCGCAATAAAGGGACATAACCCGCTATTAGACTTACGAGAGCTACTGAGAGTGAAAACTTCAGATAATGCTAAGTAGGTCGCTAATGTTTTTAGTTATGAATGAGAAATTTGATTATAATTTGTTGAAACTGTACCAACATGATTTGCATCCTTATCTGACATTATCTCGTCTCGTCACTCACGCATACTCAGGGTCCTGCAGAATATCAGAGCTGCAGTGTTCTGCGCTGCAGCTTTATGCTGAGCCGGCCCCTTTTGGTAACCACTGCGACACTATAATTATTATAACGTAAGTAGTATATAAGTAGTCTTTTTTTTCTATGTGTAAATAATATTTGTAGTATATAATTTTAAGTTTCAATTTTAAAAAGTTAAGATTACTAATATGAACATTTTATAGTTTAATCTTTTGTTATGTGTCGCATTGTAACTAGCCAATAAAAAGTTATTTCATTTCAAGGATAAATTTTATCATTTTATAAATGACTAGCTTTCGCCCGCGACTCCGCCCGCGTCAATGTCGATCCCTCGGGAATAGTACTTTTTCCCGGGATAAAAGGTAGCCTATGTCCTTCTCCGTACTCCAGAGAACTTGTATGCAAAATTTCATGATGATCGGTTCAGTAGTTACGGCGTGAAAGCGTAACAAACACACAAACAAACTCACTTTCACATTTATAATATTAGTAAGGATAAGGATATTATTAAGCATGTGTTTGATTTTACAAATGCTCTTATGTTAACGTATAAATAAAGGACGTGACATGAATTTGTACATTTAACACTTGTACGGACTAATTACCCCGTTTTAATCTAAATGGGTTGCTGCATTAGGCTGTCCTAAATTTGGACCTTATTAAAATGGGAGTAGGTATTAATTTAATTTGGCACTTAGTCCGTAAAATAGGTTCTAAACCGCTGTTACAGTTAATTATGAAATCTACTAAGATTGAAAACTCCAGTTCCTCACATCGTTACATCCTTACTCCTCACATATTGTAAACGTGAAAGTTTATGAGTCTGTATGGATGTATGAATGTTTGTTCTCAATCAAATCAAAACGGCTGACCGGATTTTGCACACAGATAGGTTATTACCTAGATTAACACGTACGCCTTTCATATCGGAAAAAAGTACTGTTCCTGCAGGATCGATATTAATGTGACCGGAGCCGCTAGCGACGGCTAGTATTATTTAATAGTACGTAAGCAATGTTAAAACGTTTTGAATAATAAACTTATTCAGTGTTATTATAAAAAAACGGCGTTTTTTTTTTTTGGTTTGGTCGGATAATGGTTTAATCCAGGTGCTAAAGTTAGTCCTCGTTTTATAATGAGACAGTATCAGTGTTATTATAAAACAAGGACTAAAGTTAGTACCAGGTTTAAGCCGGGGTCCAAGTCCAGTACTAAGGAAAATCGTATTATAAAACGAGGTTTATCGTTTAAGCCATAGATGATCCTAGGTCTAAAGATAAACCTACAATTCCCTAGTTTAACTCTAGTACTAACTTATTTTGTTACCAACAAATAGGTCACTTTTCACCAAAAAAAATGCTTTGATGCTAAAATCTATGTCAAATCCTATTACCCTATTCGCAATGAGCAAAAACCTGAAAAATGCGAAAAAATGAATAAAACCAACACATATAATTATGAAAAAATATTTTAATTATTTGCATTTTAACATATCAAATCATTTAATTAGATTATTTTCAACGCTTTTGTCGTCATTTATATTTCAAACCCGCCGCAAAACAATGACTGTTAGGAACCTTAATTTCTTATTAGGAAAAAATAGTTTGTACAAATATCAACATTACACCATATTCACTTTTACTTTATTTACGTAAATTTTATCTTACAGCAACTTTAAAACAATTACTTTCGACACAATGCACCGTTAATTTATTAAATTCAGTAAATAAAAATATATTTTTTACAATCATATTTGTAAACAAACTTTGAGATTACTTTGGAACAAATTCAATTTGTTGCGCGCGCACACGCGTTCCGTTTCAGATTTGTAAAATTATTAAATCGTTTTATATTAAGTATTATTTTTTTATCTGACCACTGAATATATCGTTTATGACATAAATAAACATGTTTCTTATATTTAGTTTTATACTAGTTTCAAACAATAAATTTTATTATTTATTTTAATATTAGTGAAGATCGGAACGTAGTAGTAACATACTGAACGAATGATTAAATAAATAAATAATAAATAAATATATACGGACAAATCACACAGATTGAGCTAGCCCCAAAGTAAGTTCAAGACTTGTGTTATGGGATACTAACTCAACGATACTATATTTTATAACAAATACGTATATAGATACACATCCAAGACCCAGGCCAATCTGAAAAAGATCATTTTCCATCTTGACCTGGCCGGGGATCGAACCCGGTCACTCCGTGTCGCAGGCTGGCGTGTTGACCGCTGCGCCACGGAGCTAGTCTTTTTGTTTGCGAGATAGATTGAATGAATCCTGCTTCCGTTAGATCATCCAGAGATCGTCTCAGGTCTAAGTTAGTCTTGACTTAGTTTACTTTTTGTAATGAAACAAAGTTTAATTTGCTAAACCTAGGTTGATCCATCGCTAGTCCGGACTAGGGAATGCAAATCTCGCGAGATTGGGGCTCAAGCGAGATCTCGCGAGTTTATGAATAACAATACTGCGATATCTCGCCAATTTCGAGATCTCGCGAGATTGGCAGTTTCGTGTGTTTTTTTTGCAAATAATCACAATTTTTGAATAAATTACGAACAAAATAATAAAAACCATAAGTATTTTATGATAAACATTTATTTTCACGAAATTTTTCAATAGACTTTATGAATTAAACACGTGTCAGTCCACGCACTGCCGCGCTTTTCTTTTTAATCTCGTAAAACTCGCGAGATTAACGAGACTGCAATCTCGTTAATCTCGGAAATTAACGAGATTGCAATCTCGTAAAACTCGCGAGATCTCGCCCTTTTTTCGTGCGAGATCAATCTCGCTAATAAAGACCGAGATCTCGCGAGAACGAGATTGCATTCCCTAGTCCGGACTAAGGTAGACCAGGTTTAAACCTGGGTTTTGCCGTTTTTTTATAATAACACTGTATATGTTTACTGACATAGCTCAGCGGATTAGCTCTTTGAAGTGGCAGTGGGCGGGGGGACTTTTTTTTAATAAATATATACGGACAAATCACACAGATTGAGCTAGCCCCAAAATAAGTTCGAGACTTGTGTAATGGGATACTAACTCAACGATATTATATAACAAATACATATATAGATAAACATCCAAGACCCAGGTCAATCTGAAAAAGATCATTTTCGATGGCCTGGCCGGGAAATCGAACCCAGGCACCCTCGTGTCGCAGGCTGGTGTGTTAACCACTGCGCCATGGAGCTGTCGAATTTCATCTAACTAGAAAATAACAGTTATAACGATAACAGATTACGAAATTAGCCCCGTTTAATAACGCGGTCACCAATCGCAGAATTGTAGCCAAACTCCGAAACACAAACAAATCCGAACCCAAAGTTTGTTCATATTTCGCTGAATGTGCGATTAAACTCCTCTAAATTAAACACAAAAGTTTATTGGATTCAAAGTTAATGTGGTAAGAAAATACTCATACGTATTGCAATGACTTTCAGATGGACATGTTTATTTACAACCTTTGAAAAACATCTAGGTTATGCCTGCGCCTTTGGTCGTTTTTCATCTCTGAATAAAAAAATTGGTCGTCTGTAAAGTCGGTTTACAGACCAGGTGGTCGGATGACCTAACCAAGGTCGCAGGAAGACGCTGGAGGCAGGCCGCTTCTAACCGGTCATATTGGAAAACCTCTGGGGAGGCCTTTGTCCAGCAGTGTACTTCTTGCGGCTCATCATCATTTCGTGTAGGTGTCACGGTCAATCGACCATGCACACCCTGGTGTCAGAGTTCTTCGGAACCGCCTCTCGGCCTCTGACGTGGTTCCTTTAACGACTACCAGATGGCAGCCGGAACCAACGGCTTAACGTGCCTTCCGAAGCACGGAGTCATCTTCATTATCAGACAATCAGGTGATTCAAGCCTGCAATGTCCTAACCAAACTGGAAGCAACTAAACAATGTATGCTTCCCGTGGGAATCGAACCAACGACCCCCGGGTCTACAGGCAAACGCCTTAACCACCGGACCACGAAGGCACTTCTTGCGGCTGAGATGATTCTTGCTCTTCAAATCTGAATCAAGCAAGCTCAGACCCAAGATGTGTTGCGGAGGTTACTGCGGAGGCTGTTGTTGCCCCTGCATCACAATCTACACGTGCTGTACAAGCTAGTTTCGAGGCTGCCCTGGCCCGCGGAGAATGATTGGCGTCCCCGCATTGCCAGGGATTTTCGACCCCTCGGCACTAAGTTGGTCGTCGATACTAGTGTCGTCTTGTGAAATAAGAGTAATATAATATAAGATGATGATGATGATACATCTGATTCTTTACGAGGCGAAATGGTTCCATTTGATTTGATTTTCCATCATGATCTGACCGGGAATCAAACCCGGGTACCCTCGTGTCGCAGGCGCCGCAGAGCTCGCTAAAACTGGTAAGAACTGGATTGCGAAGGCTAGGGATAGAGAAGAATGGAGCAGACGAAAGGAGACTTATACCCAGCAGTAGGTCGTGGAAAGCCGACGATAATCATCATCATCATCATATCAGCCGCAAGAAGTCCACTGCTGAACATAGGCCTCCCCCAATGATTTCCAGAATGACCGGTTGGAAGCGGCCTGCATCCAGCGCCTCCCTGCGACCTTAGTCAGGTCGTCCGACCACCTGGTCGGTGGGCGTCCGACGCTTCGCTTGCCGGTACATGGTCGCCATTCAAGAACCTTTCTGCCCCATCGGCCATCGGTTCTACGCGCTATGTGCCCCGCCCACTGCCACTTCAAAGAACTAATCTGCTGAGCTATGTCGGTGACTTTTGTTCTTCTACGGATCTCCTCATTTCTGATTTGGTCTCGTAGAGAAACACCGAGCATAGCCCTCTCCATAGCTCTTTGGGTGACCTTGAGCTTTCTTATGAGGCCCATAGTAAGGGACCACGCCGTAAGTCATCACTGGTAACACACATTGATTAAAGACTTTTGTCTTTAGGCACTGAGACGGACGAAAAGACAGTACGGAGCTTCCCGAACGCTGCCCAGCCGAGTCGGATTCGTCGAAAGACCTCGTCCTTGAAGCCGGAACTGCCTGCCTGGATCAACTGTCCCAGGTAGACATATTGGTCTACAACTTCAAGGGTGGAGTTCCCAACATAAACCGGTGACGGCGTAACATGGACATTCGACATGATCTTCGTTTTGTCCATGTTTATTTTAAGGCCCACCTGCTGTGAAACTCCATTGAGGTCATTGAGCATGGTACTTAAGTCCTCCAGCGATTCCGCCATGATAACGATATCGTCGGCAAATCTAAGGTGAGTGATATACTCGCCATTAATGTTGATGCCAAATCCTTTCCATTCCAGGAGCTTGAAGGCATCTTCCAAAAAAGCAGTGAACAGTTTCGGAGAAATGACGTCTCCCTGTCTCACGCCTCTCTGCAGTGGAATAGCCCTCGTGCTCTGCTCCTGTACTCGGACTGATATAGTGGCGTTTCTGTATAAACACTTCAACACTTCGATATACCGATGGTCAATGCGACACCGCTGGAGAGACTGAAGCACAGCCCATGTTTCGATCGAATCAAAGGCCTTCTCATAGTCCACAAACGCTAAGCATAGTGGCCGGTTATACTCATTGGTCTTCTGTATAACCTGCCGCAGCGTATGGATGTGGTCTATGGTACTGAAGCCTTTTCGGAATCCGGCTTGTTCGGGAGGCTGGAAGGCATCAAGCCTGTTAGCGAGACGATTCGTGATAACCCTCAAAAACAGCTTATAGACGTGGCTCAGGAGCGTGATGGGTCTATAGTTCTTTAGTAGAGTATTGTCACCCTTTTTAAAGAACAGAACCACCACGCCCCTGTTCCAAGCCTCTGGCGTCACGCCCTCGAGCAAAACGGAATTAAAGAGCCTCTGAAGGACTTTTAGTACGACGATAATGATGATGTACAAATAAATCTTATTTGCGTGTCGATAGTAGAGTAGCTCTTTATTGGAGTGATAAGGTTTAATCTGTACAGATTAAACCTTATCACTCCATTAAAGAGCTACTTCGATACCTCTATCATTGGCCACGATTAAGTCGTCCCGAGTGCAGGTGTTTGTTAACTCGGCACTAAGTTGGTCGTCCATACTAGTGTCGTCTTGTGAAATAAAAGTAATATAATATAAGATGATGATGATGATACATCAGATATGTAGTGCGCCACAGTTTGTGGGAAGTAACGACGGTGACCGGCATTTTGATACGTCAACCATCCTCTATCTAGTTAAGTTACCTTTGAAGCTATCCACTTTAGTCTGAAGTCTTCAAATAAATTAGTATGTATCATAATTGCAAATGAATTGACGATCAAAAGCTGGCATACAAAAACTGGTAATCATAAATCGATTGGTTCCAGCGCTACTCGAGGTAAACATACACGGCTCCCAATATTTAAATTAACGCGAAATCAGCTTTCTAATTTGCATATGTATGGGAACGAATTCTCTCAAATTGGCAAAGTTCCAGCCATCGTTCTTGATTGCGAATATGGCACCTATTTCCGAAGTTTGTGCTCGTTGGTGCCTTTTACAAGATTTTACGAACTATTTGCTAGTACATCGATATTATTTATTTATTATGGATTAGCTTATATTATACGACGACCTGTGGCTGTGAGTAGTAGAGTCCCGGGTTCAATACCCGACCGGGTCAAGATGGAAAACGATCTAATATAGGTAGGCCTGGGTTTTGAGTGTTTATTTATATATGGTTATATGTATATTAATATTATAAATGTGAATGTAACTCTGTCTGTCTGGTGAAGGGATGAAATTTGGTATGGAGGTAGTTTGAGGCCCGGGAAAGAACTTATAGTACCTTTCATTCCGTGAAATTCTGTTTTTCCCAAGGGATCGACATTAAAGCTGGTGGAACCGCAGGCAAAAGCTAGTTATAAGAATAATAAAAAATATCTCCAGCTCCTACGTGCTTCGGAAAGCACGTGATGGCAGTCGTCAAGCTATGTCAAATGCCTTTGGGTAGCTAGGAAAATCTAACACCAATATTCGCCACTTACAGAGACAAACAAAACAAGTAAGTATCAAGAAATTTATATAAAATTGTAACGTATTCACCTTCACAACATTATTTCAGGCATTTTGATTTTCCAGTTCATCTGATATCGACGTAATCCCTTCATGGATGTCCAACAAATGTTATATCGAATAAATTAAATGCCTTTTCGTTCACATGCAAGCTAACAAGGAGCTTAGAAATCTTATGGAGGTAGACTCTTTGCAGATATTAGAAAAAAAATAACATTTTATAACAACCTTTGTGACTCAGTGGTCTGAGAGCTTGACCTATGAGCGAAAAGTCTCGGGTTCAAACCCCGCCCGGCCTGTCTTTTACCTTTGAGTTTTTAGACCTATCTGAATCAAGTACGGTCATTTTCATCGACCACTACCTGCTTTCGCTGAAGGAAAATATCGTGAGGCAACCTGCACACCAGTGGATTGTTCACTAGTGTGTGAATTGAAGAAGACAATGGCAAACCAATTCATTATTTCCTGCAGGCTGGACTTTGGAGCCGGTCTCTGAAATGTCAAAATTTTGAGATTTAATTTCAATCTTTCTTTTTGGGTGGTCGAGATATTAGATAGTACCAGCGCCCAAATACTCCAAATCGTCAATAGTCCATTGAAAAGTTACATTTGGGGGTCGTTGGAGAGGACGCAATTTTATTTTTTAGTTAGGTATTGTGCGGTGGCAACCCTTATTCCTCGGCCGCCATCTTGGAATAAGGGGTTCAAATGGTTTTTACGGTTTATCTGCCAATATATAGGTCTCACAAAAAAATGTTGCAAATATACTTCTATATTCACTTCAAATAAAAAATAATAATAATAATGTTTTATGTGAATTTCCATAAGAGATTGAGAGTTTCTATTTGTCGATATAACTTTTTGTCGCCATTAAATATGGCTAAATATGTGTTCTTGTATACTGCATTTAACACGGAACCCTTAAAACTTTGCAGAATCATATTAAGGCATGAATGCTGTCATAATAGCAAACCCCGCACTCCGACACGTCATAGCTGAGGACACAACCAGAATCGCAGATAGTTAAATCAAGTCACTTCTCAGCTCCTTGTTCGCGTGTTAAGCGGCTTCATTTCGCTAGAATATTGCAAGAATAAAAGCCTTTTGCCGGCTTTTATTTCTTATACGAAATTAAATATCTGCCGCCTCATTCGTTTCTATGTCAAGTTAATAATGCGAGCGATGTATCGATCCTATTGAAACAGCCTAAATTTAACTGCCTCCGTGGTCCTGTGGTTAAGGCGTTTGCCTGTAGACCCGGGGGTCGTGGGTTCGATTCCCACGGGAAGCATACGTTGTTTGGTTGTTTCCAGTTTGGTTAGGACATTGCAGGCTTAAATCACCTGATTGTCTGATAATAAGGATGATTCCGTGCTTCGGAAGGCACATAAAGCCGTTGGTCCCGGCTGCCATCTGGTAGTCGTTAAAGGAACCACGTCAGAGGCCGAGAGGCGGTTCCGTAGAACTCTGACACCAGGGTGCATGGTCCGTGATCCGTGATTGACCGTGATAACTACCTACACGAAATGATGATTATAATTGAAACGGAATGTGTGGTCAATGTATTCGCAGTCAAATACCTATTACTTGTCTGTACGACTTATAAAAAGCACCTGAGCGACCGAGCTCTACTCGGAGAAGTCCCCCAGGGCTGAGACGGTGCTACATCGATTTTTCACCAAAATTTAATCGAAAGCGTTAAAACCAAGATCTTGATTATATATCTAGCTATTGCTCGCGGCTCCGCCCGCGTTAATGTTTCAGAAATGGTAAAATTTCCCGGTATGAATTGTACCCTATGTCCATCCCCTGGACCTCAAACTACCTAAATTGACTCAATGATTGAAGCGTGAAAAGGTGACAGACAGAGTTACTTTGGCATTTATAATATTAATAATAAAAAATATAAAAAAATATTATATGTATATAAAAAAATACGTAAATCATAAATTAAGAAATATATAGTAATAGTATAAAGTATATGCAATATATAAAGAAAACCGTGTCCCAACCTTGTCCTATTTATTTTATTGTTCTTCTTCTATCGAGTCGTAAAATGGCTTTCCGTTTAATTAAATATGTTTCGACCAGTGCATTACTACCGTAATAGCCCGTTCGTTTGCCTTATTTAGATCTTGTTGAGAGAGAGAAGTTAGGCTTTCTGGGCACACCAAGAGGTGACCCATAGATTGGATAGCACCATAGTCGCACACACTATTGTTGGAGAAACCCCACCTGACTCTATTTTCGTGGCATCTACCAACTCCAGCCCGCAGTCTGTTTAAAGACTTCCAGACTGGCCAGGGCAGATTGCCATCCGGTGGTAGTTTTTAGCAGGCGGTAACTGGTTTGGTGATGGCGGGTATTTGTTAAGCCATTGTTCCACTCTGGCCTTAGGATCTGTTATTGTTACTAGAATAGAATAGAATCCTTGCACATCTACGGAAAAATATCACACACGTCACATCTTCAAGCTAGAAAAGGATAAGACGGCTTTGTCACACAGCGAATACTTACAAGTTTTACTGCTCTGTGTGTGTGTCTGTCTCTGACGCCGTAGCTCTTAAACTGGTGAATCGATTAGGAAACGTATTTTATTTTTGTTATTCGAAAGCAATTTTTAGAAAGCATGACTAAACCCATCGCTAGAAATGGTTTTAGTAATTTTTTTTCTCAAAATTGATTCAGCCGTTTACAAGATAGAAGAATTTTCGAATCGGGAGTTGCTTATTAAATAAGATAGCGGTAAAAATAGGATTGTATCATAAAGATAGAAATTTTATTTCACGTGAGACATATAACGTGGAATGTACCAGCTGCTTCTCTTTCTGCACAAACCGTAAAAGCTGGCCTTGGAAATGACCGCCGAAAGAAATCAAACAATGATGAAGCTAGCAAGTTATTGTAGTTGCTATAACAATCGTAGCGTACTACGACAATCGTAGCGTGATACAAAAATCGTAGCGTGCTACGATATATCGTAGACAGTTTCGTAGCAATCTATAGAGAATAAGTTAAACCAGTTATTCCGCTCGGCTATGCAGTTAGTTTTATAAATTTATTTAATTCAGAAATTATTTGTGCCTATAGAGCTACAGTAGGTGGACTTAAGGCTAAAACATTATCTCACAGTCAACCTCAAGGAGAATAAACAGATACAAAAATTGGTGATAAAGTAGGAAATTCATATAAAAGATACAAATCTTTTAAGAAAAAAATAATAAATAGATACTAAGTGATTAAAAACTTAAATATACACATAGACGTATAGGTACATAGCGATAAAAATTATAACACCACTCTTTTTGCGTCGAGGGTTAAAATTTTATTACAGCGAATATCCTCTTTTCAATCCAGCGATTATTATATGGCATAACAGTTATTGCATTCTTAACTTAAAGCTAGAGTATCGCTATTCCTATAAATTGAATGAAATACCTACAGCGTAATGACACAATCAGCTGATCTCTTGTCCTCCAGATCACAATGGTCTTTCAATAAACACTTTTATAAATTAACACCTCTATCTCAACGTGCTAAGGTTTACGTTCCATCCAACGCTGTTTTATGGTTCACGCGATCGTATTTTTATGAAAAATGCTGTTTATGGTTTTAAAATGACTGACATAACAATAAAACAGTATGGCTGACAAACGTCCACGCATTTGCTTTGCTCAAAAGATGATCATGTCTTTGCTAATATTTAAACTGATTCTTAAATATCAGAATAATTAAACAAATTACATTGATTTTTATATTTATTACAGATTTTAAGATAGAAAATAGACAAAATTTAAAATAAAGTTTTAAGACACAAGCGTTTAGTTAGTCGTAAATATGGACTCTCGTTGTAGTACATCTATTCTTGGCAAGGTATCTATCTGTATAGTAAAAGTGACCTTTACGATACCACGTGTGATATTTATGCGAACCTTTTTTTAGTTCAACTTGTACCCTTTAGATTATATTCGATAGCAAAAATCATGTTCTAATTTAGCTTCTATCGTCGAAATGTACACCAAATCAATTACACACGAACACACAAGATTTTTAGGTTATTAGTGTATCAGACAAAAGGAATTTGGGACGCTCAATACTTACTGAAAACGAAGTGTAGAACGGAACGCAACTTTTGACGTATCAATGGTAGTGCACAAAAAGAAAAAAGACGATTCTTAATTCGAAATTTTAAACATAACACTTTTAAAAATAAATTTGTTTTTGGCCAGAACGCGAGGTGTTTTCGCTGAGTGACATGCGCGGTGTGGCTTAGCGCATGCGGGTTAGACCGTACAAGGGATGCCAGGCAATTATTTCTCTGAAATTTCCGACTCACCGCGCTATATCGGAAATTTTTAGGGCTTGGCTCGCCCCAGTCGCGCTGAGCTCGACATTCTGACAAGTAATCATACTGATTTTTAGAACTGGCCTGTTTTATTTTAATTTAGAACTGTATTTTTACCGAAAAAAATTAATTGAAAAAAAAATTTATTACCTAACGAAAGAGGTCAGTTATTATTTTAACTCCAGACATTTTTGTTACTGGCTGGAAAATGCGGTGTATTTTACACGACTATTTAGCTCGCTAAGCGACCGCAGTCCTTGGGGGAAACTAGGAGTTAACCTCGCATTTACTCTTTAGTTAAACGTCCCAACCCGTATCTTGTAACGTTTTTATCTGTGTTAGCCACCTTGTTAGCCTCGTTTGTGGGTAATGTAGCTTTCACGTTTATTGTGACCGTTTTATAAATTGCTTTATTTTTACATGAATAAGTTTATGATTTCAAAATTACAAAACCTTGCAAAGCCTCGGACTAACGTTTATTCGAATTAATGATTCTTCTTATTTCATTACATACTGGGCCAATCTACATGACTTTCTTAAATAATTATCAAATTCATTAAAGTTGAAATGCTAGTATGGTAATAAACGGCTATTTCCTCTTCTTTTTTGTAAACAACAAAATTATTGATACTAGTTTAATATATGTATTTAGTTTGTTAACTAATTATTGATTCTTATTATTTGAAAATCTGTACTAACACTTGAATTGCATCGAAGGAAAGAATTCACGCATCTCAATTTTTATGCTTGTTTGACTCCTCATCGACCTGTAACTATAAACAAAAAATCTAATGAAGATCAACCGTAGCATCTAGTATCAAGTTGCGCGGAACAGCAATAGAGAAGCACGATCGGCATAATAGGTCGGCTTGTGACGCATCTATCTCTCTTCCACCGTTATCACGTAAAATTATTGTCCGTTAACCTACTTTACAGTAAATAATTTGTTTAATGACCTTGTCCTACGTTTTAAAAGACGTTAAAATAATTTTTTTTATTATATAAGACAGCTCCGTGGCGCAGTGGTTAACACGCCAGCCTGCGACACGGAGTGCCCGGGTTCGATCCCCGGCCAGGTCAAGATGGAAAATGATCTTTTTCTGATTGGCCTGGGTCTTGGATGTTTATCTATATATGTATTTGTTATAAAATATAGTATCGTTGAGTTAGTATCCCAAAACACAAGTCTCGAACTTACCTTGGGGCTAGCTCAATCTGTGTGATTTGTCCGTATATATTTATTTATTTATAACCAGTTTTTCAAACACCTTTTTATCATAATATATCTGCCTCTATTGAACAACTAAAACGATTAACGACAACGCATTTCTTGAGAAAATTCATCACTCTAATCCATGAAAAATTGCGAACGGATCTCGCTTGTCAAACAACAATGAAGGAAGATTCTATCGAAAGGTTTTATCGCCATTTTGTTGGATTGACACTTTTTACGCGACAGCCAAAAAAGGAGATTTTTGTTTTTCGTGTTCATGTATGTAAACTTCTAAATGCCTCAACGGATTTGTACGTATGCTACCTTAGAATCCTTCCGAGTGACATAAGTAATAAATTTTTAGACATGGTACTTAGTCTTTTTTTTTGAAGCTTCTCTATAATATTATATAAAATAAAGACCAACGATACTATTTTGGTAAAACTTTTGGTAAATTATGACCCTCCAATTACGGAATCATAAGAGAACCTCCTTTTTTGAAACGGTTCGAAAATAACTGTTGTATGTAGCCGTGTGTTCTTCTCAGAAGAAAAAGCTGACTCATTAATATTTTTTCATGTCTAAAGAATAATAATAATAAATTAAGCATAACATTCACTTAAAAGCTAATCCGCTTCTCGTTCGGCGGGCGGGTGACCTGCCGGCCTATTTGCTAACTTAGTGTACAACGTTTTGTTAGTCATTTCAAAATACATTATGTTTTTATATCATAATAAAAAAAGTCGATCATATGAAAAAAAGTCAATCATGGCGGCCTGATATACAGATATAACCTAGTTTAGGCTCCAGTCCACCCCCCCATATAAAATATATGTGTATTAGTGTGCTTATGGAACATAAACGATTTTTATTATGACTACCACGCCTTGTTATCAAATCTGTGAAATTGATCTTGAAATTAAAGCTCAGAAAATATTACCGGTCACTATATAATGAAACTTGGCATAATTATTATACCTTTCTACTATTCTTCGCAAGCTCCGTGGCGCAGCGGTCAACACGCCAGCCTGTGACACGAGAGTGCACATGTTCGATCCCCGGCCAGGTGAAGATAAAAATTATCTTTTTCAGATTGGCCTGGGTCTTGGATGTGTATCTGTATATGTATTTGTTATAAAATATAGTATTGTTGAGTTAGTATCCCATAACACAAGTTTTGAACTTACTTTGGGGCTAGCTCAATCTGTGTGATTTGTCCGTATATATATTTATTACTCTATATTCAAATACAAATAATTATTCTGCTTCTAATCGGAAGTTTTTAAATCAACTAGAACTTTTTCCTTGAGTAAGTTCATCAATCAATTGTGTGAAAAATTGCGTCCGGATTTCGCTTGTCAAACGACAATGAACGAAAATTCTATCGAAAGCTCCCATCGCCGCTTTATCGCGTTGACGCTTTGCTGAAAAGAACGGGTGTTATCTCAAACCGTTTCTAATAATCTTTCATATAAAAAACCATCTTCCATCAAACTACTGTATCCAATTGAAAAGCATACTCTTGTAAGCTAAAAAAAAGTTAGTAATGACGGAGTTTTAAGGTAACGGACATTAAAAAAAAACATACAGCTGAATTGATAAATTTCTCCTTTTTGGGAGACGGTTTATAAATACAGCGTGATTTTAAACTTCCTAGCAATATTTTGGTGGTGGTATCATAATCCCTATATACAATATTGGAATATACAACCGCAAGAAATAAAGGATAACAAAAAATAAACCGACTTCCCATAGAAATTTGACCAGCTGACTGATGAAGAATTTATATATAGGAGAAGCAATTTTTTTTTAATTTTACTTGTTTTTGCCTTGCGATTTATATTTATTTATTTAACTTCATACACTAAAACAAGTGTAAAGGCGGACTTAAAGTCTATGGCTTTTTCTATATCCTTATCCTTATTTATTACTTTACTTATTATATTATAATTTGCGTAATATTATAAATGCGAAACTGAGATTGTTTATTTGTTTGTTTGTTTTGCATACTCTCTGGACCACGGAGAAGGACATAGGCTACCTTTTATCCCGGGAAAAAGTACTATTCCCGAGGGATCAACATTGACGCGAGCGGAGCCGTGGGTGAAAGCTAGTATTCTATTATTTGATTTTATATTTTTTAATGCATTAAAATATCGCCAGAGAGTTCAAATAAGCCTGTATGTTTATTTGTTTGTTTGTTTTGCATACTCTCTGGACCACGGAGAAGGACATAGGCTACCTTTTATCCCGGGAAAAAGTACTATTCCCGAGGGATCGACATTGACGCGAGCGGAGCCGTGGGTGAAAGCTAGTATTCTATTATTTGATTCTATATTTTTTAATGCATTAAAATATCGCCAGAGAGTTCAAATAAGCCTGTATATCTAGAGATAAGATTAAAAATAGTAACGATTTTTTATTCCCGTCCCCTTTGTTTCCAGATCAGCATTCTACTCTGTGATCTGGAGTGGTTCCGAATGCGGATCTCTGGTAGACTTTATTTTTAATCAATAATTAATATTCATCATTATCATTATCATCATCAGGTCTTTTTAGTCTCCACTGTAGGAGCATGACGCTCTCTTTACTACCGGAGCCATATTTGGCCAGAGCAGATAGAGGATTTGGCCTACACTCTCCTCGCTGGCCAGACGGGTTGGAGAGGTTTCATTGATGTTTATGATCTTTGTTTAGCTTGTATTTCCTAAGTCTCCTCTTACGAGCTCCATGGAAGACTAGGAATGGTCATATTCTACTCTGCCGGAAACCATATGGCTAATACGGCTAATAATTAATATTGATTAATAAGAATTAAATGAAAATTGACATGAAAAAGTGCCTGTTTACGTTAAAGAGCTCTTCACAACATGTACAGTGCTTGATGACACAAAAAGCCAGTCGAAATATTTTTCAATCGTGTTTAAAATTCATCGCAAGTAGAATTTGATTTAACACTTTTATTGTTATTGTTTTTTTTTTTTTTTGTGCGAATTAAATGTTCAACCTGAATTTTATATCGTGTCGTACCCGATTGAACTGAAATTTTGCATAGATACATAAGTAAATCAAATAACGATACAGTATTATACAGTCGTTGAACTGATCTCAATATGGAGATCTCGTCAACGCTATAAGTCTCCGTAGTAATAACAAGCTAGCCATGAAGACTTGACTCTAATAGTTTAAAAAATTCTTCGTTTACATTGAGATAATTTTCTTTGCGTTCTTCCGCCACCATTACCACTGGTGTAACTCAAGCTGAATGTAGCTTTGACTTCCGCAAAGTAACACCTGAATCTATAACTATCTTAAAAAAATCTTTTAAAACTTTCATCGTAAGACTATCGATACCTGTCCGTCTCACGACCGCGGCGTGGCATTGTCGCTCGGCGGAAAGCGACCGGATATCGCGACAAAATGTTTTCCTGAGCCGATCACTTCTACAACTACCCTTGGATACGCGGCTGCACCTGCAAGATAGCATATTGAATTTTTATTCAAACGCGCTGATTCTTTGAGAAAAATATACAAGGTCCATTTAAATTAAGCGCAAAGATTTTAAGACCTGGGTCCCATAGGTCAAAGAAATGCTTTGGTAGCAAATTTTAAGAAATCGATACGCTAGATTTTTTTTACTTTTTTCATACAAAATAAACATTTTTTTATTAAAATCGATATATCTGCTGTTTTGATTATCGAGGTCAGTGACCTAGTATCCATAGTAGATAATAGTACAAAGTTGTTGGCCAAGAAAGTGTTTATTTGTACACAGGGTGTTCTTTCATTTTTTTATTGTTATTATTCAGGTCCAAAGCAAGGCGTGCCGATTTTTTTTTAGTTTGCTTCTAAAGCATTTTTCTAGATAATGGGAGTCAGCCTTTAAAATATTTGCGCTTAATTTAAATTGACCTTATACAAAACGTTATATGAAAAATCTTTGAAAAGTACCTGCTCCATTTTGATCTTGCTATTTTTATTTTTTATTAACGTGACCGCGACAGCTTACAAACGTATTTTTATATATATATAATTATGTTTAAAATCGATATAATGTTTGGCTGTATGCGAGTCGTATGCAGTTGCAAACAAATAAACTTGTCCATAAAAAAAGGTTTGACATTAGTTTTTCTCTTTGGTTAATTTAGTTGTTTCAACAATATCGAAGTAGTAAAGGCTTACTTGGAGTCAGTTCCTTTCAAAAACAAAGAAAATACATTTATATATTTATAAAAAGTAATTCACTTTAGCCAGTCAAGACCTACGGCCTATATGCTAATTTTGACACAGAATATTTAGTTATATATTCACTTTAAAAATAAATAAGTAAATAAAAATAAAATTATTATTAAAGGGGGCTCCCATACAACAGACATGATATTTTTGCCGTTTTTCCGCCGAAACCCTTCGTGCGCGAGCCCGACTCGCACTTGGCCGGTTTTTTATTTATGTTATAGGACGCCGGCAAACGAGCAAGCGATTCATCTGATGGTAAGCGATCAACGCTCCCCATGTACAACTGAAACACCAAGGTGCGACAAGAACGTTGCCAGCCTTTCAGGGAGTTGGCAAGAGGACATTGGGGATGACATGGGGGAGTGAAATGGAGGGAAGATGGACCTCCGGCTCTCTCACTCACCAAAAGAAGCATAGAAGCGGTAAAGCTTCCACTCAAACGTAGATTTTCTCCTCGAAGGGCCTTTCTGCTCTATCAACATCAACTATAGTTCTCACCAACTGATCACCCGTTCACTGACAAACTGATGGCCATAATATCTGGTTTGCATACAAGGATACATATATATTTTTATCACGTATTTATCTCTTACGGGGAAGACAGAGCGTGGGTCCTAAGACTCAAAGGCCAATTAAATATTTTGGTGGATGTAAAGGTCGAAAATGGGAGCAAAGGAGCTGCCTCGCCCGTTTACATGATTTCTTAGATGTTTGCGGTTGCGATTGTTTGGGCGAGCTCCGTGGCGCAGTGTTAATACGCCAGCCTGCGGCAAGAGGGTGCCCGGGTTCGATCCCCGTCAAGTCAAATAATCTTTTTCAGATTAGCCTGGGTCTTTGATGTTTATCTATATATGTAATTGTTATAAAATATCGAATCGTTGAGTTAGTATCCCATAACACAAGTCTTGAACTTACTTTAGGGCTAGCTCTCTGTGATTTCGCCGTATATATTTATTTATTTATTTATCCTTTCTCTATACCGGCTTCTACGGTCTGCCCGGAAAGAAAAGCAGCCGGTAGGTATATTCTAGGTTTCTTGGTCGGAGGGTCGATCCCAAATAAAATGGGAAAGGGCCAGGCAAAGAAGAAGACATTCTAGGTTTTTTGAAGTAAAAACTTCATTAGGCGCGCTGGGCAGTTTTTGAGATGGGAATAAACCATTCGCTACCACCAACTTGCGACACTGTTACCGTTACCGTAACTGACACCTGTTTATTAGCAAGTTTTCACTTCTGTCGGCACACCCGGGGTGCCATTGTTTTTTAAGTGAAGACATCTTAAGCGTGCTTTTCCATCAGAGATATGCTATGCAGCTATGCTGCGAAGATGTGAAATAAACGCTACAAAAATATGTGACCGTTTCTACAAATACTAAGCTATGTAGCTGTGCGAGAAAGATGCGCAGCTCGAGCTATGCTATGTATCGACAAACGCGGGCATACTGAAGGTACTCTGCACTGCACATAGCTACACCACTCGCGATGGCCCATAGCAGGCATCTATAGCACGCATTTTCATATAAAAAAAAAACATACTCGTATCTTAGTTGAATCTGTTGCCACCAGTGCTAAGCTATGTGCACCAATGAAATATGATTGGTGGATATCAAATGCATCCATAGCATCGTAGCATAGGACATCTCTGGTGGAAAACCCTTAAGGCGCGTTGCAATTTTTTTCGAGATGGGAAAAACATTGAACTCACGACACCGTTACCCGTTACCGTAATTTTTTACCAGAAGTATTGGCTTGATGACATAGAAAAAAATTGGGCAAGACCTCGATGGACATAAAATCTCTTTTTATTATCGGACTTTCAGGCGCACGGCAGGTCTACATCCCTTCTTGGTGGATTAGCCACCCATTCGCACGCTCCCATTTTTCAAGCCATTTCAACCCGTTGGCGCCGCACAATAAAAGACTTATTATGCGCACCGCCAACGGGTGGAATTTATTGCCCGCGTCAGTCTTTCCGAGTACATACATGGTGAAATTTTGATCGTTTTGGACCCTTAAAAGGGTGGCTCAGACCATCAATATGAACAACTTTTTCTATAGGACCAATGCTGAAAACTCAAAAAAAATTTCGTCATTTCCATACAAAAGAGTCCCGCCGCCCAGCCAGTTAGTATGGGAATGTCGAATTTTTTTTGAGTTCCCATCATTGTTCCCATAGGAAAAGTTGTTCATTTTGATGGTCTGAGTCACCACTTTAAGGGTTCAAAACGATAAAAATTTCACCGTGTATAACCTGCTTTAAAGACTAGAGTGAACAGGCATCTTCTAGGCAAGCTCGCTCCATCTAGATCTTGTCTTTACCCTCTGGGTTAGTCTAAGGTCAAGAGTAAGAATATTTATAATAAAAAAAAGAAACTGAATTTGCATTGTTTCCGTCACCCCTTTTCCCATTCTTTTGATGATAATCCTGGACTCAGGTAGTGAGTGACGCGACGTGGCTCAAGCGCTCGTTATTCACATTGGCTGCTCAAAGGAAGCATTAATGTATCATCTTATAATTACAGAAAAGCTTAGCGAACTTAGTACATGTACATAACATAGAACACTTTGTCTGCGTAAATTTGATCATGTTTCTCAGGTTCAATCGAAATTATCTTTTTTTTACTAACTATTGAAGTAGGCATTTGTCTCTCATCTCACCTCTTAGCTTCCTATCCGTTTACGCAGGCAGCAGAGACTACTCTGTGCTATTCTATTCTTTAGAATCCCATTCTCCCTGGTACTTGAAATGTAAGTTTCAGTATCTTGCGGATACTCACGATCGTCAACTTCGTTCCAGCAATTCTCTTACGCTTTTTACTCCTCTATTTCATTCTGAATTGTTCAACTCCTTTACTTTGCATTCAATACAACTCTGGAACGCCTTACACGCAGACATCTGACAGGTATCAAATAGATTCATTTTCATGAAAAAGCTGCATACTTTTCTTTCTGAATTCTAGTCTGCAGATTAATTCATCATTTCTCACTATTTTGTATATGTATATATGTATGTATATTTTTGTATCTATAAATATTTATGTAACTAAATATATATTTAAGTACTTTACTATCCATTCGTATATCTATTATCCCTTCCTTATAATATTTCTATCCCTATATTTATTTCCTACTGTACCACCTATTTTTTATCTTTATATTTTTTATCTTCTCGAGGTTGACTGGGAGAGAATGCTTTTAACATTAAGTCCACCTACTGTAGCTCTATAGGCTTAAAAAGTTTTTAAAATAAATAAACACTTGCAGTACAGAAGATAGGCCAATGTTGGACATAGATATTAATATATTTGCGTTTGTTAAAAATAGACATTCGTTTATTACTTATTGCAGGACACACGTTTAAAAACATACAAATGTAAAGATTAAAAAAATAATGCTGAATTTTATAACACAACAAATACCCACTAACAAAACAGAATAAATTAAATATTTAAGGGAGCACCCTACACACATTAAATATTTAAGAGAGTAACAGGTATCATATTACGGTGATAATACATAGGTATTTTAATATTTCTTAGACTTATTCAAATAACAGCCTTCTAAATTTGATACAAAAGTAAACGTCATAACAGAATTTACATTAAGGTTAATAAAAGAAACTACATAAAAAAAAAACAAAGGGTTGCACCCCGAGAGTGCCGGCAGAATGAAAACTCGCCTTTGCAGCGGTCACGTGTGCATCTTACGAATTTTCGATCAGGTCCACAACGCCGCTAACGAAGTCTTCACTTCACCGTGTTGTTATAAACAACACTAAGAAAAAAAGTCGGTTCACCCATTCAAGTTAAGTGTTTGAACAAACCCGACTTTGTTATATATATGTATTAATATTTTTATAACAATCATATCACATTTGTTCGGCTCGGATTCTAGCCGAACATCATCGGAGAAATAAAATCTTCCCCACTTCGCTGGCTAAGACATGTGGAGAGGATGGGAGAAGATCGAGCCGCAAAGAAAGCCTATCATGGTCAACCTTCCGGGCGCCGTCTAGTGGGGCGTCCAAAATATCGCTGGAAGGATGAAGTCGCTAAAGATCTGAAAGAGTTGGAAGTATCCGATTGGTCAGAGGTGGCACAGAATACGAAAGAATGGCGCATTTTAATGTCGGAGGCCAAGATCCATTTCGGGTCGCTGAGCCAGCGAAGTAAGTAAGTATATCACATTTGTTCTCAATTTAAAAATAAAATAAAAAAATAAATATATACGGACAAATCACACAGATTGAGCTAGCCCCAAAGTAAGTTCAAGACTTGTGTTATGGGATACTAACCCAACGATACTATATTTTATAACAAATACATATACAGATACACATCCAAGACCCAGACCAATCTGAAAAAGATCATTTTCCATGTTGACCTGGCCGGGGATCGAACCCGGTCACTCCGTGTCGCAGGCAGGCGTGTTGACCGCTGCGCCACGAAGCTAAGTTAATTTGTACAGATGTGAATTTATAAAAATAATCAATAAACCTGCGCTTGAAACCTAAATTGTTAATAGCCTTGCAAACGTTGAACTGAACCTAACTAGACAAAGGTCCGAATTCGATTCTCCGTTACGGTGGTAGCAGAGCGCATTCCAAATTGGCCTGATTGAATACAACTGGCACGGCATGTGGTTGCATGCATGCATGCGTCTAATATTGTTTGGTGCCTATGTAAAGCATAGGGAGCAGAGAACCAGCAGAGAAACCGGTCCTGGAATCCACAACTTCAAATTGATTCAACTTAGAAACAAAGCCTCTTGCTGAAAAATATATCGGAATTGCATACAAAAGATTCCGTAACAATACAATATATTATAAGTATACGCGCAAATAACACGTTATTTTTAGGGTTCCGCACCCAACGGGTAAAACAGAACATTATTACTAACCCTTTTATGCCCGTTTGTCTGTCAGAGGACTGTGTCATAAATAAATATATACGGACAAATCAGACAGATTGAGCTAGCCCCAAAGTAAGTTCGAGACTTGTGTTATGGGATACTAACTCAACGATACTATATTTTATAACAAATACATATATAGATACACATCCAAGACCCAGGCCAATCTGAAAAAGATCATTTTCCATCTTGACCTGGCCGGGGATCGAACCCGGGCACTCTCGTGTCGCAGGCTGGCGTGTTGACCGCTGCGCCACGGAGCTAGCCTAAGCAATTGAGCCGTATTATATAATATTATATTTTTATGACAGGACGGCACAAGCAAGCGAGTCAGCCGATGGTAAGTGTCGGAGATCGGATATTCTAGTGCATATTTATCTAAAGTTCAGAAGTTGAAAATTATGGAAAGCACTTTTTATTGAAATATCCTGTTTTATTATTAACAAATTTAATTGTAAGGAGTGAGTACACCTCATTCCATACACTTATTGCCCTGCTCCAAAGTAATAGGGTTGGTTTTCTTTGGTTTTACTGTCAGTGATTTTTGATGAAACTAAAACACCCTTGTTAGGTTGTAAGGTAATAGTGTGCAATCGGGTCTGATAAAACTCAGCGAATATAAGAACTTACAGGGAATATGAGTGCGCGAATAAAACAGCAAATTATACTTAAATATTGAGATTTATTTCTGATAAAAATATTCACAGAAGCCGCTGCCATAATATGTGAGCCCAAATTTAATTTTAGGTAAATATGGAATGGAATATCTGATCTACAGATTACCGCTTATTTATTATTATAGCGGCATTCTGTGAAAATTTCAATTTTTACAGAATGTCGTCGTAAGAAGTATGCACTTTGAACCTCCATGGATGGTCCCTACCGGTTACATGAGAAGAATTTTAATACTACAACAATTATATCCTACAACTTTAATGTTGTAATACCTAGAGCCGCTACCGGCAAACTTAATTTTTGCTAGGAGCATAAATGGAGCCCCCCATTTAGCCCTACCGCCCCCCCCATTCCCCTCCGCCCATGTCGTCCCATGTCCTACCCCCAACTCCTTAAAGGCCGGCAACGACCCTGTTGCAGTTGTCCATGGGCAGCTTTGATTGCTTACATTAGATGACTCGGTTGTCATCCTAAAATACATTATACGACATACATTCAATACATTTGTGCATTTTTGGTTCCTTAGTTGTTTTCATAAAATTTACGGTCAAACACTTTTCGCGTCTATACAATTCATAAAATATATCAATGGGAACAGTTGACCGATTCAAAACATTCACAACGATAAGATCGCGCAGCCTCAGTTTAACAAAGAGCCCTAAAAATAAGCATATAAGTCACAACATTAAGAAGGGTTTGAATTTTTAAATGGTCGCTAAAACGTATAATATATTACCCTTATACGAAGCGGATTTCTCTGCCCAGAAATAAAAATCTTAATTAACATTAAAAACTCATTGATTTTCTCTACATTACATTGGCCTTACTGAAGAGCATTTTTACACAAAGCTGTTAGATAAACGCCATTTTTTAAACCATGGGATCTAAGCATTTTCTATTTGAAATATTTGTCCCATTCATGTTTAAGCTATGCAAATTACTATAATCCAAGTATGCAGATTTTTTCCCGTTATCATTTGAACGCGCGCGCTCTGTTTTTCCAAATGAGTTGAGTTAGTGCGTTATAGAGGTCTTTGTTTAATTATACATTTAAGAGTAGTTTTAATCGCTTGCTCTGACTGAACTTTAAAATAGTTTGTTGCTGGAGAATTTAAAATTGAGTCTCTTTTTGTTCTATGCTATAATTATATTATTTACTTAGAGTTTTTGAATTGTAGGTAGAGACATAGATAAATAACGTCAAATTCTACCGGTTATTAAGGAAACATCAATAAACTATATTAGCAAACATATTAGACATTAATTAAACATTACAATTCATTGGATAAAAATTAAAAGTTGATTTAAAGCGGTATGCAATCTTGTGGTATCTTGTTATTTTGTCAGGATTAAAACTTACATTAAAGACTAAACGACGTGTCAATGACAAAAAGAACCTGGTGTATAAAGTGGGACTAGATGAATATAAAACGGGAAGTATTTGTAGGAAACATATTTCCGGCCTTTAAAAAATCTGTGACAATTTAATAATCTGGTTCTATTTGTTATTGGATCCACGGATAGATTTATTCTTTTGTTTTGTTTCTATTCTGATATAGAGAAAACAAATGGCTGTATTTTTCAAGTTGAATAATTTTTATAACCGACTTCAAAACTCTCTTCATATGTCTGGTAAATTTTATAAACAATGTATGTCTGCATGTTTGTCCACGCATACTTTAAAAACTATAAATCAATTTGCATCAATTATTTTTAAAATGGACTAAATATATAAGTCTAACTCAAAATCTGTTATGTAGTTTTTGAGATAGTTCTGAGTCCTTTTTTTATTTTCTTGATATTATAAATTACTTACTGCTCTCTGTGTCACGTTAACGATAATCTGAATTCAATATATATCCGCACTAGTACATTCTCTCAAACACTTTTTGTACAACTGAAATACCTCAAAATATCTTACGAAAGGGCATCTCAATGTCACGTAGCGTTAAAAGAGCCAAGAATTCAAATTGAATAAGGAAGAGAACAAATTGAATGAACAGAAAGGCTTATCCAAGAGGATCGCAATGCTCCTTTTGAATAGTGAAGTCCGGAAAATTATGTATTCATATCGTGTTTTAGTGAAGGTCGATTCAGGTTAAGTAAACCATGGGCCAAAGTAGGCAAAAAGGTTTTTCTTATAATATAATACACCCTATAACCAGTGGCGGCTGTACCTTAAGTGCGCTCGTGAGCTGAACCACCAATTCAAAATATTAAAAAATTGCAAAATATTAGTTAATTTTTATTTTTAAATTACCATATCAATATTTTTTCTAAAACATTACCAAATAAATTTCCAATTACAACGAAACAACTTAAACGCTTTGATAATTAAGACTTATTTTCCCTGTAAAGAAAGAATCTCGTGCGCTTCGGCGAGTGCACGCGGAGAGCTCATAGAACTTGTATGAGTTACGAGCTAACATGCCTGGCGCGTGAGACAAAAGATACTTTATACAAATGTACCGAGTAAAAAGTCAGTTCTCGACACGGAGGAGATATAGAGTGGAGACGGCGTAAGCTACTGTGCACTGTGATTCCAACTAGGTCCTGACGTCATCACGTTAACATCGAGAGTAGGCGTGGCCTATTAGTCTGCTGTTGTAGCTGTCAATGTTCGTACGTGGTTCGTTCTGTGCACACAGTGAGATTTTCGGACTTTTCTTGTTTTTTACGAAGAAAATCATGAAGTGTTGTATTATATCATGTAAAAACTACTCCGATAAACGTACAGAGGCTATGGAAGGAATCACATTTCATTTGTAAGTATTTTAATTCGTAATTTACTTATATTATTCTAGAAGAATCTTTTGGCGACGTTCCGTGCTACTCATCGTTAGATGGCACCACTTTGCGTAATGGGACGTAAGAACTATAAAAATATATTAAAGCTAATTATCTTAATAACTAATAACCATAAGTACTGAAATTTGTTCTAAATTTATACCTAAAGACTTTTACCTTGACAAAAAGATTATGTTTATGTAGTTTCATAATTCTCTTTTAGTAGCAGTAGGTGTTAGGGACATCTAGTGACGGATAGATAAACTAAAAAGAAAGATCAACATCGAACTTATTAAGTAGTTGGGCTATTCGCCGCTAGATGGATATAAAGGAGGGAGTGAGACAGAGCAAGTAGAGTGAGACAGATAATACTCCCCTCACCCCCTGTAAGTGCCACGCATTGTTTCATAGCAAATATTCCTTAGGGCAACTCCTCTCTATATCTGCTCCGTGGTTCTCGAGCGCCGCACGCGCGGTCCGAAGATTACCGAAAGCGCCCGATGCTTGACGAAATTCGCCGGCCGATTGGCGGCGAGCGGTTTCAATGTATGTGACGCGTTATTATTTATTGATTTTTTATAATAAGTAATTGATTTTTGTTTTTGTTATATTACCTATATACTGTGTGTACAGTGTGTGGAGTGAGTAGAAATCAATGTTTATTAATTAGGTATATTAAAGACAATAACAAAACTTTTTAAATAAAGTTGATATAAAATTGGCCGGACCCCTAAGGGCCTTTTTAAATTTAAAACAAAGTGCACCACCAGTTCGATAACCCACCAGCCGCCACTGCCTATAACATGGACTATGGGTAATGTTATTGATTCCCAAAATACAGTATTATAGACTAGTTTGGGAATCATAGTAACTATACATATAGTGTTTTTTCTTCTTTATGTTTCTTTACATGATATTCATAAACCAGTCACACCTTTGAATCCTTTATGATGCTCCCCACCTCTCGAGATACAGGTTTATTCCTAGTTCGATGGTGGGTAGTTGAATAATCGGACGTATTTTGATAAGCTGGTACCATAGGCTATATACTTACCTTTGTTATTGTACACACATTATTTTGTAAAAAAACTTATCATACACGTTATTATTAGATTCTCACGGTCAATACAAGAGACGAAATAGATGCAATCGAATGTGGTGCTGGCGGAAAAAGTTAGGAATATCTTGGACAGAAAGCCGCACTAATGTGTCAATTCTGCAGCAGCTCAAGATCCAGACTCGTCTTTCAGTAATATACCTTTAAAGAGCATTGTCATTCGGTCACATCAATGACAATTGACTCTCAAATGAAATGAAATAGTCAAGGTCTCATCACCAACTGCCTGTCCGGTGGTTGCAAACATGGCATCGAGTATGCGCGCCCGGTCTCCCGAGCTACTACTTGCTTTTCCCATTCATCCCAGTGAACAGGTAGTACTATATCTTTAATTCCTACCCAAATCCAGTAAATTCCTTCCCTCCCCAGCTTTAAAATTGCTCCGATGGGTAGCAGCGTCGGAAGCACAAGCAACTAAAGAAACTGCGCTCGCCAACCCGCCTGCCAAGCGTGGTGAGCATGGCACTATCCTCCCATGAAACGAAGGAAGATCCTTGAAAGAGGCCTCTGACCAAATGTGAACTTCTAACGGCTGCAATGATCATGATTCGCTCACGTGGCAAGTCTCGAACTAAAGAACCTGGAAAAATGATACTAATCGGTTGCGTGGCAGGAGTGGGACCTAGAGGCAATCAACCAATCCGCTGGACTGATCCACTCATGAATACCTTGAAGTACAACACACAGGTTGCCATTCATTTGGCCCAGAACAGATCGGCCTGGCAACATCTTGTGGCCGGGGCTAAATATGATGATCACGACCCTCAGCCATGAGGAAAACGACCAAGAAGAAGAATCCTTACTAATATTATAAATGCGAAAGTGAGTTAGTTTGTTTGTTTGTTTGTTACACTTTCACGCCGTAACTACTGAACCGATTATCATGAAATTTTGCATACAAGTAATCTGGAGTGTGGAGAAGGACATAGGCTACCTTTTATCCCGGGAAAAAATACTATTCCCAAAGGGATCGACATTGACGCGGGCGGAGCCGCGGGCGAAAGCTAGTACACCATAAAGCAAAATGACAACGAATACCTTATATTACGAGGCTTTATTTAAGTTCCTGTTCCGATATTTTTGTGTCCGCTTGTCAGTAATCAAAACTTGCAAGTAAAATTTGAACTTCCCAATATCCGGTTCAGCTGAAATTTTGCATAAACTTATTAAACGGGTGACAATGACAATGCAATAAATTATTGTTGCAACATATGCGTGTTTGGGTCACATAAATCTAAAAAGTGTACTAAATCTCAAGTTAACAAGATTTGGAGTAAATTGGCTGTGACAGACAAACAGACACATGAGGGATCCTATAGATAAGGATTCCGTTTTATCACTCGCATCCTGGATGCGAGTGATAAAATGGTTGCACGATAGGAGCCTCCACGCGGCGCACCTGGAAACAGCTGGACTCGGTAACGCAGAGTCCAGGCTGGCCAATCCTGTCATCACGATGGTACCCCCAAACGAGACGCAACGGTTCTTTTCAGAGCCATACCAACAGCCCATATCAGGGTTAATGAGGCCTTCGCTTTCAGTTATGTCCATCAATATTGAAGGTTTCTCTGAAGATAAGGCCTCCATCCTATCTGAACTGTGCCGCAGCGCACATTGTGACGTGATTTGTGTTCAAGAAACACATCGCGGCCAAGATCAACTCAGGCCCAAAATCCCCGGAATGACACTCGTTGCCGAAACTCCCCATCCAAAATATGGTAGTGCTGTATTTGTGAAACCATCGGTTCGAGTTGTTTCTTCTCAATCACAAACAATAAATTCTATAGAAACGATTACTTTAAATCTTGGTAATTGTACAGTAACATCCATCTATAAGCCCCCACGACAGCCATTCCAATTTGAACAATGCCCTATCTTTGACAATAGGTCCACAAAAATCGTAGTTGGAGACTTCAACAGCCATCATATCAGCTGGGGTTATAAAAATACCAACAATGACGGTAAATTGGTTGAGCAATGGGCAGAAGCTCATAATTTAACCCTTATTCACGACCCAAAACTACCACCTTCTTTTAACAGTGGTCGTTAGATGCGCGGCTTTAATCCCGACCTTCTATTTGTTAGCCCTTCAGTAAGCCAACAATGTACTAAGTCGGTAGACAAGCCAATTCCCAAAACGCAACACCGTCCAATAATTTTACGAATAATGGCTACTGTAAGACCTATACAGGTACCTTTTCAGAGACGCTTTAACTATAAGAAAGCCGACTGGGGAAATTTTCAGCAAGATATTGACCTATCTATACAGGCCATTAAACCGACCCCCGAAAACTACGACAAATTTGTTAAGATAGTTTCTGCCGTCTCACGTAAGCATATACCCCGTGGATGCCGTACGTCTTACATACCTGGTTTAAACCCAGAGTCCTCATGTACACTGGCACGGTATGAATCACTTTACAAAGACGATCCGCATTCAGAAGAGACCATCAGGACGGGCGAGGAACTGCTGTCGCAGATCGCTCAAAGTCGTCGGGAAAAATGGATAGACACAGTAACATCTTTAAACCTCACACACAATAGTAAAAAAGCCTGGTCCACGATCCGTAAATTAACAAATGAGCCTCCACCAGCAACCCAACCAAGCCAAGTCACTGCTAATCAAATCGCACATCAATTAATACTCAATGGAAAATCTTCTAATCGCAAATAAATGTCTACCAAAGCAAAAAGATAATAATTCCATTATGAACAACAACACCATTAGCAGGGAAATAACATTAGAAGAATTAATTGTGTCTGTCCAATCACTAAAGTGTGGAATGGCTTCAGGAATAGATAACATATCTGTAGAACAGTTAAAGCATCTGGGTCCCCTTGCTATGTCTTGGCTCCTCCAGTTGTTTAACAATGTCCTTATTTCTGCACGAATCCCTCGACTTTGGAGAAAGTCAAATGTGGTCGCCATCCCTAAACCTGGTAAGCCCCTTGATGATCCAAAAAGCTTCCGTCCAATCAGTTTGCTGTGTCATACCTTAAAACTGTTTGAAAGGTTGTTACTTAACAGACTTACCCTAACTGTAGAGCCTACGCTTATACCGCAGCAAGCAGGGTTTAGGCCCGGCAAGTCTTGCACCAACCAATCACTAAAACTTACCCAATACATCGAAGACGGTTTTCAAAAAGGACTAGTCTCCGGTGTGGTATTTGTAGACCTATCTGCGGCTTATGACACGTAAACCTCAAACGATTGCTTTGGAAAGTAAGGGTCTTTACAGGGGATGACCAGTTTGTCAATGTTCTCAGCGAGCTTCTTCATAATCGGAGATTCCAGGTCCACCTCTCATCAGACCAAAGCAGGTGGCGTCTACAACGGAACGGCCTACCACAAGGCAGTGTTCTGGCTCCCATGTTATTTAACATCGTTTGTGTACAAACGACCAGCCCATCTCCCAGAACGCTGCAAGCTTCATTTACGCTGATGATCTGGCACTTGTCGCTCAGACCAAATCATTTGTGGAGTCAGAACTAAACCTCACACTTGCTCTACAAGACCTAGATAAGTACTACGAGGTAAATTATCTGAAGCCCAATCCATCCAAAACGGAGTCATGCCTTTTTCACTTGCGAAACCATTTTTCATCCCGCACTCTGAATATCGAGTGGAGAGGGGTTCCGATAAGGCATAACAGCCACCCAAAATATTTAGGCGTGACTCTTGACAGAACTCTGAGCTACAAGCAGCACTGTCTCAACACCCGACAAAAAGTTTGTGCTAGAAACAACCTACTCCGTCGCCTCACAACCTCCAAGTGGGGTGCTGTTCCAGAAGTTTTACGTACAACGGGGATGGCTCTTTCATTTTCGGCAGGTGAGTATGCGTGCCCCATATGGGGCAGATCATCACACGCAAAGCAAGTGGATATAGCACTCAACGAAACCTGCCGAATCATAACAGGATGCTTAAAGCCGACTCCGCTAAATATGCTATATCCACTTGCTGGCATAGCTCCGCCAAAGGTCCGCCGAGATGTGGCTAGTGCCGCCGAGCGTAGGGCCGCGGAGCGGGATCCACGGCACCCTTCGTTTGGTTGCTCTCCGGCTCCACAAAGGCTTAAAAGTCGTCATAGTTTCACTGCCAAGGTAGTTGCTTTGGACAGTAACATCCATACGGCACGGATGAAGCTATGGGAGAGTGACCACACTACAGCAAATTTTACCACCCTACAAGAGCGTCTACCCCTGGCCACAATTTGTCTTGGCCCATCTGGAAGTCGCTCAATAGACTGCGAACGCAGGTGGGTCGATGCAAAGACAATCTGGCCAAGTGGGGAATGATAGATACTTCACAAAACGTTTGCGAGTGTGGACACTCTCCCCAAACTATGGCGCACCTCCTCTCTTGTCCAAGGTGCCCGAACACCTGCACTCTGGACGATCTCCTTACAGCATCTAAGGAAGGAATAGAAGTGGCCCATTATTGGGCTGCAAAAAAATAGGAATTAAAGTACCATCGACACGAAAAGAAGAAGACTCGCATCCTAAAAAATATTAAATTAAAACAAATGTATAGTCGGGGACAGATAAATTAAAAGAACTGCTGATCGAGAAAAGTGAGTACAAAATTGAAGACTTCTATATACAACAATTATGGCATAACTGAAATTGACATTGCACGTATCGTACTTAACCCTTTGATGGCAAACATTGGATAAATCCGACAATCATTTTCATAGAAAATGTATGTCGTGTAAAAAATTTTAATTGAAACTATGGTAATTTACTTAATTAATAATTGCTATTCTGATTTCTTCTTTTGTTTTCAATAATTTTATTTTCTTGGCATAATTATGTTAAGTTTTAGTTTATACATAATTACTGTATTTCAGTTAATAGACTCAGGTGTTACTTTGCGGAAGTCAAAGCTACATTTACTTTGAGACAATTTACTTTGCGTGCTTCCGCCACCAGTTAGTTCATGCAAACTATTGCTGGCCAGCGCCCACCCACTACTGTTAGTCCCTTCATACCCGCCACCAATTGTTGATGCATGCAACCCTGGTCGATACTGCTGCATCCGTTGAGGCTGCAGCAATGTCGCGTAGCGAGCACGACGGCCGACATTGCTGCAGCCTCAACGGATGCAGCAGTATCGACCAGGGTTGCATGCATCAACTATTGGTGGCGGGTATGAAGGGACTAACAGTAGTGGGTGGGCGCTGGCCAGCAATAGTTTGCATGAACTAACTGGTGGCGGAAGCACGCAAAGTAAATTGTCTCAAAGTAAATGTACTGTATGTCAGACACGATTGTATAATTGTTAATAAATACATAAATGAAATGAAAAAAATTAAATGAATGTACAATTTAAAATCTATTGTTAGAGGGGTCACATTTATCTGCACCCAGGTGTACACATATCGTAAAAAAAAACATATCTCTTCTGTCACAGACTGATCAAAATAGAAATAAAAATTTTGATTCTTTTCTGTGAATTTTAAGAGCCCGGATCGTTGTAGTTACTTATACTGGCAATAAATACAAGTCAAAAGTCAAAGATTTTTATTCAAAATTACATGTATCTCTTTTTGAACGTCATATTTTTATTTCTTATATATTTTTTACTATATGCAAAATCGAAATACTACTAGCGTTTCGGAACGACCACTGGTGAGATATAAATATCACAGGCGAAAAAATATAAATAAAAAAAAACTATGGAACGCAAAAAGTACAGAATACTGTGCTACAAGCTACAAGGATATAAATGAACGCCAGTTGGCATCTAGTAGCAACATGTCAAACTACTCATATGTATGTGTCATAAATAAATTCTGGGCCTCCTCCAAGGATTTCCAATACGACCGGTTGGAAGCGGCCTGCATCTAGCGTGTTCCCGCGAGGTCCTTAGTCAGGTCATCCAACCATCTGGTCGGTGGGTGTCCGACGCTGCGCTTGCCGTTACGTAGTCGCCATTCGAGAACCCTTCTGGCCCATCGGCCATCGGTTCTGCGCGCTATGTAAATTTTATAATGCGTAAATCAAGCTGTATCCGTACACAAAAATATTTCGAGCTCCTCCTTGCTTCGGAAGGCACCTTAAGCTGTTGGTGGCGGCTGTTGTCATCTTTGATGGCAGTCGTTAAGCTATGTCAGATGCCTTTAGGCAGCTTGAAAAATCTGACCAGTGTTGGTCACTTACACACACGAAAAATAAACAAACTTATCCGTAAATACATTCAGTGTTATTATAAAACAAGGACTAAAGTTAGTACCAGGTTTAAGCCGGGGTCCAAGTCAAGTACTAAGGAAAATCGTATTATAAAACGAGGTTTATCGTTTAAGCCATAGATGATCCTAGGTCTAAAGATAAACCTACAATTCCCTAGTTTAAGTCTAGTACTAACTTATTTTGTAACCAACAAATAGGTCTCTTTTCACCAAAAAAATTGCTTTGATGCTAAAATCTATGTCAAATACTATATTACCCTATTCGCAATAAGAAAAAACCTGGAAAATGCGAAGAAGTGAATAAAACCAACACATATAATTATGAAAAAATATTTTAATTATTTGCATTTTAACATATCAAAACATTTAATTAGATTATTTTCAACGCTTTTGTCGTCATTTATATTTCACAACCGCCACAAAACAATGACTTTTAGGAACCTTAATTTCATATAAGGAAAAAATAGTTTGTACAAATATAAACAAATTTTTACACCATATCCACTTTTACTTTATTCACGTAAATTTTATCTCACAGCAACTATAAAACAATTACTTTCGAGACACTGCACAGTTAATTCATTAAATTCATTAAATAAAAATATATTTTTTACGATTATATTTGTGAACAAACTTTGAGGTTACTTTGGAACAAATTCAGTTTGTTGCGCGCACATGCGTTCAGTTTCAGGTTTGTAAAATTATTAAATCGTTTTGTATAAAGTATGACTTTTTTTATCTGACCACTGAACATATCGTTTATGACAAATAAACATGTTTCTCCATTTCAATTTTATTATTTTTAGTTTTATATGAGTTTCAAACAATAAATTTTATTATTTATTTTAATATTAGTGAAGATCGGAACGTAGTAGTAGCATACTGAACGAATGATTGAATGAATCCTGCTTCCGTTAGATCATCCAGAGATCGTCTCAGGTCTAAGTTAGTAGACTTAGTTCACTTTTTGTATTGAAACAAAGTTTAATTTGCTAAACCTAGGTTGATCCATCGCTAGTCCGGACAAAGGTAGACCAGGTTTAAACCTGGGTTTTGCCGTTTTTTATAATAACACTGATTGTGTCTAAGTACTTATATAGTACAGTGCACTATATAAGTATAAAAGAACGTGCTACCCTATTAAAAACAGCGAGCGTTGCCAAATTAGGTACTCGTATCATAATATGACCTCAACGGTCGTGAATCCTTGCTGCGAATGCCTGGCCGATGCAGTGGCGCTCGCCCGAACCGGTTTTAAGGCGTTAGGGACCCGCGACGACGCTGCATACAAAAGGCTCGATACATAAAACCCTAGTTGCCAATGTTGTGATTTGAGATTTTAAAAGGTTCCGTACAGTAAAAAAAACGAATTAGGGTTATTTATTATTTAAGTTAATTAGGTACCTACTATATTATTTTAGATTAGTTTTTAAGCTTTTATTCCTTTTTATTTAAGTTTATTAAATGAGATTATATATGTATGTTTTAAAATATGTTATTTATTTTTAAAGTAACGCACTACGTTACAGTACCCCGCTGAAAAGCGAAGGTTTTTGCTACTAGAACAAAAACCGACTAGCAAAACTATCTAACGAACAAATTTTCCTTCCTTCCTTTTAAAATCCTTTTAACTTCCATTCATTCAAATCTTTCTTACAGAGTATATATTGCTTATTCATTTATTCATATTACTCAAAACACAGAGTATTTTATAAGAAATCAAATACTCATTCGTTAGATATTTAGATGGCAAAATAAGCAAGGTACTAATCTTTATAATTGACTAATTTAATATCTTTGATGTGCCAAAAACCTAGAGAATTGCCGCTCATATCGGCAAGCTCATACACCAAAGGAGATTTCTTTCCAATGACCTTGCATTTCACAAATTTAGGTGCTAGTTTTTTGTTGAAAGATTTACTTTTATCGCTTAGATAAAAAGTTCTTTTCCATACTGTATCTCTACGGTGGCCCCACGTTGGGCGCCACTGTGACGTTTAGCGTTCCAGAAGGATAGTGGGTTCGAAAATAATAATATACCTATACAAGATTAGGTGTACTGGGTTTATTCCGGTTTCCCGCACTCCAAACAACAATCTCGAATATTAAATAGCTGAAGGCAAATAGACTGGCCTTAAAGTTGGCTTGGCTTCGGCGGTGGGCTAAGTAGTAGCTTCGGCGGGTTGGTTAAGAAGACGACGTCGGCTCCACGGAAACACGTGGTAGGGCGTGCCGCTGTACTAGGCGTCTGGAACCTTCTCCAGCAAGGTGTAGGGAGTACAAAGAACCTGGAACCACGCAATTTCTTGGGTCAGGGAGGTTTCCACTCAGATCGGAAGAACAGGCAGTAACTTTAATAATAATTTCAACTCACCCCAGCGGATTCAAATATCACAGTCGTGTTTACAAAGTCGTGACCACTTTCACTGTTAGGTATAGTACAGTGCACTATATAAGTACTTAGGTAGAAAAGAATATGCTAGCCTATTAAAAACAGCGAGCGTTGCAAAATTAGGTACTCGTATCATAATATGACCTCAACGGTAGTGAATCCTCGCTGCGAATGCCTGGCCGATGCAGTGGCGCAGCCCGAACCGGTTTTGAGGCGTTAGGGACCCGCGACTACGCTGCATACAAAAGGCTCGATACATAAAACCCTTGATGCCAATGTTGTGATTTGAGATTTTAAAAGGTTCCGTACAGTAAAAAAAACGAATTAGGGTTATTTATTATTTTAGTTAATTAGGTACCTACTATATTATTTTAGATTAGTTTTTAAGCTTTTATACCTTTTTATTTAAGTTTATTAAATGAGATTATATATGTATTTTTTTAAAACATGTTATTTATTTTTAAAGTAACGCACTACGTTACAGTACCCCGCTGAAAAGCGAAGGTTTTTGCTACTAGAACAAAAACCGACTAGCAAAACTATCTAACGAACAAATTTTCCTTCCTTCCTTTTAAAATCCTTTTAACTTCCATTCATTCAAATCTTTCTTACAGAGTATATATTGCTTATTCATTTATTCATATTACTCAAAACACAGAGTATTTTATAAGAAATCAAATACTCATCCGTTAGATATTTAGATGGCAAAATAAGCAAGGTACTAATCTTTATAATTGACTAATTTAATATCTTTGATGTGCCAAAAACCTAGAGAATTGCCGCTCATATCAGCAAGCTCATACACCAAAGGAGATTTCTTTCCAATGACCTTGCATTTCACAAATTTAAATGCTAGTTTTTTGTTGAAATATTTACTTTTATCGCTTAGATAAAAAGTTATTTTCCATACTGTATCTCTACGGTGGCCCCACGTTGGGCGCCATTGTGACGTTTAGCGTTCCAGAAGGATAGTGGGTTCGAAAATAATAATATACCTATACAAGATTAGGTGTACTGGGTTTATTCCGGTTTCCCGCACTCCAAACAACAATCTCGAATATTAAATAGCTGAAGGCAAATAGACTGGCCTTAAAGTTGGCTTGGCTTCGGCGGTGGGCTAAGTAGTAGCTTCGGCGGGTTGGTTAAGAAGACGACGTCGGCTCCACGGAAACACGTGGTAGGGCGTGCCGCTGTACTAGGCGTCTGGAACCTTCTCCAGCAAGGTGTAGGGAGTACAAAGAACCTGGAACCACGCAATTTCTTGGGTCAGGGTGGTTTCCACTCAGATCGGAAGAACAGGCAGTAATTTTAATAATAATTTCAACTCACCCCAGCGGGTTCAAATATCACAGTCGTGTTTACAAAGTCGTGACCACTTTCACTGTTAGGTATAATACAGTGCACTATATAAGTACTTAGGTATAAAAGAACGTTCTAGCCTATTAAAAACAGCAAGCGTTGCAAAATTAGGTACTCGTATCATAATATGACCTCAACGGTAGTGAATCCTCGCTGCGAATGCCTGGCCGATGCAGTGGCGCAGCCCGAACCGGTTTTGAGGCGTTAGGGACCCGCGACGACGCTGCATACAAAAGGCTCGATACATAAAACCCTTGTTGCCAATGTTGTGATTTGAGATTTTAAAAGGTTCCGTACAGTAAAAAAAACGAATTAGGGTTATTTATCATTTTAGTTAATTAGGTTCCTACTTATATTATTTTAGATTAGTTTTTAAGCTTTTATTCCATTTATTTAGGTTTATTAAATGAGATTATATATGTATTTTTTTTTAAAACATGTTATTTATTTTTAAAGTAACGCACTACGTTACAACATGCCATATTTTACTTTAACCGAAATGATGCTAAAAACAAAAAAAAAGTATGAGAAATTCAATTTACTCAAAATTCTCTATAGAAAACACCAATTTAATAGATAAGGACCCAATGTTTTGTTACTAAAGCACAACAAACACGCGACACAGTAAGTAGTGTTGTAAGAAAGATATTACCGATAAAAAAACACGTTTCATAGCTCCCTGTTTGTCGATAATGTTTATTTTACGTCCGTCACATCAACAAAATTATGCCTGTGAGGCAAAGGAACAAAATTATAGTGATGTTTACTGTACGGCCCTATTCGTGATGTTTGCTTTTTTATGTTTCACTTATTTTTATTTGTGTTTCCCAATGGATGTTTTATTTTCTAGCAGAAAAAAATGAATATAACTATTTGGTTTGTCATTCTAGATTTATTTTTTTACTTTACGTGTTTCTAGGGTTCCGTACATAAAGTATAATAATGGGATCCTATTACTAAGCCCCCGACATCGGTTCGCCTGTCACAGTGCTGTAGAGACTTAAAATTTTCAGCCCCTATAACAGCAAATAATAAAAAATAATCATAATAAAGATGTGTTCCATACAAGGAACTTGTAATTTGGTGTTATTTCTCGATTTGTCAAAATTGCTATTCATTGTTTTTTTTTTTTTGTTTAGGTATAGTCCTGGATACGAAAGCTTTAGAGCCTTTTGTCATTTATTTTGCCAGTTAGCGTTATTCCTGTTTATCAAGGATATGACAGAGCCCCTGGCAACCATTCCCATGAACCCACTGGTATGATCAAAGACGACAAAACAAGGCGGGCAACCACTAGCCAGCTAAGTAAATCTCCCTACAGCCGCACCATGAATTACCTTTTCTCTTAGTAATTCCATACATTGTTCACAATCATGGCAATTATTCCACTGAATTACACTGGTTTCATATTATAAAGTCCATAATATTGAGGAGTCCTCATTACACCAGCTCCATTAATCCATCAAATTGTATTTCATCCAACTTACATAAGTATGCATATTGACAATTCAATCAGATAAGAATACTAGTATGTGCTTCAATATTGGACTAACGACGTGGAGATTATGTTAAAAACAACTTATATCTTCCTAAGAATACGACTACCTCAGTAGCTCAGTAGTATCGCAACTGCCCTTGAATCGCAGGGTCCTGGGTTCGATCCTAGGACAGTTTAAAAATGCATACTAAGCTTTCGCCCGCGGCTCCGCTTTACCCCAGACAACGAGTATACAACATTTCATGATTATCAGATCATTACCACAAGGGTCAAACTGAAAGTACTTAGAACTGGCCACGTGTAAACAATATAATAAAAAATAAATTCCGAAATTAGAACTCTTTACCAATATTATTGAGATGCAGCGATACATTGACGTGAGTAAGCACTATTTTGAAAAGATATAATAAAACTAATAACAAGCTAGTCTAACCAGTTTTTGATTAACTAACAAATCAGTTTTACCCTCGTACAAAATACCTGCTCCATTATCCGTAAATGAGCCGTACCAGTTGTGAATTACGATCATGAGTTGCCTTTTTGAGGTTGAAAAGAAACTTGTTACTGTCTAGACGTGTCTCGCGAATAATGGTCAAAGTGAGGTTTTTATATAAATCTACAAGTACTGTAGCAATTTTAGCTACACTAGTAATATTTTTTTTCTTTTCTTCTATTTGGCCCTCAAACTTCATTCATCATCATAATCATCATAATCAGGTCCTTTTTAGTCTCCACTACAGGAGCACGACCCTCTCTGTACTACTAGGGCCATACTTGGCCAGAGCAGCCAGAGGACGTTGGAGAGGTCTCACAGATGTTAATAAGCTTTGTTTAGCTTGTATTTCCGAAGTCGCCTTCTACGACATCCACGGGAAGACTTGGAGTGGTCCTATTCTACTCTGCCGGATACCACACGGCTATATTCAGAAGCTTATTTTAGCCAGTGTCTAGTTATTTTTCTAGTTATTCTAGCTTGCGTATCGAAGAAATGATGGTGTAATTCATTTCGCTGATTTCGACGGAGACCCTGCCTACAATTCCCAAGAATCCACTGGCTTGATCATATACGATGCAGTAAGGCGAGCAAACACCAGCCCGCTATGTAAATCTTACTACAGCCGCACCATGACACTTTATTTTAGTTATTCCACACGTTTTTCATAAACATGGGCATTTATAATAATTAAAAACCACTGCGTCACGTGGATGTTAAACCTTCAATCCCTTGAGAATCAACATAGTATCGAGATGAAAAGACATGGTGTGGCTATATGCCAACATACATACATACATACTATCAATTCTTTTTCCCTTGCAAAACAGAGCCTAGGTTTATAAGACCTGAAGGCTACGTTTGGCACGTTTGGCGTTAGGTGGTAAATGGAATCAAAATAGTGATCGGTTGCTAGCCGCATCGCCTACTGACCTGATTCTTCAGATTTTCGCCAATTCCCTCGATCGGCTTTTACGATCTGCGCGGGAAGAGAAGCAGCTGGTACATTCTTCGTTTATTCTTTTCTCCCAAACCCTCGAAGAATATTATGCCAAAGTTCAACCAATTCCGTTCGACGGTAAAAGAATATATAGCGATAACGATTTTTGGATATATAATTACGTGTAAAGATTGTGAGATAAAATCTCATTGTTCAGAATCGGTTGCTATCAGGTGTACAGACTCGTGGGCGATGGCTACTGAACAACAACAAATTAGCCGTCTTCAGAAAAACAAAATGGCGAGAAAAGATGACGTAAGGAGGCTTCATTCGAGGGCAAAGCCTTGACTAAAAATAGATTGTTTACAGCAGTGATAAAAGTTTTTCTTATTATTTTCGTGTGTTCCGTATCCAACGGGAAAAATGGGAGCCTGCTATTTAGTCTATGATACCCATCCGTTCGTATGTCACAAAGCTGGGCTGTATCTATTGAACCATTATTGGTAGAGACTTGATTTTTTTACAGAAAGTGTATACGAGAATGTGTTTACGTATATTTTGCCGCATAACAACAAACAATAAAAAAGGAATAAAATTACAAACTAAAGAAGGTTTCCATACAATATACTTAGTTTTATTTTTGGTGTTACTTCTCGATTCTGTCATAGTTGTTACTTTTTTTATTTAGGGCTTTCACGCGTGTTGTATTAAGCCAGTATAAAGTACAAATGTGTTTTCCCGCGCTTTTTCTAAGTCTTGTTTAATCAACGAAATGATGGTGTAGTTCATTTCGTTGATTTTACGGGGCGCCTGGTGACAATTCCTACGAATCCACTGGCTTGATCACAGACGACGCAACGACGCGAGGCGGATAACCACCAGTCCGCTAAGTAAATCTCACTACTCCAAAACACAAGCCGTGCAGTCCGCCGAAATTCCCGCCAAGAACCTGTCAAAGTTGTTCTTTTCTTCTATTTGGCCCTCAAACTTCATTCAGAGGCTTATTTTAGCCAGTATCAAGTTATTTTTCGAGTTTTTCTTGCTTGTGTATCAACTAAATTATGGTGTAGTTTATTTCGTTGATTCTACGGAGCCCCTGGCGATAATTCCCACGAATCCACTGGTTTGATCATATACGATGCAGCAAGGCGAGCAAACACCAGCCCGCTAAGTAAATCTTACTACAGCCGCACCATGACAGTTTCTCTTAGTTATTCCACATATTGTTCATAAACATGGGCATCTATAACACCAATTTCACACTACAAAATCTACTATTATAGAAGCAATTAATTATAAAAGAAATTGCCGCCAAGAACTCCTGTCGTTGTTAAGCATTTATAAATGAGACGTCAAACCACAAATAATTCTGAAAAATAGCATCAAGTTAGATTAACCACACAAGAGAGGTCGGATGGAAGTGGGTTTTTATACTGCCTCCGTGGTCCAGTGGTTAAGGCGTTTACCGGTAGACCCGGGGGTCGTGGGTTCGATTCCCAGGGGAAGCATACTTTGTTTAGTTGCTTCCAGGACATTACAGGCTTGAGTCACCTGATTGTCTGATAATAAAGATGATTCCGTGCTTCGGAAGGTACGTTAAGCCGTTGGTCCCGGCTGCCATCTGCGTCAGAGGCCCAGAGGCGGTTTCGAAGAACTCTGACACCAGGGTGTACATGGTCGATTGACCGTGACACCTACTCGAAATGATGATGAGTGGGTTTATGCGTCCATCGACATCAAAGTCAATTAAAATAAAAAGTACCAGCGAACAGTGTTAATTTCAGCGTCATAGCGCAAACACTACTTCAAAGCGAGAGATCGCCGATAGCCGAATCTAATAACATAAAACACGAGAAACGCGTAAATTAAAATCCGCGCTAGCGTAATGCGAACAGTTTCGGGAGGTCGCCGCGTCCCGGCATTTTAATTGAATTTATATTCAGCGAACCGTCATGACCTAGACCCGTCCTAACCTACGTTTGAATTCATAGTTGGTGTTTGTGTGAAATTGGGTGAACGGAAAACACTTGTTCTGCATTCTCAGGTACTATTGTTGGTGAGGAGCCCGATGGCTCAGCGGGCGTGAGCATTATGAACGCTTACGCTTGTTAAGCAACCCCTGGCGCCGTCCCTACTAGAATGGGTGACCGCAAGTGGCATACAAAATATCTCGGGCTCCTCCGTGCTTCGGAAGGCACGTTAAGCAGTTGGTCCCGGCTGCCATCTGGTAGTCGTTAAAGGAACCGCGTCAGAGGCCGAGAGGCGGTTCCGAAGAACTCTGACACCAGGGTGTACATGGTCGATTGACCGTGACACCTACTCGAAATGATGATGAGTGGGTTTATGCGTCCGTCGACATAAAAGTCAATTAAAATAAAAAGTACCAGCGAACAGTGTTAATTTCAGCGTCATCGCACAAACACTACTTCAAAGCGAGAGATCGCCGATAGCCGAAACTAATAACATAAAACACGAGAAACGCGTAAATTAAAATCCGCGCTAGCGTAATGCGAACAGTTTCGGGAGGTCGCCGCGTCCCGGCATTTTAATTGAATTTATATTCAGCGAGCCGTCCTAACCTACGTTCGAATTCATAGTTGGTGTTTGTGTGAAATTGGGTGAGCAGAAAACATTTGTACTGCATTTTCAGGTACTATTGTTGATGAGGAGCCCAATGGCTCAGGGGGCGTGAGCATTATTAAAGCTTATGCATGTTAAGCAACACCGGGCGCAGTCCCTACTAGGATGGGTGACCGCAAGTGGCATACAAAATACTCGTGCTCGTTCCTACGTGCTTCGGAAGGCACGTAAAGCCGTTGGTCCCGGCTGTTACCATTGATGTGAGTCGGTAAGCTATGTCAGGTGCCTTTAGGCAGCTTGAAAAATCTGACACCAATGTTGGTAGGTACTATTGCTGTATAGGCGAGTCACTGAACGAACGAGCTATTTTTTTTTCATGATAACTTCTTATAAATAAATAAATATAAAATAAATATAAATATATACGGACAAATCACACAGATTGAGCTAGCCCCAAAGTAAGTTCGAGACTTGTGTTATGGGATACTAACTCAACGATACTATATTTTATAACAAATACATATATAGATACACATCCAAGACCCAGGCCAATCTGAAAAAGATCATTTTCCATCTTGACCTGGCCGGGGATCGAACCCGGTCACTCCGTGTCGCAGGCAGGCGTGTTGACCGCTGCGCCACGGAGCTAGTCAAAATCAAATAGCTATATAAGCTAGTCAAAATAAATCAATGAACACCGGCTGCACGCACAAAAATGTGTCACATTCCGTATGCAAGCGAGAGCGCGGAACAAGCGACAGAGAGACATGATCAGTCTATGCGTTCGGCTTATGACGCATCTATCTCTTTCCCACCGTTATTACGTAAAATTATCGTCCGTAAAACGACTTTACAGACAACCCATTTTTTAGCCTATTTTGTCCCGCTGCTGGGCAAAGGTCTCCCCTTTCACGCAGTTCTATTCAATGTCTTTTCAAGCCACTGCTTGTCGAATTTGCGAAGATCGTCACTCCATTGCGTTCTCGGTCGGTCCCTATTGTCTCTTTCCGAGAACGTGTTATTTATATAGTACTAGCGGCCCGCTCTTACTTCGCATGGGAAAATATAGGTATTTAAATAGCCTATGTTTATCAGGGATAATGTAGGATTCTAATGGTGAAAGAATTTTTCAAATCGGTCCAGTAGTTTCAGAGCCTGTTTGATGCAAACAAACAAACAATCAAATATTTCCTCTTTATAATATTACTAGCTTTCGCCCGCGGCGCCGCCCACGTCAATGTCGATCCCTCGGGAATAGTACTAAAACTTTTTCGAGCTAAAAGGTAGTCTATGTCCTTCTCCGTACTCCAGAGAACATGTATGAAAAATTTCATAATGATCGGTTAAGTAGTTACGGCGTAACGTAACAAACAAACAAGCTCACTTTCGCATTTATAATATTAGTAAGGATAAGGATATTATATTGTTAGTATAGAAGTATAGATATTTTTTTTATTTTTTTTTTTACGGACAAATCACACAGATTGAGCTAGCCCCAAAGTAAGTTCGAGACTTGTGTTATGGGATACTAACTCAACGATAATATATTTTATAACAAATACTATAGATAAACGTCCAAGACCCAGGCCAATCTGAAAAAGATCATTTTCCATCTTGATCTGGCCGGGGATCGAACCCGGTCACTCCGTGTCGCAGGCTGGCGTGTTGACCGCTGCGCCACGGAGCTAGTCAAATATACTTAGATGAAAAAGAAAAACAGAATGAAAACTTGAAGATTCGGTTACTTACATACAGAAGAGGGTATTTTTTTTTATTTTTGCATACAGAGGTGTCGGTTACGTTAAAAATAACAATATCGAAAGTTCAGTTGATTTTCCCAACATGGGAAAAATATGACCAACGCGCCTAAAAAGTGTTCACTTCAAAATCAATGCGGTTTGATGAACCACTTTTTCAAAAATAAACCGTGGGACCTGTGTGAGTGACTCTTTCAATAATAGCAATCCTAATCTACAAAGTCTTCGTGCAGATAGATGTCATAAAAAAAACATTAAGCAGTGCCACAAAAATGTTAAAATAAAATAAGAAAAAGTCTGTTGTACCCTGAGGTTGTCCAAATTCTAATCTACCACTGCCACGCCGCCTAGTCTATATTATTTTCATTACCACTTTTGTAAGATTTTTCATACATTTTTCAAAAATATTTTTGTTATCACCCAACTTCAAAAAAAAAGGAGTAGATTATCATTCGGTGGCTTTTTTTTAAGTTTTTTTTTTTTTGTTTGAATGGGCATCTTTTCACGTTGGTCCCATTTAAATTTCCTCACAATTGGTCCAGTAGTTTGATTGAAGTCTTTCTTTTATATGAACGATTAAATTCCCAACGATATGTCACTTTTAGCTTCACAACTCCCGCCGTTATAAAGCCACAGCTTGCCTTGGGCTTAAATTAAAATCCAAATACAAAAGTACTTTGTGATCTAAACTATGGTAATACGAACAGTTTCGGAGGTCGCCGCCTATGTCTGTTCCGTGTTTTAATTTATATTCAGTGAGCCGTCCGAAACCCACGATCCAATTCGCAGGCCGTATTTGTGTGAAATCGGGCGAGTGGAAAACACTCTTGAAGCGTAGAGGCAATTTTGGATAGAATTGTATTGGTCAGTTAGATAAAATTGTATAATTGCCTGAAGCATTATTCTTTTTATGTTTCGTGGGTCGATCGCTGGATTTGCCATATCGAGATTAGCTCGGTCACATCGTGAAACGCCGGCACTTTATGATATGTCCGGCCATATCGTGATGTGCACGCCCAGTAAAATGTTGGTCAGATTGACGAGAACAACGTTTTAGACGATACTCCCAGCAACACACTGGGCGGATCTTGTAATAGTTTAATTTCGCAACGATAGTAACGCTCTCTTCGCGTGCTCCAAGATTAATTCAGAAAATAGGCCTTTTCAGGCACTTTTTCACATCAATTCACATTTTAAAAATTACTTATTCAATCATATTCAAATTATTAATTATTGTTCAAAAGCTTAAAACTACTAGCGTTACACATAGTGCGTAGAACCGATGGCCGATGGGGCAGAAAGGTTCTGGAATGGCGACCACGTACCGGCAAGCGCAGCGTCGGACACCCACCGACCAGGTGGTCGGACGACCTGACAAAGGTCGCAGGGAGGCGCTGGATGCAGGCCGCTTCCAACCGGTCATTCTGGAAAACATTGGGGGAGGCCTATGTCCAGCTGTGGACTTCTTGCGGCTGATATGATGATGATGACTAGCGTTTCGGAACTGACCACTATAGAGAAGAAGACGCCCAAAGAAGCTTTTTAACAGTATTGATCGCCTACTTGCCTGAAGGGTTTTGTATGATATTTTATACATGGTGAAATTTTGATCGTTTTGGACCCTTAAAGGGGTGACTCAGACCATCAAAATCAACAACCTTTCCTATACGAACAATGCTGGGAAATTCGACATTCCCATACAAACTGGCCGGGCGGCGGAACTCTTTTGTATGGAAATGACGAATTTTTTTTTGAGTTCCCAGCTTTGGTCCCATAGAAAAAGTTGTTCATATTGATGGTCCGAGTCACCCCTTTAACGGTCCAAAACGATAAATTTTCACCATATATAATGGTGAATGCAAGACGCACGGCGGAGGGGATCGGGACTCCCGCCGCGCGTTCGCACTCGCTTTCCATGATAGCACGTGAGTGACCCGTTTTTAGTACATAATCTCTGTATCGCACGTTAGTTTCAATGATATAACTACGTGGCATTTTTATAATTTTAAGGAATAACGTAAAGTTATTGGTTTATAATAATAAATAATTTAATTTATTAATAAACAAACGTTATGGGTAGTCTCCACTGCAGGAGCATGACTCATGCTCCTGCAGTGGAGACTAAAAAGACCTAATGATGATGATGATGTAACGATATGGTCAAGTATCGCTGGTCAAATCATTAAAAGTTAAAATCGAAAATATGTGATGAAAAAATTTCGCCACAGAGCTGCCGTAGCAGCTACGGCAGCTCAATGGTTGAGAGCATCGACGGGCTAGATGTCGAAGGTTGTAGGTTCAAATCCTACCTGTGGCGAAATTTTTTCATCACATATTTTCGATTTTAATATTAAACCGAGCATTGTAATGCTATTAATATAATTAATTCATTAAAAGTTAGTTGAACGATATGACTGGTGTAAGATGATCAAATCATGAAGGGCCCATGACATATGCATTGTTCTATTTGCCAATACTGGGGTCAGGTTTTTAAGTTACCCGGAAGCGTCTGAAAGCCTTTAGCTTAACGACTGCCATCTATAAATTCAGGAAAAAAAAATAGTCGTTTTCGTACAAATATCCAGGGCCAGCTAAACACATTTGTAAGACAATATTAAAAGAGTTTTGAATTTTGATGTCCCAGCATTGTTCTCATAGGAAAACTTGTTTATATTGACGGGCCGAAGCCGTGTTCACCGACTTTAACAACGTTCATAGCTATAGTATCAAATTGGCTTGCTATAGGTATCTAAACTAAAAGGTACTGCGTTCTGACGCGAGCTAAATTACACCGTATCGCTAACGACATTGAGTTGATATTTCTTAGAATACCTTTGCAGTGTGCAGCTTCTGTATGTCAGTACTACCTAGTACTTATTCTGTGGCATAAGTAGGAATTGTTTTATTGCCTCTAGTGAAGTTTAATAGCTAGTAGATATATTGGTAATTTAGAATGAATATTTTAATACTCTTCTATGCTGGTCTGGGAGAAAAAACGTAGAATGTGCCAAGCTGATTCACTTCCCGTGCAGATCGTAAAAGCCGATCGAGGGATTGGGCTTATCTGCGTAATCATGTCAATAGGCGATGCGGCTAGCAGCCCATCACTATTTGATTCCGTTTTCCATCTACACGCCCTCCAACATGGTAAAGGTTCTTATAGACCTAGGCTCTGTCTACCCTGCTAGGGAAAAAGACGTGATTATATGTATTTTTTTTTTACGGACAAATCACACAGATTGAGCTAGCCCCAAAGTAAGTTCGAGACTTGTGTTATGGGATACTAACTCAACGATACTATATTTTATAACAAATACATATATAGATACACATCCAAGACCCAGGCCAATCTGAAAAAGATAATTTTCCATCTTGACGTGGCCGGGGATCGAACCCGGTCACTCCGTGTCGCAGGCTGGCGTGTTGACCGCTGCGCCACGGAGCTAGTCTAATATATGTAATATTTTAATTGTGTATGAGGAAATGAAAGGCAATCGTTTCTGCTGATGATTTTCTTTTATGTAACCTTTATCTAAGTCGGTTAGATATTTTCCTAGCGTGACTTAGGTGGGCAAAACAATATTCTCCTATGTTTAAATATTAATGGACCTTTTGGTCGGCTTTGCCTTGTTCTGTATATCCTCAAGGATCCTATGGGAAATCTACGTGATAAACCGAATTTATGTTTGTAATTTTTTAACTTTGAGTAAAAATCTCGTTGATTTATTGCTTTGTTTATTATTGATAAAAGATAAGGAGAGTTAAATAAAATTGTTTTACGTTCGTGTTCCATAGGTTTTGGCCAAGTAGATATTCCACTTTTGTATTAAAGAGCAGATATTTTTTTTGCGATGTCGAAGTTGTTTCCATAATGAAAGTTGTTCAGATTCGTGGTCCGAGTCACTCCTTAAACGTTTGCTAATGAACTTAATTTCACCCTGTAGATAAAGATTTATGATTTATAATTACAATATAATGTATATTATTGTAATTTTACTCACAATTGTTAATAGATTTATATTTAACATTAATATATGATTATATTGTATATATGGGTTGGCTTGTCCGGGGAAGTACCACAGTCTCACAGAAAATTGACGTTTGAGTTTCTACTCTTACTTTAACTTTACTTAAAGCTTCTGCTTTACTGCTTCTATGCTTCGTGAGTGAGAGAGCCGGAGACCCATCCTCCCCCCTCCCCCCATTCACCACCCGCCATGTCTTCCCACAATGTCCTCCCCCAACTCCTTGAAAGACCGGCAACGATCCTGTCACACCCTGGTGTTGCAGTCATCCATGGGCAGCGTAAATCACTTACCATTACGTGACACGGTTGCTCGTTAGCCGTCCTATAACATAAATAAAAGCTTGTAAAAAAAAATATATTTCCCCATATGAAACTTCTCGCTGACTCCCTGATCTACACATTTGAAAAAATATTGATAAACATATAAACAAAATCAATATAGGTAATTTATAAATCCTTTTGACATTTTAAAGCAGTGTCATACAAATCTCGAGTCATTACTGGAAAATTTAGTTCTGAAATTCCCTTCAAAAGGATAGTATCGTAACACAATTTCCCGCGGCAAAAGAACAAACGATTCTATTTGCTGTGACTCCCGATACAATCTCTCTCATTTATTGTATACACAACAATTCCTATCTAGTACTCGTATCAAACGTAAAATAAAGAAATTAAGAATGGAAGATAACGAAACTAACGCACTATTTTTTGGTGTCCAATCAAATATATAGTTAACTAGCTTTCGCCCACCGCGCCGCCCGCGTCAATGTCGATCCCTCGGGAATACTTAGTACTTTTCCCGGGATAAAAGGTAGCCTATGTCCTTCTCCGCACTCCAGAGAACTTGTATGCAAAATTTCATGATGATCGGTTCAGTAGTTACGACGTGAAAGCGTAACAAACAAACAAACTCACTTTCGCATTTATAATATTAGTAAGGATAATAATAGAAAAAAATAAAAATAAAATAATAATAATATAATATTAGTAAGGATTTCATCCCTACCACCTGTGCATGAGTAACTGGCAGTCAACGACCGTACGATTTAATAGAAACTTTCTGCCACGTACAACAGAACTGCGCAATGAACTTTCTACGACGGTATTCCCGAATCGATATGACATGGGAACCTTCAAAAAAGGAGACAATATTTTCTTGAAAGGCCGATAACATTCTTGTTACAACACTGGTGATGCAGTTGTTCACGGGCAGCGGTGATCACTTACCATCAGGTGACTCGCATGCTCGTTTGCCGTCCTTCTTCTTCCTATCTAGAACTTTTGATAGAAGCGGTAAAGTAAACTGCTAAGGGGGTTCAGGAGCACAGCCCCCATAAAAAGTCACGCGAAAGACTAATAAATGAAGGACAAAACTAGTACCAAGCATTTTAAGTGGCAGTCAGGCATCTGGCATGATTGTAAAAGCCTATATAAAATCCTAATAGTTTAAAATGTTGCTTTTTTACACTTTCTTTATTTTGTGCCAGTACTTTCAGCTGAACTATTTCCCGTCTAGTTTCGCTATTTCCAATCGATGGATGGTTTTGTATGCATTATACAAATAGCACTGTTTCGTTTGAGACATCTATTATCATATTTCCTTGTTATAAGTATTGGAAACTCATTTCTATGCACGAATATCGAATATAACGACGAGAATCGAGGTTGTGTTGTGAATTTGGTAGTTTCGTGCATAGTTTGTCTAAAAAACCAGCAAAAAGCGCAAGCTTTTAGAGGTCAATAAGTGTAGAACAAATTCGAATTCAATGTAGGTATATTTGTGTAAAAAATAAACCAGCAAAAAGCGCAATGCAAGCTTTTAGGGGTCAATAAGTGTAGAACAAATTCAAATTTAATGTAGGTATATTTTATGAGTCAATTTTGATAGGGCCCTCGGGGTTATTTGCTGATAGTAGATAAAAATATATTTTAAAAATAGATAACATTTAAGCGAATTCCAATGCATTTCAGAAAAAAATCATTACTGTACACAATCTAATGTAATAAAAATACCTCGTATGTGCAGGTTTCATACAAAAAGCTGTTTAGGCAGTTTTTTTCTAAAAAACATCTTTCAGAGCGCCCGCAAAAATGACATACAAATAAATACAAATACTTTATTTTGCTCGAAATGTGGTACATAAGGAGATCTTATATAATACATAACGTATAAGTCACACACATTTTACCAGATACTGGCATGCAAAATTATTAACACTCCATTACTCGCGCCCCTTATTGTTACGTAGTTACTCGCGTGTTCTACATACGTAGAACATTTTCGATATTTCTTTTAAATAGCTTAGTAACGGAAGTAAATGAAAATTGTCACTGTACATTCTAAACTACTTTATTTTGAATCAAAAACAACAAAAATACATAGGATTTTACTTATGATTAATCAATAATATCAATATTAGGAAAACATGTCAAAAATCAATAGAAATATCACTCTCAACTTTTATATCCACTTTTTTTTTATTCACTAATCTCCTACTCCTGGTTCTAATTGTTTCTAGAATATTCGATATACACTTATATTCGATGTTCAAGACAAATCCACGTCTTACATGTGTAACATTGTTTTCTGGTCGACTTATTACGCTGTCTGCCACAATCGTAACATTTTCCTACGCGACCACTACTTGATTGAGTTGATGGACCTGCATGTACTTGAGGTGGTTTATTTATGCCCAATCGTATGTTTTTCTTCACTTTTAATGATTTTGGAATATGTTCAATACAAATTACATCATCTGCTGAATCAGAATTTAATTGTGAAGGTTGGACCAAGCCGGATGTATTCTCTTTTGTAACTGGTTCAAAATCACTTGTCTTCTGTTCCCTATCAGTTTTATGTGTTGATTCCATTACAAAGTCTTCTTCCCTTAGCTCATTTCCCCCTCACTTGATATTTCATCAAACCATGAACTTCTTCCAACCATCTCGAAATTGATAATTCTCTCTAAGAGGACATATTTCTGAAAGGAAAGCAATAAAGCAAGGGTTTTTAGCATATACTTTATGTATACAATATTATGAAATAGTTTAAAATATTATATAATAGAAAAAAATACGAAAATTAAACACTCACCAAAAAAAGTACTCTCAACAAAATTGTCACGTAATTGCTCGCGCATTCTACGATCGTAGAATTTTTTATTCCAAGCCATATAGTTTACGACTACGCATGCGTCTGTCAACGCATGAGCACTGATTGTGTTCGTCACTTGCCGGTGGAAGATTACAAGGCGAGTTTTTGACATCTACCTACAATTGACAATAAAAATCAAAAAAATGTACACCTGTTCTACCATCGTAGAACGCGCGAGTAATGGAGTGTTAATATTTTTTATTTTAATGATATTAGTTTTAAACAATGTCTAGTGTCACTCCAAGTCAATGAAATATTTTTTATTGGGTAAACGAATGGATGTAGGTCGAGACGTCTTCAAATCTAAGATGTTTTTGCGACCGGACCTAGAACCTTTAGCCTATCAATTTTGTGTACACAATTTGAGCTTTGGTTTTGTTTGTTGCCTCGTACAACACAACATTCATAGGACATAAGTAACACAACCTGCCGGCCTATTTGCTAACCTCGTGTACAACGTTTTGATAGTCACTAAATACATTGCGTTTTACATATCTTAAATAAAAATAGTCAATCATACAAAGGCCGCGATGTTTTTTGAAGTGACATCAAAATGTTGTACACTAAGTTAACAAATATGCCGCTTGTTCTAGGTCTGTAAAAGTAAATGTCGGCCATAAAATTCCGATATGCAGCATTAATCATAAAATAAAAGTCATTTTTAAAACCTTGTTGGTTGATAAGCTGAACATGGTTTCCGTCTGCCGACCCCGCGATAAGCATGCAAATTACTAAAACGATTTATATCCCTATTTATGTATGATAATTACGAATGTTTCCATGTGTTCTAAGCAGAGACACGGTATATTAAAGTATGAATCATTTGTATTTGAATTTTATGTAAAACTATAAGTGAGGTTGCGCTGTGAATTTATAAAAATACTTTTGACTAAGCTTTTAATTCAAATTTTCTTTAACATAGGTATGAATGAAAGTAATAAAAAAAAAAAAACAACGGTTTGGACTCAGGGAGTGCCGGCAGAAGTGAAAACTTCAACTTCGCTCCAGCAATTCTCTTCAGCTCTTCACTCCTTTGTTTCATTCTGGTTTCATGTCAAATTCTTTTACCTTACAAGCTATTCGACTCTGGAACGCCTTACCCGAAGACATTCGACAGATCTCAAACAGATTCCTTTTCAAGAAAAAGTTGCAGACTTTTCTCTCTGATGTTGAGTTAGCAGATTAATTCATCCTTTCCTTCTAATTTGTGTATATATATGTTAGTATATATTTATTATACTTTTATATATTAATATTTATGAAATATTTATATGTAAACTGTTTATGTATATATGATTACCATCCTTACTAAATTTGTACTTTATTATATCTTATTTTTATCACGCTTTACCTACTTTTTTATCTGTTTTTCTTCTCAAGGTTGACTGGGAGAGAATGCTTTTAGGTCCACCTACTGTAGCTCCATAGGCTCAAAAAGTTTTTAAATAAATAAAATAATAAAACTCTGCGCGATAAAAAAAAAGACGGATATTACTTTCTTTCCTACGCTGCGCCGGCCGTCGGTCTCAGGTCACGTGTCCGTCTTATGAATTTTCGATCAGGTCACGTATCCTGACGCGAGTTTAACAATTTTAACCTTAATTGAAAAGCCACAAAGTGCACAACGCCGCTAAAAAGTTTTCACTTCAAAAATTACCCATCCCAAAAATATCGGCTTGATGGTCGCTGTTGAGTATGCTAGCATGTATTTTCAGATTTTCACTTTTGATGAACTGTCAAACGGACAATATGACTGGCAAGCGAGGTGCATGCCATACAGTACATCGCTTTCGCACTGAATTAAAAAAAAAAAACACCAATTGAAGAAACGCGAACTCGGTGAGTCCCAACACCTTGCAGGTGGGATCATTGGCAAATAAACTTCAAACGAGGTACATGCTAAGATTATATAGTACTAGCTGTTGCCCGCGACTTCGTCCGCGGCAATTATTAGTACGGATGAATTTTTTTCCCCCGTTTTCAAAACATTTTTTATTGATGCTTCGCTCCTATTGGTCGCAGCGTGATGTTTTATAGACTAAACAAATAGACTATTCAACACAAATAATTTTCCAATTTGAACCAGTAGTTCCTGAGATTAGCGTATTCAAACAAACAAACAAACTCTTCAGCTTTATAATATTAGTATAGAAGTATAGATTTAATTATTTGTTTGAACTGGTAAACATCCTCCTCCTCCTCTATCTTAAATCTTACATCCATCACATACAAATACAACACCAAGTTTGCTCAAAGCGGAACACAATTTACTAACATACTCGCTAATAAAATAAGTGTCGCAGTCGCATGGTGTACATGCGGACAAAGTTAGCAGTACCTACATCTATTGTGTAAGATTCGCAACTCGGCGCCGCTTGTTGACACAACGCGACTGTCGCGAACTCTGACGCTTATTAGAGGATTCAGTCTACACTGAAGACCTTCGATCAAATATAATGGTAGATACACGATTCGCGCTCGAAAGTGGCACCGGCAATACTAAGCGCCTTCGATGTAGTTTACCATCGATAAGGCGGGCTGTCGATGCAGCGTACCAGCGATATTGTGTACCTTCGCTACGTTAAACCGTCGATGTAACGGGCGCGATGCAGCGACCGGCGATGTAGTGACTGACGATATTATGACCTAGACCCCGGCAAAATAGCGCTCTAATCGAGTTTCGGAGCTGTTTTGTCCACTATTTCCCTAGAACCCTAAAAGATTCGCAATTTGGCGCCGCTTGTTGATACAACGCGACTGTCGCGAACTCTGACGCTTATTGGAGGATGCAGTCTACACCGAAGACCTTCGATCAAATATAATGGTAGATACACGATTCGCGCTCGAAAGTGGCACCGGCAAAACAGCGCTCTAATCGAGTTTCGGAGCTGTTTCGTCCACAATTTCCCTAGAACCCTAAAAGATTCGCAACTTGGCGCCGCTTGTTGATACAACACAACTGTCGCGAACTCTGACGCTTATTGGAGGATGCAGTCTACACCGAAGACCTTTGATCAAATATAATGGTAGATACACGATTGGCGCTCGAAAGTGGCACCGGCAAAACAGCGCTCTAATCGAGTTTCGGAGCTGTTTCGTCTTCAATTTCCCTCGAACCCTAAAAGATTCGCAACATGGTGCCGTTTGTTGATACAAGGCGACTGTTACGAACTCTCACGCTTATTGGGGGATGCAGTCTACGTTGAACTACAACGTTTTGGTACTTATGTTTGTTTATAATCTTGTCAGCAATGATCGGCATAACCAGAGTATATTTACATAAACTTTGAGTTCTGAAGATTCTCCTTAAAATCGTGGCGAAAGTATATTATGTAGTACATATTATGTAGATAAATATGCTCTGATCATTCCAATCACTGGTTATTACTGAAGTAGCTTGTGATAAATAGGTATCACGGTCCCAGGACCGTGTGAAGTAGAGAAGAAAAGCCTGGAATTTGGACACGTGCCGCAAACATCATGCCTAATGAAACCCTCTCAGAAAAGATAGAGATGCCATACCTGCAACCACCGGACATGCAGTTGAGGATGACACCCCTAACCGATAAGGATGAAGACATACCGAAAACCGAAACTCAACATTGTACCAAAACACTCCTACTTGTTGTGTAGCCGTGTGGTATCCGGCAGAGTAGAATAGGACCACTCCAAGTCTTCCCGTGGATGTCGTAGAAGGCGACTTAGGAAATACAAGCTAAACAAAGCTTATAAACATCTTAGAGACCTCTCCAACCCGTCTGGCCAGCGTGGAGAATGTAGGCCAAGTCCTCTGGCTGCTCTGGCCAAGTATGGCCCTAGTAGTACAGAGAGGGTCGTGCTCCTGTAGTGGAGACTAAAAAGGACCTTATGATGATGATTATGACTCCCACTTGACGTAGTACAGTCGGCCAAGCAGATACCTGACCCCCTGACTTTTAAAACGTAAATTCACACTTTGCTGTGAAGCGCCACCTACCGTGATTTTTGGCAAGTAGACAGACAACTGCTGGTATAAACTTGTTTCTGATAACCTGCTCAGTTGCAAATTTTGTATTTCTAATAATCTCAGCTAATAATTCAAGTAATCATCAATGGTAAGAACAAGAAAGAATCAAAATCAATCCTACGTAAGTTCGATTCGAACCATGGACCCACGACTTGAGAAGCTAGCGCTCATCTCAATACGCCAACCGACGATATGACGTCTCGGGCGATATTGGCTATCTATTTCTACTGCTATGACATCATTGTCACCAACTGCAACGCATTGCTTTAACAAATAAATTGAGGGTAATCTATCAGATTTATTTATACCTGATACCAACTAATCAAAAATATTGTTCACTCGCGTCACAATTAAAATACTGCGATTACTGTGTAGTGATCCAAAACCCCACCAGTTATTAGGCATCCCGTTTCATCTTATATAGCAGATTTTGTGAAAGCTAATATTGTATTGTGAAGACAACCACAGTATTTAAAGTATCTATATCTAGAGAGTTAGGTATCGCGGTAAGTAGAAATTATAAGTATTTAATATACTTACTTAATTGTCACACTATTTTTTGTTCCGTAAAACATAGGGTTTGTGATAAATGTCTAAGATAAATATATCTCTTACAGAGAAACACCGTCCGTTTGTGGATTCGGAGTCAACTGGCGTAACATATACACTACAATATTTGAATTGAAACAGTGAGGAAACATTCAACAAGAACGAGATCGTATTTTATTCTGATGAAAAAAGTTTTAAGTCTGATGATGTTGGCAGAAAAATATTGCGGAGAAGACATGGCCAGCGTATAGCCATCAAAATAATTTGCCTTTGAGAACAGTGGCAGGATAACATTAGGTAAAAATATTCATTAAATAGTGAAGTAAAATAATAATAATATTTAATACCTAGTGTATTACGCAGTGTAGAATAATAGGTAACTGATCGTATTATTGTTTTGCAGGTTATTGGGGACAGATGTCTTCAATGGGCCCAGGGGAGCTGGTAGAATTCGGCGGCCGGATGAATAAAGAAAAATACTTGGAAAATTTATGAGATGTGGTGATTCCAACAGTTTGCAATGTAGAATATATTTTATTTAAGACAATTGTTCTGTGATCTAACTGTTATTGAGTGACCAATTAGAATCCCAGATTGTAGGGTCAAATAGTGCTTAACTGGGACACGAGACACGAGTAAAGTTTGATTTAAATCAATTTAGACAAAAAGGTTATACTAAATTAATAAATATGCGCATAAGTGATATGTGATCTGATCTAACATGGTAAGTGAAATGACAAATAGACTTGAACAAAAGCTTCAAAATGGGGGTCACCCTCTCCCATATTAAAATTCATTTAATGCCATAGGTTTATATTCATTCTTATACTATTATCGAAGCAAAGTTATTCACATAGCACTATTTGACCCTACACATTTAAAAAATAATAATACTATGATTAAAAAGAAGTTGAGAGATGTAAATTGTTACTTATTAAGTAACATGTTGGTTCTCTCTACAGAAGATTAATCATAGTTTGAATTAAGTAGGCAGGTATTTATTTCACTGTTACATTTTTTTGATGTAATAAAGTAATTAAAATTTAAAATGCTTTTTATTCACAGTAATTAGCTCGGTAACATTATGTTAAAACAACCAAAATTACACCAACATCACAATACGAAGTTGGTGATATTTGTAAAAAATAAAAAGCTTTGGAGGATTTGAACCTATTCATTCATAATCACACTAACTATTAAACCATAGTGCCTACCACTTGCGCCACATCTAACTATTGAAGTATCTTTGAAATAAGCGTATCGTATGCTAGGGCTTGTTTTATTTATCAAAAATCGAATAGATGGCATTAGTCGTCAAGGGTATCAGATTTCTGCTTATTAACCTTATTTGTTCATTCACAATTCAATAGATGGCACTAGTCGCAAAGGATATTACACTTGTATATTTTTATCTTTGGGTTTAAACCACGGATGTTTCTTTAGTTTGCGAAAAATGGCGCTGTTGTAGGGGGTCAGATATCTCATTGGCTGACTGTACTTGTTTCCTCTGTGCTAATCAATTTAATATTTTTTTTATTGAATGAATTCTTATAAACAACAGAGTATAAAAAATTTTTTTGCTTACTTAAAACCAATAAGCCTTTCCAGTTTCCTTATCCGATTTTATAAAATACTCGGAAGATAAACGTATTTAAACTATAGCTTATTTTCGTCAGGAATAATGTAGGATTCTTATGAAAAAAGATTTTTTTAAATCGATTCAGTACGTAATTACGGAGCCTATTTAATTCGGCTCAAACAAACAATCAACTCTTACCTTTATAAGTGTATATAAATATGATACAGTCAAATTAAATAAAAGTTACGCGGACAAAGTTAACAGTACAGCTGCAGCTAGTAATAATTGTATAAGATTCGCAACTTGGCGTTGCTAGTTGATACAACGCGACTGTCGCGAACTCAGACGCTTATTGGCATAGATTTAAAAAAAAAATTTTTATTGGTCTAGACTGATCTATTACGTGTAGAACAATTTACTTTTAGTTCCCTTCAATTATTAAAGTACTTTTTAGATTTGGATATTCATCATTATCATTTCGTGTAGGTGACATGGTCTATCGACCATACACACCCTGGTGTCAGAGTTCTTTGGAACCGCATCTCGGCCTCTAACGCGGTTCTTTTAACGACTACCAGATGGCAGCCGGGACCAACAGCTTAACCTGCCTTCCGAAGCACGGATCATCTTTATTATCAGACAATCAGGTGATACAAGCCTGCAATGTCCTAACTAAACTGGAAGCAACTAAACCAAGTATGCTTCCCATGGGAATCGAACCCACGACCCCCGGGTCTACATGCAAATGCCTTAACCACTAGGAAAAAGATACTGTTATTTTCGGATCTACATTCACAGGAGCGGAGCCGCGGGCAAAAGTAACATTAAAAATAAGATAGAGATAAGATAAATAAATAATAATAAATAAATAAATATATACGGACAAATCACACAGATTGAGCTAGCCCCAAAGTAAGTTCGAGACTTGTGTTATGGGATACTAACTCAACGATACTATATTTTATAACAAATACATATATAGATAAACATCCAAGACCCAGGCCAATCTGAAAAAGATCATTTTCCATCTTGACCTGGCCGGGGATCGAACCCGGTCACTCCGTGTCGCAGGCAGGCGTGTTGACCGCTGCGCCACGGAGCTAGTCAAATAAGAAGAGAAATTTATTTGAATCCGTTTATTACAGTACCTAACATTACCGCGTATTACTTTAGTAAAATTGATTATTTATGCTCGCATCGAACGAAGAATCCATAGGAGAGGCCTTTGTTCAGCAATGGATTTGTATCGGCTGAATTGATTTTAATCTATTTTAATCCTGTTGTGCGCGGGACTGAAGGGTTTAATAAACAGGTAAAGTGGACGTGTGCGCGGCGGCTGCGTGAATAATTAAGCGGATGAAGTCAAATGGAGTTTATTCTCGATCCGGTGCCATTTTTAAGTTTTTTTATCAAATTGTTTTGGGTCAGCTTTAGAGTTTGTTTTTACAAGCATAAGTACTGTCTTTGTTTTGTTTTGTTTATTGAGAAAACCAACAGCGTTACAATTCCTTAACAATTAATATTAACTATTATAAAGCCAATAACAGGTTTCCCTAACTGTAACAATGGTGTAGTGCTATCGTAATTGGTGCAAAGAACGCTAAAAGTAATGTATAACAATATTGTGAGTGTAAATTAACTCTATTCTATACTATACTATTTACAAAATAAACTAATGAATAAAGTAAACTTTACGCTTGTTGAAGACAAAATACAAAAGTCAAATTAGTAATTAAGGTTTTGATAATCATATAAAAGGTTCACGCTAAAATTTAAATTATGTGTATAAAGCGCGAAAGTTTATACAGAATACATCAGATTATTTAAGAAGTTCGGTAATTTGTAACTTAAATTTTGCTTTGGAGTTCGCAAAGATGTCGACGCTTTCAAGTGTTATTTTTCCTTGCGAGCTAGGCAGAGCTCAGGTCTTTAAGACCTAAAAGCCACATTTAACATGTTGGTAGGAAATTGATAGTCTTTCTTTAAAATTTTCAGTTTTGGAACGTGGAAAGGTTTTGATGTGATAACGATTATAAATCGACGAACAAAAAAAAGTGTCACGTTCCGTGTGCAAGCGAGAGCGCGGAACAAGCAATAGAGAGATACGATCGGCCTGAGCGTTCGGCTTGTGACGCATCTATCTCTCTTTTGGTTAAATCGGTTCTCACGTTAAATTATCACAAATAAACAACCAATATTTTAAAAGCATATAATACTTGTATAAGTCTATGAATTATAGATACTGCAATAAAGACGACAGCATCTGCGGCGTAATGGTCAGCAAAAACGCTACTCTGCAAAGCAAAAGGCACTGAATTAGATTTCCAGTGCCAAAAATTATCGTACTTTATTTTCAAAGTTATAATGTGGTTTTAATACCATCCAAGCAGCTATCGTCAGGCAGGCGGCTAGCTAGAAATAAAATCCTCATTTAATTTTAGTGTGAATTGTAAAAACTAATATGCTATCATAATAACGAACTCTTCTTGTTCTTCTGCTTTATACTTATCCCACTATTTATGTGGGTTCAGCACAGCATGTAAGCTTTTCCCATTTAGTTCTATCTCCAGTCAACTCGTCCTTTACTCCCTCCCTACTCATATCCTCCTTTACACATTCCAGCCAACGTTTCTTTGGTCTCCCTCTGTTTCGATGTCCTTTGACATGCATCTTCAGACCCTACCTAGTTATATGGCTTTTCCCTGTTAACGTATCCATACCAGCCTAACCTCTTACTTCTTAATTTTTCTGTGCCACTTTTACAATTCCCCTAATATATTCCTGATCTTATCTTTTCGCGTTACACATCTATCTCAACATCCGCATCTCCGCCACGTGCTCCAATATTACAGCTGTTATGTATGTAGTAAATAAAGCAAAAGACGACAGTTCCTATAAGAACACGTAATAGTCTCGTATCATCTACGTCCGCTAGGACAGGATATTGGAAATTGTTAGTGAACTCCGCGTCGCTGCGTGTTATACCGATTTCTACAAGTACAATTGTTATAACAATAAACGGATGCAATTGTTCATTTGATTTTACAGAATTACGGCTCCGTTTGGTTTTGTGTAAATCACTGTAAAACTGTTTTTTACGTTTTTTACGAGGGTAATGTTTTTCGCGCGTATGATGTATTTATGTATATAAGCGTGTTTGTAAGTATGTCTGTTCCATTGACCACTCCTGTAGCCTAAACCTCCTCCTCCTCCTGTAGTCATATGATTTTGGAGTGGAATGTCATTGTCTATATGACGACAGTAAAATTCAATATAGCGAACGTAAACTGACAAAAACTTGCAGAGTTGTTACTTCCTGAAGCCCCAATGGCTTGACCAATTTTGAAGAAAGAGGCCTCGTTATTTTTATATTCTTCTCAAGAGTCTTATGAGCAATGTGATGTTAGCTAAAACATCAATTTTACGGACATAAAATGTTGTGTATTATGTAGGTATTGTGCCGCTACACGCAAAATAGATGGCGCGGCGATTACAATACTTATAAATATAGTAGGTATTGTTGAGTTAGTATCCCATAACACAAGTCTCAAACTTAGTTTGGGGCTAGCTCAATCTGTGTGATATTTGCATATATATGGTGAAATTTTTATCGCTTTGGACCTTTAAAGGGGTGATTCAGCCCGTCGATATGAACAATCTTATGGGGACGAATTTTTTTTGAGTTCCCAGCATTAGTCCCATAGAAAAAGTTTTTCATATTGATGGTCTGTGTCGCCCATTTGACTTACTTGACTTATTTTCCTATGTCCCCTAGGTGGGGCAGAGGGCCGCTACAGTGCTTCTCCATCTCGTTCTGTCTTGAGCAACGCGCTTTACATCGGGCCCCCCTTTAAGGGTCCAAAACGATCAAAATTTCACTATATATATTGATTTATTCCTTAATGCTACTTGAAATATTAACGAATAAAATTGACTTGAAATATGACGAAGTCTCCAGGTAAGCTATTACCTTTTATTTGTGACCTTGCAATTACTTGAAGAGTTGGCAATAAAAGCAGATGTTGCGTAAAATAATGGCCATCATTAGTACACGGTACACGGCGATGGCAGCGCACAGATTATAGGTATTTCCTTGTGAATAGCGCCTCATTACAATTGTGGAGAGACTTTCTTCTCTCTGATATTTATGAGCTAGGCTCTTGTCGATATCATTAGGGTTCTGTACCTCAAAAGGAAAATGCGGACCCCATATAGGAGCACTTTGTTGTCCGTCTGTCTGTCTATCAAGAACGCGTGGAAGTATCAAGCTGAAATTCACATCGAAAATCCCTTAAAGCTGTGAATAAAGGGTCTATATTGGTTATTTTTTTATATTTCTAATATAGATTAACGCACAAACTTTTCGTACAAAATTTTTTAGATCATTTTCTTTAATTCTAATTTAGTTTAGTCTAATTAGTTACTTTTGGCTAAATTTTTTACACCGAATATTATTTCCTAAAACGTTTATTGCGAGCCCTTTAATTTGCTATCCAAATTGTCGGAGTGCATCAAAAATAGCTAGTCCATCATCCATCTCAAAAACTAGCGTGCCGATTTTTTTTATTTTGCTTCTGAAGCATTTTTCTAGCTTATGGGTCGGCCTTTAAAATATTTGCGCTTAATTTAAATTGACCTTATATACGATAATACACATCCTTATTAAATATACCAGACCGTTGTTACTCGTACACACAGAACACGCAATGTTGGCAAAAGGGATAATAAATTAGGATTATCTTGCATGCAGCAAACCAAGAATGCGCGGGAATGCGAGTGTATGCGGTAAGGATGGAACACAAACAGTTTCATTATTCAGTAGCACGACGGCTTTTTAGGGTTCCGCACCCAAAGGGTAAAAAATGGACCCTATTAATGTCGCTCCGCTGTCCGTCTGTTTGTCTGTCTGGTTAGCCAGTTGAAAAAGTCACAGATGATGTATTTCTGTTACCGCTATAACAACAAATACAAAAAAATTTAATAAAATCAATATTAAGAGGCTCCCATACAACAAACGTGGTTTTTTAGCTTGTTTTTGCTCGATATTTACCAATAACGGCAACAGGTAGACGCTTAAAATATTCACAGAATATTAGGTTATACTATATTCACTTTAAAAAGAAATAATTAAATAAAATTACCCGGTCAACTTCCGAACGCCCCAATCGGGAAAAATAACAAAAGATAATCAATTGTCTGCGTTTCTCGCGATTGATGAGTTAATATTAAAGGGTCCCATTCAATAGACATGTTTTTTTTTTGTCGTTTTTATAGATAACGGAACCCTTCATGCGCGAGCAACTCGCACTTGGCCCGTTTTTTATATCCTGCGTAAATATTACAATCTTTTTGTTAATTGAAGTATATTTTTTGTTGGATAGGGCAGGCACTTGTAGATATCCCGCCTGAATTTATGGGTTCATTAGGTTATGGCACGGAATAATAAACCTCATGGAAGGGACGTGTAGGCGTGGCCCGCGTGCCGCAGTTAAGCACAGCGAGTCTTAACCAGGCTCAATTACTCTGTTGTTGCTGGTGTGACGCGACGTGTGGCTGCCGGTGTATTACTTTGCGTGTTTCTTAAAAAAACTCTTATAAATGACTCGATGCTCTATCCTCGAGTGCAAAAACAATAGTAGTACTAAGAACTTACTACGATCAGGTGTTTCTTATCATCAATAAGTAGCTATTTACTCTGTATTTCATAAATTTGTTTTAGCATTAACCTCTGTCTATTTAATTGAAAATAAATATTAGAGTAAATAAAAAATTACACGTATGCCTATTGAGATAAAGTCTAAAATTGTATGATCCCTCGATCATGTACGCCATCTAGTGGCGAGTGGTAGAATCAGAAATTACGACACAAGGCGAAGTAAGCCATTCTATTTAATAGGGTTGTGATATCATCGAATATCGATTTGTAAAAGTATTAATTTTTGAATTATATATGCACACGCTTTTTATTGTCACTGTGTACTGGATAATTTAACTTTAATATAGTTGACGTTATTAACGTACTAGCTTTCGCCCGCGGCTCCACCTGCGTCAATGTCGATCCCTCGGGTATAGTACGTTCTTCCCGGGATAAAAGGTAGCATATGTCCTTCTCCGACTCCAGAGAACTTGTATACAAAGTTTCATGATGATCGGTTCAGTAGTTACGGTGTGAAAGCGTAACTAACAAACAAATAAGCAAACAAACAAACTCACTTTCGCATTTATAATATTAGTAAGGATAATACTTAAAATTTAAGACTAAACCTACACAACATTTACAAGCAAAAAGGCACGGCAGTTCGTTGCCCTACAATGCTCAGAAGGCTGGCAGCATTGCCACGATAGATGGTAATGCTGATTTTTGTGCAAGGCCAGTCCTGGTCAAAGAAAACATCTACTGAATTTCAGGCGAAAGTCAGTTGATGTTTCCTGTTATATATTATTTTAAGAAATAAAACTAAAAATTAATTAAATTTTAAATAAAAACCTACCTATAAATATAATCTACCTATAAATATTCGTTCATTTATAATATAAAATACAGATAAAAAATTATAATATAATTATGTTCCCGAGAAACCGCTATATGTCCTAACCAAACTGGAAACAACTAAACAAAGTATGCTTCCGGTGGGAATTGAACCCACGACCCCCAGGTCAACAGGCAAAGCCTTAACCACTAGACCACGGGGGCTGTTAATTATTTTTATATTTTATTTTTTATATTATTTTAAATATTGTTTAATTATGTATGGTAGTTTAAGTGGTGAAATAATAAAATATAAGAAATAATGAACAAATCAAACAGATTGAGCCAAAGTAAGTTCAAGACTTGTGTAATGGGATACTAACTCAACGATCCTATATTTTATAATAAACTAGCTTTCGCCCGCGGCTTCGCCCGCGTCAATATCTGGAATAGTACTTTTTACGTAACAAATAAACTCACTTTCGCATTTATAATATCAGTTTATAATATTAGTAAGGATAGATAATATAGATAAACATCCAAGTCCCACGTCAAATCTGAAAAATATCATTTTCCATCTTGACCTGACCGGGGTTCGAACCCGGGACCACTCGTGTCGCAGGCTGGCATGTTAACTACTGCCCCACAGAGTTCGACTGAAGTCGGTCAGTATAGATCACAACAGTGAGGTCATTTTTAGAAACCAAGATGGCGAATGCTACTTTTCAACAATAATTATTGAATTACAATGAATTAACACCAATTTTAGAATCGATCGATTTCCTAGCGTCATTAGCAAAAAGATATGAACCCAATCCCTATTTGAGTAGCAATGACATTGTTGATAAAACATTCTAGAAGAATAAATAATGGAGTTCAAATTGAAACCTTAAATCTTAGTAAATAGGGTGTAAAATTGTGTACAACTTTTAAGTACGACATCTTTTGGCGAATAGCTGAACTAAGTAGTCTGAGATCGTTAAAAGCACATTGAAAGAAGCCGACGTAGCATATGCACGCTGTCATAAAATCCACAAAGTGTTATTGCTTAATTCTACTTTATGGCGCAAGAAATAAGGTTTTTCTTTTTGTAATGCAAACTGATTGTTATTTCTTTGTGGTTCCAAGAAATTATAAGCTTTCTAATTCGTTAAATTTCAGTGTGCGTAAAATGTTATTGTGTGAGTTTGGCGACAGTGGTTTTCAAGATAAATATATGCTATGCCACTTCCTCTTGTTTTTTAAATTCCGTGGGTTATGGTCACCGGTGCTATCATCATCTGCTTGTCGACTGTTGCAGGAATGGCATTGAGTACGCCGCCCGGCCTCCCTAACAGCTACTTGCGTTTCCCCTATTCACCTGAGTGAGTAGTATCCTAATACCTCCATTTCTTTACCAAATCCTAACTAATATTATAAATGCGAAAGTGAGTTTGTTTGTTTGTTTGTTACGCTTTCACGTTGTAACTACTGAACCGATCATTATGAAATTTTGCATACACGTTATCTGGGGTACGGAGAAGGACATAGGGTACATTTTATCCCGGGAAAAAGTACTGTTCCCGAGGGATTGACATTGACGCGGGCGAAAGCTAGTCTAACATATTCCTATCTTTCCCTAACTTAAAGATGCTTCCGATTGCCAGCAGCGTTGGAAGCAAAAGCCAAAGAAACTGCGCTCGCCGACCCACCTGACAAATATATATATATATATATATATATATATATATATATACGGACCAATCACACAGATTGAGCTAGCCCCAAAGTAAGTTCGAGACTTGTGTTATAGGATACTAACTCAACGATACTATATTTTATAACAAATACATATATAGATACACATCCAAGACCCAGGCCAATCTGAAAAAGATCATTTTCCATCTTGACCTGGCGGGGGATCGAACCCGGTCACTCCGTGTCGCAGGCTGGCGTGTTGACCGCTGCGCCACGGAGCTAGTCAAACAAACAAACGTGGTGAATATCGTAGTATCGTCCCTTAGAATGAAGAACCCTGGGGAAGGTCTCTATCCATCGGTGGACTGATTATAGCTGTATTGATGATGATGATTTATGAGTTCCTACTCTGATATACTTTAAAATGTACCGGTCGCCTGCAAAAGTCCATATAGAAGTTCCGTAAAAAGTCGTGTGCAGCTACAGATACTATTTAAAAATAATAGCAATTTCAACCTTAAACATGTAGGATAAGGTTCATGATATTTTAAAATATGTATGCCTACCCCAGCACTGCAATCAATTTTCACCTTAAGGCTATGGACTTTTGCAGGTGACCGTACTTAGACCACTACCCGTGAAGGAAAAATCCTGCGCACTAGTAAATTTTTTACTAGTGTATGAAATGGAGATAGCATTGACCAGACAACTCCGTTATTGCTGCCTATAAACTCATTGTATGCGTTTCTCGTTTCTCAGGATTATCTTATCTCTATGATTTCTCTTCATTTAATGACACCGACAAGTGCTTAGCTCTTAAATGTCAGAGAGACTACTAAAAATTTTGATCAAATATAATGGTAGATACACTTCGCGCACCGGCAATACAGCGCACTAATAGAGTTTCGGAGTTGTTTTGGCCAGTTTCAATAAACCGCGCTAGCACTCACACGTCTTGCGATGACGAAGGTACAGTGAAAAGAAGCAAAAACTACGCACCAAAAGTAAAAAAAAAGATGGCGTTATATTTTCAGTATGTACCGTATTTGTCGTTGTTTGTAAGTATGCATGATGTTTTGACGGGGACATTATTAAGGCTTAATTTTGTATGAGACTGTGTTTCTACCATTATATTTGATCGAAGGCTCTAAAAGTTATCAATTGTACACAAGTAAATTCGAATGTAGTTGTCCTTTCTAAATATTATTTCTTCTTCTTCTCGTGTCAAAATGGCTATTCTTTACACTAATCTTGACCAGAAGTTGGCCACATCCACTGCACAATGTTCGCCTCAACAGTATCTCTACAGTACAAGAAGTGGCGCAGCCAAATATCATAACACAGTAAAAGCCGCACAAAACACGTAAAGTTGACAAAAGGGAAAATAAATTAATATCTTCCATATGCGAGATGCCCACATGCAAGAATTTGCGAAAATGCGAGGGCATGCGGTACGGATGGAAAACAAGCCGTTTCATTATTCCGATGCCTAGGGGCTTGTTCAATGTTATGTAAATCTTTGTAAAATTTTCAATGATTCGGTTGTTATTGGCGAATATTTTGTCAGAAATTGGAGGTCCTGTACTCTTTGACATTACAACGGTTATCCCAAAAAACCGGCCAAGTGCGAATCGGATTCGCGCACGTAGGGTTCCGTACCATTATGGATTAAAACCAGCCAAGTGCAAGTCGGACTCGCGCACTAAGTGTTCCGTACCGTATCTATAAAAACGGTTTAATATTAATTTTATTTTTATATAATTATTTTTTTTAAAGTTAATATATAATCAAATATTCTGTGTATATTTCAAGCATCTTCCTGTTGCCGTTATCAATACCGAGCAAATTTTAGCAAAAAAATCGTTTGTTGTATGGGAGCCCCCTTAAATATTTATTTTATTCTATTTTTTAGTATTTGTTGTTTTAGCGGCAACAAAAATACATCATCTGTGAAAATTTCAACTGTCTACCTATCACGGTTCATGAGATACAGCCTGGTGTCAGACGGACAGACAGAGACAGACAGACAGACAGACGGGCAGCGGAGCGAAATTAATAGGGTCCCGTTTTTACCCTTTGGGTACGGAACCCTAAAAACGGTTCAAATGTTTCCACTCCATTGGCTATATTACTCCGCAGTAGTGTCACACTGCGGAGTAACACAGACAAAGTGTAAAGGTGTTTAACTATAAACCTGGCTTCAACGAACCAGTGATAATTCTCAATCTTTGAGGGCAACATCTGCCTTGGCGTATGCTAAGCGTATGGGCATACAGGAATTGCGTATTCTCCAGCCGGTTATCACAACGCCAAGCTGCTTGCTGCACCAGACAAAATTACCAAACACCGTTGCATTCACAGAGACATTAGAAATGGCAAGAAGCTGCGCTCGATCAGCTCACTTGAATCACCTAAGTAGTTCGTCCTGCGATCAAAGTCCAAGGAACTGTCAAAGGAACAAAAGTAAGATTTACGTGCAAATAAAAAATGGAAAAGTGCCGACGTGTCCGTTAGCATAAACGTGTAAAGTGAGAAGTCCAAGTGAAACCCTGACCAAAGGAGGAGTTTCTACTTAATTATGTTGCGTTGGTAGTATGCTTGATATGAGGCCACGCTGGTTTTCATAGAAATCACGCGTGATAACACTTCTAATGTATTTGTTGTTCTGTCGTTGCATTAGTGTTTAGTGCACTATTTGGTGTTTATAAAATCTTATTTATAAAATTCTCGTGTCGCGGTGTTTGTTACCAAACTCCTCCAAAACGGCTGGACCGATTTTTATGAAATTTTGTGTGCACATCGGGTAGGTCAACATCTATCATTATAGCGATACGAAGTTAGTATATGCATTATATAATTTCTGCGGTATAATAAAGCGATGACTGACCATTTTTAAATTTTCTCGTTGTGGACAGTACTCCGGAGTGAGTAGTACAAGAGTATTTATTCATCCAAGGGTAGAGTGAAGCTACGTCTCAAGCTGCGTCGAGAATGCAGGAACTTGAAATGTATAGACAACTATTTTCGTTCTTCGTGAAAAGAGGAATATGCGACGCTTTACGTTGACTGATATGTAAATTAATTAAAACACAATATCTCTCTAGTAGAAGTCGCTTCCACTGTCTGTTCGTATATAAACTACTTAACGAATTTTTTCCAAAATATACAAGAGGATGGTTTATATGTATATTCTACTGACTTATTTGCACCCGTGCGAAGCAGGGACGGGTCGCTAGTAAATTATATTATGAACAGCATATTAGAAAAAAAGATATTATTTCTAATAAATTATCTTTCATATACTGAGGTATTAACCCAGTCATAGGGTTGTTCATGTATGGACATGAAGTATTGGGATATACCACTTCAGGGCCATTTATTACTACTATACAAACATAACTTCCAACGATATGACAAGTTGACAGGTACGCGTCAAACGACAGTTGTCTGTGGTCTTTTATTTTTTTGTTTCAGCTATAAAAGACGAGTGAATTGGCACAGTACGTGAGACGTACTACAAAACCGACTTCAATCATATTACTGAACCGATTGTGATAAAACTTAAAAGGGACCAACTTGAAAGTATACCTACCCTCTCAAATGAAAATCAAAGGCAAGGTATGAAATCTGTTGGAGGTGGGAACTGGTTACACCAGAGTTCAATGTGAAAGGATTTTAGGTCTTTAGGAGATCCTAATTAAAAAAAACTGTTGCGTCTTTTAAGATTACTAATACATCTGTATTAGTAATCTTAAAAACTATCATTACAATAGGCTAGTTTCCTGGGTCGTAATAATAACATAACAATTAGTCCGTCAGTTAGATAATCAAAAAATATTGGACACGTATTTTTTCTTTTGTCAAATAAACAATAAATAATAAAATTAAAGCGCGTCAAAGTTCAGGAGTGGGGGCTCGTGACGTCAAAGTTTGCTAAAAATTGTAGCAAACTATGACGTCACACGGAACTTCAAAGGGCTATATCTTTATCATTTTTTGTTCAATCGACAAAAGAAAAAATACGTGTCCAATATTTTTTGAATATCTAACTGACGGACTAATTATCTTTTTTTAGGAAACTAGCCTATTGTATAAGCTCAAACGTCATAAAGACCTAGGCTCTGTCTATCCTGCAAGGGAAAAAGACGTGAGACTATGTATGTATTTGACTAGCTCCGTGGCGCAGCGGTCAACACGCCAGCAAGCGACATGGAGTGCCCGGGTTCGATCCCCGGCCAGGTCAAGATGGAATATGATCTTTTTCAGATTGGCCTGGGTCTTGGATGTGTATCTATATATGTATTTGTTATAAAATATAGTATCGTTGAGTTAGTATCCCATAACACAAGTCTCGAACTTACTTTGGGGCTAGCTCAATCTGTGTGATTTGTCCGTAAAGTAAAAAAAATGTATAAGCTACCAAACAATCAACGATGCAACCGGGAACACGCTTGGACGAGGTCGAGGAAATGTCGGTCCTTATGCAGTCGGTTCGCTGCAAGCCACGCTTCAAGTTTGGCAATAACATGCGCAAACACTGAGATGGCGAAGTTCCAAATTACGCAAACAGTGATTACGCAAATAAGCTACTTCCGAAAGCTACTTGAACAGTTTTTATCGTAAATTAGTTGATCAAAGATTTAAAAGTTTTGATCAACAAATTTACGATGTAGTCAATGTCTACACAATACAAAAATATGTCTAAAATATCTACGATATAGTTATCTAGGATACTAAACACCGTTGTAAAAATGAGACACATTTTTAATAATCTTTAAAAATGTTTGATTGTGCGAGCGAGACAGCCAACCAAGTGTCCAATGCCTCTTATTCAATCAAAGTATGTACAGTTGTTATCTATGCACTTTTGAACACTTCACATCATTAATCCTTCGAGCTGTTTCTGCAGCGTTCGTGCGTGCCGCGAACGATGAAACTCGTATTCGAAAATAATGCGTTATTTTAAGATTTCCATTTTGTGCTCAGAACGATGTCATAGCAAAATTAAATGGCGCGAAAACAAATGAATTATCACACTAATAAGTACTACGAGCTTAAAATTAAAATAAATTTGAGCTTGGATTGCCTACTTTGCCGAATGTAATGCCAAAATAGCGACGGCTTGCCTTCCGTCACTTTTTCCTATCCCATTTGCCATCTGTAAAAAGCTTATAAGATTTGTTGTCGCGGTTGCCCTCTCCTAAATCTGATCCCTGGGCCAGATTTAGGGAAGGGCAACCGGCGCAAAAAAGGGGCCAAGGTCTGGAAAAAATCTAATTCAGAGTAGTAAATAACTTCCCCTTGATATTTTTTGCGCGTTTTATCTTTAGCTACAGTACTTTGTACTTTATTTCTTCTTCTCCCAAGACTGTTTATCCCATTTAATTTGGGGTCAGCCTTCCTCGTACGTTTTCGTAACAAAATAAGATTTTGTTTTGTTTCTGTGTTGATGTCTGCCATCTTTAGGTCTTTTCCAATAGTCCAATAGTCAATGATTATGTAGTAAGGGGTCGGCCAGGGCCTCGGGTATTTGCATCACCACTCTTGTCATGTGATCCTTGTCCCTTCTCATGACGTGACAGTACCATCTTATGCGATCACGATACTTTGTACAAACAAAATAATATAATATATCCATCTATACAATAAATCCATACTATCCATACTTTCATACTAATAGTATAAATGCAAAAGTAACTCTGTCTTCTTTTCACGCTTTAACTATTGAACCAATTTGGATGAAATTTGGTATGGAAGTAGTTTGAGGCCCGGTGAAGGACTTAGGGTACTTTTCATTCCGGGAAATTTTACTGTTCCCCAGGGATCGACACTAACGCAGGCGGAGTCGCGGGCAACAGCTAGTACACATAAATTATTTATTGGAAAACATTGAAAAAATTGATCATTTTTTTGGAAAATAATTTATGGGCCTCCGCTCGTTTGGTTCTCTGAGGGCTCCAGACCTTCTAAATCATTGTATACACCTTTTTGGAATTTTTGTGTTTCCTATTTGTCAAACATTTAGTTCGCTAAATAACGGTCCTTATTCGCTAGGTTTCCTGCAAGCTCCGCGCTGCAAGTTCACCCGCAGCATAACATGCACAAACTGAGATGGCGGAGTTCCGAATTATGCTAACAGAGATCAGAACAAATAAGCTGCACCCGAAAGCCAATCTCCTTGAACCAGTCGTGTCGAATAATTCATGCATAAATACGAAACTTTAATATCTTTGTGTCTAATATTATACCATTTTACGCTTATACATTTGAAGTAGAAGCCTAAAATTTTTATTTTGATTTCATCCTTACTAATATTATAAATGCGATAGTGAGTTTGTTTGTTTGTTTATTTGTTTGTTTGTTACGCTTTCACGCCGTAACTACTGAACCGATTATCATGAAATTTTGCATACAAGTTTTCTGGAGTACGGAGTAGGACATACTAGGACTGTACTGTATAATAGGACCTTTTATCCCGGAAAAGTACTAATCCGATCGACATTGACGCGGGCGGAGCCGCGGGCGAAAGCTAGTTTTTATATAATTTAATGTTTCTTTTGACGTGATAACGTTTTATAAATCGATGAACGCCGACTGCTCGCACGAAAAACTGTCACGTTCCGTGTACAAGCGAAAGCGCGGAACAAGCGATAGAGAGGCACGATCGGCCTAAGGTTGGCCTAAGGTTGGCCTAAGCGTTCGCCAGTGACGCATGCACGGCACGACGCATGTCTATTCCACCGTTATTACGTAAAATTATCATCCATAGACCTATTTTTAAGTTTTATTTTAGACTAGCTTTCGCCCGCGGCTCCGCCCGCGTCAATGTCGATCCCTCGGGAATAGTTCTTTTTCCCGGGATAAAAGGTAGCCTATGTCCTTCTCCGTACTCCAGAGAACTTGTATGCAAAATTTTATGATGATCGGTTCAGTAGTTACGGCGTGAAAGCGTAACAAACAAACAAACTCACTTTCGCATTTATAATATTAGTAAGGATTAGAGTTTTAGTATATACCTAGTTATTACTGTTTCATTTTGTATTGTTCTATTAAAATATCAACTTCTGAAGTTATTTTGATTATATTTTGTAGATATGCAGATATATTAGAGCAATATTAAATTTATCCCAGAAATCCTCGTTTAAAGGGCTAAAATAAATGTTGAAATTTTGTGGCGGGAATTGGGGAAAAGTAGTGATAAAACTACGCAACTACTTATTTCTATTAAATTCGTCTATTATTTTCTGTAATAGTAAAGTTAGTGTAGATTTTTTTTTTATTTAATTGTATTCCTTTTGTGGATATCACTATTTTTCTTGTATTGATATCGATGTATCGAATTCTTTTATAAATACTATGACGAACAAACATAATATTTACAAATATGTATTGCGTGGGCAATGACAAGGTACTTGATTTCGAATGCTTAAAAACCTTATTAAATAATACTACGTAGACGAGGTCGTTGACAAAAAGTAGTATAATAAACGAACATAACAAAACTTTCGACGTCTATTACCGTTAATATGTTAACGGTTATAAACGTCGGAAAGTTTTGTGTAAATGCTATTATTTTACCACAATATTTCTCCGTGATGTTATGTTTTTTTTCTCGACATTACAGCATATTACTCGTATGTATATAAGTCACATCTCAGAAGTTCATTAGGTACATAATACAAAGGTTGTAAGAAAAGTTTGTAAATCCATACTAATACAAATCCATGCTAATATTTTAAATGCGAAAATTACTCTGTCTGTCTGTCACGTTTTCACGATTCAACCATTACACCAATTTAAATGAAATTTGGTGTGGAGATAGTATGAAGCTCGGAGGAGGATATGTCTTTCCCCGGGCCTCAAACTACTCCCAAAGGGTAGCTTCCGTTACGGGAAATTTTACTGTTCCCGAGAGATCGACATTAACGCGGGCGGAGCCACGGGCAATAGCTATATATAATTAAGTAGCTATTTCAACACATATTATTAATATACTTTTTAAAGTTCTAGCTCTGGTTTCCTATTTCTGACTAGCAGACAATGCTCATAGCATTAAGCCCGCCTATAGTTACAATTGTATTATGGAACAATCGTTTATAGATGGCATCAAAAATTAGCTGTCAGGGATGTCATCCTCAATTGCTTGGCCGCGGTGGTTGAATAGTTCAAAAGTAGTAAAAAGTATGCCTATACCTTAATTTATTCAACAAATTCCTATCGAAAATCGAAAACACAAAAAAACCAAAGAAACTCCACTCGCCTACCCGCCTGCCAAGCGTGGCGAGTATGGCAATATCCTCCCATGGAACGACGAATCCTAGGAAGAGGCCTTTGTCCAGAACTTCTTACAGCCGAAATGATCAAACCCTAAAAAAACTGGTTGTCTGTAAAGTTAGTTTACGAACGATAATTTTACGTGATAATGAGTTAAGAGCCGAACGTGTCTCTCTATCGCTTGTTCCGCGCTCTCGTTTGCACACGGAACGTGACACTTTTTCATGCGTGCAGCCGGCGTTCATCGATCAGTATTATCAGTATTAAGTTTAAGATTATATGATGTAAACCAAATGTGGTATAATTCCATAATAATATTTATCTTTCTATTAAGAGCGTCAATGTTGGGATCCCATACTACAGCATTAGTGTCGTCAGCAAAAATTACTAATTTTACGTCAGGTTGCGATGATGTCACATAATTAATTAAATCGTTAATAAAGATTTCTAAGACATTATTCTGTCACAAAAATCCATGTTGCTATAACTACTCCTGCTCCTGCAGCTTTTGAGGCTGTTTTTCCAACGGCAGGGGTAATTGAAGAAAATATCGCATTATAGTTATTTGCTTTCCGACAATATATTGTAAGCGACTGTGTCGCTGCATTCTGAAAAAAAAACATCCAATTTCCGAATCTTTTCCAATAACCGACTTTTTTGTTGAGAACATCAACATTTCATTTACTTCTTCCGAGATTTTATTAACAAACTTTCTTGTAGACTCCTTTTTGGTGCAGTTTCCTCAAAGTTCCATTATTGCTTATTGCACTGCTTTAAAAATAAGACTGGTCTTGATATACTTTCATACTTTATTTGTTTTTCCAAGAACTCACTTTGTCATCCAAGTTTTTGGCTTTTGGTCAATTGATGTAGAAATATCTAGATACACAAACCAGCATTTAAAACATAATCTTTGCAAATAAATGTTAAACTTTCTCGGAGTGAAGATGTTATAACATTTCTCGTGTAATGTCTTTGTCATTAATAATGATTTATAATAGATAATGATTCGATATATATATATATATATATGTCGCAGGCAAATTGAATGATTCCGCGTTTTACAAACGGCGTCGTCTGTTTATAAACGCTCGCTCTTTTGGAATATGCCGAAGGCAAATTGACAACTCGTTCAATTGTTAACATTTCAACATTGATGGTTAAAGTAGGGTGGCTATCATAAAAAAACAAATTGGACAAATCACTTTTTTTCAGCAATCACGTACCTATTCAAATAGGAATAACTTAAAATACATGTTTAGGCACTCAAGTAATTTAAATATTGTAAATGAGTAGGTTACGATGGGACATAGTGGGGTTGTCTGAAGTCCGAAGAGAGGGAGAGGGCACGACAACCCTTAAGTCTGGTAACCTACTCTACCACCGGGCGGGAGGGTGACTTAAAAAGTCACAGCATGGTGTCGGGTTTCCCGTCCACAGTGTAGTGTACTTACTTACTTACTATACGTATTAACACTGTCTCTCTATCACACCTAGTGCGGGACACGTCTTCACCCAGTGCCGATACCCGAAAGACTGCCTACTGTCATACTGACATTTGTGTTCCCCACCAGTGCGCGTGAGACAGCGTGTGTATCTATTTCATAGATACAGACACTACACACAGGTCATCACAATGCTGGAAATACCGCCATCGACAGTATTTCCAGCAGGGTGACATACCTAATACTCAGAGTATCTAAAAGTTACTCGCTGAAGGTCATACAGGTGTACATGCCGACCGGGAAATACTCAGATGAAGAGATGTATGAGGACATTAGTAGGGCCATACACGCTTCCAAGACCTATTTTACGGTGGTTTTGTGCTAACAATATTCCGCAGGAGTCCTCCGAACACCAGATTCCATGGACATCTTAGCGTTTTTTACGTGCCGGATAACCTCAAAACCTCTGTCCACGGCTTTTTTCAGCTCCTACTTGAGAATCATAAAATTTTCTTAACTTACTATGATAATTTTCATAAATAAACAATCCTTTTTTGTAAAAAGTCCTTGGAACACGCAGGATTTGCACTGTTTTCAATATTTTTCTGTTTCACAAAATCGACGCCATTATGATTGTTTTGATTAGCAGCGCCGCGCGAGGTAAGAAAAAGAACTAAATACTTCAATTTGCCGCGTCATTTTGTAAACGGCGATTGAATTGTCTATCAAATATTAGGCATATTATATACTGACAAGGCAATTCACAGTTTGCCTTCGGCATATTGCAAAAGAGCGAGTGTTTGTTAACAGACAACGCCGTTTGTAAAACGCGGAATCATACAATTTGCCTGCGATATATATAACAAACCTTGAAATAATGAGATAAACATATCTAACTTAAATAAATGTAGTAAGCATTTGTTACCTAAAGTTTAATTACATCGAGTACACTTTTACGAGAAACGGACGTGCGGTACTTGTCAACTTTGTAGGTAAAGACAAATTTTTGTCATGTAAGGTACATGACAAAAACTCTTTAAGACTTTTACTTAGCACTAAAACTAGACAGTAAAACAACATAGACATTTTACCTATATTCGTGGAATACAATTACAATAGAAACAAATAACTTTTAGGACTCACGCTAAGATTTGTTCCTGTGGCTCAATATATGTAAATTGTAACCTACATTTGTGAAAGTCAATCTCTCAACGCTCCCAGTAGCATTATCCTTCTCCTAGGTTGCACTTGCCTCAATTATATGCATACGGTGTCGGTTCAAACTGTTTCTTAGTGTAAGCCACTAACCCACTTCTCAAAACCGATTCCCTTAAATGCAGCTAGACAGTAAAAATGCGCAAATTCAAAATTTGAATTCGAAGAATAATATGCAAAGCAATTTAGACCTAACTTCATTATATTATTAAAATTTAAAAAAAAAATTTCGGCCGCCTGTCACGTCGGCGACTTTGGCGAGCACTGATCAGTACTTGAGTAGTCAACAGGGGCACAATAATGATATCTAACAGTATTCTGTCTACATACAAACGATCGAAATTCGAGTCACCCCTACGCGCCTCACACTCCTATACTCTCAAAACACAACCGACGGTTCGCAGTCAAAGATGCGCTGTAGTCGGTGACGACTGACAAACGAATGTGTGATTGTTTTTAATATTTGTAGATATTGTTATGTATAAACACATCAATTTAGGTAGAAAAATAAATAAAATTCTAGGGAATCATGACAATCCGATGCGGCTAGCACCATTCCGAATTTCCGATTATTTTAAATAGAAATATAATAATCACATAAAAAAATTATAATCACAATACTAGAAGTAGGCACGCAGGTGAAATTAAAACACTGTAGACGTGGGTAGCCCTGGCGCGTGTTTATGTACCGCGCGGCCGTAGGTATTTAATTCAAGGACAGGGCCGAGTTACAATACTGTTAGATATCATTACCGTGACAAAGGTGAGCACTGGTCAGTGCTTCCGCAGCTGAAAGGTTTAAACAAAAACCTCGTAACTTGCAAGTTAAGAGTTATCTTGGAATTGTATCGCTTGCTTTCAGTCAATTGACTGTCGGGAGAGTTGAGAAAATATTTGCTATTCCGTGTTCGTGGGCAGAACATTTCTGAGTACGATAGTAAGTTAGCCAAAGGTAAAACTTAGTTGCCAAATTGGATTAGGTAAAATTTGACTCCGAGTTCTTGTTTTGGATGTTTCGATGCTGGTAATGAAATGTTATAGACAGAATAAATATTGTGATATACTTTGTGGCCAGGATGAATATTATGATTTATTTTAAGCTTGACTATACTGACTGTAAATGCGTAAGGCGAGCTCCGTGGCACAGTTGTTAACACGCCCCGGGTTCGATCCCCGGTCAGGTCAAGATGGAAAATGATCTTTTTCAGATTGGCCTGGGTCTATTATTCTAGGGTATCTTTTTATAATTATTTTTTACACAATAGGAAATAAACTTAAACTAATAACTGACAGTGTCGCATAATCTCCATTGAGATTTTCTGTACACTGACATTGCCAAACTAAATTGGTAAGACTTAAACCATTCACGCACATATTTAAGCAAAAACGTATTTGTATACAAGATGTGAGTGTGATAAGAGTATAAGACCCGCACCTATATATATGTATTTGTTATAAAATATAGTATCGTTGAGTTAGTATCCCATAACACAAGTCTCGAACTTACTTTGGGGCTAACTCAATCTGTGTGATTTGTCCCTATATATTTTATATTTTTTATTGTTTAATCATAACTCGCTTCTAGGGTAGGCAATATAGGTACATAAAAATGGTATCTAAAGGAGGATTAAGCAATCTAAGTCAGAAGCTGAACATTTAAAATACCACAACCTAAACCATATTTCCATAGTTTCAAACACGTCCAATCGTCCAATTTGATGTCAATTTACTTTTTTGACCAAATAGATAACAGATAAAACTACCAATATCAACGAACATTGATGTAAAATGAACGATGTATTCACGAACACAGGTGTGGCGAATTGAAATACTGGCTAAAATATGCCCCAAAGGCGTTCTGAAAACGTGACACCTTCACCTATCACGTGCCGGATTGATGACATAGGTCTGATAGAGCCACCTTCACAGCCGAGAGAATCTATTTTGGTAGCAATGACTAGTATACTTCGCTGGACTGACCATATCCTTCAAGAAAATTTCATTATAGGTAATGGTTTAGTAAAGGCGTGAAAACGTGACAAAGATCGAGATATTTGATGAGGCAAAGAATTTAACAACAATAATAAATCGGTATGCCTTAAGGCGCTGTATCCCTTAACCGTTTGTAGCGGACATCGCGCGATATATTATATACTCGTACTGAAATAACGTTGAAAGTGGCGATACCGGTTGGCCTGTCACCAGTCTCATTTCAAACCCGTCTCTGCCATTTCCGTGTTAATTTTCACTTTTAATTTAATAATTCAACAATTAACCATATATTGTATTTTTTAGGTAGCCATCTTGTTCATTTAGTAAAAAATTTCCTAGTTGTCGCTAAAAATATCAAGTAATTCACGACGAAACTTTTTCTAGATATAACTCTTTTGCAATTTTACTTTGCTTGGATTTAAATACTTTTTTGAAAATACTTTGATGTAATCATTTAATTTGATCTTTGAACTGTACCTCATAATTTTTTCATGCTATTATTCCAGCTTTATTTTTTTCGTCGCACAATTAGCCTTATTTGAAAAATACGTTTTACGGTATTCTTCCGATGAACAGCGTTTTAAATTTAGCAGCTGCGATATATTCAGTCCAGTGCAGCTAGTTGATTTGACATCAACGGTATTGTAGATTTAGTGCCTAAATGTGTTCGGTTTTTCTATTTTATTCAACCAAGATTTCAGTAACATACCAGAATGATTTATTGTATCAAAATGGGGTAAATTATGCTGGGTAAATTTTTGGTCACAAAAATTTACCCAGCATAATCGATTTTCATGAAATGCTGAATGTAATGTGAGTAAAAATAAATGTTTTACGCCACCGCTCTTTAACAAGTGAAATATTAATAAACAAAACCGACTTCTTTTTTGACAGTTTACGTTCGCACTATAATTTTTTTGCTCACGTCTCATAGCCTTTGACACCTCGGCGAAAAATACGAATCTAAGATTACCTTGCACTTTAAAATCGGTCAAGCCGTTTAGGCTACAGGAGGCAACAATAACATACATACATACGCGCGAAAAACATTACCCTCCTTCTGGGTAAGTCAGTCGGGTAAAAATATTTATTTAATAAAATAAGTTTTACTCTTCTATTAAGACGGTACTGCACGAAATTGATAATATTTACGTGTTTTTAAATCACTAGTACTATGCGCTGAATTAATTAAATACATCAAAAGTATTTGTATAATTTAAATCGATCCTTGAACAAGATCGCTCCCTTGTTGGAATTTGAAACAGTAACATATGAAATTTAAAATGATGAATGAATGAATGAATGATTTATTTGAAATTCATACACAGTAGATACAAGTAAAAAACAAAAAATTGTACTTAATATTAGATAAATTTAAAAAGATTACCAGCTCTGTGTCCGTTCTCAAATAGGTCCCAACTCAGCATTTGCTGGCGATAAACCAGCGCTGATCTTCCGTTAGAACCCATGATGACGTCACGGGTGTGCGCAACTTACAAATAAAAATGATATATATATGGTATGATATCTAAAAGCATTTTGCTTCGAAAACTTTGTAATTTTTACGTCGTAAACAATAATTCTCACATGACAATATTTATATGTACGGCTCGGAGGTCGCCCCCTTTTTTTTTTAAATAAAGATTTAAATATGAAAATATTAAGACTTTTCATCTTTTTTCCTAATCGCCGAATGGTTCTGCGCAGCCTAGTGGCTTTATTTAAAATATAAAAGTGGTCTAAACACTGTCTCCACTGAATCCTTACTAATATTATAAATGCGAAAGTGAGTTTGTTTGTTTGTTTGTTTGTTACGCTTTCACGCCCTAACTACTGAACCGATCATCATGAAATTTTGTATACAAGTTCTCTGGAGTACGGAGAAGGACATAGGCTACCTTTTCTCCCGGGAAAAAGTACTGTTCCCGAGGGATCGACATAGACGCGGGCGGAGCCGCGGGCGAAAGCTAGTTCTATATATTTCTCGTTAGATTTTCTTTCTTTTTAATAAAGTGTTGACACCATCTCACTCCCAGAAAATCATATTTTGTTGATATTTTCGCCCCATACAATTACGACATTGATTGTGGAAGGCTGAACTGTGACAAGACCCTTGTCTCCGTCGCGACATTTGATAACTTAGCAATTTACTCCACCCCAGCTTATTATATTCCGAGGTCATCCAAGAAGGATATGGGTCCGTAATCACAAGCTATGAAAATACCAATTATGGACCCCCTGGAATCCGTGATATCTACTAAACAAGATTGGCTACATTGATAACCCGATTATGTCTTAATAATACTCGTATTATAATGTCAAGGGGGGTAGGCGTAAGGCCCTTGGCCGGCCGTAACTACATAAACTGCCTCCGTGGACCAGTGGTTAGGGCGTATGCCTGTAGACCCGGGTTCGTGGGTTCGATTCCCACGGAAAGCATACTTTGTTAAGTTGTTTCCAGTTTGGTTAGGACATTGCAGGCTTGAATCACCTGATTGTCTGATAATAAAGATGATTCCGTGCTTCGGAAGGCTAATGTGCCTTCCGAAGCACGGAAGCCGTTGGTCCCGGCTGCCATCTGGCAGCGTCAGAAGCCGAGAGACGGTTCCAAAGAACTCTGACACCAGGGTGTGCATGGTCGATTGACTGTGTCACCTACACGAAATAATGATGATGACTCCATAAAGAGGGTGACCCCAGGCTCTGACTCACCACAGCTAAGAACGCAACCGTAAAAGTTCTCAGATGAGAAAGGTATCATAATCTGTACTAATATAATATTATAAAGAGAAAAGATTATATTGTTTGATTGTTCGTTTGCATTGAATTGGTGGAAGAGTGGTGGTAGCTCCACCATTCCGGTAATATGGCGTAGAGAGAGCAATCTAGCTCCGTGGCGCAGCTCTTTTTCAGATTGGCCTGGGTCTTGGATGTGTATCTATATATGTATTTGTAATAAAATATAGTATCGTTGAGTTAGTATCCCATAACACAAGTCTGGAACTTACTTTGGGGCTAGCTCAATCTGTGTGATTTGTCCGTATATATTAAAAAAAATATATATTATTAAAGTGGTGGTAGCTTCACCATTCCGGTAATATGGCGTAGAGAGAACAATCATGTGGTTTTTATATAATTATGCGGGACTCGCACCCGCTACGAATTAAAGTTATTATAATTAACTAGCAGTGCCCCCGACTCCGTTCGCGTACATTTTATGTTTGTATGGGAGCTACGTCTTATCATAACTAGAAGAAAAAATTAGTAGCCTAGTATTAGTAGCCTATACTGTGTCCTGTACTTCTATTTAGAATTTTGTTCTGTATGTTCCTCCATAACTCTTAAACGAATCAACTGAATTTTATGAAACTTGGTAGATAAACATTTAGAACTTCTAAATGTTTATCTACCAAGTATTAAACGAATCGACTGAATTTTATGAAACTTGGTAGATAAACATTTAGAACTTCTAAATGTTTATCTACCAAGTATTAAACGAATCAACTGAATTTTATGAAACTTGGTAGATAAACATTTAGAACTTCTAAATGTTTATCTACCAAGTATTAAACGAATCGACTGAATTTTATGAAACTTGGTAGATAAACATTTAGAACTTCTAAATGTTTATCTACCAAGTTTTATAAAATTCAGTCGATTCGTTTAAGAGTTATGGAGGAACATACAGAACAAAATTCTAAAAATCGTCAATTTAGTTTCAGTATCATGTATAGAGCTTATAAACACGATATCTTTGAAAACAAAATATTTTTTACACCATGACCAACCCTTAAAGATTCATTATGGCTAGCTCCGTGGCGCAGCGGTCAACACGCCAGCCTACGACATGGGGTGCCCGGGTTCGATCCCCGGCCAGGTCAAGATGGAAAATGATCTTTTTCAGATTGGCCTGGATCTTGGATGTGTATCTATATATGTATTTGATATAAAATATAGTATCGTTGAGCTAGTATCCCATAACACAAGTCTCGAACTTAGTTTGGGGCTAGCTCAATCTGTGTGATTTGTCCGAATTTATTTATTTATTATTAGTATTGATGATATCGCCTACTATAATGCCTACAAACCGCGGTTAATCGCGAACATACATCGACTCTGTTTATATAGACTCCTCTTTGACTAAATAAGTACAAACGAAATTTTATTCATGTTATATCAAATAAGGAGTTTGACACACAGTTCAAGTCTCCCCAAAACCTCTTTCGTCATCGATGAGCTTATCTGGCACACTCAATTGACATAAGCTTCGACATATTTGAGCCCGAGGCCTACGAAACGCGGTTTGTCGCGAACATCAATCTTCGTCGCTATTATTCACTACAAACCTCCTTTACATTAGAATTAATTTTAACGCCTTTTACTAAGAGCCCGGTGGCTCAGTGGGCGTGAGTATTATCAACGCTCACGCATGTTCAGCAACCCCGGGCGCAGTCCTCACTGTGATAGGTGACCGCAAGTAGCATAAAAATATGTCGAGCTCCTCCGTGCTTCGGAAGGCACGTTAAGCCGTTGGTCCCGGTTGTCATCTTAGATGCCAGTCGTTAAGCTATGTCAGATGCCTTTAGGCAGCTTGAGAAATCTGACACCAGTGTTGGCCTCTTACACACACGAAAAACAAACAATTATTTACTACAAATTTCATCTGAATGTCGATTTTGTTTACATTACTATGAATTTTGACGCCTTTAACTAAAGTATTCACTCATTTCCTTTGAGTTAAGTCCAATAAATAAATATATACGGACAAATCACACAGATTGAGCTAGCCCCAAAGTAAGTTCAAGACTTGTGTTATGGGATACTAACTCAACGATACTATATTTTATAACAAAAACGTATATAGATAAACATCCAAGACCCACGCCAATCTGAAAAAGATCATTTTCCATCTTGACCTGGCCGGGGATCGAACCCGGTCACTTCGTGTCGCAGGCAGGCGTGTTGACCGCTGCGCCACGGAGCTAGTCGCAATAGGTATACTGGATACATGAAATAGCCGCAGCATAGCCATTCTCAACTACCCGTCCGGTGGTGCAGTCAGTATCGGGTACGCGTACAGGCGCCCGGCCTCCCAAACTGCTACTTGCATTCACCCATTCATGTGAGTGAGAAGTGTCCCAATACCTTCATTCCCTTCCCAAATTAACAAATTCCTATCCTTCCTCACCTTAATAATGCTGCCGATGGGCAGCAGCGTCGTATACACAAGAAGCCAAAGAAACTGCGCTCGCAAACCCGCCTGCCAACAAGCATGGTGAGTATGGCAATATATAGAGGCCTTTGTCCAGCAGTGGTATTCTTACTGCTGAATTTATGCATGTAACGCAGTGAACTTAATAAAAAGTAATACCTGTAATTTCGTTATTGATTATGTATACCTATTTTCGTTTCAATAAATATTTAATAAATAATACAAACACTAGAAAGTGATTCATGACAATATATCGCGTTCTCTAATCTGTCTTATGTATTTTTGGATCCTACAACCGACAATATCATCCCACAAAATGAGCATTTTATTTATAGATATTTTATGAAAATATCGCTTAGCATTAGGATCGTTGTAAACATCTAACAAATAGTATTTCAAGGAGCACGAAAACCTCTTTCGACATATATGTGTACCTACATAATATTTCATTTCAACCCGGGGCGAGGTCTTCAAAGCGTGGTTCGTTGCGTGATCATCAATCATCCTCGCTACCTATTATGTTTCGCAAATCTCTTCTGAGTGTCGATATTGTTTACATTTCTATAGGCTTTAGCGTAAGCCTCAACTACTGATTGACGGAAAGATATTTTTGTACTCAGTTGGATCACAGAAAAACAAAAACATTAAAAATGGCAAGGGGGCGTGGCACGCACGCCAACAATTCGCTCGATCAGCTCAACTGAATCACCTAAGTAGTTTGTCCCGCGATCGTCAAAGGAACATCGCCGTAAAGTCGCATGCCTATCGGTATTTTATAGGATCGATTTTGGAGAGTGTGCGAAAGCGCTCTTTGAGCTAGTTGAACCCTCACCATTCCTCCATCGGACTACGAGGCGCAGACAGAAATTTCACCCTTTTATCGTTGGAATACCAAAGAGTCGAACTAAACGCTTTGACAGTTCCTTTTTGGTTCGAGTAGCTAAGGTGTGGAATGAACTGCCTGCGTCTATATTCCCAAACAAGTACAGTCCCGGGACATTCAAAAGTAGAATAAATGGGTATCTCTTGGATAGGCATGTCACATCCTCGTCTTCATCGTCACTTACCATCAGGTGAGATGGGAGACAAATGCCTAATTCAATATTTAGTAAAAAAAAAAACAAAAGCAGATTTACGTCAAAAAACATCGAAATCAATCAATCAAATATTATTCATCATAAGATACTTTATATATCATTTGTAGAACGTTAAAATTTATTTTACAACATAATACTGTTAACGTTAATTGTCTTAAAGCTAAGTTTAGTAATGCCGACGTGTGCTATTCAAAGGTCGTCCTTTAGTCAAAGTTTCACTAGGAGAACTCACTTTACACGTTTTTACTTACCGGTAAATCAAAAAACGTATTACAGTAAAGTATTGTATTGCGTTAGTAGTATGCTTTGCTTGAAATGAGGCGAACGCTCTGTTTTCATAGAAACCACGCTTGATAACACTTCTTATGTGTTTGTTGTTTATTTATTTTTATTTATTTATTTAACTTTATACACAATTACAAGTGTAAAGGCGGACTTAAAGCCAATGGCTTTTTCTACCAGTCAACCAACCGAGTGATGTAGAGAATGGAAAGGTAGTGCAAAAACAAGATATGTTGTTCTGTGGTTTGGATAAATAGAAGTAATTTATCTTTATTGTTATGTATAGGTAGAATTTATTTTTAATGGCAATAATTTAGAAATTGTTTTGTGTGTCAAGTACGTTTAAAAGTGATCATTTAATCTTTTCTAATTAGCTTATTCAAATACCTTATAAAAGCCCTGACAGGGCCCATCTAATTTAATACTAAAGGTAACACCATTTAAATATATGTTGTATTGCATCCATGCTGGTCTGGGAGAAAAGAAAAAACATAGCTGTGCCAGCTGCTTCTCTTCTCGCACATATCGTAAAAGCCGATCGAGGGAATGGACGAAAATCTGAGGAATCCTGTCATTAGGCGATGCGGCTAGCTAGGCTAGGCCTCTGACATTCGGCCAAGACTCTGTCGTAGTTAGTTCCTTTAACGACTACCAGATGGCAGCCGGGGCCACTTAACGTGCCTTCCGAAGTACGGAATCATATTTATTATCAGACAATCAGGGGATGCAAGCCTGCAAGGTCCTTAAAACAAAAACTAAACAAAATATGCTTCCCGTGGGAATCGAACCCACGACCACCGGTTTACAGGCAAACGCCTTAACCACTGGACCACGGAGGCAGTTGATAAAGCGAATAATTTGTCTTCACAAATAGACACTAATTACAATTTGAGTATACGGGAACGCCAAAGTATCGTTTAAGTACTAAATATACATCATAATAGTAGATACAAATAAAAATGGTTTCAAAAGCATTTCTTTTTATGTTCTCGTATACCTATATATATATCCTGTCAAAAAATCTCCTTGTTTCTCGCACCTAATACTTCCAATTAATCGCTTTATAACTAGAAATATTATCTGCCGTAATCCTTTTCAAAGAGATCTCTCAGTTCTAAGCCCTTAAGATACTAAACTTCAAACAAATAAAATGTATTGTGTAGAGTCTCTTTATTAGGGATTTACGGTAAGATGCGTTTAATGAAAGTTGCGACGTTATAAACAACAAAATATTGACAAATGTCTTAGCGGGCTAAAAATAAAATTGTGACGGTGACGTCACAATTTTATATTTAGGAGTTTTAGAAGACGGTCTAAAAATAACAAAGAGTATTAAATCGGTTCAGTTTTTGTTTTTTTTTTTTTAAATGACACAGAATTGGAACAAAGTACCAAAGTGCCATTGGAGGAAAGTTTATGGCGCTTAGGACTTTTGTAACTTTGCTTTGAGTAAGTCTCGCCTAGTATAGATTAATAAGAAAGTAACTCTTTCTGTCTACTATCTCTTCACGCTTCCGGCACTGAACCAATTTCGATGAAATTTTGTATGCAGGTAATTTAAGCCATCCTGGAAAAAGGTTCTGTAACCGACCGAGGGATCTACATTTATGCGAGCAAAGCCATGGGTATACAATGCTACTGATAACACTATGTCAGTGGCAGAGTTCTGATCAACACAAATTTAATTTGCCCGAGTCGACACGATAAGAAGAAGAAGAAGCCATGGGTGAAAGCTAGTCCTTGAAACATACAACAAGTAAAGATAGTGATCTTTACTTAATGTTTCAAGGACTAGCTCCTTCTTCCTCAACATATTTTTCCTGTATATTCACTAACATACAGGAAAAAATTGAAGCCCTTAAAAAAACTGTTTCAAAATTTATTGAAAAAACTAAAGAAAAGTTCAATATATCAATATTATTCTACACGACTCTTCGTTTAATCCTTTCTTTTTTTATTGTTGATCTTATGACAAAAAGACTATAAGCAAAGTTTTTCTTTGCCATGGAAAACAGATGGAAGTTTCTCTTTGTTTTAGTTAACTTGCGTTCTGTATTTCTCAAGTTTCTTACTAAATGGTCCCAAACTCCGTCAATTCATTTAGCAGATCTCAACGTTACCCAACAAAGGACTGCTCACTGCAGAGATAGGGTGTGGCAAATGACACTAAAAGCGAGTCTGGCACGTCTACCGAAATATTTACAGCAATATCTACTCTAATATCGCAGTAGCAAGGTCGATAGTCTGTTAAAATTAATCGTGTTGAATGGACAGCGAGATACAAGATTGTGTCGTTGACAAATAACTGTCTTCCGCTTATCGTATAGACTCGAAGACGGGCAATTTTTCACGCGTGTGTACTGTAACAGACACAGTCATTTACAGAATTTTCATCGTATATTTTTTTTTTATATACTTATATAACAATACTGTGCTTTACAATTATTAAATAAAACTCGCTTTGACTCAATGTTCTAAGGAGGGGCATTTATCAATAAAAGAAAAGGATAGCTATATTTGCCTTAGCCATTCAGGGTGAATTAAGTAAAATTCGGAGAATTTAGGGGTGTGGCTAAGACAGGGAGATTGGCAGTGACGGGGGTGGAAGGGATCAGGTAGTCGGGCTTGGGATGCGTGTACGCATTGTCGTAGCAAAGATTAATTATTAGAGTTTCGTGTACGGATCGATTTTTGAGTTAGTCGGGAGTGTCTCAAAGAAAATTAATTAAAACAACGTATCAAAATTAGAAAAATCACACTTAATTCGATAATTACGGGAGACAAGCTTGTTGTTCCGAGTCTTTAAAATAATTTGTATTAAATCTCGCGTTAAATTAATATGAAAATCAAAAATCTGTTGTAAATTTTAAATATATAATTAAGTGATTAGTGAAGTAGGGGCGAATCTTCACAAGACTGCGCAGATATCTCCTGGTAAATTTAACATCACGCTACAAAGGTTGTATGAAATTTATATTTTATTATTTTATAAACCTTATTATTCTATTATATTTCTTCATATATTTGTATGACAATTAACATTGTATGATAATGTCAGAAGGCGAGGTTGTACAGTCCAGTCTACGTTGAAAAGTGAGATTATGAGTCGCTGCATTATACATATTTGTTTAGGTATTTATTTCTTGTGAATGTCTTGATGTCTAGCTGGAGATCATGTCAATATAGTAATGGATCTGAAATAATATTAGGTGTTTGATAGGGACGTATTTTCATCAAGCCCTTACTCTGACACTTGCTTTTTGTAACATTTCTTAAATTATCAGAAGCTATTACTAAATTTATTTTATTAGTTAGAGCGTCTGGTGACTTTTGTAGACTCCACCATATCACTATTACTCAATTAATTTAATTATAATTATTTTGCAGTCATAAGGCATAGTAGCTACAATTTTCCACTCAAAGCTTAAGGCTTTCGTCTAGATACGGCAGTAGCCGCAGCGAGGGAAGCTAACTGTAGATAGCCGCAGTTCTAGGGACTATTGTCGAAAGAATGAGGTTTTGAGCCTGGAATTGATAGCTGTAATTATAAATCTAGAACTAGGTGATCTGGAAGAGTCACCGGCGTAGCGTAGGCTTAGGAAAAGTAGGTTAAAGACGTCTGCAGACGAAGTAGGATAGGAAATAGGGTCTAGGGAATCTAGGTTAGAAGGTCGATCAGTCCAGGTCGCAGGACACTTATAGCCAGGTGCACGTGGAACATCAGCACCCTCCAATTCTGTCTTGGAACTGGCTATAGTGTGGGCGGGTTGCTAGGATGGATGGGAGACCCGCATATATCCATTTTTTTATAGGAATTCTACAGGTCTTATGGCCTGCCTCAATACATTTTCTTCTAAATGGAGTATTGGAGTTTAATTGATTGCTAGGTTGAATATTATACGTATATTTTATTTACTATAACATGACCTGTAAATCCCCATCACATTTCTATTTATATGAATATAAACTTGTGGGAAAACCTGTTTCATGCGTGAACGCGAATCGAGACACTCCTGATATGGCAGACGACAGAAATCGCGAGACGAGATTATCAAACGGGACATGATGAGGGCTATATCACTGAGGCGATGCAGTATCGACGTCGGCAGTAATTCAAAGCTAAGTGATAGTTTTAGTCCTGCTTTTATTTTTATGCGTGCATTCCTTTAATCAAATGTATTAAACAACTACTTCGTAACTGATTTAAACAAAACACAACGTACGGGTCCTTGTAAGACAAATAAACGATCACATTTTCTGGCCATGACGACGATTACGCTTGTTTAAATAACGAAAATTAGTTTCCTTAAATGTTACATGGAGTAGAGGGTGATAGGAAAAATTAAGGTAAGGGTAGGAATGTTACAGAGTGGTGCCGTGACCAGGATGTGCGTCATACAATCTTGAACTCTTTGAGGTCAAGAACGCATTTAAAAGAACCTGGAAGTTGCTATGGAAATATGTAGGATAAAGGCATTGTAGGTTTAACTCTTATTACAAAATAGAGAACTGTTCAACATCGTTGAAATTGAACTAGTTTAGTGAAGGATGATATTTTTATTTAAGTTTAATATTTTATTGCTTAGTTATAATCATACTCCGTAAGTCTAATTTATTTTATTGAGAATAAGTATTAAGAGCTAGGGGCGAAACAGTTAGGGTCAGTAACAAAAAATATTATAATCATAGAATAAGATTATTCAGAGAGAGAGAGAGAAATAGTCGGGTTCGAATCCTGAATCACATATTCAGTTAATTTAATTGCTTTTAAAATTAAAAGTAGGTGATTTCCTTGGTTTCCTCACGATTTTAATAAAGTAAAATATATCCTTTTCTGTGCTCTAAATATATGTTTATTGCATTGTTGAGTAGTTATGGTTAAAAGGAAATAAAGAATGATAGAAGGGTGAATGGTTATATTTCAAATAATTGTAGTCAATTATAGACTTCTAGTTTAGGTTCGACTCCTAAACAATAAAAAAATATATTATTTGCCGATTTATGAAGAGTTTTATAGAAACTTATGTTATATAAACTGTAGGTTCATTTCCTACGCAAAATATATATTACATACAGCATCAGGTTTTGATATATGATTTCTTCAACAAATAACTATACCTAATATAAATATTTTTAATAGATCTGTTCTTGACTTAGCATGGATAAATTTAAGAGAAGTTCGATTCCATCTCAAAGGATGTGGTGTTTTTATAGAATAAAACAAATACCAACAAATTCTTAGTTGGATTCAAATACCGTGCTAAAATATGTAATTTTCTTTTATTTGATACTAGTTTAAAACGATACTTAATATAGGTGGGTTCGATTCCCGCTTAAATAACTAATTTTTATGGCAATCAAATATATATTATTTAGTTATATTGCTGACTGAAACCCCAAGAAAACGTTAGGGTATAAGAAAATAAAATAAGAAGCATGAAATTGCAGGCAGGTTCGATCCCTGTATGAAATATTGTGATATTTAGTTTTGAGTAAATAGAAGGGAGAAATATTAGTTTACTTTAATACTAATACGAAATGAATTTTAAGACATAAAGTTTCAGGTTCGATCCCTGTACGAAATGGTGTGATATTTAATTACATAATAAATAGAAGAGATAAATATTAATTTATTTTAATACTATACATTAAAATTAAGACATTAAGTTCACGTTCACGTTTCAGGTTCGATCCCTGTTCGAAATAATGTGGTATATCGTTACTTAATGAATAGAAGGAAGAAATAATAATTTATTTTATAATTTCTACCGCTACTTCGTTAACATCTTTAATGGTCCCTTGGAAATGGTTCCTTTTGGAAGCCTATGTCCTTCTTTGTACCTAGAAAGTATGTATGCAAAATTCTATAACAATCGGATCATTGATTGAGGCTTGAAAACGTATCGAACTAATGATCGAACTAATTTACTTTCTAATTTATAATATTAGGATACCTTTCTAAAGAGTAAGATAGTAACTGTTTTGTAAATGAAGAAACTGATATTATGATTTCTATAATGTTTTGGATGACGAGAATTCCAAGATTAATAGAATAAATAGCACGATGCTTAATTTTATCCTTGATTTTATGGCGGGTCCGCTTTAGAGTAAAGTAAATAATCAAAACTAAATCTTATGTCGGAAATTGGTAACAAAGGCATTTCTGTTGAACAAAAACCTATACAATTTCTTTAGCAGTTTTAAAATTAGATAAGAATTTGACTAAAGCAATATGACCCTACGAGACCCATTTATTATCTGCACGTGTAAGTAGAGCTATTGTCTCACAACTTCGTAAAATTCCCGAGTTATTGACGGCAATAAAGATGTCCATTAGAAAAACAAAAAAAAAAGGTACCCATCGTAAAGTTTGGTAATTTTGACGTTTTGAATTGGTGCAGCATGGGAATAAACATCTTAACATGTAACTTTCGAGAACTTAAGAGAGTTGTGAAGTACTGTTTTTTATTTATGGGATTGTTGATGGCATAATATTTCACGTCACACTTTAAGTTAAACACTTAGTGGTTTCAAAAATATAGGGTTCATTCTTTTGTGAAATCCAAATTTAAATATTATTTACCCAAATATTAGAAACTACACATCACAGACACGAGTTTTGTATAGGGGGATTTTTTTGTGTTAGGTTAGTTTTATTATTCCATGGATATAATCATCCTTTGGAAATAATCCCAAGTGTTATAACACCTGTATAAAACTCCATACTCCACAAGAAGCTAAGCTATGATGAAATTACACTATACATTTTCCAAGACAGTATTATGGAGTTGTTTAGATGTAAGTTTTAGGTGTGACTTCGGGATATAGATTATAATCGTTTTTGCTATAAGTGCTGATCAATTTTATGGATGGACATGATAGTAGATACGTTTCTGATTAAAAAGTCTAATCAGTTCGTATGTGCTATTGTAGGATTAATAGGATCTGTGAGCCTCACAACCTCACATTGTCCAAAAATTTGAATTAACATTGTAAAAAGCTATTGTCGTTTATAGGCTGAAGTTTTAAGCTTAAAGCTGAAGTTTGAACAATAACGAATACTCTCTCGGTTTAAAAACATATTACCCTCGAAACACATACACTAGGGCTACATACAGGTACACTTCTATGTTTTTGGGAAAATAATATTCATAAGGATCGCAAAGAATAAAGAAATAAAAAAAAAAACTAGAGGTGGATTCTTGGGGATTTTGTAACTAGTTTTTTATTTTTACATCTATATTATACCTTTGTTGTTAGGCAATAATAGTTATTGGTTGTAATTTTAAGGGAGAAATGAAAGGAAGAAAACGGTTAACAATAACAATACAACAAATATTTATTGTTCTTTATGCCCTGCAGTAAAGATAAGCTATTTTTGAAACATGGCTTGCACATGTTGAAAAATACAAAAAAAAACAAAAAAAAGAGGGTCTGTTACGCAGTCAAAATTCTCGGATTCGATAAAAACAAATGAAGTACCTACTTAAATCTTTGAGCGATAAGGTTCGTGGGATTCTGAACAAGGTACAAGTGTGAATAAACAACTTGTTATGTAAAATTAGTAGTGCTCTTAAAGAGACCATAATTTATGGTTAGGAACTTGGAGTTATGTTATCGCAACACTTAAACACAATACAACCCTCATATGGTTTTGAAATAAGACTGCAAATAATTCATTTCTGTAAAATTAATGTTATTACATACAAATTTCTCAATATAATTTAGTAATCATAGCCTATGTAAATCAATTTCAGGTTGCAATGGGCCTAAAGATGGACATATGCTGGCAACTGAAATAGGGGCGTTGCCGAACATACGAATTCAGCTAAGTGATCAATAATTCATTGTGTATTAATTAGTTTAAAATAGCGTGATCGTCTGCATGGTATGGATAATGATATTGTCTGTAAATTATAGAAAATATACAATTTCTAAAAATAGAATGAAATCCAATTACTTATGCTAAAATATCGCGCAATTTTTAGGAAAAGTTTTTTTTTTAATTTAAGTAATATAAATTCTTTGTTATTTATTATTTAAATAAAAAGATAATAAAATAAAAAGAGCAGAGAAATTTAAAGGAAAATTAAAGCAAACATACATTATAAATGTTGTTAATTAGTTAGGATATAGGATATGTACTTAGATCGTAATATACACGGATGAGAAAGAAAGTAGAGTCGGTAATATTTAGTTACGAATACTTGTGATGTTGTTAAAACATACTATGTATCTTTAAGGCACTGCGGCTAGCAATCCATCACTATATTGATTACGTTAGTATACGTCTCTACATATACGTTCAATAAAACGCTGAGTGTGATAATCGGGTTTAGTGACCTTGGACACTAGCTGGCCCACGTTGGATAAGAATGTGATAATATCATACGTGTATGTACTTTCAAACTGATCAATAATTTTATAACCTCATCAGCATTACAACTCGATCTTTATGTTTAATACGTATTGCGTTTGCCTTGGTCGATTTATAATACTACTGAATTGATTAAAATATAGTTTAATTTAATTTAACGTTCTTGCATTTTAAACAATGTGAAGACTTTATTATTGATTAACAAAATAAATGGGAACTTAAATTAATCATGTAACTTGATACATGAAGCTTTCTCTAAGGCGTAACAACAATTATATAATAACAAAATATTTTATTTGAAACTATTATGATTAGATTCTAATCAGAATGAGAATATATGGTTCTAGAAGGGGTAGGCTATAATCTTATAATATAACAACAAAAATCTAATGTGATTCACTCAAAATTTCCTTATCATAAAATTTATCGTTCATCAAGGGGCGCTCTGTAACAGACACAGTCATTTACAGAATTTTCATCGTATATTTTTTTTTTTATATACTTATATAACAATACTGTGCTTTACAATTATTAAATAAAACTCGCTTTGACTCAATGTTCTAAGGAGGGGCATTTATCAATAAAAGAAAAGGATAGCTATATTTGCCTTAGCCATTCAGGGTGAATTAAGTAAAATTCGGAGAATTTAGGGGTGTGGCTAAGACAGGGAGATTGGCAGTGACGGGGGTGGAAGGGATCAGGTAGTCGGGCTTGGGATGCGTGTACGCATTGTCGTAGCAAAGATTAATTATTAGAGTTTCGTGTACGGATCGATTTTTGAGTTAGTCGGGAGTGTCTCAAAGAAAATTAATTAAAACAACGTATCAAAATTAGAAAAATCACACTTAATTCGATAATTACGGGAGACAAGCTTGTTGTTCCGAGTCTTTAAAATAATTTGTATTAAATCTCGCGTTAAATTAATATGAAAATCAAAAATCTGTTGTAAATTTTAAATATATAATTAAGTGATTAGTGAAGTAGGGGCGAATCTTCACAAGACTGCGCAGATATCTCCTGGTAAATTTAACATCACGCTACAAAGGTTGTATGAAATTTATATTTTATTATTTTATAAACCTTATTATTCTATTATATTTCTTCATATATTTGTATGACAATTAACATTGTATGATAATGTCAGAAGGCGAGGTTGTACAGTCCAGTCTACGTTGAAAAGTGAGATTATGAGTCGCTGCATTATACATATTTGTTTAGGTATTTATTTCTTGTGAATGTCTTGATGTCTAGCTGGAGATCATGTCAATATAGTAATGGATCTGAAATAATATTAGGTGTTTGATAGGGACGTATTTTCATCAAGCCCTTACTCTGACACTTGCTTTTTGTAACATTTCTTAAATTATCAGAAGCTATTACTAAATTTATTTTATTAGTTAGAGCGTCTGGTGACTTTTGTAGACTCCACCATATCACTATTACTCAATTAATTTAATTATAATTATTTTGCAGTCATAAGGCATAGTAGCTACAATTTTCCACTCAAAGCTTAAGGCTTTCGTCTAGATACGGCAGTAGCCGCAGCGAGGGAAGCTAACTGTAGATAGCCGCAGTTCTAGGGACTATTGTCGAAAGAATGAGGTTTTGAGCCTGGAATTGATAGCTGTAATTATAAATCTAGAACTAGGTGATCTGGAAGAGTCACCGGCGTAGCGTAGGCTTAGGAAAAGTAGGTTAAAGACGTCTGCAGACGAAGTAGGATAGGAAATAGGGTCTAGGGAATCTAGGTTAGAAGGTCGATCAGTCCAGGTCGCAGGACACTTATAGCCAGGTGCACGTGGAACATCAGCACCCTCCAATTCTGTCTTGGAACTGGCTATAGTGTGGGCGGGTTGCTAGGATGGATGGGAGACCCGCATATATCCATTTTTTTATAGGAATTCTACAGGTCTTATGGCCTGCCTCAATACATTTTCTTCTAAATGGAGTATTGGAGTTTAATTGATTGCTAGGTTGAATATTATACGTATATTTTATTTACTATAACATGACCTGTAAATCCCCATCACATTTCTATTTATATGAATATAAACTTGTGGGAAAACCTGTTTCATGCGTGAACGCGAATCGAGACACTCCTGATATGGCAGACGACAGAAATCGCGAGACGAGATTATCAAACGGGACATGATGAGGGCTATATCACTGAGGCGATGCAGTATCGACGTCGGCAGTAATTCAAAGCTAAGTGATAGTTTTAGTCCTGCTTTTATTTTTATGCGTGCATTCCTTTAATCAAATGTATTAAACAACTACTTCGTAACTGATTTAAACAAAACACAACGTACGGGTCCTTGTAAGACAAATAAACGATCACATTTTCTGGCCATGACGACGATTACGCTTGTTTAAATAACGAAAATTAGTTTCCTTAAATGTTACATGGAGTAGAGGGTGATAGGAAAAATTAAGGTAAGGGTAGGAATGTTACAGTACTATGCATAGATCTTTTAATATAATAGACGATGAAAGTGATCCACACGGACCATATTTGACAGGATAGTGTATATGGGGGGTTTTTCATTTATAACTAGCTGACCCGGCAAAATTCGTACCGCTCTTTTTTGGGTAGTCGAAAACAATTTAGCGTATATTGTTAATCCAGGGTGTCAGCCACCGCCATACCAAGTTTGTTTAAAATCTGTCCAGCCGTTCTTGAGTTATAAGTGGTGTAACTAACCCAACTTTGTTTTATGTATATAGATACTAACATGTCATTTCTGTTCGAAGATTTGATGAATTCTTACTAACAAATAAATGACAAACATAGGTAGCTCTTTCAACTATCTCTTTAAGGATACTTAAAAAATAAAAATGGTTTCATGTTTACAGATCACGGAAAGTGGTACGTACTTGTTTTGCGTCTCGCTTGCCTTTACTTGGCAAATATGTAATTGAAGCGAAGGGGAATGCCCTTCGCTTCAATAGATATTGTAAGAGGATCGATAGATAGGTATGTTATAGTTCCTAGGATATGTAATATGCGCTTTAGCTCTAACTTAACTTATCGGTGCTTTGACTAATACAAATAAGAGGCATAGAATTATTATTAAAATAAAACACTCCTTTTTACCGCAAGTCTCTTTTCACAATACTAATTGTATCTGCTAGTAGTGACTTTAAAATTTTATCATGTCAAGATTCAAGATTGTAACCCACAAGAACATTTGTGTTTCTTTGTCCGTTATTCATATCAATATAATGAACGTATTGAGCAATTTAATGTCTGCACTTACATGCAAAATAATCATGAATTCACGACTTCTCGGACGGAATGCAGCAAACATAGCTATTTTGCACTTAATATTGGATTTTAAAGTGTCATTTGGATACAAGCTACTTTATTTTATTTTATTAAAAACTTTTGCTTCCATGCTGGTCTGGGAGAAAAGAAAAAACGTAGAATATGCCAGCTGCTTCTCTTACCGCGCAGGCCGTAGAAGCCGGTCAAGGGAATGGGCGAAAATCTAAAGAATCATGACAATAGGTGATGCGGCTAGCAACCTATCACTATTTTGATTCCGTTTTCCACCTTTACACCCACCAACACGCTAAACGTGACCTTTCGGTCACGTTTATGACCTTAGGCTCTGTCTACCCCGTAAGAGATAAAGACGTGATAATATGTATGTATGTAAAAAATACTGTTGGAAAGTTATTCGAGTTAGTGCAAATCTAGTTGCGTAGATGTAGTGGTTCTACGCTAAGGTTCTACGTCGTAGCATAATGCTACGAAACGTCGTTATTCGTAGCGCGTGCGTAAAGGAAAGCTAAGTCGAACCTTACATTTTAGACGGAAACCCACAATAATAGATATTACAATATTTCTGTTACCTAATTCTATGTAGGTCTGTTTCCTGAGTAAAATTGAGCGGCTGAAAGGGAAAGCATTCCGAAGGGATGATGCCTTGCCGTATTCTACTAGTAAAAAATTGATATTGAAATACGCAGAAACCCGGGTCCGAGAGCACATAGGACAAAGTAGGCAAAATGTGCCTGCAAAGGCCTATTTTCTGAATAAATCTTTGAATCTTTGAAAAAGAAAACTAATTTACATTCAACTTACATGGAAATAAAAAGCATTTTTTTTCTATAAGTATCTTCTTTATAATAATACTAACTTTCGCCCGCGGCTCCGCCCGCGTCAATGTCGATCCCTCGAAACAAACTCACTATTTCGCATTTATAATATTATATTATAAATAGTAAGGATTAAAACTTACGCGAGATAAATTCATATTCTTCCATACTAGTCTTATTAGTGCGAAAGTAACTGTCTGTCTGTCACCTCTTTACCCTTCAACCATTGAACCAATTTGGATGAAATTTGGAAGGGAGGCAGGTAGGTTTCAGGCCCGGGGAACGACATAGGGTACCTTTCATTTAGACTGTTCCGAGGGATCGAATTTGACGGCTAAAAATTAAGGAGGTCATACAAAAAAATATTGTACAGTGGTACGTAGAGGGGTCGGGGCTTTAACTTTAAAATAAAGTGACAATGACTTTAAGTCATTCCATACAACCCATACTAACTAGCAAGCTAATGGTCAAACAGATTTATGAAATAAAACTGTTTTAATAACTCAAGCGTAAGAATTAAACGAATGAAGAAGAAGTCAAGATTTTTATTCCAGGAAAATTAGTTCCCGTTCTAGTTACAAACTTGGCCAGTACAAACTCCACGTTAACGCGGTACTGATTAATTGCCAAGTTGTATAACCTTCCGATTTGCGTGTATTTCTGTTCGAATTCTCAACAACTAAGTACCTACTTAAGGTTTCGCAACTCGACCAACTCTGAGTGCGGTATAATGGCTTGTTTTCCATTTTGTAAACTTTCCGAGAAACTTGTAATAAACATGTTGATACGAGTAGTATTAGTAAGCATCAATTTCCTGAGTAGGAGCGTCTCGTCCTATTATTTTTTCAACAGCCTCCGTGGTCCTGTGGTTTAGGCGTTTGCCTGTTGACCCGGAGGTCGTGGGTTCGATTCCCACCGGAAGCATACTTTGTTTAGTTGTTTCCAGTTTGGTTAGGACATTGCAGGCTTGAATCACCTGATTGTCTGATAATAAAGATGATTCCGTGCTTCGGAAGGCACGTTAAGCCGGTGGTCCCGGCTGCCATCTGGTAGTAGTTAAAGGAACCACGTCAGAGGCCGAGAGGCGGTTCCGAAGAACTCTGACACCAGGGTGTGCATGGTCGATTGACCGTGACACCTACTCGAAATGATGATGAATGATGATGATTTTTTCATCCCAATGAAAATTATGAAATGATATGAAAAACGACTTTCAAAAAGTTCAAAATATGTGTTGTGCGATTTGTTCCAATATTTGTATTTAATTATTAATAATAATTAAGTACAAACAGCAACACAAGCTTAATAAAAAGAAAAGACAAAATATTGAATTGTACATACTATTTAATTGTGGGGCAACACCGAGTAAACTATGATATATTATTTGCTTCACATTTTAATATCTGATGGTACTACTTTAAAAAAATCAATGGAACGAATCGCACATAGAATTCTGAATACTTTTTTTGTGTGTTTCGTACCATTAAGATTGTGAGGAAACGCTCAATTATTACTCAATTACTTGGACTTTTACATAGTCGTGTGTTTTCTAAATTTTGTTTTGAACCGACCAAAACAAAATTTAGAAAACACAAGATATTCTACCAAAACCAAAAACGATGCTTCGGTTGAATGTGTGAATGTGATTACGGGAAAATTTTTAAATTTTATGAAATTGTTATAACAAAATCAAAATTCAAAACGTTTATTTAATATAGGTCATTAAGACTCTTATTAATTGTCATACATTGTCGATTTAAGTCTTATATAGTAATATTTTATTACTTACTTAATACGAATAAAATTTAGTTTTGGTAGAGCCACGCTACCGGCAAAATCTTTTTTGCTAGTAGAATGAATGCCGTCTCGTTCGGTGAAGTACCACACTCTCACAGAAAATCGACGTTCGAGTAGAAGCTTTAGCGCTTCTATGCCTCGTTCGGTGAGTGAGAGAGCCAGAGGCCCATCCTTCCCCCATTTTCTCCCCCCATGTCCTTCCCCCAACTCCTTGAAAGGCCGTCAACGCTCCTATTACACCCTGGTGTTGCAGTTGTCCATGGGCAGCGCTGATCGCTTACTATCAGGTGCCTCGCTTACTCGTTTGCCGTCCTATATCATTAAAAAAACAAGACTTAACAATGAAGTTCTCAGCTATCATTGTTTTTTTTCGTAATCGGACTAACATTTTATAATAAGACGACCTCTTTCTATAGCACAACGAAAAGTAAATGTATGTCAACGACATCACTGCACTCTTGAGACAATTTACTTTTTTAGAAAGAGATTTAATACATTATTATAAAAAAAAATTACGAACTAAAAATAAATCAAATAAGGTAAATGTACCAGTAGTTGATACTATAGTGGGAAAAATACACATTTTCTGTTATAACAATGTATTTATTTCAGTTAGAATTTTCAGAGTAAGTAAAAAATATTAATCAGTCTTTCATTTCTCTTACATTGAACTTAAGTAAAGAAAATCAGTGTTGTTTATTTTAATATAGATTTTTGTCGAGAGGACTAAAATTGTACCAGTAATTGATGGGCAAATTTTCAATTGTCCCAGTAATTGACTTTGACTTTTTCAAGCCAGTGACTAGTACTTGATAAGTACGCACTTGACAAAAAAATACAATAAACTAAAAAATAATGAAATTGTAGATAATAATTTAACAAAACTTCTCAAAATTACTTAAAATCAACATCAACCGGTCAAGTGCGAGTCAGACTCGCGCACGAAGGGCAAAAAAATCATGTCTGTTGTATGGGAGCCCCCCTTTAATATTTATTTTATTGTTATTTAATTATTTATTTTTAAAGTGAATATTTATATAAATACTCTGTAAATATTTCAAGCGTCTACCTGTTGCCGTTATCAATATCGAGCAAAAACAAGCAAAAATCTAGTTTGTTGTATAGGAGCCCCCTTAAATATTTATTTTATTCAATTTTTTTAGTATTTGTTGTTATACGGCAACAGAAATACATCATCTGTGAAAATTAACTATCACGGTTCATGAGATACAGCCTGGTGACAGACGGACAGACAGACAGACAGACATACATACAGATCCATAAAATAATAAGTACAGCTAAACATCTTGAAATTTCTAAATAGTCAGAAAAATATTAAAATTATTAGAATCATCGCTATTGAGATCATCTGTCTGTCCTACCACCAGAAGGCTTCCGTCCGCTGCATTGTTGCACATTCAGATTCGCTACTTGAATCAATCCATATTTTTTCTTAAGTAAATTCTTTTTTCTTTCAGTTTCTTTGCGCGGCGTTTATCTTTTTTGTTTTTGTTAGCTTCTTCTTTTTCTTTTTTCAGCTTTTTTCTGTTTCTGTTCAAGTTGTGCAAGCTTATTTCTCTCTTTATTTTTATGGTACTCTTGCCACTTATTTGATGTGACTTCTGGGGGATTTTCTCAGGTTTCCTCTTCTTCTCCTTGTTTTTCTTTTCTTTCGCCCAAAATAAAGAATTTTAAATGGTGTGGTAACAATATTTTATTAATTAAATAAGAACCAGCACAAAAAAAGACAATTTTTCTTCTGTCCTAGTATTTGATATTTTATGTTCCAGTAATTGATACCCCCTATCAACGACTAGGTAGAAGTCACATAGAAAAGCTATATTTGAAACTGAGATAGTTCAACCTTAAGCTTATTGTAATAGTATAAAAAATCGATCGAATCGAGCAAATGAGAATTTACCTAGTAGATGATAGTTGTATCAAGTACTAGAAATCAGATGATTTTTGTCCTAGTATTTGATACCCTTGTATTTCATTTAATTATTATAAAACTGTTATAAAAAGAAAACATATATATAATACATACAATCCCAAATAGAATAAAATAAATACTTACCACTTTATGAGCTTCAATTTTGAGTAACACAGTTCGAAACAAGTAAGGTCCTTATCAAATTCGTCAACATAAACATTGAGGGCCAACGCGTAATGGCACTATTGTAAACAAAATTAAAATGTTAATGTTTGACAGCCAATCACAAAGAAAGTAATTCTAGGTTGGATTCAGAGATGTTGCTACTAGTTTAATTAATAAACGTTTCATTGATACCTGTGGAGGAATTCTTATTATAATGAGTTAAAGTAAAATTTATCAACTTCTAGGGCAATATCAATGACTGGTACATTTACCTTAAATAATAAATAAAATAAAAAATAAATAAAATTATTTTTATTCAGATAACTTTGTTCCATTTTGTTAGTAACAATTTAAACTTAAAATACGTTAGTAGGTAATATTCACTATACTGCACCTATTACAATACTACTCCAGAACGAATGGAGTGTGCTCTCATATTTAGCACATAATGCCTGCAGGATATATAATAAGCTAACCAACCATAAAATTACACACTAAAATAAGTCTCAAACTTAAAATAAGATGGTAAATATATTTCCTTCCACTGCCAGTCAATTTTCAATCTCTAGGTATCAATTCTATATCAAAATAGAAACAAGACTGTTTTACATAGAAATAGAAATGTTTTGAAAACAAAAGTAAACACTAGTTTTTTCATTACATAAATAATGGGCATTCTTATTCATGAAGGCTTCTTTGTTTGTTCATTTATGAGAAAACCCGCAAATGTCGAATCAGAAAACATTTTATACAAAAACAACATTATCATCCTCATCAAAGAGAGCAGATTCTTAGAACAGTTGCTGAACAAATAAATTTTTTGCTGCCTAGTGATTAAGTAATTGACTTTACTAGTGATCGCCCAGTGGTCGAAATACGACCATAATTCATTTAAATTATATATAGTGTCAAATTCATGGTAGCGTGTGTAATTTTTTTTATTGATTTAATGTATTTTTATGCGTCATAAAAAAAAACTACGAGTAACTCCGAGATTGTCGGCAGAAGTGAAAACTCCGCGCGGTAGTAAGAGAGGAGGATATTAACTTCCTCTCCTACGCCATGCTGGCGGTCTCAGGTCGCGTGTCCGTCTTACGAATTTTTTGATCAGGTCAGGTGTCCTGACGCGAGTTTAACATTTTTTACCCATCCCAAAAAGTGCTCAATGCCGCCAAAAAAGTTTTCACTTCAAAAATATTAGCATTCTGCACTCCTTCTCTGTATAAACTAAAAGTGTGTGAAATTTCATACTTCTCCGCCCGCACAGTTTTCGTAAAAAGGCGTACAAAGTTCACATATAAATATATTGATAATTTTTTGATTTTATGGCGAGTCTACTCTTTCAGTTTGATATTAAAGTTAAAAGCAAAAAGCTTTATTTATATACAGAATAATTAAAATGACAATTTGTTGGAATGTTATAGTTCTGAAATAAGAGAAATCGTTTTTATTTATTTACTTTAAACTACCCCAAACAATGTTACTGTTACTAATTCCAAAAGCAGTCAAGTCGTCTGTCCATCTTGTTTTTGGTTTGCCTCTACTAGATTATGTATAGTGAATTTTTTGTGGCAGAGGAAGTACTCGATACTCCACGTCAAACATGTATTCAGGCTAGGAGTCAAATTTTAAAACTAGTCCTGATATAAGCAACTATTTGTATAAGACTAATGCCAACTAAAAAAAATTGTTTATCTGTAAAGTGGGTTTTTGTGAGGTTTATGAACGATAATTTTACGTGATAGTTAACGGTGGAAGAGCCGTGTGGTATCCGGCAGAGTAGAATAGGACCACTCCAAGTCTTCCCGTAGATGTCGTAGAAGGCGACTTAGGAAATACAAGCTATACCGGAGGTCTTCCTCAGGTCGAATGTGAACCAAGACGCACGCAAGAAGTCGTCCCGATTCGCTGATACTAGTGATGAGCAACGCGGCATGCTCGCTGTGCTCTGTGATAGTGCTGGGGTTGATGGGGTTTGCTGATCTTCTGCATTTATGATTGAGAGTAGTTTTTCTGGGAACCCCTTTTCTGTCTTCATCATCATCAGTGGCTGACATTGCGCGTACGTGAAAAGAGCTCACTGTGTCAAGCTCTGTTGGCTGAATATGGCTTCTACTGTTCGTTTTCTGAAGTACCGGTTTCCAGGTGATGGGTTAGCTCCAACCTCCATCACGATTGAACGTAGGGAAACATGTCGGCCTGTAGCTGACTTCGTATCTGAGTAACCTGTAATTCACATATAAATTAAATAATTATTTTTATTTCAAAATCGATTAATCAGCTGTTTCGATTGTCGACGTCAGTGACTTGGTATCCATATTAGATAATAGTAAAAGGTTGTTAGCGAAGAAAGTGATTAATTGTACACAGGGTGCTTATTTCGTTTGTTTTTCAAAATATTCAGTTCCAGATATATTGAACACTAGCGTGTTGATTTTTATCTTCTTAAGGATTTTTCTAGCTTATGGGTACCAACCCTTATAATATTTGCGCTTAATTTAAATTGAACTTATATATTGATATTTACAGCCCTGATTTTTTTACGTATCCATAAATATCCCTTTAGCTGGAGGTCCTACAAAATTTGCAGCTTTGAGGCTTAATAATATATCACAAACAGATCCCTAAATCAAAAAAACAGAGGGTCTTTTTTTTCACCACTTTGTAATGATTACTTTGTATTAACTATTAACTTTGTATTTACATATTGTTTGGCGTGATTAATTTAATACTTATGCCAAATAACAACTTTTTAAAATCAAAGTGTTTATACAGAAAATAGACCTTTGCAGGCAAACGCAACGTCAAATCACATTATATAGGAACTTAATTAGTAATATTTATATTGTCTAACCGTGTGGTATCTGGCAGAGTAGGATAGGGCCACTCCAAGTCTTCCCGTGGATGTCGTAGAAGGCGACTTCGGAAATACAAGCTAAACAAAGCTTATGAACATCTGTGAGACCTCTCCAACCCGTCTGGCCAGCGTAGAGAGTGTTGGCCAAGTCAGTAAGTAGTACAGAGAGGGGCGTGCTCCTCTAGTGGAGACTAAAAAGGACCTGGTGATGATGATGATGATATTATGAATTAATGTACAAAAGTTCAGACTACTAGCGTTTCAGAACCGACCACTGCAGAGAAAAAACGCCAAAAGAAACTATTTTCAACAGTGTTGGTCGCCTACTCGCCTGAAGGGCTTTTTTAATTTTATGCATTCAATAAACATTCAAGGCATTTCAAGAAAACATAGACTCGTCTTTAAAGGTAGGTATATGTGTGATATGATTTGGCGAAAAATTTTACGACTGGTAGGGAATCGAACCCGGTAACCTCGTGTCGCAAGCTGGCGTGTTACCACGGCGCCACGGAAGTCTACTACCTTTCACCAAGGAACCCTACATCCAATTCATCTTTCTCTCATATCTGGGTTAACAAATCGGTCTCAGGGAGAACGACCGGCGATATTGAGATTGATGATGTGGTAATCAATCAACGCATCAAGAGTGTCTGCGGATTGATTTTACTTTTCTATTTGGAACTCTCATCTTGTACAAATCCAAACAGAAATATTACATTTGAGCATTTCAGTAATTTATGGCATAGTGTAATAATAATGAATAAGTGTAGTGTAGGTAAATATTAAACCATTTCAAGCGCTTAACTTTCTTATGTCATGATGTGTTGAAATATGTACGCTTAGCTTTTTAGGGTTGTCTGTCTGTCCGTCTGTCGCCAGGCTGTATCTCATGAATCGTGATAGTCGACAGTTGAAATTTTCACAGATGATGTATATCTATTGCCGCTGTAACAACAAATACTAAAAAATATAATAAAATAGATATTTAACTGGGGTTCCATACAACAAACGTGATTTTTTTGCTTGTTTTTGCTCAATATTGATAACGGCAACAGGTAGACGCTTGAAATATTCACGAAATATTTAGGTATATATTCTCTTTTAAAATAATTAATGAAATAAAAATAAAATTAATATTAATATTAAAGAAAGACTCCCATACAACAAACGTGATTTTTTGCCGGTCTCCTGAATTATTCCTTCACCTTATCCTGAATTATTCCTTCACCTTATCCTGAATTATTCCTTATCCTATTGCGCTAATTCGGAAGCAATCGTGCGATCAGAATTATCCTCTATAATCCGATACAGACCGAGAGTGTCCGAGAAATAATGCTTAAAGGAAAGAGGCTTGGTTTTTCCGACAGCCCTGCCGTATAAAGGTACATAAATTACGCTTATGTGTTAGATACATTACATCAAATACAAATACAAAAAGTTTTTATTGCACTCCACAAGTTATAACAATTCTTCATCATCATCATCATCAGGTCTTTTTAGTCTCCACTGCAGGAGCATGACTCTCACTGTACTACCGGAGCCATATTTGGCCAGAGCAGACAGAGGATTTGGCCTACACTCTCCTCGCTGGCCAGACGGTTTGGATAGGTCTCATTGAAGTTTATGAGCTTTATTTAGCTTGTTTTTCCTAAGTAGCCTCTTACGACATCCATGGGAAGACTTGGAGTGGTCCTATTCTACTCTGTCGGAAACCACAAGGCTAACAATTAATTTAGTAGATACAATTTAAATACACAAATGAACTTAAATTTAGAACTTGTGGGAGCACTGGAGACACCAATCTAAGCCGAAGCCTGTATCTTGGGTCACCAGGTCCCCCTCACATACAAATTAGTATAATAACATAAGTGTAGATGTTTCATTTTATACTTACTTATGCATACTTTAACACATCGCAGTTTAACTTGAATACATGTGGTCAAAATAAGATATGACGAGAAAATACAAATGAAGTTAATTTATGATACAACACAAAAACGTACATTTGGATTATTTTCGTCATGTCTGTCTGTCCGTCCGTATGTTACAGCTACTTTATTGTAACCCGGCGTTATTGTCTTTCGTGCATAAATATTAAATACATACGGACAAATCACACAGATTGAGCTAGCCCCAAAGTAAGTTCGAGACTTGTGTTATGGGATACTAACTCAACGATACAATATTTTATAACAAATACATATATAGATACACATCCAAGACCCAGGCCAATCTGAAAAAGATCATTTTCCATCTTGACCTGGCCGGGGATCGAACCCGGTCACTCCGTGTCGCAGGCTGGCGTGTTGACCGCTGCGCCACGGAGCTAGTATTAGCATATTTTAAAAGATCCTAAAGAAGTGAAATCAGCGTTAGCTAAGTAATTGAATCCAGGGACGCCTCAAGGACTCTAGTTCCAAATTCCAAATTTCCTGATTACCCATCCCGACAAAGCCAAAGGCCGCATTGCAAAATTGCTCAAGATAATTTACTTAAGACGTTTAACAATTCTGAGAGCGTAGCCGCCAATTGGCTGTGGCAAAATAGGCCATTCTAGGCACACTCGACAGCCTCCGTGGTCCAGTGGTTAAGGCGTTTGCCTGTTGACCCGGGGGTCGTGGGTTCGATTCCCACGGAAAGCATACTTTGTTTATTAGTTTCCAGTTTGGTTAGGACGTTGCAGGCTTGAATCACCTGATTGTCTGATAATAAAGATTATTCCGTCTGCCATTTGGTAGTCGTTAAAGAAACCACATCAGAGACCGAGAGGCGGTTCCGAAGAACTCTGACACCAGGGAGTGCATGGTCGATTGACCATGTCACCTACACGAAATGATGATGATGATGAATTAATATTTCGAAAACAAAAGTTCTGAATAATGTGATGGCTGACCGAGAGTGTCCTAACATAGTGCTAGAATTGGTTTGGTTTCCTATATCCCGGCCAAACACGTTACAGATATTTTCCTAAAAAATAATAAATAATTTACACTCTTGCACTAAAAAATTTTTTTGCCAAACTGCCGTGCAAAGGACTCCCTTTCCCGCCATTCATCTCTCTTTAGTCTTTTCCTTCCAAAGCCTGTTGAATGCTCGCAAGTTGTCCGACCACCTCGTCTTCGGTCTTCCTCTCTTTCTATAGCCATCTGTTGGAACCCAGTTAGTTGAGATGTGAGCCCGTCTTACACAGTGCATACGGCAAACGTGACCCACCCAATCCCACTTCAGTTTTGCTGCCTTCAACCCGACATCTGTTGCCTTATTCATGGAGCACATGGTAGTGTTTCTTACCCGATAGACTGTTTAATAACCAAAATACGCTCCATAGCATAGTTCTCTGGAAAACCTTCAACTTAAATATTTTTAGTGTTCTTTAGTAAGTGACCATCTTTGGGCACCGTAGCTTAGGACAAAAGGAAAAGGAATGGCCATACAAAAATTTTAGTACAGTACAGGTTTAATACGTTAGCTACCAAACATGCTTTAGGCTCGATTCCTAACTCTTACTTGTTACTGAGGCCGAATATTTTGTTTGTGGTTTACCAGCATTCTTTTCCAATAACTCAAAAGCAAAAATGTAAACACAGAATTTTCCCCTAGATTACTCTGACCGAAAGTCCGGAAACCCCGAACTAGCGTACTGTTTCGACAAACCTGCCGAATTCATGCGACCGATATTCAGGCTAATATTTCCACGAATTCTAACGTAGTGAGTGATGGCCAGCTGATAATTTGTCGGCCAAAATACCTTCTCAATGTAGGTAACATTTCCCGTAGAACATATGAATTGAGAGAGAATTCAGATCGTACATATAAATTTGCGGTTCAGTTACATAATATATTTTATTTTTATTTATTTATTTAGGTACACCAACATATATAAAGATATAAAGCTAATGCTCAACTTTCAATATACGCAGTATAAAAAAAATATGCAGTAACAAACATCTAAACATATAAACTTTCGCATTTATAATATTAGTAGGAACTTTGCACTTTATCTTTCATTCGTGATGTCTAAAAACAACAACATTAAAACGGTAATTATTTTAGCAAAAAAAAAAAAACGGTTTTTTGAAACGGAATGTTTATTTTTAGCCAGCTTCACATTGTCAAAATTTAGGGCCATTTTCTTGTTGAAAATTGAAAAGTTTCGACGGTGTGATTCGGGATCTTAAATTTACGAGCACAAAACATGTTAGTTATTTCAACAAAACGTTTGATAAATTGCTGAAACTGTAGTCTGTCACAAGTGTGACGTGGGAATTAAATCCACACAGCTGTGATTCAATAATGGAAACGTGAATTTATAAAACATTTTGCAAGTAAGCTATAGAACGGGTTAAAAGACATGTATTATGTTCATACATATACATGATTAATATATTGCAATTTCGAGAATGCAAATCTAAATATTTTGAGCAGTGAACTAAAAATACTTTTAAATATCCACAAACTACGGATTTTCATATATTATCATGCATTTAAAAATGTTGTGGATAGAATGTGTAACAGACTTTTTATTAGAAACCTACAGTCTAAAAAAGCGGCCATGTGCAAGTCAGACGCTGAGTTTTAGTTAAAGTATGGGAAACCCCCAAAATTTATTGTATTTTTCTATTTTTGTTGAAAAAATCTTAATGCGGTTCACAGAATACATCTACTTACCAAGTTTCAACAGTATAGTTCTTATAGTTTCGGAAAAAAGTGGCTGTGACATACGGACGGATAGACAGACGTGAAGAATCCATAAGAGTTCCGTTTTTTGCCACTTAGCTACGCAACCCTAAAAACCAGTTGAAAAAAACAGGCCACCAAACCATTTCTACAATCTGACGAAGCAGCTATCCAATAACCGGTGAACCGAGCATTTTCTGCATAATTATCCGCAAAATGTTCGCCTGCGTGCCAATGAGCAATATCCATGAAATGCATTGCTATCGTGTACGTGAATGCATTGCGAACGCTGCAATACGGAATAAAACGAACACGAAAAGAGAACCCATCTCATTTTAAAATGATATTTTTGGGCATGCGAATGCAATTTTCAGCTTCCACGGCCACAATCACAATTGCTATCGCTAGGGGACTTACTGCGATATTTATGAGATTTGTCTTATATATTACTAGCTGTTGCCCGCGGCTCCGCCCGCGTTAATGTCGTTCCCTTGGGAACAGTAGAAATGATAAAAATTCCATACAAACCCCTGCCCCTTTGCTTTTTCCCCTTATGGGGGAATTTAATACATTTCACCTGCATAGATCTTTAACCCTTATGGAGGGGACTTTGCCCATTTCACCTACACAGATATTTTTTTATTGTAATGGAGAACTTCTTATTGTCATATTTCTAAGTAAATAAAAAAAGTCAATACAAACTTTACCCCACCTATTCTACCCCTTCAAGGGGAAATTTCGACCATTTTAACTACACAGATCTTTTTAATTGTAATGTAAACATATATACTTATTTTTATACTTCTATGTCCAGAAATGAGAAAATTTCCATACAATCCCCCCCCCCCCCCCCCTTTATCCCTTAAGGGGGAAATTTTGTACATTTCACCTACACAGATCTTTTTTAATTGTAACCTAGAACGTATATACTTATTTTCATACCTCTAAGTCTAGAAATGGAAAAATTCCATACAAACTTTACCCCCTATTTACCCCTTCAAGGGAGAATGTTGTCTGGTTCACCTAAACAGATCTTTTTTAATTTTAATTGAGAACTTGCGTACCTACTTTCAAACTTCTAAGCCCAGAAATGAGAAAATTCCATAAAACTTCAACCCCTTTGATTTTCTAAAAATCCTTTCTTAGTGCTCATTTACATCATAAAAAGAATCCCTGTGCCTAATTTCAAGTTTCTGCGCACAGTAGTTTCGGCTGTGCGTTGATATATAAGTCAGGTTTGCCTTTGGCCCGCGGCTCCGCCCGCGTAAGTGTCGATTTCTCAGGAACAGTAGAATTACCCGGAATACATTAGTTTATGACTTTCAATGAAACACCTTAATATTGAATTTCAATTGAATAACTTTAAAAACGAAAAGTTTCATACTAACTTTGCATCCCCGTTATATCCCCTTAAGGGATGATTTTTGAGAAAAATATTTTTCTTGTGTTTCATGCCTTTTAGTAAAGAACCTTCATGCTGGATTTCATTCGACTAACTTCAAAAATGGTTGAGTTTCATGCTTACTTTGCACCCCTATTTTACCCCCTTAAGGGATGATTTTTGAGTAAAATATTTTACTCGTGTTTCATACCTTTCAGTAAAGAACCTTCATGCTGAATATCATTCGAATAACTTCAAAAACAACAAAGTTTCATACTAACTTTGCAACCCGTTTTTCCCCCTAAGGAGATGAATTTCCAAAAATCCTTTCTTAGTGCTCCCTTACGTTATAAAAGGAACCCCTGTGCAAAATTTCAAGTTCCTAACCCTTATAGTTTAGGCCCTGCGTTGATATGTCAGTCAGTCAGCTTCTCCTTTTTTTTTAATATGGATTACTATGGATAGTATGGATAGGTATAATGCTGTCGTATAATGATGATGAATTGACTTTGGATTTTAATTTTCTTATGTCACTTAATATTTTATTTTATTTTTGCTATATGTTTGCAGGCAAACTCATGCCTTGAGTTCATTCAAATGACGATAACTTTTTTTTTAATGAACCGATTTTGATGAAACAAACTTTAAATGTTAAACTGAGTTAAAACAAAGCAATTGGTGAAAGTTGGAAGTAAATCGGTTCAGTATTTTCGGAGATAATCGTGATCATACATACAGACAGACAGACAGACAGACAGACAGACAAGAAATTACAAAAAATTTTTTTTGCTTTCTATTATTCTTTTTAAGTGTCCCTCTACCCATTTCAGTCAAAAATTCGAAATGTACAGACAAAATAATTTTACTGTTTTATTATATGTATAGATCAGCAATGTTGACATCTTCACAGACTGACGGAAGAGCTGTAGCGGATGTTGGAACTGTTAAGGGAAACCGTATCGGTATACCCTCTTTCTAAGCTTTAAAAGGTATATCCATATCCATACTAATATTATAAATGCGGAAGTGAGTTTGTTTGTTTGTTTATTTGTTTTTTTGTTTGTTACGCTTTCACGCCTAAATCACGGAATAAAACGACCACGAAAAGAGAACCCATCTCATTTTAAAATGATATTTTTGGCCTTGCGAATGCAATTTTCAGCTTCCACGGCCACAATCACAATTGCTATCGCTAGGGGACTTACTGCGATATCTATGAGATTTATCTTATACAAGGTCCATTTAAATAAAGCGCAAATATTTTAAGGGCTGGGTCCTATAGGTCAAAGAAATGCTTTACTAGCAAATTTTAAGAAATCGACACGCTAGATTTCTATTTTATTTTTTCATACAAAATAATATTTTTTTTTATTAAAATCATAAATCAGCTGTTTTAATCGTCGAGGTCAGTGACTTTGTATCCATAGTAGATAATAGTAAAAAGTTGTTGGCCAAGAAAGTGTTTATTTGTACACAGGGTGTTTGTTTAATTTTTTATTTTAAATGTTCAGGTCCAGATATCCCGGAAACTAGCGTGCCAATTTGTTTTATTTTGCTTCTAAAGCATTTTTCTAGCTCATAGCCTTTAAAATATTTGCGCTTAATTTAAATTGACCTTATATATTGTCAACATTGCAGCTGCCATCTTCACAGAGTGACGGAAGAGCTGTAGCGGATGTTGGAACCATAGAGATAAGATAATTTTGGAACTATTAAGGGAAACTGTATCGGTCTACCCTCTTTCTAAGCTTTTTAATGTACAAAATAATTTAGATCTGCACGGGACATATACACAGCTCGTACATTTTGATAGTTTTAATAATAAATGATCATCTGTTTTATGTAAAAACGAAACACGTTAAGTACTTACTATTGTTTATTTTGTAATTGATACCTGGGAATCATCATCATCGTCATCATCAGGTCTTTTTCGACTCCACTACAGGAGCACGACCCTATCTGTACTATTAGAGCCATACTTGGCCAGAGCAGACAGAGGACTTAGCCTACACTCTCCACGCTGGCCAGACGGGTTGGAGAGGTCTCACAGATGTTTATAAGCTTTTCCTAAGTCGCCTTCTACGACATCCGAGGGAAGACTTGGAGTGGTCCTATTCTACTCTGCCGGATACCACACGGCTCACCTGGGGAAACTTTTGTTTATCTGAGAATTAAATATTTCGTGGCGATAGATCTATTGATTAGATGATGCATATTGATGACAAAAATAATCTTTGCTGACAATAAATATAGTTCTCCTTTATATTTAGCTGCCTAATTACAACTTGCGTTAGTAAATACAAAGTGGATAATTACGGGTACTATAACCTCGGACCTACATCATGCTTATAATGAAGCCAATTGGTAGCTGTAGTGAACCCTCTCTCCGGATAATTTGATCTCATCAAGATCCATCATGTTCGTAACTGTACACGAAAGCGGTTTATTATAAACATATCGATAACATCCCTTATATGCGACTGCCATAAAATAATATATTGTTTTAAGAGTTGATGAAGCTTTCGCCCACTAAAACCACACATCGCTTTAATGCTGGGACCGTGTGATCCATAACAATCCAATCTAGTCCAAGTTACGTCACGTTTTAACTTGCGTATCTACCAGGCTGTAAGAAGTTACCAGGTGGTGTCTCAACTGTACTGCATAACAGAAATGTAGATAGAATATTATAATAGTAGAATAAGATAATAGACATAGTATATTCGATAAAAATAAGATAATAATATGCTATTACTTATAATAATTCTGTAATATTACCTGCAACCATGCAAGTGTTGTGTCCCGTTTTTTATTATAATTGCACAAGTTCTTTACTTGCGTTGGTTGGTGGTAGTTAGTATGTACCTATTACTGCCTGATTTTTTTCTTATTCTTTTCCAATTTGGTTATTTAACACTTTTGCTGACACTGCCCGCCTGTAGACGTTATTCTATTGTTATATCTTTTGTGTCTGATTCAGTGTCAGCGAAAGTGTTAATTAATTTTATCGTCATTTACCAGTAATATGAACAATTAATAAAAATATGTCAATTAGAAATTCATTTACACTATAGTTGCGCTTTTACATTAAAAATTACGTGGACTGTTTTTTTAATTTTGGTAATATTAAGCATTTTATGTTGTCAGATGTTATTGTATGTTTTTACACTCATTCTGTAGCATTTTTTTAAATACATTGTCGTGCGGGGTTTATTTATTATTTCCTTAAATATGATACTTATATATGTATATGGTGGATATAGATTAATAAAATTACTCATATAAAAAAGCCACGTTCCAAGTTGTCTGTCTAATCACCATATCCCCTACAAATCTATCTCTACCTTTTTTTACTGTCACGTCACGTGTAGAGCAGCTGCATCTACCAGGATGTCAGAAATTACCTACAGTTAGTTTCTAAATTTTACCGATACACAAACACACTGCTTGCAGGAGAAACGCGTCACTGTGTGCATATCTATTGAGACCGCACACAGTGACGTAATTTCTCTTGCTTTCCCGTACTGTAGATCACTATAGTTCCATGCTAGTCTAGACTTTAAAGGGGTGTGGGGAATTGCGATCCTGGTCCTTTAATATCTCAATCAATGTGTCATCATATTGATGTGTGCGATGAATTTAAGGGTACGAATTCATTGCAATATAGCTACTATTACGACTGAATAAAGGCGCACATCGCGCAATTGAAGTGTTGTAGTGTGTACATACAATGTTCCATTCTCTCCTACCTAGGCTTGTAATAGTTGCATCCTGATCCATCTAGAATAAAGGGGATGGGGAATGTTGTCATGGAAATACTACGAAATTGCATCAATGTGAGGTTGCAGTTTGAATATGTGTGTGTGTGGTGCACAGTATTTTATGTAATATCTCCTTTTACTTCAGGAGCCCTAGTCTAAAACGCCGATATCCACGTGACGCTGGATTGAACTACGATTGGGTGACGCTACCGGCGGGTCGCAGCCTCTTTGTAATGCAATGCGGGTTACGTATTTATTTTTCTCCCTTTAAAAACCGCAATGGATAATACATGCCCGCAATTGAAGCTGTAATGTGAAAGGTAAAAAAAAATGGTACATTAGGCTACATAAAATTTAAAATTCGTGTACATTATGACCCTGCAGTGGAAAGATGCACTTCATTTATTTTACTGGTTCGGTAATTAGGTATATAGAATTTTTTGTCGTGCTAGTTTTTCGAAATTTTAAAAAATGGCGGATATATGGTGGTCTGAAACTTAAAAAAACTCGTAGCACAGCTATCTGGAAAAAAAATCAAAAATGTCATTAGACTTTTTTGTTATTCTCATTAAGACGCAACTTTTTTGTCTGAACAACTTTTTTATACGATAAACTTGAACGTGTTTATAGTCGGCAATTTGCCCAAAAGTTGTCTGAAGTCGATTTTCTGTATATTTATGAAAGAAGTTGAAGTTCGTGAAGTGGGAGAGGGAGTGAAATGGAACAACTTTCCCTAAGGAACAAAAATCAAAATATGAAAAATATTTTTTGGCTTAAAGCATGATACTGCGTATTACTTTTATAATTGAAAACACTGAATAAACTTAGAATCCTGAAATGAAAATTAAAAATAAATAATAAAGATTCACATGCTATCCTGTGACTTGAACCCGGGGCTTATAGATGCCGGCCACTTCTTAACGTAAAGTTCGCATGTTTGTCTGCCATAATAGTTGAAAAAATTAGCGTCCTGTTAAAATTTTGATATTAAAATTTTGACCAATTGGTAACATAACAACTATGAAACCGGGTACTTAAACTTTGCCTCCTATTCACCCATGCCAAGTTCGCTATTCCGATATTTCCGATCTTGAAGAGGATCACTTCAACTTAGTTAATGTGTACAAAATCATACTAAACATGGTGCTCAATGGCCGTGTTTCCATACAAGAGTAGTCCCCTGATTCCTCGCCGGATAGTACTAAAAGAGTAATGATTTTTTACTAAAAAAATCCGTATGTTAAATTTTTTTTATAATTGAATTATTTAAAGTGATATGAACCTTCAATAAAATGAAAAATTAGTACGAATTTCCGTTGTGTTCAAACATCAAGAAAACAAATTTGGCAATTATGTAAGAAAAAGAAACACAGCCATAGCTTATTTTAAATTTTTAATGTTTTTAAGTTTTGTAAAAGAAATCAGAGGACTACGAAGCGTTCATTTTGTGTATTTTTTATAAGTATTCCATCCGAGCTGCAGTTATCTCTTTCGCACTCTGCGGGGTTTGTTTGGGCACGCGGCGCGACAGCAATAGATATTACAAACCTCTATTTTTAAATTCTCTCGAGCTTAGTGTTTCCTCTTAAAAAAGGGTCTGGTCGGGTCTTCTGGTAAGGGGAATGTAGGTTTCAATTACCGTTTCCTCTGGTACCTAATTAAGAGCAGCGGGGATTGGGAAATAGTAACTGATTGAAATCATCCTTTAGTCAATTAGCATATCAGTAACATATATTTTAGAGCACTGGAGGGCAAATGTGGATGTTGGTTGTAAGGGCTCGCGAGGTCTACTGTTCTCGCAGAACCACTAGTTTAGTTAGCTGGTTTGCATGTGATTTAGGATTCAATCAGAATTTAAATCAATTCAATGGAAAATATACCTAGCGATATAGATCTTTGCCGAGATTTATATTTGTTGGAGAAATATTATTAAAGGAGCCTGAAGAAAAGAAAATAACAATTTTCTATTGAGAAAGGAATAACTTATTTTATTTCCAGTTTAGTTCATTCTCATTAACATCATTCAAATTATGGATCATGCGTTTACGAAGAAACTAGAGACTTTCTAATAGGTACTGAAAAATAACTCATTTCTTTGTTAGCCAAATAATAGCACTGTATCATTATCGGAGCAATGTACACAACGGTAACCAATCATACAAACGATTTTTTTCTTTTCGAATTTCATTTGTTCAGAAATGGTACGACGAAGTTTTAAATGCCAAATGGCTTCTTTACCATATTTTCTGCTTCTATATACTTAATAAACATATTTTTTTCTTCTAGAACAACTGTCGACCGAAAATCAAAACATGTAATTTTATTTTGATAGAGGTATTGGTAGGAATAATTTCATTTTCTAGAAGTATTAACGATAGAAGTAACTTTTTCCATATTATTACACAGATTTTCAATAACTACTTACTGACGACAAATTGAAAAAGTTGAGAAGAAAATAAAAAGAATTGGTACCAAATAAAAAAAGAACGAGGGGGATACGGGGGGAAGCGCCTCGAACAAAGGGGCGCCACGACGAAACAACTTGTCCACGATGGGTAGGTTAGTAGTTAGGACAACTTGTGACCAAAACATCACTCAACCTTAGGGCGAAAAAAATAATAAAAAAACGGCTTTGTCGTGGATATGGTAAGGTTAGGTTAGGTAATGATTGAAATATAAAAAAAACATTTAATTGAATTATTAATAATTTTGAACGCGCAATATAACAATATTAAAATTAATCACTAAGTTTATAAAGATTACAAGCTGGTATGCAGAATAAATGATAGCCTTTTTACTTAATTAATTTAGAAATTTCTTTAAATTTTTTATCATTTAAAATGCTGTCTTTTAATAATATGGAAATCATTTTTTGTTAAATAAAACATATAGCAATCGTATCTGCGGATTAACGTTGGGTTGCAATACAAAGCATATAGCTTTCAAAAAATATAACAATCAAAAATCGGAATTACAACAATATCGCAATTGAATTTTCAAATAGAAAATGAAAAAATTACGGAACGTTTTTGGTGTTTTAAAATTTGTACATAATCTATTCTTGTTTATGATAGGTAACCGTACACTACACTCCACGCACTACACGCACCTTAAAATGATAGTAATAGGAGCGAAATTACCTTGAATTAGTTTAAGGTGCTGTTGTTGCTGTTGCCAGTATATCACTTACTAAGTCTGGTTGCGAACGTCTTTGATTTCTTACAGCCTGGTACTTGCATCACGTTTCAACGTGACTCGAGGTAATGCGCCAGGCAGGGTTGATTTTTGGGCGTAGTAAACTGCACCCTAGATGGCAGCACTGAAACGCAAAGTTTTATTTTTAAATCGAAATCGGAATGACTAATTCATTGGAAATTCGACCACCTGATTCGGTGAATTTGATAGAGATCTAAATAAATTTTTAGATTTTCTTACGATATTGAGTTCTGCGATTCTGATTTCAAGCTTAAAATATTGCCAGGTAGAATCAGCCGGAATATTGCGTGTAAATTAACCACCGAAGTTCCTTGGAAGTGGTGACTCAGCCCATCAAAATGAACAACTTTTCCTCAGGGACTAATGCTAGGAGGGGAAATTCAAAATTATTTTCTGACATTTTCATACAAACCCAAAATTACAGACGGTGGACGGAGTCGCGAGAAAACAAATTATAGTAATAGATTTATTGAAAGACGATGAGCAAACAAGTTACGCGCGGGCCTTCTTTGTGTATGTGTTGTGTTGTGTTCATCTGTACAGTACATCTCACACAGCTTAGTTGCGACCACCTCTCTTTTCTGACAGCCTGGTACTTGTGTCCCGTTTACGCGAGTCATGGAAATTCCTCGTTAGAGAGCAGCTAAATGCTTCGGTGTAGATGGCAGCACTGCACTGCGATTCAAGGATTAAATGAGACCACATTATAATTTACTTGATTTGGGTTCCGCATCCGAAAGGTGCTAAAGACCCACAGAGAAAAAATAACACGTAACATACCACTAATCTTCTGCTGCCCGTTCCTCCTGTAATAGTTAAGTACCTATGTACGGTGGCACGGAACACTTCATGTGAAAATCTGACTCGCACTTGACTTGTTTTATTATTTATACCGTGAATTTAACATTTTCCTTCTCTACAAGACTCTCAAAAGTGGCTCTTAGGTTGCCTCCTTGTTTGTCTATTATTAAACAGCATTTTTTTTAAGTAAGCGACTCAAATCAATTGTAAGATCTGACGAGTTAGCAAAGTGCTAATAATATCTTCTATTAAAGTATAAGTGATATGTTTTGTCTGTAAAACCAAACAGAATATGTTTACGACCGCCTGGGTTTTCTGGCAGCCTTGTACTTGTTTTTCGTTTCAACGTGACTCGGAACAAACCGTTAACCGGGTTTATGTTTCAATCTAGTCTACCAATAGATGGCAGTACAGTAAACTTTAGATAATGAGAAGCTCTAAGTCAAAGACAATCTAATAAATTTAATGTTTACTTTCACCAAAAGGGCTTAGAATAAGCTTAAAAATTCGATCAAGCTATATCGGATTGCAGAGATAACGTTACGAGTATGATGTGTATCATTAGTATTAAAGTGCACAACAGAGGAAAAAATACGCCTCTACTACGAGCACACATGACTAAAGTACTCTCTTTGGATTCTGAGAGCTTGGTACTTCGTTTTCATTTGCACGTGTCTCAGAATAAATCGACAGGGGTAAGGGCATAGCGTAAATCGTAATATGCCAATCTAAATGTAGATGGCGGCAGTAAATTGTTATTATTAGACAACACTTGAAGTGACTTGGATAGCATAACTTGTATAAATATGTCCTTTTTTTCTGCAAATGGCTTATAATAACTTTACGAATTACTTAAATGTTATTGAAGCGTTTTCCTGGTTGCATCATCTACTGTATTAAATAAACTTACATTGGAAAATTAAAAACTAAAACTAACCCTAACTATACAAAAAAAAGAATACTATAAAGAGAAAGCACCCTAAAAGTAAAAATTTAAAGATAAAAAATGTCTCGCAAATAATTGCCCTGAGGAAGTGTGCCCAAAAGGCTGGCAACATGGCAGCTGATTTTATTGAAGTATGTATGAATATTGGATAGCAAAGGTAACGTTATTCTGGATAACGTTACCTTTGCTACTATATTATAATATATATTATATAATTTCATTGGCAAGTACGACATATAACAGACTATCTCTGGATTGTGACAGCCTAGTACTTTGTTCACATTTGCACGTGTTCAATCTAGACCAACCGGCCGGAGTGATTTTAGGGCATTGCGTAATGCAACACACTAAGTCTAGATGGCAGCACAGTAAGATAAGATAACTTTTCGATATAGTCTATCTTGTGGTTAAAATGTTTTCTTTCTCCAAAGGGCTTAGAATAATGTTTTAAAAAATAGTTCGCCCTCACGAAGATATATTGCATGCAAAGCAATGGTTACGTAAAGCAATCATTTTCAATTACCTACTCTACTCATCATGACTAAAATACATTCTCGGGATTCTGACAGCCTAGTATTTCGTTCTCATTTGTACGTGTCTCGTAAACCGACAGGGGTTTATTTTAAAGGTATTTGCGTAATGTGTGTGACTCAATAGAATACAAATCACAATATTGAGCTAGCCTCAAAGTAAGTTCGAGACTTGTGTTATGGCAGCATAGTAAAATGCCTGATAACCATGAAAATTTACTGCTAATAACAGCAGTAAATTTTCATGGTTATTAGACGATATTTGATAGTTTTATCTTGTAATTATCTTTTTTCCAAATGCATTTTTAAAACTATATTGAATGCCACAAGTCAGGGTTGCTCAATTACTTCTTAAAAGTGTAATTTGTTATTGTTTTAAATATCTCATTTAAAGTTTTTTATATGAAGCCAAGGGCTGGCAGTATTTTTGCACAAGTCTCGCTCTCAATTGCTTCTTAAAAGTGTAATTTTTATTTCTTGAAATATCTCATTCAAAGTATTTTAAATGGAGCCAGTATTTTTGGGCACTTTGCCTCGATGTGGTACGATGGAAAAAGATTTTATGTATAATTTTATTTTTATGTTGTCCCTTGGGATAGGAAGTGTAAATATAAATAAATATCATTTAATTAAAATAAAAAATGTTGTTTATATAATACTAACGATTTATCATAAATACTTTTAGCAATCTTAAAAATGAGAGTGTTTTACAGAAATAAGCAGTCGATAGCTTTTAAAGTGAAATTAATGTTATTTATGTAGAATGTTTTATTTAAGACTAGTTTTCGACCGCGGCTCCGCCCGTGTCAATATCACTCCCTCGGGAATAGTACTTTTATTCGAGATAAAAGGTAGCCTATGTCCTTATCCGTACTTCAGAGAACTTGTATGCAAAATTTCATGATAATCGGTTCAGTAGTTACGGCGTGAAAGCGTAACAAACAAACAAATTCACTTTCGCATTTATAATATTAGTAAGGATAAGAATGTAAAGTTCTTTCAACAATATATTTTCTTTTTCTTTTCTTCTGGATTTTCCCTCAAGCCTATTCCACATATATGTTTCAAAATTTATTTTTTGTCTGATAGTACAATTAAAAGGGTTAATGTTAGCTATCATTTGACTGTATTTTGTGACTTGTATTTTAAATAAAAAATATTAAAATACTGAATTTTGTATTTTATATTTTAAAGACTCATTACGAATAACTAAATTACCAAGACATCAAATACGCCATAAGTGATAAGTAGAAACTTAGTTCTAGTTTGTATTAAGCTTTAAGAAAGTGTAAAACCTTTTAGAACCACAGCATGGCAAACTTACTATAATTTATTATTAGTTTTTAAGGTTATAATGAACATAAAAGCTTTTGCAATACTTTAGACTTCGTAACACTTCTTTAGGTTAAGGCTAATTTGGTATGTATTAAAAATTCAATAAGTATTAATAAGTATTTTTTCTGTTTTCTGGAGTACGGAGAAGGACAAAGGCTACCTTTCTATATAGGTAGAAAGCCTGATATGTATCTCTGTCCCTGACTATACCTACCATCAAAGTCCAAATTGATACCGTTTGATATGCAGAATTGAGTGCAATACCAGTACAAGAAATAAAATCAACGAGTTTCGTCGAGATCTCAGTTAAGCGAAGACTCATAAATATAAAATTCTCTTTCTATTAACTTTTACTACTGTTGCCGCTGCACTGCACGTAGTCAAATAAATATTTTAAATCCTAAGACAAGTTTTCATTTTCTGATTCTCATCTTTTACTGGGTCAACTTGGTTTCGTTTTTGTTATTATAATCTAATTCATAATAGATTCAAATTTTGGTAAAGACTTATTGAATTATTAAAGTCTTGGTAAATTAAATATTAATATCTGTACCTTATATTATTTATTTCAATACTTAATACAATATAATAGTAACTAACAACTAGAACTAAGTATAACTGTTTAATAAGTACACTAAATAAATTCTTCCATGCTGGTCTGGGAGAAAAGAAAAAATGTAGAATGTGCCAGCTGCTTTTCTTCCCGCGCAGACTATAGAAGCCGATCAAGGGAATGGGCGAGAATTTAGATTCTCGCCCATTCCCTTGATCGGTTTCTCGAATTGAATCATGACAATAGGCGATGCGGCTAGCAACCCATCACTATATTGATTCCCTTTTTTCACCTTTACGCCCACCAACACGCTAAGCGTGGCCTTTCGGTCTTATGACCTTAGGCTCTGTCTGTAAGGGATAAAGACGTGATAATATGTATGTACTAAATAAAAAAGATATCTATAAATAAAAAAATGTCAGGCAGATCTTGCCTTGCGCCTAAAGGGCTGGCCGCATTGCCACGTTGGATTTCAATGCTAATGCGTTGTACACAAAAATTGCCAGCCCTTTGGTCACCAGATACCTCGAGCTCTTTGATGGTTTTAAATAACTTTTGAGCTAAAGGGCCCCACAGACCCATAGTCTCCACCCCAAAGGGCTCAAATGTGTAGCCATTGCCAAGGCATGCATATTTGCAACGTTTGAGGCACTCGGCGGTGGCCGCAGCTGCGCCAGCGTTAGAGCTAGTACCATGGAGGTGGGAAGGTGCGAGTGTGTCAACACAATCTTCGTTGTTTTCCATCAAAAACTAATTTCAGCAAGTTTTATCTTCGGCTCAAAATCAACCTAATTCAGCTGCAACTGGAATAAAAACAGTTTAAAACACGGTTTCACTCACGTACTTATTCAGTCGGCATCGCCAACTAATTTAAGTCTGGCGTATCAACGTATCACAGTAATTATGAATTAAGTTTATAAAACTATCTGGCGATTCCTATTAATTTATTAATAATTACTTTAGTAAAATTTTAAAGTGGAACATTTAAAGTGAACATATAACTAAATATTCTGTGAATATTTCAAGCGTCTACCTGTTGCCATTATCAATATCGAGCAAAAACAAGCAAAAAAATCACGTTTGTTGTATTGCTCATAATATTTATTTTATTCTTTTTTTTTTATAGTTTTTGGTATAGCGGCAACAGAAATACATCATCTGTGAAAATTTTAACTGTCTAATTATCACGGTTCATGAGATACAGCCTGGTGACAGACAGACAGCGGAGCGATATTAATAGGGTTTATTATTATTATTTTTATTAATATAAATCACCCTATTAATAAAAATCATCAAATTCGTGCAAAATCATTTATTTTATGTTTCGATATACTTAGAGAAACTTTTTTTAAATACTTGAATTTGATTCCCTTATAGGTTAGGCTTGTTTCACATATACCACGACCACACTACACCGTCACAACAACAAATGGTCAATCTGTGGTTACGTGTGAATTGTGCCGCTGCAGCTTCTTGCGGTTGCATATTTGCATTGATATCATTCACGTAGTCGATACTGACAGCAAAATGTGGTCCATGTGAATTCAACTACAATTTTTATATTAATTTGCTAATTAATATAAAAATTAATAATTTGTATAAAAAATATAGTTGTTAAAGCGGCCCGACCACGTGGTGTGGTTGTGGTTGTTGTATGGTTGTGGTATGTGTGAAACAAGCCTTACACCAAAATGAAATTTAAACTAAATTCTTGTGTAACCCACTTACCCTGTGATTGCAATCATGATTCCTGTTCATACGAAAAATTCAAATCGTAAAATTTTACAACCTAAAATTATCTGCATAATGCGGTCTCCTAAAAATATGTTCAGTAGATATTAAAATTCTTCATTTTCTTTTAAAACTATTACTATTTTATTTCACTGCGGGACCGTGGTTGGTTTTGAGTTTCGTCTAATATTTCAGCAACATTGCAGATGTCATGTCACAGACTACAGTTAATAATGAGATTCTTGTAAAACTCATAAATACGTACTGCGATTATTGCTTGTATGCAGGATATTGATTGATATTGAGGGGCCTGATGGTCCAGTGTATCTGAGCATTATTAGCGATTACTTATGTTAAACAATCCTGGGCGTGGTCCCCACTAGGAAGGGTAACCGCAATTGGCACAAAAATATCTCGAGCTCCTCCGTGCTTCGGAAAGCACGTTAAGCCGTTAGTCCCGGCTGTCATCATTGATGGCAGTCGTTAAACTATATCATATGTCTTAAAAAATCTGATACCAGTGGCCACTTACACACATTTCTAATTGTGGTAGAGCCACGCTGCCGGCAAAATTATTTTTTGCTTCTAGCATAAATGGGCCGGCTCGTCCGGGGAAGTACCACACATACAGAGTAGAAGCTTTACCGCTTCTATGCTTCGTTCGGTGAGTGTGAGAGCCAGAGGCCCATTCTTCTCCCCATTTCGTCCCCCCAATGTCCTCCCCCAACTCCTCGAAAGGCCGACAATGCTCCTGTCACACCCTAGTGTTGCAGTTGTCCATGGGCAGCGGTGATCGCTTACCATCAGGTGACTCGGTTGCTCGTTTGTCCTATATCATATGTTATAAAACACACGATAAGCAGCTTCTAAGCAGATTCCTGAAAATGCATCTAACATTCTCTCTACCAAAATAAGTTGAAAAAACACGCGATTATTAATTCATTAAGTGCTGCTAGCGTTTTAACAAACACTTCTTTTGTAAACAGAATTTTAATAACAGAAAAAGACAAGCTTTTCGCTGCTGTGAAAATTGAGGGAAAATTCTGCGACGAATGTCTGATAAATAAAATATAGTCGTTTGTAGTCAAAACATATTTAGTCTAGTCTTTTTTACAAAAAAAGAATAAAGGTAATAGACTATTACTACTTTTTTTCTTTTTGTTTTTTTTTGTAACCTTTTGTAACACTGATGGCGATGTTTTATTTTCCATTTTCTTTGTGTATTTTCTTTTGTTTTAGTTTTATATTGTGTTGTGTGTCAATGTGTTGCATAAACATTATTCTTTTCTATAAATTGACTCTACCTAGCTTAAAGACAATAATTTATATGATTACCAGCTTTCGCCCGCGGCTCTGCCCGCGTCAATGTTGACTCTGGGGAATAGTACTTTTTCCCGGGATAAAAGGTAGCCTATGTCCTTCTCCGTACTGCAGAGAACTTGTATGCAAAATTTCATGATGATTGGTTCAGTAGTTACAACGTGAAAGCGTAACAAAAAACAAACATACTTACTTTCAATTATAATATTTATTAGGATTAGAATAAGCTATACCGGTAAACTACGTTTCGCATTTTTGTTTTATTTCCGCGCAGCTATCTTATTTTTTTTATAAGAACCTTCTCCTGACCTAAACAAACACGTAAAAAAAGAATTAGCAAATCGGTCCATCCATTCTTACGTGATGCCGTGACCAAGGGAAATAGGGATTCATTTTTATATACAGCGTGTATCTTAACCAACGACGCTCTCGTGAAGGGGTGACTCAGCCCGCTGACAAATGCTGGGACCTCTAAAAACATTGACATTTTCATACAAGTGTTCGGCCGGCCCGGCAATTAGTATAAAATGTCAAAAAAAATTGTTGCCAGCATTAGTCCCATAGGAAAAGTTGTTTTGCCGGGCTGAGTCACCCCTTCACGGGAACGTCGTTGGTTAAGTTACACGCTGTATATAGCTAAAATGATAATATTATATAATTATAATAAACTTGATTTGTTTTGATTTCTTCTTCTATCAGGTTGTAAAATGGCTTTGCGTTCACATTAAATATGTTTCGACCAGTGCTTTGCTACCGTGATTGCCCGTTCGTTTGCCTCATTCAGATCTTGATGAGAGCAAGAAGTTGGGCTTTCTGGGCACACCAAGAGATGACCCATAGATTGGATAGCACCACAGTCGCACTCACTATTGTTGGAGAAACCCCACATGACTCTATGTTCGTGGCATCTACCATCACCAGCCCGCAGTCTGTTTAAAGACTTTTAGGCCAGGTCAGATTGCCACCCGGTGATATTTTCTCAGCAGGCGGTATCTGGTTTGGTGATGGCGGGTATTTGTTAAGCCATTGTTCCATTCTGGCCTTACGAGCTTGTTTGGCACTAATATCTGGTTGCCGCAAGAAACTATTGCGACTCTTGAGTCGTGAGGGTGGAGAGATTTGTCCATAAAGTGGATGTCTTTTGATTTAAAATAAGTTAGAATATATATCATTTTAATATTAAACAAGAAGGGTTAACTCACTTATTATTAGTCGGAAAATGCCGACAGTTTCATCTAACAGAGATCATCTGACGCACGCGCCGGGACGTCCTTTCCGGGGACGACTATCGGCATTTTTTAAAAAATGCCGATACCCGTCGCTTTACCCGTCTCTTTGTCATAGACAGCCTTTTTGACATAGACAGCCTTTTTGACATAGACAGCCTTTTTGACGTGATAAAGTCTTATAAATCGATGAACGCCGGCTGCACGCACGAAAAAGTGTCATGCGAGAGCGCGGAACAAGTGATGAAGAGGCACGAATGACCTAAGCGTTCAGCTTGCGACGCATCTATCCCTCTTCCACCGTTATCGCGTAAAATTAATTGTCGTCCGTAAACCGACTTTAAAGACGACCAATTTTTTCCATAGTATTAGATACTTCCGCTTCCGATGCCACTTCCGCTTTTGCTAAGATTTACTTTTGACATCTGTTTCCGTTTCTGCTTCGAGCAACAATTTTGGTATTGTTCATCGAAGTGCCATTCTGACACTTCCGTTGCATCCTTCGAATAAGTAGTTGCATCACAAATTTTCACTAAGAGAAATATTTTCAGTATCGTGGTCTGAATGCTCTCTTCAAATACTTTAATTTGATTTAAAAACTACATGAATCCCAAAGAAACTAAATCCCACTACAGACCCACCGTACCCCTGACCCCTGGCCATACCCCTGGTGGTACGGTGGGTATTTTAAAGTTAAACGGTACCACCGAGTGTAGTGACCGTAGTGATTCCTTCATTGCCCACTTACCTTTAGATTTGGCATCCTGATTCCTATTCACACGAAAAATTCATATCGTTAAATTTTACAACGTGGAAAATGATCTGCAAGATGTGGTCTCCAAAAAATATGGTAAGGAGGTATTAAAATTCATAATTTTCTTAACCTGTCTCATAAGTACGAATCGCGAAGACAGCTTTTATGCAAATTCTTGAAAATGCATCCAGCAGTCTTGCTAATAATTCTATTATTTACTACAATTATTATTGTAACAGCCTCCGTGGTCCAGTGGTTAAGGCGTTTGCCTGTTGACCCGGTGGTCGTGGGTTCGATTCCCACCGGAAGCATACTTTGTTTAGTTGTTTCCAGTTTGGTTAGGACATTGCAGGCTTGAATCGCCTGATTGTCTGATAATAAAGATGATTCCGTGCTTCGGAAGGCACGTTAAGCCGGTGGTCCCGGCTGCCATCTGGTAGTCGTTAAAGGAACCACGTCAGAGGCCGAGAGGCGGTTCCGAATAACTCTGACACCAGGGTGTGCATGGTCGATTGACCGTGACACCTACTCGAAATGAATGAATGAATTGTATCGATATTCTTTCAGAGAATGAAGTTAAGCTTATAATTCATTAAGCTACTATATAGCGTTTTAACAAACATTAGTTTTATAACAGAATTTAAATAACTGACAAATAACAGGATTGTTTCGCTGTTGGAAAAATTGAGTGTAATTTTTTTGACGGATTTTAAAAGCTTTATTTTTATATTTAAGACTTCTTATGAACTGATTTTTTATTCTTGTTTAGACTCAAAAGACTCAGAACTCAAATCTATTGACTCTGACTAGCTCAAAGTCTATAAACAAGACATGTATTTACTTAAATGTGCTGGAATAGACCGCATTTACATTTTTTGAGCAACAACGCAAAAGGACGGACATAAACACAATGAAACGGAAAAACCAGGCGTGGATAGTTTTTATGTCCTTTTGTGATAGATAGCCCTTTTTATTATCCTCCAAAGAATAGAACATTGAAACTCCGTACGATTTTATTTTATTCATATATTCGCGCTTTATTAACCACAACCAAACGAGCAATTAGCAGAAGAACGGATGAACACACTGAAGATTTATTAATAAGGTCCGTTTGGTACATCATTTTAGCCGCAAGAAGTTTACTGCTGTACATGACATAGACCTATCTCAAGGATTTTCAAAATGACCGATTGTACACTGCCTGCATCCTGCGATTCCCTGCCACCTTGGTCAGGTGTATCCGAAGCTGTGCTTGCCGGTACGTGGTCGCGTATGGAGAACCTTTCTGCCTTTGTTTAGGGAACCCTTAAAATGTAAAAATTACAAACGTTGATATACTAATTACTAAACAAAATTCTTTAGCAGTCGACCTTGTTGGATGGGTGCGTATAAATTGAGTTTGAATTGTTTCTTCGAGACAAGGGTATGTGGGCTTTTAACGAAAACGAACTTCATGTTTGACCCGTGTTTGACCATTCACTTCATTATCACCTCACGCTGAATAGTACCAAAGACATATTATATTGTCTTTGATAGTACTGAATTAAAATAAAAACAGTGATAATCCGGGAGTGCCGACAGAGGTGAAAACTTGAAAATTCGGTTACTTATATGTAGGTTGGGAGGCGAAGAGAAACACCAGGGTTCAGTTCTTCGTTTATTTGGTACTAGCTTTCGCCCTCGTTATATATATTATAAAAATTTTTTTGCTTACTTAAAACCAATAAGCCTTTCCAGTTTCCATATCCTATTTTATGAAATACTCGGAAGATAAAGGTATTTAAACTATAGCTTATTAGCTTTCGCCCGCGGCTCCGCCCGCGTCAATTTCGATCCCTCGGGAATAGTACTTTTTCCCGGGATAAAAGTAGCCTATGTCCTTCTCCGTACTCCAGAGAACTTGTATGCAAAATTTCATGATAATCGGTTCAGTAGTTACGGTGTGAAAGCGTAACAAACAAACAAACAAATAAACAAACAAACAAACTCATTTTTGCATTTATAATATTAGTAAGGATAAGGATAAGGATAGTCCACACGGCACAATCGTTGAAACAACTTCACGCGTCCGTCCTCTTATTTCACATCAAGCTACAGCGTGGCCATCTTGTCTCAATCATTCATCTCGCTGCTCGCTGACACCTGCCTCTCACATTTCCTCTTCCGGTCGGTATTGCCATCCTACATATATACACTGGTGTTGGTTACGGTAACGGTAACAGTGTTGCGAGTTCAATGGTTTTTTTCGGATTATCTTATCTCTATCATATCATCATCATATCAGCCGCAAGAAGTCCACTGCTGGACATAGGCCTCCCCCAATGATTTCCAGAATGACCGGTTGGAAGCGGCCTGCATCCAGCGCCTCCCTGCGACCTTTGTCAGGTCGTCCGACCACCTGGTCGGTGGGTGTCCGACGCTGCGCTTGCCGGTACGTGGTCGCCATTCCAGAACCTTTCTGCCCCATCGGCCATCGGTTCTACGCGCTATGTGCCCCGCCCACTGCCACTTCAAAGAACTAATCCGCTGAGCTATGTCGGTGACTTTTGTTCTTCTACGGATCTCCTCATTTCTGATTCGGTCTCGTAGAGAAACACCGAGCATAGCCCTCTCCATAGCTCTTTGGGTGACCTTGAGCTTTCTTATGAGGCCCATAGTAAGGGACCACGTCTCTGAGCCGTAAGTCATCACTGGTAACACACATTGATTAAAGACTTTTGTCTTTAGGCACTGAGGTATTGCGGACGAAAAGACAGTGCGGAGCTTCCCGAACGCTGCCCAGCCGAGTCGGATTCGTCGAAAGACCTCGTCCTTGAAGCCGGAACTGCCTGCCTGGATCAACTGTCCTAGGTAGACATATTGGTCTACAGCTTCAAGGGTGGAGTTCCCAACATAAACCGGTGACGGCGTAACATGGACATTCGACATGATCTTCGTTTTGTCCATGTTCATTTTAAGGCCCACCTGCTGTGAAACTCCATTGAGGTCATTGAGCATGGTACTTAAGTCCTCCAGCGATTCCGCCATGACAACGATATCGTCAGCAAATCTAAGGTGAGTGATATACTCGCCATTAATGTTGATGCCAAATCCTTTCCATTCCAGGAGCTTGAAGGCATCTTCCAAAGCAGCAGTGAACAGTTTCGGAGAAATGACGTCTCCCTGTCTCACGCCTCTCTGTAGTGGAATAGCCCTCGTGCTCTGCTCCTGTACTCGGACTGACATAGTGGCGTTTCTGTATAAACACTTCAACACTTCGATATACCGATGGTCAATGCGACACCGCTGGAGAGACTGAAGCACAGCCCATGTTTCGATCGAATCAAAGGCCTTCTCATAGTCCACAAACGCTAAGCATAGTGGCCGGTTATACTCCTTGGTCTTCTGTATAACCTGCCGCAGCGTATGGATGTGGTCTATGGTACTGAAGCCTTTTCGGAATCCGGCTTGTTCGGGAGGCTGGAAGGCATCAAGCCTGTTAGCGAGACGATTCGTGATAACCCTCGAAAACAGCTTATAGACGTGGCTCAGGAGCGTGATGGGTCTATAGTTCTTTAGTAGAGTATTGTCACCCTTTTTAAAGAACAGAACCACCACGCCCCTGTTCCAAGCCTCTGGCGTCACGCCCTCGAGCAAAACGGAATTAAAGAGCCTCTGAAGGACTTTTAGTACCGGCGTTCCGCCCGCTTTCAGAAGCTCTGCTGTGATTCCGTCTTCGCCCGGCGCCTTGTTGTTTTTAAGCTGTTTGAGGGCAATCCTAATCTCGTACAGGCTGATGTCCGGGATGTCTTCAGTATGGTGTCGGGTTAGCTTGGCTCTAGGGTCTTTAGCCAGGCTGTCGATGGGTTTAGCAATTGAGGTGTAGAGCTGTCCGTAAAACTTCTCGATCTCCCTCAGTACCTCGGACCTTGTCGACGCCACTTTGCCGTCCTCCGTCTTCAGCTTTGATAATCGGCTTTGCCCAATAGACTCCACTCTTGCGAACACTTTGGAGCCTTTGTTCTGCTCAATCGTCTCCTTTATACGCTCGGTATTAAAGGAGCGAATGTCGTGCCGCAGAGACTTCTGGATTCGTCTATTGAGCCGCCGATGTACATCAGCATCTTCAGAGGTCTGCAGTACCATGGAGCGTCGTTCAGCCATCAGTTCTAGGGTCTGAGGTGAGATTTTTTGAGATTTTTGTTTACGGCAGGACTTAAAAATCTTAAATCCCACCGACTGGACAGCTTCTACAAACCCATTGTTTAATTCGTCCACTGAAACGCAGTCGTCTAGGCATTTGAAGCGATTTGAGAGCTCAAGCTGGAAAATCTCATGGTTCTGGATATGGGCATGCGATGGTCGGATCGTAGACTTCATCAGCCGACCCCTCTCACGTCTAAGATCGATATTCAAGATGCCTCTCACCATTCTGTGATCGCTACCGATTTTTATCTTGCTGATCACGGAGACATCATTGAATATCTCTCTCCTAGTCGACATGATGAAGTCTATCTCCTGTTTCACTGGGGCCTGGCCCTTCCTAGTTGGACCTATCCAGGTCCATTTCCTTTGTGGTGGCTTCTTGAAGAAAGAGTTCATCGCAAAGAGTCCCTCTTTCTCCAAGAAGTCAGCCAGCATATGGCCCCTATCGTTTCGATCCCCATATCCGAATCGCCCCACCCTGAACTCTCCGTCACTTCGTCTGCCCAGTCTCGCGTTAAAGTCCCCCATAACCACCGTAAAATAGGTTTTGGAAGCATGTATGGCCCTACTGATGTCCTCATACACGCTTTCCACCTCTTCATCTGAGTATTCCCCGGTCGGCATGTATACCTGTATGACCTTCAGCGAGTATCTTTTAGATACTCTGAGTATAAGGTATATCACCCTGCTAGAAATACTTTCGATGGTTACGACGTTGTTTACGAGGGACCTGTGGACGAGAAACCCGACACCATGCTGGGACTTTTTAAAGTCACCCTCCCGGTGATAGAGATTTTATCTCTATGTTTTTTTCCATTTCAAAAAATGCCCAATGTGTCTAAAGAAGTTTTCACTTCAAAATATATAGATTTTGTTCATCTATTTATAAACGAATATCGTGTCTTTAGTGCACGTTATTTATGTTGTACTTATACTGGTACTTATGTGTTTTCACTTTTCAACGCGACGTGCGAATACAAACCCTGGAGACTGTAGATAACTGGTGACAAATCACATCCATTAGACTGTCTGCATTGCATTCTTCTTAAAACAAAAGGATCTTAAGTACAAGGACCTCGAGTTTCCTTTTTATTACAAAAATATTTAAATGATGGTGGTTACCTGATGGACGCAGGCATAGGGGAAGACCGCGGACGAAATGGCGGGATGACATCGAAAAGTTCTTAGTGAATTGGTAGCAGGCTGCGTTAGATAAGGATCATTGAAGAAAGGAGAATGCCTTGGCCCAGCTGTGGGACACAATAAAAGGTAAAAAGAATATGTTATAGAGTTAAATCACAAAAATATGAATATCATAAAATAAATAAAATCGGTCAAGTGCGAGTCGCACACTAGTGTGTGCGAAGAGTTCCGTACAATATTTAACTACAAAAACCACATTTTTTGTATGTGGACTCTGATGTATTAGGATTTAGGACGCATGAAACTTCTTCCAAGAGCCCTATCTTATGAGGTTAACCAAACTCTTCCTTGCTTCTTAATTATCTGTGGTTTGACGTCTCTAAATGAGTAGCAAATTAGACAGAATTGAGAAATAAAAGAAAAAACAAGGGTATTGTTTATTTGAGATTAAATTTTATATTGTTTATTATTTGTTGTTTTAGCGGCAAAAGATTTACACATTCTGTGGAAATATCATGTCTCTACCTATTACGGTTCCATAGATAAAGCCCTTTATATAAAGCTTTTGATAAAGCTTTTTAATTACAGACGGACAGACACATCGGAGACTTAGTACATGTCATATAGTACATTCAGTCCCGTTTTTACCCTTTGGGTACAGAAACTCTAAAAAACTTTAGTGACAGCTTTCTATTCAATTTGTAATGGCATTATTGTGATCTTCCATCTTTAAGCGTAAGCTTATGATTTTATTGTTCTTAGAATTCATGGCTATACTGGATCAGATCTTTAACAGTAAAAAGAAAATAGGCGTGAAAGGGAACGAACCAGTTATCCGATTGAATATTATTTTATATTGACTCTCTTGATGTCAACCTTAAAAAGGCTACTGCTGGTCAAAGCCTTCTCCCAAGGATTCTTCGTTCCATGGGGCGATATTGTCATGCTCAACACCCCTGTCAGACAGGCCACCGCGGCATCGTGAGACTTCAAAGGTGTTTCCAAACTTAATTCTAAATCCTACCTGTGGCGAGTTTAGTCATATATTTTCAATTCTAGAAATGTTTATTGAAATTTATATTAACAGTAATAAATTTTAAGCAATAAAAACATTTTCAAATTATTTGGAATTTTACAGGAAAATGTATTTTCTCAAAAGAAACAATAATTTTCTGGTACGATGCAGCAAAATGATTATGAAGTCTGCAGTCTGCGTCGTGAACAGGACAGGAGCACTGCATTCCCGCAGATTGCTATTTAGGTCGCAACACGGCCAAAACTCTAAAATGCAAAACTCATCCGAAAATGCAGCGTACGAAATTGAACGACTCTGCGAATTATAACGTTTTTATTTAATGTATACTTTCATTTATATTTGAAGTTTTTTTTAACACGTTCGCTGCCAACTACTTGTATACTCGAAGTACTTTAAACAGTAAAATATGCATTTAATTAATTTTTATTTATTTGTTTAGCCTAAAAAAATACATATTTTATTGTTTTTTAGGCTAAAATCTGCAGAATCAGGTTAATAGGTGATGCGGCTATTTGATTCCATATTCCATCTACAAGCCCTCCAACATGCTAAATGTGGCCATAAGGTCTTATAGGCCTAGGCGCTGTCTATCCCGCTAGGGAAAAGACGTGATACTATTTTATTTATTTATTTCTTTACAAATGCGGACTTCTTTAAGTCCGCAAAAGTAGATAAAGCCTATGGAAAGCCTATGGCTTTCCATAGGCTTTATCTACTACTCGACCCACAGGTTGTGCTAAAAAAGGGAGAATTTTGGACGTTGTTGCAATAAAGTATTTAAACAAAACTAAGTTATAGCACTTATACCCTAATAATATATACATATAAAAGTATAATAAATAAATATTATATCTGACAATTCGTGAGAAAATGAGCGCGTACTACACTCACCTTTCAAGACTCACCATGGCATTCTAGGAAATTTTGTAATAAACAATGGAGAGGTAACAGCTAGTGGAGTTCTAGCCTTCCGGATATCCACTGCGTTGAACTTCGCATTTTATGCAATCAATGACAACGGCCAAAAATGGCATAAAATTAAAGGACACACATCTAGAACACATCACTATATTTTTATTCCGTTTTCCACCTGCACGCCCAATATAGAAAAAGCGGGGCTTTTAGATCTTAGTAACTTACGCTCTGTATACGTATGTATGTAATGACAAAAGTATGATTTCAATTCGATTAAACTTCTACCATTCTACAGTTACCAGTTATCTTCAGCTGTGTCGCTTCAGAACCTGGGAACTGCTAAAAACATAAGAGTGTTTTCCACACAAACTATAAGAATGTTTGCCAAAGATGTAAATAAACTGTAATAGGAATCGCGTGTGAATTTTCTGCTAAAGGGTAGTAGCGTAAGGTGTCTGAAATGACATTTAATGTTACTACTCGTAATACCTGGAAAACCGAGATTTTGTTGGAAAATCTTATTTTCCTAGATATTTTAACCAGCTATATCGATTTTCGCCCCCAAATCAAATGAAATTTTTCATCGTCATTACGCGTAGGCGACACGGTCAATGATGGGGTTCTATTCCCGTTCAGGTCATGATGGAAAATGATCTCAGATTGGCCTGGGTCTTGGATGTCAACAAGAAGAGAAGATGGGTCATGCGTAGAGGCGTAGGTACAACCGGGAGACAGAAGAGCTAGTGTCTGAGCCGAACATCATCGGAGAAATAAAATCTTCCAGACTTCGCTGGCTAGGACATGTGGAGAGGATAGGAGAGGAATTGAGAGGATCGAGCCGCAAAGAAAGCTTGCTTACCTTTGCACTAAACTTTTAATGTAGGTGATGGATGTTTGTCGCTTACTTTTCATGCTTTTCGCAAACATTTTTCCATTAAAATTAGTAATAATCTAAAAAGATGTAATACACCTAGAGGCACGCCCCGGCTTCGCACGGATAGTTATTTATTCTATTACCTATGTTCATCAGGGATAATGTAGGAATGTTATGGTAAAGAATATTTCAAATCGGTCCAGTAATCATTTCGGAGCCTATTCAATGCAAACAAACAATCACATCTTTCCTCTTTTAATGTAATAAAAAATGTAGAGATGCACTAAATGTCCTATGTACTTACTAATCAGCTTAGCACTCTACCACGCTACATAATTTATATCTTGTACCTTACGAATAAATAATAAGTCTACTTAATCGTAGCTTGTACCAAGCAAACTGCCAGAGTCAAAAGTCAAACTGCAAGTTTAAAAACTTATCATTCTATTCATATTAAAATTAGTAAACCGCTGAAAAAATATTTTCTCTCGTATCTACTAGGTTCCAAGCAGTGACGTGCAGTCCATATAGACTGTTAGACACTGTCTACCCTGCAGTCGCCAAATAAATACAATTTTTTTTTCTTACAAAAAGTAATTATATTCGGTGCGCCTGCAAAATTCTGCTGGCAAATACTTTATAGTCGATTTTGTTTAAGTACCGCGCTGCGGCCGCGGTCCGTAAGACAAAATTTCAAAGGTCTGACTTTTCACGCACACATAGAAAATTATTATACACCGATAGGAAATCGCTTTTGTAGTAGTACAAGTAAACATCTTTCATCGGCTCACACATGCAAAGCAAATTGGCGCTGTGTGTGTGAATTTGAGACATTGTCTGCGTGGTTTCTATTGGCTGCCGCGCGCGATGTTAATGCATCGTAACCTGTCAATGTCATTATAGTTATTTTTCATACTTATGTCAATGTCATAAACAATATCATATCATTGATTAACGTGTTTACAAACAATCCAAGAGGAAAGTTTTATTTAAAAATTAAATGCTTTATCAGCTAAATTTCATTTGTGACAAAAATATTTTCATGTGAAAGTTGTGTCGCTTAGTGTTTGCATGCCGAAATCGAAATATTAAACTGTTTTGAGAACACGCTTTTGAACTAATCAAATAGGTAGGTAACCGGTTAGTTATGGTTAGTTATTCTAAAGTTTAATCTTAAACCGTATGATACGTGTACGTGGCTCGCAGGTTGTAATCATATCTCTTATCTTTCGCTTGTTTTGTATACTTTTGCGGTCGAAGATCGAAAGACTATCATAATATTAAACGAATTGTAGATAACTAGCCGTATAGTAAGGTAAGGTATATAGGTGGTATGTTTGTAAGGTAAGTTTTATAATTATGTCTACCCTATGATAAATGTCTGTGCACGTCACTGGTTCCAAGTATATACTAAGCGGCCTGGCGCTCTGCCACAGTGCATATTTTCAAAGATAGCGTTATCTCGGTACGTAGGTACCGAGAGTTATTTCTTGAAACAAACAAATTGTCAAAACCTACTAAGTTCAGTCTGAATTATCTTTTTAAGCGGATTTGAAGTTTTTCGTATTCTTTACCCGATTGACCGTCCCAGAAGGAGGGTAACATTTTTCGCGCGTATGTATGTATGTCTGTTCCATTGTCATCTCCTGTAGCCTAAACGGCTTGACCGATTTTGAAATGCAAGGAATCATTAGATTCGTATTCTTTCCCGAAGTGTCATAGGCTAAGTGACGTTAGCAAAAAATGAATATTGCGGACGTAAACTGTCACAAAGGCAATCGGACTTTTTTATTTTTTGTAATAATCTACTTGTTTATAAAGGTAAAATGTGTACGCACACAAATTTTAATTTGGTAGGTCAGCTTATGCGAGTTGACTTACCAAATTAAAATTATGGTGAGTAACGACACTACGGACCTAAGTGCTCCAGAGGGTCGGTGCCCTCGTCTCCGACATATCTTCATCGGTCGGGTTGAAAACCTAAGAAGGCTCGCAGGACTCTCGACTCTGGATTGCCTAAGTTGACCGTCCAGAAAGTAGTCGTGAGAGCTGTTGAACTGGAGGCGAAAGTGTTAAAGGGCATAACACTGCGAGTAACTTAGAGAAAGCGTAGCACAACACACCTCTTGACACTCCCGAGTCGCCCGCACCGGTGTTGCACTTTTTGCCGTTGTAATCATCAGCTAGTTTGAGGGACCTATCAAGTGGGCGGCAAGCCACCACCTGCCAATAATAGTCAATTATCATGATTATGGCATGTGTCCGACCACCGAACATTTGCAACAACCCAGCACATGTACACCCAAATTTCAATGCAATCGTAAACCCACTAATTACTCTTTTAAAATGCAATAGTTCCCCCTCCAAGATCTGTTCAAAGGCATATCTTACATTGGTATTTCTAAGAAGGGGGTTCTGGCAGGAGACCAAAATTACATCAACTTCTCCAAATTGCCTTTACGTGTTCGATCTATATCCCCACGCAAGCATCCCAAAGGAAGACTAAAAGAAAAAAATCACACAGATTGAGCCTCAAAGTAAGTTTGGAACTTGTCTCATGAGATAACGCAATGATATTTTATCCTATCCTAATTCTATTAAAAATGCGAAAGTGAGTTTGTTTGTTACGCTTTACGCATTTAATACTGAACTGATCATCATAAAACTGCATACACGTTATCTGGGGTATGGAGAAGGATATATGGTTCATTCTATCCCGGGAAAAAGTATTGTTCCCGAGGGATAGACACTGATACGGGTGGAGCCGCGGGTGAAAGCTAGTAACAAATATAGATTAATAATCAAGACCCATATTAGCCTAAAAAGATCATTTTCTATCTTGACTGCCCGGGGATCGAACTCGGGACCTCCGGTGTCCTGGCATGATGACCGCTACGCCACAGATATCTTCAAAAATACAACGAAATGAAATGAAATTGATTTAGCGATATAATCAAAAGCAATAACGAGAAAGCAAATTCAGTGTAATTAAGTAATGTTTCCATTGAGTTTCTAACAATTGAGAATTATGGACGCAATTAAAACAAAATACGATGTTTTCCTGTGAACACTTAATTGCTATGGTAATAACATTTTAATAAAACTTACGCAAGGTTGCAAAAGTTTTTATGTTGTTTACAAATCACACAGATTGAGCTAGCCCCAAAGTAAGTTCGAGACTTGTGTTATGGGATACTAACTCAACGATACTATTTTTTTTAACAAATACATATATAGATACACATCCAAGACCCAGACCAATCTGAAAAAGATTTTTTTTTTTCATATTGGCCTGGGTCGTATTTCCATCTTAACCTGGTCGGGGATCAAACCCGGGCACTCTCGTGTCGCAGGCTGGCGTGTTGACCGCGCGACGTCGACTGCGCCACGGAGCTAGCCACATCTAATATATCATATCTAATATGAACTGTTTAACAAAAATATTTAAGAGCCCGCCATATGCCAGGCGGCGTGGCGGTACAAACGCGGATGGTCTAAACGCGTTGGCTACTTTGGATATTTTCGTTTTTTAGGAATATTCAAGGGTTATTCGAAAAAGAAAAACATATGATGACTGCCTTATCTGTAATGCAATAATAATTAAAAGTTTCAAGGTTAATTTTAATGTATTTGGTGAATAATGCTATATACCGAGTAAATTAGACGTGATTTGGAGGCAACTTTGCAATTTTTTTCTATCGAGAAAATTTAACGCAATCGTGTTTTTGAGTCATATAGTTACCAGAGTTAGTCCTGAACTTTGCTGCATTTTTATTTCAACTTGAGTATTTAATTATTATTGATATAACAGTCAATCATGCAAAGCAGTGTGAGGTAGTATGGCCCCTTAACCACGGAAAAAACTGAAAAACAATAAATAATGAACTTTTGCTATAAATAATAACTGTTCTTAAACTAATGTGAGTATACCTAAGTAATTTTGAGTTGAAGTTATCTTTTCACAAAAAGTAATAAATTAAATTAATTTAACTATGTAGGTCATAATACCTACAGTTTTATAATACTGACAATTTTCAAGGTTCTTCTTACATCAATTGTGAATGATATGTACGGTCGGCGTCATCATTGCAGTCACAGTTTCCTAACGCAATAGTATGAACAAATATTGGCAGTTACGACCTTCTTCTTCATTCATAAGCACACTACACCTGTGCCATACACAGGCAACAATAAACGGCTTTTGATGTTATTTTTCTTTATTTTTTACTAAAATGTATGTACTTGTAAGATGTGTAAGTATAAAACGTCTATTATACCATCCTGAATTCAGTCACTGACGAGAGGAACGCCGCTATATACGTTAGACACGATACAAGATATCTCATATATGTTTCACTACATGTGGGGAGAGGCTGGTGTACTCAGATACAGGCTCTGCTTAGTTCAGACACCAGTCTCTCACAACCTTAACTATACCACTTAACCTTTATTATTTATTTTAAGAATACCTGTAAGATTGTGGAGAAAATAAAGAGATTTTGAATTTAATTGAATTTCATATCGTGTCTAACGTACAGCGGCGACCTTCTCATCGGATCCGATATTTAGTACGGTATAATACCCCCTTAACATGAAATATAGGTAGATATGTAGGTAATAATGATGTAGATACCTACCTATATTTCATGCTTACTTATGGGTGTGATAATCTTTCATTTAAAAAACCGACTTCTTACAAAATACTGAATCAATTTTGATGAAATTGAAATGGGACCATTCTATATCCCTTTCAATAAAAAACAAATTTTCAAGTCGGTTCACAAATGACGGAGTTATGAGGTAACAAACATTAAAATATATATACAGCCAAATATATCCTCCTCCTTTTTTGGAAGTCGCTTAAAAAGTGATGTAGTATGAAACATTTTTTCAGTCAAAAGGAACTAATCTACTTACGTAAATTAAGCTTATAAGTAGTAAATATAGCACTTATTAGCTACTATATAACTAATGTATATAAAACTACCTATAAATAAAAAATGTGTAAAATAGGTGTCGAATGACCAGAGGGCTGGTAACTATCTTGCTCAACGAATAAGCATTGGCATTCAACGTGGCAATGCTGCCAGTCTTCTGTGCACATTACCGCAGGGCAATGACCTGTATGACATTTTTTTATTTATAGGTAGGTTTTTATTTTAGATTTAATTAATTTTTAGTTTTGTAGTTAGTAAATATTTAATTTTAATATGTATATATAACCATACTATACACTTATTTTTCTTGCTTTACGTCTTACTTTTTCATTCAGTTGTTAATATAGCACTATCAACTTATATTTTCCTAGTTTTGAACCTATTCTATTTCTAATGATCTAAAAAGTCTTCAGTTTGCTTAACCTGGAGGTACAGAGCCTCGCTGTCCCTCCTACGCTCCTTCTTCGGAGGATCCTCTTCGTGGTTGAACTGGTACCCTCGCGATAGGAAGTGGAATACGGTGATGGAGACGAACATAAGACCAGTGTAGAAGAAAAACTGCGTCGCCTGTGAAAAGAAAAACATGTCTTAGAAAAAGTTTTGTTTTTGTCACAAAAAGCCATTGTCTTTTGTTAGGTAACATCATATTGTAAATCTTAAATTTTCATGCATCACAAGTATGATAGCTAGCAGCCCATAAAACTATCTGTTACTCTGTGAATAACGTTCTGGGCTACGTTATAGATAACTCTGTAGTATGTATAATTGTACCATTACTTATAACGTAGCTGTTTGTTGTTCCAAATTAATAAAATAAATAAAAAAAAGCATTGGAACAAAATTCGCTGCTCTCCGTCTGTGCTATATGCATATTAATTATAAGCATATTAAAAACAAAATAACCTTCTCGGAAAAACTCTACACTTTTCCTACTTATTTATTTTAACTCCCTCCGTGGTCCAGTGGTTAAGGCGTTAAAGATAAAGATAAAGATAGCTTTATTTACGAATATGTGTGTTGTTAGGTGGTACTTTTAGTTAGCATAAATATCTAATATAAATCAACATATTCTACCGAGTATAATCTCAGCGTGTAAATTTTTTTTAAACAAAGAAAATCATCCTATCTATTTAAATAATTATTTCAAAATATACTAAAAAACAAAAACTCTATTATTGATAAAAAACATGTCAATTAAAACTAAGTTTACGTCATTATACATTGTAAAAGTCAATTGTTTACTTCAAATTGTCAGTTAAATATTCATTTACAGTATAATACCCTTTACTGGCAAGCATGTCAAAAAGTTCCTTTTTAAAAGTTCTTATATTATGTGTATTAAATCTATCAGGTAATTTATTGTAAATACGAATAGCCATTATGAATGCATTCTTTTGAAATACACTTAAATGCTGTTTTGGTGCAAATAATTTATTTCCATGTCTTGTTCTACTGCCAGGAATGTCGCGATTTCGAGTAAATAAATATGGATATTTCACTACAAATAAACAAATTTCATAAATATACATGCATGGGAGAGGCAGAATATTTAATTTTTTAAATAATGGTTTGCATGTTTCAGTGTAGTAGGCTCCGCAAATAGCTCGTACACAGCGTTTTTGGAGTTTGAATACTCTATCCACATCTACCGAGTTTCCCCACATGATTAGGCAGTATCTTAAAACGGAGGACACATATCCATGATATGCTGCTAGCGCTGATTTATAGCCGACTGTATTTTTAATTCTTTTTAGAGCATATACGAACCTATCAAGTTTGGTTACCGTTTTATCCACGTGATTGTTCCATTTTAAATGATTGTCAATGTGTAAGCCTAAGAATAATGAATTATCAACCTGTTCAATTGTAGTATTTTTATATATAATATTTAATGTCGGTGGATTACTGTTAAATGTCTTAAATTGAATTAATTTCGTCTTATTTATATTTATTTTTAAATTGTTTTCCTCTAAGTATTTAGCAACATTTTTTAAAGTTGAGTTTATCATTACATTATATTCCGATGCGTCGACATCTTTTGTCCCTTTACACAATATGGATGTGTCATCTGCAAATAGGACACATTTTTGATTTGTGATGTTTGGTAAATCATTTATGTATATTAAAAACAAAAATGGAGCCAAAATACTGCCTTGTGGCACAGAAAAATTATGTAGATTCCTAAATTCAGATCTGAAATGTGCCTTACAGTTATTTTCTACTGACACTATCTCTACACATTGACTTCGGTTTTCTAAGAAACTTTTTATCCATTCTAATGCTATTCCTCTGATTCCATATCGTGAGAGTTTGTTAAGTAATCTTTTATGGCACACAAAATCAAAAGCTTTACTTAAATCTAGTAACAGACCTGTAACCGGAACACCTTCATTTAAGCATTCGGAGACATATTTAACTAAATTAAAAGAAGCCAATGCTGTAGAACTTTGTTTGATAAAGCCATATTGATCTTTCGAGAGCAGTTTTGCTTTATTTATAAAACTATATAACTTTTCTAACATTACTTTTTCAAAAATCTTAGATATCACTGGAACCAAAGTGATTGGTCTGTAATTGTCAATATCACAATGTTGTCCTTTTTTGTATAATGGCTTGACTACTGAGTATTTTAATCTATGTGGAAATATTCCTTCTGAGAGAGATAAATTAACTATGTAAGTCAGAGGTTTTGCTACAAAGACGGCACATTTTTTCAGCATTTTTATATTTATATCGTCATAACCAGTTGCGTTTGTGTTTTTAAGTGACATTATTATTTTTAAAATCTCATTTTCATTTATAGGTGTCAGGAAGATGCTCTTTGAACTATGTGGTATTTTAAAATATGAAATATTATTAGATTGATTTTCATGTTGGGTCAGATTAATGAAATGTTTATTAAAAATGTCACAAATTGATTTAGAGTCATTAATTATTTTATTATTGTATTTTATAAATTTTATGTCATTATCTTTTGTAGGGTTTTGAGTTTTGCTTTTTATTAATCGCCATGCTGCTCTACAAGTATTTTTTGAGTTTGTCAAGTACTTGACACTGTCCATTTGCTGTGCTTTGTTTAAGCATTTTTTCAATATTTTAGCATAATCTTTATATTTTCTTTTTTTATTAAATTTATTAGCAGTTGACAAGTGATACTGTAAGTAAAGACGTCTTTTTTGAGTGCAGCACTTTTTTAAATTCTTTGTTATATAACATGATTTACGTTTGTTATAATTGGTCTTAACTTTAATTTTAGGAAAACACAAATTGTATATAAGTAAGAACAAGTCATAAAATACATCAAAGGCCTTATTAGTTGATTTTTCACGAAACACCTCATTAAATGAGAACCTTGATATGCAGTCAACAAATGTTCTTATATTATCCTGACTAAAATCTCTTTTCATTTCAAATAAATAGTTTGGTTGGGGTTTTGTACTGCTATCTATTTTAAAAGATAAACTTTGAGCTGTTTCGTGGTCAGACAATGCAAGACAGTGCAGTTTGCCACATGCATTAGGTATGTTACTGACGTTTGCTTGTAGACCCGGGGGTCGTGGGTTCGGATCCCACGGGAAGCATGCTTTGTTTAGTTGCTTCCAGTTTGGTCAGGACATTTCAGGCTTGAATCACCTGATTGTCTGATAATAACGATGATTCCGTGCTTTGAAAGGCATGTAAAGCCGGTGGCCCCGGCCGCCACCTGATAGTCGTTAAAGGAACCACGTCAGAGGCCTAGAGGTGGTTCCGAAGAACTCTGACACCAGGGTGTGCATTGGCCGACCGTCCCCTACACGAATGATGATGCTGATGAGTATTTTTCAAGATTAGCCTTTACATACAGGCAGATGACTACAATAAATACTAAGTATTTATTGCAGTCATATATATTATACTATAATACAATAAATACTAAGTGTTTATTGGTATTGATGATATTGATACTCCATTATAAACGAACAGAAAACAGATCTATTCAAAGAGCCGTAACATCGGAAACCGAGACAAATGCTTGGCGGACTAATATTTGCTCGGGGCGGAAATTGAACCCGCGCCCCACGCCCGATTACAAGGTTATTTCATATTAGTCCACACAGGCGCGTATCCAGTATTAGATATAAGGGGTACGGTTAGTATGACCTTACTCTCATAAAGGAATATGCCCGAGGTCAGGTCAGACGGGAGACGGTACGACGCATAGGGCTTACTTAATCTAGTCTTTTTCGATTTTAATATAAAATAATATTGGGGTCGATTGTCACTCGCGTCCGTAGGCTTTACCCCCGATTCCCTGCACGTGACCCTGGGTGGTGCTAAAGAGTGACACCTTTCCGGTGGTAGGCTCAGGCCGTGTCTGGTTACCACCCTCAGGGTAAAACCAGGATGCCAAGCGTTCGCGCGTTCCACCCTGCATGCCCTAAGTAGCCGTTGGAAGAGTGGGTCTTCGCAGTTGCGCCTGTCGGCGTACCGTTTTCGGACTCATAGTGTTGTTGCGCGCGGCGTCTAGTTTCGGAGGGCAGCGGGATCCGGAGCAACGGTTGTCCGCTGGCCGCCCGCCGATAGTTGGGAGCCCAATTGCAGACTAGCCAGCTGTGAAAGGCTGCTCCGCCATCGCGCGCATAATCCTAAGGTTGCTCCTGTCGGGCCGGTTGGCATCCGGACGAGAGGCCTCGACAGGCGGCCTTGGGGGGGTCCGGGCGTCCCCGCGGTCTCCGCGCTAGATTTTCTCACCGCGCAGCAGCACTATGACTTCCGATGGAGACTGGCTGGTGCCTCGCGTAACTACCACTCTTCGCCTTTCTTCCCTCTTGCCTCTTGGCCAATCTAAAATTTCAATTTAGGGATTTTCAAGGCAAGAGTGAATAGGCATTATTTGAGTTTGCGTGTACCACCCTAGACCTCATCGTTGTTTCCCATCAGGCAAGATGGAGATCAAACGCACTCAAATTTACGAATAAAAAAAAAAAAAACAGTCCTACTTAACGGGTCTTATTTTAGTATGAGGCACTATTTATGTGGGTATATTCTTACCAAGTACAAATTGCTTTTATAAATATACTAGCATTCGCCTGTGTCCCCGATCGTTGTCATTCCCTCGGGCACAGAATTTATTTTGCGATGAAATAAGTACTATGTCGGTAGCTTATGTTCCTGATAAAGTGTATGCAAATTTTCATGAAACAAATAAATAAATTTGCATTCATAATATTGATTACTTGCTATCTATTGCCCGCGGCTCCGCCCGCGTTAATGTCGATCCCTCAAGAACAGTAGAATTTCCCGGAACGAAAGGTACCCTATGCCCTTCCCCGGTCCACAAACCGACTCCATACCAAATTTTATCCAAACTGGTTCAATGGAATGAAGCGTGAAAAGCTAACAGACAGACAGAGTTACTTTCGCATTTATAATATTAAGTATTGAAGCATGGATAATTTAAGTAAAAAACATTCGATTAGAAATTTAGTTCTAAAGCAAGTTATAAGTAGGTAAAATAGTAATAAGAGTCAAACATTGATGTTAGTGTGGCCGGATCCGTCACGTTATTTGAGAGCTTGATACGCCACTGAGCCTACATTATTTGTCCGGGAAACCGATCCGTAAATACGAATCACGGACATTTTTGGTAAATAACAATATGACGGAAAGTCGATTCAGCTCTTAACGTAATAATCTGACCTACTTGTCTTCCTTCTAATCGGAAAAGCTATATCAATCCGAAAGGCAGTCGATGAGATCATGTGTAAAGGTTATTTGAACCGGATTCATTGAAGAGGAGAAGGTACCCCATATAAATTATCACAGGTCAAAGAATTTTATGAGAATGCGATTTTTTTTTTTATTTCGAAGTACGATTATATCTCAGCAGCTCTCGTTGTAAATTTTTACAGGCGACCTGTTTTTTAAACCGAATATTTACCAAAGATCTACAATGAAACGTAGATCGAGATGATGGAGAGTTAATTTGAACAAAGAAAAATATATTCCTTTGCTTTCCTCCTAATGACAAATCACCGTATATTGAAAAGAGATAACAATATAGGCGCCGCTTCGTATAAAAACGTCGCGCGCCAACGCACGTTTTCCACGTTGGTAACCAAGAGCGCGTTATTATCGCGTATATTACATTATTTTTACACCTAACGTTTCGAAAACTTTACAGTTTTACCGGTCGCAGGTAGACTAAGTTGACATTTGTCTTTGTGTTATATGAAGGAGTTCTTATAACACAAAGACAAAGAAGGCGTTCTTCATCTATTTAGTAAGCGGTTCCTTAGTACCCTGATAGAACTGTTTCAGATTTTGATATACGATATTAACCCTTAACGCTTCAAGAATAGAGAGCATAATACTGTGCAAAAAATTCTAGGGTAAAGTGAGACGGAAATACCTCGGCATTTTTTCCCTCTCGCACCCTTGCCATTGCATAAAAATGTAAATAATGGAAGAAAATGGTAGTAAAGCAAAACAGCAATATTTAATTAATAATGAAATAATTCCTGTTTTATTTTACATGGAATAATTAATTTATTAACTAAACTGTATGTTTACAGTTAATTTTGATTTTTTTCTTATCGAAAATAAAAGAGCACTCTTAAAATAGTATTAAATTTAAATTTAGTCTAGCAACCCTAGTACGATCTCAACATTGCCGCCATATTATTAATAAAAAATCCCGCAGCCTTCGAATTTTTTAACCAGACTGAAAGAGTAAAATAATATAACTTGTTGTTTCAAGAGATCTCGAAACGACAGTGCAGTGCATTGTGCATTATCCTTTCTCAGGTAAATAACATAACCGTTTTCAGTTAGTAAATGTTGTGCCTTGGCTAGGGTGTCCATCTTATCTGCCGAGTTTGTTGAATCTGATTTATCAGTAATGTGTACTTATAGGTACTTTGTACATAAAATCCATATTTCCATACTAATATTATAAAACAAAGGCGTACTACGAACATCTCTACTGTTGCTTTTCCCTTCTACAGTTGCTATTTGTCAATAAATGATCATAGCATAGGGTCTTATCAATGACACCGACATAGGTACCTACCACAGAAATATATCAGGATAGAATGGCTACGCGTGGACTTTGCAAAGGGAACGCGTTTGTCAGTTTTTGCATAAACTACGCCACCACCATTACGTCATTACTAGTGAAGTGTGTAGTAACTGCCTTCGTGGTCCAGTGGTTAAGGCGTTTGCCTGTAGACCCGGAGGTCATGGGTTCGATTCCTACGGGAAGCATACTTTGTTTAGTTATTTCTAGTTTGGTTAGGACATTGCAGGCTTGAATCACCGGATTGTCTGATAATAAAGATGATTCCGTGCTTCGGAAGGCACGTTAAGTCGTTGGTTCCGGCTGCCATCTGGTAGTCGTTATAGGAACCACGTCAGAGGCTGAGAGGCGGTTTCGAAGAACTCTGACACCAGGGTGGGCATGGTCGATTGATCGTGACACCTACTCGAAATTATGATGATGATGAGCGAAATAGTAATGTGACATCCACAGAAATAAATCGCGTCATTTCGATAAACAGTCATTTGTATTTGTCGATTGGCTTTCCTTTCATTCATGTACATCAAAACGCGACTTTTGATGTATTTTAACTTTTTGTATGCCAAAGTTCGAATTCTTTTCGTAACATGCATTCCATAATAGTTACTGATAAATATTTTAATCAACACATGGGAGCAACCTAAAAAATCTGAGATAATTATGTTAACTATTAAATAAATAAATAAATATATACGGACAAATCACACAGATTGTGATCTGTCCGTATATATTTATTTATTTATTATTTATTTATTATTGAGCTAGCCCCAAAGTAAGTTCGAGACTTGTGTTATGGAATACTAACTCAACGATACTATATTTTATAACAAATACATATATAGAACATCCAAGACCCAGGCCAATCTGAAAAAGATCATTTTCCATCTTGACCTGGCCGGGGATCGAACCCGGCCACTCCGTGTCGCAGGCAGACGTGTTGACCGCTGCGTCACGGAGCTAGTCTAACCTAAAAAATCTGAGATAATATTAAATATTATCGATAATATCAGTTTGAGTGCAACAACGCAATGCTAATGCAGCTTTCGTGTTGCTATCACACAATTGAATTTACATTGCGCGTTCTCCTTGGAACGAGCTTTATAAAATGTTTTTAAAAACGCGTATTGGATGTGAATTAGTTGTATTGTCGTTTTATATTGAAAATCGTGATAGGTCTTTTATTTTATCTTTTTTTGTTGTTAATCACGATTTTAGTTAAAAAAAAGTATTGATCCATGAAAAAAATACCTTGTTTCGACATATTTACTTTCATACTTTTGTTTTTATAATTAAATACCGCTTAATAAAGCATATGTTCAAGTTGGGACGTGCGCGCTGACTGAATGGACGTTTAACGAATCTCGTACGATCGTACAAGATTGAGAAACGCGTATACCACCCACTTAGCCGTTCTATCCTGATATACTTCTGTGGTACCTACCTAAGTACTTCATGTCCGATAAATCTATTCTATAATTGGTCACCCTACTTTAGAGCGAGATAGAATTCCGAAGTTTGTCTTCGCTTTCTGCTCCAATTATTACTATGAGAGCTCAGTCCTTCTACTATAACGTCCTTGGCGTTCTTATAACACAAAGACAAATGTCAACTTAGTCTACCTGCGACCATGAAAACAGTAAAGTTTTCGAAACGTTAGGTGTAAAAATAATGTAATATACGCGATAATACCGTATTAAAGTGATTTTATTTAAATGTGTAACAATCGCGAAAACACCAGAAACCATTAGCGCTTGTAGTTTTGACGTTGTTGGTGTTAATATAAAAAGATCTCATAAAAGTAACTGATTATGGATATTGCCAGAGGACAATGCCGTGTGTTTAGGTTGTAAACAGCTTTAGTTCCTCCAGAATTCTAAAGTATAAACCAAATTAAAGTACTATATCTTAATGAATAGGTATATAAAACAAAACGGTGTCACCTCGATATATTGTAGAAACAAAACTAATATGTCTGTCTCTTTTTTTAAAAAGAGATGCAACCTGCATTGAACATTTCTCCTTTTATGGTCCATCTACATTTAATAGTACCCAGATCTTTCATCATCATCATCATCAGGTCTTTTTAGTCTCCACTGCAGTGCAGAAGCATGACCCTCTCTGTACTACCAGAGCCATACTTGGCCAGAGCAGACAGAGCTCTCCTCGCTGGCCAGACGTGTTGAAGAGGTCTCATTGATGTTTATGATCTTTATTTAGCTTGTATTTCCTAAGTCGCCTCTTACGACATCCATGGGAAGACTTGGTGTGGTCCTATTCTACTCTGCCGGAAACCACACGGCTATCCTACCGTAAAAAAAGCGACATGTGTTGTTGATTTGACTTTTTCCATATTAAACTCAGTCGCATCTTGCTCGTCTAATCGTAATTCCTCGAACTAGTTATAGCTACCCACCTGACCATAGTTGACCAACAGCCTGGTGACGACGATGATGATGACGTTACCCATAGCTTCCGTCGCCAGCCACACAGCAGTCATCACCGCTTTCATGCTCTCCGGCGCTTCTTTGAAGGCGAACTCATTGCCAGTTATCGCAAATAGGAGCTGGATGCAAAAAAATAAAATTTAAGTATGTACGAGTATTTTAATGAAACTTCGTACTAAAAAACCGTTGAAAAAACCGCTCTCCGATCGTGAGCGTTATCGTCGCTCGGGGATGCAAGCAAAATATTTTTTTTCATGTTATAGGTGACACCATAGATTTAAAAAAAAATGCGGTTCTCGGTGACACACACATCATATTTCCCGACCGGAATGTCACTTTGTCGTAGAATTGAGCCAATGTTTTTTAGTGGAACAAAATAAGATGGCTATAATTTAATCACTATAGTTATATTAACAATCATTTTAAAAGAGTTGCCAAAGTGACATTTCACTTGGGTTAAGGCGGTGGTGCCTGTGTCACTCACCGTGCAACGTTAGTCATCATGTGTCATAGAGATAATATAATTATTTAAATATTTTCACATAAAATATTACATTACATCTAGCATTTTTCCCCCTAGCCTATTGGTGTTGTATCCCACTGCTGGGCAAATGCGTCACCCTGGTTTCTGCACTCATCTCTATCCTTTGCTATTTCTGGCCATCCATGTTTAAATCTATCGAGGTCGTCCCTCCATCTCCTTCTTGGTCTGCCTCTGCCACAGCGGCCATCCGGTACCCAGAAAGTGGCAAGTTTTGCCCACCTTTCTGCCCGCATGCGACAAACATGTCCTGCCCAGGCCCATTTAAGCCTGGCAGTTCTAGTACCGACATCTGCAATTCGCGTCATGGGGCGCAGCTCGTCACGGTTGCCAACTTAGGGATTTTGCCCCTATATTTAGGAGCTAGAAGTGTTAAAAGGGACATTTTTAGGGGCAGAATTTTTCTGTGGATTTTTTTAGGGATTCAACTATGTTTGGGATTTTTAGGGGCTTTCAAACAAAACTTGCAATTAAATCGTGTTTTCAGTTCTGCGCGTAGAATGGAAGCCACGATATGAAACGAGTGAACTGCGCGACGCGTTGATTCATTCAATATACTCTTTTATTTTATGAGCAACTAGCTTTCGCTCGCGGCTCCGCCCGCGTCAATGTTGATCCCTCGGGAATAGTTACTTTTTCCCGGGATAAATGGTAGCCTATGTCCTTCTCCTTACTCCAGAGAACTTGTATACAAAATTTCATAATGATCGGTTCAGTAGTTACGGCGTGAAAGCGTAACAAACAAACAAACAAATAAACAAACAAACAAACTCACTTTCGCATTTTTAATATTAGTAAGGATAAGGATGAAACATTTTAGGCACTAATTATGACAAGTACATATAAAATTCTATATTTAGGGGTTTATAGGGACATTCATAAAAAAACTTAGGGGAAAATTTTGGTGAAGGTTGGTAACACTGCAGCTCGGTGTTCCTAACTCTGTCTATAAGTCGCAAGCCTAGCACGCTGCGCTTATTTGCTCGTTGGCAAACCTTGAGTCTCTCGAACTATTTCCCATTTTCTGTTCTTTTCTTTTTTTATTTTTTATTTTATTAAGTAAACATACAGACCATTTACAATGTTGCAACAGATTTTAAAAGATAAACATAAATGATTTAAAAGAATCAAGTAAATGTCCAAAATTTGTGTACATAGCATGATCTACATAAGAAAGCCAATAACAGTTATATTATAATGTTTAGAGTTACGTAAACAAATTTTGATACAATATAAAATTGAGTTCTAAAATTAATAATAAATCGGGAAATAATAAAAACTAATGTTACGGATATATGTTTCTTACCAAAGTACAGAAATGAAAGTAATTTAGCCCAAAAATATCCATACTATCGAGCTTTACATTATTGTACGATCTGCACATGACACACAGAGGATTGTTGAAAGATACATTATTCTTGGCAGAGAAAACAGAAAAGCTTTTTGTTTGTTAGGTGTCTTTGGTATGTTTAGTTACTTGAACACTTAAGTGCAAGCCCCATTTTAAAATCGTATATTTACAATATATATATTTATTTACAAATCGTACAATCACTGCTCACTTAAGCAGTGATTGTACGATTTGTAAATATATATTTTTAGGGTTAGCGCAGGTTATTTAATTTTCAGTTAGTTCTTTTAACCCGCTTTATGTTGTACCCGTGGTTTTACCGATTTGTCCCACTAATATGAGAACAGCGGTCTATACAAACTCAGTTTTGATATCGTAAAAGGTGATTATGGTTTTTTAACCTGAATGGCGTTTCGGTGGAAAACAGTATCCAAATAGTGATAATTGCTAGCCGCATTAACCAATCTCTATGGTAGAAATACAGTCTCATAGTCTAAACATAAGTATGCATGACGTTTTGACTCAGAATCAAAACGTCATGCATACTTACTTACAAACAATGACAAAAACGGTACATACTGAAAGTCTCAGAACAATAAGCTGAAAGTATAACTCCATCCTTTTTTTTTACCATTTGATGCGTAATTTTTGCATCTTTTCTGATAAATTGCTTTAACCACGAAAAAGCTATAAGAAAACCGTTTGGAAACTACTTAAAATACAACAAGGGCCTTTCCGTGCGTACGGAATTGAGAAAAGCAAATTTAAAAACAGAACAAAAGATGTTTTGATGTTTCTTTGTTTTTCGTGTGCATAACTGGCCTGACACTGATGTCAGATTTTTCAAGATGCCTTAAGGCTTCTGACATAGCTTATGATGTTTTAATGAAACCGCCAAGTGCGAGTCGGATTCGAACATGAAATGCCTTTAATTTTATATTGTTTTTATTATTTGGACTACTATACTGTACTAGACGTCGTTGAAAGATTGTTTACCATTAGAACCCTACATTACCTACCTTGATGATGGAATATACTATAGATTAAATACCTATATCCTGCCGTGCGAAGACGGGGTACTAGTATAATTAATATTGAATAAGCTATATATTATATAGTTACTAGCATTCGCATGAAGGCAAGCTAAATCTTTTAATGATTTTTTCTTAATAAAACGTACATTATGATTTGTTGTGTGGTTCAATCGTGGAAGCGTTGGTATTAAACAAATATACAAATCTACTTTCGTATTTAATAATATTAGTTAGGATATGTACAGTCGGGGGCAGATAAAACTCCTCTATATTAAATTATAGGGGACCCAGGGGGGAATTCCAGTCGGGGGCATGGGGCCCCTGACTAGACTAATACATATATTTATATACACGAGTGTTCAGTCAGAGGAAGAAAATTATATGTTGTACAATAAAATTAACCTACCTCAGCTACAGACATTATTAAAAATTGTGGAAGCAGCCAAGCCATCGTAATTGAATTGGCTTCGGTGATGACGACCACCTTGACAGCCTGAAACAAGATTAGATTTTTTCTTTTTATATGTACACATGTCACACATACCTTACGTACCCTTTCCCTTACAAAAGTCGAAAGGTAGAATACTTAAGGGTCAGTTCAGACGAAAATCAACTTTAAAATTATTACAATAAAGGGCTTCCCGCGTATCTTCGAGGACGCGCGAGCATTTTTTTTGTCAGATTTAAGCATGGTTACACTTTATTTTAGTAATTTTAAAGTTGATTTTCGAGTACCTTAATAAAATCCTCTCCGCTGCGCTCCTCTCTGTCTGACTCTGAGCTGACCCTTAAAATGGAAATCATCCAGGAGTGAGGGACGGCTAGGTAGCCCATTTATAGTAATACTCAAGTAAGTATTACTCGAATGAGCTATAGGATGAGATGAGATATAAGACGCTGTTACGATGTAAGTGATGTTTTAAAATAACTGACATATTCTCGATGCTTTATTTTTTCTTTAAAAATTAGTAAATAAATAAATAAAAGATATACGAACAAGTCACACAGATTGAGCTAGCGCCAAGTTCGAGGCTTGTGTTATGGGTTGGGATACTATTTCAACGATATACTCGTATTTTATAACAAATACTAGCTGCCCCGGCGAACTTCGTTTCGCCATAAGTTAAAAACTATCCTATCTCTCAAGTTGGATCGAACTGCACATGGTGTGCGAATTTTATTATAATCGGTTAAGTGGTTTAGGAGTCCATTGAGGACAAACATTGTGACACGAGATTTATATATATTAAGATGTACACTACATATAATCATCCAAGACCCAGGCCAAATTGAAAGAGATCAATGGAACCCGGAAACGGCCAGAGTACGATGTTATTTTAAACGTTACTCGGTAACATATGTTATTATTAGTATGTTCTTATTATGTTACCGCTATCGCTTCCGTGATATATTCGTAACACCTTAAAAAGTCGTCCTGATTAATTTGATTTATCTTGGAAAACACTATACAGTGTGTTTCTTTAGAAAAAAGAATATTATCTTAACTCTAAAGTCGATCGTGTGGCACGAGTAAGACCTAGAGGCAAACCACCAACCCGCTGCACTGATCCACTCCTGAATACCTTGAAGTGCAACTCACTTGACCCAGATCAGATCGGCCCGGCAACCTTTTGTGGCCGGGACTAGGCCGGGCAAATTATGGTGGTCACGACCCTCAGACATAGGAAAAACGACGAAGAAGAAAAAGAAAACGAAAACCTATGGGCTATGACTCGGGGTCCTTTAAAAGCCGTGTTTACAGGTATTTTAAGAGTCGAGCGACGGTGACTACTAGGTACGCATCAGGTGGCTCATCTGCTCCTTTGTCGTCAAATATACATAAAAACAACGGGAGCGCAGGCAGAAGTGAAAACCGCGCGGTAGAAAGAGAGGGTGATATTACTTCCTCTCCTACGCCGCGCCGGCGGTCTCAGTTTTCGATCACGTGTTCTAATCGATGCAAGTTTAAAATTTTTTACCCATCCCAAAAATGCATAACGCCGCTAAAGAGGTTTTCACTTTAAAAAACTTACATATCCTTGTTCATTTTTGTCCAACAGCACGGTATAAACGCCACCACTCTCCATCTTCAAACTCCGCGCAACAATGTTTGTAACGTATGTGCTTGTTGAGTTGTTTTCTGCATTTCCTATGGTTCTGACATTTTCTGTTTGATCATATTCTGCCGCTACACTGATATGTGTTTTATTCCTGTTGTTTCCTTGATCTAAAAATGTATTGAAAGTATTGAAACCTCTTTTTTACACAATACAATAAATCAAGGAAATAAGTACTATAATTAATATGCATATAAAACCTAGATAACAATCATGCGAGTCCTTAATTGCGATATTGAGGAGCTCTAACTAATGCCAGTTAGCATACGCTTACGGGCAAGCATTACAAGCGCCTAGCCATGTCAGATGCCTTTAGGCAGCTTGAAAAAATTGACACCAGCTTTAGCTACTTACACGCATGAAAACGAAACAAACAATGGGAGTTTTCGGAATCGATCAAAATCCACCAATCTGAATCATCATTTTTATGATTCATGGATTTTGGCAGCTGCTATTAAAAATACCTCTCATCTCAGTGCCGCCACTGGGGAAAATCGGTATCGAAAACCCTCATTGCTATACGACTAAATGTGATTCGTGTTATTAAAATAATAAGGTTTACTCAGCTTATCTACCGTTCACGTTATTATTTTTAACCAACTTCAAAAAAGAAGAAGTTTCTCAATTCGGTTTTATGTTTATTTTATGTTTGTTGCCTCATATCTCTACTCTTCTGCTATGAAACGATTTAAAACACTTTTTAATCGATACAGGTTTTTTATATGAAAGATTATCTTTGAAAAAACTTGTGTTTCATTACTTTTGTCTTTCATGTACCTACCATATTCAACAATATGTATTGAATAGCTATCTGTAAATACTTCAGTCGGCCTCGAGACACCGGGATGGAGAAACGCCTCTACCTCGTGGTTCCACTCCCTCACGAAAGCTATACTCCGAGCTGCCACCCTGTCTGACACTAGAAATCTGAAAGGAAACCAGACATTTAATTATACTCGTATTGAAACTGTTGTTGTCTTGGATACATACATACATATACTATCACATCTTTTTCCCTTACGGGGTAGACAGAGCCCAGGTCTTTAAGACCTAAAGGCACGTTTAGCATATTGGTGAGCGCAAGGTAGAAAACGAAATCAAAATAGTGATGGGTTGTAAGCCGCATCGCCTACTAATATGATTTTATTTGTCTTGTATGACATAATTATATCACAGTTGATGCCACATGTCGTATAAAAACTGATCACAACCGGGAACCTAGGATCCGTCAGTAGAAAAAAAACAGTTTGTTCATAAATATGTTTTGAACATGTTTATTTTTTTTTAATAAAGCGGGTAAATCTTTCTGTGGTTTAATGATTCCGCAAATGCCTTTAAATCGCAGGGTTTAATCCCCGGCCAGGCCATGCTGGAAGACGATCTCTTTTAGATTGGCCTGGGTCTTGGATGTTTAACTATTTAAGTATGTATTATAAAAAAACATCGGATAAGTGCGAGTCGGAATTGCGCACGAAGTGATAGAGATAAAAGTCATTTTTGCTAGTAGCATGAATGGGCCGGCTCGTCTGGGGAACTACTCAAACGTATTTTCTGTGAGAGTTACACACACAGACATTTGAGTAGAAGCTTTACCGCTTCTTTGCTTCGTTCAGCGAGCAACTCCTTGAAAGGCCGTCAGCGCTCCTCTTACGCCCTGTGTAGCAGTTGTCCATGGGCAATAGTGACCGCTTATCATCAAGTGACTCGCTTGCTTGTTTGCCGTCCTATATCATTATTATATAGTAGGGTTCCGTACCATTCTTTATACAACATTAGACACTATAATATAATTTCTAACTGATACACAACTGTATTATATATTAATATTGAGCAAAAAAAGTTTAAGTAAGATTTTGTGTGGGAGCCCCACTAAATATTTATTTTATTTTAATTTACCTGTTTATTTTTAAATGAATATACAAATAAATATTCTGTGAATATTGCCGTAATGAATATCTACCAAAAAAACGGCTCTCATAAGCCGTTAAATATTTATTTATTTCTGTTTTAGTATTTGTTGTTATAGCGGCAACAGAAATACCTACATCATCTGTGAAAATTGCAACTGTATCTATCATGATGGTTTATGAGATACAGCCTGGTGACAGACAGACGAGATAGTAATAGGGCCCCGTGTTTACCCTTTGGACACGAAACCCTAATATAGTATCGTTAAGTTAGTATCCTGTAACACAAGTTTACAACTCACAGTGGGGCTAGCTCAATCTGTGCGATTTTTACTATATTTATTAAATGTTGACTTATAGAATACATTTCCTACTAAGAAAAATAATAACGTATTAACTGGACGGGAAAAAACGAACAATCAGATTTCAAAGTTCCCGTACAATCTAAATCTAATCTAGCGGACACCGTCCGTTCCGTGCAAAATGAAAACGAACCCATTTTCGGTTAATTTCGGCCGGAAACTTCCATTAGGCCTGATTTCATTCGTATTTAGGGCAGTGACTACGTAATAAGAAACCTGCATGACGTGTAGATATTGAAAAATATATCTTATTACGTAGGCATATACTTGACGGCTTGACGAATAAACCATTTTAGGAGCGGTTAAAAAACGCTTGACCAATTGACAAATTTTTTTCGCTTGACCAATTACCTACCATTTGAAACAGAACTCTTTATATGGCAATACGCAGCCCTTGTCAAACCGTAGTACGTTGACTGTCACGCTGTGTCAATTTTCGGAATAATAAACGGATCTTTTGTGTTAATATGTCGAAACCTATCAAAAGTTCAGCGAGGAAGTTAATTTATACAATGGTGTGTAAATATAAAGCGAAACAAGAAGAACGAGCCTCTATTCTTCTCTATTCCACGTATGATATAGTACTTGCATTGTCTCAGTGTGTAAGAATTAAATCAATTAATTATATTATCAAGATTGCTTATTCCTAGTTCATAAGGTATTATCATTTCTACATTTATAAAATTTAAAAACAAAATCTCAGTATCACGTTTTGATGGCCAGACTCTAAAAATGTTTGGGCAAGTTGACAGTTGAAATTTTCACAGATGATGTATTTCTGTTGCTGCTTATTATTTGCTAAGGAACCGCTTACTAAATAGATGATTAATTGTTACTAAAAACAGATTATAATACCTAAATATTTAAGTTGGGCTCCCATACAAGAAAATTTTGTGCCGATTTTGCTGGATATTAATAACGGCAAAAGGTAGACGAATGAAATATTCACAGAATATTTAGTTTTTCACTCCAAATATATATATTTAAATTAAAATTAAATTAATTAAGGGCTACGATACGAGAAACGTGGTGGTTTGCCGTTTTTCGCTCGATCTTAACGACGGCGGTAGAAACTTACAAAATCCGAGTTCGGCTCGCACTTGGCCGATTTTTGTCTTTATCTCACAATTGTTTTAATGATATAGCAGGAAACTTACCGAACTACGGGTAATCCTGATCTACTTTTGTCCAATGCATCTTTGTAGCGGTATATATTATTGCCAGACATAAAGAAGGACACAGCAGTATTCTCTTCCAGCAAAAATGACTGTTGTCTTGGCATAATACAACTACCGCCTAGCTCCAGCGTTATGTTTTGAGTTGCTCTCACTGGCACATCCTTTTTTACGAAGTAGGCTAAAGGTGGCATTGTGTACGCGACGTTGAGGTCGGCGTTGTGGAGAGAGACAGAACATGGGTTGCCATTGAAGATTCTGATTTGCGAGTAATCTGGTTGTGGCAGTTGAGGGTATTTGGTCTGAAAAAGAAACAGAATTAGCCAAGTACTTGTACGATGTCAGTAATTAAATATACAGGGACATATCGCACAAATTGAGCTAGCCCCACAGTAAATCGTGAACTTGTGTCGTAGGATACGAACTCAACGATACAATATTTATAATAGATACATAAATAGATAAACATCCAAGACTTGGATTGAATCTAGCCCACCTAAAAAATATAATTTTCCATCTTGGCCGGGCCGGGGATCGAACCCGAGAACCCTTGAGTCTCAGGCTGGCGTGTTAACCACTGCGTCACGGAGCTCGTCATGTTTTTACATAAAGTACACTTTTCTATATTATTTTTTTGCATAAATGGGTTTGTTTTCGCTGGTTTTACTATCAGTGATTTTTGACGAAACTAAAACACCCTTGTTATGTTTGTAATAGTGTGCAATCGGGCATAATAAAACTCAGGGAATATAAGTACTTTGTAAGTGCGCAAATGAAACGGGAAATTATACCTAAACACTGGGATTTTATTTATGATAAAAATATTTAAAGAAGCCGCTAATAATATTATAATATGTGAGCCAAAAATCAACTATAGGTAAATATCCACTGGAATAATATAAATTATAATTCAAACTTTATATTTGTAAGTTCAAAAATAAACATCAGCCTTTTTGCAAACTTCTTCGCAAACTTTTCAAAAATACTTCTTAGACTTAGAAAAAAGTCTTTAGTCTAATTTTCCCAAAATGAGTCGCCAAGCAAAGCAAAAGTTAAAAAAAAAAACAAACGGTTTTGTAAATATACCCCAGAGCTTTATTCGAATTGTTTCGGTGAAATCGTTCAACCACGATGCCTTTTAAGTAAACAATACTCACCCTTAAATAAAGCTCCACTATCGCGGATGCTATGAAAGCGACCCCAGCCAATACGCCGCCCAAAGTCAGCTTATAAAGAGGATTCCTCAATATGTTCCGCCTTTCGAGGAACGGATAAACGTACTGAAAGAACAAGTCAAATAGAATATACTTATCCCTATTTCTCGATATACAGGGTGTCTGACCTAGCAAAATAAAACAGAATACTAAATGCAATTGTAGTATGAAATAATAGCTAAGTTTTCTTTTTATTACTGTTTAAGTTTTACTGCTATATACCACCCAACAGATAGTAAAATAAATGCCGGTTATTTTTTTAACTTATTATAATAACATCCCAATATATTTAAAATATAAATAACAGTTGTAAGAAATATAAGCGTTTAATTAGTCAAATGCATTGACAGACTTCTTCGTATGTGGTTTTTTGTTAGTTATACATATATCTATATACAATTTACGTATTTTTCCCTTGCGGAGTAGACAGAGCCCAAACTTATAATATCCGAAGGCCACTTTTAGCACTTTGGTGGGCATTAGGCGAAAAATTAGTTATAGTTTTAGTAATATCCGAAAGGTAGTTCTGCTGGGTCCTTTTTCTTTCAGATAAATATTACCTTTTTAATACATGTAAGCCAGTCCCTATTTAGACACCCTGTATTTCGAAGGCTTATCCGCATGTAATCGTCGGGATTAACAATGAGGCACGTTTAAAACACCTTGTATTTGCTTTCAGTTGAATGAATGATCCATTCATTTTCAATAAATCTCAAATAAAAAATATAACTTTAATATTTAAAAAAACTAAAACCAGACCACTATATTTCGGGGCATATTTTGAAGTTTCACGGGAGAATGAAAATACCGCGTGATTTTGAACGTCTGAACTATACTGAAATCCTGGCATTAGAATCCCTATTAGAATACAGTATTGCAAGAAAATAATAATAAAAAACGATGAATAAAATTTACCTTAAATAGAAATTCGTCCACCTGATCAGCGAATTTGAATGGGAAGCAAGAACCTTTTTTTTGGATTTTTAACTTCTTTCTTGCAATTTTTTCATTAGGGATTCTGATTCCAGGATTTCATTATAGTTCAGAGGTTCAAAATCATCAGATATATCGACGAGGAGGAGGAGACGAGCGTTATGAGGAAGGATATATGGTACCTTTCATCTCGGAGACAAAGGTACGTGTTTCCCAAGGACCTAGATTCATCACTTCACACAAGCAGAGCCGCGGATAGAAGCTATAAAATGAAAAACAGAGTTACACGAATTTTACCTTTTGGGACGTCGGGATCATAAGGAGAATAAATATAGGGTTCAACACTTGAACTTGGTCGGGCTTCACCGTCAGAAACCCCAATCTCCCGTCCATCTTCGTGGCTTGCAGTGTCCATCGTGAACCCTTGAATAAAATAGAAAATGGTGAGATGGAAGGCTATCTGATTTGAGTGGGGTCTGCCCTGAAGTACAACATACATACATAGTGTCACGTCTTTTTTCCTTACAGAGTAGACAGAGCAGAGGTCTATAAGACCTTTTAACCACATTAAGCATGTTGGACATGTCAAAACATCATGCTTACTTACTTACAAACAACGACAAAAAGGTAGTCTTTCCGTTTTCATCCCAGTTTTTCATTCCACCGCCTTTAATAAATACCGAAAGTATAACTCCATTTTTTTCACTGTTGATGCTTAGTTTTTGCATCTTTTCACTATACCTTCGTCATCACGAGACGTGTGAGTGCTAGCGCGGTTTATAGAAACTGTGGACAAAACAGCTCCGAAACTCGATTAGTGCGCTGTTTTGCCCATGCCACTTTTCGAGCGCGAATCGTGTATCTTCTACCATTATATTTGATTAGGCTTGTAATCTATTCTGGGAAATTCTAAAGCAAAAAATTTTAGACTGATGTTATAGTCTAAGATCCGGCTGCAAAATCAGTACGTTCATCATGTGGTTCATCAAACTAAAATTTTTACATATCGACATAAATAGGAGAATACACTTTCAACAAGGTGCCAGTCAAAAAGTGCCCGCAAGTACTTTTAATTAAAATATTGAAAATTTATTACTGACATAAAATTTCATTCACTTAATTGTTCAATAAAATATTATCCATTAGACAGCAGTATACGTAAAGACTTTGAAAAACTATGGTTGCCGTTGCCCTTTCGCCCGCAACCTTTTCGCAGCCAGGAGTAAGCAGGTACCATTTTGTTATAATTATTCGTTCATGACGTATATCGATCTTTTTTATATCAAATTGGAGCTTATTTTTTTCTGAGTGTGATGTTATAAGGTTGCCATTGAAAAATTGGCCGCAAATAGGAGGTGCCAACGATTAAAGATGCTAGATTTTAAAAGTAAAGTGAAAGAGAGTGAGTTGCTTGTCAGACAAAATTGGCAACTGCCAGCCTACGCTGCCAGCTGTACAAGTTTTCGAAGCCATTGCGCATGCCTCGACAGATAAGGTTTTCAACTTTGACAGACAACGTAACTATTAACAGTTTAGTTTATACAGCTGTATAAACTGTAGTAGTAAAGAGTTTATAGATACTTAAAAAAATAATATCCAGTTGTATTAAAAAAAACATAACATTTATTCTAAAACCAAAAAATCTAATTTATTTATGAAATACAAACTAACAGATATAAGTACTTATGAAAAAGAATACCTAGGTTACTTATGTCAATATAATCGTGAGATACAAAATAATTACATTCATTAACAGATAAGCAGTAGTTTACATTAAAAAAGACAAATGTGCAAACAGTGACATCAACAAAATCTATTTAATATTTTGCAACCGTCTATTCCAATTCAGAGTCATCGTCATTTTCACTATTATCGATGCTATCAGTTCTATCACTCCAACTGTCAGAGTCATTGTCAAAAGATTTGCTTTTAGTGTTACATAAAACATTCTCAACATGCGTTAGCGTGGTGTCTCCTAAAAACCATGTTGGTTTGAGCAAGCCGTCTAGTACTAACCAGCCATTGTTTTCGGCGCTAAATTAACAAAAATTGTACGCAAAATTTTTTGCTTTAAAGATTTCCAACACGGTAAAATATGTAACTTTTTTAAAAACAAACTTAGTTAACTTTTTTTTAACTTTTTAAAAAATGTAACTTACAGTATAAAGTTACAGTATTTAAAAAAGCTACAGTTATTAAAACTGTAACTTTTTTGAATACTGTAACTTTTTTTAATACTGTAACTTTTTTAAATACTGTAACTGTTTTAAAACATTCTGCATGATACCCATATATTTTAATTGATTTCATTGTTAAAATAATATCATGGTATTTTTATTTTTTTCTGACCAAACATAACAGAGACTAAACATTGTGAAACGCTTTTTGAATGATACATCTTTAAAGTCAAGTAGATTTGGGTTCTGTTAATAAAAAGCAATTTCTCATTTTTAAAAATTATCAAGACTCAAATAAACGTCTTAAAATGGAAAATTAACCGAATCTGTCAAGGCATGCGCAATGGATTCGAAATCTTAAACAGCTGACAGTCGCCAATCTTGTCTGACAAGCAACGCTACGCGTTCACTCTCTTTCACTTTATTTTTAAAATCTAGCATCTTTAATCGTTGGCACCTCCTATTTGCGGCCAATTTTTCAATGACAACCTTATAACATCACACTCAGAAAAAAATAAGATTCAATTTGATATAAAAAAGATCGATATACGTCATGAACGAATAATTATAACAAAATGGTACCTGTTTACTCCTGGCTGCGAAGAGGTTGCGGCCGAAAGGGCAACGGCAACCATAGTTTTTCAAAGTCTTTACGTATACTGCTGTCTAATGGATAATATTTTATTGAACAATTAAGTAAATGAAATATTATGTCAGTAATAAATATTCATTATTTTAATTAAAAGTATTTGCGGGCACTTTTTGACTGGCACCTTGTTGAAAGTGTATTCTCCTATTCATGTAAATATGTAAGAAAAATAGTTTGATTAACCACACTATGAACGTACTGGTTTTGCAGCCGGATCCTGTACTACAGTGTTGTGATATACAATACAATTCACATACATTTATTACATGCATAGGTGATTTATAAACATAACAATGATGTTTATAAATCACCTGTAACAGTAAAACCAATGATTCTGCTGGAGAGCATGCTCCGTGGCAGGATCCCAGAAAATCAAAATTTTTTTTAAAACTCCTTGTATACTCATTTTGACATTTAGCTATAAATTTATACAGTACCTGGGTGACCGAGCTTCGCTTGGTTAATACTATTTATTGTAATATGGTGGTGTATATATATGGTGGTAATAATCTATGTTTATGAGAAATATATATTGTTATCTCAAATATTAACAATTTTTTTAAAACTTGTCTAAAATAAATGAAAAAATCAAAAGAAAAATTTAACATATAAAAAATTAAGTAAGTCACCGAACGGGACTCGAACCCGTATCACTTTCTTGCCGTCTGCGTCTTAATCCGCTGGAGCAGGCGTACAGTAGTCGGTAGGACAAAATTAGCGACCATATTCTGCATGGAAACCAAACGGCATGAAAACTCGAAAACACGCGTTTTCCCAAGCATAAGACTAATTTAGATCGATTGTTTACCCCCGAAAACCCCCAAACACCAAATTTCAGCTAAATAGTTAGAGCCGTTTATACATACATATAAATAAATATACAAGAATTGCTCGTTTAAAGGTATAAGATTATATACCAATAACGTATTCATTAAACTCTAGGTGGGGTCTGCCCAGAAATACAACATAAATTTTCTATTGTTGCTTGGAACGATAAACATACTTTTGTTGGAGTTACAAAAACATTGAAAATTTCACTGCATTTCTGGGTTTTCCTCGAACATACAAAATAAGACTTTTAAAAGTGAAGAACAACTCTCACTCCTTTGAAAATACCCTAAAATAACTGAAGGTTAACCTTAGTATGAATTTGGTTTCGTGATAAGGTCTTATAAATTTATTTTTATTTATTTAAATAAATGTTTTTTTTTATATATATATATATAAATCGATAAATGCCGGCTGCACGCACGAAAATGTGTTCACACACGTTCCGTGTGCAAGCTAGAGCGCGAAACAGCGATAGAGAGGCACGATCGCCCTAAGGTTCGGCTTGTGACACATCTATCTCTCTTCCACCGTTATTACGTAAAATTATCGCACGTAAACCGACATTGCAGACAACCAATTAGTTTGTTTTCCGCGTGTATAAGGCTGTATCAGATTTTTCGCACTGCTTAAAGCATCTGACATAGCTTAACGACTGCCATCATTGATGGGCTTAAGGTGCCTTCCGAAGCAGGGCATCTCCCTGCTTCGGAAGGCACCTTAAGCCCATCAATAAGCCCTTAATATATTTTTAAGCTACTTGCAGTTACCCATCCCAGTGAAGACCGCGCCCAGGGTTGCTTATCATGCGTAAGCGCTAATAATTCGTACGCCCACTGGGCCACTGGGCTCATCAGCAGAGAATAACAATATATTTTGCGACATTTTTTTTAAAGATTAAGAACTTATATTTAGAAACAAAGAACAAAAACAAAGAACAAAAACTTATAAAACAAATATTTTCAAAGAAAAATAAAAACACAATTGCCCTAATATGTCAGCCGTAAGTAAGGGTTCTAACAACACCCCATTCGTCCAAATCCGTTGAGCCGTTTACAAGTTATGGGGGATAAAGACAATCACATATATGTACATACATGTTGGAGTGGCCGATCCCAAACCTATATTTATTGATTGTCGAACACTCTGTTTAGTTGATGTATTTAGAAATAAAAATGCCGGAACTGCCGGAAGTGGTACCTATGTATTACAATCGTATATTCAAATAGGCTATTGCTATAGCACTGCCTTTAAGCCATACTAAGTAATTTAGCATCGCGCCGTAAGGTTGTGTTGATATCTGAGAAGACAGGGTGGTTTAGCAAAATTAATTTTTGCTAGTAGCATGAATGGGCCGGCTCGTTCGGGGAAGTACCAAACTCTCACAGAAAATCGACGTTTGAGTAGAAACTTTTTTGCTTCGTTAACACCCTGGTGTTGCAGTTGTCCATGGGCAGCGCTGATCGCTTTCCATCAGTTGACTCGCCTGACGACATGACACATAAATCGATTGAAATAAGAAAAAAAGTTATTCTGTTGCGAAATTTACCAGTATTTAACTATGTAGGTGTCAGAAATACAACAACATGCTGGTATACATCTTTTTTCTTTAAATTTATGGTGTTTTTGATTATCCATATAATTTATACTAAACACAGTATGAAACAAAGTCGCTTCCCACTGTCTGTCTGTCCCTATGTATGCTTAGATCTTTAAAACTACGCGACGGATTTTGATGTGGATTTTTTTAATAGATAGAGTTGTTCAAGAGGTAGGTTTTTATGTATAATTTATCGCACCTGTGCGAAACCGAGACGGGTCGCTAGTCTGTAATACAACCTAATAGCCTTTTGATCACCCTTTATTTCACCCTTCCGATTGACGTGTTAAACATTCGCATAGATTCGGGGTCGGCTGACATAGACATTTGTTATGTAGGCATAAATATAACTTAGAACCCTGATCTAAGCAAAATCGCGTTGATAACGGTCTTTGTAGTTACGTAGAATATCAAATAAAAAATCACTGCTTTAAAAGAAATAGTACAGTTTTATAGTAATATTACAAAATTATATTCATTTTATTAAAAAGTCATCATCGTCATCATTCCAGCCTTAAGAGGCCTCTCCCAAGGGTTCTTCGTTCCAAAGGAGGATATTGCCATACTCACCTTGCTTGGCAAGTGGGTTGGCGAGTACAGTTTCTATGGCTTCTTGTGATTTCGACGCTGCTGCCCATCAAAAGCATTTAAAAGCTGGGGAAGGATATGAATTTGTTGGATTTGAAAAGAGAATGAAGGTATCGAGATACTAATCACTCGCATGAATGAGGTCCTATTTCCTTTCTTTCATGGGACACGCTTCGACAGGCGCCGGTCTGTGGATAGTATACGACTAGCTCCGTGGCGCAGCGGTCAACACGCCTGCCTGCGACACGGAGTGACCGGGTTCGATCCCCGGCCAGGTCAAGATGGAAAATGATCTTTTTCAGATTGGCCTGGGTCTTGGATGTTTATCTATATATGTATTTGTTATAAAATATAGTATCGTTGAGTTAGTATCCCATAACACAAGTCTCGAACTTACTTTGGGGCTAGCTCAATCTGTGTGATTTGTCCGTATATATTTATTATTTATTATTTATTTATTAGTATTTATAAGGCTGTGTGTTGATGGGCGGTTAATTGGGAAACCGTATCATAATCATCAAGAAATAATATGTTGAAAGCCACATCTTTTGATGATTCATCACCATCGTAATATTTGCCCATTTGTTCAGCTGGCTTCTACGGTCTGCGCGGAATGAGAAGCACTGTCCCTTTTTTTTCCATACCAGCATGAACAAAGGCAGGTGTAGGCATGAAACAAATCTTGAACGGGAGTGTTACCCTGCTACTGAGTGTCCCACTCGCTATACAAAAACTAACCTTAAGTTTATTTTTTATGATATAAGACGGCAAACGAGCACATACCTGATGGTAAGTGATCACCGCTGGGATGTGACAGGTGCGTTGCCAGCCTCTCAAGGAGTTGAGGAAAGGAAATGGGTAGGGGAGGGAGAAGGATGGGCCTCCGGCTCTCTTACTCACCGAACGAAGCATAGAAGTGCTAAAGCTTATCAGACGTCGATTTTCTGTGAGAGTGTGGTACTTCCCCGGACGAGCCGGCAATTCATGCTACTAGCAATTAATTTTCCAGTAGCGTGGCTCTACCACGACTAAAACTAAGTATAAAGAGGGAGGGAGGTATCAAAGTAACGAACTATTGCAAAACTATTGTTTTGAGCGAATGACATGAGTATAGAAATAAGAGTAGGATGCTAATCGTTCAGAAGACTACAGACAACTTACCATTTGGTCTAATAATGCCCAGAAAACTGGACACACAGTGAAAAGGACCAACACTTTGAGAGTTTTCTTGATATCTCTTATGAATCGCGGGTCGTAGCGGTGTTGAGTGCTGTCCAGCCAATGCACGCCCTTTTCCGTGTTTTTCTGGAGCACATTCTTAACGCCTAACTGTAAGAAAAATGATAATATAACTGTTAATATTTTAGGCAAGATTTGTATACAATTATGTAGAGCGAATCCTGTCCGATCCTTGAAGGGGTGATTCAGTCCATCGAAATGAACAACTTTTTCTATGGGATCAATGCTCACAATCAAATGGGATCAAAAATTATGTGGGTGAGTCAAAAAAAATTAGTTCCTTAGGAAAAGTTGTTCATATCAACGGAATATTGATAAAATTCATATTAAATTGGCTAGTTATAAATTATAATATAATCGAACAGTGTTAAAATGAATTGTATTGATTTCAGTGAGATCCAAATCTTCCAAATACGTACTTATTTAAGTTTTTTTTCCCTATTTTATGACATGATAATGGAAGTTTATGTCGCTTCGGCCATGTATGTTACCGCAGTTTCATAACTGGTTACGAAAGAAGACTTTTTTAACGTCATTATGGAACTCCAATAATACCTTACTTCAACTACTAAGCTATAAGTTAAATGGTAATTTGTTACGTATACGTATTAATATGTAGGTACATGTATATTATATACATGTACCTACATATTTATATTGTACGTAAAGGTATATTGAAAAACTTTGGTAATTCCTATCTCAATGAAACTGCTGATTAAAAATAAAATAAAATCATCAATAATTAAAAGTGCCGTAGAAAATAATGAACAGCAGCTTTTCCAACTAAGTTTTCAAACAAATACAAGTAAGAATCAATTCGCTTTCCAGCCACGATTGTTTGCACTAGTTTTCAACATGTTTCCTGGAATGGAAATCTAATTATTTTGTTTTGTAAACGGAAAGCTTTGAAAACGGACCCAGAAAGAATTAAGAAGATTTGGCAAATAACTTTTCCGTAAACAACCATGCGTTGTCAAGGTAATAACTATGTAGCTAAAAGGGACTTACCGACACACATTTAATGAAATCCACCAGTATGTTGCCTTCGGGTTTTTTCAGGACATAGTGCCTTTTTGCGCTCACAAATATAACTGAAAATGATTATTTATTTATGTCCTGTGTAAAAGAAATAGAAAAGGTATTTAATTTTATTTTTTGCTAGTACAAGTACTACTTTGCAAATACTAAAATTATTTGCATACATACTATCACGTCTTTTTCCCTTGCGGGTAGACAGATCCTAAGTCTATGAGACTTAAATGCCACGTTTATCATATTTAATATAGGTGAAAAACGGAACAAAATAGTGATGGGTTGCTAGCTGCATCGACTAATCACATGTTTCCACAGATTTTTGCCCATTCTATCCCATTTTACAATAGGCACGGGAAGAGAAGCAGCTGGTATATTCTACGCTTTTTCTTTTCTCCCAGACCAACATGAAAGAATTTTTTTCAGTCCTTAAAATCACAGCCTTTTCGTTGAAATAAGTAGACTTCATACATGTGCCTGACAATAAGAGATAGGCTCGTGTCCGTGTCATTGTTATGGATGGAAACACCCCATTACAACATTATCACACATTATCTATTTCAGTTCAGTTGTGCAAAATATTTACTTCTTGTTTTCCATTGAATGTTATTAATCATTACGATAGTTTTGATATCAAAGGTCTTTTTATAAATAAATGTAATTTGGAAGTTAACACAACGTTTTTTTTTACTTTGTTTTCCGCAGCATCGTAATCGAGGTAATAATATTTAGAAAGGCCATGTCTGAACTATTTATAAATCTATTTGCGTAAACAAGGTATAATTGGAGCGGACTGATATAATTCTTTAGATATTAACAATATTAATCACGCATTTAGTTTACACAAGGATTACTAAATATTTACCTACCTCTTGTTTTCCATAGAATAATATTCATGATTTATGATCGTTTTGATATAAAAGATATTTTTATAAATAAAGATAATTTGGAAGTAAACACATAATTTTCTAGTAGTTTTCCGCAGCATCGCAATTGCGGTAATAATATCTAGAAACGCCATGTCTGAACTATTTATAAATCTACACGTAAACAAGATATATTTGGACTGATATAATTCTGTAGATATTAACAATATTAATCACGCATTTAGTTTCCACAAGCACTACTTAAATATTTGTAGATACTAAAGATAAAATGACAATAAATAAAATGAAATGTTGTTTAAATAGATGTTCCTGCCATTTGTATGTCTGATGACAATATTATTACACTAATCACTGGTTATTTTGTTATTGCTCTGCTCACCTTTCAAGATTTGCTAACTTAGTGTACAACTTCTTTATAGTCACTTCAAAATACATTACGTTTTATATATCATAAATAAAAATAGTCAATCATACGAAAGACGTATCTAATGTATTTTGTAGTGACTATAAAAACGTTGTAGACTGATTTAGGCCGGCAGATCATTAAAAGTACAGAGGAAAAATTTCATCAATGCAAATTTGCAAACCACTTAAGGGGATTAGACCAGTTTAACTGGCGCTTCCCATAATTGTATAAAATAGTGTGTAGGAAAACTACTAATTATCGTCAAATGTGGCCACTTTTGGCGATAATTAGTAGGTAGTTCAATTAATTTATCAAATGCAAAATAATGAAAAGTAATATCAAAAATACTACAAGTAATTTACTACCGAAGTTCAGAATTCGTTCTGTTTTATTTGATCGGGTTTAGGAGTAACACTAGAGTAAGACAATAAAAGGATGGGCGTTAGTTTAGCTGGTCTAAGACCCCTCCAACTGAACACACGAACTTACCACACGTGGCGCCAATAAGCTGGCGAAACATAAAATATTTCAACTATAAATATATTTTTTTTACTACTTGACTACACCCGAGTAAAACGAACTCTGCGTCGTTCGTTCAATAAATATTTTTAACAGCTGCTTACAATATTTGTGACAAAAAATAAATATATGTTACATACCAATAGCCGTAAGAACCACAAATCCAGGGGCTCCAAAAGCCAAAGAATAACAATCTTTATCGCCAAAACAATGCACTTCGGATCTCAAGATAGGAGATACGGTCTTCGAAATAAGGCTTCCCGAGCATACGATAAAATACAGTATGCTGAAGTATATTCGCAAATAGTGCTCCTGTTGTGGTAGTTTGAATTGGTCCCCGCCAAATGCTGTAACGCAGGGCTTTATGCCTCCAGTTCCGATCGTTATCATCAGTAATCCAAGGAGAGTACATAACCTGAAATGATAAGAATTATAATTATTAATCAGTCGATCTTTATAACAAAAAGTAATCTGTTGCTCCTCACGAGTTAGTTGAAGTTTGTCGTATCAGTGGCCAACACAGGAGTCAGATTTTTCAAGCTGCCTAAAGGCATCTGACATAGCTTAACGACTGCTGTCAATGATAACCAATGGCTTAACGTGTCTTCCGAAAGCACGTAGGAGCTTAAGATATTTTATGCCTCTTCTGGTCAGCCATCGCAGTGATACCGCGCCCAAAGTTGCTTAATATAAATTGCTCACATCCACTGAACTATCCACCACGACCACGAATTAGATACCTAGTAACAGACTTGCGACGTGGCTAGACCCACGCTACCGGCAAAATGAATTGTTAGTAGCATGAATGGGCCGGTCGTCCGGGGAAGTACCACACACTCACAGAAAATCGACGTCTGAGTAGAAGCTTTACCGCTTCTATGCTTTTTTCGGTGAGTGAGAGAGCGGAGGCCCATTCCCTTCCCCCAACTCCTTGAAAGGCCGACAACGCACCTGTCACACCCTGGTTTTGCAGTTGTCCATGGGCAGCGGTGATCACTTACCATCAGGTGACCCGCTTGCTTGTTTGCCGTCCTATGACATAAAAAAACCACTCAGTTTCAAGCACTAAAAAAAGCTTTTATAAAAAAAATTGTGCAAAAAATTATTAGTGTTAAAGCGTTTTTTTTTTTCAAGTGAAGTTAATTAGTTTTGTAGTACTTACCGTCCTGGCAAAGCTAACTGAGGAATAGCGGTAACTGCTACTAAAATGTTTCCTGCCGCGTATACAAACATTAAGTACAATATCGTCCTGGAAAAAAAAACAATCATGAAATTCATCGAGCTCTATTTTATTTACCAAACGTATGACCAACGAAATTGGTAAAACTGGAAATGTTAAATCTAAAAATTCGATGCTAATACTTGACGAATGTGAAAAATTGTTAATAGTGAGAAATCTAATTCATGTATTCTAAGCATCATCATCTACCAACTTGCTGTATTGTCAAATACTATGCCTTGTGTACAGTTAGTAAAAAACTCCAAAATCATTCCAAAATCATATTGAGAAATATTCGTGTTTAAAGGCTCTCTCACACAGCGCGTTATAATTGGTCGATAATACCAGATGCGTTATAGCGATCTCTGTTTTTAATAGGTGCATTATATTAGGACGGCTATGAAGTTACACACTGCTGCAATAATAACGACGCAATAGAAATAGGATGCTGGCGTTCCTCCGTCCTGCGATATTCCGATATTTGTAAGTTCTTAGAACATTTGTTTGACCTTGTAACACGCCTGTGTGGGCGAGCCTTTAGTAAGTTTTTACTGCGTATATTGAAAATACTAACCTGTACTTCCCAAGATAGTTGTCTGCCAGTACTCCTCCTATGATAGGAAAGACGTACACAAACGTGGTGAAGATGTGGTACGTCTCAGTAGCTCCGTCGTCCGTGTAGCCTAGCTTACTGCGGAGGTACAGTGTCAGGAAAGCTGAAAATATACTCATAGTATTAAATCAAGATTCTTTTTACAAGATTTTGTTGAGTTTCATCTGTCCCGTTATTTCTATTCAAGTCTTGCAAGTTAAATTTGACAGACTATGATTTACATTTGAGCTAAAATTTTGCAAAAAATTATTATTTAAAGAACTGGTCTGATTATGGAGAACGACTCCACGGTGAAAGCTCATTCACCAAATTTTGCGCTTATTGAGAGCCTTTATAAAAAAATATATTTTTGCCTCATCATCATCAGCCCCAAAAAGTTCATTCCTGGACATAAACTTTCCCCTCTCCATAGCTCTTTTAGCGACCTTCGTCTAATATTAATCAAATTTCAACCGCAAGACGGACAAACTTCTTACTCTACAATATAATTAGCTGTGGTTGCAAAACGTCCAACAGCTCAAAGTTAAGTATATAAGTCCACAAGTCTTGATCACCCATTTGATTATCATCATAAGTACGGTGATTATCATCATAAGGGGAGGTGAGGTCGCTAAATGGCGGCATTGTCGTGCGCCGTCGAGACCTATTAAAATCGAAAGATAAAGTAATTTCGGAAAGAAAAGCTAGTATGGTATAAATAAAAATGTAAAAAAAAACAGTTACTTGGGCATTCTCGAACGCGTCAGATATTCATGTAGGCATAAAATAGAGTCAAAAATCCGAAGAATGTTTCACTTTCTTGTCCGTCTGTCTTGTGTAAATGAAAATGAAAATAAAAATCAATAATTTTTATTCAAAGTAGGATACATGTATCGCTTTTTGAACGTCATATGTTTCTGTTGTTTATTTTTCTTTCTTTTATGTTTGTAAAATCGAAAAACTAATCTATATCCCATTAAAAAAAAAATTAATTGTAAACAATGCTTTGACAACTTATAGGCAATCTGTGCAACTGACAGGTAAATTTCGCGGAAAATTTAAAAAAAAATCAGTGTTGCGTCATTTTTCCATAAAAGTAACGCAAGTTCTCACATCTTTTTTTGTATATTTAGCAAGAAACTTCAACTTCAACCCCATTCAAACAAAAAAGAATTATTAAAATCGTTTCATAAATGACGGAGTTTTGAGGTACGAACAAACATTAAAAAAAAAACATACGAATTGATAATTTCCTTTTTTTTAGTCGGTTGAAAACTATCAAAAACATAATTTCAAGTACCGTACCTACATTAGAAAACAAAATCATTTTTTACCTAGAATTATTCCCATCTTCAAATATCTTTATCAATATGCATTAAATTGGTCTATCGAATTAACAAAGAAACAGTGAAAAAATACTATACTATAATATACAAATAAACACGGTACAAAATAACAAGTTAATAAATATTTCATGAAACTCGTTACTCCTTTTTGGCAAATCGGTTCCAATAAGTTACAATATTTATGTCGGAGGAAATGACACTGGCAAAATAATTTCATTTATTTGTTCATGCAGTCAGGTTGACATTGTCATTTATACAGAAAAAGAGTACAAATTATAACCTCGTAATAAACGCCATAATCGAAAATAAAGATTTCAGTAAAAGTTTGTAGGTAAAATCTAGTGACATTCATTTAAAAAGGCGTAAATCATTACAAAGCATCGTTTTAAAGTGTTACTGTTCGAAAGAATTGTGTGATTGAAGAAATATTTGCCAACAACCGTGTCGAGAAGGTTTGTTTACCTTTAAATTTTTTTTGAATGGGATAAATATTACTAGCGTTTCGGAATGACCACTGCTGAGAAGAATACGCCGAAAGAAACTCAGTCCAGTCTTGGTCTCTATGTGCTTGGTCTCTATGTGTGTGTGGTGGGTGTAGCCATAAACAGTCTTATTATAAAACGCGGACTAACTTTAGTACCTGGTTTAAACCATTATCCGTCCAAAACAAATTGTCAATGACAGTTGACAAAACGTCAAAGTAATGACTGCGACTTATTTTGGTCGGATAATGGTTTAAACCAGGTACTAAAGTTAGTCCTTGTTTTATAATAAGACGGTATATGTTTATCCGAAAAATGTTTACTTGAGCGCGTCAGATTTTCAGAAGAGATGCTGAGTAGGCCCTTTAAAAAACCTGACGATTACGGCGTGACGATAACTTACCACAATTTATTGAAAATGCATAAAAAAACAATATTTCAGACAGTAGCTTTCAGCTTGGCTCCCCTCCACTCGTACTGTTTCCAGTGAAGTGGAACGGAGATTTCGAGCATTGTGATTGGTCAAGTAGTGTACCGCTAAGCTCCTCTCCGCTCTACTTCACGTCAGTAAAAACACATCTTTACTCATTCCCAAGATTAACTAATAAATAATTTACTTATCTAGAAACCTAGTTAAATAAGTAACTATGAAAATAAATAAACGTAATTCGTATTAAATCCTTACACATTGTTTACGGAAAACTACATTGTTTTCCTGTAATTTTGTTCTAGTTTAATTCCCGCTATCTGTATTGAAAATAGCAATCAAGCTAAAACAGCTTTCATTTGCAATTTTGCAACATTGAGAGGCTTTTACGTAATCACCCTCCACGTCGCATACATTGTGCTCGGCTCGCATAGCCAGCCGAGATAATAGTTATAGTCTTTGTGGTAACAAAGATACATAAAAAATACATATTCAGTGTGCACTTAATATAAATGGATGTTCAATTAGTTCGTACGATGTAGATCATCCTTTACTAAGGGCCTTATAAGAAAGCTCAAGGTCGCTCATAGAGCTATGCTCAGTGTTTCTCTGCGAGATCGAATGAGAAACGAGGAGATACGTAGAAGAATGAAATTAAGAAATACAAATATGGTGTGGACTCTTCCATGCTACCATCATCGTCTCGTTGCGAATACGATGGATGTAACTCCATTGAAACGTCAACGGAAACAAATAATAAAAAGGTTCGTGCTAAGTCCCGTTTATATACATAATTATGTCTTCCATGCTAGTCTGGGAGTAGAAAAAAGTAGAATGTCCCAGCTGCTGCTCTTCCCGCGCAGATCGTTAAAGCCGATCGAGGGAATGGTCTAAAATCTGCGGAATGTCAAGAGGCGATGCGGTTAGCAATCACTATTTGACTCCGTTTTAAATCTACACGCCCTCCAACATGCTAAATGTGGCAATTAGATCTTATGGACCTAGGCTTTGTCTATCCCGTAAGAGAAAAAGACGTGATACTATGTATGTAAAACTAGCTGTTGCCTGCGACTTCGTCCGCGGCAATTTCTGTTATTATGATCAATTCGTGTTTTTATTAGTATAGATGAATCATGTTCCCCCGTTTCCAAAACATTTTTATTGATGGTTCGCTCCTATTAGTCGCAGCGTGATGTTTTATAGCCTAAAGCCTTCCTCAATAAATGGACTTTCTAACACAAAAAGAATATTCCAATTTGAACCAGTAGTTCCTGAGATTAGCGCGTTCAAACAAACAAACTCTTCAGCTTTATAATATTAGTATAGATATGGTGAAAAAATTCCACGCGGGCGGTATTTGAACCTGCGACGTTAGATCTAATGTACGACTTATGTTCTGCGCGCTTCAAAGCTCAGCGTCGAAAATCTTCACCATATCCCATTCCCCGTATATACATCACCTAACACAACTACCCGTCTTTTACATCAGAGGTATTTGAGTCAACTCATGATACAATGAATTTGAAAATCAACTAATATGTAGGTTTAGAACGCCATGCAAAATCTCACACGCGTGCGAGATTTTTCATCTTATTTTATTTCTTAATTTTATAAGATTATATGAAAATAGCATTGTAAATGCAAAATAAACACTAAGTTAAACTTAGTTTAGATTACCGAGGTACTCAATTACTGGATTATTTACCTCTCATCCCCGAAAATGAGAACCGCTCGCAAAACTCGGCCAGGACGATAATAATGACTATCCGGGGAAAACGCTCCTTGGTCTGGAACAATAAAATATTTCATTATTTACGCCCAAATATACCTAGCAACCCTGGGGGAACAATATGTTTATCTTTATTAGTTTGGGAACTCACAATCTGACGAGGTTATTAGGGTTCCGTACCTCAAAAGGAATAAACAGACCCCATAAAGGATCACTTTGTTGTATGTCTGTCTGACGAGACCACGGTCGAGACCCTTTTTCTCAGGATCGCGTAAAGGTATCAAGCTGTAACTCATATCAAATACTCAGGTCTACTGTCACTTGGAGCTGTGAAAAAAAAAAACAAACTTCTAAACCAACGCAACCAAAAGATACACAGCCGTTAATGCCGCAAATTTCCGATATTGGCAAGGGAATCCAAACCTATAGGGAATACATAATCTTGAAATTTGGTACGAAGCAACGTCTTATAGCACAGATATTTATAATAAATAATTCTAAACTTATTATTGATAATGGTACGGACTTGGCCGCTTTTTTTAAATAAATATCATCAAATTTACCAAAGTAAACAAAGACCTTTACTTGGAAATAATCTTCCGACTCGTCACATTGAGGTAATTTGTCCAAAATACTGACAGCATGCCCGCGCTGTAAACAATGCTGATTCATTGAGCGAAATAACAACCAGCTTTAGTCTCCCGTTGCCTCAATAAGACGAGTTGTGATGTCCCTATAAAAAATCTTAGCATCTGGGCCACAGGTACCCATCATTTCCACCGCGAAGGGAAGGAAAATAAAATTATCTCCGGAACCTACAGTACGTCTTTTGCCCTCCTCCGCAATTTATGTAACTCTATTCTATTTCAGTCTAGGAGAATATGCTTCCGGCCTCCCGAACTGCTACTTACTTTTCCCTCATTCATCCGAGTTAGTATTAGTATTCCAAAACCTTAATTCCCTTCCCAGAGCCAATAAATTCCTATCCTTTCCCAGCTTAAAAATGCTTCCGATATACAGCAGCATCAGAAACACAAATAGCCAGAAAATCTGCTCCCGTCAACCCGCCTGTTAAGCGTGGTGAGTTTGGCAATATCCTCCCATGGAACGAAGAACTCTGACACCAGGGTGTGCATGGTCGATTGACCGTGACATCTACACGAAATGATGATGACAGAATGAAGAATCATTGGGAGATGCCTTTGTCTCATAATGATTCCTTTTGCCAGTAGTGGACTTCGTATGGGTGAAATTATGAAAAGTGAATTATACACTGACCGTCGATGACGGCCGCAAGTCTGTGTATTCCGCATGCTTATCTCCCACCTGTTTTTCTCCTGGCATGGTTCACTCACTCACTGATTAACTAGGAAAGCAGTGATGTACACATACTTATATTATTTCTAAGACACACACGTGTTCGCTCGTCATATACCCTATGTAAGACATGGACACATCGATGATATTTTATTTATGTATGTTTAAATAACTAGCAAAAAATGGTGCTTTGTGAGGCGCGCGATTTTGTGATAGATAACACATCTAGAAATGAATTAAAATTACCCGTATGAGTAAGAAAGAAATTATTAAGTAAGTAACCTATTTACAAAATTATTAAGTAGTTTTTAAAACCAAGCTTTTATGTAAGTACATTACTTTATTTTACGAGTTATTTTCAGTCCGTGTTGTCGGAGTGCATCAAAAATAGCTAGTCACCCCATCTTAGTTGTCCTGCCATGTTGGATTTAGAATGACGTCATACAGCTTACCATGCATTGTCATCCAAAATAAACGAGTATACAACATTTTAGCTCAATCGGTGGAAGATATCTGCTTCAGAATTGAGTTGCAAGATGTCACCCAACAATCATAGTTACTCGTACATAGTTACTCGTAGCATATATTGCAAGTTAAATTCAGGTCGTATTGGAAATCCTTGGGGAAGCCTATGTATGTGATATGATGATGATAATTAAAAGTTAAATAAAAGCTTGTAATAAAAAAGGATTTAACAATGAATTTAATTTAGCAACACATGTCATAGAAGAGCATTTAAGAAATGTCAATATTTTAAAGTCTATTATATAATACCTACACTTTAAAATATTGACATTTCTGTTGAATGTCATTTAAAAAATCAGTAATAGAACTTTGTACGGAGCAGAATAAAAAAATCGATTAATTAACCAATTATGAAACGAATTATATCTAACAGTATTAATAGAGTCTGCCCAACGCAACGGTTCTGGTTTCGGTTTCGTTCGGCATAAAATTGGCCGAACTTTTTGATCTGAGCTTTTCATGTGGATTTTGAAAAAGACTAGTAATTAATAAAATGCTGAAACTCGTGTATTACTGCCATAACAGTAAACAAACACCTGTGTTACGTATCATTATGTCAGTTTTGCGATAATGTCGGCTAATAATACAAAAAGCATACAAATACACGGTCTGGAGGTGTTGCTGTGACGTGGCACTGCCACGCTGGCGGATATGATTAGATATTGCTAGGTACAATCAACCGCGTAGATAATCAAGATCCTGACAAAGAAAGTGTCGAGGTAAGTATATTTTAGTTTTCTTACAAAATCATTTATTATGTTAAAAGGCGATGCGGCTAGCAACCCATCACTATTTTGATTCCGTTTTCCACTTATTGCCCAACAACATGCTAAACGTGGCCTTCAGGTCTTATAGACCTAGGATCTGTCTACCCCGCAAGGAAAAAAAGACGTGATACTATGTATGTATGTATTTACTATCTATGCAGCATTATCATTCCAGCCGTTAGAAGTCTACTGCTGGACGCCTTTCCTTCGAGAATCCTTGGGAGAGCCCAAGGATTCTTCGTTCCATGGAAAGATATTGCCATACTCGCGACGCTTGGCAGGCGGGTTGGCGAACGCAGTTTCTTTGGCTTCTTGTGCTTCCGATGCTGTTGCCCATCCGAAGCAATTTAAAGCTGGGGAAGGATAGGAATTTGTAGGAACTGGAAAGGGAATGAATGAGGAAAAAAGAAGTGACAGCTCGGGAGGCCGGGCGCGCGTACCCGATGCCATACATGCAGCCACCGGACAGGCAGTTAAGAGCCCGCCATATGCCAGGCGGCGGGCGTGGCGATACAAACGCGTTGGCTACTTTGGATATTTTCGTTTTTTAGGAATATTCAAGGGTTATTCGAAAAAGAATATGATGGCTGCCTTATCTGTAATGCAATAATAATCAAAAGTTTCAAGGTTAATTTTAATGTATTTGGTGAATAATGCTATATACCGAGTAAATTAGACGTGATTTGGGGGCAACTTTGCAATTTTTTTCTATCGAGAAAATTTAACGCAATCGTGTTTTTGAGTCATATAGTTACCAGAGTTAGTCCTGAACTTTGCTGCATTTTTAATTCAACTTGAGTATTTAATTATTATTGATATAACAGTCAATCATGCAAAACAGTGTGAGGTAGTACGGGCCCTTAATGGACGATATCTGCTGACGACACCTCCTGGTATGCAGCATCGCCATCAGTGGTTTATTCCCTTTGAGTGGGACTTTTGTGTTTATGGTTCGATCCCCGACTTCGATAAAAATTACAAATTATTCTATAATAAGCATATTTACTTTCATGCAAGGAGAATGGAAAAAAGCAAACATTACACTTAGAATGTAGGTACAGCTACTTCTCGCCTACTCGCGCGGAGTGTAAAATCCGTTGAAGGGAATGGGCGAAAATCTGAGAAATCAATGGGCACTGCGGCTAGCAACCTATCAGACGTACAGAAGAGTGGTTAGTGAGTAAGTAAAATATTATCTCGAAGCTACTAATACAGAAAAGTTTTTTTTTCGAAATTGCAAAATATGACAATTTTTTTAGGATATTTTTAGGGTCCCGTATCCAAATGGTAAAAGACTGAACCCTTATTGATTTGTCATGTCTGTCTGCCTGTCCGTCCGTATGCCTACAAGGCCTACATACGAGGCAATTTGTCGTATTTTGTTTATTTTAATATTGTACCTATGATTAAAAACCCGTGAATAAAATAAGTATAGACCTACATTTGTACCTATACTTAGTACCTACATTTTTACAATAATAGAAGCTAAGCAGTATCACAAAAAAACAGTCCGTCCATGTCCACTTCAAAATTTCGGGGAAAATATTCCCCAACCTGGCAACTCATAAGACTTGGCAGTCAAACGTCATCACTTTTTGACAGATTGACAATGACATTGACATTGTCATGTGATGAAGCATGGGAATATTGCTTATAAATCCTACATGTGGATTTTTTCAAAAGTTCATAAAAAAAATAATTTAGGAAAAAAAAATTGAAAATATTTTGTAAGTATTTAGATTTAAGGTACTTTCGATTGCATAAATAAAAACCATCACTTCCGGTTTGTAGTAAGTTGTCAATTGTACATAAATCTTTTTGTTTACTTTTTATATATTTGTATACATTCTTGGTACAATTAAGTGTTTTTATTTACTTACTTACTACCTAGGATGAAAATAACTAACTACTTTAGGGCCCTATAACATTGTACATATCTACTCTCACATCTTTTTCCCCTTACAGAGTAGACAGAGCCCGAAAAGCCATTCAGTCTTAAAGTTACGAGCAATATTAACTACCTATATACATCGGTTCTAAAGTCAATCAGATAAGGTCTAAAATGGAATACAATTTATAGTAGGTACATTATAGTGGACGTGACTGTATTTAAATCGGAGACTAGGCTCTCGCTGGTAATACCTACACACACACAATCAAGATGCAGCGTAGGTATTATTGTGTAGGTAGTGTTCCTATAGTATGAGCCTATTACGCGATAACTAACATAATATTTGACTTTATATTTCTAGCTACTTGATTATCTAACATATCACTTCATAACGTAAGCAACTAAAAAATATTGTTTAGCCAACGAGGTGAATAACCGTTCTTTTGCCCCAAAAACATTTGGAAAAGAAAATATCTACTTCGCAGATATTTAAATATCTCGTACCTACAAATGTCATGGAAAAAACTCGAATCATACCTATTAAAAATAGGCGTGTGATGTCACTCCTAGAGGGCAGAAAAAAGGAATTTGGAGTATGTCATGTATGTAAGCAATAAAAAATCTCGCCTGATAGGACCTTTAGTCCTTGTTCTAAGGATAGGACTCATCAAATCGCCATATCTACAGTAATAGTATCTTCTTCGTTGTTTTTGATATCTACTCTCTTATAAATGAGTTAGAAAAACCTGTATATGTACTTACCCTTTTTTTCTTTTCTTTTATTTGGCCATCTAACTTCATTCAGAAGCTTATATTTTGAGCCAGTGTCTTATTTTTTGTGTATCAATAATTTATGGTGTCATTCATATAAATATAGATATATATATATATATATATATATATACTAGCTTTCGCCCGCGGCTCCGCCCGCGTCAATGTCGATCCCTCGGGAATAGTACTTTTTCTCGGGATAAAAGGTAGCCGATGTCCTTCTCTGCCAGAGAACTTGTATGCAAATTTCATGATGATCGGTTTAGTAGTTACGGCGTGAAAGCGTAACAAACAAACAAACTCACTTTCGCATTTATAATATAAGTAAGGATAAGGATATATGTCAGGGATTTTTCATAAACGCCGGAGCAAGGCGAGCAGCAAACACCAGCCCGCTAAGTAAATCTTACTACAGCCCACCTATGACACTTTATTTTAGTTATTGCATACATTGGTCATAAACATGGGCATGTATTACACCGATTTTACGTTATAAACTCCACTAGAAATAGAAAGTAGAAACAATTTGCAAAACAATCCTGAACAAAAACCGTGAAGTCCGTCAAAATTCCTTTATTTATTTTTTTCATATTTGTTTTACGGCATTTGGCTTTCTGTGCCTTTTAGCCCTTCATATTTTCTACGTGTTATCAACGAAATGGTGGTGTAATTCATTTCAGTGATTCAATGGAGACAATTCCCACGAATCCACTGGTTTGATCATAGACGCAGTAGCAGTAAGGCGAGCGACCACCAGCCCGCTATGTAAATCTTACTACAGCCGCACCATGACACTTCATTCCAGTTATTCCACACATTGTTCATAAACATGGACATTTATAACACCAAATTACACCGATTTCACATTACAAAATCCACCAGAAGCAATTTGCAAAACAATCCAAAACAAAAACCGTGCAGTCCGTCGAAATTCCCGCCAAGAACTCCCCCGTCAAAATTCCCGCCAATTTTTTTTTTTTCTCTTTTTTCTTTTCTTCTATTTAGCCCACAAACTTCATTCAGAAGCATATTTTACCCAGTGTCTAGTTAATCTTCGAGTTATTCTTGTGTATCAACGAGATGATGGTATATTCGCTAATTAGACGGAGCTAGGGGTAGCGACAATTCCCACGAATCCTCTTGTTTTGTTCATACACGACGCAGCAAGGCGAGCAAACACCAGCCCGCTAGTCTTACAAGTTAATCCAGGGGAGTCATGTTTTGAAAGTGTGACACTCGTTTTCGAGTGATTGTTGTATGGAAAAATCGCTCATTTACGAACGGCATCATTTCAAAAATAGCACTCCAGAAGGAAATCTTATTACAGAGAAGAATATGTGTTGCCAGTACATACATAGTATCACGTCTTTTTCCCTGGACCTGGTCCTTGGTCTATAAGACCTGAAGGCCACATTTAGCATGTTGGTGGGCAAAATCGAAATAGTGATGGGTTGCTAATCGCATCGCCTATTAACATGATTCCTCAGATGTTTGCCCATTCCCTCGGACGGCTTTTACGACCTGCGTGGGATGAGAAGCAGCTGGTACATTCAACGTTTTTTCTTTTCTCCCAGACCAGCATGGAAGATAGTGTTGCCAGTACAAGTTCATAGATTCGGCATAGCATTGGCTCCTTCCTCCTACAAGTTAACCAGACTTCCCAGCATTGGTCTTATTTCCCTCATAGGAAAATTGTTCATATCGACCAAAGAGATGAATCATCCCCATTCACGGTGTATTTTCATTCGTTTGGATCCTTTAATTTAATCACCGTGTATTTATGGAAAAAAAAACAGTCGCACTCCGGGACTGTGGAGTGCCGGGAGAAGTGAAAACTTAAACATTAACGATATTCATAAAAAGGTATCGATTACATAACGGCAACATTGTCGCGAGTTCAATGGCCTTTTTCCATTTCAGAAAATACTTAACACGCCTAAAGAAGTATTCACATCAAAAATAGTATGCCGACGCGGTAGAAACGCGGTAGACGGCTGGTAGAAACATCGAAATTGTTTATTACAGGTTATAATACAGGCACAAACATACATTACAAATTCGAACAAGCGTGGCATGGCAAGCAAGCAACGCATGCCGGGGTAGGTAAGATACTACCACTGACCTTCATATTATACGTATCGTATATATAGAAGTCAGTCCACTAACACTGACCTCCATAAATACGTATCGTATTAAGAAGGTGGTAGTACACTAATAAAAAATAGTAACTTTTTAAATGACCTGGCAACACGCACGCTGTCAACGGCTTGGGTTAACGTCAACGGTCATGTCACTTCAGGTTTGAAAAAGTTTGTTGACAACAACGGTTTACGTACCTACGTTTGTTTTGATTTGCAAATAATTAAAATAGTATTCCTTGAAAATCAAAAAAATATGGATTGAGAGCTTTCAGGAATATACGTTCGTTTAATTGAAATAATCAGGTATTATCACCATATTTATTAGTTATCTAATAATCTCGGTTTAGAAACTGCATGGCGAATTCAAGAAATCGAAGTGTTTTTCTTCAAGGCATTTAACAGAAAAGTTTGTGAAATCCGTTGTATTGATAATAAACTACATGTTATTACATGTTGCAGTGTGTAAAAAATGCCTAAATCAAGAATTCCTTCGCCCGCGCGTTCACAAAGCGCTCTAGTGACGCCGCGCCGCGCGAAGACCCGAGGATCACGCAGCGTGACCTCTCCAGCTCGGTCGAACACCTCCGTAAAACTGACCTCCTTAATCCAGAACTTCAAGGACAAGAATATGGATTCCTTTCACCTGTCTCCTTTGAACAGTAGGCGATCCGTGCTGAACGATAATACTGATATTGAAGAACCTAAACGTGAGTTTATTTCAAGTGACTACTTTAATTATTTCACATTTCCTCCTCATCCAAGGTAATTCTCAGTTGCATCCTCAACTTTGGTGCATCAGAACCTGGAGTCCGCTGTTGTGGCATAGTCTTTACTACTCATGCTGTAAGATAGTCTTTATAGCCAACCTTCCTTGGGAACATATTTCTCTTTGTATTCATTAATCTTAATGAACAAGTTTCCCACAGACTTTTTGAGAGAAATTCTATTATTCTAATTAAAGCTCTATTTTTTGAAAGGCCTCACTGAAACTCTGTGTTCGGATGAATTGGTGTCGCAAACCACTCTAATAGCATGTCTTGTGATAACTTAACTTAACTTAACAAAAGTGTAAAAAATAATTTGAGAACATAATAATAAAAGTATTTTTTTTATTTCAAACATTATGACACCCAAACGAAAGGTTTGGTCTTTAATATTTCTAGCACTATCATGTTATTATACTATAGCAAGACATTCATGTAAGGCATGAAAGATTACCTATTTTATTATTAGAAAAGACAAGGGTTTTATGTCAATTTATGCAAAGCAAGTCTGCTCAGGAGTAATTTTGATAAATTTGATCTTGAAAGCTGAATTTAACTTTAGTTTCTGTTTTCTTTGCCATATTTATGTAGTGTTTTCTACACATTTAAATTTTGTACATGGTTGAAGATGAGTAACCAGAACGCGCAACACATATTCACAGTGCAGGTATTATTTATGTGATGCATAACTTTCCAACCTCATGATTTATATTATAATAAAAATTATTATAAAAGATTATCCAAATTTTGGTAATTTAACTTTAAATCACACAATTGCTTTTATATAATGTCCTACCATTGTATGGACAGGACACATGCTGCGGTGCAAGTTAGAGAAATGGAGTCAACAAGTGACTCTGGTACCCGAGAGATGCGAGTAGACAACGGGGATGCCCTACAAAAAGATGATTTTTACTTAGCCTTGGGGCCGTATTGGACCAAAGTAGCAACAGATAGAGTGCAGTGGAAACAGTTGGTGGAGGCCTATGTCAAAAGACACACCGAACTTGTCAGTTTGGGAAATAAAGGGCTATTATTATTAGTATACAGCAATAGCTAGCAGAAATCATACAAATTTTTCCACATTACAGGTAACAGTTGGTGGAAGAAGCTGAATGATACGTCTAGAGATATAATGGAGGTTTTGGAAAGTGACAAACAGGATCCTTACAATGTTATTGATGAATATATGGATGTTGAGGTTTTGAGGTAGGTTTTGAATTTGTCTCAATGATCACCATCATCTTTCATGTAGTGACATGGTCAATCGACCATGCATACCCTGGTGCCAGTTCTTCGGAACCGCCTCTCGGCCTCTACTACCACATGGCAGCCAAGACCTATGACTTAACATGCTTGCCAAAGCATGGAATCATCTTTATTATCAGACAATCGGGTGATACAAGCCTGCTATGTCCTAACCAAACTGGACACAGCTAAATAAAGTATGCTTCCTGGTGGAAATCTAACCCACAACCCCCAGGTCTACAGGTATATGCCTTAACCACTGGACCACCAGAGCAGTTAAGTTCCAAATGATGAATGGACTAGATGTGGAAAATGCCTGCCCATATCATCAGGTAAACCAGGTCCAATATATATAAATAAATAAATATATATGGACAAATCACACAGATTGAGCTAGCCTCAAGGTAAGTTCGAGACTTGTGTTATAGGATACTAACTCAACAATACTATATTTTATAACAAATACATATGTAGATAAACATCCAAGACCCAGGCCAATCTGAAAAAGATCATTTTCCATCTTGACCTGGCCGGGGATCGAACCCGGGCACTCCGTGTCGCAGGCTGGTGTGTTAACCACTGCGCCACGGAGCTGTTAAAAGGGTGCCTAAATGTTTCAGTATACATCATTATTATAATACTTCCAGTGAGATAAACATAGTTTAACTATGTATGATAATTATTATATGTGGTATATATTTTTTATTTGTATTTCAAATAAGTAAAATATTTTAATACTAAGAGCATTTGTTACTTGGCACAATACTTCAAAGCTGCAGAACTGACTATATAGTGCTCAAATGTATTTTAAAAAAATGCTATAGCATACTCTATTAGATTTCTTAGTTTTGAAGTTGTCCAGTCTTGATAAATGTACTGTCTTGATAAATGTAAAATGTATATAGGTATAATACTTGGCTTTTTAAATTCCAGTCAAGAAAAAAAGGACTCCCACTCCAACTTGAATTTACCTGACAGTAGTGACAATGAGTCCATCAGCAGCATTGTCGTCCCACAGCGCAAACTGTTCAGCCAGAAAGAAAACCACCCACAGCCTCAAAAAAAGTTTGCTCAATTCCTAGGCCCCAGGGAATCTATGGCCAAACTTAACAAGACAAGTGGGCCCTCTGATAAAAGTGAAAAAACTATAGTAGCAGGTACAAAAAAAATATTTGGTCAAAGTTCTAAACCCAGATCTAAACCTGCATTTCCTACAGAACTGCTCAGATTCTCACCTGATAAAACCGTTAATAAAACTGCTGGAGAAATTAAAGGACAAGTCAGGAACTTGTTCGGCAACAGAGCAGGAGTGAAAAGAAAGAACAACTTTGCTGATTTCATTGCTTCAGAAAGCGAAGAGGAACCTGAGATTCAACCGAAAGTGTTTGGATTCCAAAAAAAAAATGATGTACCTACTATAAGAGTCAGTACTGCATCTCAGGGCAATAGAGACTATTCACCTACTTCAAGTGTTACTACAGACATAGATATGGATGATTGGAAACTGCTACCATCTTCAACAATGGTTCAAACCCAACTAGAAGCCATGATAACCGATTCGCCCGCAAAGAAAGCAAGGCTAAGCAAATTATCTGAAGGGAGAGAGACTGAAGCTGCCACAAACAGCACTGCTATTACAAATAAAACCAAACTATCTAACAAATCTATAACCTCTAAAAATAAATCTAAAATGCCTATGTCAAAGAATTCTATGAACAAAACTAAAACTTCACCTAAACGAAGTGATGATGAGAATATTAAAAAAACAATTGTAAATGAAGAAATACCAGAACACATTGACCAAGAAGTAGAAAATGAAGAAAACGAAGTCTCTCTCCATTATAGTGATGACGATCCTCAGGAAGATCATTTGGAATACAAAAATGAGAATGATGCAACTAATAAAACTAAACGATCAACTAAATCAGCGACACCAAGAAATAAATCAAAAATGTCTACCTCAATAGGGTCTTTAAATAAATCAAAAATATCTGTATGTGCCCAGAAGTGTATTAGGAATGAAGCAAATGTTGCTGAAAAAAATGTCAACAAGTCCAAGGAGAAGAATGATAGTAAACGAGAAAAAGCAGTTGACGAAGTACAAGAAGAGGAAAGTCTCCAAGGTGCAAATGAAATTCAAGATATGGAAGACGAACACCAAGAGTCGAAAGTTGAACAAGAGGACAAGGAACAAGAAGATGAAAAACAAGAAATGGGAGATGAAAATCAAGACTCGGAAGTTGAACAAGAAGATGAGGAACTAGTAAATAAAAGTCAAGAAGTGGAAGACGAAAACCAAGAGTCCGAAGTTGAGCAAGAAGATGAAGAAGAAATTGAAAGCGATGAAATGGAGGATGAAAACCGAGACTCTGAAATTGAACAAGAAGCTGAAGAACAAGAAAATGTAAGTCAAGAAATGGAAGACGATAACCAAGAATTAGAAGATGAGGTGCAAGGAAATGGGAGTCAGGAAGTTGATATTGCAGCTCCAGTTAATGATGATGAGCAAAATAATAGTCGAGAAGTTGTAGTTGTGAATCAAGATAAAGAAATTGAGAACATGGAAGTTGATAATAAAGATAAAGAAATTGATAACATGGAAGTTGACAATGAAGCTGTTGTGAGTGGCACAGCAACTAAAACCAACCAATGCAATCAATCGATAACTTCTGTCAATACATCCAAAACATCATTATTAATAAATAAATCTAAAATTTCGGCCAAGGCTAATGTTGGTCCAAATATTATGAAAACTGCTTTTGATGACGGAGAAATAGAATTACACAATGAAGGAAATTACATCTTTAGGCACGGTGATGGAGACGCTCAAGGAATTGATAATATGGAACTAAACAATGATAATGACCTAACTAATAAAACCAAACACTCCAACGAATCTGTTACCTCTAAGGATAAATCTAAAATGTCTGTGTCCAAGAATTTAATGAACAAAGCCAATAATTCACCGAATAAATCAGTAAATAAGTCTAAACTGTCTATTTCAAAAAGCCCTCTAAATAGTAAGCCTAAAAGTTTGTCTAAGAGTAAAGAAAATGACAATCTAAGTGAACACGTTGCAGACGAAGATCAAGTAGATGCTGATAATGAAGAAATAGTTAAGGAAACTTTAGAAAACGGAAGAGAACTAGAAAAAGAACAAGAGGATGGTCCTGAAGTTGAAAACGAAAGTCAAGAAATTGATGTACATAACCAACTCTCGGAACATGAAGAGGAGGAACAAGATATTGAAGATATTGAACAAGGAAACGAAAGTCAAGAAGAAGTCAATGAAAGTGAGGAAGTTGAAAGCGAATGTGAAGATGAGGAAGAAGGTATCGAGCAAGACGAAGGAAACAACGAGGACGAAGACGAGCAAAATGAAACCGAAGAAGTTGAGAATAAAAGTCAAGAAATAGAAGACCAAAGTGAAGAAGACGAAAATAAAAGTCAAGAAGTTGACAATGATGAAAGCGAAGATGAAGAAGAAAATGAGGATGCTGAAGAATTAGAGGTTGAAAAAGAAAATGAGAGCCAAGAAGAAATTGACGAAGATGTAGATGATCAACAAGAAAGCAATGAAGTTATGGATGAAAGCGATGAACAAATCGATGCAGAAAATGACAATCATGAAAGCGAAGAAGAAGAAAACGCCACAGAAGAAGGAACACCTAATATCAAATCTCCCGAAGCAATTTTACACGACAACACAAGCCAAATGGAGTCTTTTACAGCTAAAGGTCGTAATACAAGTATAAGACGGACTAGTATGATTAAGAGTCTAAATATAAGGCATAGTGAAGCTCCGCCCAGAGAAAGCACAGGATTTTCAGATGGCACTAAAAACTCCAGTGCGGAAGGTTCCGGTTGGGATTCACATAGAATTACTAAAAAGACATTACGGCAAACTTTCGGTCGTGATTTTACTCCGAGAAAGTCGTTACGGGCTTTGGTGATGGAGAAGTCAGCGAAGCGACACACAGAATTTACCATGAATGACGTTGACATGCCGCGAGCGAACTCCACCGAGCTGCCAGACGATACGCGCGGTGAGCCGGCGGACGACGCGCATGACGTGTCGAGAAGGACGCGCCAGACCACGCTGGAGATGTACTTGCAGAAGATCAAGAGACAGAATATGGAGAAGAGAATTAAATTGGTAAGCCTTTTTAATAGTTCTTTCCTCTTCATGTCGATACTTACCGTCACTGTGGTAAAAAAATAGGTGTCTTTTATTTGCCCAAGTACTTATCACTAATAATCAAACAATCAATAAAAAATAATCATTTTTTTATTTTTGTGTTCTTGTTTGAATCTGCAATCAGCGATACTGCGCTTTAAGCAGGTTCTTTGAGGGCCATGTCATTTGGAATGAGTCCTCCAGCGAGTGACTCTACTCATCATTTATACTTGGAATAATGTCATTCAGTTAAGAATAATGTTGTCAGGCCTGCGGCCAGCTCATTCGGCTGGACCTCCAATTTCCCCTTTTATTTTTCAAAAGTCTTACTGTTTTCTAATCTAAACTAAAAGCTTTGACAGTTCCTTTTTGGTTCGAGTACCTAAGGTGTGGAATGAACTGCCTGGGTATATATTCCTAGACAAGTACAGTCCCTGGACATTAAAAAGTAGAATAAATAGTAGAAGTATCTCTTGGATAGGCATGTAACATCCTCGTCTTCATCGTCACTTACCTCTGGTGAGATGGGAGACAAATGCCTAATCCATCATTTAGGAAAAAAAGACTTATTTCATTTGGAGTTCTCTCAATCTAAAAATTAACATGAAACGTAATTAAATCATTAAAATCTTTTCCTAATCATTCTTAAGTTGGTCGTTATTTCCCAATCATATCGGCATTGGTATGTTGAATGTGAGACAAAAGCCTTCACATTGAGCTTGATTGATAAGAATTTTTTATGTTTTCTAGGAAGAAGAAATCAGAAACTCTCTGAAAGCCCCTAAGGAATCCTCAAACCCATTCAGCGTGCCATCGCGAGCCTTTGCCCAGAAACGTGCCAAACCAAAGACAAAGGCGGTTAAGACTGTGATCCCTCTGGATAACTTGCCACCGGAGTTTATAGAAGACATGAAATATAAGCCCCCGAGGAGATTCCAGCCGAGCAACGCGTCGTGGACCACCAAACGGCTGTACAAGTTTTTGGAAAGCAAATTGGAAGCCAAGTAAGATATTTTCTACAATTAATTTGATTTTAATCTAAAGGTTTTCCCAGTTATATACATACATAGTGTCACGTCTATTTCCTTTGCGGGGTAGACAGATCCTAGGTCTATAAGACCTTATGGTCACATTTAGCATGTTGGAGGGCGTGTAGATGGAAAAAGGAATCATAATAATGATGGGTTGCTAGCCGCATCGCCTATTGACATGATTCTGCAAATTTTAGCCCAATCCCTCGATCGGTTTTTACTATATGCGCAGGAAGAGAAGCAGCTGGCACATTCTACGTTTTTTCTTTTCTCCCAGACCAAAATAGAATAACCGCAACTGTAGTTTGTATGTAGCGCCGGCATCATCGTCATTTCGTGTAGGTGACACGGTCAATCGACCATGCTCACCCTGGTGTCAGAGTTCTTCGGCCTCTGACGTGGTTCCTTTAACGACAACCAGATGGCAGCCGGGACCAACGGCTTAACGTGTCTTTCGAAGCTCGGAATCATCTTTATTATCAGACAATCACGTGATTCAAGCCTGCAATGTCCTAACCCAACTGGAAACAACTAAACAAAGTATGCTTCCCGTGGGAATCGAACCCACGACCGGTGTACAGGCAAATACCTTAACCACTGGACCACGAAGGCAGTTATGTAAACGTCAAAGACCATCATGGTTACATTATATTTCAGATACGACTACAAAGCGAGAATCCGAGCCGAGAAGCTAGTAGAGACCATATACAAGTTCACGAAGGACCTGCGACGCCATACCGTGGCGCCGGGCGCCGCTGTGGACGCGCTGAAGAAGGAGATGGCGCGCCTAGATATCGTGCGCACGCACTTCGAATTCTACCAGTTCTTCCACGACTACATGCCGCGGGAAGTGAGGGTCAAGGTATGTACCTAGTATATTATCATGTCGTCACCATTGGCCCGTTGGTACTGATGTGCCGCTGGTAATATTGGAAATTTACACATTGTAAATTTACGGGAATATTCCCAATGTCTCCGTAAACTTTCCCAAAGTTTCCATTCTTTTTATTAATATAATTTAATTGTTTATACTGCGTATGCATATATTTATTTATTCTTCTTCTTCTTTTCGAGTCAAAATGGTTATAATTAAACTTGATTTATTTCTTTACGTGCGTGAAACAATGAAAGCAAAGAGTAAAGGTTTTGACCACTTTTTAACACAAATAATGAACAGCCTAAATATTCTTGTATGTCCTGTAAAACCGTTTCATCATCATCAAAACCGTTTACAAATATAAAAATGCTACGAAATTTGCTCTGCATATAGAAAAAAAAATCCCAACTTGGGGAAAATTTCCGGAAACTTACACGGAAATATTCCCAACGTTCCTAAAAGAATATTTCCAATATTCCCGAGAATGGCACAACCCGTTGGCCCGGCTGTCGGGTGAGCTCCGTGGCGCAGTGTCTATTTTCTATGGAAAAGAGTGCAACAGCGACGTCGTAAAACATAACAAATTTATTAATAAGCGCGCTCTTGGGCAGCGCTGGCCGGCGGCACAAGGTGTTTAAAAGCGTCACTCTGAAATGAGCCTTAACGAGCTACATTAACAGCCCGTAACCGGCCGTAGACCAAAAAGCAATATCAACATTATAAATTTTTATTGCAGGTAAACCCAGATGTGGTCAACCAAATCCCTCTGCCACGTGAAGGAGTGTTCGCCGATATCCTACGGGGTAAGACCGTCCAAGGATGATGCCATTTTGTAAGATATCAGTGTTGCTGTTGCGATTGAGATAATTAATAAATGTATTGTTTTTACTACACTTTTGATTTTATTACAAACAGGGAACAGACAGATTGGTGCACATTTACGTTCACTACTATTTCTTCATTTCAGCCGTAAGAAGCCCACTGCTGAACATTGGCCTCTCCCATACATTCTTCGTTCCAAGGCAGAATATTGCCATGTTCACCACGCTCGGCAGGCGGGTTGGCGACAACAGTTGCTTTGGCTTCTTATGACCTCAATGCTGCCATCGGAAGCATTTTTAAGCTGGGAAAGAAGAAATTGGTGGATTTGGGAAGGGAAGGAATGTATTGGGATACTTCTCACTCGGATCAATGGGGGGGAAAGCAAATAAAAAAGCCTGTTAAATTTCCGGATGACCACATGAAATTTGACCGCTTCATTTTTGTATTTTTATTTATAACTAGCTTTCGCCTGCGGCTCCGCCCGCGTCAATGTCGATCCCTCGGGAATAGTACTTTTTCCCGGGATAAAAGGTAGCCTATGTCCTACTCCGTACTCCAGAGTACTTGTATGCAAAATTTCATGAAGATCGGTTCAGTAGTTACGGCGTGAAAGCGTAACAAACAAACAAACTCACTTTCGCATTTATAATATTAGTAAGGATAAGGATTGAGTACAATATTGTTACGTGGTTAAGGTTCGGGATTTGGAGTAAAACGCCGAACTCTTAAGAGGGAATTTATTCACCACGGAATCCCAACACTGACACTTGACTGGTCTTCGAACACGTCGAATATCCAAAACGCAAAGCACTCGTAGTCCTGGTCCGTTGCTGTGGTCGTAGAAATTATTACTTATCAGTCACACACAAATCACTCGTAACGCTAACTAAGAACACTTGCGGTCAACTGATTAACGATACCCCCTCTCCTCGGGTTCTTCTCACACTTCGCCTTTCGGCGAAGTCGGGGTGGCTGATCAGGACTGTGTCCTCTACAGCGAATTGCTGCCACCGCCTGCAACGACAGTCGGGTCACAATATGGTGGCCGTGGCGGCCACATCGGATTTCTGTTGTCCTACTGGGGGCGATGGGCAAGCGCCGCACTTGTAGCGGCACCTTGGTCGGCGGGCAATGCGGTGACGGCTGCTCTGGGCGAAAGCTTGTATACTCCGTCGGGCGGGCGGGCGTGTAGGGGCGCTATACCTCTTAGATGAGGATGCGCCGAGGCGTCCGCCCTGGAGTACATGCTCTTCGCCAGGCGTGAGACGAATGCGTCCAAGCCAGGATTAACGATCGCCACGCCCGCTCCCTTATATACTGACTTATGGGTGTCTAGAAAGTTCTATATACTTCCGGTCCCGACAGCCGACAACCAAAACATTCCAGAATATTCGAGTATGTGTCTGAGCGGGATAGAATACATGATGTGTGAGCAGGATGGAAGATGTATGGGCGCGACAGACGAAGTTCTAGACTATTCTGTTCTGGGTGCTTCGCAACAATATTTTTTGATTATCTAACTGACGGGACTAATTTTAGTATTATTTTGACGGAGGAAATCAAAGTTAAACAATAATTTAAAAAAGAATCGGTAATCATTCGGAAAAAAATAAAACTGCAAGAATATCTGGAATCTAGGACTTGTTTATTGAAAATAGTAGGATACAAATGTAAACCTATATTACATTGGAGCACCATACACATAAAATTATATTGCAATTACACAGGTATACACAAGGACATTGTCAACATAATACGAAAAATACATCTCACAATGCTTACGACTATTTGTATAGAAGGGTAAAGGCAAAGCTTAGTCTTACATAATTCATTTCTATTGGGGCACGTCCGCTATATAACTTGGTACACGCATTCATTTAAAATATAATACACAAATTGCTTTGAGAAACTGAAACCATATTTGATCAATGATATTTATCTATCATTGATAAACCGTCGATAAAGTTTATATCGCACTGTAGACTCCTTTTCTTGCTCGGAAAGTTTATAGAAATCTCGTGCGTTTTCATTCACACACATCAGAAATAATTACATCGTAGAAATTCGACGTTACCACTATCAAATAAAGCCTAAAGATTTAAATAACTGCATATACAAACAAGTCTTACAGAATCGTTCTTCAAATAGAAAAATGCATAAATGTGCTATACTGTGTTAATTAATATCTATAATTTACATAATTGCTGTACAGTACATAGTTAACATGAACAAAATATTTTACACTTTTTGAGACACCTTAAAAGCCCAATCACACTAGTTACTGGATTCAGAATCTGACGAGACGGACGCCGCCATACGTTAGACACGATACGAGAATCTCCTAACGTATCTTATGTATAGCCTCTATCTCACTCCCCGTGTCGGTATCCAAAACATACCTACGCGCAGCCACCACTTCTAAGGGCGCTAAAACCGAATAAATCCGATAGAAACGATGCGCGTTTGGTCACATATGCTCACAGACTAATCGTTTGTTTAAAGCTTTATTAATAAAATCGGCTCGCAATAAATTCTGTAGGTATCTAAACAAAAAGGTGCTGCGTTCTGACGCGAGCTAAATTGTACCGTATCGCTAACTACATTGAGTTGATATTTCTTTGCATACCTTTACTTATTTCTGTGGTACTGCGGCGTCCGTCTCCTCAGTTACGGAATTCAGTAGTGTAATTGGCTTTAAATCATTGTTCTTTTTCTTGTATTCAGTGGTCCTCGACAAAGTGTGAATTAAGCAAAAAAGAACTAAGTCTTTGCGAAGTGATATAATATAAGTCTAATATGTTTGTGACAAATTGGTGTCATTCAATATGTAAAGTCATAGCTCCCCATAAAAATATCACTATTATGTGTTATAAGATTCAAATTTGTCTTACGATCATTTTTATATTGTCATCCATGTAAACGTATTGCTTATTACTCGGCAGTGAGAGTTAGGCCGATTTTAGAGTGACGCCGGCAAGACGCGCCGTTGACCAGCGCGTTCCAAACGCGCGCGCTTGACCGCCATACGCTGTGAAATGAGTTTTAGTATCGCGCATTTCGTTGCAATGTACAGTTGTGTATAGTCGTCATCATTGGGACAAATATATCGCGTCTGGACGGCGCTGTTCAAACGCGCCACTCTGAAATCAGCCTTAGTTTTGTATGGGGTGCTTAACTATTCTATATATTATTTGAGCCATGGACACTACAAAAGTATTAGGGATATTTAGGTTCATTGTATTGTTGATATTACAAAACTTACGAATACAACTGGGTATAAATTGGCACTACCAAGACACAATTATTGGATTTCTTTTTTATAAATTTTCCGTACGGAACTCTCAAAACATTATTGACTGATATTATTCCATATACAATTATCCAAACAATAAATTATATGGCCAAAATAAATTGATAATTTCATTCTAATCAAATTATATTTTTCTTAATAAATAATTTAATTTTGTAACTACACTACATTCGCGGCTGTATAGTTTGATGACGTTTTGGAAAGGCGTGATACACAAATAGATAAACATAGCCGGAATTACAAATAGACGTGCGACATTCTGCTAGCAAAAAAGCAAAAAAAAAAGATTTTTTACCACAATGCTGCTGCCTCAAGGACGTGTGATGCAAAAAAAAATATATACCCTCCGATTTCGGGTAGTAAATATTGTTGTCCTCTTTCTGGACAACAATCTAATAGGCATCGTTACGTCCATCAAACTTGTATTTTAAATTGACAGGTGTATCAAAAAACCCTCATTTAGCCGCGATATGTAGTATACGAAATAAATAATGAGCATACACAACTTTATTACCTATAGGCCCAACGCAGACGAACGCTATCCGCGACTAGTGATGTGCCGGAGAGAAGTTCTCTGTTCTCATGAATTCCTTCTCACGGAAATTTCCAATAATTCTCGAGAATATCTCGATAATTCCTGCACTTGAGAGAAAGAAGAAATTCTCGGGAAAAATTCCGACCCCTTCTTAGCGTTCTCGAAAATGTCTTCGACGCACTTTATAGTCTGTGAAAAGAACATGTAGTAACGCACACGCGCCATAGAGACTATTGTATGCCGGAGACTAGCTCGGACAAATAGTGTGTCTGCGTTGTACCTTAATAATACAGAAGCATCAAGAAATGCAGTCTAGCCTAAAATTAAAGCAGTCCATTAAATTAAGTCTTAAGAGCCTCGCCACATCATAGTATGATTCGCCGAATTCGTAAAACATTCGCAAGGCCACACCATGCAGTTAATTAGGTATGGTTACTCTACCAAAGATATTTGCCAGTAATTTTGGCGAATTACATCTTGGTGTGGCGTGGTACTAAAACAAATCGTACAGTTCACAGTTCGAAAATGATAGAAAGAGGAGATAAAGCCTCATAAAAGAGATCGTTGCAGTTCATTGTCAACTATACGATAATTTTAATACTATTAAGGTGTATTTATGCATGTCCTAACGGTCAGTGCCTAGGGCGTTCCAGCCCATCGCATGTTTTCAGTGCATCTAGATACAAGCACTTAAAACATGCGGCTTAATATTAAGGCCTATATACACGTATAGTCGTTTTTTCTAATTCTAATTGAGGGTGCCAATGGTCGGGTGGTTTCAATGTTGCGATTTTTGTATGTACGATTTTTTGATTAAACGTTGAAAGTTGAAACTCACGTTCGTAATCTGCAGAGGGGCTCTGAAAAAAACGTCAACTAAAACGTCCTACACACGAATTAATTTGTCAATTCAACAGAGCAGGACAAAACTATAGACAGAAAAGAGAAGTTATCATTACATAGGTTAACCCCGCTATGTCAAAGAATATATACACTACGCGAAAAGAAACAACACTTAAGCATGTATGCACGTAAAATCGCTTGCGGCTATGTGTGTCTGGATGTGCGCGGGGGCATCGAGAGGCGCGCGGGGCAGGGGACGGGCTATCGCAGACTGCCTTGGTCGAGGGCTGACTGTGTTGTGTTTGAGTCTCTCGTACAGCTCGCACCGGCAAGCACGAAGTGAGTAGTGAGTGGTAACAACCCTAGCGCTTACACGCCCCGGCAAAGGCCACCGGTGTCCGAACTCTTACGTACAGGGAGTGTCACTGTGGCTCTATTGAAAGATAAATTGAATCGTGTATACGGCGTTTGAGACATTCAACGCACAAACCGTCAGGATAACACAAAACACATCCTGGCTGAAGGAACAGAACAAGTGCAGTCACGAACGTTGATAAATACACAATTGCATTCCATTTTAAACCTTAACACATTGATATAAGAACCGATGTGTATACATATCATTGGTCGTGACTACATCAAACATCGCCGCTCTGTAACTTCATTAAATAAAATCACAACGCATTGTAATAACATGACTAAATAAATTGAAACTTAATAGATATTGACGTAAAAAAATTAAACCTACCATAACCAACGCGCAACTAGATATTTAACAGAATTCATTATTGGGACATTATAACTACATTATCTTCAGAATACAAACACTTCGCTTAGTTTATCTTAATACTAATTTCTCTCACATTACCGTTTTTATAAAATGCAACAATTAAAAAGGAAAGCGATCAGTAAAGTGCATGAATAGGATAAAAGACCTCTCAAGACCCGCCGTGACGGGTTTCAGGAAATTTGTCATAAACAGGAGGTCTTCTTGACAGGTTAAAAAAATGTTAAAGTTACCTCTCCGTTAACAAAAGCATCCTTTTCGCAGTATACATATGTACATGTGGTCCCGCGCCAGTTTCCTTGTATTTAACGTTAGCCAAGCGCGCCTTTCGCTATCAAATGCTACCACAAAATATACATCAAACATACATATTTTTTTGTGTATAGTTCTGTACAAATATACCTAAATGAGGCAATTATATGGATTACTTTTAAATTTGTACGGATCTATACAGAATTTTGAAAACGTTTATTACTAGTAATTTTTAATCATATAACATACATACAAAACTGACACTTAATGCTGTACTCAATTATTTTTAAGTGGATATTGTTTTGTTAAAACCTATATCAATGCAAAAAACAACTTTACTTGCATGTCATAAAATCGAATTTCGAAAGCTGAACAGTCAGCATTCAGAGTTCAAAATTCAAATTTACACAGTTTTTATACTTCATCAAAGCTAGTACATGCCAATGCAAACTTTTTGGCGGCTGGGAACATCGCGCGAGTCGATGCGCAGTACTCAATTTTAGGTATCAGCGGGGGAAACCGAGAGCGGGCGGCGCACACCCCCGCACGCCCTTTCCCTCTCCCCGGCTTCATCATAGCGTCAGTGTGTTGTGTGAGTTACGGTCGTGTAGTAAACATGCTATACCTGCGCCCATCTGCGCTCGTAGCTAATATCGGAGCCGCCATTAGGTTTGCATCGGACTGCTGTATTCGATATTACTAATCATATTAATATGGAAAAAAGAACAATTAATTAATTATTCACATTATGAAATAAAATAAATACCGACGAATAAGTCCGAGTTTTTAATATTCTTGGTAATATTAATACATTCTTTGAAGTAAAAAAAAAATAATTTTTAATCAAACCGTTTAGGGACATGTCTGTGACGTTATTGTAAAGAATCATGTAAGCAAATTACCGATGGTAGAAAAGATTATAAAACACTAGCTTTCGCCCGCGGCTCCGCCCGCGTCAATGTCGATCTCTCGGGAATAGTACTTTTTCCCGGGATAAAAGGTAGCCTATGTCCTTCTCCGCACTCCAGAGAACTTGTATGCAAAATTTCATGATGATCAGTTGAGTAGTTACGGTGTGAAAGCGTAACAAACAAACAAACAAATAAACAAACTCACTTTCGCATTTATAATATTAGAAAGGATAAGGATAAGGATATACCTTTCCATCAAATGATGGGGTTTGTAATATCAAAAGAGGCTCTATGTTGCCAAAGTCTTACAAACCGCATCATCTTAATCGACTATATCTCACAATTTCAATTCAAACATGGAAACGCAGAAAAAGATGGTCATTTTCTAATTACCATGACTTTAGCTTTTTAATGTAAAACCGAAACGATTGTTAATGTTGATATATCGCTATTAAACGGCACCAGACAACTGGGGCAATATATTTAAACGGGCCATCTGCCAGCCTATTTTCTAACAACGTTTTGATAGTCACTTCAAAATACATTACGTTTTATATACCTTAAATAATAGCCAATTATACCGCAATGTATTTTGAAGTGACTATCAAAACGTATACTGGATTAGTAAATAGGCCGTATGATTAAAAGCATTTCAGAAAACCCTCATTAGTGAGAGTCTCTTAATAGTAATGGAGTAACACGCGAACTGGTTGAAGGTTTAACTATATTACGTGATGAAGCCCGCGTCAATACGTCACTACGTGATGATGTCACCCGGATTAAAATGGTGAGACTGCTAATATAACGGCTTAAATGTGGCCATGACACCTGCCTAGCGTGGAAGAGCAGGCAGCAGTTCCACGTAGTTGGCGGGGAAGAGGCCGAACACGCCGTGAGGACCCAGACCCTGCCACCAGCCCGCGTCGATCTGCTCGATGTGCGTGATCATGTCGCCCGGGTCGAACGTGATCTCAGACTCGTCCGCTGTAATAATCATCATCATCATCAGTTATTTTTAGTCACCACTGCAGGAGCATGACCCTCTCTGTACTACCGAATCAGGTGCAAAAATAACAGGCCATTATTACAACACAAATGTCTGCAAAGGTCAGGGGTGTCATCCTTAACTAAATAAATAAATAATAAATAAATATATACGGACAAATCACACAGATTGAGCTAGCCCCAAAGTAAGTTCGAGACTTGTGTTATGGGATACTAACTCAACGATACTATATTTTATAACAAATACATATATAGATACACATCCAAGACCCAGGCCAATCTGGAAAAGATCATTTTCCATCTTGACCTGGCCGGGGATCGAACCGGGTCACTCCGTGTCGCAGGCAAGCGTGTTGACGCCACGGAGCTGTCTTTAGATTCGCAGCATAAGCGATACGAACCGCAGTGCCTGTCCGGTGGTTGCGGATATGGCATTGGGTACGCGCGCCGACCTCCCGAGTTGCTATTTGCTTTCCCCCCATTCATCCGAGTAAGTAGTATCCTAATACCTTTCATTCCATTTCACAATCCAACAAATTCCTATCCTTCCCCAGCTTAAAAATGCTTGCGATGGGCAGCAGCTTCGAAGCACAAGAAGCCATAAAAACTGCGCTCGCCAACCCGCCTGCCAAGCGTGGTGAGTTTGGTTATATCCTCCCATGGAATGAGGAATCCTTGGCAGAGGCACATGTGGACTTTTTGTAGCTATAATGATGAGGATGATGAAGTAAAAGTTGTTCGTAAACAAAGACCGAGTCGCCACTTCAAGGCTATGATGAGGGTGAATTCACACGCGGTAAGTCAGAGACTAACAATTTACTCTAAATCTGCAAAATCCTCTGACACATTAACAATTGAATTTAAAAAATGGCTTAACGGTTTATATTTTACACAATAACCTTTATTGGAAGCAAATCCTTGGAACAAGGCACTGGGTCATTATCAATGCCGAGCCTGTGTCACTCCCCGTGTCGGTACCGAAAAAAATTCGCAGCGACCACTACGCACCGGTAAAATTGGCAAATCCAGTAGGAACGACGCGCGTTTGGTCACATGTTTTCACCGACTTCATCGAATTATGAATCGATTGTTTAGAGCTTTAAGAATAAAATTCTCTTGCAATGGCTTCTGTAAGTGTCTAAACGAAAAGGTGCTTCGTTCTAACGCGAGCTAAATTACACCGTATCGTTAACTACATTAACTTGATATTTATTTGACTACCTTTTCAAAGTGCTACTTCTGTACTTAAGTACTAGTACTAATTCTGTATCAGTGCTTTGTTCCATGGACTGAATACTTTGTTTATCTTTTAAAACATACCTGCTTGATAATCATATAAGGCTCTAGCAGTGAGACCGGGATCATCGTCCAAATCTTCGTATATCGTGCTTTCTTCTTCCAATCCTTCTGGAGACACGTCTGCAAAAAGAAGAATCTTTGACGAAAAAAAAGTACACATTAAACACTTGACGTCAAAAGCTAACATAACACGACTTTATGTGCTATGGGCACGGGACTTGTCTTGTAGTAACCGTCGGCCAGGCTGAGAAATTAAAATAGTATAGTAAAACGTTTTGTTTGTGGATGTATTATACCAATTTAAAACAAATAATATCAAAAAGATCATAATATCACACAATTTTTCAAACAATTTTACAAATATTTAATCATAAATGCCACCCCGAATCGTATCCGGCGGCTCAAAGGTTCCCATTACTGCATCGGCATTTCCTCTGTTTTGGATTTATTCTATTGGACTTTACAATGTGAAATCGATGTAATTTGGTGTTTTAAATGCCCATGTTTATGAATAATGTGTGAAATAACTAAAATAATCTGTCATTGTGCGACTGTAGTGAGATTTACTTAGCGGGTGTGGGTGGTTGTCCGCCTTACTGCGAACCTTACTGTTTTGGATTGTTTTGCAAATTGCTTTAGTGGACTTTATGATGTAAAATAGGTGTAACTTGGTGTTATATATGCCTATGTTTATAAACCATGTGTGAAATAACTAAAATAAACTGTCATGGTGTGGCTGTAATGACATTTCTTAGCGTGGCGGATGTCCGCCTTGCTGCGTCTTTTATGATCAAACCAGCGTATTCGTAGGAAGTATCGCCAGAGGCTCCGTCGAATCAACCAAATAAATTACACCAGCAAATACATACACACAATAACTCGAAGAATGCGTAAATGGCGCCATTAGCTAACTAGACACTGGCTAAAGTAAGATTCTGAAAAAAGTTTGATGGCCACATAGAAGAAAAGAAATAAAAAACAACGGGTTGCACTCCCGGCAGAAGTGAAAACTTGCCTTTGCTGGTCTCAGGTCACGTGTCCGTCTTACGCATTTTCGATCACGTGTCCTGACGCGAGTTTAATAACTTTTACTCATCCCATAAAGTGCACAACGCCGCTAAAGAAGTTTGCACTTCAAAAGAAAAGAAACTTCCTTACCTTCAAGCGTCGTAGTACCATTCTCCTTCTTATAATTAACATTCTCTATGACCGTGTTCTGTCTGCTCAGCTCCTTATGCTCTTCAGCAATATTGTTCTTACTGTACGGCGATCTCTTAATCGTACTAAACTTATTATCACTATCGTCATCATCATTCTCGTTCGAGCTCGAGTAAGATGTGTCGAACATATCATTTTCTAGAATATTCTGTTTGATCATCGGTTCGCTCTGTTTTAAAGAATCAGCTTCTATGTCTCTATACTCATTATTGTATTCAGCATAGTTGATAGCACTAAAAGAACTCGGCTCTGTTTCTGTACTAGGGCTGAGATCAACTGATGGATCGATGATCGGCTCGTATTGGATTTGCGAAGGACTTTCTAGACTCAGTTTTATTTTGTCTATGTTCTTCATTGGACTGAGTTTGGGTTGCTCGACCGTTTCTTCCTGTAATTCAGCTTTGGGTTGGATTTTGATGGGTGATTTGGGCGGGGTGGTGGTGACCGGTGGTGAATTATTTTGAGTGAATGTGTTTATGCGTTGGGATATGACAGAGCTGCGGACTGGCTTTTCTGGTACGTTTGAATTTGTCCTGAAAAAGTAAAACATTTAGTTAACACTTAAATTGGATTGAACCAATTAATAATAATAAATAATAAATAAAGTTGAGTTACCCTATACTAACTCAACAATACTGTATTATAACAAATCAATCTACATATATAAATGTTGCTTAAATTGAGGAGCCTGATGGTCTAGTGGGTCTGAATATTATTAGCGCTTACGCGTGTTAAGCAACCCTGGGTGCGGTTCCCACTGGGATGGGTGACCGCAAGTGGCATAATAATATTTCGGACTAGGTGTCAGGCTGTCATCAATAATGTCAGTCGTTATGCTATGTCAGATGTCTTTAGACAGTGACAAACAACCTAAAATAAAATATTGGAAGATGGTTGAATTAACCGTGGTAACAATTTTCAAATTCATTAAATTTATTTCTTTGAAATTTCGGGTTCATGAAACTATGTTCCGTCTTCGTCTGTTAGGAGTCTACGGTAACGAAACGAAATCGATTCTTCATCTATTTCTCATTGAACTAATTAAATACTGTCCCTCCAGTGGGTAAGTCTTCGTCTTGTGTCTTCTGGCTCAAGTTCTTCAGATATTGGTGCCACATGCTAATCGTAGCTGCTAGGTTTAGAAAGACGGCTCTGTCTACGCCGCGGGGGAAAAAGGTGTGATGTATAAGTACTATAAGTACTAGAAAGCTGTAATTTAGTATCGATATGTTTATTAATAAAATTGGTATGCATATAAATCTAGAAAAGAAGGATGTTTTTTCAAGATTTTATTTTACCACTTTTTCCGGGCGTCTTCGACGTAGAACGACTGCCGCCGGAGACGAAATTATGCAAACGACTGCTGTCCAAAATTTAAACGCGTCGACGAGTGTTCGGCTACTTTTAGCGGCTTACGGATACGATCAGATAACCGGGAAACAGTTCGTTTCGCCGCCGGCTGTAGTCGCATCGTATCGTCCGCGCCGAGTCGATGCGAATGGGTTAAGAAAAATGGTAAAATAAAACCTTGAAAAAAGTTATTTTGTTATGGTAGCTCCCATAAAGTGGGAGTCAAATTCTTCTTTCTCGACTAACCCATCATAATAATGGGGTGTTAAATAGTTATTTTTAAAATTACCGTGAGCTTGTGAATTTACACATCCGTTTCTGAAAATTTTTGTTAGAGTCAAGTGAAAAAGATCGTTTTCCATGATGACCTGATTGGGGATCGAACCCGTGAACCCTCGTGTCGCAGGCTGTTAATCACTGCGCCACGGAGCTCGCCATAAATAATAAATGAATAGGAGAAAAGCTCACTTGTTGGCTTGGATCTGTCCCTGGCTGAAGTTCTGCTGGAAGAGCGCGCGCGCGGCGGCGGTGGAGGCGCCGATAAGCTGGCGCGCCTCGGCCGACCGCACCCCCGCCCCGCCCGCCGCAGCGGGGACTCTGCCACGTAACACCACGCACGATTACAATATGGCCAACAGCCCGCGGACATATTGGGTGTAGTACACATAAAAACATATAATAAAAAATAAATAAAATAATCTTTTTTTGTTTAAAAAAAAACCGCGAACGGACATTATGTCGTATCTCTTTATATCTATACAGAGAGGAAGCGTTTCTATTATCGTCTGACAAAATTTCTTTAAAGTCTTTTGTCTGGGGCAATAAAGTGCTTGCCTTCAATGCTCGTAATACTCACATACTCCTTTGGCATATTAAAATGCACTCAGGCTGAACTGGACGCTCTGGATAGGAGAGTCCGTCAACTTGTCACAATGCATCGCATGCTTCACCCACGCTCATAATGAGGCTGTACATTCCGCGTAAGTGTGGAGGTCGTGGCTTTTTGAATGCCAAGACTCTTCTTAACTGTAGGCTGTGCAGCCTTAGTGATTACTTCCTTAACAATGGGTGAGATGCACCGCGACGTTGTGGCAGTAGACAGAAACGTTCACGCCGCTCTCCTTGACAAACCAGAACTTGCGCAGACCAACGGTGCTGAGTACTGAAGACCACAAAAACAAACGGAAGAGCAAAAAGCTTCACGGGCGGTTCTACCGGGCCTAAATAACATGGCCCGATGTAGATCTGTTCGCTGTGACACAGAACCCTCGGGAAACCGAGGGTTCTGGCTGTGCAATTGCTAACGAAGTCATGATGAAGTATCGGCAGTATATACTGAAGGACGGTACGGTCGACATCTGTTGGACATGCCGTCCTGGTGAGTCACTCAGACTATTATACTTCCGGTTGTTCTCATCTGGCTAACGGAGAGTACTTAGACATAACCTTGTAATTATCCACCAGCAACTAGCTTTTTGATATGGTTTTGTGGAATCCGAGATACCATACTATAGGTACAAACGCCGGTTCTCGAAAATGGTCGCGGCATGCTCTATTGGGACCGGTCTGTTATCACGGACAGGACTATTGTTGCCAATAAGCTTCATATCGTGCTGACAGATCGATCGCGCTGTGACGGTCAAGAAGGACAAACTTACTAATAAATACCTAGACTTGGCCCACGAGGTGACCGCGAAAAATACTTTAAGACTAATCCTTACCCTAACTAATATGTATATAAATGCGAGTGTTTTTTTTTATTTGTTTGATTGTTACGCCTTCACGCCCTATCCACTAAACCGATCGTCATGAAATTTTGCGTACCTAGGGTACAGAGAAGGACATACATAGTGTATGTATATTTTATCTCGGGGAAAGGTACTGTTCCCGAGGGATTGACATTGATGCGGGCGGAGCCGCGGGTGAACGCTAGCTTTCACCCGCAACTGACTAGTCACAGAATAAAGATAAAAAAATAAACAATATTCATACTTTTGTTCCTCAACTTTGGCTCTCCTAGCTGCTTCCAACTCGTCTCGTCTTCTGACATCTTCCTCTGCTTTTCTTTTTTCCTAGAAACATGGAAATTCGAATAAGCTAGCCATTCCTATGCACTTCATAAAATATTACATACACTACTCAATAATTAAGCATTTTTTTTCATCATCCCTTTTAAATCATCATAAATCGGGCATTTATATACTTTAATTAACTCCATGCATTTGTTTTTGTTATATGATGCACTTTCTATGCGCTGCTTTAAAAATCTACAACCGAGAGTGGACCCGGGGCCATGAGAACGGGAAATATTACCCCCTTGGGCCATGAGTAAAATAAAACAACGAAAACAACTATTATCTCCTCCACCTCCACCACAGATGACTTAAAGTAAGTAAATCTTCTTCTAATCATTAAAAAAAATGGTTGGTTGCATACCTCTTCTCTCCTTTTCCTTTCTGCTTCTAATCTCTTCTTTTCCTCTTGTTCTTCTTTCAACCAAAACTGGTCGCGTTCTTTCGAATTTATCTCTTGAACTGAAACAATATTGATAAACGTGGTCGGACGACCTGACTAAGACCGCAGGAAGACGCTGGATGCAGGCCGCTTCCAACCGGTCGTATTGGAAATCTTTGGGGGAATAGACTTCTTGTGGCTGAGATGATGATGATATACATACAAGCTAGCATAGCACATCATTTTCACTTGCGGGGTAGACAGAGCCTAGGTCTATGAGACCTTTAAGCAATGGTTACCATGGCCTCTGGCTCTCTCACTCACCGAACGAAGCATTCCTACAAGCGGTAAAGCTTCTACACAAACGTCAATTTTCTGTGAGCGTCTGGTACTTCCCCGAGCGAGCCGGCCTACCATGCTACAAGCAAACATTCTTTTTACCAGTGGCATGGCTCTAGCAGAACAAAAATTAATGATCGTTTTACTAAAAATCTCGTTGTTCTGGTATATAAATACTGCCATTTGTCCATCCTTACTATCCTTATCCTTACTAATATTATAAATGCGAAAGTGAGTTTGTTTGTTTGTTACGCTTTCACGCCGGAACTACTGAACTGATCATGATGAAATTTTGCATACAAGTTCTCTGGGGTGCGGAGAAGGACATAGGCTACCTTTTATCCCGGAAAAAGTACTATTCCCGAGGGATAGACATTGACGCGGGCGAAAGCTCGTAATAATATATTAATTAGCAGCCCGCCCCGGCTGCGCACAAGTAAATTCTAATGTTGAAATAATTTTTCAAATCGGTCTAGTAGTTTCGGAGCCTATTCAATGCAAACGAATAATCAAATCTTTCCTCTTTATAATATTACCTAGTGTACAATATAGTGCATAATTGCAATTCCCATGAACTAGTAAGCATCTAGGTATTAATAAAATTAAATTACTGGTAACACGTATGTATATATTTTGAAAACAATGATAAATGCCATTGTTCTCGGAGTTATCAGACAGAACAATAATAAAAACATATGAACATGAACATCTTGGAATAAAACAGTACAACGTCACACGGAAACGAAAACTTATGCAGCGTATGACGTCACAGTAATATCTCCTAATTAATCACTTAGGCAGTTCACACACTGAGCCAGAGTCGTTGTCTTTTTATTGCGGTATTGCGGTCGAATGAATGCATGGGAAGCCTAATTTATTTATTTGGGAAAACGAAAGTGTATCATCGCCATCAATCAATCAATACTAATATTAAATCTGTAAGGGTTAGGTATGGAGTATAAAACAAAGTAACTTTTTTTAGAGATATCGTGTTTATAAGCTCTATACATAATCATCATCAGACCTTTTTAGTCTCCACTGCAGGAGAATAAACCTCTCTGTACTACCGGAGCCATACTTGGCCAGAGCAGACAGAGGGTTTGGCCTACACTCTCCTCGCTAGCCAGACAGGTTAGAGAGGTCTCATTGATGCTTATGAGCTTTGTTTAGCTTGTATTTCCTAAGCCTCCATGACATCTTAAGACCTCTATGGGAAGATTTGGAATGGTCCTATTCTACTCTGCCGGAAATCATACGGCTATACATGCTATAGGTTCATGATACTGAATATAACACTTATTTTTGGGCAGTTGAAAAGAACATAAATTACAAACCTCGCTTCAAACTGTTTTTCCTGTTCTTTATGTCCTCCATGACCATTTTCGGTAAACCTTTAAACCGATACATCGCACTTTCCACAAAACAAATGATGAATTAACCTACCATAAACTTTCCGTATTTGAAAAAATAAACATTCAAAGTAACTCAGACGATACAAGCTGTTTATTTGATTGCATAAAACCGAAAATCATTTATTCACCAACATTTTTAATTAAAATAAAACATTTTAATTAATTTCCCGATATTTTAAAGCTAGTGACATAAGAGATAAATCATCAGTTTTAATCTCACTACTATACTAATCGAACGATTGCATTTCTGTTTGCATTTTGCTTTCTGTAAACAATATGTGATGTAATTTATTATACTTACGCAAAACAATGCACACACGCATGGTGTTATTATTTTTTCTAAAAGTAAATATAAAGTGGAGTAGGTAATAAACATTTTCTACAGCTAGCTGCAGTGGCCAGTTCTTTGACACAGTGGTCTGAATGCTGCTCCACTAAACGCGATTAGAGTAACCATCCAACCGGATGATCTTGTCCGGACTTTGTCCTGTCCTTTAATTTGTCCGGATTTATGGAATCGCTGCCGACGCGACGGGCGTTGCCAGGCAAAACAAGGCGAACAATCCCCGCCCGCATCCCGCATCCTACCCCCCTCGCAATGCAAGAGTCTGCCTGCCTAATATGCTTACCATAGCACTGAACTAAACTAAGTGTTTAATGTTTCCAAAAAGGTCCGGACATTTATCAAAATGTCTGGCTTTATGCCAGGATTTTTCACTTCATAATGAAGTGCGTCCAAGTATCAGACATATTTGTCTATGACCTAAACACTCAATATTTATTCAGAAAATGGGCTTTTTCAGGCACTTTTTCGCAATTCACAGTCTTACCCAACCTAACCTACTATTCCGGTATTTTATCACAAAAATTTAATGTTGTATCCATCCTGTACATAGTGGTGATAATGAAGTGTGAAAACTCACCTGGGTTCACTTTCTTATAAGTCGTTCCGACTGGTCCACTAGGGGGCATCTCATCCTGTCTGCTCTGCTTAAAGTTAAATGCCGAGCCTGCCTTGGCCAACTTATCCAGGATAACTTTCTCGTCCAGGTCATCCTCCGTCCTTGCGTGCATAGTCAAGTGGAATCCAGTGAAGAACTGAGCGACATGCTTGATGTGATTTGCACATGTACCTTTGCGGACTGTTGGTGCACCTTCACCCTGTAAAATCAGTGAAATCAATTAATTCAGTGAATTCAACGCCACAGATGTCGTTGAAGGTATCATCATCATGATGATTTCTGTGGCTTTGACCAGAGGTCCTGGGTTTGATTCCCAGTCTGATCAAGATTGAAAACTATCTTTTTCAGTTTGACCTGGGTCTTTGATGTTATATATATGTATGTGTCATAAAATATAGTATTGTTGAGTTAGTATCCCATAACATAAGTCTCAAATTTACATTAGGGCTAGCTCAATCTGTGTGTGTCTATATAAAAAATATTTAAACCACTCATTAATAATGAAAACATGTCTACCGAAACATGGAGGAGCTAGAGATAGTTTATGGCATTTGTGATCACCAATCTCAGTTGAGCCCATCAGTTGCTTAACATGCATAAGAACTAATAATACATAACAGGGCTATCAAGCTACTATAAGGCTAATTTAAAGGAACTTGATGGCTCTAGTTGACCTACTTTAAAAGAAATACAAATTATGTGAAGTTGAAGTTTGCTTTTTATAAATCCAACGAATATTTTTATTTGTGTATTGAGAAAAGGATTTTAATTGAGGAAGCATTTATTTATTCACCAGAAAATATAATATAGGGCAAATCAAATACATAATATAAGCCTTCTAACTATAAGTCATAAACAGGAAATTTAATGTGCATGAGGATATCCTTAGTCAACCCACAAAGTACACACAATTTACCACATTACATTGTTAATAATTTATTTTATAAATGTCAAATACTGATTATATTTGGAGATTCTACATTTTTGAGAAAGAGAGAATTCTATCCCTACCCTTTTGTAGCTATACAAAGGAATAAGTTAAGTGAAAGGCTCGTTGTTTAATTGCTTTCAAAAAGGGTTCCATTGTGAAAGAAGTTAGAGATGAGAAGTGCTGACCTAAAAACTAAAATTGTAGATCAACCATAAATATCATATTGGAGTTCTTGGCGGGAATTTCGGCAGCCTGCAAGGTTTTTGTTTTGGTTTGTTTTGCAAATTGATTCGGTGTAATTTCATGTTATAGATGCCCATGTGTATGAACAATGTGTAGAATAATTAAAATAAAGTGTCATGGTGCGGCTGTAGTGAGATTTCCTAAGTGGGCTGGTGTTTGCTCGCTTCGCTGCGTTGTATATGATCAAATCAGTGGATTTGTGGCAATTGTCGCCAGGGGCTCCGTCGAATCAGCGAAATGAATTACACCATTTTGTTGATACACAAGAATATCTCGAAGATTAACTAGACACTGGCTAAAATAAGCTTCTGAATTAACTTTGAGGGCCAAATAGAAGAGAGAAAAAAAAACCATATTTTTTTTAAATTTAATGCAAAATTTTGGCTGCCAGTTTCCTAATGTGAAACATGCACCAATGAGATATCTTTGCCCTGCAGTGGGACCAAAAAGGTTAATTTAACCCATCAAGGTGTCCGATAGGGCAGTGCATCCATTATACAATTATTATCAAAATTTCTGGGCACTTACAGGTTAATTTTTTTTTATCATTAAAGTAGCTATCTTATACCCATAGTAAGAAAATACATTTGAGTCTGAGTCACAGATACCTTATCACTACACATACCTGCCAATTGATAAGCACATACTTAGATATGCTTCCACTAGGCACATCGACTTTCAGGAAGGCATACTGTATTTTACCACTGTTAAAATCATCTATCAGCTCAATCAGGCCTCCGTCTCCTTTGCTGATGAACTTCAAGTCATTTGTTAGGCCATCATATCCAAATAATGCCCTAAAAAGATATTATTTTCATTGAATCATTTACAATAAAATAATCTTACTTTAAAATCGTACCTTAAATATTGTATAAACATTATTTAAGGTACATATGTCAAGTAAAACCATTATTTGGCCTCTCCGAATATATGTACCTATTTTAAAATTGAATATAAATTTATATTAAGCTACATACAAGTGTACTGTGAAATGGTTCTAGAAAGTTTAGTTTTCAAATGGAAATATAATCCATTCTTGATGAGCATTACGATGTGAAACGATTGATGTATCGTAGGCGCAAAACCAGTTTTTTTAACTTTTTTAGGTGTTTAGTATGTAACATTTTGTAACTCAAACGCCAAGGGAAATTAATTAATACGAGTGCCAGTCTAATAGCCTTGCAGGCATTACTCATACTGCATTGTATCATTTATGGTGCCAGCGCAACTGCCAGGCGTATACATCCATTTATAATTTTAATCAGGAGGGCCTGTTTATTTAATTTCGTCAGCAAGTAGGTCGCCGCAACGAAAGCTTTTACATACCAGTTGGTTTCCGTTTTCTCGTCTAATACATCCTTCCATGCTGCTATTAAAGCGTCCCGGTGAGTATCTAAGTTAATAGCCATTTTACATTATTTGCAAAATCAATTTTAGATATTAGCAGCAGAATTTGAAAGCAAAATGCAATAAAACACCGACGAGCAGCTTGACTCACAACAATTTTACCACAGACTAAAAATGTACAGTTGACACAATGAGTTGACATGTCTAGTTGACATTTCTAGTGACTTAAGTAAATCAGGGTTACTAGTACACAAAATATCATTACATTTATTCATCTTAAAATAGTTTGTGTGTGATTGTGTGATTAACTTATCTAAGTTTTGTCGTATGGTTGCCGTAGGACCTTTTTATATATCTCCAGAAAGAGGTGTTGCCAAAACTTATTTCTTGAATATATTATCATATTTGCGGACCATTTAACTTTAATATACCTATTTTGATGCCTCGGTCCAGCCGGCCTATTTGCTAACTCAGTGACCAACGTTTTGATAGTCATTTCAAAGTACATTACGTTTTATATATCTTTAATAAAAATAATCAATCATAGGAAACCCGCAATGTATTTTGAAGTGACTATGAAAACGTTGGTCACTGAGTTAGCAAATAGGCCGACAGGTCCGCTACAAGCTGAGTGTGCACCGCCACGGGCGGCTGCGGCGAAATGCCGGCCGACAGAGCCCTCTAGGGCGGCCTAAGGCGACTCCTCTAGGGTAGTCGCAAAGCCAGAAGTTTCAATTTGTATAAAAAAGCCCAGTCAAAGTCTGAATTCAATCAGGCACTGACAAAACGCCGCAGTACATTAGACAAGAATGGAGATCTCTTTATTTGTCTCGACTTTTGCTCTTCTCCCCCTTAGGTTTCGTCGGTTCAACGCAAGGGTCACAAAATGCCTTTGTCACTTCACCTGTAGACCTCATAGTCGTAGATACTATCATATTTGACCTCTAATCCACGTCTCTATACGAAAGGACATTTATTATTCTAGGCAAGAAGCCACAACTATATACTATAAAACAATACGCACGACAGTCTAAGAACTAGCGAAGAACAGAAAACATTGAAAAAGAAATGCGCGCGCATTCCATCCAACTTACGAACCCTCAGTTTGTTTTACTTTCAAGTAACCGCGGCCCGCGGCAGTCTCTACAGCGGACGCACGGCAAGCAAACGCGACCACGATGGCCGCCGTAAACAAACTTATTTACATGTAAACAACAGTGTAAACAAACGATATGTGGGTAGATGTCAGCGGCCGCGAAAAACACAGCTACATGACGCAGACCAACGGAGCCTTCATACCCGGGTGAGTGTAAACAATGTAATGTAAAGTTAAACAAAAGTTGGGGCGATAAGGAGGGTGCGGGTCGGGTCCACAGCACAGCTAACAATAAAAAATGACTTGACGGCAAGTCATTCATTTTTTATTGTTAGCTGTATGTGGGTCTTTTCGGGAGAATAGTTGGTAACTTTTAAGATTTTTGTTTATTTATTACCTAAGTTAGTTCAAAGAAAACCTTTTTTTTTTTAGGTAGGTATGACTGGTTTGTTTGGTTAAGCGATTCAAATAGTGATAACTTAAAATAACCTAGGTAAACAATTTTATCAAAATAAATTTTAAATATGTTTAGGTAGAAAGGCTTACCTTTCTATCATATGATCTCGTCTCGTTTATTCTCCTTATTTACCTACTAAACATATATTATTTATTTCCAAACTTACAACTATTATTATATTTCAGGCTTATTTATCCTACCTTAATACAATAACTGTGCAATTAATTCAACACAAATATCTTAATTTCCATATCATAAAATGTATAACGCTAGTTTTGTTAATTAATTAATTTATAGTGCAACAGGACAAACTTAGGAAAATTATATTTGAAATTCAATTCAGTGTAGGAAGATGTAATCGCCTTTATTCACATCAATCAAACACGTACACATACCCTTAATCAGCTGTCACGATTCACAATGCGCTTTCACGATTGCGTAGGACGAAAGACGTTTTCTTGATCGGCATAGTAGTCTAAAAACTTAGTAGAAAACATGATAGTATTACGTTAGTCATTTTGTTTATCTAATTTATTGATTTAGCAATAATCCCATAACATTCAGCTTACATATCCAGCTTCCTTAATTAAATATTTCTTATCGTGTTGGCCCCTTGCTATCAAGATGGAGATGTTGCCAAACACAAGGAAAGTTACGTTAGCTAAGAACGCCGGATGAACCTAATCTAACTAAACTAAGATTAACTCGAGGTAAGTGGCTCCTTGTTTTCTGATTTACTAATCAGATTTATTTGTACGTAGGTACCGTACGTGTCCAGCCAGAGCGCCTTAAGCGAAGTGGACGTTTAGGGACGGCATTCTCAAGACAAGGCGAATAACGCCTTATACAAATTGACGTTTAGGGGGAGAATTCTCAAGGCGAATAAACCAATCCCTAACGTAGGTAGGACCCTACAATCAGCGCTATAGTACCTATAATAAATAAATAAATATGTACGGACAAATCACACAGATTGAGCTAGCCCCAATGTAAGTTCGAGACTTGTGTTATGGGATAATAACTCAACGATACTATATTTTATAACAAATACATATATAGATACACATCCAAGACCCAGGCCAATCTGAAAAAGATCATTTTCCATCTTGACCTGGCCGGGGATCGAACCCGGTCGCGTATTGCCAAACTGTATACTGACCCAGACCAGGGTTGCTCTGAGTTCGATCGCAGTTTGTCTTTGTAGTTGAAGAGCAAACTGTATACCTATTCAGAGAGTGTCTGAATCAAAATACATTTTGCTTTAAAATACTTGAGCAAAATACATACGATTTCAGACATCCATACTTTATAGCGTCTGGTGTAGTATGTAATGGCAAGATAATTTAGAACAAAATGCATGCGAATGCAGACATGTTTTATTTCCCTGCCTCGCCTTCTAAAACTTGCGACCTTGACTCCTTTTTTTGGACAGTGGTCGTTACTTTATTAGCAATTACGCACGTGTTTATTAAATAAAGTGTAAAAATAGAGTTACTTTTAAAAAATAAACCGACTTTAAAACTTTTTTTTTTTTATATCGGTGTAAGCCTTAATAATTTGAATAAAATTAACACTTGGCTAGTTTGCGGTACGAGTATGCTGGTAGAAAAACATCTCTTGTTATTTGAGTTTTTTAATTAATTTATTTTGTTATCGATCACTTATAATATCGACTTAATTGAGTTATTATTACCTAAACTGAAATTAAAAATAGGTACAATTTGTTGTGTCAGTGATTCTTTCTTTGAAAAATTAATAAATACTGAATTGGACGCATTTATAGTTTTTTTAACACTCTTTATAGTTGTTACAGTTCAAATTGATGTTTAGTCATACTTACAACGGCTAAACTTAAATATTCACATAGGGTATGTTTTTTGGGGAAAGTTGTTCTGTTTCACGGATAGGATACCTAAAAATCGCAAAAGCATAAAAAAGTTACGGGAAATTACGAAACACGTTGTATAGTTAGTTAAAGATATTTGCGTGTCACAGTTTGCTTTACATACAAGCGAGCAAAGTGCATACCGTCTCAGACTGCTCTGAGCTCGTATGTACTTTGCTCCAATTTGTTTGTGATTTTAATGAGCACGACGTAGTTCAGTACAGACTATGGGTGTCTGGGTCAGTATACAGTTTGGCAATACGCAACCCGGTCACTCCGTGTCGCAGGCTGGCGTGTTGACCGCTGCGCCACGGAGCTAGTCAAACCTATATTACTTATTATGTGCTAGTACTTCTTATAGAGGTTGCAGAAGAGAGGACAGAACTGGCGACAAACGTTTTACAAAATAACTGAAGTAAAGGGTGTACGAGTAAGTACATATTTGACATTTATAGATTTTACTTCACTGCACCAAAAAGAGGACTGTTTACTAGTTGGTTGGGTACAAGTTAGTTATATTATTTTTATTATAGGCAGTTACATACAAAGAATAATAATTTACATGGCAGTTATTTTTGTAACAATTAAAACTTACATGGGTGAGTAATTTTACGATTTTCGGACTTAATAGTTTCACAAATGAATATTTTATGGCAACTTAACTAAATTACCAAACTATTTAATGACCTCCTATTTCGTAAATAGATAACAGAAGTCTTATAAATTAGCAAAGCATAGCTGTATACTAGGTAAACGTACTTATAGGACTGTGTGTGCTCGTAATTACTAATTAAAAAGACTAATACGGATTAGATAGTTCTTTTAGGTCTATAATTAGATTCATGATTAAGTCGAGTCCATATATATTCTATAAAATATTTCTATTTCTATGACAACTAAGTACATAAGTGTCTTGTAAATGAGTATACTGGTACTTATAACATCTTTGTAACCATATTTTTTCACATTTATCTGCCCCCGACTGTACATTCTACCACTACCTATAACAGTGGCGGGCATGGATTGGCGAACCGGGTAACCTTCAGGTAGCACCTAACTTGGCAGGTCTACCTAGCCCTTACAAGCAAAAAAGCCTCATAGGTCGATGCCGATGGGCTATCAACAACTGGGGCCTCGCACGCAACAAATAGGGTAGTCAGGGGCCTAGCGCAGATCTGTCGCCCTGGGCCTCGCAATGGCTAAGCCCGCCGCTCTATAAATCTGAAACCTTGCCTCACCCAGAATTCAAATGAAAAATGATGGACGGGCACAGCGTGGCCTTTATAAGCTTAAATGTATCTCCCTCGCTTAAAAATATGAAAATCATGTCTGGCATTGTGAAAGTTATTTCATATCAAGGTTCAGAGCTTAATCCATTAGCGTAGGTGTGGAATTCGAGTATGTTTCTTATAAATAATGGTTTATTCTAACGTAAGTTGAGAGGTAGAGCACGCGTTCTATAGCATAGTATAGCTATGTTTTAACGTGATAACCTCTTATAAATCCATGAACGCCGGCTGCACGCACGAAAAAGTGTCACGTTACGTGTGCAAGAGAGAGCGCGGAACAAACGATAGAGAGGCACGGCCTAAGTTCGGCTTGTGACGCATCTATCTCTCTTCCACCGTTATCACATAAAATTATCGTGGCCTTTAGGCTCTGTTTACCCCGCAAAGGAAAAAGACGTGACAAAGGCTTATGTCCTTCCCCGCGGGCCTCAACCTAACTCCATACCAAATTTCATCCACATCGGTACAATGATTGAAGCGTGAAAGGGTGACAGACAGACAGACAGTTACTTTCATGGAAGTATGGATTACAACGATGTCATATTTTATGCGATTACAAAATAACAACAATGCAATTTCCCGCGGATCTTCCGTGTCACTGCACTTTACAAGATGTAGTAACACCGCGGAAGTGTTCCGTAGTTTACTCTTTTACGGCATGTTATGTATGAGCTACCTTTTGGTTTTAAAGGGGATGGGAGTTCCCTCAGTTGGCCCTCAGCGTGTTATGCATAAGCGCAGAGCCCCCAGGAGGGACGGACTTTGGTTAACGAACCTTTCTGTGAAAGATTTTTAAGATCGGTTTATCCCTCACAAACAAACACACAAAACACATCACTCCTCTTTAAAATATTTATAATGTAAATAAAATAAATATCAATCAGGGAGGATAATTATCCATACTTCCAAACTATTATATATATATATATATATATATATATATATATATAGCTACAACCGAGAAATTAGGTAGTTTAAGGCCCGGGGAAGGACATAGGATACCATTCCGGGAAATTTTACTATTCCCGAAGGATCGACAATAACGCGGGAGGAGCCGCGGGCTTGCTAGTCTTTCGTATTACAAAAACCGACTTCAATCTAATTACTGAACCAATTTTGATAAGATTTAAATGGGACCAATTTGAAAGCATACCCTTTCAAACAAAAAACGATTTTTGTAATAATTATAACGGGTTATGAGGAGACAAAATTTAAAAAAGAATACAAGCGAATTGATACTCTCTTTATTGAGTTCTGTTAAAAAGTAGGTAAGTGAGAAGAAGTCATTATTTTTAATTTTACTGGAAAGCTAAAAGTAACATTTAAATTTATTTACCTACGCCTCCGTGAAAAAAATTGGTTGTCTGTCTAATTACGATAATTTTAAAACGGTGAAAGAGTGATAGATGAGTCACAAGCCGAACGCTTAGGCCTATCGTGCTTCTCTATTGCTTGTTCCGCGCTCTCGCTTGCACACGGAACGTGACACGTTTTCGTGCGTCCAGCTGGCGTTCATCGATTTATAAGACGTTATCATACAAAATGCATGGTTATAAATCACTTAGGCACTTATTTAGTTTTGTGGAAAATTTATCAATACTACGAATATTGATACTTTATTTTAATTTAACGATGTAACAAATTAATATAGAATTAAGGGTAGGTAGGTTAGGTAATTGATGTCTAAAAATTCATAACAGTATTAAGATAGCCGTATTCTTTCTTCAGAGTACATAAATCTTTTTCATAACGATAGTTTTTCTTCTACATTCAAACCGAAGACAAACTTTCATCGCAGCTTTTACGATGTTTTACTAACGACCTTTCGTGCTTCGAAGTTCGCCATTAACCAGACTCACCTAACTTTGTTTCATAATGGAAATCTACCTTTATTATAAAAGGCTTGTTGATAAAAAGAAACATTGATTTATTGGTATGTCGATCCCGTGGTAATAGTACTTTTTCCCGGATGAAAGGTAGCCTGTGGTAATCCAGGTAATAACCTATCTCTATGCAAAATTTCGACAAAATCCGTTCAGCCGTTTTGGCGTGAAAGAGTAACAAACAACCATACATCAATACTCACAAACTTTCGCATTTCCGAGTATAAATGTAGAGTACCTAAGGATTGACATACGAGTATCAACACACAGCCAACACTACAAGCACGAAAGTTTTTGATGAGAGTTGCTGCTCTCCAAGGCTTTTGCCATTGATTCTCAGATTGGCCCTTCAGGCTTTGCATACACGTATACGCGGCCCATCAGGCAATATGAGAGTTTGTTGTCTTTCCAAGCCTTGCGCACACAGGCAACGCCCAAAGCCGAGGTCCGTCCCTTCTTTGGGGCCCTTTGGTGACGTTGTCTATATATGCTGAGGGGCACTCTGCCCTCGCCTCAAACGCCCGGTGAAGTAGCAAAAGCTCACTTGAAGCTAGCTAACTACATAGTCCGTCCAAAAAAAAAATCTTCAGCGGCGTTGTGCTCTTTTTAGGATGGGTAAAAAATGTTAAACTCGCGTCAGGACACGTGATCTGAGACCGCCGGCGCTGCGTAGGAGAGGACGTAATATCCCCCTATCTTTCAGCCGCGCGGAGTTTTCAACTTCTGCCAGCACTCCCGGAGTGCAAGCCGGTTTTTTTTATGTATTGGAGGGTTTTTTTGGATATTTTTCCCTTAAAAGATTTATTTGTGTGAAACTAATATCAAGTTTGTATGGAAGTCTCTGAGCTTGAATGCGGGGAAATGGGTTATGGTAGAGAACTTCGGCGCCGAGATTGAATTGTGCGGTAGCTCAGATGGCAGAGCATAGGTCGTGCAGACCTAGGTCGCCGGTTCAAGTCCCGCCCGCAAGCAATTTTTTTACCATATTTTATTTCTTAATTTATTAAGAGTAGACTCTGAGCTTTCAAGAAAAACATGACCCTTTGTACCCACTAAGTATGATGACTTATCAATAAAGTATTAAATACCAGACGAACTAATTATTTAGAAAAGTATTTTTTTTAGAAAATATGCCCATTAAGTTTTATAGGATAGTGTAGTAAAAGAACCCAAAATAATTACCATTCCATTATTGCAATGTGACCGCGACACTACCTTCCGCACACATGCATAATCCACGAATCCGGGTCAAAACTACGTTTATGATAATGATATGGCCATTTTCACACGTTGTATAACATTCGGCTGTGGGAATTAGGCGACCTGTGCCTGTAATAAAATTAACACTTCATTCTATGTTTTCGTTGCACTTTTAAATTTGTTCAAAATCCAGTAATAGTAAGTCTTAGTACATAGGTTTTTGAAGATGTAATGATTTTAGTTTATTACCCGAGAAAGATTTTGGCATTCATAATAATAGCCTTTAAGACTAGAGTCAATAGGCATCTTCTAGGCAAGCTCGCTCCATCGTAGATCTTGTCTTTACCCTCTGGGTTAGTCTAAGGTCAAGAGTAAGACTATTCAAAATAAAAAGAAATCTAGTGCATACATTACATAGTCAAACGTCTTTTTCCCTTGCGGGATAGACAGAGCCTAGGTCTATAAGACATTACGGCCACATTTAGCATAAGGGATGGAAAACTGAATCAAATAGTAATAGGTTGCTAGCCGCATTGCCTATTGACATGATTCTGCAGATTCTAGCTAGATCCCTTGATCGGCTTTTACGATCTGCGCGGGAAGAGAAGCAGCTGGCACATTCTTCGTTTTTTCTTTTATCCCAGACCAGCATGGAAGAAGCATAACCTAGTATATTTAATTAAATAGAAAACCAGTGTAGGTAATTAGCCGCCCCCATTCTTTTTTAAGTTGAACTAGCTTTAGTCCAATTTAGGGAACATTGCAAATGAGTTTCACCAAAATTCCTTAGGTAAAAAATGTAATCCCTCTATTAGTATGAAAGTTACCACAAGACCTAGAATACTTCCATCATCCAAAGACAACATAAAGGACTGATAAAATCTAATTATAAGACAAACAGTGTATCTTCTCGTACTAAACAACGGATAGTTGACCTCTTACCATTGTTCGATAACATCAGCATTGTTGGAGAAAGTGATAAAATGAAGAAATAACCAGCACCAGCCGCCATCAGACAATCGCTTATCGTGTTATGTTTAGTTCTAGTTTTACGCTATTTGGATAAAGAAGCACTTTATTCAGAGATAAATCGAACTAGGATAAGGCAAATTTTGAGCTAAATAAAAAATGGCATTCATAAGAAGCCAAGAAGAAATTAAAAGTAATTTTGTATTTAAAAAATTGTACCATAATGTGCCTAGAATACAGAACCACTCCATTCAGTAGCAGCGTTAGGGTAGGGGGGAGGGTTCTTTGGTGAAATTGTCTATAAAGGCTGAAGGCACTCTGCCCTCGCCTCAACGCGGCCCATCAGGCAATATGAGAGTTTGCTGTCTCTCCAAGCCTTGCGCACACAGGCAACGCCCAAAGCCGAGGTCCGTCCCTCCTGTGGGCCCTTTGGTGATGTTGTCTAAAAGGTTGAGGGCACTCTGCCCTCGCCTCAAACGCCCGGTGAAGTAGCGAAAGCTCACTTGGAGCTAGCTACATAGTCAATAAAAAAAACAATCAAGGATAGCAAAATAAATTTATTTATTTATATTGTTAGCGAACCCCTAAAAAATTTCAGGTTGCGACCCAATTGCGACATTTGCGACCGCGCCTGTTATTTCTTATCCGCGTGGGGTTCCCTTCAATAGGAAAACAAGTATAACCATGTTTTCTTTGACGTCAAATATTTGTATCATAGTGAATAATACAATCTATCATTATTATCTTTCCAAACGTCTAATTAATCATGTATGAAAGTGTTGAAGAGCGAAAACAGCATAAACGTCTTGAGACACCACTAGCCTGCATAATGCATGACACATTAAAATTCTATCTTCGACTTAGCATGAACACTTTTGCATTCACTGGCATTTTGTATGCAAATCTGTGTAAATAAAGAATACTGTAGATTTTACTAGTAAACTAGGTACCCCAGTTTTCAACTGAGTACTTTTTGCTAGTGTTTGTTTTGATTTAGAATGTAAATTGAACACGCTTGGCTAATCCAAATAACTAGGTGTGGTAGCTGGCTAGAAAAGGGCCACTTTGGCCGTTCCTAGGAAAGTAATACGAAAAGACTACTCATCCTTCTCTTGCAAAGGCTTTGTAATATCAGGCAGACAGTTGGAAGCTATCCATAGAATACGTTATACCAATATCATGATTTTTAGACCTCTCCTTGTTACAGATGGTCATATTTGTATCAACCGCTCATCCTACTGTGATGTCACATTTTAATTTAAGGAAATAACAAAATCACTAAAAGTATATTATGTAAGAACATAATTATCTAAACAGTGGTATTCTTCGTTTATATGTGAGGTAATGTGGGTATGCGTAATGCGTAACACGCAGTTGTATGAAGATTAATGCCATAGCGAATATAGTTAATGTACTCTGTGGCATTAGCTATATAATAAAAGGGAACTAAAATTTTGTTGGCAATCCATCTCTCATTTAACACATATATCTATTAACTTTAATTTGATAACTCATACCTGGGAACACATTTTGTTGAACTGAGAACGAAAATATTTCTTGGCGAAAGATCTATTTATTAGGTGATACAAGTTGATGATTAATATAAACTTTGGTGACAAATAATAATAGTCCCCTAATAAAAGCAACCGGTGACCGACTTTATAGGTTCCGTCACAAAGTTATAAATAAATAAATAAATAAATATATACGGACAAATCACACAGATTGAGCTAGCCCCAAAGTAAGTTCGAGACTTGTGTTATGGGATACTAACTCAACGATACTATATTTTATAACAAATACATATATAGATACACATCCAAGACCCAGGCCAATCTGAAAAAGATCATTTTCCATCTTGACCTGGCCGGGGATCGAACCCGGTCACTCCGTGTCGCAGGCTGGCGTGTTGACCGCTGCGCCACGGAGCTAGACTGTTACCCCTTTTATTGTTGATTTGAGTGTATTTGACCCTATCTTGCCTACTAGGTAGCAACGATACCCATCAATAATCATTTATTTCTCGTTGAGTGTGGTACAATAAAGATATAACAAAATAATAATCACACACCTAACTGTTACTAGCACGGAGCAAGTACAAAGGTTACTAGCATGCATTTTTTTTAAATCCCCTTTTGTCACACGCTGTCACATTTCCTTGACCCTTCCCCTCCCCTTAAAGTGTGAAGTAATTTATGGATGGCCGAATCGATTGGACTCCGAAGTGGGTACCTGCCACAGTTAAGAGTTTTGATCTACGGGAGAAAAATAGTAGCTGGTTGTTTCTTCTTTATTTATCTTTCTTTCGTGTTAGTGACGGATCAAAGACGTAATTAAAAAACTCTGTAATTTTTTTCCGAAGTCAATTGCAAATACCACGCTAATGCCGAATTACCTGTGCTCAAAGCTGTAACCTTCAGAAACGGTTAAAAAGTTATGATGCAACCTTGAGGTCGGGTATCATGTCAATCGATTAACTCATTCGATATAAAATGTGTATTTCCGTAAAATCGATGGCATGCCGCACGCGACACGGGAATTCCGGAGCGATGGATGGATAGATTTGGGTCTTTTGTTTCTCGATATCAAGTTGCACTAATTTTTCTTTTAGAACAGTGAGATATATATGTATACAGAGAGAAAAAAAAACTTAAATTATTTTGTAGGTTAGTACTTTATAACCAATGCTATTTTGATGTGCATGCAATCAAAATAGCATTGGTTATGAAGTGTAATTGTACAAGAACCACGGGGGATATACCAACGTATTATTTGGGCAGTAAGCGTTGTTTGTAAGGCGTCTGGATTAAGCCGGATACTGTCAGGCTTTTTTTTTACTAAATTTTGGTTGCGTGTCCGGCCGATTTAGACGGTGTCCGGTCGGTCCGGCAACAAACCTCGGGGGTTTGGTACCATAAAATCATTAGAAATTATTACCTAAAAAATGTCGTTATCTATTTTACCAACGTCATTTTAGGTGTTTGATATGTACTATAATTTTTCCTGGAAATACAAAGACATAGGGAAATTTCTACTCAGGTTCCAAGACGACCGTCTCGGATCCAGTAGAACTTTTCCATAAAAATACAACTACTTTCTAATATTTTTATATGTGTTTTATTTTGCATTCACAATGCTATTTTGATTTACTCTTAGTAATTTAAGAAAATGAAATATGGTGAAAAAAATCATAGGAGCGGGTCTTGAACCAGCGACGTAAGTTTCTAATGTTTGTAATTATTTCGGAAAGAAGTAGGAACCTAGTACCCATCCATAAAGCCCCTTGAGAGATCATATAAATATATCGTCAGGAATCCTTGTGGTTTCGTGGGAGGAAAAAGTGACTGTAAATATCAGAACTTAGGTTGCGTGACACGTAAAATGCGCAATATTGGCGTAATTGTTTGAATTTCAATATACGTTGTTAGGGTTCCGTACGCAAAGGGTAAAAACGGGGCAATGTCTCAAAGATTCAAAGATTTATTCAGAAATAGGCATATTCAGGCAATTTAAATTGACCTTATTTTCCAAGACTTAAAAAAAGTTCCCAGCATTGGTCCCATAGAAAATGTTCATATCGACGGGCTGAATCACCCCTTTGAGGGTCCAGAACTATCAAAATTTCACCGTGTATCTTACTGATACCTTTACAGCAACTATTGTTATGTAAGTCTTTGTCATAAATACGATAGTTCTCATACAAAAATACCAAATAAACTTTCCCAGTCGTAGCGTATTGCAAGTAAGTTTCCAACTCTAAGTTTCTGATATCAACTATCGACAGGCTACGTGGCACTGTGCCGACACGCCATATCCACCTAGTCGGTTCATATTACTGCCAGTTCCATTTTACCCGCGTCCCATCACCGATAGAGCTGCCGAGCCAAATTACGTAAAAATAGTTTCCTCGTAGATAGGTCGAAAACCTATCAGAAACCGTTAAGACTAATTTGAGTAAGACCACGGAGCAGATTCCGTGAGTAAGACTATTTTGACACGTTCTAGTGTTCTTGTAATAATCATAATTACAGCCAATACAAGTCCACAGCTGGACAAGGGCTCCCCAAGGATTCTTCGCCTATTTTGCCATACTCACCACGCTTGGCAGGCGGGCTGGCGAGCGCAGTTTCTTTTGCTTCTTGTGCTTCCCATGCTGCTGCCCATTTTTAAGCTAGGAAAGATAGGAATTGTTAGATTTGGGAAGGAAACGAGGGTATTAGGATGAATGGAGTGAAGCAAGTAGCAGCTCGGGAGGCCGAGCGCGCGTACCTGATGTCATAGCTGCAACTGGATAGGCAGTTGAGGATGACACCCTTCTTGTAATAACACTAGTTTTTCCTTTTTTTTTTTTCGCAATAGTTCCGATCGAAGTAAGGCGTTGCTTTATTGAAATTCATGTTTTGTTAATCTAAGGTGCAACTAGGGTTAAAATTACAAGTTCACCGTAGTTTAAAAATAAACGTGTAGTCCAGCTATTAGTCGTTACAGGAATTGACATTGAAGACATAATATCATAGATGCACAGGGAACAGCACATAAAGCTGGTAACCTATCATAAACACGATTTTTTTCTTTTCGAATTTCATTTGTTCGAAAATGGTACGAAGAAGTTTTAAATGCCAAATGGCTTCTATACCATATTTTCTGCTTCGATAAACTTAATAAACATATTTTTCTTCTTCTAGAACAACTGTCGACGGAAAATCAAAACATGTATTTTTATTTTGATAGATGTTTTGGTAAGAATAATTTCATTTTCTAGAAGTATTAGCGATAGAAGTAACTTTTCCATATTATTATTTACACAGATTTTCAATAACTACTTACCTACGACAGATTGGAAAAGTTTAGAAGAAAATAAAAAGAATTGTACCAAATAAAAATAGTACGGGTATATTAATAAGGGGGCTCGGGGACGAAGCCCCCGCCACAACAAAACAACTTGTCCAAGATGGGTAGGTTAGGTTCGTTAGGTTATCTTGTGACCAAAACATCACTCAAGCTTAGAGCGAAAATAATAAGACCCAAAAACAACTTTGTCGTGGAAAATAACTTAGGTTTGTTAGGTTTCCTTTTGAAAATAAAACACCTAGCTTTTTATCTAATTATTGAAATATAAATAACATTTAATTTAATAAATAATAATTTTGAACATGCAAAAATAAAATATAACAATTTAAAAAGTAATTCACATAAGTTAATAAGGATTACTAGCTGGTATGCAGAATAAATTTAATTTAATTTTATTAAATTAATTCTGAAATTTCTTTACATTTTTTTATCATTTGAAATGCTGTCTTTTAATAATATGGAAATCATTTTTTTTGTTAAATAAAACATATAGCAATAGTATCTGCGGATGAACGTTGGGTTGCAATACAAAACATATAGCTTTTAAAAATATAACAATCAAAAATCGGAATTTCAACAATATGGCCAATGAATTTTCGGTCAAATGAAACTATAGAAAATAAAAAAATTACGAAACGTTTTTGGTGTTTTAAAATTCGTACATAACCTATTCTTGTTTATGATAGGTAACCCATAAAGCTACACAAATTAATAACAAATACGACTGCAATTTCTACTTTATAAAGATGCGTGAAGGGTTGTAGAGTATTTTCTGTCCTCGTCATACCATCGTAACATAATTTTGAAAATTTGCCAGATCAAATGGCTCTTAAAGCAAATTCTCGCTATTATACGAGTATGCTTTTTGCGATGTGAATGTCAAATGACCAAGATTTTACGGAAACTTCAGAAACGAATACAGTAATTCTGAGTGTCAATATCAGTTATCGAATCTAAGGGTATCTTCAAGGAAATTTCTATAAATACCGTAGCGTTTAACGGGAACTTGCAAGAAATTCCTGTCGTAGGTATTAGATTTGATCGACGCCGCCTATTACCGCGTCTGCTTATCGCTGCATGAAATTGCTGGATAAATTGCGAAATATTTTCCTCAGACCTGCCATCATTTATACTTCAGATAAGCTGACCTAAAGTTTTGATGATTTTTCCGAGGAGCTACAATTGCTGGCATTTTGTCCAGTTTATAGGCTTGATAATCAAGAATGCCGTATTGTACCGATCAGAAATATATGTATAATTTTGATATGGTTATATTTACAACCGTTTCAAAATTATATCGACTATATGACTATGCACCTCGATTCACAAAAATTCAATATAAAGATCCATTGATGGATTCGCACTCTTATGTCCATTTTATTAAATCGTTAATTCAAAATTTTTAAAGATAATTTTAGAATTAGTGGAACATAAGAAATTCTCGATTACCGCTCGGGCTGACAGTCTATCAGTGACGGATTAAGCTAAAAAAAAAAGAAAAAGCTATCGTCCGAGCGGTGCTCCTTATCCTTGTCTCCGGTGCAACTTGTTTCGTATTGGGCCAATCAAAGAGAATTAATCCACACCTGGCGCACCAGCAAAAAAAAAATAAGATTCAGGGTATACAACTTAACATTGTTATATCTAAGACTCTTCTCTCTCTCTCTCTCTTTCACGCATCTCAGTTTTCCTCAGTCTTCAGATATGGCTGTGGAGTGTCGGAGCCCATGGTTCCAGTAACAAACATAAATCTACCACATCTATTTTTATAAACACAAGTTAAATCAAAATATTGGGCAGTTTACTAAATAAATTATCCAATATTATGTTTCAGAATTTACCCTCGACATTCCTTTGATGGGGCGACTCAGCCCATCAATAAGGAGATCAATGCTGGGAACTCAAATTGGCCAATTACATACAAGTTGCCGGATGAAACACTTGTTTTAGAATGTCAAAGTTCGCAGGTTTGGTCCCATAGAAAAAGTTGTTTATGTTGAAAGGCTGAATCGTCCCTTCAAAGGAACGTCGAGGGCAAATGTACACCCTGTAGGCATAGGTCAGAGCTCTCTTATAGTTAGCCAATAAAAAAAGTTTCAAGGCGATAAGAAATTGTTAAACTTAATACGCTATGAAAGCCTAATACTGCGTCGAAAAAATAAAATTACCTACGTTTCTACTTAGTTTCAATTGCCACAATGCTGGCATTTGAGTCATAAACTAGGCCATTTTAATTTTGATATCCTAAATGGAATTACTGAGCAATTCCATGGAACACTTTCGGAATCAATACTCAGTTCCACTAGTTCGTAATTTATTCAGTTCGTCTGTTATTTAAGAGCTAGGCTCTCATGTGGAAAGAAACCCACACAATGGTTATATTCTGGGCATGATTGTAGTGGTTTTCCATTGAGTTTTCCTCGTAATGTTCTCCTCGACCAGTAGCACCAAGTAATAGTACCTACTCATGTACAGAAGTCGCAAAGCAAAGCTGCAAAGGTAGTCAAAGAAAAATCAACTCAATGTAGTGAGTGAAACGGTGTAATTTAGCTCGCGTCAGAACGCAGCACCTTTTAGTTTAGATACCTACAGCAAGTCAATTTTATACTTATAGCTCTGACCAAACGATTCATAATTCGTTGAAGTTGGTGAACATATGCGACCAAACGCGCGTCGTTTTCCTACCGGAGTCGGTTTCTCCTTCGAAGGCGTCGCCGCGCGTAATGTTTTCGATACGACACGGGAAGTGAGACAGGCCTGCCAGGAGTAAGTATTGGTTGAGAAAAATACTGTACTCGATTAACATTGGACTACAAACTCACAGGAACTGTCGGGCAGGGCGGGGTTTGAACCCGAGATAGAATCGCTTCATTTACCTCGCAGAAGAAGAAATTTGATAAGGGTCCGCTATACATCCTTGTACCGCTCATCTGCGCACTGTTTCACATTAGCGGCCTTGCACTTCTCTGGTGGAAACACTTACCACTTCGCTACTCATTCTTGCACCGTTAGCAGCCTCGCACATCTCCAGTAGAAACACTCATCTAGTTTCACATCTTCGCTACGCATCCTCGCACCGCTCCGCTACCTCGCACATCTCTGGTGAAAACGCAGCCTTATGGTTTGCACTATTAGACCAATAAATCACTACGGCTACAGATTATTTATAGGTAATTAATTCCCACTGCAATCGCAGGAGCTAGTTACTGATAATACGATGTAGGTAGACCATTAAAGTTATCTCGTTCGACGTAGTGAGGCCGCACGCGGGGAACTCGGTACCTGGCACTGGGTTAGCTAAGCTCGCTATCGCCATCATTATACACCATCGATGTACGCGACTGGAGGCGTCATGGTATCGCTTTGATACCTAGAAAACTGGTGCACGAAGACAGTTGCATAATTTTGCTTGTAAATTTATCTGCTTCAATTCTCTTTGGAATTTATAGTCTCTGTAGGTACATAATTAAGTAGAAAAATTAATGTAAGTCCTATTGCCAGCTCCGGCCGCCCGTTTGAGTAATTGAAACCACAGTTCAACGTGTAAATGTATAATATCAGGTCTCCCTTATAACAGTGCCTCTCCAACTAGTGAAGGTTGGCAGTCAGCTCCACATATTTTTTTTTTTTTTTTTACTAAATATTGAATTAGGCATTTGTCTCCCATCTCACCTGATGGTAAGTGACGATGAAGACGAGGATGTTACATGCCTATCCAAGAGATACCCATTTATTCTACTTTTGAATGTCCCGGGACTGTACTTGTTTGGGAATATAGACGCAGGCAGTTCATTCCACACCTTAGCTACTCGAACCAAAAAGGAACTGTCAAAGCGTTTAGTTCGACTCTTTGGTATTCCAACGATAAAAGGGTGAAATTTCTGTCTGCGCCTCGTAGTCCGATGGAGGAATGGTGAGGGTTCAACTAGCTCAAAGAGCGCTTTCGCACACTCTCCAAAATGGATCCTATAAAATACCGATAGGCATGCGACTTTACGGCGATGCTCCAGGGATTGCAATTTCCTATTTGAGACCACGTCGTTGTTTATGAGCCTGCGGGCTCTTCGGTCAACAGAGTCCAATGCTTCAAGCTGGTATTTAGCTGAGCCATCCCAAAGGTGACTGCAGTACTCCATGCAAGAGCGAACCTGGGCTGTATAGAGATTGAGCAGCCGTTCAGAGCTGAAGTACCGCCGAACCTTTGAGATGATGCCCAACTTCTTGGAAGCAGTTAGTGCCATCGACTCAATCTGTTGGCCGAAGCTTAATTTGGACGTGACTGTCATGCCTAAAAGCCCAAGGTGGTCAACCAACGGCAAGGAAACACCCTGGAAAGTAGGTGCAAGTGGGAAAGCACTCTTTTTTGCAGAAAAGAGACACGCCTGTGTTTTGGACGGGTTAAACTTAACAAGATTGGCGTCTCCCCAATCGGACACCCTCTGTAATTGTCTCCAGCGAGCCGAAAAGGTTCAGATGCACTCTCGATACCAGTCCACCAGTCCTTTCACCGACCCACTTTTCTTCTCCCTGGTACTTCGCCCATCATTATGAGTTGCAGCAGCTCCTCATAATGATATGCCTTAATATGCAACTTTTCTCTTTTTGATGGTCCGCTAAAGTTCGCGTTTTTGGTAAACCCGCCGTAACACTTCCTCATTGGTAACCCGCTGAGTCCAGCTTACTAGCCAGCATGCATCGGTAGCACCACATCGCAAAAGCTTTTATACGTTTCCTGAGATCTTCCTTTATTGCCCAAAACTCGCGTCCATATAGGATAGGCTAGATAGCAGTGCAGAAGACGAGTGCACAAAGCAATCTTTTAGTTCCGGTTACAAAGGACCATAATCATGTTTTGGAAGGCGCTCTTAGCTATTTTTTCACTTTCACTTTAATCACTTTTCAACTCTAACCCTTAAAGGCTGGCTAAGCCCTTGCTTATCCCACTGTTTATTCATTTCGTGTAGGTGACACGCTCAATCGACCACGCACACCCTGGTGTCAGAGTCCTTCAGAACCGCCTCTCGGCCTCTTAAGTGGTTCCTTTAATGACTACCAGATGGCAGCCTGTACCAACGGTATAACGTGTCTTCCGAAGCACGGAACCATCTTTATTATCAGACAATCAGGTGATTCAAGCCTGCAATGTCCTAACCAAACTGGAAGCAACTAAACAAAGTATGCTTCCCGTGGGAATCGAACCCACGACCCCCGAGTCTACAGGCAAACGTTGGACCACGGAGGGAGTATTAGTATATACCAATATAGTACTAGCGTATAACACGGAGTCCATTGATTCCTCTTTGAGTAGGACTTAACCCTGCGTAATTTCTCACCAAAGGCCAGTCCAGTTGCAATACCTCCTTGATATTCTATCTATATCAACACAATTAGATGACTACCACCTATTCCACCCATATTTCAATTCTAAATAGGCCTTCGTGTCGTGTTGCAAGACAGTTTGCTTTAAACTTCGTCGCTACAATTAGGCAAACTTGCGGAAAGTTTTTACTAAGAACCTTGTTTAATTTAATTCTGAAACCTATTTGGTAATTGTTAGAATATTTAGCTACTTAGTTTGCTAAGTAGGCTTTAGTTTTTATTATCAACAACTTAGCTCTTGGTCTAAGAGAAAAAAACATTTTGAATGTACCCAATCGTACTAGCTGCTGGTTCTCATTACGCACAGGTGGAAAAGCCGGTTGAGAATGGGCGAAAATCTGGGGTCGTGTGAAAAGACACTGTGGCTAGCAACCTTCACTTTTTGATTTCATCTTTTACTTGGGCCAAACATCAGCTGTCAAATTTGGGAATCCTTGAAAATTTGTCATGTGTCCATGCATTATTCTTTGGACATGTACAAAATAATAAAGAAAAAAAATCGCGTACAAAATACACTTTTGTTGCGTGCGCTATTGGCTTCATGAATTTTAACAACATACATAACCTTAAAAGAGCATCTAAGTTTTATAACATAAGTACATTACCTACAAAATACGACAAATTACCCAATAAACATATTTTCAGATTTTCTAGGTTATGCGGTACCTAGAAAATCTGAAATCGGCATCGCAAATCGGCACGGCAATAGGAAACAAAATGCATTTTTCACAGGTTACCGCATTGTAACTAACTACCTACTTCTACAGCTATTTTGAAAACAAATGGGCTGCGTGCGAATTGAACACTCATCGCGAGGGTTCCGCATTTTTCATTCAGACATCAGATATCTAACCTTTTATCTGTTAGATAAAAATATAAATAATTGAGTTAGTTAGTAGTATTTTTTTTTTGTCTAACAGAAATAAGTAAATGTTATCCTAAATTCTCCTTAGGAATGATATGGTTAGGTAAAGACCTTACAGAATCAAAATTCTAGTGTTATTTTACATTAAAAGTTTTTAACAAGAACTTTGTTTCACGAATTTTAGGGCAAAAAAGGGCCCGGTCACGCCTTCCTCAGACAGAACATAAAATAAAAATTCCTTCTTATGATCTGAGACACCTTCAGACAGTGCAAATAAGGCTTCTCAACAGTCTTTCTTGAATTTTCAGAAGTCCGCAATTTTTTGTTTTATTTTGATTAAAAAAACAAAGTTCCTGTTGAAAAATCCTTAATACCGGACGCCATATTTGTGCGTTAATTAAGTAGGTTACTAAATAATCATTTCTTTTATTTATTACGTTCTCCTTTGTTCCGTTATTTATGAAATAAAGCTTATAATTAAAACATATTTATACAAATGTCTAACTACTAAACGCAAAACCTGGAAAGTTAACAAAACTTAAGACTAAAACAAATTAATTTCTCAATATTCCTACTGGAATATGAAACATTATAATAATTCTAATAAAAATATGAATATAATGGTACTAAAGAGTACTATTATTTTAAACAAGCGACTTACCAATCGGGAAATTTTGGCATTTACAAATCGTTCATCTTGGTAAAGTCACCCATTGACAAATAGCACTGTAGAGTTATTACTTTGTTTCTGTTTCCATTTTGATACTGAACCCTAACAACAACAACTTGGTTCGAGATCGTAAACAGTGCGTGAGAGTGGTGTGAATTCTTCAAAGTGCATTAAATGCAGACAATGGTCTCGCGGGTCGCCGCCCTGCTTTCCATCGCGGTTCTCGGTAGCTCCGTCGCTTATCCGAGGAGGTGTCTGTTACATCAAAAAGTCTGTAAGTACTCACTTTACTACAATAACATACCTGCCATCTTTGTTTTTAACCCTTTGAACGCCGGAAGAAAAACTGACAAGCCTGCTTACTACGCCGCGACCTGTTTGAATGTCATACTAATTTGGACAACGTTGAAGTCGTTGGCGTTTCAAGCCAGTTTCCGACGGAGGTCTAAAGATGTTCACGGCGTTCAAAGGGTTAACTCCGACCAAAAAGAACACTCGTACTATTAGTTCGCTTCTAGTTGGCCGTAGGCATAATTTTGCACGCTAGAGTTACATTGACCGCGAGAAAGCAGAGTGTCAGTGTGGTCATGAAGATCAGACCATGTCACATCTCCTCTCGTGCGCTTCATGTCCCATAGCTGTATAAAAATTGACCTTTCTTTCAGAACTGAGCTTTTGAAAGAGGGATAAAAGTAGTCAGCTATTGGAAAGAAAAATATAATTTTGAGCCAATGACATGACAAGAAGAAGAAGAAGTTGGCTAACTTGCTAATACAACATTTGATTAGTACCTCTTACTAACAACTCTATGCGCGCGCTTCTTTGTCAAATCAAATAGCGCGCGTTTTTTTTTGAGTTGTTGAGTGATTACGTGAAATAGGACGAAAGTGTGTAAGTGACGGGTTACACATTTCCGTTCTATTTCACGAAATCACTCCCACAGATTGCAGGAAAGGCAGAGGAAACGTTACAATACAACTCATCCATGCTGGTCTGCGAGAAAAGAAAAAACGTAGAATGTACCAGCATTTTCTCTTCCCGCGCAGATCGTAAAAGCCGACCGAGGGAACGGGCAAAATTCCAAGGAATCAAGTTAATAGGCGATGCGGCTAGCAACCATCACTATTTTGATTCCGTTTTCCACCTAATGCCCACCAAACCAACATCCTTAACGTGGCCTGCGAGTCTTATAGACCTAGGCTGTCTACCCCGCAAGGGAAAAAGACGTGATATGTATAAAAATCATTTTGGTATTTATGTGTGAGTATTCTTAGTAGGTACAGTACTACCACTTTAATAAGTCGCATCGACTTTGTTCGACGGCGCAGACTAGCACAACCTAGCGCTGAATGAAACCATTTAAAAATCGAACTTATTCCTTCTACATAATATTTAAAATCCTACAACAACAGGACTCATGCAGCATGCTATCTCGCTCATTATACTCGTACGGTACGATGTACAGACAACCTATAGAGCGTTTGTGCACTACACGGAATTTTACCGTCCGGCAATCCGATTTTTTACGGTCCGATATAGCAGACCATAAATTTATATGATGGTTTGTGCACTATACGTAATTTTACCATCCGGCATTTTACTTTTGCCATTCCGGTCCGTTTTTTCTGATCCGAGTGGGCAGCAATGAAAAACATGTTTATGTTTGTGCACTGCGTCCGCGATTCAGTATTATTTATTACAAGCTTTTATTTAACTTGCCATGTATGTATTATGTAACTATGTTCGGGTGGAATCTTGCAACTTAATTTTGTAGCAGATATCTTCCACTGATTGAGCGGAAATTTTGTATACTCGTTTAGTTTGGATGACAATGCTGTGTGACGTCATTCTAAATCCAACATGGTGGAACACTCAAGATAACGGACTACCTATGTTTGATGCACTTGACAATATGGAGGGCTCGTTGAAAATAACTCGAATCGGAAAATAAAGTGACGTCGAACATAACAGCTTATTAGGGTTCCGTACCCAAAGGATAAAAACGGGACCCTATTAATATCGCTCTGCCGTTAGTCTGTCTGTCTGTCCGTCTGTCACCCGGCTGTATCTCATGAACCGTGATAGTTAGACCGCTAAAATTTTCACAGATGAAGTATTTCTGTTGCCGCTTTATCAAAAAATACTAAAAAATACATATTTAAGGGGGCTCCCATACATAAACGTGATTATTTTGCTTGTTTTTGCTCGATATTGATAACGGCATCAGGTAGATGCTTGAAATATATTCACAGAATATTCAGTTACATATTCACTTCAAAAATAAATTATTAAATAAAAATTTAATATATAAAAAAGGTGGGCTCCCATACAACAGACGTTTCTTGCCGTTTTTATAGTACGGAACCCTTCCTGCGCGAGTCGGACTCGCCCTTGGCCGGTTTTTTTCAAAAAGGTTTTTACTTTTAACTTTTAACTTAAGAAAGATCAGATATTCATTATTCTCTCTCATTTCATTCAAACACGCGTGATCTAGCGACTTCACAATCATGTACGACACTTTTACACTAATTGAACTTGTTGAATCTAAAGATGAACCCAAAATTATTTTTATCTTCTACGTCTTCGCACTAAGAGTAATAAATAAAATTCATTTATTTCGGGTAACTTTCTGACCCATAAAACAATACAAAATAATAAATTACAGTCGGTCGAAAAAAAATATTAATAAAGCAAGTAACTACCGAAGTCCAAATAAATCATAGTTTCTAGAGTATTTATGGGTGTGGCCTGAGTTTTAAACAGAGCTAGCTACTCTTTACTGCGCTGCACCTCCGATTTATTACGGACAAGCACGTAAAACTCCGTGTAGTGCACAAGCCCATCATCCGTTTTTTTCATGCCAGATCGGACCGTAAAAAATCGGACTTCCGGACAAATTCCGTGTAGTGCACAAACCTGAGGCACAAACGCTTATACTGTCTGTGGTGATCTGTCAGAGGCGGCTCTAGCCCTTGTGGCGCCCTTGTGCAACCAGTACCCTGGTGCCCTCTAGTATTTTCCACAATTCGGCGTGTTTTCAAACGAATCAAAACAGACACGCGCCTTTGGTAGAGACGCGACACTACGCCAATATAATATTATCTGTTTTAAAGCTGATTTCACGTTGTAACAAAAGTTATTGTGTAGAAGTAGGTAAAGACGCAGCTTGTGGTAGCGCCTTGCTGTGCTACCGCGCGTCCGGCCGCATCGGCCGTAGGTAACACTAACACGGGCGCAGGGTCTTTAAGAACGCCGGTGATGCCGCGAGCGACGCATCTTTGGAGGTGTCGCATTAGAGGGCGCTCGGCGCCCCCTTTGACCCGGCGCCCGTGTGCACCGCACACCCTGCACTATAGGTACAGCCGCCTCTGCAGCGAGCTCCAGACATGGCGCGAACGCCAATGAGCCAATAGCGGACAAACATTTTCGCGTCATGCAAAATGTTGATATCGTGCTAGTACTATACCTATGTCCATATGCCTGACTGACATGATGATTAATCTTGAATGCTAATTTCTAGGTGTTTCCCACTGCCCCCGACAAATGCATGCATATCACACTAGATGCGACAGCGATACTAAGTCCCAACCGACTTGTTTTAATCCCGGAGTTATCAATATGGGTATGTGTAAACAAATTAATTGCTACTAATACTTTAAATTGGAAAATTTGGATGGATGTGGAGATGTGGGGATATAGGTATATCTACTTATGTACTACTTCACGACAAAACTACTGTATGTATTTTTGGGAAATTTTAAATTACGCGGACAAAGTCGCGGGAAAAAGCTACGTAGTTATATAAGGTGAATTTAAATTAAGCGCGAAATTAAGGGCTGGCACCCATAAGCTAGAAAAATGTTTTAGAAGCAAAATAACAAAAATCGACACGCTACCTAGTTTCCGAGATATCTGGACCTGAACATTTAGAAAAACAGACATAAAACATTTTCTTGCAAGTACAAGTCAAAGCTTTCTTGGCGAACAACGTTTTACTATTAAAGTCACTGACGTCAACAATCAAAACTGATTAATCGATTTTAATAAAAAAATATTAATTTGTATGAAAAATCAAAAATAAAAACTAGCGGGTCGATTTCTTGAAAACTACTAAAGCCTGTCTTTGACCTATGCGCTTAATTTAAATGCACCTTTTATATATATATTTACTTTATATTATCTAAGTATTCTAATGTTATAAAGAGGAAATAATTGATTGTGTTGTTTTGTTTGTAAGGGAAAAACATAAAAACGACTAAATAGAATTTAAAACCTAGAAATCTATGTAACTTCAGGTAGGCTTCACCGATTTCACACTATTCACACTATAAAGTCCACTAGAAGCGCAGACAATATAACCTTATTTATAAAACAATCTCAAACAAAAACCAGAATGGCGTGCAGAAATTCCCGCCCCGCCAAGAACTCAAGGAGAAGGTTCTCAATTGGGTTGTATGTTTTCTTTAATGTTTGTATAAATAAATATATAGGAACTAATCTCACATATTGAGCTAGCCCCTCTGCAAGTTATTGAAACACCTAAAAACTCGGTCAGTTATGAAACGATTAAAAAAAACCTTATTATTTAAAAGGGTATGTTCCCAATTCCAATTGGTCCCATTGTCCCATTGTCCCATTTAAATTTCATTTAAATCGTAGTTCGATTAACGTCAGATTGTTATATTAAGTTAAAATGTTGGTTTATTGTTTTTACTCTGTTTTATTTTGATGTTTTGATTATTAAATAAACGATTATGTATCATAACGATGAATTAGCTGACTTAGAATATTATCGTTAAATTTAGGGTAGGATAAAAATGACAGGTCGTGCTGAAATTAATGGATGGAAAAAAAGGATGGGCCTCACTGAACGAAGCATAGTAGCGATAAAGCTTTTACTCAAACGTCGATTTTCTGTAAGAGTGTGGTACTTCCCCGGACGAATCGGCCCATTCATGCTACTAGCAAACACATAGATAAAAAATAATGCGTCTCTCTGAAGACTTCATACTTCTATGAGCAATAATGAAGTTTGCCGGTAGCGTGGCTCTACCACAACTAAAAATATACCTTTTTGGCTGAGTGGAAGACCCTAAGCATATGTATTATATGATAATTTTTCAGGCTACTCATGCGGATGGTCCCGCTGTGACTGTAACGGGAAGCTGGTCTGGGACGATATCGCGGGATACTGCGTCAAGTACGAGGAGTGCATCGCCTACCTCCCCGGCAAGAAGTTTCGCAGGCGAAGGCCGAGCCTACCCAAGAAGTCGAAGAAGCTGGTGCTTAAGGACGACGATGGGAATATCTAGACCTTCAAGTTGAATGACGTTGATGGAAACCTCTAGAATTCATGTTCATGAAAGATATGGACTGATAAAAAAATATTTTACAAGCTTTTTTGATACATCTTGTCTGTGTCTGCGTAATAAAAACTTGCCAGTTATATAATGACCCTTTCATTTTATCCTATGGAGTCGAAATAGTTGAAAGTCATTTGCGGTAGTGTATTTATTTTACATTCAAATCCAAGGACATGTAGTGCTTTTTTTGAAATTTCGCCATTGTAAACGAGCTATATTTTCATACAAAAGTCGCTCGAATAAGTGGTCATACTTTAAAAAATTGGTAGGTAATACGTGGGTAGGTATATAAATCCGTAAGGGTTGGTCATTGAGTTGACTTTGTTTTCAGAGATATCGTGTTTATAAGCTCTATACATGATACTGACTGAAACTAAATTGAGGATTATTAGTTTTTTTTTGTATGTATGTATGTTACTCCATAACTCTTAGACGAATTAACAGAATTTAATGAAACTTGGTAGATAATCAATAAGACGCACAGGACACAGGATGGGCTACTTAATATCCAGTTATGATAAGATGTGACCTCCATATAGATGTACGCGAACGGAGTCGCGGGCACAGCTAGTAAAAAATATAAATAAACTAAAAAGTACATAAGTAAAAAAGTATGGACATAGAGCGGCCTCACGCCACAGATCACAGAGTGCAGTATTTTCCATAGACCTTTGAGAGATCTTCAGTTTTCTTACGAATTCTTACGAATTTATGGACAGGACCACATTTCGGATGCATACGCCATCACTCAAATGTAACACATTGATTTATATTTTCGCTTTTAGGCACCGAGGTATTTTGGACTAAGACACAGCGGTTGATCGTGAACGCTGCCCGTCCATAAATTTTGGAATTTCTAATCTGAGATATATTTTTTTACCTGCACTCTGCGATACTTGCTCGTGACAAACTCATAGAATGGGATCCAATGAGAGTTTGAGTTCAGAGAGCGGCTTCTTGCTGGCTTAACATTGGCCCGGCCGGCGTCCCCCACCGCTCTTTCCAATAACTACACATAAGTCCTTGTGGTCTCTTATTTTATAATGGCAATGAGGATCGAAAATATGCCAAATAAGCCTCACGTCACTTATGGACGCCCCCTAAGTGACATCGTGGTATGTGTTTACATGGTAAGTGACATCGTCGCTCACGTTCCACACCTTAGACACGAGAGGAAAAAAGTTCTAGAAAAACGTATTTTTGTGGATCGCCAGACCTCAATCAAGCACAGATTACTAAAGAGTTTGATACTCGCATGTTAATTTTTTTCGGGCAGTTCTACCAATATGTAAGCTACGTCCGCAATCTAAATAAAATCACTTTAATATGGTATTATCGCATTATCGCATATATTACATTATTTTTACGCCTAACGTAACGAAAACTTTACAGTTTTCATGGTCGCAGGTAGACTAAGTTGACATTTTGACCTGCGACCATGAAAACTGTAAAGTTTTCGAAACGTTAGGTGTAAAAATAATATAATATAGGTACGCGTTAATACTGTATTAAATTGATTTTATTTAAATGTGTAATAATCGCGAAAACATCAGAAACCATTACGTCCGCAGTCTTATATTCTATCTAACACAGACATCTTTTCGAGATCTACATCTAGAATAAGAATATGACGTAAATTTTCATAATAGTCGCGTCTGCCATCTTGTATTCCGAAAATCACATCAATTTTGCGATTTATATCCCAAAAGCTACCAAAAATATTTGAATAAATATTCAGTCAGTTGACTATGTACCTAGTGCTGGCCTGGCACAGAATAAGTAGGTAGGTAATAGTCCCAGGTAATAGTACTAACGTAGTGATACTCGTGAATTGTCATTTTTCTAGTATTTATGAATGCTACACCTACATGACATAACTTAGGTAGGAATAGCACAACCGAAGATGCAAAAAAGAACAAAATTTTAAATATAAATGCATTAAGTAGAAGATTACAATAAAAGTATTATTATATGATTAATACGACTACGATTTTCTACGATCGAAGTTGGATACGAAGTGGAAATTTGAAAGGCCCGCGGCGATGGCGTGATGTCCTGCTGTTCTAGGTACGTTGTATTGTACTTGTCAGCTCCTCGTGTCCGCGGCTGAATTTGGGTTATTATTGCAGATACGCGATAATCATGGGATGCGATAGATGGAAAGCATGATTAGACAGAAAATGGGAGTTAGCCACTTACACTTTTAGCGCCCTCACCGCGTGGAGGTACTCGCAGCTTATCAAGGCAAATGTAACATTTGCCGGTAATAATTAGTTAAAATAAAAAAAATTAAACACTTAAAGTAAACTTTAGTGTGGATTAGCGGCGTTAAGTTCACCAATGTACCATCATTGGTGAACTTAACGCCGCTAATCCACAACCACACACAACAAAACAAAAGAAAGAACTAGGTAAAAATTGGTCATCTTCGAAATGCCATAGCTTGGCTTTTATAAATAAATATATGTATACGGACAAACCACACAGATTGAGCTAGCCCTAAAGTAAGTTCGAGACTTGTGTTATGTATGAGATACCTACTAACCGAACGATGCTATATTTTATAACAAATACATATATAGATAAACATCCAAGACCCAGGCCAATCTGAAAAAGATCATTTTACATATTGACCTGACCGGGTATCGAACCCGGGCACCGGGCACCTTCTTGTCGCAGGCTGGTGTGTTAACAACTGCGCCACGGAGCTCGCCAAAATAGAGTTAACAGGGATTATGCTGAAATTGTAGGTAATATAAATGTAGAAAACATCGTTTGCAAAAATGCATAATTTGGCCTTAGAGAGAAAATAATGAAAAAGTCCTAACATTTCGAAGTTTTCCACAGCTTCCACAGGTGTTTCGAAGTTGCAAATTTAAATTCACACTATGCTAACAGACCCATACAACATACAAAAAAAAATGCAGAACTACCTACATCACGCTTTTGTAATATATCCGACGGCCTATATATTTGAAATCGTGAAATCAGAATCCCTAATGCAATCCAGTATTGCAAGACACAAAGAAAATAAAAACGAAAGACATAAATTTACTTCCGCGGCATCGGCAACTTTGTATAGGAAGTAATTTTTTTTACCTTTTTTCTTGCAATTCCGACGAGGGATTTTGATTCCAAGATTTCATTATAGCTCAGAGGTTCGAGGTCAATCTGTATGGTAAGGTCCCACGGTATGTTACTCCAGGCCAGCTGTTGAGCTTTTACACAGCTCAAGTCCGCTCCTGTGTGGAGTATTGTTTCCATCTGTGGGATGGATCCGCCCGCTATTATCTCGAAGCCCTGGAAGCTATCGACAGGCGTGTCAGAAGACTCGTTGATGATGAGTTGCTTACGGCAGAACGGGTTTAGAGCCTCGGACACCACCGATTAGTAAGTTAGCAAGTAAAAATACTTTATTGCACCACAAAGATACATTTTAGTGTGTTTTACATGCTGCATTTCGATGAGTGTGCAAAGGAACTTCACGATCTTATCCCCCCCCCATCTCCGGACAAGCCGTGAACGACAGGGATGGAAATGCCCACTGTGGTCGATATTCCTGCTCATCCCACCTCTAGATTCGCCTCCTCCTTCATTATGCGAACCGCGAAGAAATGGAATTCCCTCCCCGCGTCGCTGTTTCCCGACTCGCTCGATTTAGGGATTTCCAAGGCAAGAGTGAATAGGCATTATTTCACGTGTACCACCGTAGACCTCATCGTTGCTTCTCGGCAAGATAGAGGTTAATCGGACTCAAATTCTTTAAAAAATATATATATGTAAAGAAATTGCAAGTTCCGGAGATAAAGTTAAGACGACTCAGGAAACGGGTAAAATAAAATAACCTATTAATGACTCATTAAAACTACAAGTTACAAGTTCATAATCAAAAGTTTGAGACTGATCTTACAGTTGTTGAAGATGTTTTTACTTATATATTCCAATCAAGACAACTGCGTCGATTCAGTCATCGTCTCAAAGAGCTAAAAAAAATTGGAGTACGTGATCATATACCAGAATGTAACGATACTCAAATTTTTGAGCATGTAACACCCCAAACAATTATCGACACTTATAAAGAATTAAACCTAATTAAAACTGGGGATTTATGGGATATTTCCCGCGAATGCGTTGTTACCAAAACATTTCCAGATTTGATGAAATGCAAGATTATACCTTTGCAAAAAGCGGGAAGTAAAGTCGATCCTACCAACTTTCGGCTCTTATCAATCCTGCCGATACCGGTACTAATAGTACAATATTTGAGAAGTTAATTTTCAAACAATTAGTTACCTACTCTCGAATTTCAATAAAAAATAACTTCGTGCTGCATGTACTGGTGGAACCAAACCAAAGGTTCGTATTCGGTATAGGGTTCGGTGGAAAATCCTATTTCGGCGGGTCTATATCACTATAGTAACAAGTTCCGAGAATTGTGGTAAACAGTACTGAAAAAAGACAATACTGAACAGGAAAGACAGCTCATTCAATCCTGCTGCAATAAACATCTTTGTTTACCAGAAATGCTCATTGCAATTACAGTACAACAGTAAGACACACGCCATGCAAAAGACTTTACTAGTTATATTTTTTACCACATTTGTGATTGTTGTTCAATGTGCTTATTATGGAAAAGTGGGCGAGCCGGGCTGCTTGTCTTATAATAAGACTTGTAAGTAATTATACCTATTCTTCTCCTTCGTCGAACTGAAATTATAGAGCTTATATGATACCCATCAACAGTGATTAAAATTGTATAAATTATTATACTAGTTTGTCAGACGTTCATATATAAATGAACGTCTGCAAGTATACACTACAAACTAGTAAGTAGTTTTATTTTTCTACAACCTAAAAGCTCACTCTATTGCGTCTATACATGTCGGGATTTATGAGGGTAATTTAAGCAGCGACTTGCCCATAGAGAGCCAAAAGGACGGAGTCTACACCTAGCGTGTTGGTGGGCGTTGGTGGATACCATAGATTGCCCATTTCCTCGAATTCCGTCTCGTAGTTGCTGCTTACTTTTCCACAAATTGACTGGGACGTTCCAGTTATAATGCACAAACATAAAGCAGTCTTTGAGTAGCATCTCGACGTAAACAAAGTCGCGGGCATAGTTTATAAATATTTAGGGCAGTGTCAGCGGTGTCAGCGCAAGAGCTAAATTTAGCGTGGGCAAGACATGATTGACAAGGCCCTCTGTGGCCTGGGCTTGCAAATCAGAGGCTTCCCTAAAAAATAACGATCTACACGATGCGCGAGGCCCCCGCGAGGCATATGGCTCTGATCGTAGAGCCAACCAAAAGGACCCATTTCAACAGAAATATAAATCTGAATGATTATTAATTTTCAGGTGTTACAGAATGTCCAGAGCACATGCATCGCGTAAACAGCGAGTGCAGACCGACGCCATCACAGCGGACGTGCGAGGAGCCGGTCGCAGTATCCATGGGACTCATCTGCGACTGGTCGCGCTGCGATTGCGATTTTCCATTCGTGCTACATGTGCAGTCTGGATACTGTTTCCTTTATGAAGATTGTCCATGAAGAATTAAGGATTTATTAAATTATTGCATAGTTAATATTGTTTAATTTCTTAACCTCCGACGCAATAAGAGGGGTGAATTAAGTTTAACTGATATACATATGTGTGTGTCGCCGTAAACTGGTGACCCGATTTGGTCGGACGCGAGTTTTTTTAATATTTAATGCAGCAATGGTTCAGAAATGGTTCTTAGACACGTCAAGTAGGTTCACCTATTAACAAGATAAAGGTATAGGGAGTTTTGTGTCGCAGGTTGTTCAAAATTAATCCTGACTCCAATATCATTACATTCGAGTTTTGGGTCATCATCATTTCGACTAGGTGTCACGGTCAATCGACCATGCACACCTAGTGCCAGAGTTCTGCCTTCCGAAGCACGGAAGAGTTTTGGGTCATCTCCATAGATGACTCGGTCGCAGTGTCCATGGGACTTAGGTATCTGCTGCTCTGCTGGTCGCGCTACCATTGCGATTTTTCCTTCGTTCTGAATGCGTAATAAACCACTGGATAAACCACAGCTAAACGCTAGCCAATTTAGCTACGTTATACTTGCACGCGAACATTCTTTCACTGATTGTTTAATTTCATATGTGTAATAATAGGTTATTATTTCATATTATGGAAGAAATCGTCACGTTTACTAGTCAGGGGCCGTTTATCTATTACGTAACACATCAGCCATTTTTACCCCCTCCCCCAATTGCTAGCAAAAGACACCACTTTCCAAAAAAATAATGGCTAGGCTAGACATAGATATTAATGCGAATCTGAAAGCAGTGTTCTTTTTTAAACTTTCCCGCTTTAAATACATAATTTGTATATAAACAGGACTTTTAATTTAAACCTTTTAATTATTTGTTTCCGTTGACGTTTCAATGGAGTTACATCCATTGTAATCGCAACGAGACTGTTCCGACCACGACGGAGAGCTGCAACAGGACTGTAACAAATAACAAAAAGGTTCACGCTAAGTCCCGTTTACATACATAATTATCTAAAAACAACGTTCTGAAATCTTTCTAGGAGGATAAAACAACCATTCCATTCGATTCCCAATGGGCACTATCATATGACGCGACCAGAATTTTCCCCTCACGTTACGACCTCAATATGTCTTCAATTTATTGCATCGCTTACGGTTCTCTGATAACATCGTGATTGAGTTTACTTCGTGTCGGAAAATATTTGATGGAGATGTTTTCGGACATCGGATTGTCTGAGTTTCTTCGACGAAATTTTGGAACGTGATACACAAGAGCCTAAAACACCTGCTAAAGTCCATACATAGCTTTAAGGTAAAAAACTATTGCACTGATTAAGAAGGTATTTTATCTCCATATTTAAAAATATCATCACCTTCTGCCACATAAGTAAATAAGGTTGAAATTGCTGTTAATTTTTAAATAGTACCTAATAGGAATTTTATAGACGACCGTACATACCCTATCACCAGCAGTGGGAATAGTAGAAAGTTCAATTGCCGACTGATAATGTGAATGAGATGGGACAGCTTACGTATTTTTTAATCTGATCCAAAATTAGCATGAATAAGCAATGTTTACAATAAGTATTTTAGAATTTTATCATCACAGGCATAGGTTTCTAAGGTTATTGAGACAAATAACGTGGTTTCATGTAAAAAACTTGTTTCAGGTACACTGGCCACTGCCCTATGCTCAAGTTTCGTTTCGGAAAATGTTACGGGGACAACACAAGGCAAATTCTCAGAGAAATTCGATCCAAAGGACTGTTCAAGTAAGATTTGATGTTCTTGCAGTTATATTATTTACTTAGATTATAGTAGCGCTTCAAAAGCGCGGCTTAAAGTCCTTACTAATATAATAAAAACAACAGGAGTGCAGAAAAAGACATTGGATCTAGAAAAAATACTGTTCTAGAAGGAACTTTAGTAGAAACGCGAAGGAGCACGTGAGAAAAAGCAGTGTAGTAAACCTTTCTAGTTATAACGTTACTTCTAAGACGATACGAGATGAGACGATATAACACGGATAAAACTTTTCGCAGTAAACCGCTGGAGTACCGCAAGGGCGACAACTACGAACTGGACAACATGCCGCGCTATGAGAAACCGCAGAGAGACATCTACGACGGTCTACACAATCGACAGCCAGCTTATATGACGGGCTACACAGGCTATGTTCCCGGGATGAACTTCAGGTAGATATTTCTTTTACTAGCATTACATGAAGGAAGCTAGATTGTGGAAATGATGCGGAGATACTGAATGACAGACGGACGGATTGCGGAATGATAGTCTTTACATCAAGATTGAAGATGGTCTGACATACTCGACTCTCGCTTCCGCGTGTGTAGCTCACATTAAGTCAGGTGCGAGAAGTTGAGTTCTGGTTTTTACATAAATATTTTCAGATTGTGATATTCCACATACATACATTCCTTTTATATACCTATACCGCAAAAGAAATAAAATATAAATTAAACCTATTCGTTGTAAACGAAAAATTTTACGTTACGTCCAAGTTTGCATGCGCCAAATCTAGCAAATTTTCTGAGAATCAAATAGAATTCAAATACTTTTGAGAATCCACCACATCTAGAATTAATCTACGACGAAGCTTGTTGTGAATTTACGCACACTTTGACAAAGGATTAATTACCTAAATGCTTTTTTTATTATTTCTCTAGATATGGCAAATCCTACGGCCGAGCGGCAGACGACTGCATGACGGACTTCACGGAACGCCAGCGCGATTTGCGACGCAAAGCAGACCTCAACAAAACATACACCAGGTCCAAAAGTGCGCCCAAGATGGAGACGATCCACTCGCGAGACGAAATACGGCGTGATCTTAGTCGGTTTAGGGAAATCAATAAGTACAAAGGTACATAAAATTTTATCCTTATTCATATTTAATGTTATTATCCATGCCGGTCAGGGAGAGAGCCAACTCAAAATATACCCAGCTGTCTCTTATTACACAGATAGTAAAAGCCGATCGAGGGAATGGACGAAAATCTGAGAAATAATGTGTTTATCTATCGTTTCGGGCAATATTTTAATGAATTTATTAACTTTTACAAACAAAAATGTTAACATAGATACTAATGACATCATTTTGGCAATCGACCCTGTTGATCACTTGATTAATAACTGTAAAAGGGTGTGAAACGTTAAATTGCTCTCACAAATTGTTTCTTTAGATATAGTAATCAAAGTTAAACAAAATAATTACAAGATATAATTGTTATTGCTTTTTATTTGAATTATTAATTCACAGTCTCACAAGGATCAATAATAGGACCACTACATTTTATACGCATTTTCTTTTTCAGAAAATATGATATCACCAGAATTTCCACCGATAGCTGGCTACACCGGCCACATACCAAGAATAAAAGGATCCGAAGCCTCTTTGAGCCAAAGATATCACTGCGCAGCGAAACGGGGACTTGAACTCATAAAAATCGAGAAAGAAAAACGCAAAGAACTACAAAACGCGGATGCTAACATAAAAGCTATTCTTAAAAACCCCGAGAGGAAGTATTCCTATTGGAACTGGGGATAGCATACAGGCAGAAGAATGTTCTTTACCAAATGTAGATGAGCATTCTTCTATAAACCTATCAGTATTTTGTTGAATCTGAATGTTATACAAAACAAAGTAAGTACCGCAGCTGATCTTCATATAAGGCGCGCTCATTATGGCACTCATAGATATCGTTAAGGTGCATCGTGGACAATCGTAGCCGCGTGCGATCAATCGCTTCCGAGGTCTCCGATTGACGGGCCATATGCGTTCGTCGCCATAGGTACATTTTTATAATCTGACTATTGTCGCATCGGTCGCGCACGTCAGTCGCAAGCGGTTAACCGCACGCAGCTGCGATTGGCCGCGATGCACGGAAGTGTTCCTTTACGGACACAAAATCTTAAATGAATTATAGACATTTATATTACAGTGAGCCACATATCTAACGTAGAATCTGGCAGGCACGGTAGTGCCTATGTCAAGTCGAGCAAAAAAGCGGCAAGGCCGTACCGTCCTTTTCTCGATCAATTTTACATCAAAAATGTTTTACGGTAAGTTTGGCTTCGGTATTTCTTTGTCTTGTGTACCAGCTTCCAGAGAAGTGATAGATGAGCAATAATTTGGATTGTGTTTGTTGACGGACAGCAATAATTAATGTGCAATACGAAACAGATGTAGAATTAAATGTTGTCTTCATTCTGGTTTTGAATATTTCTGATGGTACATTCACACTGAAGTTATCTTTTGATAGAGCATTCTGGAGCAGAACATTATAATATTAATTTCTTCACGTTATTGAGTTTGAGTAGAACACCAAACGCTGTTGTACACGCGGGCTACTTTTAGGACGGACAAATAGCGATTTTATGCCAGCATCGTCGCGTTTTGCGTCGTTGATGTTTGGAAGGGAGGTGAAGACGCTTAACTAAAAAGCAAAACGTCAAGCTACCTCCAAAAAAATCGAGGACCGTGGATGTATATTGTTCAAAAATGAATCACTTCGGTGTGAATGGACCATAACAGCTTATAGGCATTCAAAGAGTATTGGAACTATACTTCTAATTTGTCAATGCTGAATGCTGCTTATCACTTATAGAGTTTTATATAATACGATGATGATGATGAAAATACGTGGTGGCACTTCCGGTCCCATAAGCTGTTATGATAAGGTCGTATCAAACAGTACAGATTAAATGGTATTCTATGACATTTCACTATCCATGGACAAAGAATATACAACGTGATTTTGAACCACTGAGCTATATTGGAATCTCGGAATCAGAATCTCTAATGGAATACAGATTTACAAGAAAAAAGCTGTTTAATGTCACGGAACTGTACTTGTCTGGGAATATAAACGCAGGCAATTCATTCCACACCTTAGCTACTCGAACCAAAAAGGAACTGTTGATCAGTATCTTGACCTGACCGGAGTTCAAACCCTGCGATTTAAAGGCACTTGCGGTGCCACTGAGCCATAGAGGTCGTCAAGATCTAAAGAGATTAAATGTCTTATATTTATTAAATCTCTTTGCAAACCACAAGGAGCCATTCATATACAATAATAAAAATCGACTGAGTACAGTCCGGACTGGCTACCGTCTGGTGCCCGAACTGAAAAAACTCTCTCTCTCTAGAGGGGAGAAAGAGAGACAACATCTCATCGCACCTGACGCTTCAATTCTGTCTTATGGAGGAATGCATTCCAGAAACCCATTATTTCAAATCCATTATGTAAATAAAAACTTTTCAACATACCACTGTTAAAAATAATATATCAATTGTTATTATTTTAAGTATTGAGTTTAGAAATAAAAGATACATATAGTTAAATAAACGATTTGTTTTATTTCTATCTGTTATATAGAAAATATTTTTGCCAATATAATATCTTAAAGTTAACAAGGAACTAAATATAAAACAGATTTTTGTACATGTAGAATTATTATATACGGCCTGCAAAAGTCCATATACAAGTTGCGTTAAAAGTCGTGTGTAGCTACTAATACCATTTAAAAATAACAGCAATTTCAACTCTAAAAATATGGCATAAGGTTCAAGATATTGGTAAATATACAAGCTACATTTAAATTAAGCGCTAATATTTTAAGGGCTGGGTCCCATAGGTCAAAGAAATGCTTTAGTAACAAATTTTAAGAAATCGACATGCTAGATTTTTTTTCATAAAAAAATATTATTTTTTTATTAAAATCGATAAATAAGCTGTTTTGATCGTCGAGGTCAGTGACCTAGTATCCATAGTAGATAATAGTAAAAAGTTGTTGACCAAGAAAGTGTTTATTTGTACACAGGGTGTTTTTTTTAAATATTTTATTTTGCCGATTTTTTTTATTTTGCTTCTAAAGCATATTTCTAGGTTATGGGAGTCAGCATTTAAAATATTTGCGTTTAACTTAACTAATCAGTGCAATCGATTTTCTTCGACTTTTGCAGGTGACCGCACATTATTTATAAAAACGGGTCACTCACGTGCTATTTCGTCGGGATTACTTCGGGACGGGAATGGTCAGTGGTGTCATCCTCAGCTACCTTAACTGTCCGGTGGTTACAGGTAGCATCGGGTACGCGCCCTCGGCCTCCCGAGCTGCTATTTACTTTTCCCCCATTCATCCGAGTGACTAGTATCCCAATACGTTTCATTCCCTTCCCAAATCCAACAAATTCCTAACCTTCCCCAGCTTACAAATGCTTGCGATGGGCAGCAGCGTAGGACGCACAAGAAGCCAAAGAAACTGCGCTCGCCAACCAGCCCGCCAAGCGTGGTGAGTTTGGTAATATCCTCCCATGGAACGAGGAATCCTTGGGAAAGGCCCTTGTCCAGCAGTGAACTTGATGAATGACTTCGGGACCCTACGCCGCGCTTCCTGCCCTCCTTGAACATGGCTCCAGACTAGTCCGAAACTATAGTCAGCAATCCCCACGAAATAGCACGCGCGTGACCCGTTTTTATACATAATTCGTATTATTATAAAACGAGAACTAATTTTAGTAGCTGGTTTAAACCATTATCCGACTAAAAAAAGGCGACACTTATCACTTGACGTTTGGTCAACTGTCATTGTCAATTTGTTTTGGTCGAATAATGGTTAAAACCAGGTACTAAAGTAAGTCCGCGTTTTATAATAAGACTGAATGTCTTTATCTCACGTTAATATAAATAATATAATTATTATGTAGTGTAAAGTTCAAAAACTGGCTTTAGTCTTAAATTAGTCTTAACCTAAATATTGTCATGTTTTACACGACTAATAATATTAATTGAGAATTATAAAACTATAATATATTTAATAATGATAAGGCACTTTAAAAATACAGTAAATCTCAATAATATTTCAATATAAGACATATGCACCATTTTTTTGGGATAATTAGTACGAGAACCACTTTTCCAGACTAACGGACAAACATACTGAGCGGTCCGAGGCGGCGCGCAATTACAATACAAAGAAGGAAATTGTGTTCTCTTTACACTATTACATTTCATATTTGGAATCTGAATGGAATAAACACAAGATACAGTTATGTATACAAACGGGACTTAGCACGAACATTCAGCGGTTAACATAGGTTATATATAATTCACGCGGGGAAATCGCGGGAAAAAAGTTTAAAATAAAAAAAATTCTCACCTAACTTACTCGTAGGTCCTCACACCAATTCGCAATGGCCTGCGGTTCGTTGTTCACTGCTGTTTTATTAAGTAATTACTTATTCATAACATTGCGCATCACTTATTCGTTACAAAACGTTTTAGGCTCAACGCAAACGACCGACTATCCGTAACACATTTTAGTCTGTGAAAATAGAACCTATGCAATCATATGCAGTAACGCACACGACGCGCCATAAAGACTTTTGTGCGCCGCAGACTCGAACAGAAAAAAAGTGTGTTGTCTGCGTTTGGCCTTAGGCCGAGAGGGACGAAGCAATACATGAGAAACGATCGGAGATATCGTCGTCGTTGTCTCTCGTCAGTGACAGAATTCAGGATACCTAGTATAATAGGCGCTTGAAGATGATAAAGTTGCCATATTAAAGGCTGTTAATATGCAAAGGATCTATTAGAACATATAATTTGCAAACATGCTCACGCATTAAATTCAACCATCTTACCAGATCTTTGATCGACTCCGTCTATTATAATAGGATTATCATCATCCGTCATCGCTGAATCATTAAAATCTTTTTTTACCTCTTTCACATCATTCTCTTCTCGACTACTCAATTCTTTTTTGTCACTGGCAAGTTCTAACATGAGCGTTTCTAGTTTTTGAGCTTTCCGCGTTTCGTTGTGGGTGATTAGCGCGCATAGGTGTTCTGTTAAGAGTTCCTTCTTCTCTTTCTCCTTTTGTAGTTGGATCTTGGCTTGCAGAAATTCTTTTTCCACCTTTAGGTAGTGCTTTCTGTAAAATAGAAAAAAAATATACATTACAAGACTTGGAGTTTTACGTGACTTGAGTTAGGTATACTCTAATTCAAACTTAATGGCGGCTCGGATATTAGCTACGAGCGCAGATGAGCGCAGGTACAGGCGTGTGTCCTATACGAACGTCACTCACACACTCTCTCACTATGATGACGTCGGGGAACGAAAAGAGCGCGCGGGGTATGCGCCGCCGCCCGCTCTCTCTTTATCGCTGATACCTTACATTGTGTACTGCGCATCCACCTGCGCGATGTTCCGAGCCGACAAAAAGTTTGCATCAGAGTGTACAAAGAAATTTATATTCCAGAAACGAATGATGCACCGAGAAAAAAATATGTAAACAACGCAGGTAAACAGGCACGCCGCCTACCCGATAATACGGGTTGCCGTAGCCTGCAACACCAGGGTTGCCATTAGCGCGTTCCTAAACCTGAAGAAATTCTAAACACCTTTTTTGAAGATATGTGGGGAAAAACAGACATAAGGGGTCCGTGCAGGCTGGCGACGAAAGAGATCCTATGCTATCCCACTGCTTGACAACGAAAGGAGGTCCTTGTCAAGCAGTGGGACAGCAAGGAAAAAAGGTCAATAAAATTAGACATAATACAAAAAGGGCTTTGCAGTTTTTTTATCATAGGTACTGAGATTTTTTAGTATATTGTTGTAAATATTCAATCTTCCATGCCTAGGCGTAAAGAAAAAGCGTAGAATGTAACAGCTGCTTCGTTTCTCACGCAAATGGTACAAGCCGATCGCAAAACATGTTTGTAGGCGATGCGGCCAGCAACCCATCACTATTTTCCCGATTTCCATCTGTGCGCCCACCAGTGATAGTGTGTACGTAAATATAAAAAAATAACTGATTAATTATAAAAGAGAAGACAGGATTCAAAATCCTTAGTATTTTAACTCGATGGCTGTGAAGCAGCAATAGAAGAGAGTAGAAGAGAGTCTGTTGGAAGATAATGAATACACAAACTTACTCTGCATCAGCGTAACTGAGACAAGCGGCGTCGATCTTCTTCCTTAGTACAGCAACATCTTGAGAGAACTGCCCGTCTAAAACTTGAAGCTCTTTCTTGATTTTCTCCAGTCTTATCACCTCTTCCTCCGTTTGTTTTGTCCTGGAAAATTTACAACAGACTTAACGTAATATTTAACCATGATTGATATACCCTATAACCTAACCTAATCATTACACAAATCAACAATTGGGATTAATGTCCGATTATTTCAGCTCCACATTACATATTGCTTAAACTTTGCGAGGTTTATGGCCGCCACAATTTGAAATAAATTATTTGAAGAAAAACTGAGATGTTATTTAAAACTTTGTCGTGTGAAGCTTTATTTTATAAAATATACCTAATTCAAACATTCTTCCTCTTTTCGTGTCGATTGGCTTAAATAAATTAAAATCAAATTTTGTCCCTCCAGTATGTGACGACTCTAATACCACATTCCATCGCTGAGTATAGGACGTGTATTATGCAGCTGGTTGGGCACATTGGGCACGAGAGAAAGTGCAGCATAGTCTGATCGACTTGACCACAGTGACATCGAGCTTCGGTTATTCTTACATTTAGGGTAGCTGTACAAAGTTGCTGTTTTTGCCAAGAAGTGGCCAAGTGCGAGACGGACTCTGTAGTGTCAAGAATAGATAATAAAAAATCAAACAATAAAATAGGTAGTAAAGCTTTACTTTTCTGTTTGCTGTCATCCCTGTTTTTTTTGCTCATTATTTATTTTAAAATTCAGAGACGTATGGCCTATAACAGCTAGCTAGCTGTTATAGGCCATACGTCTCTGAATTTTAAAGTTAGTTAGTTATTTTAAAAGGACCGACAGCTTAACTTAGTGATGGAAGTTGGGACAAATAAATAATAAAAAATATATAATCAAAAAATACAAATCATAAAAAAAGCTAATGTAGTACTAGTATTCATATTATAATCTGACTAGAACACTTCTTCACTGTTTTAAGTTTTGGCTGAAAACACTATCCAAAATTCATAAAATATTTGACTTAGGTTAATTACCATATTGGTTTGGTGATAAGATGAAAAAACTTAGTATATTTGGAGAATTCAACCATGCCGCGGACTTTCACAGCACCATGCCATCGAAACTGAGAGTAGACTGATGTAACAGCATCACTGATAACAGCCTACTCTCGACTGATAAGAGATATTTCAATTTCATACTTTGGTGACAAATCCAAATATTTTTATCAAATGGTTTGTTATAGAGAAATAACAGTAACTTCCTCTTATTAAATTAAGAAATAAAATACTATGGTGAAAAAATCCATGCTGCAGATTGGTCTCTGTAGACCTAATTTTGGTAATTATGATGAAATTTTTCACCGTATTTTATTGCTTAATTTAATATGAGTTTATCAGAGTAGCATGGTATTATATGCATGGTTGTAATAAAAATGTAACATCTTATCTACGCATATTTAAGTAGATATTCATTTAATTTACACAAATATTTGTCTGCAGTAATCTAAACCTACTCAAAGAGGGCTTTTTTGCTTTTTGAGATGTGTTTATCATCTGAAAAAGCAAAACGTCCACTGCTGGACATACCCTCCCTAAAGAATTTCCAAGGAAGCGGCCTACATATGTGTGTGTGTGTGTAATGCAATAGTAAACTTCAAATAGTAAATTTATCAAACATACCTATCAGCCAATGCTTTAGCCAGCATCTCTTTCCTCTTCTTATTCTGTTCTTCCATAATCTTCTGCTTGAGCTGCAATTCCTCTAACTTGACCTTATGCGCGCCCAACTCATCCTCCGTATAATTCTCAACACCTCTCACTATATCCGGAGCGTCTGTTCCATTCTTCATGACTGTTTCTTCTTCTTCAACTTCTTCATTTAAATTTATATCACTTAATTCTCCATTATTGTTTGTATCATCATTTTCGTCGCTCATATATGAAGGTGGGGTTTTAATACTGAGCTTGCATTTCTCAAAATTAAAGTCTATTGCTTCATCTGAAGTTTGTTTGGTTAGTGGTGGTAGTGTGTATTGGTTCGGGAATCTTTTGGGTCTAGATCCAATTTTCTCAATTTTTTTATATGATGATGTGTTTATTTGTGTAGCTGGAAAATAATTTGTTAGTTACTTAATGCAATGATTGAAATTAGATTTGAGTCTCCAGAGTTCTGCCAAAGGTTTTGGTTAATTTTGGCATAAAGATTGAATTTTAGAGACAGTTTCTGTTTCAGCACCTTCGGCTTCATCCAAACAAGTCGGGTGAATTGGTGTCGCGGCACGCTTCTATAGACAGCCCAGTCTAGTAGTAGGTGATAACTTTGTATGAAAGTGTGGACTTTGTTAATTTTTTGGGGTTCCGTACCTCAAAAGGTAAAAAGGAAACCTTATAGGATCACTTGGTTGTCCATCTGTCTGTCTGTCGGTCTGTCAAGACCCTTTTTCTCAAGAACGCGTAGAGGTATCAAGCTAAAATTTATATCAAATACTCAGGTCTACTGTCCCTTGGAGCTGTGAAAAAATCGAACTTCTAGGCCAACGCAATCCAAAGATACAGCCGTTAATGCCGCAAATTTTCGTGTTTTTTCGACATTCGCAAGGGAATCATAACCTACAGGGTACTTCCCGTGAACACAGAATCTTGAAATTTGGTATGAAGCAACGTCTTATAGCACAGATATAGAAAAATTGCGAAAAGTATACATTTTTAGTTACATCAAATGATAAAAATATTTTTAATAATTTTTAACTTGTTATAGAATAACAGTACCCTTTGTGCACGAGTCCGACTCGCACTTGCCGATTTTTTATTAATATGATTTATCTCTCTATCTATGGTGTCAAATATTGTGGAATATATCACATAATAATATTAGATTTTTCACACATTTATATAAGGTTTGGTTTCAGATTCGGCTGAAACTTAGGCCAAAGGTTTCTGTGGTTTCGGCAGAATACTCCATTACAATCAATCTATATTAACAGACTGCTTATGGTAAACTAAAAGTTAATTGATAAACTAGTTATCATATTATGGCATCCGCTTGGTGCCACCAGTCCACATACTATGACTAATACATTAAAGCACCACCCACACAAACAAAACAGAACTGCAGATTTTTTATAAAAGTTTATAGGTCACGGTGAACAATCTTAAGAAAAAGTATTTGTATGAGTTTATGAAATAAGTTTTTATAATAAAAAAATAAAGCAAAAGGCATTGAGCTCCAAGCTTTGAGAGGCATGTTAAGCGAATGGTCCTGGCTGTCATCATATGATGGCAGATGTTAAACTATATCTCATGCCTTAGAGATACCAGTGTTGGCCACTAACACCAAAAAAAATAACAACATTGTAAATATTTAAATAAACTAACAGTCTACTGAGGTTTCTTGAACACATTAAAGGAGCAGAAGCTATTACTCAATGAAAGAAATTGTGAGAACTAAATTAACAATGCATTGTTTTCATTAAACAGAATAGTTGCTAGTGTTGCTACACAAATGAGATCATATATGTGTTTGTTTATTATCATTAGGAAAAAACAAATAAGTTCTTCTTAAAGAAAAATAGGTACTTATGTAGTTTTAGTTTTGTCCGATTTCTCAAGTTTTCTTTCTAAATAAAGTATTAATTTGTCACCACTATACAGTTAAAGCACGTTGTTAAAGCCTACATAACAGTAAATTCTCGTTTGTCTTCCTTTACCTTTACTATGCAATCCACAGTTAATTATCTCAAAAACACAAATCTATGGCTACAGTTCGCTTTGTCTTATGACTGGGAACATTACACTGGACTGTCGAATTATTAATGAGCTATAGTTTCTAATAGAAAATCAGGAAGATAGCGATTACGAGAACGATAAGTTAGGAGAAGAGAACTTTAACTTATCTCACCGTTATCTGACTTAATACTGCCGGATTTAATTCTCTCTAAATCTTCTTCGCTAAAACCGGTAAACGTAGAAGACATTTTGCACGATTTTTAATAGAAGATTCATTCAAATATTATTTACAAAAGTGTTCTTATACACTTATACACAGGATATTGTCGATAAGATTGTCGACGTCGACGTGACAATTAGTGAAATGACGTAAAATTTAATGACATTGACAGCCATAAGATATTTTTATCAGAAAATACACACTAGGCAAAGGAAGTTAAGAAATCCCTTTACATCCATTGCTTCCCCCATGTAAACAATGCATAATAATAATTGTGTCTATGATAATGTAATGATATTTATTTGATTTGACAGTGACATCTAACAACGCTTAGTAACCGCCAAGCATTTTTCGAGGTTAATTTGTGAATTGTAGCCAAAAAGCTTAATTTTTATTGTTTTTCGCCAAAAGTAAAGGTAACTTAAAATTTATTTCCATTTATTAAACAGTGTTTTTCGTTTTATCCAATTTATAACGTGAATTTCCTTACAGGAGAAGAAAACATCGAAAATGGCGGCGGCTATGCCTATCAACCCCAAACCATTCCTCAACAGCTTGACTGGAAAGTCAGTGTTAGTTAAATTGAAGTGGGGTCATGAATACAAAGGTCTGCTAGTATCAGCCGATGGTTACATGAATCTCCAGCTAGCTAACACAGAAGAAATTGTTGATGGTTCGTGTACAGGTTAGTTTTGGCATTGTTTTATTCTCCTTTTTGTATTTGTTTCAACATTCGATTACACTACTATCAGCTGCATCTGTAAGATATTTTCAGCCAGAATGCAGCTGCAGCATTGTAGCATATTATTTGCTTCGGTAAACACAAAACTATCAATTAATATTCTCACTAATGTCTAAAAATCTAAAGCTATTTCCATTAAAGCTGCTACATCTTGTCCAGCGGATAAACAGAATTCTCAAGATCTCAAAATTCTCTCTTCTTATAAACAAGTAAAAACAATATTGATTTCTTTTTCAGGCAACCTTGGAGAAGTCTTGATCAGGTGTAACAATGTCTTATATGTTAGGGGCTCAGAGGAAGAAGATGAAGAAGGAGAAATGAAGGAATAGTTTAGTTTTATCTAGTTTAAGTTACTATAATGTGTTTGCTTGTCTGGGTACTTTGAATGAAACAACTTTCATCCAACTCTCCAAAGTGTTGACTTTGTGATTTAGGTAATAAGAAACAATTCCATAAACTGTGTCTTTAATTTATTCCTCTTTAGTCAATCATCATACTCCATACAGCTATTTGTTTTTGATGTGAAACATCTTTAACAGTATCGTTGGAAGCTAATCAAACTGTACTCGCCAATGCACCTAATTCCTTGGTAGAAGCCCTTGTCCAGCCGTGGACACTTTGCTGCTATATTTATTTAAGGTTCACAACAGGTCACAATCACAACACGGTACAAATTAAAACAAATCAGCACAACAAAGTGGACCGCAACCCAAAAATGTGCATACACAGCATGACAATTATTGTAAACAAAGTTAAATACACAATACAGAATAAAATATTTTTTTTATAAGTATAGTACAGTCGACAGCACGTCAAGTTACCCTGTTTGAACTTTGGACCGTGCGAAAATTTTGTTCCGCGCTACGTGCGAATGAATACAATATATTTTTGTCGTTTCGTCTCATGCGCAGAGCGGATGACGTAGGCATCGTCGCGCCCGTCGAACGCTTGTGTGTGTATAATAATTCATGCTTGTGCGTGTGCACCGCGTATGCGCGCAAGAGTTTTCTTAAATTGACTCTTGTTATAATATCACTTTACTCATTGCAACGCCTTAGGATGTGTAATATCAAATAAAGTAATATTTCGCTATCTAAATAATTACTTAATGTAATCTCTATTCAAAAAATGTATGCAGACCAGACCAAAATCATATTATGCCTAAATAAGATATTTACAACTATATATAGGTTTTACTTTTGATTAGTAAAGCAATTAAAAATACTAAACCCTGCGGCGACTTGCGCTTACAATTCTGTTACAAATCTGGTCAGCCAAGTTTGAATTTTAGTGTAATAGCATCAGTGCACAGCATTTGTTGAGAATACTATAATTTTTACTTTTTGAGTAACGTTGAAAATGACATGAATACAAAAAATACTGTATCTAACGTAAAATAGTAAACCGCGCAGATTGAAGGACAAGTAAGTATGTTTTGGCATTATTAATTAAATTTTATTAATACGAAAGTTGATATTTTTAAATAAAAATATTAAATAGTATATACGGACAAATCACACAGATTGAGCAAGTCCCAAAGTAAGTTCGAGAATTGTGCTATGGGATACTAACTCCACGATACTATATTTTATAACAGATAAACATCCAAGACCCAGGCCAATCTGAAAAAGATCATTTTTCATCTTGACCTGACCGAGGATCGAACCCGGGGCCCTCGTGTCGCAGGCGGGCGTGTCCACTGCGCCACGGAGCTCGCCTCTCGTGTTTGTGGTAATACATACACAATAAATTATTTTATGATTACTAGACATAAAATGACTGAACTTCGTAGTGTATTAAAATTGTTAAGCATAAATACCACGCGAATCATCGCGTAGAATAGAAGTCTCTGGCGATCTTTCATTTTGGGAGCCAAGATCGACTCAAGTAATAACAAAGTGGACTAAAGCACATGTAAATCAGCAAACTGTGTAATTTTCAATCGAACCAGGAATTTAATGAAGAAAGGGTTTTACTTTTAAAACTGAAAGTTCTAAAAATAGAAAATATAACTTTCACACTTTTCAACGCTATTGACAAAGCGGAATCCCTATCGATCTATAAAGGAATAGGTATTAAGGATAGGATTATTAAACAAGGGACAAAGTATTTTTATAAATAAAAGCAAAAGAACTGATAAATTGCAATCTTTATTTTAACATTTGCTTGCACAAAAAAAATCACAGCTATGATAAAAAAAGAATCTTTTAAATATATTTGCTTACAAGAACAATTATAACTCTTTGACACTACCAGAATTCTTTTAAATGTAAATAAACAAAATAATCATGTAAATATAATCAATCTATTATTTTTTATAAAAAGAAGAAAAATTAACAAACGTAAAAATCTTATTTCTAATAACTTTACAGTTAAGTGTCATCAATGTAATCAACATACAATTCAAATATTTAAAGGATTGTTTCAGACAATTCTGTGTAAGTATTCACTATGGTAGCGAAGTTTATACCGCAAGGTAATAAATGTTCTAACAAATAAGTAAAGCTTGTTTTAATGAAGTCGAAGTATTTATTCCGACACTAGACCTATACACCGTGTAAATAGACCCTCGACATTCCCTTAACGGGGTGACTCATCCCACCAATATGAACAACTTTTCCTATGGGGCCAGCTGAGCTCATCCAGCCCCAGTAGCCTAAACTTATCCTACCGCTTAACTTATTTGGTAGCACATTTATTACTGTAAGGTAATAAATGTGCTACCTTTCGTTATCTCGCCTCCATAATATTTTCCTGCCATGTTTGTCGGATTTAAATGTTTTTTCATTAACAAAAATTACAATATTATTCTCCCAGTCGAAGTTATAGGCAATATTCGAGACAAAAACTAATCCGGGCGTCAGCGTAGGCTCTATTTAATAGGATTTTTGTCGCTGGGGTGCGGTGTTTAAGTCCACCTGCAGCTAGACGACGTCGCACAGTATCTTTTGATATCTGAAACAACAATTCTAAATAAATACAAGTAAAATTAAAAGTTTTCGTAATCCCAGGACACTAAAATCGCTCTTAAAATTAAACGGATGGACCAATTTTGCTAAAACATATAGCCAAAAACACTCTCGAATAAAACACCTTTCCAACAAAAAATAATTATCCAAATCGATTCTCCGTAGACAAACACACACATACACATACACGTGAAACTTATAACAAACTACACATTTTGAAATATTTATTTAGGTTTTTTTTTTCTAATTAATAATGTCAACATTAAAAATAATATTTCATCTATATAAAATCACATCAATTTATATCAGTTCACTATATTACATATTTAAATTTTATAATAATAAAATTATATTAGTTAAGAGAATGGCCAAAAACTGACAACAGCTCGGTTACCGCCCCCATCACCAAAACTATTTGGCCAAACTAAATAATATGCGAAATCCATACGGATATTATAAATATGAAAAGACGTGTGTTTGATTGTTCGACCTTTTTTTACGTCAATGTGGAGCAATGGGTTGAGGTGAAAATTTACATTTCAGCTAGTTCTATATGAAAGTCAGACTGGCGTTTGGTTAGTCAAAATCAAAAATCAAAATCTAAACGTTTATTCAGAAAATAGACCTTTGCAGGCACTTTTTCACGTTAAATCACATTTTAAAGGATCTATCTTTCTTCTCTATCTTTTTTATTTATTTATTTTTTTAATGTCGATCCCTCGGAAACAGTACTTTTTCCCGGGATAAAAGATAGCCTATGTCCTTCTCCGTACTCCAGAGAACTTGTATGCAAAATTTCATGATGATCGGATCAGTAGTTACGGCGTGAAAGCGTAAAAAACAAACAAACTCACTTTCGTATTTATAATATTAGTAAGGATTCTTTTTTGGAACATATTATGTCAGCGATCGAGTGTGCAATGATAATATTTTACATTATACACAGTAGTTTCAAAGAGGCCGAGCAGACCTGTCCCCCCTAGCTTTTCAATTTATTATCGGTAATAGATAATTTTACTATGGGCCATAATCCTTATCCTTATCCTTACTAATATTATAAATGCGAAAGTGAGTTTGTTTGTTTGTTACGCTTTCACGCCCTAACTACTGAACCGATCATCATGAAATTTTGCATACAAGTTCTCTGGAGTACGGAGAAGGACATAGGCTATCTTTTATCCCGGGAAAAAGTACTGTTTCCGAGGGATCGACATTGACGCGGGTGGACCCGCGGCCGAAAGCTAGTAACTAATAAATTTAAATAACAATTGAAAATAAATAGCCGGGTAAGGTAAAGAATGAAACAGAATAAAGTTGAAAATAACAATCTCTTCTATGCTGATCTGGGAGAAAACAAAAACTTAGAATGTGCCAGCTGCTCCTCTTTCCGGGCAAACCGTATAATCCGGTCGAGGGAATGGACAAAATTCTACGGAATCATATAAGCGATGCGGCTAGCTACCCATCACTATTTGATTCCGTTACTTACTATACCCCATCAATATGCTAAGTGTGGCGCCTTAGGTCTTATGGTCTAAGGCTCTGTCTACCCCGTAAGGGATAATGACGTGATTATATATGTATAATAATACTATATCTTACAGTTAGAAGCGCTTCGTTATTTTTACATAAAAACTTATTATTCAATCGCTAACTGTCTCTGGTCCTCTATCAAACTAATAGGCTTGAGCACAGAGTGCAATGACGATAACATGTGTTTTTTAAAGTAGATCTCCAGCGCGTGTTTTACTCTATACAATCGACAAAAACACTCGCTAGTGACCCGGCTTAAAGACTAATTTCGTAAACTAATACGACTGAATTTACCTTGAGTATAAACTACCTAACCCATAAAAAATATTTTGTAACAAATTAAACAATAGCACCGATTTCGTAGGGCATTCGCATTTCGTTGCGATTTCGTAGCAAGAATTTTTGTTTGTGGCTACGATTATCCCGGCCGAGACGCAAGCCGCTCCCATCACTGTTCGCATCGCGCGTATATATCAAAAACCGGCCAAGCGCGAGCCGGACTCGCGCACGGAAGCGACGGCGCTCGCGAAGGGTTCCGTACCGATATATAAAAACATCAAAGAATCATGTCTGTTGTATGGAAGTTTAATATTAATTTTATATTTATTTCATTACTAGCTTTCGCCCGCGGCTCCGCCCGCGTCAATGTCGATCCCTCGGGAACAGTACTTTTTCCCGGGATAAAAGGTAGCCTTTGTCCTTCTCCGCACTCCAGATAACTTGTATGCAAAATTTCATGATGATCGGATCAGTAGTTACGGCGTGAAAGCGTAACAAACAAACAAATAAACAAACAAACTCACTTTCGCATTTATAATATTAGTAAGGAAGAAAAGGAAGGCGAACATGTTACTAAATATTCTGTGAATATTTCAAGCGTCTACATGTTGCCGTTATCAATATCGAGCGAAAACAAGCAAAAAAAATCACGTTTGTTGTATGTCAGCCCCCTTAAATATTTATTTTATTAAATTTTTTAGTATTTATTGTTATAGCGGCAACAGAAATACATCATCTTTAAAAAAATTTAACTGTCTAACTATCACGGTCCATGAGATACAGCCTGGTGACAGACGGACAGACAGACGGACAGCGGAGCGAAATTAATAGGGTCCCGTTTTTACCCTTTGGGTACGGAACCCTAAAAAGCACGTTTGTTGTATGGGAGCCCCCTTAAATATTTATTTTATTCTATTTTTTAGTATTTGTTATTATAGCGGCAATAGAAATACATCATCTGTGAAAATTTCAACTGTCTTACTATCACGGTTCATGAGATACAGCCTGGTGACAGATGGACAGACAGACAGACGGACAGCGGAGCGATATTAATAGTATCCCGTTTTTACCCTTTGGGTAAAAAACCAGAAAACAAATACACACGCAGCCGGATGATGACATTATTCAAAAACAGGATACAAAGGGTTTTACTTACACTATATTCTGAAGCCGTCGACTGAGTAGGTAGAAATGGGTTGGAAGTATAAGCGGACACGATTTCCGCGTCTTGCTCTGCCGTGGTCGCTCGCTGGTAGAGCGCCCGGTAATAAGCGGATAAATCTCCGTCGGTTTCTTAATACCGCTTTACCCAAAAGTTTATTGTTTTTCTCTAAAATAAAAAAGGAAAGAAAATTAAAAAATATATATTTCAATGCTAGCTCCGTGGCGCAGCGGTCAACACGCCAGCCTGCGACACGGAGTGACCGGGTTCGATCCCCGGCCAGGTCAAGATGGAAAATCATCTTTTTCAGATTGGCCTGGGTCTTGGATGTGTATCTTTAAATGTATTTGTTATAAAATATAGTATCGTTGAGTTAGTATCCCATAACACAAATCTCGAACTTACTATGGGGCTAGCTCAATCTGTGTGATTTGTCCGTATATATTTATTATTTTATTTATTATTGCTTTCAAGTAGTTAAGACAAATCAGAGTAAGTATATGAGAATCTAACTGAAATAAATGTATAATTTATCATTAAACAAAAACATGATCATAAGAAGAGACAAATGAATTTAATGGAAAATATGTTTGGACCAAAAACATATACTTAAAAAAAGTTTTTGTCACCAATAGTTATACGATAAAGTTAAAGTTACGATAAATAAATATATACGGACAAATCACACAAATCGAACTAGCTATTTATGATGATTATTCTGTATGACATGAATCTAACAAATTGTGTTATAGACCTGGTCTATTTTGTATTCAAATTAATCACTATAAAATAAATATAATATACACTCACTGTAATTCCAGTTCTGCGTTCTATGTCTTTTATTCGGAGGCCACTCTCCCTTAGCGCAATTATCGTTTGCCTTTGCACAGGTGTTAATTGAGGCGCCATATTGCACTACACAACAAATGAGCTTGACCGGTAACGAAAAAAGCCGTTTGCACTTCGATGACTCAGACTAGACTAACAATAACAAACAAAACAACAAAGCAATCGGCATTAGCACACATAAACAAACCCCCCTGCATCCCCGGCACCCGAAAAAACATCCAATAATGAGGAAGCGCTCGCGCATGCTGCCCTGTGATTGGCTTTGACATAGATTCGCAGTCCTTTTCCAAGAAATTAGTGCATTCCACAGTAGTATACTTGTAGATATATTTATAAGGGTAACTTGACGTGCTGTCGACTGTACATAAAAACTGTCACTGGCATTAAAACAGTAGGTATTCAAATTAATTTAAATTTTAAAAAATTTAAATTAATAACTATTGATTACAAAGGGCACAATTTTTTTATTCAGGGCACATTTACAGCATATTGGGAATGAATTATTCATCCTACTTATACTCTACAAGGTACTTTCCTGCTGGGGTTACGCACACCATCCATTCCACATGTGGGACAGATTCTTAGCAGAGGTACATATAGACAATGGATTGGCGTACATAGAGTTATGTAGAGCTGAGTTCATTGTACCATTCAGCAAAATCAGGAGTATCTTATATAAAATAAATAAATAAATAAAATAAAAGATTGAAAAAAAGTTACTAGCTGTCATATCCCACTGCTGGGGAAAAGCCTTCCCTCTTTCCTTCCATTTCTAATCATAGATTAAAAAACTACTTGTGCATTCTGCTTCTTAAGATTTCTTAATTTTTTTAATTGGTTGAGTTGTTTTGAGTTTTATTCAATATTTCCTCTTTATAATATTAGTATACAGTGTATGTCCCCAACAAGTATTTGTTGTATGGTTGAGTGGCGAGCTCCGTGGCGCAGTGGTTGACACGCCAGCCTGCGACACACGAGAGTGCCCTGGTCGTTCCCCGGTCAGGTCAAGATGAAAAATGATCTTTTTCAGATTGGCCTGGATGGCCTTGGTGGTGGATGTTTATCTATATATGTATTTGTCATAAAATATAGTTCGTTGAGTAAGTATCCCATAACACAAGTCTCGAACTTACTTTGGGGCTAGCTCAATCATATATATTTAAAATGCAGGGTAGTTTAATCATCATTTATTTTCATCAACAGATATTTACATAGTTCACAACATTCATAGTCACAAGACCTATTCGATATTTATATGTATGTGCATAATTTGCCTGTGAATGACTCATACAGAAATTAATATATAATAGGATTTGAAGAACAACAATAGTGATACTTTCAAAACCAGACATTGCCAATTTTCTTATTAGAACAATTAAGATTGCAAAAAAATCTACCTTAATTTTTTTACTCGGCTCAGTGCATCCTGTGCTCATATTATACTAATGTTAAGTATAAGCACATGATGTACTGAGCAGAATCTTGACAAATATAGAAAGTTAATATTTTCTCAGTTGATATATTCATATGTTTTGATTAACTGGAGAAGAAATTCAGAACATTCTTTTTTCCATTAATACACCCTAACGTGTCTATTTGCGCGTAAAATCGAACTTAATAGTACAAAAACTGAGTTAAGCTTTTCAGTACCAAGAAAAGCGTAAAAAACAGAGCGTATTAGAATATATGGAAGAAAATGATGGAAACAACTATAGAACCATACTTAAAGATAGGTATTATGGGCACTTAAAATAATAAATGCAAATTAAAAATAAGTATGTGATTGATATATTGAGAAACCTAACGTTTATTTCTATCATAACATATTATTCTTAACATCTTGAGCGGTTCTTAATCTTAAAATATAATTCTGGAAAAATACAGAAATTCACAAAAATATCATACTTAAAAAGTATGTTAGATCTACTTATAACGGCACCATAAACTAACACTAAATCACTTGACCGAAATCATTTTTCGCAGAAAACTTTTCTGAATCATAGACAGCAGCTGTTTTGTTGAGACGGTTCTGCGAAAAATTATATCGCGAAAATAATATTCTGTACAACATTACGATGCCGCTAATAAAATGGTAAAATACTCGAAGATAATTGTTTCGAAAACACATTTAGCTTTTGTTATTATATGAAAAGTTACGATTGTATATCAGAAAAATATATTAATTGCACTAAGAGTAGTAACAAATAAAGCGCAGAACAGCGGCAATCTTTGCGAAATTACATTTTTTGTAAGAAGGTTCCTTTGACTTTTTACATTACATATTATAAAATCTTTATCTCGTACGGAGACGTAAATTTAAGAATTTAATAAGGGTATAAGAAACAAAGGTGGAAAACGGAGTCAGAATAGAGATGGGTTGCTAGCCGCATCTGTACAGAATCTGTCTTTTATACCATTTATTTTCCTTAGATACATGATCATATTCTAACTAAATAATAGACACCTCTTTTAACTTTATAATACACTGAACCTTAAGTATCACAATAATAAATCAACGTTGAACAAACTTTTTGACATAATTAGGTAATTAGTGTTTATGAGTGGATTAGTAATAGTATTCAGATAAAGAGACGCGTATTTTAAAGTTATTATAGTAAATATTTGTAGTAACTTTTAGGGAACCATGTGGTTATTATACGATTTGTTATTACAATAGCACAGATGGCGGCATAGGTCACAACGTTGTATCCACCATATTATGAGAAATTAAAAGCACTATTCACGAAATACATTTATCTTCATAAAACTGAAAACAATATTTTCGTCATATAGTTTAAATTATTTTAGGTTTATTACTCAGATATAGCAAGTATAAGCTATCGCCATCTAGTGACGGTTAGTAAAGTACACTGAAGCACCGTCGCTACCGCCCATAGTGGTAGCCGTGTCAGTTAGTAGAACTAAATTGCGCCTACGTACATACGTGCTTACAGGCGAGTGGCGCCAATATTTATTTAGAAAGTTGGCAATCTATACGTTAGTATTATATTATCTTTGGCTGAACAGATGCCAAAAATCTTGTGAACTGCAGAGGCTTGCGCGAAACGGGACCCCGGGCATAAGTTGAATTTCCATACTTTTTTTTTCTGTGGTAGCCATAAGCTTAAAAGAGCGCATAGACAACTCCAAAATCCGTTTCATACGAATATGAACTTTAATAACTTTGAAGATAGTTTAATTTCGTTTGCGTAACACTTGATAAAAGCGTGAGAAAAATGTAAATTATGCATAATGCATGTTCAACTACAAAATGTTTGTCCATTTCTCTGACGTACAAAGTTCTCGTAGTATCAATCTAAAGAGCGTTTTGAGAGTTGAAATCTCTTAATACGGTTTTATTGCATTTATAACATTATTATTACACCTAACATTTCGAAAACTAGTTTTCATGGTAGACCGAGTTGACATATGTCTATAACGTTATAAAATCTACGCAAAACCGCCTACAATATTTATTGACAACGTTCCGGGTGTACGCAGTATTGGAATGATGACAGGATCCTAAGTTGGTGGTAACTGCCAACCATCCTCTCTATTGAAATTAGGATGTTTTTAATTTCAGCGTCACGAATTCTTGGAATGTCTCTGTTTCCTTTTGTAAGGACTTGAAGATTATCTAAACGCATATAGTGGTTTATTTAGAGCATGTTCACACTCTGCAAGCTTGGTTGAGCGAAAGAACATGAAGAATTGCAGTTTTCGAAACGTTAGGTATATAGTAATAATAATAATGTCTGAATCCCATAACCCACTAATTTCTCTTTTTAAATGCAATCGTCCCTGCTCCGGCTAAAACCTGTTCAAGAACATATCATATATCGGTATATCCAGAAACGGATTTTCGCTGGAGACCAACATTACATCAATTTCTCCAAAGGGCCGCGCTACACTGGCATGGGAAGAGCCGCGCGTCACCTCGAGTTAGCTCGAGCCGTCGCGCGCTCGCAGGCATTTAGTCATCTTATAGCACTAGACATAAAGGTTATAATAGCTTGTTTTGAAATGACGCGTCGCTTCTGATGCCATTCCATGCCAATCCAGTGTAGCGCGGCCTCTACGTGTTGGATCTATATCCCCACGCAAGCCTCTTAAAGGACCCGTAAACTCTAAAGGAGATATAGAGAATAATGTAATAAACGCGATAAAACCGACTAAGTGATTTAATTTATATGTGTAACAATCGCGAAAACATTAAGAACTTACTTATTGTGTTCCTTGCGCTGTCAGATGCGCTTTGCCCAAGCTAAGTACAACATTATCAGTGCCGAATTTGGAGGTCTGGAAGCCCCGGGGTAATAAAGAGTGGAGGCCCCAAAATTATTTTTGGAATAAAATGGCCAATTTTTTTAGTCGATTTATATTGGTAAGCCAAGTATATGTTCTTTTATTATTTACCAAACATATAAAAACACTCAGAAACAAGAATAAATGTAAAATATATCAAAGGAAAACGAGTTTACTGTCTGATTTTCAATTTTTCTTCCAAATTCCCTCTTTTGTCGAGGCCCCGGGGCGGTTGCCCTCCCCTAAATCCGGCCCTGAACATAATTGATAAAGACATGATTCAATCGTAGAAGTAAGCGGTGATCGCTACGAATCTTCTGTCCAGGTAACTCTGTTCTATTTCCAGCGATCCACCGATGTCTCTAGCTAGCGCCAGTAACTGAAATACAATTAAAACAATGATTAAGGACTAAATAGGTGTTTCTTTAAATCAATCCTCCTCCTCGCGTCGTTCTCATCAATACAGAGGGTCGTGTTTCCGTAGTTGTGGAGTGATCTTGTTCCGGACAATTGTTCGCCACTTTAATAGGTACACAAGTATCAAATGCCAATTAAATCAATTAATCTTTTTTGAACTCGTTTCTGACTGCTACCAGAATATTAGGTTAGGTTGGGTTAGAACGTCGACTCACCATAAAACAAATTGCCGTCAGAAAGGAGATGCTAAAAAGTGTTTTATTTTTACATAATACACGTTAAGGTAATGTAAGATTATGCTTTATGAACTTCGAAAAAATACTGATAACACATTTAGAACTTTCACTATTTAGAATTTAAATCAACCAATCGTTGTAATTTTAGGGGGTACATTGTCATTGTAATCGTAGATATTTTAATTTTATATGTTCTAATACGTACCCTACTAGTGATGATTTTTAACCTGGTTACATATTCTACTGCCATGTTTTTTTTCGCGTATCCATAAACAACAGTTAGATGGAAGAGGAGAACACTCCGACTTTTGACTCCGCCAAAAATTTGCATTATTCAGGCATAAGTTTCTGATTTTAATTTTAATTATATTTAGCCTCAAAAGGCTAAATAATATCACAAACCCATTCCTGATTCGAAAACTGTTCAGAAACCAATATAATATTTTTGAAAGACCTATCCAACGACATCCCACGAGAGGGGATTAGACGACAAAAATATACATGCAGGGGAGAAATATATTTTTTTTTATTTTGTTTAACCACTATGTCAGCTTGATTAAAATATACCCACCCATACCAAATTTCAGCTTTTTAGTACTTATAATCTCTGATCTAAACCGCGGACAGACAGACGGACATGGGGAAACTATAAGAGTTTGTTGTTTACTACGGAATCCTTAAAAAAACTTGTTCATACAAATAGCAATATATCACTCGTACATACATATCTCAACTTGTGTGCTATAACTTAATTGCATGGGATGGGTAACCGAAAGGGGCATACAAATATACCGGGCTTCTCCGTGCTTCGGAAGCCACGGCCGCGGCTGACATCTTTGGAAGGCACGTTAAGCCACGGCCGCGGCAGTCGTTAAGCTATGTCAGCTTGAAAAATCTGACGCTGGTATTGACCGCTTGCACAATTTTTTTTATGTCATACGGCGGCAAACGAGCAAGCTGGTGACCTAATGGTAAGCGATCACCGCTGCCCATGGACAACTGCAACACCTAGGGTGTGACAAGACCGTTGCCGGCCTTTTAAGAAAACATAGACTTTTTAGGGTTACGTACCCAAACGGTAAAAACCTATTAATATCGCTCCGCTGTCCGTCTGTCACCAAGCTGTATCTCATGAGCCGTGATAGTTAGACAGTTGAAATTTTCTGAGATGATGTATATCTATTGCCGCTATAACAACAAATACTAAAACATCGAATAAAATAAACATTTAAGGGGGCTCCCATACAACAAACGTGATTTTTTTGCTTGTTTTTGCTCGATATTGATAACGGCAACAGGTAGACATTTGAAATATTCACAGAATATTCAGTTATATATTCACCATAAAAATAAAAATTAAATTTAAATAAAATTAATATTAAAGAGGGGCTCCCATACAACAGACATGATTTTTTGCAGATTTATAGATAACGGTACGGAACCCTTCGTGCGCGAGTCCGACTCGCACTTGGCCGGTTTTTGAAGGTTCCAATGTCGTATCGCACTAGGCTTACACACTCGCAAAACAAACATGTCAACTGAGCTATGGATACCTCAAGTATAATTCTGAATTATCCTTATATCATCATCACATTAACAGGTCTTTTTAGTCTCCACTGCAGGAGCAGCCTCCGTGGTCCATTGGTTAAGGCGTTTGCCTGTTGACCCGGGGGTCGTGGGTTCGATTCCCACCGGAAGCATACTTTGTTTAGTTGTTTCCAGTTTGGTTAGGACATTGCAGGCTTGAATCACCTGATTCTCTGATAATAAAGATGATTCCGTGCTTCGGATGGCACGTTAAGCAGGTTGTCCCGGCTGCCCTCTGGTAGTCGTTAAAGGAACCACGTCAGAGGCCGATATGCGGTTCCGAATAACTCTGACACCAGGGTGTGCATGGTCGATTGACTGTGACACCTACTCGAAATGATGATGACTGCAGGAGCATGACCCTTTCTGTACTACCGGAGCCATACTTGACAGCCAGAGCAGACGGAGGATTTGGCCCTCTCTTCGCTGGCCAGACGGGTTGGAGAGGTCTCATTGATGATTATGAGCTTTGTTTACCTTGTATTAATAAGTCGCCTCTTACGACCTCCATGAGAAGACTAAGGAGTGGTCCTATTCTACTCTACCGGAAACCACACGGCATCCTTAAATCATCTCTGGTTTTAAAAGACCTAATAAAAGATAAGTATCAATCATACCTGATCAGTCCTAGTGTTCCTTGGGAGGTAAAGCGCTATATTCGACGTTATACTTCTTGTCACCGCCATTAGTTCAGTTGCCGGTTTGGGTTCCAGCATCGTTTCTATATCGTATTCATTATTCTGAAATGTAGAAGGTGACTTTCTATTATGCTATCATCACAAAAGAAACAAATATTAACAAGAAATTCGAGTATGTATGTTGTTAAAGAGTACAATATACATAAGTGGCCATCCAAATTACAACTGGGCCAAGGTAGTGTGACAATGTCGCGGTAGGGGTCATATCATAAGCTTTGTGAGATCATACATAAAAAAAATCGTTATTTTTGGGAACACGTTTTATAAAAGCAAACTAAATTTTATGGTATACTACTAGATTTCGCCCGCGGCTCCGCCCGCGTCAATGTCGATCCCTCGGGAATAGTACTTTTATCCGGGATAAAAGGCCTATGTCCTTCTCCGTACTCCAGAGAACTTGTATGCAAACTTTCATGATGATCGGTTTAGTAGTTACGGCGTGAAAGCGTAACAAACAAACTCACTTTCGCATTAATAATGATATCAAAAGTATAAGGTACAAGCCGTTTTCCTACAACTTCGTCCGCGTAGATTATAAACTGTCACCTGCTGTGCTGTATCTTTATATAGGTGAAAGAATTTTAAAATCTGTGTGATCAACCTGTATAGGCAACATCACCAAAGAGTCCACGAGACGGACTTCGACTTTGCGTTGCCTATGTGCGCAAGGCTCGGAGACACACCACACTCTCATATTGCCTGATGGGCCGCGATTGCTCAACGGTAACCTATCAAACTCAATTTTTTTTTCTATTCGAAGTTCATTCGTTCGTCGGTATGACGAAAGTTTTAAATGCCAGATACTGCTTTACAGTCAATTGGATAGGTTAGAATTGAAAACAAAAAATCGAAACGGAATTTTTGCAATATGTCAATTGATTTTAGGTCAAATAATTGTTTTTTAGCTTGTTATGCAAAGGCCTCCCCTTCCTCTTTCCATTGATCTCTATCTAACACAGCCTGTTGCCAGTTCACCAAGAACTTTTAAATGTCTCCCGCCATCTCGTTCGCGGTCTACCCCCCCGCCTACGTCCATCAGGGAACCATAGAGTGAGTGAGTGAAGCCCATCGATCGGATGTCATTCGACATTTCAAATAAATATATAATATATAAAATAAAACGAAACGTTTTCGGTATATTGAAATTCGTCCAAAAACTATTCGCCTTTATGATATAACCTTGGCAAACACGAGCGTGTAGCTGCGAGCGCATTTCCGAAGATCGACGAACACTCCCGAACTTTGCCGAAGCGTTCAACTTAGAGTACTCACCTCGGAGTACTTGGGCCCGCCCCAAGGAGGGCTGAGGAACACCATGTCAGCCTGCAGGGTGCTGGCCAGCTGGAAGTAGTCGCCCACTATGAACTGAATGTTGTCAGACACGCCATACACCTCTGCGTTGTGCCGAGCCATCTCGATCTTCAGGGGGTCTATGTCTACAGCTATCACTGTAACAATATGAAGGACAAGGTAAATAAAGATTTGAGGGTGTTATACACGCTGCAAGCTTGGATAGTTACTTTCAGGCATAAAATCGATGTAGGTGACAAGTGAATTGACGTGAAAAAGTGCCTGGCCTATTTTCTGAATAAATCTTTGAATTGGGCCAGGCCAGTAACAAAACGTGCGTCAGTATAAATAACGTGTATTTTTGGCACAAAAAATAATAATCGATAGTAAATAGAAGAAAATGAAAAATCTACAAAGGCGTTTTTTCTGGCGCGAGGATATTTAAAAAAACAAAAATTGCGAGGGCGTGCTTCGCCATAGATAAAAAAATACTCAATTTTTTCTAAAAATTAAAACCATAAACTAAAAAATTGTGTCAGTGCCACACTCCTTCTCCTCCTACGATGTCTTTCGCTATTTACAATTTATAACAAAAAATTGAAAGACTTGCAACGAAATTTCATCTAAGTAAACTAGAGCACGTCGCTAACAATTGACATTATCTCCTATACTAATCACTACGGGATTACGAATGTACTGTACAGACTTTCAAAGTTAAGCTTAGAAGACATATATGGAGTAGTCAGAAATCGTAAATTAGCAGCATTATATTAATAAAATATATACTTAAATTATGTTTAAATTATTATTGAATTCATGATATTTATTTATTTAATTTTTTATTTTCCTTTTTGCTTAATGATTGATTGCAGATAAAGCAAACAAAAAGAATATTTGCTTCTTTGTTGCGGAGCGCGAGTGGCGCCACCCGCGTTTATGTTATCGTATCGTGGGTAGCGCCACAAAATATGATTTTAATTTTGATTTAAATTTTGGCTATTTTTATAATTTTATTCTAAAGGTATCCGCAGGAAGCCAGCAAGTATGGTCAGACAGACCATGACGCATGTTGAGCGCGGACCACTTCTGTGCAAGCAATTTTATTTGTTTGTTTGTATCATTATTGATGTATGTGCCAAATAAACTATTTTTCTTTCTGTCTTCAATGTCGAATGGCAGGGAGTTCCAAAGCAAACTAATCGAGTGTGATTAATCTGAAGCAATGTGCACAAAAATTATTAACAGTGTTGCCAACCTTTTTTACATGTCCTGGCGAACTGTATAGTGTTGCCGCCCGCGCCGCAGAAGGCATCCAACACCACGTCATAAGAGCACTTGTCAGCGATGTGCGACGCGACGTTCTCAGGCGTAACGCTGAACCAACTCTCTCTGTCCAGCTTGATGCCTTCGTCGAATCTATACACAAAAAAATAAATGTTATACCAACACTAATTAAACGTATGTACTAGGATTTCTATACGGTGAAATTTTGATCGTTCTGGACCCTTAAAGGGGTGATTCAGCCCATTGATAGGAACAACTTTTCCTATGGGACCAATGCTGGGAACTCAAAAAAATGAGCAGGGAAAGAAAGCCGAAAGCTTAGGCTGATCGTGCCTCCCTATCGCTTGCTCCGCGCACTCGCTTGCACACGGAACGTGACACTTTTCGTGCGTGCAGCCGGTGTTCATCCTTACTAATATTATAAATGCGAAAGTGAGTTTTTGTTTGTTTGTTACGCTTTCACCGCCGTAACTACTGAACCGCGCGTCATGAAATTTTGCATACAAGTTCTCTGGAATACGGAGAAGGACATAGGCTACCTTTTATCCCGGGAAAAAGTACTATTCCCGAGGGATCGACATTGACGTGGGCGGAGCCGCGGGCGAAAGCTAGTCGATTTATAAAACTTTATGTCAAAAAATAACTTACCTATAAAACAGCGAATGCCTCTTCTTCCAGTATTTGTACATCTTGGGGTCGTCTTTGAGGTCTTCAGGCATTTCGGAGTAGTCTTCCCCGCCGCGCGACTGTCGCTTGTTGCGACGGCGGCGCTTCGGGGGCTCCACGGGAGCTGGGGCTGACACAGAATGATCTGTGATAATAATCTTATACGTTTAAACGAGCAATTCTTGTATAGGTATTTATATATCAATTTATTTCTATGATCTCGGAAACGGCTCTAACGATTTCGTTGAAATTTGGTATATGGGGGTTTTCGGGGGTAATCGATCTAGATTAGTCTTATGTTTGGAAAAACGCGTGTTTTCGAGTTTTCATGCGTTTTTCTTTTCACGCAGAATATGGTCGCAAATTTCGTCCTGCCGGCCACTGTCCGTCTGGTCCAGCGGCTTAAGACGCGGATGGCCAGAAACGAGTTACGGGTTCGAATCCCGCTCGGTGACTTACTTTTTTTTCAATTTTATATACAATTTTTTAATTTTTATTGTTTTAGATAAGTTTAAAAAAATGTATTTAATATTTAAGATAACAATATATATTTCTCATAAGTATAGATTATCACCTAAACACCACCATATTACAACAAATAGTAATAACCGGTCGCTCAGGTACTATAATTATGTACGTTAGAACTTAAATTAATTCTGCGGTGGCGACCCTGCTTTTTAACTCACACATCGACGTATGCACGGATGTAAAGTTTCGTTCGTAGTAATATCAGGCATAAATCATCATCATCATCAGGTCTTTTTAGTCTCCACTGCAGGAGCATGATCCTCTCTGTACTACCGGAGCCATATTTGGCCGGAGCAGACAGAGGATTTGGCTTACACTCTCCTCGCTGGCCAGACGGCTTGGAGAGGTCTCATTGATGTTATGAGTTGTTTAGCTTGTATTTCCTAAGTCGCCTCTTACGACATCCATGGGAAGACTTAGAGTGGTCCTATTCTTCTCAGCCGGAAACCACACGGCTAATATTACTTTGCTTACATGAAGCGCTGAACCTGTGATAAAAGTTTGTAAGTCCACTGCTGGACAAGGCTTCTCCCAAGGAATCTTCGTTCTGTGGCAGGTTATTGCCATACTCACCACGCTTGGAAGGCGGGTTGGCGAGCGCAGTTTCTTTGGATTCTTATACTTCCGAAGCTGCTGCCTGTCGGAAGTATTTGTTGGGGAGAGCTAGGCATTTGTTAGATTTGATAAGGGAATCCCAATGTCCCTGACATTGGGATACTTGTCACTCGGATGATGGGGGAAAAAGCAAGTAGCAGCTCAGAAGGCCGGGCGCTTCTACCCGATGCTATAGTTGCAACCACCAGCCCAGCAGCCCTGGATGGAGGATGACATCCCTGATCATGTGGCTTATAAAAAACTAGCTATTGCCCGCAACTTCGTCCGCGGAAATTTCTGTTATTATGATTAATTAATAATTTTCTCCGTTTTCAAAACATTTTTTATTGATGCTTGACGCTCCTATTGGTCAAGGCGTGATGTTTTATAGTCTATAGCCTTCCTCAATAAATGGAATATCCAACACAAAAAAAAATCCAATTTGAACCAGTAGTTCCTGAGATTAACTCGTTCAAATAAACAAACTCTTCAGCTTTATAATATTAAGTACCTATAGATGAATAATTTTCCCCGTTTTCAAAACATTTTTTATTGATGCTTCGCTCCTGTTGGTCGCAGCGTAATGTTTTATAGCCTATAGCCTTTCTCAGTAAATGGACTATCCAACACAAAAAGAATTTTCCAATTTGAACCAGTAGTTCCTGAGATTAGCGCGTTCAAACAAACAAACTCTTCAGCTTTATAATATTAAGTATAGAAGTATTGATGATTGTATTACCTGCATTTTCTAACCCTATAACTGGTTCACTCTCATTCTCCTGTCCATCACTAGACTCTACATCCGCTGGCAACTCAGTTGCCGCAGCCTCCGCAGCAATATTCTCTTCACTACTAGTTTCACTTTTGTTCTGGACATCGAAGCTTGAGTTCAGCTCGTCATCTTTCTGCTTCGTCTGGTCGCTGTCCGATTTTTCTATGACGTCATCGTCCGTTAGCATTTCCCTCTCGTCATTGTATTCTTGTGCCTGTAATTGTAATTGTTAGATACCGACCAGAAGTCCTGCAGGATCAAGTAATATTGGGAGTCAAAGCAATTTGTGTATGCCTTATAGCGTTTATTTTAAACTGTCTTTACAAGTGTCCAACATAATATGTTCCAAAAATACTAATGTATATAATAAAAACTGTAATCATTATTAGAAATGAAAAAAAAGAAATGATAAATGAAGATATTAGATGAAAAATGATAAAATTAAAAAGCCCTTCAGGCGAGTAGGCGACCAATACTTTTGAAAAGAGTTTCTTTAGGCGTGTCTACTCTGCAAAGGTCGGTCCGAAACGCTAGTAGTCTGTAGTTTTTGCACATTAATTAATAATATAAATATGACTAAATTAGATCCTTTAAAATGTGCCTGCCTATTTTCTGAATACGCGTTTTGATTTTGATGTCAACAACTTAAAACTACCCCCCGCATCAACTTATTATCATCCGATCCTCATACTCTACTCTAATATGTAAGTTTCATTTATCAAAATTATTTTTATGTAATTTTTGCTTCCATGCTGGTCTGAGAGAAAAGAAAAAACTTAGAATGTGCCAGCTGCTTCTCTTCCCGGGCAGACCGTAGAAGCCGGTCAAGGGAATGGGCGAAAATCTTAAGAATCATGACAATAGGCGATGCGGCTAGCAACCCATCACTATTTTGATTCCGCGCACACGCTAAACGTGGCCTTTCGGTTTTACGGCCCTAGACTCTGTCTACCCCGTAAGTGATAAGATGTAAATAAGGGAAGGTCAAGCAAACAAAGAGCACAACTAACTATAAGGTTGCATAATCAAAGCCATTGCACTTAACTTTGTAGGACAGAGGACAGTCTTTCTCAAGTACTTATGGTAATTTACATCAAATAATAGAATCATCATCAGTCTTTTTAGGCTCCACTGCAGGAGCATGACGCTCTCTGTACTACCGGAGCCATACTTGGCCAGAGCAGACAGAGGATTTGGCCTACACTCTCCTCGCTGGCCAGACGGGTTGGAGAGATCTCATTGATGTTTATAAGCTTTGTTTGGCTTGTATTTCCTAAGTCGCCTTCTACGACATCCATGGGAAGACTTGGAGTGGTCCTATTCTACTCTGCCGAAAACCACACGGCAATAATAGAATATCTTTATTTAATTAAATATGTTGTTGATTTGTCCATTTATAATGATTTTATTCCACATTTAAACTGAACACAACCAAAATGTAAAGAAATAAATATACAGAGCGAAATTGAATTCATTAGCAAACTTTTAATGAGTGACTCAGACCACGATTCTGAACAACTTTTACTATGGGACCAACTTCGAAATTACAAAAAAAAAACAGCTGTTCCATTGATTTTGGCCAAGTAGATATTCCAGTCTTGTATGAAAAAGCAGATATTTTTTTCGGGATGTCGAAGTTGCTCCCATAATGAAAGTTGTTCAGATTCGTGGTGTGAGTCACTCCTTAAACGTATGCTAATGAATGAAATTTCACCTGTATATGGGAAAAATCACATAAATTGAGCTAGTCCCTGAGGGATAATTCAACGATACTATATTTTATAATAGATACTTATATAGGTAAACATCTAAGATCCAGGTTTATCTGAAATCTTTGTTCCATCATGACCTGGCCTTCATGGCATTCAAACACCGACCACAGATTCAGTCATTGAAACACCACTGGTTTTTGGCAAAGATAAGGAATATGAAAAACTCTACACATATAGACGGCTAGCTCCGTGGCGCAGCGGTCAACACGCCAGCCTGCGACACGAGAATGCCCAGGTTTGATCCCCGGCCAGGTCAAGATGGAAAATGATCTTTTTCAGATTAGCCTGGGTCTTGGATGTGTATCGAAATATGTATTTGCTATAAAATATAGTATCATTGAATTAGTATCCCATAACACAAGTCTTGAACTTACTTTGGGGCTATCTCAATCTGTGTGATTTGTCCGTATATATTTATTTTATTTTATTAATTTATTTATTAAACAGTTTATTATGAAATTGACAAAGCTGAGGCAACCTCCTGGCAAAAATAGTTGGTGCATGCGTTTTATTACCTACAGAATGACGTCAACAGGAGTCGTGCTTATATACAAGAATGAATTACCTGATATGGATTTCCGTCATCATCGAAATACGTCTTTCTCGGTTGGCCGAACCTTTTAGACCGCGGGGGGCGAAGCTTTCTCAATCTCCGGCGATAGACCAGCTGTCCCTTGGGCATCTCGTCCCGGTTGATGCAGAAGCCCATTGTCTCGAATGTTGAGTTTATTTTCTCAGCCGCTATTTCGTCTTCATCGACCTCGTGACTAAAAATAGAATTGACCAATCAGCTAACATAAGTAAATGTTGATAAAGACAAAACACAATATGGGGAATCCTCATTATCAAAGATAAATTTTAATACTCTATGGTAAATAAAATTAAATTTCAACATTTAATTAAATGATACTTATATGGTTATAAATTAATAATTATATGAGAATTTATTTTCACTACTATAATTAAAAAAAAAATCTACCAAAAGTTAAAGCATAAGTTAAAAAAACATCAACAATAATACTTTGATTAACATCACAAATCCCAACAAAACGTCCAAAGAGCAATTCTGTCAAAATAGCACATGAGTGACCTGTTTTCAAAATATAACATTATACATTATGGTGGCATACAATAACAGTAATCTATGAACCTACCTTCTTTTCAACGACATAGGCTTTTCCTCAGGTGGGTCATCATCTCCATCATCATAACTGTATGGAGTAAAGCTACTATTGTTTACATGCTGTACGTTTTGCGATACTGCCTCACTGGCACCATCTGCAACATCAACTTGTTGCTCCTTACTATCCTTCCCTTCCGCTGCTTCAGAAACCTCGTTCAGTTCACTCTTCTTCTGTTCCTCTTTCAGTAAATTCTGTAACAACACTCCTACAGACCCATAGTAACGATTACTACTTACTACTTTCTTACTCCTCTTCTTTGGCTTGGTACTCTTATCTTCTAATGAAATGTTATCTACTTTAATCTCAACTTCCTTAACCTCTATTATTGTTGGCATTTCTTGTGAATTGCCTTCGCTATTCTCACATTCAATATCTAAAACCTTATCTTCCACTACTTCAGTAGCTTGCGGAACCATTTCTACGTTTATTGCAGGCAATTCTTTATTCTGGTTGTTATAAATTTCAATATAATTTGCGTAATGTAAAGCATATTGTTCTCCAAAGTGTTTTTTCCAAAGAAATTGCCAGTATTGTTCTGTGTCTAACTCTTCTGAAGCAGTCTGATCTACACTTTCGTTAATATTAGTTATTCGAGTTTGATCATTTTGCTCATCAGAAGTTGAAGATGATACACTATAATCTTCAGTTGGTGATGATTCTGAAGTGACATGACTAGATGTAACATCGTAACTAGACAAAGTGATCTTCGTAACATTTGTCATAGAGTCTGTACCAGTTATGACAGTTCTTGGACTTAAAATTCTGTCATGTTCAGAACAAGAGCGCTTACGTGCTAAAGGCATCCAAGTGTCATCTTTCATGTCATTATTTACATTTGATTTATCAACTGTTTCTGTACTTTTCTTCTTGTACGGATTAACTTTTGAGTCGTAAGAGAACTTCCTTTCCCTCATACTGTCATCTTCATTCTTAAGCTCAGTCTTCTCTTTGCTATAAATCTGATCTGCAGAATGCTGTTTTGGGAGGTTACTTTCATCAAGTACCAACTCATTATTGTCATTTAGAAATGCTGGGTTGATGTAATCACTGTATTTTTTAATCCAAGATGCCCAGATTATCCGTTCTCCGTTAATAGCCCAGAAAGTTTCCCAGCTGTCTTCAGACAAGTAGTTTTCATTGAACTCCTCTATGTTTTGGGAAGGGAAGTCTTGGTCCATCTTTTCGAGTTGCTCCAAGGGGGTGTAGTCTGAGTGGCAGTCTTGATATGTGAGGTCAGCTCCACTGTCGCTTGGCTGTAAGGCATGTGCAGTGCTATGTATTTGTGCTGGGTCATGCTCATCAGTGGAGCAGTAATTGTCAGTGTGCGATGCACTGCAGTAGCAACTGGCTCCTTCATCCTTCTGTAATAAACATGGTGATATGTGAAATGATTATTTTCACTACAGGACATGATAAAATTTGCCATCCTATAGTGAAGATAATAGCAATTGTGACCATGAAATATTAAAAACATGTGTAAAACAATAAACTTGCTGCCATTAACAAGGCTAAATACTCAAAGTTTGCTTAAATAGTTAATCTCTTATTAATAGCTGAATGCTCAAGTCTTGCAATGCTCAAGTGACTCAAGTCAAGTATGATTCACTTGAGCATTGCTTAACTGTTAAGAGATTACCTATTAAAGGAACCTTTGGTATTCAGCCATTAGTGATAATAGGCTAGTTTCCTGACTCAAAATAATAACATTATAATTAGTTGTCAGTTAGATAATCAAAAAAATATTGAACACATATTTTTTCTTTTGTCTATTAAACAATAAATGGAAAAGATATAGCGCGTCAAAGTTTATGAGTGGGGGCTTGTGACATCAAAGTTTGCTAAAAAGTGTAGCAAACTATGACGTCACACGGTATTTCAAAGGGCTATATCTTTATCATTTTTTATTCAATTGACAAAAGAAAAAATACGTATCCAATATTTTTTGAATTACTAACTGACGGACTAATAAAATTTTTGTAGGAAACTAGCCTATTGTTTATTTACAGATCAGTTCTAAGTGTAATGGGCAAAATCAATCTCATTAAAAAGTAATCTTATGTTAGGAGACAAGTTCTTCGAAATCGCAAAATGGACATGATGATTATCTCATACCACAACTTATTATAATAATTCTTATGACCCATCAAAAATATCTGCAAACTTGACACATAGATATAATTGAGCTGTGAGGTGTACAGAAATTTCTGGCGGTTTGTAATTATAGTTAAAAATTACCAGCAAAGCTAACACTAATCATACTTTAAATGTATAACCTGTCCATATTTTCTGGCAACCGCAGTTCGCAGACATTTCCAACGGGTTGTAAATTATGCAAGGACTTAATACTGTTACTAATAGCAAATAATAATGAGTGCAAAGAAAACAAATCGTATATGCTTACCTCGCATCTAACTTTGTATGATGTATCCAGGGAAAAATGCACATGTGACTGGTCCTCCCATTCCTGGGACTGAGAGTCCCTGAGTACCTCTACATCACTCTCACTAGCATCCTCTTTCTCCGCATAGTAAGTTTTTAACCCATCCCTGGAAATAGAGATATTCAGGTTATAAATTTGATTAAAAACTAGTAAATTAAATACTCTTTGTAGTAAGATGTACCTCAGAAACACTCGGCTGCATAAGCAGTAAATATAGTCTTCATCATCATCATCAACATTATCAGAAATGTTAAAGTGGAACTCAGCAAGTGGCTCCCATCTATGGTAATGATCAAAGTATTCCGACATCATTACTGAAAGTCCTGATGTTTCAATTCAATAACTTAAAAACATAAGCCAACACATCTTCATCTGTAACTTCACATAGGATTTCACGAATCGTACAAACAAAAATCGAAGAAGCGAAACTGCAGGCCAACTTGAAACGTTTCGTTTTAAGCCATTTTAATAACACTAAAATCAATATGTAACTTTTTGACGTAGTAAATATAAGACAAAAATAAAATTACAAATAAAAACATACGCATACTGCATGAAGCGGAACGTACTTTGTCCGCTGTCAAAAGGACGGTAGTCTATTATTGTCTATGTTATAAAGGTTAAGGTCTACTTACTGTAATACTCGTGTCGTGTAGAGCCACGGAATAATAAACCTCATGGAAGGGACGTGTAGGCGTGGCCCGCGTGCCGCAGTTAAGCCACAGTTAAGCACAGCGAGTCTTAACCAGGCTCAATTACTCTGTTGTTGCTGGTGTGACGCGACGTGTGGTTGCCGGTGTATTACTTTGCGTGTTTCTTAAAAAAACTCTTATAAATGACTCGATGCTCTATCCTCGAGTGCAAAAACAATAGTAGTACTAAGAACTTACTACGATCAGGTGTTTCTTATCATCAATAAGTCGCTATTTACTCTGTATTTCATAAATTTGTTTTAGCATTAACCTCTGTCTATTTAATTGAAAATAAATATTAGAGTAAATAAAAAATTACACGTATGCCTATTGAGATAAAGTCTAAAATTGTATGATCCCTCGATCATGTACGCCATCTAGTGGCGAGTGGTAGAATCAGAAATTACGACACAAGGAGAAGTAAGCCATTCTATTTAATAGGGTTGTGATATCATCGAATATCGATTTGTAAAAGTATTAATTTTTGAATTATATATGCACACGCTTTTTATTGTCACTGTGTACTGGATAATTTAACTTTAATATAGTTGACGTTATTAACGTACTAGCTTTCGCCCGCGGCTCCACCTGCGTCAATGTCGATCCCTCGGGTATAGTACGTTTTTCCCGGGATAAAAGGTAGCATATGTCCTTCTCCGACTCCAGAGAACTTGTATGCAAAGTTTCATGATGATCGGTTCAGTAGTTACGGTGTGAAAGCGTAACTAACAAACAAATAAGCAAACAAACAAACTCACTTTCGCATTTATAATATTAGTAAGGATAATACTTAAAATTTAAGACTAAACCTACACAACATTTACAAGCAAAAAGGCCCGGCAGTTCGTTGCCCTACAATGCTCAGAAGGCTGGCAGCATTGCCACGATAGATGGTAATGCTGATTTTTGTGCAAGGCCAGTCCTGGTCAAAGAAAACATCTACTGAATTTCAGGCGAAAGTCAGTTGATGTTTCCTGTTATATATTATTTTAATAAATAAAACTAAAAATTAATTAAATCTTAAATAAAAACCTACCTATAAATATAATCTACCTATAAATATTCGTTCATTTATAATATAAAATACAGATAAAAAATTATAATATAATTATGTTCCCGAGAAACCGCTATTGAAACTAGTTTGTCTTGAATTCTATAGAATAAACTAATTTGGCCTAGGATGAACAGATTTTAAATATTCATCATCATTTCGAGTAGGTGTCACGATCAATCGACCATGCACACCCTAGTGTCAGAGTTCTTCGGAACCGCCTCTCGGCCTCTGACGTGGTTCCTTTAACGACTACCAGATGGCAGCCGGGACCACCGGCTTAACGTGCCTTCCGAAGCATCTTTATTATCAGACAATCAGGTGATTCAAGCATGCAATGTCCTAACCAAACTGGAAACAACTAAACAAAGTATGCTTCCGGTGGGAATTGAACCCACGACCCCCGGGTCAACAGGCAAAGCCTTAACCACTAGACCACGGGGGCTGTTAATTATTTTTATATTTTATTTTTTATATTATTTTAAATATTGTTTAATTATGTATGGTAGTTTAAGTGGTAAAATAATAAAATATAAGAAATAATGAACAAATCAAACAGATTGAGCCAAAGTAAGTTCAAGACTTGTGTAATGGGATACTAACTCAACGATCCTATATTTTATAATAAACTAGCTTTCGCCCGCGGCTTCGCCCGCGTCAATATCTGGAATAGTACTTTTTACGTAACAAATAAACTCACTTTCGCATTTATAATATCAGTTTATAATATTAGTAAGGATAGATAATATAGATAAACATCCAAGTCCCACGTCAAATCTGAAAAATATCATTTTCCATCTTGACTTGACCGGGGTTCGAACCCGGGACCACTCGTGTCGCAGGCTGGCATGTTAACTACTGCCCCACAGAGTTCGACTGAAGTCGGTCAGTATAGATCACAACAGTGAGGTCATTTTTAGAAACCAAGATGGCGAATGCTACTTTTCAAAATGGACCTAAGAATAATATGGACCGGGCGTGAGGAACGTCAAAGTGAAGCGAACTTTGGTTACATGTGTGCAGTATAGGGTGACCATTGTCATTAAAAATTTCCCAATAATTAAGAGTAAATAAATTGTGAGTGGTACTGATGCCTAGTAGCACTAATATTATTTATATTTTTTTTACAAAATGTAACATCTATATCAGAGAAGTATTATGAATTAAGACATAATGATCCAGAAGGGCAACTGTAAATCAATCTCATCTTTGAGCGACCTTAGACGTTTGGGGAACTTGATAAAAGGAATAAAAGAACGAAATTATAGATAACATTTTTATTTTACTGTGTTTTAAGTTAATAAATAACAATACATATAATTTTACTTACAGAAAAACAAACCCTCGAGGCCTTATATTGGTGGTAAATTTTAAAATTACTTTTTTTATAATTTTGCAGATTTATAGATTCATCCGTCTATATATTATTAGTGTCATCAATAAATCAACAATATTAAATTCAGAAATTGTTCAAAGTTAAAATCTTTTATTCTGGCGTCGGCAAATGATAATAAAATACTTTCACATTTACATATAAGTATAAAATATTAACATTGAATATCTCTATCTATAAAAAAAAACCGCATCAAAGTCCTTTGCGTAGTTTTAAAAATCTAAGCATACATAGGGACAGACGGACACAGCGGGAAGCGACTTTGTTTTATACTATGATCCCGAAATTGACGCCACTTGTGTGATCTACACGCCAAAATACCTCGAAAATATCACCCCTGTTTTGCATCCCATAGGTGTTGTTTGTGATGCACCCAAAAATAACTCAAAAGCGACACCTAAGTCATATTTAAAAAAAAAATAATGACAGTCGTCTTGAGTCCCAACACAAAATTGATGTCAGTTTTACCCCGAAATACTCCGAAAACGTCACCCAAGTCGAATTTCCATAAATAATGGTGATGGCCATCTTGAAAACTGAAAATGACTTCATTTTTGTTGATATCACAAAAAATTCCAAAACGCCAATAAAGTTGACTTTAAATGAAAAGTAATGTCAGCCATCTTGGATTCCAAAATCATCTCACTTCATACATTTATCATCAACACATACATCGATTTTCCAAATTTAGTTCATAAATGATGGAGTTATGACGTAAAAATATGCAAAATGAAATACAACTGGAACTGCTCCTTTTTTTGAAGTCGAGTAAAAGTATTAATAAGAAACATACCTTTTCTGGGCACGCGAACTTAATCAACCGGCGATATGCTCCTTTTGTCATATAAAAATTGCTATTTTTAAACTTCGGAACAAACAAATGAATAATTTGATGGTACCCATGATGCATCCTTTCTATTTCTTCTAATAATATCGATCCATTATTTTTTTACATAAGCATCACGAATGGGGAACCTTAAAAAAATACACAAAATAAAATTTTATACTAAAAATAAAGAACAGGAATCTTGAAATCATATTCTGGCAACACCGACAGTCCGACTTAGCGCTGCGCTGTCACCGGGTCATTGACTTTTGCGGCGCAAAGAAAATTACAAAATCATATTAGTTTAATTTAAAATTGTAGTTGAAACGTGTGTTTAGGTTACCAACCAATTCGTACATACGAGTAACTGTGGTGTTGTGTGTGTAAATAGTATAATTAAACCAAGAAAATATGCGATTGAGTGAAATACTTACATAGTCTCGAAAACAACAAGAGGTTTGTACTTACCAATGATACGTGATATCGTCGGACTTTTTGTGTAGTTTACTATAATTTTTACACCCTTTTACCACACAGCTCGGCATTATTTTATGTTTTTATGCTTATTTTCAACGAGTTTCAAAAGGCACACCAACTTCGCGGTAAGTACAAGTTTGACATTTCGTGAGTTTGACATTTCGACCGGGGAAAACCTGCATCCATTTGAGTGCCGATGTGTGCGTGAATTTCGTGTCACGACACGTCTGCATACATTGTGATTTGCTTCTCTGCCACATTCTCAAGGTCCTATCCTGATTATTCTTAGATCCATGCTTTTCAACAATAATTATTGAATTACAATGAATTAACACCAATTTTAGAATCGATCGATTTCCTAGCGTCATTAGCAAAAAGATATGAACCCAATCCCTATTTGAGTAGCAATGACATTATTGATAAAACATTCTAGAAGAATAAATAATGGAGTTCAAATTGAAACCTTAAATCTTAGTAAATAGGGTGTAAAATTGTGTACAACTTTTAAGTACGACATCTTTTGGCGAATAGCTGAACTAAGTAGTCTGAGATCGTTAAAAGCACATTGAAAGAAGCCGACGTAGCATATGCACGCTGTCATAAAAACCACAAAGTGTTATTGCTTAATTCTACTTTATGGCGCAAGAAATAAGGTTTTTCTTTTTGTAATGCAAACTGATTGTTATTTCTTTTTGGTTCCAAGAAATTATAAGCTTTCTAATTCGTTAAATTTCAGTGTGCGTAAAATGTTATTGTGTGAGTTTGGCGACAGTGGTTTTCAAGAAAAATATACGCTATGCCACTTCCTCTTGTTTTTTAAATTCCGTGTGTAGAGCTCATAGAGATAATATAATCCTGGTAGAGCTATTAAGCAACAGTTTGCGCTGCGCTCGTGTAAAGTGGGCATTATACAAAACAGACGGCTGTGTTGAATAAAATGTCAGTGCAACGTTGACAGGTGTCAACTTAAAAAAAAAAACAAATAGTAAATAAAATTTTGTGTGCACCACGTTTGTTGGGAATTGGTTTGGAAGTTGTATTAATTTTATTTTGACTGTAACGTTAAGTCATTGTAAAATGGGGAAGAAGAATAAAGAAACTCTAGGCCGATCGCTCATCAAAGACAGATTTTCCAAAAATCGTCACAAGAAACATGTGGAGGACAATACCTTGGTAGGTAACCTGTTACCCTCATGTTTTTACGACTATATTCTAATTAACACTATTTTTATGCGCATTAACCACGGCTGTAGAACAAGTTTCATGTCTCTAGCTCTTAAATTTGCAAGTTTTATTTTATTCCCCTTTCATTTTGTCTAGATTTAAAGATCAAACAAACAAAATATATCACCATAATGTGCAATTTTCAGCTACATACCACCGAAATAAACGATGGCTATGATTGGGGGCGTCTAAACCTTCAATCTGTGACAGCTGAGTCCTCTCTTCAAGAATTTCTATCAACAGCTGAGCTTGCCCAAAGAGAGTTTACTGCGGAGAAACTAAATTTGAGATATGTGAAGTCTGTACCTAGTGAAGTGCAGCCGGTTACCTCGCAGCCAGACTTCGATGAGCCTCTGACAGTGCCTAGGAGGTAAAGTTATTTTATTTTTTATACAGTATGTTTGGTCACTTTAAATGTATATTCTCAGCATCAATACAAACAACTTTTGTTAGAGACCAAACCTGAAATCGAGAAAAATTATCAGCTTCTCCATAGATTTTGAATCAGTAGATAACTTTCTATGATATACCTTATTTATTTATCTCGATTTCAGCCTTTGTCACTGAACAAAAGTTGTTTGCATAGATGCTGAGAATGGGAATATAAATGATTGCTAGTTCATGACCAAACACTCCAAGTTTCACTTTGATTTTAATATCAAACACTTTTTCAATAAAATTATATTGCACACAAAGAGGTAATAAAAAGATCTGTTAGTTTTATTTTTGTTGAAAACTGTACCCATTTACTTTTATAAAATATTATTTAAGGCTAATTTGGGCAAGCTTGAGCCTAATACTTATTTTCTTTTCAAATTGCATGTCAGTTGAAAGTATGTTTTACAAATTTTTGCTGCAAAAACAGCTGTCTCAAATATATCTAATGTCTAAAAATCTTCTATACAAAATCTTTTTATGTTATTTGTTTCATAGACCTGCTTGGAATCCCAGCATAACAGCAGAAGAACAGGTGAACAGAGAGCGAGAATCATTCCTGGATTGGAGAAGGCATCTCAGCGAGCTACAGGCTAAACTGGGAGCAGCCTTGACTCCATATGAGAGAAACCTGGAGTTCTGGAGGCAGCTGTGGAGGACTTTAGAAAAGTCTGATATAGTACTTATACTTTTGGATGCCAGGAACCCTCTTTTATTCAGGTGTTTAATTATTGTAATCCTAAGACACTGGTAGAAATGTAGAAATTAATGATTATTATTATTTCAATGTGTGAGAGGATAGTACTTATTGTACTGTTTTTAATAAATGCGTTAGGCAAATATATTGTAAATTTAGATTAGTTGACAAACTAAAATGTTAACAACTTCCAGCCATTGATAAGTTAGCGGCATCGTCTCTTCTATGAGATGACACATCTGCTCTATCATACTTTCGTGTTATCTTAACATGCAAGTTGATCAACAAATCTAGTTTGAAAATTTGACATAAGTTTTGTCTTCAATGGCGAAGATCAATGTAGTGTATATTATGTATGTCAACATATTGTGTAGGTGTGTAAATGGACTAGATAGACGTCAAGGTTCAGGTTAAAAAGTTCTAATACTTTAACATATTACTAAGCAAACAAAGAATTGTGACTACAGTGTAGCACAATATCATAATCATAATCTTTCTTTGCTTCATTTGGTACATTAGGTCTTACTATCAGGAGTTGATACCTTACAACAATGTCAAATTGCCTGTAAAGTAATTCAGTTATTAACTTACATACATAGTATTACGTCTTTTTCCCTTGCGGGGCAGTCAGGACCGAGGTCTATAAGACCTTATGACCTCATTTAGCATTTTGGTGGGTGTGTAGATGGAAATCGGATGTGTAGAACGAAATGTTATTGATTTAGTTTTATTTCCAATTAGCTATGAATATTACCAATTCCTTTCCAGGTGTGAAGATTTGGAGAAATATGCAACTGAACAGAAATGCAAGTTTATACTGTTGCTGAACAAGGCTGACTTGACCAGTGAATATGTGAGAAAGTGTTGGGCAGAATATTTCAGTAAACAGGTACATACATACTATCACGTCTTTTTCCCTCGCGGGGTAGACAGAGCCCAGGTCGGCTTAGCCATGTTAAGCCTGATGGTGGGTATAAACAGGTAACCTTTTTTAATTTTCAATTATATGAGTTCTGGGTGGGTATTAATTACTTAACAATACTTAAACTTCCTGAAATAAATATTAATTTCCTTAATTTCTAAGAATTATCTCCAGCAAACTGTGTCTTGATCACTCATGAACTTTGACGCATTTTATCTCTTATCATCTATTCTTTAATTAAATTATCAACAGAAAAATAATGTGTCCAATATTTTTGATTATCTAACTGATGGACACTAGTTTATTAAGTTTTGTTTATTGCTACAACATAATTTTTTATACTTTCAGAATATTCCTATCATATTCTTCTCGGCAGCAAAACATACAAATGAAAGAAAAATATCAGAATCAAGCAGTAAATCCAAGGAAAGCCAAAATTCAGACACAGAATCAGCAGATTCAGATTTAGATGAGGATGATTTAGAAAAAGAAGCCTTAAAGTGTACGGAAGATGACATAGAATTGTTTAAAAAGCAGTTAGGTGATATTGACCTAGCCGTCTCCAATACTGCTGACAAATTAGATAGGATTCAAATAGCATTAGACAAGGTTGTAGAAAACTTGCGATCTGGAAAGCCGATAGAACCTTTACAAAGTGAAGAAGCTGTACAAAATGATAGTGAAGTTACAAATACTGCAGAAGTTGTAAATTCACATGAAATATATGACAGAAATAAATTGTTAGAAGCATTGAAGGCTCAGAAATTGGAAAGTTTGAAGAATCCGCCTAGGATCAGTGTTGGGATGATTGGATATCCCAATGTAGGGAAATCCAGTACTGTTAATGTTTTAATGCAAACTAAAAAGGTAAGAAGAATATTATTGAAAAGTTTATATTCTATCAAGAATATGTTGTAAAATGGATCCAGTCATTAAGCCGAAGTCACATGACAGGACATTTAGTCACTGAAAAGTTGCTGCTTAAGGACCAGATCTGTATTATATTAAGGAAATGCGCTGCCTACCAATAATCTGCTTATTTGATGTCATTATGATGCAGATAGATGACTATTTGCATATACATGTAATGCATATATATTCATTACATGTATGTATGTTCTTATAAGAAATAAATACATACTTGGCGAGCTCCTTGGCGCAGTGGTTAACACGCCAGACTGCGACACGAGGGTACCCGGGTTCAATCCCTGGTCAGGTCAAGATGGAAAAAAAAAATTTCAGATTGGCCTGGGTCTTGGATATTAATCTAATTTATGTATTTGTTATATAATATAGTATCGTTGAGTTCGTATCCCATAACAGAAGTCTCGAACTTACTTTGGGGCTAGCTCAATCTGTGTGATTTGTCCGTATATATTTATTAGTTAAACACAAACAAAAAAAAAATATATTAGCTTAAGAAAGCCATTTACTTGATAAAGGCCGACAAAAATATAAAAATCCTGCCTTGAGATTTCACTTCGAAATATATTTCGTTATATAGTAAAAAAATGTTTATTTTACATGAAAATAATTTACAATATTCCATTAATAAATCATCGCCCAATCAACATCACACTTTGACAGCAATTAATACCTTAATATTGACGTTTTAATGTAGATTAAGCTAAGTGTAAGTTAAGCTAGTTGTAGAAATAAGTTCCAATAGTTTTCCGTAATATGGCGAGAGTTTTTACATTTATGGTTAGGCATTACGTGGGTTCTAAATTACATTTCTACTAATTAATTGCAAGTAGAAGACTTGAGATTTTTTTAAATATTTTAGGTCAGTGTTAGTGCCATGCCTGGCCACACGCGACACATACAATCCTTGGTCCTGGACGATCAAGTAGAACTACTGGACTGTCCCGGACTAGTGTTGCCAGCGTATGCCGTCGCTCCAGACCTCATGTTAACTGCTGTGTTATCAATAGATCAGGTTGGTTATTTATCTTGTACGTACAACATATACTTAAGAGATACGCATAATAAAATCAAACCACAGGCTATACAAGATCATCATAATCATGATTACTGTCGAAAAAAGTCCAGTACTGGACAAAGGCCTGTCCCAAAGTGGGAGGATATTGCCATAATCACCACGCTTGGCAGGTGGGTTGCCGAGCGCAGGTTCTCGCTCCTTGGGCTTCAGATGCTGCTGCCCATTGAAAGTATTTTAAAGCTAGAGAAGAATAGGAGTTATTTGGATCTGAAAAGGGAATGAAGATATTGGGATACTACTCACTCAGGCCCTCCATGTTCCAGTGGTTAAGGCGTTTGCCTGTAGACTCGAGGTCGTGGGTTCGAATCCCACGGGATACGTACTTTGTTTAGTTGCTTCCAATTTGGTTAGGACATTGCAGGCTTGAATCACTTGATTAAGATGTTTCCGTGCTTCGGAAAACACGTTAAGACGTTGGCCCTGGCTGCAATCTGTTAGTCGATAAAGGAACCACGTCAGAGCCCGAGAGGCAGTTCCAAAGAACTCTGACACCAGGGCACAGGTATGGCACTTCATACAAACGGGACGACATAAATACCTAGTACTACTACAAACAAAATGTTACATCCGTGCACACGCTAATGTGTGAGTTACAGAACCAAGGTTGACACCGAAGAATGAAATTAAATATACCTATTCATGATGCCACCTAAAGTTCGACAAATTTTCGAGTATGTCTCTCAATTCTGAAAGATTTATGATGATCTTAATTTATTTATGTAGGTATGTATTGACTTATCTAACAATACATCTCATTAATATGTAAATAAACTTGCTAACAAACAAAAATGTATTCGTAGATCTCGCACACAATGCAACTGGCACAATCAGAACACCATGACGTATAAGATTATTATATTTTAGGTGTACGTACACATCAACAAGTAACTAGCACTTCACAAATAAGAGGTTATCTATTTTATCTTCTCTTCACCACTGGTTTATTAGTTACCTATTGATTCATTTACAATTAAAAGCACTAGATAATGTCCTGTAATATAATAAATTGCTTGTTTGGCGCTAAACTTTACGGCAAATGTGATAAAAACAAAGGAGGAAAAAAAAAAGGATAAATACAAGAGGCAGATAGACAGAGATTCACAGCACAGTATTTCATTGTAAAGCGTGTCGGTAACGTTATATTCGCATTTGACGAGCAACAAAACCTAACCCTGTTTCAAAGCAACGCATCGCACTCCATTTACGGGGGAGAGGTGCGGCGATGCCTTGTTGCGGGGGACGCAGGGAGTTTCCGTTCTGTACGTTAGTACTTATATTAATTCTGTGACCAGGGTGTGCATGGCACACCTACACGAAATGATGATGATGATTATTTGTTCCTAATAGATGCGATCCCACGACGCGGCCATGGCGCGTCTCTGCGAGCTAGTCAGCAAGCACACCTTTGAGGAGAAATACGGACTGCTTCTACCTGAATCAGAAGACTCACAGACCAGCTATAAGCAGATACTCACAGCGCATGCTTGTAAGTAGTTGCACTTTGAGTTCGTCGCGTGGGCTATAACGTGGCTTAGGTGATATTTCATTTCGTTACATTAGTCAAGGAAATGGGCGAAAATATAAAGAATCATGACAATAGGCGATGCGGCTAGAAACTCATCACTATTTTACTAACACGCTAAACGTGGCCTTTCGGTCTTATGGCCATTGGCTCTTGTCTACCCCGTAAGGGATAAAGACGTGATAATATGTATGTATATTACAGTAATACCACGTTTATAAGTCGTCTCGGCATTGTTCGATGGCGCTGAATAGCGCAACCTACCGCCGACTCAAAACGAATGAAAACATCAGTGAAAAAATGAACTTATTACTACTACATAAGATTTAAAATCCAAAAACAAGGACTCGTGCTGTCTCGCTCATAATACTTGTACGGCGCGGCGCCGCAGCAAACTCCAGATATGGCGGCGAACGCATCAGCCAATGGCAGACTGACATGTTCTCGTCCAATAACAGTCTACTTGACTGAGGCGTCGTCTCAATGCTGCCGCCACTTATTTTACAAAACCCTCGTTGTCTAATCTAGGCAGATAAGGCGATTGAGATTGAGAATAAATGATTTCTGATTCTGATTCTGAGTGAGAGGGGAAAAGCAGCAGTTTATTGGGCGATGTAAACTGCATCGCGGGCTTCAAGCTTGGTGTTTCATGTTAGCCACGGCAACGTATATCAACTACCGCGACTTTGTTACGTAAAAACGAGATAGCGACAGTTTATTGCGCGATATAAACTGCATCGCGGGCGGAATGCTTCAGGGAAATGTTCATCTAAGGCTTCAAGCTTGGTGTTTCATGCTAGCCACGGCGACGTTTATCAACTACCGCAACCTTGTTACGTGAGAGCGAGAAAGCGACAGTTTGTTGCGCGATATAAACTGCATCGCGGGCGGAATGCTTCAGGAAAATGTTCATTTAAGGCTTCAAGCTTGGTGTTTCATGCTAGCCACGGCAACGTTTATCACCTACCTAGACCTTGTCACGTGAGAGCGAGATAGCGACAGTTTATTGCGCGATATAAACTGCATCGCGGGCGAAATTGTTATTTGAAACCCCGCGCACAGGCGACTAAACAGTCGGCCGATCGTCGAACCTTTACTCGCACTAACAATAAAAGAAACAGAGATAACTATCGGCCAATTAGAAGTTGCTAGTGTGCGCGGGGTCTAAGGCTTCAAGCTTGGTGTTGTGTGCTCCCCAACTGCCCCGTGGTCCAGTGGTTAAGGCGATTGCCTGTTGACCCGGGGGTTTTCGATTCCCACGGGAAACATACTTTGTTCCAGTTTAGTTAGGACATTGCAGGCTTGAATTACCTGATTGTCTGATAATAAATATGATGCCGTGCTTCGGAAGGCACGTTAAGTCGTTGGTCTCGGCTGCCATCTGGTAGTCGTTAAAGGAACCACGTCAGAGGCTGAGAGGCGGTTCCAAAGAACTCTGACACCAGGGTGTTCATGGTCGATTGACCGTGTCACCTACTCGAAATGATAAATAAATATATACGGACAAATCACACAAATTGAGCTAGCCCCAACGTAAGTTCGAGACTTGTGTTATGAGATACTAACTCAACGATACTATATTTTATAACAAATGCATATATAGATAAACATCCAAGACCCAGACCAATCTGAAAAAGATTATTTTTCATCTTGACCTGACCGGGGACGGAACCCGGGGCCCTCATATCGCAGGCTGGCGTGTTAACCACTGCGCCACGGAGCTCGCCAATGATGATGATGCGCTTGGTGTTTCATGATGTTATTCAAAGCATTGGTTGGCAGACAACCGCGGGTTCATGACGGCGGCGGGACAGCCCGACGTGTCGCGTTCGGCGCGCATTCTGCTCAAGCAGGCCGCCAGCGGACAGCTGCGCTGGCAGCAGGCTCCGCCTGGCTTTCCACCCGAGCCACTGGACGACATGATTGAGAACAAGAAGACGGAAAAACATGATAAGAGAAAGCCCACGCCAAGAGAGGCTAGGATGGTTGAGGTATGTATTACTACAGTGTTGGAAGAGCGGTAGAAAATACATTAATAAACAAGTGACTAACTAACAAGTACGAGGGGAAGCCGAGTAATGTCTATACCACCCGTAAAACACAATGTTTTTCATAACACCAATCTCACTATTTGCTACTCTGAGTTTGTGATGTCTATATCGCCCGTGAAACACAATGTTTTTCATCATACCAAGTATAAATTAAATCATCAAAATAGCATTGTGAATGCATAAAAACACTAAAATATAATAAAAATATTATCTTACTAGCTTTCGCCCGCGGCTCCGCCCGCGTCAATGTCGATCCCTCGGGAATAGTACTTTTTCCCGGGATAAAAGGTAGCCTATGTCCTTCTCCGTACTCCAGAGAACTTGTATGCAAAATTTCATGATGATCGGGTCAGTAGCTACGGCGTGAAAGCGTAACAGATAAACAAACAAACAAACTCACTTTCGCATTTATAATATTAGTAAGGATAAGGATAGTAAGGATAGTGTAGATTTGACACTCGTACCGTATCGTGCTTCGGAAGGCACGTTAAGCCGGTGGTCCCAGCTGCCATCTGGTAGTCGTTAAAGGAACCACGTCAGAGGCCGAGAGGCGGTTCCGAAGAACTCTGACACCAGGGTGTGCATGGTCGATTGACCGTGACACCTACTCGAAATCATGATGACCGTATCGCGGTACATTAAAATTGAAAAAATATGCGCTTCGGATTTAATGAAATTTGTATAGTTAAATGTGATATACCATAACATAAAGGATAGTTAATTTTTTATATTCGTTCCTTGTTTTAGGGTTGGCTGAACAAATCCGCTGAAATCGACAGTGCCTTCTTTGCTATGAAGAAAAGCACAGCGCACGTTAAGGGAAAACCTGTTCTAGGGTAAGTTTTTGGCATTTTTTACTTAATAAATATATACATATTACAACATACAACGATTATAACACATTATAATCGGATAAAGTTTGTATCATATTATACTGAAAGTCCCTTCAATGCATTTTATGCCTCATTTTTGCCACTGGTTTTCGAAAAGTAAGTTTTGCAAGGACATATGCCTTCATTCGATACACGCGCGCCGCCTACATCGACAATACCTAGGGTGATGGCAAGATTGATTGACATTATAGCGTGCGAACTATTCCGAATTCACGGCTAATCAACGCTCGTTCTTGAGCAAGTGTTGCATCAGTGTATTCTCTCTTACATAGATATAACCTTAGTTATAGTTCATTTTCAGGATTCCGTAACCAAAGGGTATCGACGCGATTACTGAGCATCCGCTGTCCGTCACTATAAGTAGTTAGTTACTTTTTAATATGTAAAATCACATTTATTTATTAAGTCATCTTAAAATTTTAACATATTTACACAGTTGCTGAAAAAAATTACAGAATATAAATATCTACAGGTGCTATAACAACAATTAAGTAATAAAAAATAAGGAGACAAAGAACGTGTGTTGCCGTTTTTTCTTGATTTTGAGAATTATACAGTAATTTGTCATAATCAAGAAAAACACGCCTTTACACCACAGATTATGAGAGAGATCGCATGAAAACTCTTCTAGACAATAGTGTCCGTGAAAGAAAGAGATGAATAACCTTTATGAGAGAGATCGCATGAAAACTCTTCCATAATAATTATAAAACCACTATCATACGTACATATACACCAGGCCCCCCATTAGAAAAACGTGGTTTTTGAGTTTTTAAATATTAATCGATACCTTCAGCGGCCGACTCGCTCTTGGCCAGTTTTATTAAATAAGACGATCTCTCTCCCTTCTGATGTTAGTACAAGTTTGTTAGGAACAGTCGAAATGACTCAACGATGATCTTACAGCAGCCAGACACAACTTTATAGGTCATATAAATATTTATTTCGAACTGGGAATTAAACCATCTCTGTTCCGCTCACCTCGCACGGTAATTCGGCCGCTTATATTTAGCGTACCACCCACTTCGCTATGGACTTCGCAATTTTTGCTATGGTAGAGCCGCTCTAAGTCAACTCCAAAAGCAGGCTGACGAGTTATTAAGACAATTTATATATATATTTTTTTATATACGGACAAATCACACAGATTGAGCTAGCCCCAAAGTAAGTTCGAGACTTGTGTTATGAGATACTAACTCAACGATACTATATTTTATAACAAATGCATATATAGATACACATCCAAGACCCAGGCCAATCTGAAAAAGATCATTTTCCATCTTGACATGGCCGGGGATCGAACCCGGTCACTCCGTGTCGCAGGCTGGCGTGTTGACCGCTGCGCCACGGAGCTAGTTCTGGGCTTTCAACAATTGATAAAATAAGCTAAGTTGATGCTATTTACGACAATGAAGATTAGGAACATGATTATGAACATTAATATGGTGATTATATTATTTAACTCCAAGTCTTCCCGTGGATGTCGTAGAAGGCGACTTAGGAAATACAAGCTAAACAAAGCTTATCTCTCCAACCCGTCTGGCCAGCGTTGAGAATGTAGACCAAGTCCTCTGGCTGCTCTGGCCAAGTATGGCCCTAGTAGTACAGAGAGGGTCGTGCTCCTGTAGTGGGGACTAAAAAGGACCTGATGATGATGATTATTAAACTAGAGCCACGCTACCGGCAAACTTAATTTTTGCTAGTAGCATGAATGGGCTGACTCGTCCGGGGAAGTACCACACTCACAGAAAACGACGTTTCAGTATAAGCTTTACCGCTTATATTCGGTGAGTGAAAGAGCTGGAGGACCTTCTTCTCATTTCTAGTCTATACTATCAGGCAGGGCAAAGGCCTCACTTTCATAATTCCAACGATTGTAACGAGGGCTACTGAAGTTCAGTCTTTCCGATAGGATTGAAGCTCGTCTTTCCATCTCTTTTTGGGATTTCCAGTCTTTCGTTTTTTTGAAATGATGAATTATAAAAATAGATGATAAAATCAAAAAGCCCTTTAGGCGAGTAGGCGACTTGTTGAAAAGAGTTTCTTTTGGCGTGTCCTCTCCGCAGTGGCCGGTTCCGAAACGCTAGTAGTCTGTAGCTTTAGCACTTTTATTAATAATATAAATATTACCACATTAGATCCTTTAAAGCCAGCAACGGCCTATTTTCTGAATAAACGTTTTGATTTTGATATAACATAGCATAGTTCAGATGAAAATAGTTTTATTTCCGTCGGCGAGATGAAAGATAACGAAGTATATTATCAATTAGGTTTAAGGGAGACTAAATAAGCGTTGGGCAGACGAGATGGCCGCCCTGGCCGCATGCCAAGTTTTAATTCATAAAGTTTGCTTTTTCGCCGGGAGCTGACGATGCTGAACGTTGCTCTAACTGTAGTTGATATATAGCGAAAAGAAGTTTGTTTCTTTCTAAGAGAACTGCGCATTTGGCGGCAGTTTTATTGATTTACTTAGCTTACAAGGACTTTTTTTTTTAAATAATACGGACAAATCACACAGATTGAGCTAGCCCCAAAGTAAGTTCGAGACTTGTGTTATGGGATACTAACTCTATGATACTATATTTTATAACAAATACATATATTGATACACATCCAAAACCCAGGCCAATCTGAAAAAGATCGTTTTCCATCTTGAGCTGGTCGGGGATCGAACCCGGGCACTCTCGTGTCGCAGGCTGGCGTGTTGACCGCTGTGCCACGGAGCTAGCCAGGACTTGTTGCCTCACTTCTGACAAAAAAAATCAAAATCAGCAGGTACCTGTAAACTCCAAAAGATAATAAAAATTGTGTTCCCTAACTGTCAGACCCGAATATGAGTACCTACTGAAAACATCTTAAATTCATCCGAAAATGGTTTTTATATCAATCACCTCTGTGGCCTAGTGGTCATTATGCCAGGCTGCAACTCCGGAGTTCCCGGGTTCGATCCCCGGTCAGGTCAAGATGGAAAATGATCTTTTTCAAATGGGCCTGGGTATTGGATGTTTATCTATACCTACCGCGTGATTTCGAATCTCTGAACTATACTGAAATCCTGGAATTAGAATCCATGGAAAAAAAATGTAGTCGCCGATCAGCTGGGCGAATTTCTATATAGAATTTTGCAAAAAATATAATTGTAATAGATATTAGGCGTCAAATCTCCTATATCCATTTTTAAGCATATTAAAAAAACAAGAAAATTACCACCCGTAATTTTTACGTTTTAAGATCTTGGTTTTTGATTTGAATGAAGCATGCATATTTACATATTCATAAAAAAATTATGTATGTTTATTTCACTTTTAGCTGAAAGTAGGGGTGGGCCCTATTTTGTATTGGGTAGTGGTGCACCTATAAAATTAATTTGTGGCAGGTTTAATTTTCATTTACTTAGTCTTCCTTAATCATATTTATTTGAAGTATAAATTCTAAACACTAAACAGGTAGTTAGATGCTACTTGTTAATTATTTTATTAAACCATCCATTGACCGACAGAGGCAGTTCATCATGTGTTGACTGTTCATCGTCAGACCAAGGTTGCTTGTGATTGCTATTCTTTGACAATTATTTATTTATTTATTTATTAGCGTACTAAACAGATTACATTCATGTTTATACATAATATATAAAGATTATAAATTGGTTTAGATCTAGAAAGTAATCCTAACATAAGTATGCCTAAAAGCTAAGCAATGTAAATTAATAACTAAATATGTATCGCTAGAGTAAATTATTAATTATTTTAAATTATCAGAAAACCTCATTAAAACACCAAAAAGAAAAGAGAAAAAAAGGAAATAAAACATTATTATAACTATTGCAATTCTGTTATCGGAGGTTGAGATTAGACTTAATTTGCCGCCGGAACTTATAAAGTGTATGGTGATAAATGTCAATGTCCCTATCGGACAAAAGGACTTCATTATATTGGCGACACATTCTAACAATTGGGTTATAAAAAGATATATTATTAGAGTAAACTTTGAGGATAAATGCATTAAAATTAGGATTCCGCGACCTAAAACGTGTGTTGAAGTTAAGCAATGAAAGTAGCTCAGGAGAATCAATAAGGCCATGGATGAATTTGTATAGTAATACAAGATTTAAGAATTCGCGACGCCTGTTTAGGGGGGACATATTAAAGAATGAAAGGCGTTCCTCATAAGATGGTAATTTGCGACCCATACCTCTTCTGTAGCTTAGGATTTTCAAGCAACGCTTCTGAATTCCTTCAATGCGATCAATGTGAACTACGTAAAAGGGAGACCAAATTGTAGAGTTATATTCAAGGATTAATGCAATTATTAATGCAATTCATAGTTTTTGGTGTATTTTACTTGATTATACTAATATTTTATGATAAATACATAAAATCCAAATTAAACTTTTACTTCTAGAATTTATAGAGGACACTCTACAATAAAAAAAAGAAACTCCAAACTTTTAGTGTGTAAAACGGCATGATACAAATCTCTCCAAGCGTATATGACCAAAACCATAGACCCCTCAATCGTATACATGCGCTTACCGTTTAGAGGTCTTACGTGTTGGTGACGCACTTAGTTCCAAAGTGTACTGCTAGATGGCGCTGCTTCAAAACATTGGATTTGTAAAACTCGCTATCATAGTTTTTTCGCCGAGAACGACCCCGTTGAGCCGATCTTGTGAAAGCATACTTACCTGGCATAGGGGATACCGTGATCAAGAAGGCGGTTCCCCCAGGGCGAGGCCTGTCCATTGCACTGCGGACGGGTTGACCCCTGCGATTATCCCTAATGTGGATAACTCGGATGCGTAATTTTTGGTAGTGGGGACTGCGTACGCGCTGTCCCCCCATAATGTTAAAATAAATATTAAAATTATTATACGCATGTTTTGCTTCAGTGCTTATTCCTTGCATTTTTCCTTGTGTTGCGAAATTGTTGTATTGATTATTAGCGCGTCAATGCCCTCTAGTTTAGGGCATTTAAGTACATATAGCTTAAGACATGGGAGTATATTTTATTTTTAACCGACTTCTAAAAAGTAGTTTATCTATTCGGTTGTTCTTTTTTTGTTGTTGGTTATGTTTGTTACCTCATAACTCCGACATTTATGAACAGATTTGAGAAAAATATTTAATAATAATTTTTAGAGAAAAAAAAGTATTTGAAGGGTTCAAATTGGTCACATTAAAATTTCATCAAAATCGGATCAGTAGTTGATTTGAAGTCGGTTTTTTATATGACAGATTATTTCATTAATTGACAAACCAACAGCGTGTTAGCGAAAAACTTTTTCATCCATTTTTAAAAAAATTGGCCAAGTGCGTGTCAGTCTCGCGGCCCAAGGGCTCCGTAATTCTATAAAATCGGCAAAAACATCATGTCTGTTGCATGGGAGCCCTCCTTAAATATAAATTTTATTTTAATTATTTATTCATAAAGTAGTATTTATTTGTTACTTAAAGTAAAGTACTCTATATTCTGTGAATATTTCAAGCTGCCGTTATTAATATAGAACAAAACAAGCAAAAAAACCGTACTGTTATCTATAAAAACGGCAAAATATCACGTTTGTTGTATGGGAGCCCCATCAAATATTTACTTTATTCTATTTTTTAGTATTTGTTGTTATAGCGGCAACAGAAATACATCATCTGTGAAAATTTCAACTGTCTAACTATCACGATTCATGAGATACAGCCTGGTGACAGACGGACAGCGGAGCGAAATTAATAGGGTCCCGCTTTTTACCCCTTATACGGGTACGGAACCCTAAGAATCACGTTTTTTGTATGGGAGCCTCCTTAAATATTATTTATATTTTTTTTAGGATTTGTTGTTATAGCGGCCTAGTGCCAGACAGACAGAGAAACAGGTGGACAGCGGAGCCATATTAATAAGGTCCCGTTTTCACCCTTTGGGTACGGAACCCTAGATAGATAGATAAATAATTTATTTGGTTCACTGTTACACACATCATACAAAAACAAAAATGGAATCAAAGTTAACGAAAAACTTAAGTCTATACATGCATTATGTGTGCCACAGTAGCACAAAATGGCTACAGCTCAGTGAAATGTTGCTCAAATTTAGCAACCACTGGTTTTCAGCTGTCACCAATTGAGAAGACACGACATTATAATTAAATAGTTCAACTTGTCCGCATTTACGCAGTTTGAACAGAAGGTACATTGTCATTTTAGTGCGTGAAGATAACCTCTTATAGTGAAGTATATTCGGTAGTAGCACTATTTAAAACCCAATATAAATATACATCTAAGTGACTATTCCAACAAGCCATACCATACACAAAGTCCATAACAAACCATTCCATGTCACTTTTACACAAGCAGTTCAATCTCAGCTATGCGGCAACGAATGTGCTCTGGAATTAATACCAGATTTCTGAATACCTAGTACCCTAATCATTTCAACAAATGCGATATATCTATTTTTACGCTTTAACGCATTCTTATTAGTCCATGTTAAGTAGCAGTGGACCTACTACCATCTAACGATGACTTTCGGAACTAAGCTTGCCAGAGCCTTTGCCAGAGAACGTACCGCCAGATAACATACCTATTCCTGTAGAATTATAATATCTATGGCTAAGTGTTACGTTCTGAGACCAGTAGATAAGTACCGCTTGTAATAGTCGCCCTGGCCGAGTGCCAGGCGCGTTAATTCATAGTTTTCTTTACGACTCGCCAGGCAGCTAACGATACTGAAAATTGCTCTAAACTAGTTGCGGATCGTGGCATGTAGCAACAGGAGGATTTCGATACATTATGAAGTTTAGGGGTTATTTTTTTCTACTTTCTTCACGGCATTTGGCTTTCTATCTATTTTATTTTTCATCGTGTGTTATCAACACAATGATTTTTATTTATTTACCTCTTACTTTACACCTATCATTACAGGATTTCGTACCTAATGCGATAGTGTAGCTATATCAATCTATAGCGAATTTTCGTTTCGACATCCTTGTAAATTCACACAGACTGCAACAAAATAGGTCGATCTCCTCAGCTACCTGATTTATATTGCGCAGTGCCCGCTTCAGTGGGGCCTCCTGGAGCAGATTTTTTCGAGTGCGAGGCACTGCCAGCAGCAGCGGTCGGTGACAACGCCACATGTACATATCTGGCACACACAACCTTACGTGCCACAGCATATCGGAATTACACTTATTTTCCTCTTATTATTTTAAAGATGGTGTAATTCGTCATGTGACGCAGCAAGGCAGACAACCACCAGCTCGCTAAGTTAATCTCACTACAGCCCCAGCATAACAATTTATTTTAGTTATTGCACACATTGTTCATAAACATGGGCATGTGTAACCTGGCAGGGTCGCCAAGTAGGGGCGTACCAAATTAAAACACGTTGTTAAGGTTCGACGTACGGTTTATTACTCTCATTTGAAACAAAATAATCATAAACTGAGTTTGTTTGTTTGTAACGCTTTTACGCCGTATCTACTAAACAGATTATCATGAAATTTTGCATACAAGTTCGAGTACGGAGAAGGCTACCTTTCATCCCGGACAAATGTATGTCCTTGAGGATACGACTTTGATACGAGCCAAGCTACGGGCAAAAGCTAGTGTTTATATAGGTGACAGATGAGTGATGCGCGCTACACACTACAATACAACCAAATTACATATTTCACATTATAAAGACCACAGTAGCAATTTGCAAAACAATCCAAAACAAAAACCGTGCAGTCTGCCGAATTTCCCTCCAAGAACTCCGAGTTTTTTGATTATTTTTTTTATTAAGTACATCTAATCTTTATTTCAAATATAAATAACTCCGAGTTTGATTGATTTACTTCTTTCCATTTCGATCTGTCGCTTATATGTCACTCTTTTTCTGATTACACTCGTCTATATATTCAGTACACGAAAAACAACAAACAAAACAATGCTGCTAACTCCCAAATATATACGCCGTTACAGAAATTGATCCGAACTACTATAACAGTGCTGCTGGTCGTGCTAATAAAGAATTTCAACACTCAATCACTTCTACATTTTTTAAAACAAATATTCAACTTTAAACCTTACAACTCCTATACCTTACGCTTTCTAACCGGATGTAAGTGAAGTCTCTAATGAAGTGTCCATCTATATACAGCGTGTTTTTGAACCCCCTGGCTAAATTGAAATCTGGGATTCGGAATCCCTAATGGAATACAGAATTGTAAGAAAAAAAGATAAAATACGAAAAAAAATATTTAATCTTTCAAAGAAATTCGTCCAGCTGATCGGCGACTTTATATGGGAAACCTAATATTCTTTTTCTTTTTTACCTTTTTTTCTTGCAATTCTGTGTTCTATTAGGGATTCTGACTCCCAGATTTCAATATAGCTAGGGGGTTCAAAATCACGTTGTATTTTAGTCCCCAAACACTATCTTATACTTACTATGAAATCGTGTTGGGTTGGACGATGTTGTTTCCGATGAACAATAAAATTACAATTGCTGTGCACAATTCATTATGAATGTGTTTAACATTTTACAAGCAGTAAATTACATTATTTGTCGGTTTTGTACGATATGTATATTGGATAGTAATAATTTTATTTGAAACCGAACTATTGCCACAACTTCGTGCACTAAGCTACTTTATCTTTATTATATCACAGCAATAGAAGGCAAACAATATCTATTTCGATTGAATATACCAGATCTTACAAACTATGACCCAGTAAGCGTGTAACGTTGCTGCATGCCACCTGCATGCTGCATCTCTTCCAACCTCATTTCTTTCTCGTCCTGTCCACTTTTCATTCCTCATTTTATTTCAAATTTCATTCCATTCCATTTTTAGATCATTTTTTTCTGCCCGTAATCGCTCATTCTACGATCATCTCGACTGTTTACTTGGTTCCTACGGTCTCTGATCTGTAATACATTATTATATTTATAGAAGTTAAGCTGCGATAAATAAATTTAATCTGTTGTGTCGAGTCTTCTGTTCTCTACTTCCTTTTATGTGGGAACTCGAGCGCCGGGACAGGTCGAGGTCCCACAAGCGTACGGATCGTTATCACCCCTGGGTACAATCCAGATCCTTGTTTAACACACATCACCTCCTAACGTTATACCGAAACACTCTTAGACTGTATATCGTTCCCAGAAGTCACTATAATATGATAAATCAATTAATACAGGCAACATTTAAAAAAAAACATATGTACATTAAAGACCAACATACATTAAGTAAAAAACTTATTTCACTACGTCGTACCTACGTGCCCCGCGAAAACGCCGAAAGACGACACCCTTCGGCCAGAAATCTTCGGTGAAGGTCTCCCTCCATCTTAACAGTTGGAACTCGCACCACATATGAGTTGAAATTCACGTTGTGACACGATTCCAACTTTACAGCCCTCAAAGTTAACTTTGTCTGCACATTTATGTACTCCACCAGATCTTCATTATTTGTAGAGTAATGGAGGCGGGGAGCAAAGTCGTCGGTACGGCTGCACGCAAGCAACATGTTGGGACCGCTGAGTGCAGTACCGCACTTATTTCTGCTCTGGGGATTCTTCCGCTTCCGTATGACTTTGGTGAAGTCCACATTCACAGTAACAACCTTTGCCGGGGGCGACTCTTCAAGTTGAGATGACCATTGATAACATTTTAAATTGTTGACCTCATGAATTATTTCTATTCGTTTGTGCTTTGAAAGCGTTTATCTGTAATTAGTCGGCAGCTTGAAAACTATGAGCTCAATGCAGCACTTAAACATAGTACACACAAACTGCTATGAAAAATTTAAAAACGGGAACCCTGAAAAACCTAACCCTACTTTTTGGGCTGTTGGACAAAAATATATCAAAAAATACAAAGCAATTCAAAAGAAAATAATTGTTACTTGTTGATACCTTTCCATATTATTTATCTATCTATGTAGTATGTATCACCTATGTAGGGTTTAACTTAGCGTAGAACTGTTATAGAATTAATATTATAATTTCTTGATTGCAGTGTAGTCGGCGCTCAGCTCGCAGACGGCCAGTCGACAGGAAAGCCCTGGAAACTGGAGAAGAAGCACGCGAATAAAAACAAAAGGGAAAAGCTGAGGAGAGTCTACGCACATCTAGACGAACACTAGTGTGAGAAACGTAATTATGTATGAAAGTGTAAAATAAATATAAAAAAATATTCATCATCATGTAGTATACTAGATGCCAGATAACACGTCAATAGCGGGCATTGGCCTATCTCACGTAAACATTTATATGTAATGTGAAATAATACTTGACAACATGGTGTATCAATGATATGGAACAATTTTCTTAATGCGTATAAATAGAGATATGTTAATAACATTTGTTTTTCATAAAATTTTAGTTAAGTAAGTCCAAGAAAACTGAGCATAATCTTCAAATAATATTTGATCTTTCTGGCAAACTGCGTGAAAGTGTAACTTCGAGGATGGATTGTAACCGATCCCGTGAGTTTTCTGTGCAGATTTTAAATTTAATTAGGTCTTTTTATTTTCCTAATTTAAATAAGAGAGATCCCGTAGATACAATAGAAATGATTCCATTGTTAACGAAAAAGTCGTTGGTCGCGTGCGTCAACGAAAAATGAGGTAATGATCGCTGTTGACACGCTACCTGGCCGATACTATAGTAGAAATACATTAGTGCATTCTAAAAAATCTGTTGCATTTTGTTCCTTCATATAATTATTTGTAAAATAGCGTAATTATATTTTCGCCACATTAAAATGTTGTGTCTAGTTAGCAGTGTTTAATTCAGCATCTTGTTATAATAGTAAAATAATTCATTAAAATGAATTGGATGACCGACAGACAACCTTTAAAATGAAATAGCTGTCATGTAAAATCATGAAAATGAGTGCAATTATCGCAGTTGCCAAGACAACGTGGGTACTTAAAATTATTGCATCCACTATTTCAAATACCGGTAAACTTTGAGTCGGCTTCACGTAGAACGAAAGGATGAGTAAGAGCAATAGGGCTCCGTTTGGACATATTGCGACGATGGCACCTCAAAAAAATCAATATTGAATTATTCTAATCCTGAATACTGAAAACTAAAACATATTTCGGGTATCTTTTCGTTTTTTACAACACTATAGGAGGAGGAATTCTACTTCTATGTTTATTACCTGTGTGCGCAAGGCTTGGAGAGACAGCACACTCTCATATTACTTGAGGGGCCTCGGTTTCATGCATCGTTTGAAAAAATTATGGAGCTCCGTCTGGGCTTTTGATCGACTCTCCACTCAAAAACTGGCGCCATTGATTATGTCACTTGTTAGCTTAATGCAGTTTTCTACCTGTCCCTTTCTATCTTAGTGCTACTTTGGAACATCCCTTTCACATTTATTGCGTTCAAGTCGGTACAGTTTTTTTTTAATAGAACCTGAACTAACCACTCCCAGATTTAGATATATAGAACAAGGAGAGTGAAGCCAGCGTGATTTATCTCCACTCAAAAATATATCAAGAGCTTACTGAATCCACAATTAATAGTTTTGCGGGGTGCTCGCTGATTTGTGAACGACGTGAAGGCCAATTTTTTTTCCTCCAATAAATATGATTTATGTATAACATAACACGCAGTTAGCCAATATCTCGGGAATTCATGGCGTAATGTTGGCCCAAATCCCCTGATTTACGGCGCCGTCGCTAATTTAAGACAAGTGCTCGAAACGAACTCCGTATACATCGACAACTTCAGCGCGAGCGGACCGCGATATTAATATGAATCATTTTCGTATTAATCTTAAAATTAATTCCTCATAAATTAATAACATTTTAAATATTTTAACATGTGGCCCAGATGCGTGTAATGTAATTCATAGCACAAGATAGTAATAGCTGACTGTAAATTATGGCGTGAGTTCGCTGGCAAGATCCATCTATTTGCAGGTTTTACGAGAGTTGTCGCTGTCCCCGTAGCTAATACGGAAACTAATAAGTAATAGATATGTTTTAACATGACTACGACATATTTATGTATTTGCATGCTGTTAAAAACGACTAAACAGGCTTGTACTTAACTTAAACTTTATAAGAAATGTATTACTTACACTATTTAAGCAAATAAATTATTTTGAATATTTAGCCCTCAGCCTTTCTGCAAGATTTCGAGAGAAATGGACTTTTCCATTTAACCTTTTTTTTTACCATTTAACCAAATAAATAAGTAGGTCAAATATCCGAGTTATAATGTAGGTATTTAGTTATGCAATGGTTTAAGGTTATCTTGGAGGGTCTATTATATTTTTAAATTTGACAGGTTTATGGAAAGAAAATGAAATGTCAAAAATTCAGTCATGCCTGTTGATACGAGTCTAGTCTAAGATATCTCCATTCGTGTCTAACGTACTGCGGCGTCCCTCTCTTCAGTTACTGAATTCAGTAAAGTGAAACTGATCTTTAGGCTCTGGCTTTGTTCTTTTTATGTCTCTGTACGACCTAAGGTCGCTGGTTCAAATCCCGCCCGCATGGATTTTTTTCACCTAATTAAATTTCTAAATTTAATAGGAGTATACCAGAATAGCATAGTGAATGCAAAAAATAACACTTATAAAAATAAAATTAGTAGTCAAAAGTCGTCTTGGATGTGGCAGTGGTAACTGTTGCGTTGTCGAATTATACCTATCGTAGTTGTCGATTCTAAAAACTGAAGAATAATTTATTGCTTTTAACTTTATAAACCTATATAAATAAAGTCTGCTAAATATCAGTACACAGACCATAAATCCAATGGTGTAATTTACATAAATAAGTCAGGATTTTGCCATTAGAACTTCCACTATTTATAAATAAAGATTTAAGTGCTTTTCAACGCGAAGATAGATAAGTATATTATTATAGTTTTACAGACAGTAGTTGTAATAACTATATACATGTCTGGAGCTGATGTTCTTTAACAGTGACGTCATTTTCTTTAAATATATCGGCGACTTGGTAATATACCTTATTAATTAGTATCCAAGAAGAAGGCAATAACAATGAGACAGTCATTAAAAGGCGTAAATGTTGTAGTAATGATAATAGTGATGATTGTTCAGTGATGTTGATGTCTTTACGTGGTCTTGATGTCTTGTGTGGTCTCGAGTAAGGCTGAAGTCCGTACCACCAGATAGCAGCACTGAGTCGTAGAGAGTATTATATAAATTAGATTATTGATATTATATTTTTTTATAAAACTTGCTCTATCCTAATATACGTAATTTTCAATTGATAGACACCTATTAATTTTATCTGTTTGGCATTTCCTAAAGGTTGACTGGGAGAGAATGGTTTTAGCATTAAGTCTATCTGTTGTAACTTTTAAGGTACATTAAAGTTTTTAAATAAATATAATAGAACAAGATTAACAGAAAAAAGGCGAATACGTTGGCGCAATGTTGTTGATCTTGACGTCTTGAACTGATTGATGACAGCGGGATCCCGGAGCAAGTTCTCATAAAGGAGACCTTTTCACTTTGCTGTTGAAGTACCAAATATCAGCAGCAAAGCGGAAAAAGACAAATTTATGCAGAACTTTCGCTTCTCTCTTCTAGACTGTTTTCTTCGATGTCATCCAAGGTTCACAGTTTAGCTCTTGCTTTCGTTGTCTGTTCTGGAATGGAAAAATATACTTATGAAACAGTTTAATAAGAAATATAAGCTTTCGTTACTCTTACTTAGTTAGGTTAGGTTGGAGGTTCTCAGTTCGGTTGTATGTTTATTTGTACCTCATACATAACTCCGTTATTTATTAACAGATTAGAATAAATCCTATTTTTTGAAAGGGTAAGCTTTCTTTTCTTGGTCCATCCAAATTGACATTCAATATTTCAGTACGAGGCAACTTTTTCGATATTTGAAGGATAAATATTTAATACCTACTTTGATGCAAAATTTCTTACTTAAGGTATAGTTTATTTTTACGATCCAACATTTAAAAAATCAAATGATCGTTATACGAACAATTTTGAACTGAAACGAGTTAAGTAGTTAGTTGCTTACTATCATACAAGTTAAACAACCTCCGTGGTCCAGTGGTTAAGGCGTTTGCCTGTTGACCCGGGGGGTCGTGGGTTCGATTCCCACCGCAAGCATACTTTGTTTAGTTGTTTCCAGTTTGGTTAGGACATTGCAGGCTTAAATCACCTGATGGTTGATAATAAAGATGATTCCGTGCTTCGGAAGGCACGTTAAGCCGTTGGTCCCGGCTGCCATCTCGTAGTCAAAGGAACCACGTCAGAGGCCGAGAGGCGGTTCCGAAAAACTCTGACACCAGGGTGTGCATAGTCGATTGAGCGTGACACCTACACGAAATGATAATGATGATGATCATACAAGTAAGAATAAGTAATTATAGTTGGCTCACCAATAAACAGATAGTGTACATAGAAATAGAATCAATGTATTAATTCAAATATTACATAATTGTCAAATAATATAATAATATCAGTCTTATTTTAAAATAAAATAAAATTATAGCCGACTCTTAAGCGTCTCCTGTGCAAAGGTGCCCAAAATACTAGCCGCGTTACCGCGCTGGATAGCTATGCCCATCCTTTGTACCAGAAACTAGCCACATAGAAATTGAAATTGATTTATAACATGCAATTATACGAAATGACGTGGATAGCAATCAAGAATTCCAATTCCATTATATTGAAGAGAAAACAGCTCTTGGCAATGCGCATGCGACTATTTAAAGAGCGTTGTATATAATTGCACGGGAAATGTAAACAATTTCTGTTGTGTAAATAAACAGAGGTAGAATGCGAAGGTCGGGCAGGGATTGAGTGTTTAATCTGCTATTAGATTCGCCATTTTGTGAACGTTGAATACAAAATGGCACGTCTGGCGTAGAATTCTTTTTTCAAATGAATTGTACGGGTGTGAAGGGATGAGATATATCCTTCTCGTCAAGTCAAATCGCAGTAGAGCCCTCGCGGTATACGAACAAGCTGTCGATAAATTTTATACTGCGTTGAAGACCACCGCATCCTTGTCCTAACTCCGTTAAGAGCGCCCAACCCGTCTTACTTTTCATACAAACACTGTACCTAACAGATGTTTTTCAAATCTTTGGTTTTTGCACAAATTTTACCTGAATTTCGGCCATTCATAAAGTACTCATAAATGGTGTAAAGAAAAATATTTTTATTTAAACCTCGCAAATGGGGATTCTAAGTTAAAAACATTTATTCCACTACCTTGTAAGGCTCACAGAAAAACACGTATTACCTGTAACAAGTAATGAAATTTCCGCACCCTAATTTTTGTTTAATGTTATCGCTTTCTGGCTTGCTTGTTAGTCAAATTGATAAAATAACAAGCTTTTCAACCATGACTTTGTAACTTGGAACACGGTTAGATGACAGAGAAACATCATTAGTAAAATATAGCCTAAAATATGTTACACTTTCTATAGGTGATAGAACATTTCGGTCGAGTAGTTTTAAATTTTTCCATTACAAACAAACATCTCTTCCGGGCCCCCGGGGGCTCGGCGGTCCGACTCCTAGTCCCCGGAAATGTTACCGGGAAGCGCGTCGGCACGCCCTGTACAGACGCAGTAAACTTTGATGTGTCGCGCGGAACAGCTGTTTACTTACGCAGCGAATAAAGTACACAAAAAAATCCTCCTTGGGAAATTAAGTGCGGTTCTTAGCAACTTGTTTAATTTTACAAAAAAACCAAATTAAATAATTTTATTATCATTTACTTTTCAAATCTCTTGTGGACGTACTGTAGACCATTTGCCCGGACAGATTATAACTGCGTTCGCAGCATTCGCCCGATAAAGTTTGTAGACAACATTTTTGCGAATTGAAATTTATTATTTTTCATAAGTGTTTTCTTGCATTCACAATGCTATTCTGCTCTTATTAAAAAAAACCACGCTGGTTTGAATTACGATCTTAGGTCTCTATACGACCTAACAGTACAGTCGTACAGAGTGATTTTAGGTCTCTGTACGACTTACCTAAGAGTAGGTACAGTCGCTCAGAGACCTAAGGTCGCTGTTGCGGAATTTTTTCACCATATTTTATTTCTTAATTTAATAAGAGTACAATTTATTATCTCATTGTATGCCAAAGCAAATATTCCAGAATTAAAATGTTCATTGTTTTCATTTCATTGAAACATTCAGACAGAGATTTTAATCTCGCGATTCGACGCAAAAGACAGTTTAACGAGGCACTAAAATTATATTTCTAAAAATCCTACGACATTATAGTGACGAACGCCGACTTTCACGACCTATTTAATCCAATTAATGTAACCATACATCTTTTGGAAACGAGAAGAAAAACGGCGATACATTTTTTTGTGTTATTTTGTAACAATGTTTTCTTAATTTTGATGAAGCGGCTGGTGACAGATATTGGGCTAAAAATTGCTACTTTTAACATTTATCTTTGTCTTAAAATAATTTTGTTAAAATCCTTTGGTACGCAGCCAGGGCCAGGTGTAAGCAACCATGTCGCGGACCCTGGAAAATTATGCCATGGCCTGCCTAGGCTTGGGCCAACTGCGTATGTGGACAATTAGAGGTTAGATATGCATTATATTCGTATCTACAAAGCCACACAAGCCTTTATTTGAACCTTTTCCTAATTATCTACGTCCTGTTACGTTTTTTAATTCACGATTTTTCGGTGGTTTACACCGAAAAATCGTGAATTTAATAAATAAATGAATAATACATATAAATAAATATATACGGACAAATCACACAGATTGAGCTAGCCCCAAAGTAAGTTCGAGACTTGTGATGTGGGATACTTACTCAACGATATATATTTCATAACAAATACATATCTATATAGATCCAAGACCCGCAGGCCAATCTGAAAAAGATCATTTTCCATCTTGACGTGGCCGGGGATCGAACCCGGGCACTCTCGTGTCGCAGGCTGGCATGTAGACCACTGCGTCACGGAGCTCGGCAAAAATTATGAATTAGGCTTATGGTCTGAGTTATGTCTGAAATAATGTGATACCTAGTCTTTCTTAGATGAGGTATTGCTTTTGTGATTTATGAGAGATTCACATCAGTCAAAACGGCCATCAGCTTTGGACGGCCTCTGTGGCTCCGTGGTACCGAATCGTAAATACCTCTGAAACGCAGAGTCCCGGGTTCCTTTCAACAAACAAACAAATCTTTCGAGTAAGTCATGCTTACTTAAATGTTCAAACAGGTGGCGGCGTTGTGTGTCGGGTCGTTGAGTTCCCTCTAATATGGTTGAACTTAGCGATGGCTGATCCATGCGTCAACTCGTGAAGCACAGGTCTGCTCGACCTCTTTGAGACTTCTATCTTTTATCTTATCTGTTGTTTGACGCTCGATCGCTAACATAACGTGTTCAACAACATTATGTAAATTAAATTGTATATAACATGAAATGAGAAAAAAAAGAAAAGATAAAAATATAAAAAATCATACAAAGCCCTTCAGGCAAGTAGGCGACCAATACTGTTGAAAAGAGTTTCGGCGTCCTCTTCAATGCGGTGGCCGGTTCCGAAACGCTAGTAGTTTGTAGCTTTTGATCAATAATTAATAATTAGAATATAATTTAATAAGTAAGTACCTATTATTTAAAATGTGAATTGACGTGAAAATGCCTACCTATTTTCTGAATAAATCTTTGAATCTTTCCTCTTTAAAATATTAGTGTAGATGTAGAAGATTAGGTACCTCTTTTACGGAATTAACACCAGAGTGAAAGTAAAAAAATGTTTACAAAGTAGGTTAGGATATCGCAATACCGAAAATGTCGCTCATTGGTGGGTTTGCCATCAAATTTGAACCGCCTCATAGACCTCTGACATGGTTTTGTGTAACGACCACTGTCAAAAACAACTAAACTAGAACTGCAACAAAAAGTTGTTATTCCCGACGGGAATCGAACCCGGTGACCACAATGAAAGGCGAACACTTCAAAACCACTACACCAAGGAGGCAAAATAATTAATTGGCTTACGGCATATATTCTTTGCGTACGGGCAGGATTATCCCTAAAGCAAACTAGGCACGTGCGATAGGGGCGCGAAGTAAAAAAAAAACCGGCCAAGTGCGAGACGGGACTCGCGCAAGAAGGGTTCCGTACCGTTATCTATAATAACGACAAAAAAATCATGTATGTTGTATCGGAGTTCCCCTTTTATATTAATTTTATCTTTATTTTATTATTTATTTTTAAAGTGAATATATAACTCAATATTCTGTAAACATTTCAAGCGTCTACCTGTTGCCGTTATCAATTTATTATAGTTAGGCACGTGCGGTAGGGGCGCGAGATAAAAAAAGGAGGGCGAAAAGTTTCTACAAATATTTAATTTTCTAAAACATCATTTTTAAAATTCAATATATAATGACTTTAATACGGGCAATGTTTACTCAGTTCACATACCTAGTTTTTAAGATAAACTAAAATTGTAAGTTGACGTCGATGGAGATAATTCGCTGTGCAGTTTTTTGCCGCTTCTTCTGCACTCTGCTTTGGAAGCGGCATTAAACTTAGCCATAAGTAAATTACTGACGTAATATATGACAATTAATAAGTGTCTAAATGACCTATATTAAATAAACGTTTTGAATTGAATTGAACTGAATTTAATTGAATTGATGGAAGGCGGCAATAGATAGCCAAGTCTAGCACGTGAAATTGTTGATGAGGAGGAATGCAACAAATGTGTAAAACTGACACTGCCAGCACATTTGAAATGGGTAATCTGTTTTGGCAGATGGTGTTATTGATCGTGTATTGTAGTGCTGATGGCCCGACGCTTGCAAATGGAGTCTGCTGAAACGTGCGGGCCGATGAGAAATGATACGATTGTCGAAAATACAGCTGGTAACTATTTCCGATTACTCTCCAAGTAGTTCAGACTAAACTTGTCGACACATCTATGCAGTTCTATAATTTCCCGAAATACAAAACACATCTTAGAGCGTTTCCACCGTGGTTTCCACATTAGGTACGATTGTACGAAGTAGCCAGTGCCGGCGTCAGCATTACTGGCGCCCTGGGCGAGATTTCTACGAGCGCCCCTTCTTTTTGAGGAAAGGGAGATGCAATGCGATTGCTTCACACTGTTCTGCGTCTTCTGCCCTTGCTTGGTTGTTTGTTTTTCGTGCGTGTAAGTGGCTAACATAGGTGTCAGATTTTTCGAGCTGCCTAAAGTCATCTGACACAGCATCTGACCTTTCTGCCGCATCGGCCTAACGGCTTAACGTGCCTTCCTTGCTTGGTGCGGGCGCCCCTTCCGTATCCAACGCCCTAGGCGGTCGCCCCAAGCGCCTACCCTAATGCCGCTATTGGAAGTAGCAATTAGAAATCTGATTTAGCAGTCAGCCTGTATAGGCTGTCTGGTAAATCACGTGCGTTAGATTGGGAACGATTTTCCAGTTAACTTAAAATTTTGTAGAAATATTGTCCCTACATGTTGATTGGTCATTAATTTGTGGCATGATTCATCAATATGTCACAAATATATTCATCTTATTCTTTTGAGATATTCATGTAGGTTTTATAAACTTCAGTAAAACTACAAAAGTATTAGCTCTACTAAATAAAGCCTTGTCTACAGTATCTTCTCTTCAGATACATTCCTTCCCATTTAACATTGAATCAGCGCAATATACCTAACCGCATCAAAGTAAAACTGACGCACATTGTAGACTAAATATTTTAGTACTCCTTATTATATTAAATTAAAGTAATACTCTATTTTGACATTTCAGTATTACCGTCTCGATGGCCTAGTATCATCGGATGGAGGTAATTGAATTGGTGGTTATGCCGCATACAATGTTATTTTAATAAATTCTCTTGTTCTTATCAATCTGGCGCTCCTCCAACGGATCTTGAATTCAGCATAGTCATAAATTAGTGAAAGGGTAGAAGAGACCTACGCAGTTTGTTTACCGAGTGTGTAAGAGGCCTACATTAATGTCAGATTTTTCAAGCTTCTCAACGGCATCTGATATAGCTAAGAACTGCCATCAATGATGACTGTTGAGAACAACGGCCTCGTGCCCTCCGAAGCACGGAGGAGCTCGAGATATGTTTATACTACTTGTTCACCCAGTGGGGACAGCGCCCGGTGTTGCTCGCATGCGAATGCTCACGACTCGTGAGAAACGCAAAGAAGCCATCAGGCTTCTTTGCATGCTGTGTTAAGCGTCTTCGGACGTACCTACCTGTAGGCTTTTCAATTTCAGTCACATGCAGAGTTAAAAAATATCATTCCTTAGCCTCATCTATATTTGTTTTTAAATTGTAGACTTACTAAACCCTTAATGGCGTCCTGACTCCTACCCAATGGAGGAAATATGCGTTTACATTTCCCACTTTGTTGCTTACATGTCCTTATTTGTTTTGTCACACGAATGCTGTCATCTTCAACTGTCTGTCCGGTGGTTGCAGGTATGTCATTGGGTACACATCAACCTTCTGAACTACTAAGTTCCCATCCCCAATCCATCCGAGCGATTTTAAATTTTAATTTTTTATCCCTATTTTCAGACTTCCTTTGTTATCATAGTTCCATTATTTTTACCTTGCTTTGTGTCTGTAAGTCTGATTGCCCTTCGGCAAAGGCCTCTTCTAACCTCTTATTTTTGTTTAAAATTTGTTAATAATTTTGCTTTTGGTATCTATGTGAAAGAAAGAAAGAAAATTTATTTATTTGATATATCACAAACACGGTGAAACAATGTTACCAATTCTCAGCAATTAACATATTTGTGGCTATATCAAAATGGCCTCCTCTCAGCATTATGTTGTGGCCTTCTGACCACAACGCTGGTCTTCCGAGGTCCTATGTGTGTATAATGTTTTGTGTTTCGTCACCTCTTTTATACTCCAATATCTGTGCCCGTTTTTCCAAGAGCCGAATGAGTATGGCAACCTCCCCCCCCCCCCCCCCCCATGTTGGAAATTCTTTGGGGAGGCCTTTGTCTAGCTGTAGACTTTTTGCGGCTGAGATGATAATGATAGCACGAATAAATTTGAGTTAGGCTCACGGTTACTCTCTCGGAATAGAAATATGTCACAAAATTAGGTAATAATGTAGTTATCAAAGGCACGAATCGCTCATCAGTTAGGTATTTATCTGTACTCTTTCTATTTTGCTCTACAGGTGTACGAAACCGATTTAACTGTTATTCATACATTTTAAAATTGAAATATATTTTTACAACGGCTTGATCGAGATACAAATAGTCCAAGGTTGATCTCTAAATACCTGCAATTTCCTAGAAAAGCGTAGGTTTGGTGATCGCGCTTTCGCGTCCTAGATTCGATTAATTGCAGGAATCCTAGGATCCCGATACGATCTGGACTTATTTAAATAAGATGGAAGCCGTGTCCATAAGCTTTCTGTGACACCACCGGTCGGGCGATTTTACATGATATAGGACGGCAAACGAGCAAGCGAGTCACCTGATGGTAAGTGATCATCGCTGCCATGGACAACTGCAACACCAGGTGTGACAGGAGCGTTGCCGGCCTTTCAAGGAGTTAGGGATGACATGGAGGGGTAGGATGGGCTATCTCACTCACCGAACGCAGCATAGCGGTTAAATTTTCTGTGAGAGTGTGGTACTTCCCCAGACGAGCAGGCCCATTCATGCTACTAGCAAAAATTAATTTCGCCGGTAGCATTGCACACACACTAGGCTTTTAGTGGCCTGACAGTATGTTCATGGAATTCTGTGGTTAGTTACGAGAAAACGCAGTCATCATAAAGCTCTTGATATCAACTAAAGAGCTGTTAGAGGTAAATTGTTGATACAGTAGTTGCTATTTTTTTTTCTAATTGTCATTTATTATAAATGTGATGTAGATATTAATACCATTGTTAATTTGTGTAACTCTTAAACTATGTAATTGTAAATAAGTTAGTTTAACTTTGTACCTAACGTTAAATATTCGTACGCCAGTATTGGCAAAGTATGTATGTTTCAAAAAGGCATATAATAACCACTGTATGTACCATACTATGAGCGAATAAATAATTAAAAAAAAAAGATAATATAAATAGTCATCGTGTCAATCGCAATATGTCCCCTGATGGCCATGGGTATACCGCTTGATTTTGAACCTCTGAACTATACTGAAATCCTGGATATAGAATCCCTAATGAATTGCAAGAAGAAAAGGTGAAAATCGTAAAAAAAAATTACGCGCTTTTGCCTTTTTTTCTTGCAATTCTGTATTCCATTGGGGATTCTAATCCCAGAATTTCAGTATACCTAGTTCAGAGGTTCAAAATCAAGCGGTATAGGCTCTCAAGGATTTTCAAAATGATCGGTTGGTTGTGGTAAGGTCTTCTGATTACCATCTTGGTTCGTATAAGTCTTTAAGTATGATGCGTTAACCAGTGCGGTATTAAGAACAAATGAACAGAAATATCTGTCTCTCTCTCTCTCTCTCTCTCTCTGTAACTGTTTTCTACATTAAAAATATTTGGGTAATAGCTACGTTTTCCGGATGTGGTCAGCCCACGTAGATGGTCGTGCTCCAAAACATTTCAACCCCCGCGTAGATTTCACTCATTTTAACAGGAAATACAGCTGTTGAAAGTATTGTTATTTTGCTGTTTTCATGACGTAGCTTGCTATAGTGGGGCCCTATATCAACATTTGTATGGGGCCCTTCAATTTTGTTATAGAAGTTAAACATATTGAAAAAATCTTTAAATACGCATCATGAAACATACTGTAGACTAAAGAATGGTTACAGGAAGCTAGGTAGGCCTTGGAAGCGACAAGACAACACGAACACAGAAGACAAGTTTTGAAAAGAATAGTCGTTAGAAGCGCAAAATATGGATGAAGGAATGGGAAATGCCTTTGCCCAGTAGCATATGTTAGTAAACAATACACGTTCGGGGGCCCTGTAGCCCGTGGGCCCCGTATCATTGATACGGCTAATACGCCGGTAGCTACGCCCCTGCAGAAAAGGATGAAAGATAAAAGAGGTTGTAATAGCTACTTGTACCTGGAAACCCGTTTTATTAAGAAAACAAGACAGGGGACAGGGACAGGAACACCAAATGGATGGAAAATACAACGTTAAAAAATATGGCCAGTTTAATAAAGCAATGTCCAGGCCTTTGCGTCACCAACTTATTGACTGCAGAGTGACGTTTTTAGAACTATAGGGTGGTACAAAAACAAAACGGTTATGAACTTCGGAGTCTGCTCCAAAGCATTGCAGAAAGGTATAAATAAAACGGAGCCTTTCTTCAACTCCCCCAGGATTTCCACCGGCAAAACTTTCCAAATAAATAAATAAATATATACGGACAAATCACACAAATTGAGCTAGCCCCAACGTAAGTTCGAGACTTGTGTTATGAGATACTAACTCAACGATACTATATTTTATAACAAATGCATATATAGATACACATCCAAGACCCAGGCCAATCTGAAAAAGATCATTTTCCATCTTGACCTGGCCGGGGATCGAACCCGGTTAATCCGTGTCGCAGGCAGGCGTGTTGACCGCTGCGCCACGGAGCTAGTCAAATCTAGATAGTCAAAATAGTATTTGTACTTCAAAGTAAATAATTTTTTTGTACAGTGGACCCTTTGATTTAGTTTATTTCCACTCTTATCAAATAGTACGAGTCATGCGTCATCACGGTTAAATACGGAACCATGTCAGTTGTGAGTTGTCAGGGGTGTCATCTCCAACCGGACAGGCGTCCGGTGGTTGCAGGTTTTTTTTTTTTCATATTTGTTTTACGGCATTTGGCTTTCTGTGCCTTTTAGCCCTTCATATTTTCTACGTGTTATCAACGAAATGGTGGTGTAATTCATTTCGGTGATTCAATGGAGCCCCTGGCGACAATTCCCACGAATCCACTGGTTTGATCATAGACGCAGTAGCAGTAAGGCGAGCGACCACCAGCCCGCTATGTAAATCTCACTACAGCCGCACCATGACACTTCATTTTAGTTATTCCACACATTGTTCATAAACATGGACATTTATAACACCAAATTACACCGATTTCACATTATAAAGTCCACTAGAAGCAATTTGCAAAACAATCCAAAACAAAAACCGTGCAGTCCGTCGAAATTCCCGCCAAGAACTCGTGGTTGCAGGTATGACATCGGATACGCGACCGACCTCCCGAGCTGCTACTTGTTTTTCCCTTATTCATCCGAGTGAGAGTATAGGTATCCATTTACCTTCATTAGTTTCCCAAACAAATCCAACAAATTCCTAATCCTTCCTCAGCTTAAAATGCTTCCAATCGGCAGTAGCGTCGAAAGCATAAGAAACCACAAATACTGCGCTCGCCAACCCGCCTGCCAAGCGTAGTGAGTATGGTTATATCCTCTCGTGGAACGAAGTGTCCTTGGGAGAGGCTTTTGTCCAGCAGTGGACTTCTAACGGCTGTGATGATAATGATGATGAATGAAATACCTATAGAACCTTGTGATAGAACCTAACCAGTGCGAACTTTGCTTGTACTTCCGTGTCTAGTAGTCACCAGAAAATTCAGGAAATAATAGGTATGTTGTTGCTCCTTGGCTACAGCAACAGTTGGTTTCCACCGTGTTTGGTTCACCATTTGCGTCATTTTGTTTATGTTGCATCACTGCCAAACATATAGAAAGCGCGGGTAGGTTAGGGTCGCGCCACACTAATCGCCGGCAATCGAGACGATCGCCGGCCGTCGATCAGTGTGGCTGTGGCCCGAACGGCCCGATCCTTATTCGGTGTTTCGATACGTTCATCATCATCATCAGGTCTTTTTAGTCTCCACTGTAGGAGCATAACCCTCTCTGTACTACCGGAGCCATACTTGGCCAGAGCAGACAGAGGATTTGGCCTACACTCTCCTCGCTGGCCAGACGGGTTGGAGAGGTCCCATTGATGTTTATGAGCTTTGTTAAGCTTGTTTTTCCTTAGTTGCCTCTTACGATCAATGGGAAGACTTGGAGTGGTTCTATTCTACTCTGCCGGTAACCACACGGCCTCGATACGTTCAGTGACTTATATATCATTGGATACGTTGTGACAAACAAGGCTATAACCACCTCTTTGGATAATACTGATTATCCATAGCCATTCAGAGAGGAAATGCTGCTAGCATAATGGGTAGGTACTTTTGAGCTAGGTACAATTTGAGGTGGCATCCTTGATTATTATTTTTTATATAGATATACTTTTTTATGAAAATTTATAATTTTCGACAAACTTGTAAGTTGTATTTTTGCACTTGCACTGAAAAAAATACGCACGTACATAACAGCAAGTAAGCATTGCAAATAAAAGAAATCAGGCAAGAGCCAGGATTACTGACTGGATTACAGGATGGATAATAGAAGATAGTGCCTAGGTCCTCATTAAAATTATTATAATCCTTTTGATCTTCTACTAACGACAGGAACTGCTTAAAGAATCAACAGCTTTCTCTCACAAATAGAATAGAGACGGGATCTTGTAATTTATTATTGTTGTACCATGTTGAGTCTATTTATTGCATTCACGGAGCGTAGGCGCCGCGGAAGAGGCCGCTTTTTTATAACAAATTATCATCATTGCGTCAAACACCTACAGCACGAGATCAGACGTTCAACGACTTCAGAAGTCCACGGGGGAAATGTTTAAAACTAGATGCGCGGGCGACGTATTGACGGATACACACCAACTAGATGCAAGAAATAGAAATGGTACACATGCTAGACATTTTTTGAGCTACGTTTTCAGCGTACAACAGTTGTTTTTACTTGAGTGTTCGTATTATTAGCGCAATCCCGCCGCAGTAGCATAAACATATATCGTGCTCCTCCGTGCTTCGGAAGACACGTTAAGCCTCTCATTGATTGCAGCCGTTATAGTATGTCAGATGCTTTTAGACTGCATAAAAAAATCTGAATCTAGTGTTGGCCACTTATTACACGAAAAACAATTTTATGAATGCTTGGTTAAAAGAACCTTTTTTTAAAACATAATTAAATATAATACAAACATTACCTACTTAATTATACTTATCACGGAGACAAAAATCTTTCCGCATACGGTGAAATTAGTTTACCTACATAACATTAAGGTTTTATGAAGAACTATACTAATGCTCCGTGTGAAGAACAATATAGCTAGCTAGAACAATGTACTTAGAGTAAGGTCTGACTGAAGTACAGTCAGCCAACGAGATACCTGACCCCGCCATCTACCTATATCTTGAATTTTCTCCTTAACTAACAATAATATTAGCATGAAAATACATATTCAGAAAGATTTTAATTAAGACTTTCTGAATATACATTTTCATGTTAATATGACTTTTAGTTTAAGAGAAAATCAAACATATAGGTAGATTGTGGGGTCAGGTATCTCGTTGGCTGACTGTACATCGCTAGCTTTAATTTTGTTTATATTTTCTTTCATTTTGATATTCCAATGAAATGAATGAGTAAAAGTGAATATGTAATTATTAGAGTTGACATAGAACTAATAATCGTTTTGGCAGATTTTGTTTTTCTACAGAATGTATCACTGGGTCAGTATTAGGTAGATATACCTAGTTGATGTAAAATTTTATAAATACTATAAAATGGATATCTTTAATAATAAATCTTGTAAACAATATGTAAAAAAACCCTGTCTGATCCTTGAAAGAGTTGATTCAGCCGGTCGATATGAACAACTTCTCTTAAGGGACCAATGCTGGAAAGTAAATTTGACGTTCCCCTACAAATTGGCCAAACATTTTTGTTTGGAAATGTCCATGTTTCTTTTTGAGTTCCCAGCTTGATCATGAGGAAAAGTTGTTCATACTAGTATCGAATCACTTCAAGGATCGGATATATTGTATATTTCGGTAGATGCAATATAGAACTAATTAGTATGGTCATTGGTCAATCGCCAGGTACAGAGACATACGGGTTTTTACCCTTAGGTACGGTACCCAAAATGGTGTCAGGGAAGTCAAGATATTGTTTATTTTCCGTGCGTCCAACACGGATGATGCAAATATTTAACAATTTTTAGGCCAAAGGCAAAAAATAAGATATACTTTTAATTGACCACGCCTGGAAGAGCTTCTGGTCTAAGAAAGCGCAGATGAAGGGTAACCTTCCTCTCTCTCTAAAGCGCAAACTTCTGGCGCAAAATGCACGTGACATCCTGCCCATTTTGACCTATGGTGCGCAAACGTGGTCTCTGACAGAATCTCAAAAGTTCAGACTCAAGGTTTTGGCAAACATTGAGGGCTATGGAGCATAGCGTGCATGGGGTACGCAGAGCAGACCGAATCCGAAACACGGACCCGCGTTCAAAATCCCGAGAGATGGACGTGGAAGTCAAGACAGCTGCTCTAAAGTGGGCATGGGCAGGACATGTTATTCGGATGAATCCAAGCAGATGGGCCCGAAAGGCTAGATACTCTATGGGTACCAGAGGGCCAAAGGAAGAGAGGCAGAGCGAGGAGAAGGTGGCTAGACGATATAAAAGGCTTTTTAACTGGATAGCAGCAAGTAGCCCCAGGGAAACAGTTTTTTCCCTGCTAGGCCTTTACCTACAGGAAACAACAGGTAAAAAAATGGATTATATAATTGTTTTTATACTAGGTAAGTATACAATAAATATCACACTATTACCTAAACTTTATATAATTTGTGCTACAACTTGGCGAGCTCAGTGGCGCAGTGGTCAACACGCCAGCCTGCGACACGAGGGCCACCAAACCCGGGTATGTTTGGTCCCCGGTCAGGTCATGATGGAAAACGATCTTTTTCAGATTGACCTGGGTCTTGAATGTTTATCTATAAAAGTATTTAGTATAAAATATAGTATCGTAGAGTTAGCTCGTTGAGGTACGACACAAGTTCACAACTTACTGTAGGGCTAGCTCAATTTGCGTGATATGTCACTATACATTTATTTATTTATAACTACTTGTATTTGCTGATGAATTCATGAATCCGACATTTGTCCGTTTTTACGCTCAAGTAGGACAATTTTGACGATATTTGTAATGCAAAATTATCCCAAAGAGGGGCGAGCTGTCATGCAAGGTAAAAGCTTGCAATGCTTATGGTGTCAAGGTCAGTACCCTGATGTAATGATTAAATCTGGTGGTTTTGGCGTGTAGCCGAATTGATGAATTAAGAATAACAAAACGCCAATGAAAAAGATTTTTGATATCTTTACGACATGATACATGTTCTTGAGCTATCCTGGCAAATATCTATCAACAGTAATTACAAAGTCAGGGATGTATTTTTTTTTTCTAAATATTGAAGTAGTCATTTGTCTCTCATCTCACCTGATGGTAAGTGACGATGAACACGAGGATGCTACATGCCTTTCCAAGAGATACCCATTTATTCTACTTTTGAATGTCCCGGGACTGTACTCTTGTCTGGGAATACAATTCAATTCAATTCAATTCAATTGAATTGAATTGAATTGAATTGAATTGAATTGAATTGAATTGAATTGTATTTATTGTGTAATTCGTCTATATTGTGTAATATAGACGAATGTATTCGACTTTCGTATTGGTAGAAAACTGGGAAGAGAAGAGTGTTTTAATATCCTAGCTATTAGTTCTGGTAGAGCCACACTACCGGCAAAATTCATTTTTACTAGTAGCATGAATGGGCCGGTTCGTCTGGTCGTTCTGGGGAATTGGGTACCACACTCTCACATAAAATTGACGTTTGAGTTCTCCAAGTGTGCTCCAAGTGAGCTTTCGCTACTTCACCGGGCGTTTGAGGCGAGGGCAAAGTCCCTCAGCCTAATATAGACAACATCACCAAAGGGCCCCTAGCTTTGGGCGTTGCCTCTGTGCAGAGTATTGCCTGATGGGCCGCGTATACGTTCCGTGTATGCATAGCCTGGAGGGCCCAATCTGAGAATGCACAGCCTGAAAGGCCAATCTGAGAATGAAAGAGAATTAATAGAACATACAAAATAATTCTGTTGAAATAGTCAGATTTTCCAAACTGTGTGTGTTTCGACTTCTGCACCGTCTTCTTTGCCAAAACCATAATAAATGACCCGACAGAGGTTGGCGTCGCCCAGAGACAGTGCCACCGGTACCGTCTCTAGGTACGGATGCTAGTAAACCACTTCAATTTCGTAATATTCCGTGACTAATCGTCTGTCAACACTTCACTGTCAACACGTCAACATATCAATCGGATGCAGACTGCAGTAGATATCCAAGATAAACAAAGCATTTATCCGTCGCCCTTCAGTTGTTGCTAAATACACATATTTCCAATTTTATTTTAGTCTTATATTCGTAATACGTTTTAAAAATATATCCTCAAGTGCATTCTGGCGGGAATTGGCAAACGTTTGAGTTCTTTTTGTCTAGTGTTTGTCTGGGTTCTGAGCTCGACAAGCGGAAAGCATTTTTTTTTGTGCACTGTAGTTGCTAAGGCGATAACTCTTCGCACAGACAGTTATATTGAATTTGGTCTTTCTACGTCAGAACTTGACACTACATATACCAGACGAGTGACGGGGCCTAGCGTTCCCTTGTCGCAGGGATTATAGCGATTATGCAGCAGTAGCAGTAGAATGGTATGAAGGCAGTTTCACCTCGTCAAAACAAAAGGTAAACTACTTATCTTGGCTAGAATTCTGTCATATGTATTTTCCTTTATGTCATACAACTTAGTACGGTAGGTGCCTCGTCAATGTTGAAAATGCATATTTCGTGAAATAAAGGCTTTTTGAAATAAGTAGCACTGAGGCCGTCGGGTCCGATAAGCTGTTATTGGGCAAAACCAGATGACGCAGTTATAGCTGCTTTTAAATATTATAGGATGACAGCCGCTCATCGAACCCTATGATTAATGGGTGCCATTTGGTTTTAAGCCGTGTGGTTTCCGGCAGAGTAGAATAGGACCACTTCTAGTCTTCCCATAGAAGTCGTAAGAGGCGACTAAGGAAATACAAGCAAAACAAAGTTCATAAAATAGGCCAAATCCTATGTCTGCTCTGGCCAAGTATTGAAAAAAATTTTTTTTCGGTTGCTACCACAAGTACTTAAAGCAAATTATTGTTAGAGCCCAGTGCCCGTGTACCATTTAGGGGGGGGGGGGCTAAATGGTTGTACAAAAACACGTGAAAAAAACAGCAGTAGTACCTATATATAACCAAGTTTAAAGGAAAACTATCGGAGGTAAGAAGAGTTTACAAATTAAAGAGTTAAAACACCACTAAAGACTAAAAACACCTGATGATGATGATTTGTTTTTAAGCATTTCAGAAAACCCTTATGGAACCAATGAATGTTTCTTTGACATTGTTCGAAAACCTCAGTATACCTAACGCGTACTCGTAGCCGAGCCGCTGGATATGGGATTGACGATTTTTGTTTTTGATTATCAAGATGTTTGTTTGTATTGAAGAAGCTCCAAAACTACTGGATCGATTTGACAAAATCTTTCACCATTAGAATCGTTGATTATCCCTGATAGTGATAACATAGGCTATAGGGGCGGGCCGCTGTTTACTAATATTTACGTAGATTGCTATCCTAACAAGCATTATTAGGAATTGTGCTAGATGTAAAATTTCATGCTTCTTTTATGCACTTTTTAAATAAACACCAAATAACGATATATTTCTGTGTTTTATTTTGCATTCGCATTGCTATTTTTATATACTCTTATTATATTAAAAAATAAAATATGGTAAAAAATTTCAAGCAGGCGGGATCTGAACCAGCGACCTTAAGACCTAAAAGGTCGCTGGTTCAAATCCATGAAAAATTTTGTCATTATATTTTATTTCTTAATTAAATAAGAATATACCAAATAACGAGTTATTATTAACACTTTGACGGACACTAAACGAGACACAATATAAATTTTATTGTTTAACGTAGCCGTGCAGTGCCGTGCGGTAAAGAATTAAAAAAAATACTTACAAATGTCAGTAGACCACCACGTGTTGTGATCTGAAAATACATCAAACTTGCAGTTAATTCTAAAACGGTGAACTTTATGGCGCCTGTTACGATAGTACAGCAATAAAAGATACAAAATTAATTCATATCTAATAAACATTTATGTTTATTGCGTCTGCATATGCAACATAGTTTATGCATGCAATCAAAGACGTAAAGTAGTATGTAGCATACAGTATTTTAATAAGGGGTTTTTGGATAGCGTAGGTATGTACCTACATAGATGGTCATAGAGTTAGTCGCAGTTAGGGTTACCATCTGATAGGCGTAAGCCGTATTTGAAGGCATTTTATGGTTTAGACTGAAACAGGCATTTCTAAATTTCGCAGGTGTCAATAGCTCTAATACATACTCCAATCACGCAAGCGGGCCACCCGCGTGCATCCTCAACAGGCAATCCTCCGTGATATGGATGGTAACCCTAGTCAGGACAGCTTTTTGTTATCACAGACAGGCATTCCATCCATATTGGTCGATATTCCTGCTCATCGCACCCCTAGATTCGCCTCCTCCTTCATTATGCGAACCGCGAAACAATGGAATTTCATTCCCGCGTCGCTGTTTCCCGACTCGCTCGATTTAGGGATTTTCAAGGCAAGAGTGAATAGGCGTTATTTGAGTTTGCCACTCTAGACCTCATCGTTTTTTCCCGCCCATCAGGCAAGTTAGAGATTAAACGCACACAAATTCTTCTAAAAAAAGGCATTTATCTGAAAATTCAGGCGTTTTATGCATCCTCAACAGGCAATTTTCCTTAATGGTAACCCTAGTCGCGGTGGAAGTGTCCTGCAGTAATAGTAAGAGGACTTTTATAAACATTATAACTAGGTACCTCCAAGTTCAAGCGACCGATCTGATACTCGTGACTGAACTACGTTTAAGACGTTTGCGGGGGGAGAAGCAGCTGGTTCATTTTTTTCTCCCAAGATCCAATCACATCAGTTGGCTGTCACTGCACTAATCTTCGCTAGATTACCTACTGGTTGCGCCCAGTGCCAGATTAAGCTAATTCAGGCATTAATGAAAATGTGGAGGGATACTTAAAAGGGAGGCTTAAATGTAACCTTTTTCAACTGAGGGCGGTAGGTATATAACACTCATTTTGAGATACAATTGATTCACTAACTCACATGCAATTTAATACATTGGTCTCATTTACCGCGGGGTTAAATCATAAGACTGCTCAAAAAAAGAGTGTTGTGTTTTCAGAGTTTAATGCCTAAACAGAATGTATGTGCGATGTTAAAATCGTTTTATCCCGAGTAACATAGGCTACTTATATTTTTGTTATGGCAGTCGTGTTTTAAATCTTGTTTCGTAGATCATAAACTTAAGGATCCACGTCACGCGTCACGTACGCTAGTGTTGTTTTCACTTCTATTAGGCAGTCCGTGATTTTTTAGGGTTCCGTACCTCAAAAGGAAAAAACGGAACCCTTATAGGATCACTTTGTTGTCCGTCTGTCTGTCTGTCAAGACCTTTTTCTCAGGAACGCGTGGTGGTACCAAGCTAAAATTCATATCAAATACTCAGGTTTAGTGTCTCTTCCCAAACTTCTAAGCCAACGCAATAAAAAGATACATCCGTTTATGCCGCAAATTTTCGACATTCGCAAGGGAATCAAAACCTTTAGGGTACTTCCTGTTAACTCAGAAAATTTAAATTTGGTACTCGACGAAGCAACGTCTTATAACACAGATAAAGGGAACATTTTGAAAAGTATAAATTTTTAGTTACATCAATACTTAATACTTATAATATATTTTTAAACTTATTGTAGACACAGAACCCTTTAGTGCGCGAGTCCGACTCGCACTTGGCCGGTTTTGTACTTTGGCGTGGAGCCTCCAAAAAGCGCTGGACTCGGAGCATTTGTATGCAAATCCGGCACTGCAAATGCATGCGCCTCTGTGAATGTGACGCTAGGCGATGTTATGAATGAACACAAGTGCACTCTCAAAATACTCTAATGAGCGGCGCATCGCCCGTTATTATTGTCAACGAGGATTCATTCATCTTGCAGTTAGTGTATAGATCTCTTTCTTATCTTAATGAGTGGATTGCAAGCTCTTTGGTGCTTCGGGGGCGAGACATACATACATATTATCGCGTCTTTTTCCCTTGCGGGGTAAATAGAGCCTAGTATTAGGTGGAAAACGGGATCAAAATAGTGATGGGTTGCTAGCCGAATCGCCTATTAATATGATTTCTCAGATTCTACGAAGTTATTTATTATTATTCATGGATTGTTGATGTTGAAACGGAGATGCTCCGACAGCAGACGCTTCCAGAAACGGTAGTCTTTTTTTCTCGTTTTTTTTTTCGGTGTTTGATTTAATTGTGTCACAGAAGAATTAAGTCTTGGTTGTTTCGGGGTGGGATGTTAATGATCAAATATAAACAAATAAAATAAATATATAGACAAAAATCATACAGATTATTCCAGCCGCAAATGACAATAGCCTCTTCTATATTGACTAGCTCCGTGGCGCAGCGGTCATCACGCTTGCCTGCGACACGGAGTGACCGGGTTCGATCCCCGGCCAGGTCAAGATGGAAAATGATCTTTTTCAGATTGGTCTGGGTCTTGGATGTGTATCTATATATGTATTTGTTATAAAATATAGTATCGTTGAGTTAGTATCCCATAACACAAGTCTCGAACTTACTTTGGGGCTAGCTGAATCTGTGTGATTTGTCCGTATATATTTATATTTATTTATCTTCCAAGGATGCTTTGTTCCATGGGAGGATATAGCCATCACTAAAAATCAGCAAGTCATAACTATATGTCATAGGTATAGGGTTACCATCCGTCCGGATTAGTCCGGACTTTGTCCGGCCTTTTAATTTGTCCGGATTTATGGAATAAGTGTAATAAAACTTTTTTATTATATATCAAATCGCCTCAGAGCGTCTGCCTGATTACCATGCTTACCATAGCACTAAACTAAGTGGTTAATGTTTCCAAAAAAGTTCGGACTTTTATTGAAATGTCCGGCTTTTTGCCAGGATTTTTCAAATTCCTAAATCTTAACCCTTTATTAGGTATGACTTCGTCCAAGGGTATGACACAAAATGCTGAGTAAACACTTTTTCGGTTGCAAATGTGTTTAAATTTATAATGTTTTTGTTAATTTCTGCACCAATTAAATAATTTTCTTTCTTTCTTACTCACCACGATTGGCAAACGGGTGAGCGCAGCTTATTTGGCTTAGGTATACCTTTGGTTCTGACGCTTCTGCCCATCGGAACCGTTTTAAAGTGAGGGAAAGATAGGAGTTTATTGGGTTCGGTAATGGGATAAAGGTCTTTGGCATACTACTAACTCGGATGAAGTAGGGATGTGTAAGCAGTAGCTCGGGGAGCAGCAACCACCGGACAGGCAGTTGAGAATGGCACCCCCTGGCCTTCTAATAAATACGAAGTTAATTACTATTCATATTGGAAAACTAGCTGTTGCCCGCGGCTCCGCCCGCGTTAATGTCGTTCCCTTGGGAACAGTAGAAATGATAAAAATTCCATATAAACCCCTGCCCCTTTGCTTTTTCCCCTTAAGGGGGAATTTAATACATTTCACCTGCATAGATCTTTAGCCCTTAAGGAGGGGATTTTGCCCATTTCACCTACGCAGATATTTTTTTATTGTAATGGAGAACTTCTTATTATCATATTTCTAAGTAAATAAAAAAAATCCATACAAACTTTACCCCACCTATTCTACCCCTTCAAGGGGAAATTTCGACCATTTTAACTACACAGATGTTTTAATTGTAATGTAAACATATATTAAGTATATCTTTTTATACTTCTATGTCCAGAAATGAGAAAATTTTCCTACAATCCCCCCCCCCCTCCCCCTTTATCCCTTAAAATTTTATACATTTCACCTACACAGATCTTTTTTAATTGTAACCTAGAACGTATATACTTATTTTCATACCTCTAAGTCTAGAAATGGAAAAATTCCATACAAACTTTACCCCCTATTTACCCCTTCAAGGGAGAATGTTGTCTGGTTCACCTAAACAGATCTTTTTTAATTTTAATTGAGAACTTGCGTACCTACTTTCAAACTTCTAAGTCCAGAAATGAGAAAATTCCATAAAACTTCAACCCCTTTGATTTTCTAAAAATCCTTTCTTAGTGCTCATTTACATCAAAAAAAGAATCCCTGTGCCAAATTTCAAGTTTCTGCGCACAGTAGTTTCGGCTGTGCGTTGATATATAAGTCAGGTTTGCCTTTGGCCCGCGGCTCCGCCCGCGTAAGTATCGATTTCTTAGGAACAGTAGAATTACCCGGAATACATTAGTTTATGACTTTCAATGAAACACCTTAATATTGAATTTCAATTGAATAACTTCAAAAACGGAAAGTTTCATACTAACTTTGCATCCCCGTTATATCCCCTTAAGGGATGATTTTTGAGAAAAATATTTTACTCGTGTTTCATGCCTTTTAGTAAAGAACCTTCATGCTGAATTTCATTCGAGTAACTTCAAAAATGGCAAAGTTTCATGCATACTTTGCACCCCTATTTTACCCCCTTAAGGGATGATTTTTGAGTAAAATATTTTACTCGTGTTTCATACCTTTCAGTAAAGAACCTTCATGCTGAATTTCATTCGAATAACTTCAAAAATAACAAAGTTTCATACTAACTTTGCAACCCGTTTTTCCCCCTAAGGAGATGAATTTCCAAAAATCTTTTCTTAGTGCTCCCCTACGTTATAAAAGGAACCCCTGTGCAAAATTTCAAGTTCCTAACCCTTATAGTTTAGGCCCTGCGTTGATATGTCAGTCAGTCAGCTTCTCCTTTTTTTTAGTATGGATTACTATGGATAGTATGGATAGGTATAATGCTGTCGTATAATGATGATGAATTGACTTTGGATTTTAATTTTTTTATGTTACTTATTATTTTATTTTATTTTTGCTATATGTTTGCAAGCAAACTCATGCCTTGAGTTCATTCAAATGACGATAACTTTTTTTTTAATGAACCGATTTTGATGAAACAATCTTTAAATGTTAAACTGAGTTAAAACAAAGCAATAGGTGAAAGTTTGAAGAAATTCGGTTCAGTATTTTCGGAGATAATCATACAGACAGACAGACAGACAGACAGACAGACAGACAGACAGACAGACAGACAAGAAATTCTAAAAATTTTTTTTTGCTTTCTATTATTCTTTTTAAGTGTCCCTATATCCATTTCAGTCAAAAATTCGAAATGTACAGACAAAATAATTTTACTGTTTTATTATATGTATATAGATTGAGTAAAATATTTTACTCGTGTTTCATACCTTTGAGTAAAGAACCTTCATGCTGAATTTCATTCGAATAACTTCAAAAACAACAAAGTTTCATACTAACTTTGCAACCCGTTTTTCCCCCTAAGGAGATGAATTTCCAAAAATCCTTTCTTAGTGCTCCCCTACGTTATAAAAGGAACCCCTGTGCAAAATTTCAAGTTCCTAACCCTTATAGTTTAGGCCCTGCGTTGATATGTCAGTCAGTCAGCTTCTCCTTTTTTTTAGTATGGATTACTATGGATAGTATGGATAGGTATAATGCTGTCGTATAATGATGATGAATTGACTTTGGATTTTAATTTTCTTATGTTACTTATTATTTTATTTTATTTTTGCTTTATGTTTGCAGGCAAACTCATGCCTTGAGTTCATTCAAATGACGATAACTTTTTTTTTAATGAACCGATTTCGATGAAACAAACTTTAAATGTTAAACTGAGTTAAAACAAAGCAATAGGTGAAAGTTTGAAGTAAATCGGTTCAGTATTTTCGGAGATAATCGTGATCATACATACAGACAGACAGACAGACAGACAGACAGACAGACAGACAGACAGACAGACAAGAAATTCTAAAAATTTTTTTTGCTTTCTATTATTCTTTTTAAGTGTCCCTCTATCCATTTCAGTCAAAAATTCGAAATGTACAGACAAAATAATTTTACTGTTTTATTATATGTATAGATATGTATAGATGATTTGGCAAAATTTTCATAGCCGGCTGTCCGCCTAACACCAATTTCATTTTGCTATGCCTATTTTGCGTGTAATGTGAGTGCTTTTGTTCTTTGGTCATTTCGTACTAGATATTTGCGCCGATACTTAATGCATCGGCGGCGGCGCGTCGACTACAAAGACTCGGCGGCGGCGGCGAAGTCGGCGGCGCGATCTTTTCAATGAACCTAAGAGAAAAAAAAAAATGAAATACGGTTGTTTTCTCTTACGTTTTATCATTTTTATTAATTAAAGAAATAATCAACGATATTTTTAAACATTTAATCAGAGATAACATTGATCTATGAAACTTTTTCGTTACAAAGACGTTTCTACAGCGGCATCTGCCTTTCACATTCAATGCTTCTGCAATGTTAGGGGACTTCATTCGAACCTCATCATCACCTGGACACGATCAAGCCGGCTCTATTTTTCCTGACTGAGACACAAATATCCTCTCGGACCGACGACGTCACATCTCTTGTAATATTCTTGTCTCAGCTTGGAGCACAAGTTTGTGCCCCATGCTTGTCGTCCTCTTAGCAGCTTTGAACACAGAAGCCTGTCGTTGTTATGGGCCCGCGTAGATCACTGTGACCACATCCGGTTCTACGCGTACCTTTACAGGTCCCATAGCGGTGATGCCTAAACAGACCGACTTCTCGGGCATGTCCAGAAGGGCATAGACGAAATTCTCCAGCAGCACCCATCGGCGGAGGTAGTGATACTAGGCGACTACAACGCTCACCATCTTGACAGGTTGGGATCACTGAAGACCGATTACGCTGGGAAGGCTATGCTTACAACTTTGCTGTGACAAATGACATTAATCAGTTAGTTGATAGTCTTACCAGATTACCTGAAGGTCACAACTCTGCCTTGTTGGATCTTCTGCTGACCGATAAGAGAAGGCCGATGTCTTGGGTAGTCTGCGTCGAACTCTACCCTTGATGACGAAGAAGCATCGCCACCCTTTTTACCGCGATGCGAGCACTTAATGCACGAAATCCGCTTCACTCAAAGTGCAGTGCGACGTGCTCTGTTTTTCCTCGACGTCAAGAAGTCCAGCGGGCCTGATGGAATTCCAGCAATTGTGCTTAAAACATTTCCGCCACGGTGGTCTTCTTGTGTACCTAATGTACCGTTGGTGCAGCAATCGCCATGGAGAACAAGGGAGAAGCACTGAGATTTAGTCTTGATATCACAAAGGCTTTTGATCGGGTCTAGTATAAGGCTCTTCTCGCGAAGTTACCATCTTACGGGCTTCCTGAGGCCTGTGGGTCGCTCGCTAGATTCTTATCTGGTCTTAGCATTTAGGTCGTTGTTGACGGTTTATGCTCCGATATCATGCCCATAAATGCTGGCGTCCCTCAAGGATCTGTTTTATCACCTACGCTATTTCTTCTGCACATCAATGACATGCTAAACACTAGTAGAATTCATTGCTATATAGAAGACAATACGGGTGATGCATATTTTGGGGGTCGCGCGAATACTCCTCAAGCACAGGTGGAAGAGAGCAGAATGAAACTTGTGTCTGACATTGAGACCTCCCTGGAGGTCTCTGAATCGGGTAAATTAAACCTAGTTCCGTTCAACCCTGCTAAGACAAGTCTGCGTGTTTTCCACTAAGAAGACCCCATTTGACATAGTGGCGAAGTTCCAGGTCACCTCCCTTATCTCATCTCTAAGAGTATTGGAATCCTTGGCGTCGATATTACGAACGAGGTCCAGTTCCGGGGTCATCTGGAAGGTATAGTCAAAATGGATTCTTAAAAACTTGGGGCGCCCAATAGAGCAAGGCAGTACTTAACTCTGGGTTATATATAAGGCTCAAGTCCGGCCCCACATGAAATACTGCTCTCATATCTGGTCTAACGCACTTCAATACTAACTCCTTCACTTGATTCCATCCAACACGACATTTTATATTGGATTGTACGCGCGGGCGTTACGGCTATCGGGGGTGAACCGCGTTTTACCGGCCGACCGGCGCGCCGACCGCTTCTGACGGCGGCGGCGGCGCGGGAGTAGAGTGCGGCGGCGGCGGCGCGTCGGCGCGGCGCTCATATTTACTTCGTACATATAACATTCATAACAAATGCTATTTATGAACCGATTTTAAAAATTGTTTTTTTTGGATGCTTTAAAAATGGTCACATTTAAATTTCATCAACATTGGTTCAGTAGTTCGATTGAAGTCGGTTTTTTTATGTGAAAAATAGGGCTTTTGAAACAAACGTTAGGTTTATCTCTTATAAATTTGTTTGAATGGATTAAGTCTTATATATCTAAAACGATCTTAACTATAGAAATCCGTCTAGCCGTTTGGGATATAAGAGGTAATAAAAAATTTACAAACATACGTACGTAACATAAGCACGAAACACAAACCCATTTTGGCATTCGAGGAAAAAGACTACCGCAACTTTGTATGTGTAGAATTAGAACCAACATTACTTTAAGGACCTACATTCTCCTTAGGTAGGTATTACTTATTAAAACTTTTCAACTCACCATTTCATCCCACTAAGGGATGATTTACTGGACAAAAACAATTTATTGTTCTTTCCAAGATCTCAAACTTAATGCCATAATAAAAATAATACAGTGGCATTTCCGGGATGCCGACAGAAGTTTCTTAACATTCGGTTACTTATATACTTATATGTCCTTTTTTGTTTGTGTTGTGTGTGCCATTGTGTGTTGCAATAAATATTTTTCATTTCATTTCATTTTATTTCATTTCATTACAGAGATGTAGCTGCTTACGGTAACTGACTCGCGAGTTCTATGGTTTTTTTTCCATTTCCCATCTCAAAGAATGCCTAACGCGGCGAAAGAAGTTTTCATTCCAAAAATCTCAAAAGTCTCAGACAGAAAATGAAAAGTCACAGGCAGACGAATTATTTTCGGATTCACGATATCCGTATGGATGGCTATGTAGAATTAATAACGTATGCATCACGCTGATGTTATTTCTTCAAACATTGTTTCAAGCCTTTCAAAGTATCGAACGCGGAAGAGATCCATCCTCCAATCGATTTTTCGTCGCCTGCTGCTATAACGATTCGATATCAAACTTTAAAGCGTTTCATATCGATAAATATACGGGCGATATAAACGGAAGGGAGCATTGAGCTATTTGAGGCAGTTCCGCGTCGGGTATAGAAGTTATTTTGGATGGAGGGGTGACGCGGGTAACGCCCTGCTTTTTTCCGTTCTCGAAATATCGGATGGCCTTTAATCCTTGTCAGGAGAATAAAGTGCGTTAAGATTGTTGATGTTGACACGGAGATGCTCCGACAACAGACGCTTCCAGAAACCGTCGTCTTTTTTTTTCGGTGTTTGATTTAATTGTCTCACAGAATAATTAAGTCTCGGTTGTCTCGGGATGGGCTGTTTATGATCAAATATAAACAAAATAAATAAATATATAGAGAAAAATCACACAGATCAAAGAAAAGCGCTTCTTCTCCTAAAAGATTGAGTTGTTGAGCGTAATGGAACATTTTTGTAATGGAACAGAAGCTTTTATTTAACTTATAGTGTTGATTCATTAGTAGGTACTTGAGATATTTGTGTGGGTCTAACAATTTTTGGAGGCTAAATTAGAACCATTTCCTGACATTTGATTCAGCTGATATGTTGCATAAAGGTACTACTTGAATAAGCTAATATGATAATAATGCAACCTTCCTTAAACCTGAACAGCCCGGTTACTAAAACAGTAGGTATGAACCTACCTACTCTTATGCTGTATACAATAATAAAGACAATAAATATATATATTTTTGAATTATCTTAAGTACGGTAAGTCTAAGTACTTATTAAGAAGTATTAATGTACAGATTTTACTTTACCAACCAACATATCAAGTCTTATTACTTTAAGTAGACACGAAAATGCACCGGCTGGCGTCGGCTTCCAGAAATGCTTATTCTTGTGTATTTGTTTAATTTCAGACTCCCATCTCTTTTAAAATGGTGTTATTATCTATCGCGGACATCACACTCAGGGAAAGACGATTGAGCAGATAATAGACGAGCGTAACATATAGATGAGGTAGTAAAAGCGCTTTTAAGGCGGCATTGTGTGGCCACGAAAATTTATTTTTATCACACTATATTGCACATTCAAACAATGTATGTTACGAAATATAGGTATAGAACAAGATTTTTTTTACAAAAGGCGGCCTTATCGCACGGCAATCTTTTTCAGGCTACCTTTGGGTAATTGGAAAATTGTGAGAAAGATAGGTATTAGATATGATGCAATTATAGCTACGTAAAATATAATATAGCATATAAATGCCCAAAATAACAAGATGGGGGAGGAGAAAGACAAAGATTGAAACTTCAAAGAGGAAAGAAGATGTGATTAGACTTGAGATTTAAAACTGGCTTGCGTTTGAGCGCATAGGATATGCAGCGCTAGTAAACATTTTGTTTAATAAATTATGAATTAGGTAGGTACTATTTTTCCACTTTGACCTCCGCCTCCATTAAATTCCGCATACTATAATTATAATATCCATCTTTGTATATAATTATCATCATCATATTATATATCATAGTTTAAGTATTTCATTTTTGTGTTATAACGTTACCAATTACTAAACACATTATGATCCATATAACTAAATATAAATTGTTTAAACTAAAGAGGCATCTAACTACCTGACTACTTTTGGTTTCACTGAATGCAGCAAGTCATAACTATATGCTTTAGGAATGACACAAAATGCTGACTGAACACCTTTTTGGTTGCAAATGTGTTTAAATTTATAATTTTGTTCATTTACATTGTATTTACCTTTTATTATAATTGTAATATTTTTGTTAATTTTTGCACCAAATAAATCATTTTCTTTCTTTTTTTCTTTCATACGCGGCGGCGAAGCTTCACAGCCGCATCCGCTTTCACCTCTGTTAAGATGGCCTCCATATCTATACTTCTATACTAATATTATAAAGCTGAAGAGTTTGTTTGTTTGTTTGTTTGTTTGTTTGAACGCGCTAATCTCAGGAACTACTGGTTCAAATTGGAAAATTCTTTTTGTGTTGGATAGTCCATTTATTGAGGAAGGCTTTAAGCTATAAAACATCACGCTGCGACCAATAGGAGCGAAGCATCAGTAAAAATGTTTTGAAAACGGGAGAAAATTATTCACCTATACTAATTAATCATAATAACAGAAATTACCGCGGACGAAGTCGCGGGCAACAGCTAGTATCAAAATAATTTGACAAGGGGTAGTTAGGTGCGTAACTACCCCTTGTCAAATTATATATCTTAAAACTTTAACATAAAGTCAATAGTCAAATATTTGATTCATCGTAAGATATTTTAAATATCATTTGGTGAACGTTAACTTAAAAAACTCATGAAAGTCTGGTGCAAACAGTTGTTTTACATATTGTAGTCACTATTTTAATTGTGGTTCCTCAACAAGATTAGGTACAAGAAAATACAAAGAAAGCGTAGAAGGACAGCTAGTAACATTTTATAATATTAAATAAAACAAATTGAAATACCTATAAATTTTTCAGTCAAGCGCCAGATTGGTATGAAGGTATACGCCAAAGTTATAGCGCAGTAAAAGTGTCAGAATTTTTATACGTTTTTAAATTATAATATAAAAACAGTAAGCCGTGTCTCATCCGTGAACAAAGCAATTATGATGTAACATCGTAAACCCAGAATGACCAGAATCTGACAGACAAGCGGACATTTACGTAAAAATATCTCTAATTTTTCATCTCATTTAAGTATTCTTTTTTCCTAACCTCTTGCAACGAGTACATACATACTTAAGACATAAGCTACATTTGGCATGATCATGGGAAAAAAAAGAATCAAAATGTGGTGTTAGCTTACCGCATCTCTCATTCATTCGACCGTTTGAAAATAAGTAGGTACGCCCAATTTTTTTTCTAGTTTTAATTATCTTGTCAAATTTATTTTCCTATACCTACCCTAAATATAAGTAAATCACCATATAGTTAAACTAACTTTTTCCCTCGACTTTATCCCCGTTATTTATACCTACTCTTTGTGCTCTTCTGATTATAATCATCATCATCATCATCATCAGGTCTTTTTAGTCTCCACTGCAGGAGCATGACCCTCTCTGTACTACCGGAGCCATACTTGGCCAGAGCAGACAGAGGATTTGGCCTACACTCTCCTCGCTGGCCAGACGGGTTGGAGAGGTCTCATTGATGTTTATGAGCTTTGTTTAGCTTGTATTTCCTAAGTCGCCTCTTACGACATCCACGGAAGACTTGGAGTGGTTCTATTCTGCTCTGCCGGAAACCACACGCTGATTATAATGTATAAGCTGAATACACTATAGGCACATATGGTCAAGGGGTGTCATCCTCAACTACCTGTCCGGTGGATGCAGTACAGGTATGAAATCGGGTACGCGTGCCCGGCCTCTTTGCTACTTGTACTTTCCCTATTTATTCGACTGAGTAGTACCCCAAAACCTTAATTCACTTCCCAAATAATAATATATAACTTTTCTTAAAAATACGTCCAATAGGTAGCAGCGTCGAGCAATATCCTTCTGAAATGAAGAATCCTTGCGAGAGGCCCTTGTCCAACAATGGACTTCTAACGATGAATGATGATGAATGACGACTGATAAATTTCATTCAAATGCATCCATACCAGCATAATAATAAATAATAATAAATATATAGGGACAAATCACACAGATTGAGCTAGCCCCAAGGTAAGTTCGAGACTTGTGTTATGGGATACTAACTCAACGATACATAAAAGCATATACTATATAGCATAAAAGCATATAAATGGTGAAATTTTTATCGTTTTGTACCACGTGAGCAGATATAGAGCTCTATATCTACTCCGTGACCCAGACCATCAAAATGAACAACTTTTCCTATGGGCACAAAGCTGGGAACTCAAAAAAATTTCGACATTCCCATACAAATACGCTAAGCCACGGAACTGTTTTGTATGGAAATGACGAAATTTTTGAGTTCCCTGCATTGGTCCCATAGAAAAAGTTGGTCATATTGATGGTCTGAGTCACCCGTTTAAGAGTCCAAAACGATGAAAATTCCACTTGTATAAAAGCATGTAAAAGTCTACGTTAGGTACAATTCAATATCTCCGCCTGCCCTTTGGTTATAAAACACTTTGTATCTGTGAGATGTTTTCTTGTTCTCTCTATTCTTTTGGTGACATTAATGAGCCATAACGCGCGGATATCGGCGTCCGTTTGTTGTGGACAGGCCGATGAATACGTCGCGACGGGTTTTGACATTTATGCGGTGTGGTGTGTTTTACTAAAGCGCGGTTTGTTTGTGGGCTTTCGGGCGACGTTTGAAAAATATTAACGGAAGAATGTAGAATTTTGGTTTGCTTCTCTCTCGCCCAAGGTTTTGTATTTACATGCCTACAATGAAAAAACGTAGAATGTGCCAGCTGCTTCTATTCCCGTGCAGATCGTAAAAGCCGAACGAGGGAATGAAAATTTGCGGAATCATGTCTATTGGCGATGCGGCTAGCAACCCATCACTATTTTAATTCCGATTTTTATCTACGCTAAATGTGTCCTCCCACCAAAATGCTGAATGTGGCCATAAGGTCTTACAGACCTAGGCTCTGTCTATCCCACAAGGGAAAAAGACGTCATAGTAGGTATGTATGTACAAATTAAATCCATATTTTAACGGATAATGCTAAAAGTTAGGACCTGATTGTAACCAGGCCTTTACCCATCCTTAAGATAAATAGCCAATACCTTATAAAATAGATGAGAGATGCAAATCGCTATAAAGACAATTATATATAGGAATGTTAATGCATAGATTAAGTGTGGTTTATGTCTATAGCATTATCAAACAGTCAAAATTACTTACCTAGTATTTACCGGCCAGTTTGTACAGTGCATTTAACTGATTTATGTTTTCCTAAGCACATTATTAACAAGTTATGGGCTCAGAAAGTTTCCTATACCCTTGTCTTCACAATATTAATAAAATATCTAAGTTTTTTGAATGATAAATGTTAAATTTTGATGGAATAAAAACATACTTACTTAGACATAAATAAATACCTACTTACATGAATCCTGACAACTTTAAACTCTTAATTGCGACGGGTGTTAATTAAAGTGACTTCTATTTATTAGCATTATTCTGCTCTAAGAAAATATGCATTCATTGTCCTCTAAGAAATACTGTTTTAGTTACTACCTATATGATGAAAGCTACTGTTACGCCCTAAGTTGAAGACGCTCGCTTGCTTCTGTTTTAGTCACAGGGAAACCTTTTTTGGTTCGAGTAGCTAAGGGGTGGAATGAACTGCCTGCGTCTATATTCCCAGACAAGTACAGTCCCGGGACATTCAAAAGTAGAATAAATGGGTATCTCTTGGATAGTCATGTAACATCCTCGTCTTTATCGTCACTTACCATCAGGTGAGATGGGAGACAAATGTCTAATCCAACATTTAATAAAAAAAACCTTACCTACCTTCTGGCTATGTTGTTTTGTTATATTGGGGTTTTCGCCCTAACTTGAGGATGCGTGGCATAAAAAAAGGCGAGTTAGTTTAATAGAAGCCTTCTCATTTCCCAGTGGCTTGATTATGAAATTAAAGGCTGGTATCCGTAGTAAAAAAATGTGGCTTGACATATAATTTCCCAATTACCTGTTAACCGGTACTAGCACGTCATAATCCAGTGTTGAAAAAGATGCAAATAGCTCCGGGAAGTAAACCAGTTCCTTGTTTACTTTGGGAAGTTAAAATTATAGCGGGCTGCAACTGCACTGCAACACCGTTAACTGACGCAGTTAATTTGACTGGATTTACACACTAATCCACCGGTGGAACGGTTATTTCGAGCGGTAATGAGGAACGAGTGATTGTTCGACTAATTAGTTCTTTATTTATTGATCAATTTAGCTAGGTTATAGTTGTCTGCAGTCGAGAGAGAATAATACACCTAGTAGTCATCACTCTACACGTGATGAGGCTCTAATCCTAACTAAACTATTCTAATTCAGGTTTCTTGAAAACCTAGCACGGGCACCAGTTCTCCACATAAATTGCTCTACTAGTAATTTCATAAAATACTACTCTTTTAATGTTATGTCTTTGTTTATTATACATATACATAAACTAAGCTAATGGAGTGTCCTGGAGACCTGTAATACAGGTTCCTTGGAAACCTAGCACAGGCACTAGTTCTTTCTCCACCTCGCTTTTGTTTATTTACTAATATTATTATTTCAGCTTTGTAACAATATATTTTCAAATGCATTTTTGTAACAATTTATAATATCATATAGAACTTGTTTGTGGAGAATAATAAACGTTTTTTGAATTTTTGTTTTTTTTTTAAACTAATAGTGTAAATGCTAAAGTGACTTTGTTTGTTTATGTGACGCCTTCTACTAAACCGATCATCGTTAAATTTTGCATACCCGTTGTCTGGGGTACGGAGAAGGACATAGTGTGCATTTTATCCCGGAAAAAAGTACTGTTCCCGAGGGATCGACATTGACTCGGGCGGAGCCGCGGGTGAAACTAGTTTATAATATATCTACACCGTAAGACAGAGTTTAAATTTAAACTTACATAACATTATAATGTACCTAGGATTTCATTATTTGTGTTATAAACGCAAAACGATTTAATATATTTCATTGCCTTTAAAAAACTACATTACTAGGTGGTAACTTAGGCTATACCTTATCTTTACATAGTATAAAATGCCGCTTCCGCTACCTGTTTGCTTAGAACTTTTAAACTACTCAACGGTTTTACCCGACTGACCCAGAAGGAGGGTAATGTTTTTTTTCGCGCGTCTGTATGTAAGTATGTATGTTCCATTGTCCAGTCCCGTAGCCTAAATGGCTTGAGTGATTTTGAAGTGTAAGGTATCATATGATTTGTATACTTTCCTGGAGTGTCATAGGCTATGTGACACAATTTTTAACATCAATTTTAGTCGATCCCGCGGAAACAGCCTTTTTTTCGGGATGAAAGGTAGCCTATGTGTACTAAATAAATATCTGTGTGCAAAATTTCGTCAAAATCCGTTCAGCCGTTTTGGCTTGATTGAGTAACAAATATCTATACATCCATACCTACATACTGACAAACTGTCGTGTTTTTAATATTACTAAGGATAAACGTAATATAGGCCTACAGATAGGCATACGTTATATAAGATTGACATGAAGAATACACAATCTGCAGATGTTTCAAACCGCTGAGCGAGCTTGTAACGGCGAACCTGATCAACTAAACTCTATCAGTCTAGACTTTAGACTGACAGAGTTTTAGACTCTAAAGCTAAAACAAACAAACAAGGTTCTGCGAGCCTTTACTCAACGTGCAAAGGTTACAGAGAAGGGATAGCTCTATTGATGAGACTGAAAGACTAGATATCTTTCAGTTTCGTGGAAAAACAAAGCTTTTTAATTTTCATCAAATGGAATGATCAAATAATGGATTTCTATGAAAAATAGAAATCACATTACGAGCCTACTAATTTTAGAATTTATAACCGACTTTTAAAAAAGGAGGTCTATTCGGTTGTATTTTTTTGTGTTACCTCAGAACTCCGTCATTTATGAACCGATTTAAAAATTTTTTTTTTTGTTTGAAAGACTTTTAAATCGATCCCATTAAAATTTTATCAAAATCGGTTATATTAGTTTTATTGAAGTCTTTTTTTATATAAAGAAAAATTTATTTATACATGATTAAAGAATTAAATGCTACAGTTAAAAACTTCACAAATCAGTGAAAAATGCTCGAGAGCGAGAAGAAAAATTGCATAAGAAACATTAAAACGGCAGAAATAAATCATGTCAATTAAAGAGTCCGCAGCCGGCTCGGGTGTCACCTGGTATCTGCCGGTTGGGTGGCTATATATAAATTAAGATTTCAGTTCGGTTTGATTAAAAATACTTTAGGTAGGTACTCATAGTGAGCATGGAATATTGTAAGAAACTTCCTGGCGGGAGCAACTATATAATGTGCCCACCATCTCGCCGGCTTGATACTAGGGACCTTTCGCTTTGTCTACCCCGTATAGTATAAAAACAAGGAGAATACAAGTTTTAATGGTGGCTTTACTTCTCTTTGGATAAAAAAGTTATAGGTACTGCGTTTTGAAAAATCGAATGTCAATGACTGCAATAAATATACAATGAAAAATCGAATGGCTATGTGTGAAATAAATATACAAAACCTTGCTTGCTCAACGTAGCTTAGTGCCCATAGATTTAAAAAAAAAATTGCGTCTTGTGCCTATAGATTTAAAAAAAAATGAGACTTTATACTTCTATGTTTGTGCCCTTTTAATTCAACAAGATCTTTGTATGTCAATTATAGTGTTGTTTCAGCAGATGGTCGGGTGTCACCTGTTGTTTGCAGGTTGGGTTACTATATAATTATAAATTAAGATTTCAGTTCGGATTGATTAAAAATACTTAAGGTACTCATGGTGTGCATGAAAATGGAATATGGAAAATTTATAGAAACTTCCTGGCGGGAGCAACTATAATAATGTGCACACCATCTCGCCGGCTTGAAACTAGGGACTACCTTTTGTTTCGTGTTTTACGGGTTTACCCCGTATGGGATAAAACAAGGAGAACACGAAATTTAATTGTGGGTTTACTTCTCTCTGAGTGAAAACATCCAGAGAAAAGTAAACCCACAATTAAATTTCGTATGCTCCTTGTTTTATCCCATACGGGGTAAACAAAGCAAAAGGTCCCTAGTCTCAAGCCGGCGAGATGATGGGCACATTATTATAGTTGCTCCAGCCAGGAAATTCTTAAAGGTAATACTGCGTTTTGAAAAATCTTATGTCCATGTGTGTGCAATAAATGAAATATACAGTTATAATTTAAGCACCTATTATCCGCAGATGGTCGGGCGGGTGTCACCTGTCTGAGAGTTGGATGGCTAAATATAAATAAGATTTCAGTTGGGAGTAATCAAAATATTTTCCTCATCGTTTGCATATACATACATAGGTAGAATATGGAAGATTCTGAAAAGTTTTTATGATGGTCTGGGAGCAGTGCAGGGTTTTTCCCTTAGCTCGCGCGGTCAGTGGGCCTTATACCTACAACCTCATTCATAATATGTACATTTTTAATTGGGTTCACATTTTCGTTCAAGACTAAAGTGACACTCATTGGGAGTAAGTAACGTTGAAAATTAGATATGAATGAAGTTGACATAGAGTCAACAACAAAAAAGAAACGAGGAAAAGGTGTACTTTAGTTATTTTTACTAATGAAACAAACGGACGAAAGTGGGAAACAACTCATTGATGGTGTTTACAGATTTATGCACAAAAGTAGAAGCGTTCGGAAATGTTTATAACCGCCGCTCCACTTTACCGAAATACACGTTCAGAAACGGCTGAAAAATGAACTGCTGAAATGCGGTGTGCAAGCTTCTGACGGATGTTTGTGTATGGATTAAGAAAAATATGTATTACCAGCCAGTATGTGTATGGCCTAGTTTTTAAACTCTTTATTAGCAACCAGTTATTTTAGAACATGGTGAAGCGTTATTTTTGTTTATTCGAAATTTGAACGTCTGGAGATTTTGCTGCTTATGTCTATCGTCAGTGGTAATTTTCTTTCTTTCTCGTATACAAATCTTGTTTTTCTTTGCTAGATCAAAGAGTTAACTACTACCTACCAATGGAGTGCTGTAGGGTTTGTACCTCAGACCCAGGACTGCTAAATAGTTCCTTAAGCAATGTTTTGAAATCTTTTTAACACAAAATAAAATAAAGTCAAAAGGATTTTATTCGCCGATATAATTTAAAAAAAATTACTTTCAAAAAAATTTGGCAGGCCGGGTAATTTGTATGGAACCGTCGAAAATTCGAGAGGTCCCTCTCAGCTTTGGTCGTGTAGGAATAGGGGCTTATATTGAAGTGCTTTTTCTTTTAAAGGGGTTCCCTTCAATGTTTAAATATATTTATTATTATTATATTACACTGATTTTTTATTATACCGGTATAATAAATAATCAGTGTAATACTTATAATAAATCATATGTAAGGACAAATCACAAAGATTGGAGCTAGCACCAAAGTAAGTTCGAGACTTGTTATGGGATACTAATTTACTCAACGATACTATATTTTATAACAAATACACATCTATATGTGATAAACATCCAAGACCCTGGCCAATCTGAAAAAGATCGTTTTCCAACTTGACCTCACCGTGAACCGAACCCGGCAACTCCGATATTGCAGCCTGGCATATTGACCACAGAACTCGTCAATGAATAATAGTGCTATTGTTTTATTGATAGTGCTCCTCAACTAGCGAGGTGTAGTAAGTACATACGAGTACACCCAAAACAAAGGCAGGTTCCTAGCATTCTTGACAACTCTCCCAGGTATTTTCGCTATAAATTCCGTTTAAATAAAGAAATACACACGTCACTTTGATATCATTCCAAGTGACGCCACGGAAGGAATAGCGACATATTTATTAGCAAAGCGATAATTGCGTCCACGCCACGACAACAATGTTATGGTAGTGGTAGGGCCATGCAGGAATTCGCTTGGCACATAGCCATATGGAACTTTGAACCGTGATTTGTTAGGACCACCACCGTTGCTAGAATATTTTACAACCAAGGGCGGCAATTTATGATCCCTTCAGAAATGTTTGAGCTTGTATCAAGACCTCATCGAGATTCGAGTTACTTCGGGACCCTCCGCCGCGCGTCTCGCACTCGCCTTGAAAATGCGCTCCTGACGAGTCCGAAACTATAGTCGGCAATCCTGACGAAATAGCACGTGAGTGACTCGTTTTTAGTAGGTACATAATGTCTGTATCTCACGTTAGTTTCAATGATATAATCTCATCGAGATGTTTGTTCATGGTACCTTTATCCAAGGCCGTCTTAACTTTTGGAGAAAAAGTCCTGTATAAAAAAGTAACCATAAAAAATGCAGTATTCATGCGTTAGAGAATTAATTAATTCTGATATTAAATCGGTATAGAAAAATAAATATTATTAAATACTATTCCAAAATAGAGAACGTAACAATAAAAAATCATAAACAATGTTTTTTTTTTCATTAAAAGATAATTTTGTAATTTTTTGCATTACATTTTCTTATGTATTTATATATATTCTTATATATTTTTTTTTCTGAAATAATATCTTTTGTCGCATATCGTATTGGCAGCAACTGGGGGCCCTTACCGATGGCGCGGCACTGGGCACGTGCACAGTGGGAAAAAGGGGCCTACACCTACTCATAAACTGTAATAATTCATTGGTGCATACGTAAATATAATGAAGCGTAAGTGCATTAAAGAAAAGCAGAAGTTACTGACAACTAATGTGACGTTAATGACAATAGTGTAATTAACGTCACAATAGTCCTCCACGCTGATTAGGTATTCACCTCAAATGTTAGTCTGTCCAAGTGCGATCCAACACAACGCTAGTCACAGTTCTGGCATTGCAGCATTACCTATGACAGTATTATAGAGCCAGGCAGGATACCTTTGAGCATGAGCCGTCAGTGCCGGATTAAGGGTACCCGCAAACTGCAGACTTTCTATCGGCCGACAGTTTTGTCGGGTTGAAGATGTGAACATTATTCCGAATCAGGTTCGGTTTGTAGATTGTGGGGACTGAGCAGCAGTTTTTACGGGCCCGCTCCTCATTCAATAGCTTGCGGCTAATAAAAAAATATACATGTACCTAATGAGCGTATCCCTAAATAGTATAAGGTAAATTAAAAACCAAATAAAAACAAAACAGAGTGAACAGTCAAAGTGGTAAAAGGAACAAGAAAAGCTTATCAAAACCACATCTGATCTGTGGATAATCTGCAATCCCAAGTCTAAAAGACGTGAAGACGCAATTCAGGCGTTTACGAAGCATGTTAGGAACAAAGCAGATCTTCATACGAAACAGTAAACGTCTTACTACCGTTGTCTTAAAATTTTCAGCCGACCGAACAGAATTTAACGGTTTCCCGGCGCGTTCGAGATAGTCCTAGCTTACTTTGAAGTGGTTTTAGTCTACTACTATTAAATATTCTGTGATGGCGTCTTCATTGGTTTATTGCGTGTATCCTGTGATATTATATCTCTAATATGAATCTAATCGGCTGAAGCGAAATAGCGTACAGTAGCTGGCACGGTTCTTGAGGGCGACACCAATAGCTGAATCGTTCAGAAATATTCAGGATATACATTTTGAAAGGAATATTTTTGTAGTAAATTATTCACTAAGGGGAAAAAGTGAGTCATTTCAACAAATCTCACGAGTTGGGATTCAAACTTGATTGACTCATATAGGTAGGTATTATCTATACGAAAAAAAAACACAAAAACCACCAAATATGGGTACTTACTACCACCACAAACTACTATGAACCACCAGTCTAACCAAACTTAAGCGTTTTTTGATAAATATCGTATCACCCGGGTTCACCAGGAGATAATGAATTTCCAGTATTTTTGACCGTTCATCCGTTCCGTATCTGGTCCGTACAGAGCTTATTATTAGGACGAAGGACATATTTTCTCCAGCAATCAAAATCGAACAAGAAAGAGCTTTTTGAGCAGGTTTTCGCTTTGATCGGAGGGGCAAATATATGATGAAATTTAATTCATTCGCAAACGTTTAAGGAGTGACTTAGACCACGAATCTGAACAACTATCATTATGGGACCAACTCCGAAATTGTAAAAAAAGACTTTTCAAACTAACTTGAACATACCTGTATATGTTACGGCAAAGACAAAAAACGAAAAAAAATCGGCTCCATACAAAACGGTCAATCGAGTAAGATTGAAAATTAGTTTTTTTTCCAATTTTGGTTTTATGACAATGCCACAACTTAACATTGTTTTATAACACTATTTTTACGATTTTCCTAGTAATTTTCACTAATCACCTTAACTGTATATGAACTTTGACTGGTAGTCTGAATTTTAAATCTGGCAAAATCACTTTAGGCTGATTTTTGCAGTCAAAAATGTTTTTAACTAAGGACATCGGTCATAACCACTTTTGACTGCAAAAATCAGTTAAAACTGTTTTTAACTAAAGGCAGCAGTAAAAAACACTTCTGCCTGATATTTGCAGTCAATAGTGATTTAGACCGGTTAAGAGTTCTGACTGTAACATATATCTACATACAGTGCGATGTCGGGGCGTGTCGCTAGTATTTATATAAACAAAAAGCTCTCCAATATAGTTTATCTGCAAAACCCATGGAACACACATTTTTGGGTTCTGAGGTCTATTTTAGTAATTAAATAAAAGTTTACTTACTTAGCATAAGCCAAAAGATACTCTTATACCTATTAACGTTAACTAGAATACTTTCGTATCGTAACTCCATTTTTACGATGGAAACGTGATTTTGGCGTAAATATGTGTAAGTAGATATTAAATAAAATGGTGTCTCTAGCATAAAGTGAAGACGCGAACCAGATAACCTAGAAAAGCGCATTCTAATCGGTCGCGTGGCAGGAGTAAGACCTAGAGGCAAGCCACCAACCCGCTGGACGGATCCACTTCTGAATTCCTTGAAGTGCAACACACAGGCTGCCATTCACTTAGCCCAGAACAGATCAGCCTGGAAACATCTTGTGGCTGGGGCAAATTATGGTGGTCACGACCCTCAGTCATGAGGAAAACGACCAAGAAGAAGCATAAAGTGGTACCTACCTGGACATTTTATATTTACATATTATTCCTCGATATTAGGTTTAAGTCAACGAACATAATGTTCGACAAACCGATAACTTTAAATATAAGTACTCGTATATCTATATCGTCCCTTCAGCATGGTCCTTTACTATGGGCCTCATAAGAAAGCTCAAGGTCGCTCAAAGAGCTATGGAGAGGGCTATGCTCGGTGTCTCTGCGAGATCGAATCAGAAACGAGGAGATTCGTAGAAGAATAAAGGTTACCGACATAGCTCAGCGGATTGCTCTTTGAAGTGGCCGTGGGCGGGGCACATAGCGCGCAGAACCGATGTCCAATGGGGCAGAAGGGTTCTCGAATGGCGATCACGTACACACACCCACCGACTAGATAGATAGTCGGATGACCTGATGATATCTATATCGATAGGCAAAATAAGAATCCTCTTAAATCAATCAAAAAATAAAGGATACTTCATATAGAGAAGTGAAGGAACTTGCGGAAGAAAGAGAGGAATGGAAACAGCTCCCACAGACAAGAGCCCAAGTCCTAAATTTGATGATGATGAAACCTTCACTCTAGGACAGTGAACGTAGGAACCTACATCCATTTCGTACATTTTCAAATGTCTGACTTAATTTCTAGTTTACAGTGACTACGCTATATATTTTAATTTCACTAAAACAATACAGTTAAGACTAGACAACACAATGAGGAAATGCGGGACAAAAGCATCTCATTAAAACTTTATTACTTGTTCTACATGTTTGTATGACTAGACGAGTTAAATTGTCTAGATAAGTCTTGTGACTGGTGACTTAGAAACACGATGAAATACTAAGAATCTAGAAATAAACATTAAAGGAGAAAATTGCACGGCAGATGATCTATGAAGTCCGGCTCGAAGGACCTTTAACCCGGCAGTGGTCGCGTGAACTACATATGTAGTCCAACGATACAAAATCATAAATTTCTCTAAAACGGTCAGCGTTAGTTTCGTGTGCCGCTAGGTACTTTTAAATAAACTATCGATAGACGCACACAGTGCAGTGGAAGCACCGTTTGCGAACGTGTGCTACAATTATAGCTCCGCAAAAATCCTGGACTACACTTGTAGTCCGCGCGACCAATTACCTAAGTATTTTTTAAGTAGGTACATATATTTTATGATTTCATTTATTTTAATTTAAAATTGATATAAATGTTTAATTTCAACTTAGTTTTATTATGTTCTGCTGTTAAAACTTTATACAACTTTTTATTTTTAGGATTAATATGGACGATCGACCAGCTGCACAGATTGAGGCGTGGTTTGGTGACGAAACGATGTTTATCAAGCTGTGTCAAACTCTGACAAAGAGATATTTTTGTTTTTGTTTAGCAAATAAATCACATAGTTTGTTGTATTAATTCAGTATTCATACCCAAAAATAAAGAAATTCTTGTATGTAATCCACGCGACTACTGCTGTCACATTTAGATGCGCGACCACTGTAAGGTTAATATAGGTTTCTGCAAGATAGACCTGCGTGCGGCCCAGTGTAAACCATGATATAGGTCATCTCTGATACATTGTTAAACAACAACTTCGGCTTCATCATCATCATCATCATCATCAGGTCCTCTTTAGTCTCCACTACAGGAGCACGACCCTCTCTGTACAACTAGGGCCATACTTGGCCAGAGCAGCCAGAGGACTTGGCCTACACTCTCCACGCTGGCCAGACGGGTTGGAGAGGTGTCTTAGATGTTTATAAGCTTTGTTTAGCTTGTATTTCCTAAGTCGCCTCTTACGACATCCACGGGATATAAGTACCTATGTAATATGGCCATGAATTCTGCGGAGCCCATTGCAAAATAAAAATTTTGAATTTTTATTTTAATGTAAAACGGAGATGTTCTTTAAAATGTTGCCATGGATATCACTTGATAACCCTTTAAATATTTTATGAGTTACTTTTTTAAGTTTAAAGTGAGAACGTCAAGCTTTTGGCGTAATCACTCAGTAAATCCTACGCACCAAAGGGAAACTTTGAATTATCTATACATATAATAAAACAGTAAAAATATTTTGTCTGTACATTTAGAATTTTTGACTGAAATGGATAGAGGGACACTTAAAAATAATAAAAGAAAGCAAAAAAATTTTTTTCGAATTTCTTGTCTGTCTGTCTGTCTGTCTGTATGTATGATCACGATTATCTCCGAAAATACTGAACCGATTTACTTCAAACTTTCACCAATTGCTTTGTTTTAACCCAGCAAAACATTTAAAGTTTGTTTCATCAAAATCGGTTCATTAAAAAACAGTTATCGTCATTTGAATGAACTTAAGGCATTAGTTTGCATACACGGTGAATTTTTTATCGTTTCGGACCCTTAAAGGGGTGACTCAGACCAACAAAATGAACAACTTTTCCTATGGGAACAATGGTGGGAACTCAAAATAAAATTCGACATTCCCATACAACCTGGCCGGGCGGCGGAAATTTTTTGGATGGAAATGACGAATTTTTTTTTGAATTCCCGGCATTGGGCCCATAGAAAAAGTTGTTCATATTGATGACCTGAGTCAACCCTTTAAGGGTCCAAACTGTTCCTGAGGGATGGACACTAAGGGCGGCGGCGTAGCCGCGGGCAAACGGCAAACCAACCTAAACTGCTGCGCCTAGAAACTTGAAATTTGGTACAGGGGTTCTTTTAAAGATGTGAGTGAGCGCTAAGAAAGTATTTTTAAGAAATTTAACTTCTAAAGGGGTAAAATTTATATGGAATTTTCTCATTTCTGGACTAAGAAGTATGAAAGTAGGTATATAAGTTCTAGATTAAAATCAAAAAAGATGTGTGTAGGTAGATGAAATTTGCTAAATTCCCCCTTTAAGGGGTAAAATGAGGGTGGATGGGTGGTATAAACTTTGTATGGAAATTTTCTCATTTCTGGACTTAGACGTATGAAAATAAGTAGGTATATAAGTTCTAGGTTACAATTAAAAATATCTGTGTAGGTAAAATGGACGATATTTTTCCCTGTAGGGGTAAAATAGCGGGGTAAAGATTGTATAGGAAATTACTCATTTCTAGACATAGAAGTATGAAAATAGGTAAATAAATTCACGATTACAATTGAAAAAGATCTGTGTAGGTTAACTGGAAAAAATCCCCCAGAAGGGGGATAAAGTTTGTTTGGAAATTTTCTCATTTCTGGACTATGAAGTATGAAAATAAATAGGTATGTAAGTTCTCGATTACAATTAAAAAAGATATATGTGGGTGAAATGGACTGAATTCACTCCTAAAGGGGTAAAATGGGAGGGTAAAGGTTTTATGGAAATTTTCTCATTTCTGGACTGGTATAAATAATATCCATACTTCTATACTAATACTAATATTATAAATGCGAAAGTAATTCTATCTGTCGTTTTTTTACGCTAAATTTGGTATGGAGGTGTGAGGCCCGGGGAAGGACATAGGGTATGTTTGATTCCGGGAAATTCTACTGTTCCCGAGGGATCGACACTAACGCTTAAATTATGTATCAGTGAATATTTAAAACCTCCACTTGCACACTATTTTTGTAAGGCGCTATTAAATAATCGAGCTTTGAAAAGCTTGCACACCTACAAAGCTACATGTCGTTATAAGTAGATGTAGGTATTATTTAACAATGACTTATATAACTAACGTGAAGTAATTATTTGGTAGTATTTGTTTTAATAATTATAATATACGTAGATAGGTCCTATGATTTGCATTTTTAATTTTTTGTCTAAACTTAGCAATTTGTAGCCTTCTTAAAAATTACTTGCAAAGTTTCGAAACTAATTTAGCCTGTAGTAATATAACAGGCGATATTTCATGTCATAGTTTTTGATATTTTATGTTTTAACAAACCCAGCCTGCACGTTTTTTGCATTGTGGGTAGTTGTGACATTGACAGCTAAAAAGTTGAGCTCTCTCTTTATAAAATATTTAAATTTTTTTATATTTAATTATTATTTATAAATATATGTTTAAAATAATATTTTGACAAAGTATTACCTGTGGTAGTAAATTCCTCACTTAATCTCACTCATCATGGAGGCAATCCAACAAACCATCAACACTATGACACAGCAGTTTAACACTAGAATGGCAGATTTCATCCAGGAGCTACAGACCATGAAGGATGCACCACCTGCGACTGTGGCTGCACTTGCTGCTAATTTTGACACTTTCAAAACCTTCACTACGGATTCCTTGCAGTGTCTCCAGCAACAAGTATTAGTGCTCGCCCACCAACAAGATTCATTTGAGATGCGCAGTCGAAGAAAGATGTTGCTTTTGCATGGAGTTCCCGAAGAGAAAAAGGAGGACACATCTCTTGTTGTAGTCAGGGTGATTAATGAGAAGTTAGATGAACCCATCACTGCATCGGACATCCAACGCAGTCACCGACTTGGTAGATCCATCAATAATAAACCACGTCCCATCCTAGTGAAGTTCCTGAACACCATAGTAAAGGACAAAGTCTGGTTTTCTAAAACTAAATTCAAAGGCAGCACTGTCACGGTCTCCGAGTTTTTAACTAAAGATCGGCACGAAGCTTTTATGGCCGCTCGACAGCATTTCGGTATCAATAAATGCTGGACTAGAGAGGGTATGGTGCATATCATCGCCACAGACAGTGCAAGACACCGTGTAAGCAGTTTGTACGAGATTAAGCAGCTCATCACTTCTTCCCCGGCTGTTTCGACTCCCAAGTCCCCAGCCGAGGCTCAGGCCTCTGCCAGTGAAGTGGATGGTGGGTCAAAGCCCACGTTGAAAGCAGGGGCGTCGACAGCGTCGGCGTCTACGGTGGGGCTACGCGCTAAGCGGCTCCCTAGGAAGTGATCGAGGTGCATTTCATTGACTGATAGTAAATTTCGTGTCGCGACTCGCGAATCACGGTTATGTTTTGAACTTGCTGGAATCTTCTCTATTAGCTCACTCAAAAGCCACGACTTACATAGTTGCATGCTGTTTTAACGGGTGTAATCTAAATTCCTTTTTACCCTTAACAACTTGATTTCACTTCGCATATCATTATTTTAATTAACATCTCCACTTGGCTTTAAATAACTTATTTCAAACTAGCTGTTGCCCGCGGCTCCGCCCGCGTTAGTGTCGATCCCTCGGGAACAGTAGAATTTCCCGGAATTAAACATACCCTATGTCCTTCCCCGTGCCTCGAACTACCTCCATACCAAATTTCATCCAAATCAGTTCAATGGTTGAAGCGTAAAAAGACGACAGACAGAGTTACTTTCGCATTTATAACATTAGTATCAGTATGGAAGTATGGATATTATTTATATTTCTAAGTCCCGAAATGAGAAAATTTCCATAAAAGCTTTACCCTCCCATTTTACCCACATATACCTATCTTTTTTAATTGTAATCGAGAACTTACATACCTATTTAATTTCATAATTCATTGACCAGAAATGAGAAAATTTTCAATTTCTATACAAACTTTACCCCTCTCCCATTTTGCCATTTTAGGAGGGAATTTTGTCCATTTCATCTTTACACATCTTTTTTAATTGTAATCGAGAACTTATATACCTATTTTTATACTTCTAGGTCTAGAAATGTTAAAATTTCCATACAAACTTTACCCCCCTTCTGGGGGATGTTTTCCAGTTGACCTACACAGATCTTTTTCAATTGAAATCGTGAATTTATTTACCTATTTTTATACGTCTAAGTCCAGAAATGAGAAAATTTCCATACAAAGTTTATACCACCTACCCAACCCCATTTTACCCCTTAAGGGGGGAATTTTGCAAATTTCATCTACACACATCTTTTTTAATTTTAATCGAGAACTTATATACCTACTTTCATAAGTCCAGAAATGCGAAAATTCCATATAAATGTTACCCCTTTAGAAGTTAAATTTCTAAAAATCCTTTCTTAGCGCTCACTCACATCACTAAAAGAACCCCTGTACCAAATTTCAAGTTTCTAGGCGCAGCAGTTTAGGTTGCGTTGATTTATAAGTCAGGTTTGCCGTTTGTCCGCGGCTACGCCGTCGCCGTTAGAGTCCATTCCTCAGGACAGTAGAATTTCCCAGAATAAAAGGTACCCTATGTCCTTCCCCTGGTCTCTAACAACCCCCATACCAAATTTCATCCAAATTGGTTCAATGGTTGAAGCGTGAAAAGAAGACGACAGACAGACAGAGTTACTTTCGCATTTATAATATTAGTATGGATTAGTATGGATAGTAGGTAAAGTTTGAAGTAAATCGGTTCAGTATTTTCGGAGATAATCGTGATCATACAAACAGACAGACAGACAAAAACTTCGAAACTTTTTTTTTTGCTTTCTATTATTCTTTTTAAGTGTCCCTCTATCCATTTCAGTCAAAAATTCTAAATGTAAAGACAAAATATTTTTACTGTTTTATTATATGTATAGAATAGATGAGGGCATCACTTGAGCTCGGAAAATTCAGGTAAGGCCAGAAGGTAGAAAATACAGCCTCAAAGGCTGTATTTTCTAGGCTGTTGCTTATGTTAATTTAAGTAACGTAAGGCAAGCCAGAGCCGAGAGTCCTGCGAGCCCTTTTGGGTTTCCATTGCACCCCGACCGATGAAGACACGTCGGGGGCGAGGGCTCTGACCGACTCTCTGGAGCATTCGAGTCCGTGGTGTTTGTTACTCACCAACAGTTCCCCGGAAACTGCCTTGCGGCGTTTATTGATTATTATTACTGTACAAGAGTCACGAACCACTAAAAACACGTTTTTAAAAACAATTCTCTAGAATAAAGCCGAAGAACCGAAAGAAACTGTCTTAATAGTTTTGTCACCTACCCAAAAAGGGCCTTTTTATCATTGTTCTTCAATATTATTTTCTTGTTTAAAATATCTCCAATAAACAAATACAATTAAGGGAAACCTCATATCCAAAACGTATGTGCAAAACTAAATAGCTATTCCTATGTCTTAGGGAGGCTAGTACACACTGTAGATATAAAAACAGCACTAATGGCATACCACGCCTACGTAGGGTCTTTAGTACGTTATGGTATTGTCATATGGAGAAATTCAACTGATTTGGATAGAGTTTTTATTGCTCAAAAATGCTGTATAAGATCATTATGTAATCTGCCTCAAAGAACGAGCTGTAGACCGAATTTTATAAAATTAAAACTACTAACAGTCCCATCAATATATATTTTTGAAATTTCGAATTTTGTTAAATTAAATCCGACATTATTAAGGGATAACAGTCCGATATCAAACGCTTTCTTTTCCAAATAAAATGGTCACATAACATTAATATTCCAAAATTGATTAAATGTTACAAAGTTGAAGCAAGATCTGTGACTCACCGATGCCGAACGTAGAAGGTTAGTTTGTAGTTTTGTGCGGTCACTTGCTTCGTATGAGTCAGCAGAATTTCTAAAATGTAGGCGGGATATTGGCAGTCTGTAATAATAATAAATACGGGATGAATACCGACTAATGACAGCCCGGTGGCGCAGTGGTTAACACGCCAGCCTGCGACACGAGGGTGCCCGGGTTCGATCCCCGGTCAGGTCAAGATGGAAAATGATCTTCTTCAGATTGGCCTGGGTCTTGGATGTTTATGTATTTGTTATAAAAAATATAGTATCGTTGAGTTAGTATCCCATAACACAAGTTTCGAACTTACCTTGGGGCTAGCTTGTGATTTGTCCGTATATATTTATTTATTTATTATTATTGTAACAGAAACAGCAGGCAGACCTACCTTCATAACTTAGATATGCCTACAATAAATAAAACCCGTAAGTGCGAGCCGGACTCGCGCACGAAGGGTTCCTCTAAAGAAACGGCAAAAAAATCATGTCTGTTGTATGGCAGCCGTGGGATAAGGGTTGCAACCCCAGATACTTGGATTAAACTTTACACTACCCATATATCATATCTAAAAAATAAAATTGCATCCTCCGATAAACGCACGCCAAACCCAAAAAAAAATGCATTTGAATGGACTAACATTAGTATACACCTATATCTTCATTTTCCCACCTGATGTATAAAAGACGGTAGCAAAGCAAATCACGCGCCGAACAAAAAAAGAACAACATAAAGTGGAGAAAGTATTTATATAGAAGAACTCTTATACATACCTACGTGTCCAAAAACAATACATTGCTTTTTTTTGGCAGTCGTTTAAAAATCTTTGTATGACATTGTTCCCCATCTTGAATTATGTAGGCTGAGGATGATTTTTGTGATTGCTGCTCAAACCACAGAATTAATATAGGGTCAATGGGGGCAGGATCGAATGGTTTTTTGAAGAGATATGTAGGATTGTATTCGAACCTTTGTAAAAAATTGTCATCATAACTTAAGTTTAAACAAAATTTAGGATTTGAAAGTGCATTAAATTTCCTTTAATATCCAATCTATAAAAACTTCTCCATGCTGCACTAACATGTTTAAAAAAAATCATAGAAAACACGATTATCAAAAAAGAAAGCAGGGGGAAGAAGAAAAGGTGGCGGGGTAAGATTGTAATAGTTTCTAAAATCTTTTCTATTAATGCTAGATAACGTTGGTAATCGATAAGCCATAGCTTAAAAAATGTTCGTACCAAAATTGGTTGCCTTGTGTAAAATTTCCTTAAATTAACTGAGATACGAATTATTTTTTATACTATATATTTCACTCTTACCCCCCATTGTGGTAATACGGCCAGAGGTTCTCAAACTTTGCATATTGATTTTAGTAAAAGAAACTTCTAAACGAAATCTTTTTTATTATTATAGAAAAGTAACAACTCAGGCATGTACATGAATGTTTCAAAAATAAAGTAACAACCTATAATAAAGAAAATTATGTGTCAACAAGAAACATCATTAAATAAAATTATACAAATTAAAGATTTTGTTTTAGGGACATTTTGTACTATTATTTAGGAACAAAGTTAATAATATTATAAGATGGGTTTTATTCCAAAACCTTAATACACGATCTTATTTCCTACAAAACGTATGAAAAAAAAATACCACAATATAACAATTCGAAAATCAGTCTACAACTTTAGAAATCAAATTATTTATCTTATGATTATTAAGCCATGTGCAAATATGACTAAAAGCTTTGAAAGTAGTGCAGTTTAAAAGCTAAATATACCTAACATAAAATTTTTTAATAATGACATATATAATATAGATAAACATTCCAAGACCCAGGCCAATCTGAAAAAGATCATTTTCCATCTTGACCTGGCCGGTGATCAAACCCGGGCACCCCGAGTCGCAGGCTGGCGTGTTGACCGCTGCGCCACGGAGCTAGCCAATTCTTTATACATACAAAGTCATTCGGGCAGTCACATAAAATTTATTTCTAAACAGAGAAACAGAGACAACTTGCTTGATCGTTTATTTTTTCTTCGAAACTTACAGTTTGACAACATATGTATTTTTCTATGACTTTTAAAAATGGGGCAAGTCCGAAAAATTTATATTTTCATCTTTCCCCGCCAAATTTTGCTGGGGAAAGACGAAAAGTCGAAAAATAAGCTAAAATATGAATAATAGCAATATATAGACTAATCGGTACAATTTAAATTAAAAATAAAACTTAAGTATTCTGTTTAGGCTCTTGTACGTACCTTACAATCCAAGTTATAGGAGGTGGGGTAAGATTAAAAATCGCCAACTTTTTACGAAAATAACCGTTCGGCACAAATTCGTCGATTATTCACAACTATGCAATCCGAGCTATAACTGCCGAATGAGGGGCGAGACGTAAGGAAATTGCGGTCTAAACAATGTTGCCAGCACTTAAACTATTACCTTTATTTAGGCGTTACAGATGATTTTTTGTGTTACCCCGTTTTTCATCTTCCCCCCACTCACCCTAAGTACTTTCAAACCTAGCTCAATCATAGCTTGATTTCAGAGCTTAACCTTTTATCTGTCCCTAAATCGGAAAGATGGCGGGAATACGCAAATTTGAACTCTGCTAAAAATAAAATATTTCTTTTTTACCTCATTGCATTTTACATCTTATTTCATATGCCCGCGACTCCATTCGCGGCTCCATTCACATTACCATTTCTAAACTAAACAAAACAAAACGAAAAATCTTAAGTTGCCTATCGTGTGACCTGCACGTCTAAATTTTTATCTATCAAGTTTCATAAAATATACATACATACAGAAAAAAACCTGAAATTCGTCAATTTAGTTCCAGTATCATGTATAGAGCTTTAAACACGAAATCTCTGAAAACAAAGCCCTTGGCCATGGCCCTTACAGATTTATTATTAGTATTGATGATATTTTATTGGCAAAATTCAAAAAAACAGACCGCTCGTCTCTTCGTCGCTTGCGCACGTGAGGTACCTAAGAAGCTTGAAAATACAGAAAATCTCTCCCTGAGTCATATTGACAGATTTTACAGTGCCTCCCATAATAAATGAAGTATGTGTCTGTTTCATGCTCACTGGTGATTTAGAGAGACGTGAGATCATATCGTCGTAAAACTTTACTGCCTGGCATGCCTAAGAAAAGTGCTGAAACGAACCGAAATAACTTGCAGGCCACCGAGGAATGTCAGATATTCCAATACCTCGTTTTCATTAGTCATCTTGATTTACTTATTGGTTATCTATGATAAGCTTTTACTTGAAACTAGCGGGTCTCCCTGCTTCGCACTGGTATAGGTATTTAATTCTATAGCCTATGTTCATTAGGGATAATTTAGGATTTAGGATCCAATAGTGAAAGAATTTTTCAAATCGGTTTAGTAGTTTCGGAGCCTATTCAATGCAAAGATACAAACAAATCTTTCCTCTTTAAAATATTAGTGTAGATTAGAGTAGGCAGTGTAGATGAAGATAGGCGGTGTCTTCTTACGCCCCGAAAGCTCTTTATCTTTGTTGTAAATTTCATTTAACATTGTTATATGAAATGTACAGCAAAGATAACTAAAAATAGTACAAATTTAAAGTACTAATAGATAACAATTAAGTAAGTACATGTTAATACATCAAAATAAAACCAAAACAAAATTACTTACGTATTTGAGATCCAAAACACAAAAACACAGACCGTCACCCCCGCGCGCACGTCACAGCGTCGACCAATCCAACCCCGTTATATTTTTTATATAAAAATCTCGGGCGGAACGAATCATAAAAATATAAATATTACACGCGCGCGCGCAAGTAACCGCGCCTCGTCTGCCCATTGACGCATTCATTTCAGACTAATTTCAGTGCAGCGCGCGGCTATTCCGCGATTCTGTAAACACCGCGGCGGTAACTCGCGCCCACTTTACACTGACACCCTCGCTCGTGGCTACTCCTTCGCGCCCGCCTACAAACACTCAGATGGAGGGAGACGCGATAGGTCTTCTTACGTTGGAACAAACTACGTCTTACAACTTTATTTTTGCAGTTTAAGAAATATGTAATTCCAATGTATAAGGTTGAATTTCGTTTGTACGTTTATGTGCGTATTTATGTCCGTAATAAGTTCTGTTTTGGGCACGCTGAGTCAGTGGATGAGGAAATGCGTGCAAGTTATAATTTCGGCACGGCCGACATTGTTGAATGATTTTATAAATCTTTTCAGTAGGTACCGGTGGCCACGGAAAACTTCAAAGGTTTTATAGTTCAGCCTAATTTGTTTCAGGCTCAAGCTGTCTTGACGATGAGAATTATTAATGGATGCTTTTGATGACTAAGGGTTGAATTATACATCCGCGCGACTGAGCGGCCCCGGCGCTACACCGCGTACACCGCAAAATTACATGCAACTGAATGCAATGAAGCAGCGGCGCAGTTCTGAAAGGCGAGGTCTGCTCGGTCGCGCAGACCAACAAGTTTCACCATGTTCAGTTTTGTCCTTTTTTTTTCATTTTATCGTCACGTCTATACCTACACCTTAAACACTAGAGAACAAAGTGGAGAGCAGAGGCGTCCCAGCCGCTTCATATAAATCGAAAAGCGATGCGGACGCGTTCGCTGGAATCTGCGGCCAATCCGCAAGGAAGCGCGGTCGCATGTAATTCCAGTCTAACAATCGATGAGAAATATTCGTAAGATTCGTCTATGGACCAGTAAGAAATAAATGCAACAAAAAGGGGGCAACACACATAATAAGTTTGAAGAAAATTCTAAATGTTCTCGAGACACTAATTCCCCGAGGCACTAATGCTAAAACTGCATTTTCTACGTTAGACGAGTAGCAAGATAGCTTCATCTGTTAAGAGGAATCAGCTAGAAGAGTGTAAGTAGTTCAGTCATTATGTACATTTGCAAATGCAAATGAAACAAGAAAGCTACATTTCGGATTTACCTACGTGGGGTGGTGGGAGCCAGAAAAGATTAAATTCAAATTGTCGACTTCAAATTAGGGAAAAATTTCACTCACCATACTCATGTTCTATCGATATCCCAATACGAAAAATGTAATACCCCAATAATACACACAAGTCACTGATGCCCAAAACAAGTATTTAAAAAATCTAAAAATAAATTTAAACATGAGTTTATTACGAATATTTTTTTTCTTCATACGCATTTTACAGCATAAGTACATAAAACAAAGTTAACCGTGAATTTATGTAAGTTAATTTTACAGAGCGCCATCAACATAAAACCATACTTCACGACATTCTAGACATACCTATTGGCGAGCTCCGTGGCGCAGTGGTCAACACGCCAGCCTGCGACACGAAAGTGCTCGGGTTCGATCCCCGGCCAGGTCAAGATGGAATATGATCTTTTTCAGATTGGCCTGGGTCTTGGATGTTTATCTATATATGTATTTGTTATAAATATAATATCGTTGAGTTAGTATCCCATAACACAAGTCTCGAACTTACTTTGCGGCTAGCTCAATCTGTGTGGTTTGTCCGTATATATTTATATATATCCTGTTCTTGTCACACATTGTTTATTTGACTGGGAATATATCTTGTATGTCAGGTCAGGACCGTCATGCGGTGCCTGGCATGCCTGTTAGTTGTAGATATGGTATAGTATCGGGTCCGCGCCCGGCCGCCCAAACTGCTACTTGCCTTTTCTTTCGTTCATCGAAGGGATTAATATCCCAATACCATTATTTCCTTCCCAGAGCCACCAAATTCCTAGCCTTTCCCAGTTTAAAAATGCTTCCGATTGGGCAGCAGCGTCGGAAGCATAGAAAGACAAAGAAATTGTGCTCGCCAACCCGCCTGCCAAGCGTGGTGAGTATAGCATTATCCTCCCATGGAACGAAGAATCTTTATGAGAGGCCTTTGTCCAGCAGTGGACTCCTAACGACTGAAATGATGATGATCTTGTATTATGTTTTCGGGTCAAATTCTGCAACTCAATTTAAGTGCCTTTTTTTTTAATTGATTTATCCGTAAATCACATACAGATTCAAGATTCAAAGATTTATTCAGAAAATAGGCCTTTTTAGGCACTTTTTCACGTCAATTCACATTTTAAATAATACTGATTATATACTATTATATACTATTATATTATATTCAAATTATTAATTATTGTTCAAAAGCTACAAACTACTAGCGTTTCGGAACCGACCACTGCAAAGAAGAAGACGCCGAAAGAAACTCTTTTCAACAGTATTGGTCACAGTACTTGCCTGAAGAGCTTTGTATGATATTTAATATTTTTTCTTTTTTTTTCTGATGTCATGTTATTATACAATTTCAGATTTACATATTTTTGTGGAACACGTTATTTTAGCGATCGAGCGTGCAACAACAACAGAGCTCAACCATACAGGTTTTTATAATAACATTATCGCCAAACTGTAAAACAGTTTGCTGGCGAAGACCAATGCACTCACTTTTAACTCTAACCTTATTTAACTTTATATCCTTAACCGATTGAGCTGAAGTTTTGTGTACTATAGTACCTTAAAACTGGTCTGGTGATGGAGTATGAAAGTGGCAGGCATAGGAACTACTAAATTAAAGAAGATAATCCCAACGTGTTTGGGTTGTTACGATTTACCTTGGCTTTACAGTGTGAATTGCTCATAAAAGCTTGTCACAAATCGTAACATTTTTGAAAAAGCTTTTCCAAAATTTCCAAATCAAGTTTTGAAAAAGATTAACATCCTATCGGAAACATTTTTAATCTGGACGATGGAAAGGACTTTATCAGTGTTATTATAAAAAAACGGCAAAACCCAGGTTTAAACCTGGTCTACCTTAGTCCGGACTAACGATGGATCAACCTAGGTTTAGTAAATTAAACTTTGTTTCATTACAAAAAGTGAACTAAGTCAGGACTAACTTAGACCTGAGACGATCTCTGGATGATCTAACGGAAGCAGGATTCATTCAATCATTCGTTCAGTATGCTACTAATACGTTCCGATCTACACTAATATTAAAATAAATAATAAAATGTATTGTTTCAAACTAGTATAAAACTAAAAATAATAGGATTGAAATGGAGAAACATGTTTATTTATATCATAAACGATATATTGAGTGGTCAGATAAAAAAATCACACTTTATACAAAACGATTTAATAATTTTACAAACCTGAAACGGAACGCGTGTGCGCGCGCAACAAATCGAATTTGTTCCAAAGTAACCTCAAAGTTTGTTTACAAATATGATTGTAAAAAATATATTTTTATTTAATGAATTAACGGTGCAGTGTGTCGAAAGTAATTGTTTTAAAGTTGCTGTGAGATAAAAATTACGTGACTAAAGTAAAAGTGAATATGGTGTGAAAATTTGTTTATATTTGTACCTAAAAAATACTTACTATATAGATGATTTGTACAAACTATTTTTCCTAATATGAAATTAAGGTGCCTAAAAGTCATTGTTTTGTGGCGTTTGTGAAATATAAATGACGACGTAAGCGTTGAAAATAATCTAATTAAATGTTTTGATATGTTAAAATGCAAATAATAAAAATATTTTTTCATAATTTTATGTGTTGGTTTTATTCATTTCTTCGCATTTCCAGGTTTTTGATCATTGCGAATAGGTTAATAGGATTTGACAAAGATTTTAACTTCAAAGTATTTTTTTTGGTGAAAAGTGACCTATTTGTTGGTAACAAAATAAGTTAGTACTAGAGTTAAACTAGGGAATCGTAGGTTTATCTTTAGACCTAGGATCATCTCTGGCTTAAACGGTTAACCTCGTTTTATAATACGTATTTCCTTAGTACTTGACTTAGGCCCCGGCTTAAACCTGGTACTAACTTTAGTCCGTGTTTTATAATAACACTGTATCAGTCTTATTATAAAACGAGGACTAACTTTAGTACCTGGTTTAAACCATCATCCCTCCAAAACAAATTGAGAATGACAGTTGACCAAACGTCAAAGTAATGACTGTCGATTTATTTTGGTCGGATAATGGTTTAAACCAGGTACAAAAGTTAGTCCGCGTTTTATAATAAGACGGTATAAGTTTTAGAAAGGGCTTGCGTACCCGATGCCATACCGGCAACCACCGGACAAGTAGTTAAGGATGACACCCATGTCCTCTCTGAGTGTTAGAATAATGCACTCTAATCAAACATACATACTATCATGTCTTATTTCCTTGCGGGGTAGACAGAGCCCTGGTCTATAAGAACTATAAGCCTCGTTTAGCATGTTGGTGGGCGTGCAGGTGTAAAACGGAATCAAAATGGTGATGGGTTGCTAGCCGCATCGCCTACTAACAAGATTCCTCAGATTTACGCCCAGCTACTATTAGTGGAAGAGAATCAGAACAATGATTTAATCTTTTCTCAAGAAAGTTTATTACGAATGCGATTTTTTCTTACATCTACGTTTGAGCAATCGTCATTTAGCGTTCTTCAACGCCTCACAAGCTTCAGTCAGCTCTAGCCCCTCCATGATATAGAGCAAATTCTCCACAGAAGCGTCTTCATCATCATCGAACCACAACTGCAGCATATTTTTAGCTCTCGCCGCGTCTGTGGCGTTCTCGCTTTCGAAGTACTGTATCTCGTCGGGTTTGTACCCGAGTTTGGCGGCGAGTTTCTTCCAGTCGGCGAGCGTGGTGGACAGGGCCTCGAGCTGAGTGGGAGTGATCATGGTGATGCGGGAGCGAGCGGTTTTGTCATAGTCCTCCTCGCCGGCGTGGGTGGAATCTGGGACCTGGATGGAAAATTTAAATTACTTACCAGTTTCGGTAAAATGTTATCCGTATAACATTGGACATTTTCTAAGTCAACCTGTGCTGACTGGTGGAACATCCTTACTAATATTATAAATGCGAAAGTGAGTTTGTTTGTTTATTTGTTTGTTTGTTTGTTACCCTTTCACGCCGTAACTACTGAACCGATCATCATGAAATTTTGCATACAAGTTCTCTGGAGTACGGAGAAGGACATGGGCTACCTTTTATCCCGGGAAAAAGTACTAATCCCGAGGGATCGACATTGACGCGGGCGGAGCCGCGGGCGAAAGCTAGTTTGACATATTGATAGAAACTCCTCTTTTCCAAATATGTGAAAAGGGTGAATTTCACATAATTATCCTGTAAAAATTGTGAGGCGTCGCGAGACGGCTAGCAGATGTAAATCATCGAAATTATTTTGTACATACATACTATCTCATAGCGTGGCGACGCATGCCAAGTCGGTCTTGCCCGCCGCTATAGGAGTATCACATCATAAGCATTTTTTGTTTTTATTGTAAAATTTACACTTATTTGGACACTACCCAGTGGCGGAATTACAGTATTACAAATTTGCCGCCCATAGGCAATCAAATTTTTGTTGCCTCCCATCTACCAATTGAATGCAGACGACGTACAGTGGCGGACAAAAAGTCCGGGGCGCGCTCCAATTAGTATTAGAATAAAGATGCATGCTGTTGTTTTCACAGGTATTTGATTGCGGTTTTGAGATACCCAAGGGGCGTCAGGCAGGCAGCCGTTCGTACAACTTTGCCAATACCATATTACTGGACGAATAACAGCGGACCTGAGGATGCAACCCGGAAATCGCTCAGATGTGAAAGGGACATTCTGCGACGAAGCGGATGAGGGCTGAGGAGTTAGACAGAAACATATTACCTGTTCAATATCTGCAGTGTCTCCTTCTTTTATCAGGTCAGCCTCCATCTGCTCCTCTGTGATTTCTTCGTCGGCAGCCTCCTAGCAAAGTAAATACATTTAGTTTAAGCAATTCCAACATCTGCAAATTGACGGCGATTTCAAATTTAAATATCATTTATTCATCATATGATCAATTCGTCAAAAGTTGACATTTAACATACTGCTGACTGCCCGGCGGTCCCGGATGACTTGCACCCAGGATAGGCCCTTCAGGCAATGTAGCTTTCGGCCCATAAGATGAGAGTTTCTTCTCTCCAAAGGCTTTTGCATAGATTCTCAGATTGGCCCTTCAGGCTATGCGTACACGGAATCGCGGCCCATCAGGCAATATGAGAGTTTGCTGTCTCTCCAAGCCTTGCACACACAGGCGTCCAAAGCCGAGGTTCGTCCCTCCTGGGGGCCCTTTGGTAATGTTGTCTATAAAGGTTGAAGGCACTCTGCCCTCGCCTCAAACGCCCGGTAAAGTAGCAAAAGCTCACTTGGAGCTAGCTACAGTTAATTCTAAAAATAAAAATAGGAATTGTAGGGACACATGTACTTGTCAGCATGTTTGATTGAGAACGCCACAGCGAACGAACTGAAGCCAGTCGTCGTCCGCCGCCGCAACCAGCGTTACGTGTGTACCTTAGTAACATCTCTCTAGTAGAATCGTTTATGTCTGTTTTATCATACACCATAATACTTGTGTCAGTATAAATATTATACAAATAGTGAAGTCTTGATACGGTTTTTCCTTCTCATCCCTCCGGTAGGAACATCACACTATTTCCTTACACACAGACATTGATTAGTAACAGTGATAGATACATAATTGGAGTCACACTGTTTAGTGTAGCGGCATTTACGTAGGGTTGCTCATACAGGCGTAGCTTTACACATAGAAGTCGGCCCCACAGAATTATACATACAGTGTAGGCTAGCTCCGTGGCGCAGCGGTCAACACGAGAGTGCCCGGGTTCAATCCCCGGTCAGGTCAAGATGGAAAATGATCTTTTTCAGTTTGGCCTAGGTCTTGGATGTGTATCTATATATGTATTTGTTATAAAATATAGTATCGTTGAGTTAGTATCCCATAACACAAGTCTCGAACTTACTTCGGGGCTAGCTCAATCTGTGTGATTTGTCCGTATATATTTATATTTATTTATTACCTGTTTGATGGACTTGTCGCCGCCGTCGCCATTAGCACTGGCTGCGGCGTTGGCTGCAACCTCGCGCGCTACACGCTCCACCTGCGAAGGTTGTACAAGGGTCAAAATCAATTATCATCATCATCATCAAGCCTTTTTAGTCTCCACTACAGGAGCACTACCCTCTCTGTACTACTAGAACCATACTTGGCCAGAGCAGCCAGAGGACTTGGCCTACACTCTCCACGCTAGCCAGACGGGTTGGAGTGGTCTCACAGATGTTTATAAGCTTTGTTTAGCTTGTATTTCCTAAGTCGCCTTCTACGACATCCACGGGAAGACTTGGGAGTGGTCCTATTCTACTCTGCCGGATACCACACGGCGTGTCAAATCAATTATACTTTTTCTCAATAAAAATTAGGGCATAGATCTGTATACCGGGTGTAAATTTACCCTCGACGATTCTTTAAATTGACGGGCTAAGTCGCCCCGACTTAGCCCGTCAATTGAACGACTATTCCTATTGGACCAATGAGTAGCAGATAATGAGGAAGTAGAACAAAAAAAATTGGGTTTCTGTAAAGTCGGTTCACGGACGATAATTTTACGGTGAAAGAGATATAGATGCGTCACAAGCCGAACGCTTAGGCAGATCGTGCGTCTCTATCGCTTGTTCCGCGCTGTCGTGTGCTCACGGAACGTGTCAATTATTCGTGCGTGCAGCCGGCGTTCATCGATTTATGACGTTATCGCGTCAAAAAGATTTTTGTTCGGGTTCCCAGAATTGGTTCCATACGAAAAGTTATCCATACTGACAGGCCCTGTCGCCCCTTTAAAGGTATGACGAGAGTAAAGTTATACCCTATATTTACGCCAGATGAGGCTTGTTGGCTGACACGCGAGTACAAAGATGGAGTATTTGCTCCTACTTCAGTTCAAATTTGATATCTTCGGTAACAAGACGCAGACAGAAATCCGTGATAATACATATATAGGTACTCGTACTTATTACCTCGTCTTTATCCCTTATGGGGTAGTCAGAGCCTAAGGCCATAAAACCCGAAGGCCACATTTAACATGTTGGCGGGCGAGTAAAAAATATATTTCAGATTTTTCTACACATAATATAATAATTTGATGGGCGAGCTCCGTAGCGCAGTGGTTAACACGCCAGCCTGCGACACAAGGGCCCCGCGTTCTATCCTCGGTCAGGTCAAGATGGAAAATGATCTTTTTCAGATTGACCTGGGTTTTTAACATTGCTAAAATTAAAGGATCACAACCAGGTTTTCACAGTATCGACTGATGAAAGCTGCCTAGTGCTTTAAAATAGGGCAAACCGCCCAGTCACAGTTTGCAGAAGACTATTGGAGCCGCTAATCATAAATTGTAAATCTTGTTCGATGTTACTAAGATACCACCTTCTCCTTTCTTCTATCGGACGGTCAGACGCACTGCTGGGTACCATCCTTACCTGGTTAAAATTCCTAACATTCGTACCAAGCGCTTTTCATCTTCTTTTATTATGCGCACAGCTAAGGATTGGAATTCATTGCCTGCGTCTGTGTTTCCGAGCGCATATAACCTGAATCTTTTTAAAGTTAGAGTGAATAGGCTTCTTCTGGGTGAACTCGCTCGATCCTAGACCATATCTTTGCCTTTGGCCTAGATTATGGTCAAGAGTAAACTCATTTAATATAAAAAAAAAAAAAAAAAAAAGATATATTGGTTGTCGGAACTGGAACAGTAACAGAATTTTCTAGAATCTCCTACCATCGTATATAAGTGAATGGATGGGATGATCGTGGAGGGCTTCGACGGGATTTTTATGTGACACAAGAGTGCCGATTATAACTAATGGCAAGATCTACAAGACCGCAGTCAGACCAACTATGACGAGATTGCTGGGCCATAAAGAAAGCCCACGTACAGAACAGATGTTCCGACAACCCAGGACAGACTGTCTTGGCGCCGAAGAACGAGGAGAGTCGATCCCAAATAATAGGAAATGGCTAGGACAAAAAAGCGTTTCGGAACCGACCACTGCAGGGAAGAAACGCCAAAAGAGTGTCTTTTGGAGTTTCTTCCCCGCAGTGGTCGGTTCCGACCACTCACCATATCGTCCAAGTAATCGGGCAGGCGGCCGATGGGGTTGTTGGTGTGCACGAAGAAGTGCGGCGAGCGGCGCGCCAGCAGCCGCAGCGCGCGCCAGCCCCAGCCGCCGCACGCCGTACGCTTGCCCGCGCCGCCGCCCGCCCCGCCGCCCGCGCCGCTCAGCATGTACGACTCTGGAACAAACGAGACTTGCTACAATCTATACAACTGCACTCCTACCGTGAGCAGGACTACAGAATACCCGCGCCGCTCAGCATACGACTCTGGAAACGACGAGACTTGCTACAACCATGTAGTCTCAACGCCTATTGTTGGGAAACCAACATATAAGTCATCAATCCTTCGCAGTGCTGAGAACCTGCGCTTGAAAGTTCCACAACACTCCACTAAATTCTACGCCCGTTCTTTTCCTGTTCGAGCCGTTCGTCTTTGGAACTCACTACGACTCTCTATCCGGTGTGCTCAAACGCTAGCCAGCTTTAAGTCTCAAGTGAAAACACATTTCTTATCTCTATGATACTATCCTTTCACCCCGCTATCTTTTATCTCGCCCAAACGTGTAAGTTATTATATATATGTGTATATATAATATAAGTAAATAATATATTACTAAGTTTATTTATTTATGTTTATTCAGTATTTTTTTTGATATTATATAAATAGTTCTAGTAATAATTTAACTACCCCGCACCCACTGTATTCTAGAGTGATTTTTCTTAAAAGGTTGCCTGTAAGAAATTGCTCTGCGATAAGGCCGCCTATTGCGCATTTTCTAGATTATAAGATGAGACATGTATCCATTTTGTTTCTCCTTGATGTGCAATAAAGGGTTTCTATCTATCTATCTATCAATCCAGTACTATATATTTATAATATTAGACGGTATTACACTTATACCGTGGCAGAGAGGACAATGCTTGCTCTGGGACGCAGCCACAAACTACGAAGAAGATATCAGACGACCGACAGCCTTATGTTTTCTCTAGGTAATAAAAACCATAGATATCGCCTAGAGTTCCGTTAAGGTGATTTGATATATAGTTACCGATTTTTTTATTATTAAGATTTTTTTATAGTTACCTATTTGGTGCAGAACGTTAGCCTTATTTTTGGATGTCTATTGTATGGCCGAATTCCCATAAAGCCAGATTTTCGTCTGTGGACGCAACATGTGTCAGTCAGTACCTACGCAGCGTCCTATCTCACCAATACTGTCAATTCAGCGGGGGCAGCAGCGAGGGCAGCAGCTAGCCAAAAACGAACAAAGTTATTCTGTTCATCACTCATCACTAGTTTTGGCTTCTAAATATGACTTTGTCCCATTTGCAGTCGATCGGTGCCCGGCAGCCAAAAACTTTATTGGTGAGATAGGACGGCGTCTCAGAGACCAGGGTCATGACCATTGCTCCGGGTCGTACCTGGTTCTAAGGAAGTATATAGAACTTTCTATGGAACCCTAACTTAGTATATAAGGGAGCGGACGTGGCGATCGTTAGTCCAACCTACACGATACGACCTTACGTCGTAGACGTCCTAGGAACGTACTTGACGATCCCGATGATCCTATTGACATCGCACAAGCCCGCCCCGACCCCTCTCCGGCTCCGAATAGCCAGAGGAATCCCACTATCCGACCCCGTCGCACTCGACACCGGAACAGAGTGCGTAGAGTAGGATTAGCTCCGATTACTGGTGACCGCCCGGCGGTCCCGGGTGACTTGCACCCAGGATAGGCCCTTCTGGCAACGTAACTTTCGGCCCATAAGGCAAAAGATGAGAGTTGCTGCTCTCCAAAGGCTTTTGCCATTGATTCTCAGATTGGCCCTTCAGGCTTGCATGCACGCATACGCGGCCCATCAGGCAATATGAGAGTTTGCTGTCTCTCCAAGCCTTGCGCACACAGGCAACGCCCAAAGCCGAGGTCCGTCCCTCCTGGGGGCCCTTTGGTGATGTTGCCTATAAAGGTTGAGGGCACTCTGCCCTCGCCTCAAACGCCCGGTGAAGTAGCGAAAGCTCACTTGGAGCTAGCTACATAGTCATTACAAAAAAAAAAAAAAAAAACAAAAAAAAAAATACGATCGTTAGTCAGTTGACCGCGAGTGTTCTTATTGAGCGATACTAATACGAGTGATTTGTGTGCGACTGATAAGTGATAATTTCAACGACCATAGCAACGGACCAGGACTACGAGTGCTTTGCGTTTTGGATATTCGACGTGTTGGAAGACCAGTCAGGTGTCAGTATTGGGATTCCGTAGTGAATAAATTCCCTCTGATGTGTTTGGTGTTTTACTTATAGAGTTCTGTAATACAGGCCCTGCCTACATCAGACTCCAGTCTCCTCCAATCTGAGTTCATCACACTATTGTATATTCATCATTTTCTGTAGATTGTTTGGAGATAATAAATATATTTTTACTTTTTCTACTTTACTTAAAATCCCGAACCCCAACGACGTAACAATATATTTACCTAACGAGGGCATAAAATCTCTCTCCTTAGTGCGGCATGCAGTCAAGTTGTCAGGACATAGATTCCACAGCTTTGTCAATTCATTGCTGAAAAGAAAAACAAAGTTAAATCATGATGATTTTGAACCCCTGAGCTACATTGCGCGTTGGATGGCTCGCCTGCACTCATCAATTATCATCAATATCAATCAATCAATCAATACTAATCATAAATCTGTAAGGCTTGGTCATGGAGTAAGTTACTTCGTTTTCCGAGATATCGTGTTTATAAGCTCTATACATGATACTGGAAGTAAATAAAGGATTTTTAGATGTTTTCTGTATGTATATTTCTCCATAACATAACTCTTAAACGAATTAACTGAATTTTATGAAACTTGGTGCCTAAGCATTTAGACGTACAGGACACAGGATAGGCTACTTAATTTTTTTCACCAGTTATGCTAAGACGTGGCTCCCATACAAATGTGCGCGAATGGATCGCGGGCACAGCCAGCAAGAAACTACCGTACTTAGAAACTTAAAATTCGGTACAGGGGTTCCTTTCATGATATAAGTAAGCATTAAGAAAGGAATTTTAGAAATTCAACCCCTAAGGCGTTGAAATAGGGGGTGAAGTTTATATTGAATTTTCTCATTTCTGGACTTAGAAGTATGAAAATAGGTATCAATAGAATCAACAAATATCTGTGTAGGCGAAATGGACAAAATTCCCCGCCATAAAGGGGTAAAATGGGGGAGTAAAGTTTGTATGGAAATGTTCATATGCCCTGATAATTAAAGTGCACGCGGACGAAGTCGCGAGCAAAAGCTAGTGAGACATAAATACTATCAAAACCCATCTTAATTAACACAAACAACCAAGACACACACATAAATGGAAATATACTACTCACTTGCCCATGAAGTGCTTGTTTTGTCCCTCATACTCCTTTATTATATCCCCAACCGGCCGCCTTCGCTTCCTGGACCGTTTTATCTCGTCAGACGAGTCCACTTGCACTGGAGGTTTGGGCTTTTGGAATTCTGGTGAGTAAAATAGAGAGAAAACAATATAAAGCTTATTTTCTTGGCAAGTCTTCCAGGCATATAACTGGAACCATGCTGAGATGAAAAAGAGATTATATTGACTTATTTTCTTGTCAGGTATATAACTGGAACCATGCTGAGATGAAAGAGACTAAATTGACTTATTGTCTATTCAGGAATGAAACTGGGACCATGTCGAGATGAAAGAGAGATTAGGTATATTGACTCTTTTCAGGCATATAACTGGGGCCATGCTGAGATGAAAGAGAGATTATATTGACTTATTTTCTATTCAGGAATCCAACTGGGACCATGTCGAGACGAAAGAGAGGTTAGGTATATTGACTCTTTTCAAGCATATAACGGGGGCCATGCTGAGATGAAAGAGATAATATTGACTTCTTTTCTATTCAGGAATGTAACTGGGACCATGCTGAGATGAAAGAAAGATTATATTGACCTATTTTCTATTCAGGAATCCAACTGGGACCATGTCGAGATGAAAGAGAGGTTAGGTATATTGACTCTTTTCAGGCATATAACTGGGGCCATGCTGAGATGAAAGAGAGATTATATTGACTTCTTTTCTATTCAGGAATGTAACTGGAACCATGCTGAGATGAAAGAAAGATTATATTGACTTATTTTCTATTCAGGAATCTAACTGGGATCATGTCGAGATGAAAGAGAGATTGGGTATATTGACTCTTTTCAGGCATATAACTGGGGCCATCAGTGACGTGCAGTCCATATAGACATTTAGACACTGTCTACCCTGCAGTCGCTAAATAAATATAATTTTTTTTCTTACAAAAAAATAATTATATTCGGTGCGCCTGCAAAATTCTGCTAGCAAATACTTTATAGTCGATTTTGTTCAAGTACGGCGCTGCGGCCGCAGCCCGCGCGTGCCCGCGCTAAGCAGTATCTCTACGCGTAAGCCGCGTAAGACAAAATTTCAAAGGTCTGACTTTTCACGCACACATAGAAAATTATTATACACCGACAGGAAATCGCTTTTGTAGTAGTACAAGTAAACATCTTTCATCGGCTCACACATGCAAAGCAAATTGAAAAAGCGCTGTGTGTGTGAATTTGAGACAATGTCTCCGAGGTTTCTATTGGCTGCCGCGCGCGATGTAAATGTCATCGTCACTTGTCAATGTCATTATAGATATTATTCATACTTATGTCAATGTCATAAACAATTGGATATACGTGTTTACAAACAATCCAAGAGGATAGTTTTATTTTAAAATTAAATGCTTTATCAGTTAAATTTCATTATTGACAAAAATATTTTAATGTGAAAGTTGTGTCGCTTAGTGTTTGCATGCCGAAACCGAAATATAAAGTGTTTTGTGAACACGCTTTTAAACAAATCAAGTAGTTACTTGATTGGTTAGTTATTCTAAAGTTTAATCTTAAACCGTATGATACTTGTACGTGGCTCGCAGGTTGTAATAATATCTCACTTTCGCTTGTTTTGAATACTTTTGGGGTCGAAGTTCGAAAGACTATCAAAATATTAAACGAGTTGTAGATAACTAGCCATATAGTAAGGTAAGGTATATAGGTAGTATATTTGTAAGGTAAGTTTTATAATTATGTCTACCCTATGATAAATTTTATTTCTTATTTTTATTTTATTTATTGAGAAAACCAACAGCGAATACAAGTAGGTTTACAATTTTTTATAACTTAATTATAAGGCCAATAAAAGGTTTCCCTTTGTATGACAGTAATTAAATCGATACATACTTAGACTAAAACAGACAGTCTAAACAATAATGAAGTAAAGTAAATTTTAAGTAACCCTAATTATGTTTGATAATATTAATTATTTGTCAGCATGCTTATTTACTTGGAATATTCTAAGATGATATTGACTTCAAATTTAATTACAATTTTAACAATATGTTTAAATCTCAAAAAAAATTTACTTTATGTTAAATGTAAATTTACTTTCAACACGAATTTATGTTTGTTATTAGATAAGGAGATTAAAGTGTTGGAAGTAAGTACTTAATGTGCTTACTCGTAAGAAGTAAGAGTTATTCTAAACAATAAGTTGCACTGCGCTAAGGCTGCAAACGCTGACATTGCATATCATGATATACCTATTATCCAAATGAATATACATTTGGGTAACAAGTACAATATAAGCATGTTTGAACACAGGTACTTGTAAATTAGCTAATTTTAATGGCCCCAACTATTTGACCCTTAAATTTGGATTTAGAGCCTGCAAAGGGATCCACGTTATTAAATGTTGTGTTATAGGTACGGGCGATTCGCGCAGTCATCATGTTCTGAGCATAATTAGTTTTAAGGAAAGGCACATGCAGTAGAGGGGTTAGACGCGTACGAGTGGATGGAGTAAGGAAACAGACTGTGGAAACCAAATCTGGGCAGTCTATACGACTATTGACCATGTCAAATAATAAACACATATCAGAGACGGTTCGCCGCTGTGTAAGGGTCAGCTTATTGTGCGCAAGACAGCTCTCCTCATATGTCTTACAGTGTTTGCGTCCACGAAAATTCAGATGTTTAATAAATGTTTTTTGTACTTTTTCTAATTGATCTATATAAGTGACATATTGTGGAGACCATATGGGGCTTGCATACTCCAGTATGCTTCTCACGTACGCAAAATAGAGCAACTTAATTGATGCTAATTGTGTAAAGGGTTTACTGATGCGCAAAACGAAACCTAGATTTTTTAAACGCTTTACTCTTGACATAATCAACGTGATCAGATAGTCGCATTTTGTCATCAAGAAGCAATCCCAGGTCTCGCACGAGTTTCGTTCTCTCTATAACAATGCCGTTTAATTTGTAATTGAATTCAATAGGTTTGGTTTTACGTGAAAATGTTATGCACTGACATTTTTTTACGTTAACAGACAGTTTATTTTTAATATAATAAGTCATCAGACAGTCAAGATCATATTGCATTAGTTGACAATCTAAGCTTTTAGTAATTTTACAGTAAATTTTTGTGTCATCGGCGTACATAAGATAGTTCGATGAATTAAAGCAACTTCCTATATCATACACATATGCGTTGTAGAAGAGCGGGCCCAGATGTGAGCCTTGCGGCACGCCTGTAAAGACCGATATATAGTCTGAACGGTAACCACCTAGCACTACGGCTTGCGAGCGATTTGCCAAGTATGACTGCACCCACCGCAGCAAGTTTCCGTGTATGCCCAAACGACTTAGCTTTTGCAGCAAGATCACGTGATCTACGCGGTCAAAAGCTTTTTCCATGTCCGTGTAGATCACGTCAACTTGACCTCCTCCGTCCATATTTGACATGACAAAGTTAGTGAAACATCCTAAATTCGTAACGGTCGACCGTTTTTTCAAAGATCCATGCTGAGTTTTAGGCAGAGATTGTGAGATTATGGGATATATTGCATCATAGACTATACGTTCGAGCATTTTAGCTAAAGGATTAAGAATGGAGATTCCCCTGTAGTTTTCAACTTCCAATTTGGAGCCCTTTTTATGGATAGGTATGATGTGTGCCGATTTCCACTTTGCGGGAAAGATACCTTCGCCAATTGATCGGTTAAAGATAATGGCAACAGGAATCGCAAGCGATTTCGCGCAGTGGTTCCAAAAGTAAGGGGGGATACCATCACTACCTGACCCTTTATTTATATCTAGGTTTTCTAACAATTTCATTATGTCTTTAGTCGATATTTGCAAATTAGAAATTGCATTGTTACCTTCAAAAAAATCCTCAACAGAATCAGAAATAGTGCTAGTAGAAGGGATACCAAAAACGCTTTTGAAAAAAATGTCTGAGCACGTCACTGGGGGCCATGCTGAGATGAAAGAGAGATTATATTGACTTCTTTTCTATTCAGGAATGTAACTGGGACCATGCTGAGATGAAAGAAAGATTATATTGACTTATTTTCTATTCAGGAATCTAACTGGGACCATGTCGAGATGAAAGAGAGATTAGGTATATTGACTCTTTTCAGGCATATAACTGGGGCCATGCTGAGATGAAAGAGAGATTATATTGACTTCTTTTCTTTTCGAAATCTGATTGATAGCTATGTAAATCTGGAGCTAGATTGATTTTTCAAACCAAAAAACTTGAATAACAAATATATCCAAATGTTTTCTTAATCACAAACTAGATCCTGATTCTAAACATTCAACCCATTTTGAGTAAGAAACCACCACTATTAAATACGTTTTACCATTGAAGAACTCAAAAAATCAAGGTGAATTTGATACCAGGGTTGTGTGAGACATAGAAGTGGCGTGCAATGGCCATAAAATTCTGTGCCTCACAAGCTATCGGAGCTTGTGAGGCACAGAATTTTATGCCATGCAGTTCTTGCATACCCCTATTGCAAAATTCATTCATAAAACTATACCTGGACAGCCATCATTTTTCCAACTGTTCCAATGCTCCTCTCTTTTTAAAATATGCTTGACGCACTCTGCAAACTTCTTGCCATTGGGTGGAGTTTCCCCCAATAATTTGTACACTAGGGCTGTAGTTTCCTTAACCCAGTCAGTTTGATCTTGCTTAAGTTCTTGTGACTCCCTGTAAGATGGATAAGGTTATGATATTCAATGTCGATACAAGGTCTAGTGCTTATTTAAATAATTGTTTACAGGCACCATCCTAGAATACACTTTAGTTCAACTGCATAATCATATTTAATGATATTTTGAATTTACATGAAACAATTTAACACTTATTGCAGACAATAGTTTTTCAATTATTTTTGTTCTACATGGCGTCTAACTGTTAATGCAGAAATTACAATTATCTTAAGAAATTAATGACTTTGTTTAAGGATAATACATACATTTTAAACTTAACAGTGGAAGATAAATACTGGAACAATATCAAGAACTGTATCAGGACACATCTCCGGAAGTTGGAGTCGGACAGCTGAAGCTCCAACAGTTTCTGGTTGGTGAGGAACTTTGCAAAGTAATGTTGTTCTTTGGTCTCTTCCATCTCAACATCAGTGACTGCCTTCAGTCGGTTCAGCTTAGACTTCTGTAGCTCGACAGCTTCTAGCTTGTATGATGAGAATGCTGATAGCACGCTTCCGGAATGCTGTTGAGTAAATATGAAAAAAATATATAACTAAAAAGGCCTATGGCTTTTTTATTTTTTGTAAAGTTATAAAGTAAAAAATTGATGCTTATCAAAAGAGATTTAGTTATGGTTTTGATCAATATTAGCTGTTTTGCAATAGACACACATGCTCATAATAAATTAAGAAAGAAAATACGGTGAAAAATATTTCATGCGGGTGGGACTTGACCCGGCTACCTAGGTCTATGTACGACCTATGCTCTGCCATCTGAGCTACCGCAGAAATAAATAAAATAAATTATAATAATAAAATTTTCACTATATTCTATTTCTTAATTTATTAAGAGTATATCAAAATAGCATTGTGAATGCAAAATAAAACACTTATAAATATACCCCTTTAATGTCTTATAATATAAGGTTATACAAAGGAGGTTTAAAAATATCAAATACAGGCCTAGCTTTAGCACCATAGGATACAAAAATATTCAATTTTGGTCCATTGGACAAATACTTACTGCAACAAATGTCTTCCACTGAATCTTGTTATAACATGTGTTGGGATTCCTGAAGAAGTCCTGGAGACTCCAAAATCGGCAGTACAAGTTATAATCAATGTTCAACTTGCTTTTCTCAGTGTCAACCACCATTTCTTCATCCAAAGAGTCTTTTAGTGTACTAGAACTATCACCACCAAATTCAGTGACATTCTCAAGATTAAATTCAGACACAATGTTTAGTCCAGACCTCTCTGAGAATGGAAAGAATTTGGCAAGGAAAAGCAGAATCCTTCCACAAAATACTGTGTTTTGAGACCTTGACAATCGCCGTAAGAGGTCATTGCACATCCGGAGCAGATTATTTTTACATGCAATAAAGAACAAATCCTCTTTCCATATGTTGACTCCATTTTCCACATAAGTAAACATCTTCTCACATTTATTCAAAGTCAGAGCATCAAATATGTCACCTAGAAGTACCACAGGCATGGTAGGAGTTACCATATGTCGTCTACATGACTCTATGCAGAAGCAGACGTAAGACTCGAGGGTGTCTGGTTCCTCAACCAACAGTTCCAGAAGTTTGTCCCTGAATGCTTGGTCCATGGCCGCTTTTCTGTCAGTCTCATTGGTGTTTTTAGAGAAAGAATCCAACAAATCAATGTTGTTTGTTGCAAATGCTTTGGACAGGACGTCCTGGAAAAATAAGAATGAAATAAATGAAGTACCTAATAGTTAAATTGGATTCGGTTGCAGCATATATTGGTTACATCGTACCTTATATTTCGCTCGAAGTTCCTCAAATCCATTTTTCTCGGCCATTTCAAAACGTATGAGATAATGGTTTTAAATTTGTCACTATAACAATGTTCTATCTAGTATTTATTTCACTTATTTCATAAAATATTGTTTGTTCCAATCCATTCAATCAACAAAACATGTTACATGACAGCCACAGCCAGCCACAGATGAAAAATGGAAGTAGAGCATAGATATAATTTTTTTTTTTTTAAATTTTATTTATGGCTTTCACACGTTACCTACGTTAGCCAGTATCAAGTATAAATGAGTTTTCCCGCGCTTTTAATAAGTCTTGTTAACATAACAATGAAACGATGGTGTAGTTCATTTCATTGATACTACGGAGCCCCTGGCGACAATTTCCACGAATCCACTGGCTTGATCACAGACGATGCAACGAGGCGAGGCAGTCCACCAGCCCGCTAAGTAAATCACCCAACAGCCGCACTGTGACAGTTTATTTCAGTTATTCCACGCATTGTTTATTGACATGGGCATTTATAACACCAAATTACACCGATTTCACATTTTATAGTCCACTAGAAATAATTTACAAACCAATCCGTCGCCGAAATATACTACACACTGGAAGTGATGGTTTGTATTTGCGCAATCGAAAGTACCTTTAATGTAAACACTTACAAAATTTTATCATTTTTTTTTTATCATATATTCAATTTTTTATGAATTTTTGAAATGTAGGATTTATAAGCAATATTTCCATGCTTCATAACATTGACAATGTCAATGTCATTGTCAATCTGTCAAAAAGTGATGACGTTGACTGTCAAGTCTTATGAGTTGCCAGGTTGGGGAATATTTTCCCCGAAATTAGGAAGTGTAGATGGACTGTTTTTTGAAAAAAATCTGGAAGTATTTACATTTAAGGTACTTTCGATTGCGTAAATAAAAACCTATAATAGCTCGAAGAACCGATGGCCGTTGGGGCAGAAAGGTGCTCGAATGGCGACCACGTACCGGCAAGCGCAGCGTTGGACACCCACCGACAAGGTGGTCGGACGACCTAACCAAGGTCGCAGGAAGACGCTGGATGCAGGCCGCTTCCAAGCGGTCATATTGGAAATCCTTGGGGGAGGCCTATGTCCAGCGGTGGACTTCGTGCGGCTGAGATGATGATGATGATGATGAAATAAAAACCATCACTTCCGGTCTGTAGTATGTTGTCAATTCCTGCCAAGAACTCCTAGAGATAAATTAATGTACCGAGACGCAATTTTTTTTTTTAATCTGTGTAGTAAAGTATGTCCTACGGATGAGAACACTCCCCGAGACCATACAGTATTAAATTCGAGACCGAGACTATCATTCGTGATATCGTGATTGTCAAAGTACACGTGATTATCTTATCTACACGTTGGCCAATTTGTTTGATAACACTGTGGCCCACACCTTGGTAAACATTTGTATTGTTGGAAGCGAGGCAATAACAGCTGTTTCGACTTATTTAAACTCAATACAGTCGTACTATAATATGTGTGTAAGGGCGCTTTTACCTTTAAACTGGCGACAACCAATACGTTGGTCAACGTGTGCTCACATACATACCATATATAGTATCACGTCTTTTTCCCTTGCAGGGTAGACAGAGCCTTCTGTGCCAGAGTCAGGTCTATAAGACATTAGGTGGAAAACGTATACGATAATAACGTATTTTTAAAAGCTTTTATTTGGTTTGCAATGTATGTTTGTTATGGTGGAATCTTTGAACTTAATTTTGAAGTAGATATCTTCAACCGATTGAGCTGACATTTTGTATACACGTTTAGTTTGGATGACAATGCACGCTACGGTATGTGACATAATTCTAAATCCAATATGGCGGACCATCCAAGATGTCGGAATAGTTATTTTTTAATGCATTTTCTACAATATGGATATCCAATGAAAGGGCTTGTTGAGAGTAACTCGAAAAATAATGCGGTGTCATTCTAAATCCAATATGGCGGACCTTGCAAGATAGAGGAATAGTTATTTTTAAATGCACTTCTGCAATATGGGTATCAAATGAAAGGGCTCATTGAGAGTAAATTGAAAAGTAAGCTCCAGTAGGGTAAAAACATTAGGTCTCCTTACTGAAGAGCTGGCCTGTTCGAAATAAACCAGCAAACGACCTTGCAACAATGATGCGTTGAATGAGATGAACAGACTTAGAAACCTAGCCAGCGATAACTAAAATAAAAATTAAAACGAAATTAACTTTTTTTAAGTCTTTTATTAAAAATTTTAGGGAAAAATTTATTTTCTTCTTTTTAGAGCGTTTAAACCTCAGGTTTAAACAAAAGCTTTTTTAAAAAAGTATTTATGCTTTTAATTTATTTATATCCTTGCATAACTAAAAATAAAGTAAAAACTCGTACATTATGACGGATTGCGATTGGTTTATTTTGAGACACCGAATACAAACCAACCAATCATAGCTCAGCATCAGCAAGGCAGCTGTTTAGTATTGACGTTTGACAATTGACATTTGTCTGTGTCGTGTTGTGTGGCGTCCTGTCTATTTATCTTTAGAATTTATTATTATTTACTGATTTTTACTCGATTCCTTTGTTTGTGTAGAGATGTATTGAAGCTTAAGATTAGATTTAATAAGATTTACTTAAAATATAATAGGACTACTCATAGGAGCCCTACAATAATTTGTTGTTCGATCATGGACAGAAACAATATGAGGTAGGTACTGGGCTAGTTTTTCCTTTCGCTCATTTGCGATACGATTACTTTCACGCTTTCACGTTAGTAATGCAATAACAGTGCTTTGTAAACAGTACTCTCTTATGTAATTTTTAATTTAATTTATGCGTGCGACTACCCTTAATTTTATCTTATAGTTTTATTTACAATATGGGCATGGATAGGAACGTGCAGATAACCCAATTGTTTTTGTTCCCGTTACGTACGATAGCTTGCGGATATGGAGCCATCAGTAATTATTTAATGCATCTACCGTGATATCTATACTTGAATAAACATTTTATTAATGTGTTGTACTATTACACTAAGTTTTCGTTAGTATAAAATTTATACTAATGAAAACTTTATTTTATTAAATAGAATAAAGTTTTCATTTGTATAATAAAGATTCCAATTTCTAGCACACTTGATGAGAACATACTTGACAGTAAGTCTGGTTATGTTGCTAATGAAGTGATCTTACCCTTAAGTTAAAATACATTAGATGCAAATATCATTTTAAATTCTTTTAATTCATTTGCTGTTTTCAAATATCCATTTCTGTGTTTATGACAAAATAAATAAACAAACGTTCGCTTCGCACGAATAGATATAGTTATTTGATTTCTTCAGCCTATATTTATTAGGGATAATGTAGGATGCTTATGGTGATAGATTTTTTAAATCGGTCCACTAGTTTCAGAGCCTATTCAATGCAAACAAACACACACACAAATCTTTCCTCTTTATAATATATGTGTAGAAGTGTAGCTATATAACGTATATGATATCTTAAAAAGTGGCCATATCTCGGCTCACTTGCAGCATTTATACCTTTATACGTACTCGCCTGATAAACATTACCCATCTTCTAGGCAATGGGGTAAAATATATGCCCTTGGAATGAGGACGCGCCGCGTCATCATCTCCATAGCAACCACATGACTTTCAGTCAGTCGCGCCCGCCATGATCAGCTGAGCATGTGACTCATAGTCATACACGCTTGTGACTTGGAAGCGAGTTGTGACTTTATATATTTCACTAGCTGTTACCCGCTACTAAGTCAAAATTTTTTTTGTATTTTTTTTTATGTATATTTGATGGCAAACGAGTAGATGAGCCACCAGAAAATTAAATCAATTTCTGTTATATATTAATTAGTATGGAGAATAATTTTCCCCCGTTTTCAAAACATTTTTTATTGATGCTTCGCTCCTATTGGTCGCAGCGTAATGTTTTATAGCCTAAAGCCTTCCTCAATAAATGGACTACCCAACACAAAAATAATTTTCCAATTTAAACCAGTAGTTCCTGAGATTAGCTATTTCAAACAAACAAACTCTTCAGCTTTATAATATTAGTATAGATGATACTCGCAGGTCGGTTCACTCAATTATATTAGTTCGTCGCTGTTCTCATCCTATTGGGATAGGGACATCAATAAACCAAAGGTTTGTTGATTAGTTATTTAAAGAAAAAAAAAACAACGGGTTGCACTCGGGGAGTGTTGCCGTCAGAAGTGAAAACTTGCCCTTGCGGCGGTCTCTGGTCACGTGTCCGTCTTACGAATTTTGGGTCAGGTCACATGTCCTGAAACAGAGGGATGAAATCTCTCTCACTCAACGAACGAAGCATAGAAACGGTAAAGCTTCTACCCAAACGTTTTTTTTTTTTCAAGGAAGATAAAACTACACATAAATACGATAAAACTACACAAATCAGATTTTACCAGAATCTGATTACCTTCAAGATTTATTAAATACTGAATGAAATATTCTTTATTGCACCAAAATTTGGATACATTATTTAAAACTATTCTATATAAAGTAGCACAAGGGGCAATCTTATCGCTTTAAGCAATCTCTGCCAGACAACCCTTGAAGAGATGGAGACACTTTTATAGACAAAGATACAGGTGGCGCAGAAAGTAACAGATGTTTAATAAAAGAAGAATAATCAACACAACAACTGAAAAATGAAACATTTTTATTTTTGTTGGTAGTAGTCAAGTTATTGAGCACATATATATTTCAGATCAAGCTACATCAACAGTGGACCTCGGTCCCTCCCTCACATGGGTGGCAGCAAACGCCACAATGGTAATGGACACAATGGAGCGAGACTTAGCCCACCGGTGCAGAGCCCACCAGCCACAGCACAGAATAACAACAATAATAACACTAACAGCCAACACGATGATCTCATAAATTATATCTATGAATCTTGGAATAAGGTGAACTTACTTTTACATTACTAATAGTAATAAATAAATAAATAAACATATATCACACAGATTGAGCTAGCCCCAAAGTAAGTTCAAGACTTATGTTATGGGATACTAACTCAATGATACTATATTTTATAACAAATGCATATATAGATATACATCCAAGACCCAGGACAATCTGAAAAAGATCATTTTCCATCTTGGCCTGGCCAGGGATTGAACCCGGGCACTCTCGTGTCGCAGGCTGGCATGTTGACCGCTGCGCCACGGAGCTAGTCATATAATTAAGCCTTTATTCTAATATACAAATTTTTTGCATATAAGTTTGCCAGTCAGCAAATGATGACTGAGACTAGGGGTACTGGACTTGCCAGTAGGCAAAATATTATTTTGTAGGCTTAGGCACTCTCCCCAAGTGAAAAAGGGCTGGCAAAATATTATTTAAGTTAAAAATAAGTTGTAAGGGGATTTACAGTGATTACATAGCCTAGGGGCCTACCTAAAAGTCGTAAATCCGTCCTGCCAGAGTACTATTTGACAAGATTTCTTAAGATGAAGAATTCTTCCTTACATAAATCATAAGTTTTTGAGCTATTGCATCTTCATAAGTATCACTTTAGAGGAGTGGTAATTTTACTTCTGTCAAACCTTTGATATATTACCTACATCTAATAAACATAATAAATTCTCTCACCTCCAAGATAAGTTTGAAGAAGTTTTTATAAACAAGATGATGTTAATTTTTCGCGTTATTTTCAGCAAACCCTTTAATTTGATATCTATATTGTCAGATTGCATCAAAAATAAGTCCACCAACTTATGTGTTCCACCATGGCGAATTTAGAATGACGTCACACAGCTCATGATGTGTTGTTATCCAAACTAAATGAGTATACAAAATTTTAGCTCAATGGGTGGAACATATCTGCTACAAAATTGAGTTGCAAGATTCCCCCTGAACAAACATAGTTTATTCCTACGCATCCCATATATTTTTTTAATAATTTTTTCCTCACTCATCCTATTTCTATTCTAAACTCATACCAATTAAATTCCGCAGTCATAGCATAGAAATTTTTATTGTATTTATTCCTTACTCATCCCATTTCAGTTCCTTGTATCAGATTAATTTGAGTTGCCTAAAATCATGAGATATAGCTACTTATACCTAACTATAAGAACAAGTATGTAAAAAGTTTGAATGTCTTCTGACCCTTAAGGTAAATGATCTCATCAGAAGGCATGTTTACCGTTGGTCCCGGTTGTCATCATTGATGGCAGTCGTTATGCTATGTCAGATGCCTTTAGGCAGCTTGAAAAATTTAACACCAGTATTGGCCACTTACGCACACGAAAGCATTATTAAATTGTAGATGATCCACAGATGTAGATGTACATAGATGACGTAAATGCACCTACTTCGCAAGTCCGAAACCCGACCAAGCGTCAAGGTTGGCCGTTGCGTGATAATTTACTGCAATAGCCCAAAAATTTTATCCCTTTGGATCATTACAGTCCCGGGACATTCGAAAGTAGAATAAATGGGTATCTCTTGGATACGCATGTAACATCCTCGTCTTCATCGTCACTTACCATCAGGTGAGATGGGAGACAAATGCCTAATCCAACATTGAGTAAAAAAAAAAACCTAGCTCCGGGACCCTCTCAAATGAGAGGGATCGGAGCGGACCAGCGATGTCTCAATTCGGCTTGGTCTCCTGGCCCGACTTGCCTATGTTTTGGTCCAGGAGGGACTAAGTCGTTGGCGACTAGTGGACAGTGTGTAACGGCTCTCAATTCATATGTTAATATGAGATTTAAAACTTTTCTAAAGGGTATGGTATCTTCCAACTCTCATTTACCTCCATCATATGTTTCTGTACGCATTGTTAAATCTATAACGAATATATTTTCCAGGTGACCCGAGAGATAGAACGCGGCAGTGAGGACGCGAAGTACTACAAGGAAGTGATGGCGCCTCGCCAGCTGGCCAACTTCCGGCCCTTTAATCTCGACGAGCTATGGGCGCGTCGCCTCATGCAGAGCATAAACAGGAACAAGCACCGGTCTTAGTTCCCGACCGAACGACTTCCCCATTGCAATGTCATTTTTGTGTACACCCGCCTCTTCAGGTTTGGAAGAGACATTGTCTATGTTTGTCAGATTAATGATTCCATTTTTGAGTTGGTTAGAAGGTTCAGTTTCGTTTAGATTGCATTTAACACCTGTATTCAAGAACGTTTGTTATGGTCACGCAGTAGTGTGTTGTAAAATGTGACTATTTTCGTGACCTTGAACATTGGTGTAAATCTCATGAAGTGACGTAAGGTTTTGGTAAAATTAATATTGTTCTGCAGGGCTATTCACACAATAATGGTGTACAACGTTTTGATGGTCATTTCTTTATCCATTACGGTTTATGTATCTTAAATAAAAATAGTCAAGTATACGAAAGTCGCAATGTTATTCGAAGTGATGATCAAACCGTTTTACACCGTCGTTGTCAAAAGTGAGGAGCCTCTTGGTACACTTGACGTATTTACCAAATATAAGCATGCTCGAATATCTTACGTCAAAGTTATCAATTAAATGCGAAAGTTTATCGCTCCTGCAAGTGGTTTTACCCACCACTTGCAGGAGCGATAAACTTTCGCAGGCAATTCGTCTTCTAGATTCATACACAATATCACGTCTTTTCCCTTGCGGGGTAGACACAGCCCAGTTCAATAAGACCTGAAAAAGTTTGGCATGTAAACCAAAATAGTGATGGGTTTCTAGTCGCATCGTCTATTACTCAGAATTTTGCCCAAAAATTTCTTCTAGATCCGTTTGGTAGAAACTTTAAATGTATCTTGAAAATGTTATCCATTCGCGATTTTATCGCTTTTCAAAGCGGCGCCTTATCCATTCAAACCGTAAGTGCATTTCAATACAGATTTGACCCTAAAATCCCTTTATATTACGTCAATTCATGCAGATTTTTAGAGTTATCGATATTTTATGTAAAGCAATTATCCCTGGTGTTAAGTTATCAAATCTACATCACAGTTGTTCAAGATCTATGTTAAAAATAATTTATTTAAAAACGCATTGCAATGAGGAATGTTGCTGTTGATGCTCGTTGACGTTGACATACGGTAATTCTCTTTCGACATTAGTTTCCCTTCGTTATGTGAACTTATCCCAGCATTTAGATCTGTACATTTATTATCTGTAATTTGCGACAACTCGAATGCGTATGGTTCTTTTCAATGCCATTGCGTATTACAAGGCCACTAGTGTTGTGCCGTGCTTGAAATTTTCAAGAACGAGTCAAAAATGTTCCAGAGAATTTCTTCTTTCTTTCAAGTGCGGGAATTATTAAGAAATTCTTGAGAATTATTGGAAATTTCGCGCAAATTTCTGTGAAAAGGAATTGGGAGTTTGGCATAGCTTTCATCTCAGCCACAAGTATGACGCTTCGTACAAGCGGAGTAATATATATACCTAATACAATTACAAACGAAATTTTACACCCGGCACACGTTAATGTGTGCGTTAACAATCATGGTTGCCACTCAGAATGAATTAATGAAATGTCGGGACATACGACAACAGCAGCTTACCCCGTTTTTCAAAGCTATCCAACGCACCCGATAACGGGGGAGAGGTGTGGGAACGCCAAACTGCGGGAGACGCTGCAAGTTGCCGTTCTGTAGTTTATACAGTAGTACTACGGTGAGATGGGAGACAAATGCCAAATTCAATACTTAATAAAAAAAATTACACCTTTATAATTCGCCTCGGCATTGTTCGATGACGCAGAATAACGCAACCTACCGCCGACTCAAAACGAATGAAAATAATTCAATGAAATAACGATCTTATTGCTACTGCATAAGATTTGAAATTCAAAAACAACAGGACTCGTGCCGTCTCGCTCCTAATACTTGCGCTGCAGGCGCTGTAGTGATCTCCAAACATGGCGCGTACGCATCAGCCAATAGCAGACGGATATTTTCCCGCCATGCAAAAATTTGATTTCTGCACAGGTACACCTATAAAACTGGTATTAATTCTTTGCCTCACCGCACCATAGCTGAGGATGCAACCGCGAAAACGGCCAAATGAGGATGACTGAGCCTTAATATCTTCGATCTCTATTTACAATTCATTCATTCATTTCGAGAAGGTGACACGGTCAATCGACCATGCAAACCCTGGTGTCAGAGTTCTTCGGGACCGCCTCTCGGCGTTTATTTACAATGCAAAAGTGTTTTACTAAACACCTTGGCACAGAGTTGTTGTTCTGATTCTGAAGACCTGTCAAACATGAGTCTAAAGAATTTATTATATCTATGGGGAGCTGTGAGAGGAGTTTCTGTAAGAGAGCCTGCGTTTTCACTGAGCCAAACATCTCTTTGAAGCTCCTAGCTCATATAGCGATAGCATGGAGGAACCATTTTCCAGGGGTTGGAATACCGGTAAAAATCCATTACCGGTACCTCTATGAAACGACAGTACCGGTAATTGGTTTGGTACCGGTACATTTGGTAACGGTAAAAATCAAGTACCGGTACCTCTATAATACAACGGTACCGGTAATTGGATTGGTACCGGTACCTCAATAAAAGGACGGTACCGGTAATTGAAAGAAGTACCTGTACCAAATACCGGTAAACAGTACCGGTACTTAGTACCGGTACTCGTATTGGGAATTATCATTTCGTTAATGTGTGTCGTTGCTGTGTTGTGCATGTGCGGCGTGAGGCGGGGGCCCACAATAGGGCGGCACTTTTACAGTCGAGCGAGTCCCATGCGGTAGACGGCAACAATGCGTAGGTACAGGTAAAATTAACGCAATTTTAATACCGTTTAAATTTGACAGAATAGAGGTACCGGTACTTACCGGTACTTATAATGTGAATTTGGTACCGGTAACAAGTAGCGGTAAAATTACCGTTAACTGTTAACAATATTATTACCGTTAAATACTAGATTACCGGTACCTCATATTACCGTTAAAATTTTAACAGAATAGTAATACCGGTACTTACCGGTACTTATAATGGGAATTTGGTACCGGTAACAAGCCCTGCCATTATCACTCAAAATATGTCGCGAATTATCTATCTTGTAGTTCCATTATCTGTTCTGTATGTAGTTTTGTACTTCTTCTAGCTTCAGTATTGTTAAAATTAAATATATGAGAATAGGTTAACTGAAACACGTTTATATATAAATATAAGATATTGTTACACACATTGTTTAGTCTTCAAAAAGTACTAACGTATGTTATCGATAATGTGATATAAATTATTTAATTAACTCAAAAAGCAATAATACACGTAGTTGGCATAAAGTTGGGAAACAAATATTTTTAAAAAGTTTTTCGAGACGTAGGCGATCACTATAGGTATTGTAAATAAGTTAGTGTGAATTTTTATTTTTATTTATGGAGTAAGTGCATTTTACCCCCCATTAGAATCAGCTAGACATCTCGTTTTAATCATGACTATGCTTTTAGAGTTGTGAAGTGTTGAATAGGCATGCCTTAGAATGCCTGCTGTCAATCGGAATCGAACCAAAGGAAGGGGCCAGCTAGAAGATCGATAATACACCTTCGATGTTTATCATGTTACTCAATTCTATGAACAATATTCTGTACAAGAACAGCATGTTTCTAGAGAAGCAGAGATTCCTTCAGTTTCGCGGGTGGACTGTCACCTACCAGGCGTCGTGTTGGCTACTTTAACCATCGTCATGAAGTGGTCTGTATGCCTGATTGCCTAAGGATTAAGTGCCTAAACGATGAAATCGGCATGTGTTCGAAACATCAACTCTTCGCGATTTTATCTCTCTTCTAGTTGGCGCCTAAACGAGGGAAGATTAGACAGCAGGCTAGTTTTCGTTTATGAATTTCAATTACTTACATTCCATACTTTATCAGTACTTAGAATTTTGAAATTATTGTAAAATAAATAGAATTTAAGTGACGCAGCGCTGCCTGATTATGGATTTGAATAAAACATTTTTACGATTGTATTAGTTTAATTTAAGACCTAGGACATGGCAAGAAGTAGTGTTGCCACTATCGATAGACTATCGATAGTCTATCGATACTGCGGCAATAGTGAGAATATCGATAGTATTGATACTATCGATAGTGCAAAATGTGGTAATACTATTGATGATTTGCAATAGTATCGATTGTATTAATCCTTGATAGTCGCTATGCTATCGATACTATCGTTAGTATCGATGCTATTATCGCCTCTAACAACTTTACTATCGATAGTATCGATAGTATCGATACTATCGAAAGGTTTGGACTATCGATAGTTGTTTGTTTTTCGATAGTATTGATTAAAGTTAAATAGTAATATAACAAGAGAATCTCGTTAAAAATAAACAACTATCGATAGTCCAACACCTATCGATAGTATCGATACTATCAATATTAAATTTGTTAGATGCGAAAATTGTATCGATACTATCGATAGTATCGATAGCATAGCGACTATCAAGGATTAATACTATCGATACTATTGCAAATCATCAATAGTATTACATTTTGACCTATCGATACTATCGATACTGTCGATAGTAGCGATACTATCGATAGTCTTATCGATATCCTAACTGATTTTCGAGGTCAACTATCGAATGTGGACGTTCGATAGTTCGGCAACACTAGCGAGAAGGTACGGCTTTTTAACGGGAAGGCTTCTGTTTCCACACTTCACGACTTTGGGCTACTTGCCCAAAGTCTCAGAAATGATTTATTAAATAAATTAAATTAACATTGGTTTAGTTATGAATACTGAATAAAAGTTAATTAATAGTTGTGAAGGATTTCTAGAAATATGTAGGTGCTAGTAGTACAGATAGGGTCGTGCTCCTGTAGAGGAGACTAAAAAGGACCTGATGATGATGATGATCATCGTGTAAAAAGAAGCAGGGGCGGGACAATCAAAACTTAGTTGATAGCGAATTTTCGTAACGCTAACTTCGAGCGATAGCTATTATTAGGTAGTGAAAAATGCAAACCATTTACGACGACTACGATTTGGACGTTCGGCGTGTTGGAAGACCAGTTAATCAGCGTTTGGATTCTGAAGTAATAAATCATCATTATCATTTCACTGTGGCGTGCCCTTGGGGAGGCCTACGTCCAGCAGTGGACTGCAATAGGCTGATTGATGATGATTGATGATCATTTCGAGTAGGTGTCACGGCCAATCGAGCATGCACACCCTGGTGTCAGAGTTCTTCGGAACCGCCTCTCGGCCTCTGACGTGGTTCCTTTAACGACTACCAGATGGCAGCCTGGACCACCGGCTTAACGTGTCTTCCGAAGCACGGAATCATCTTTATTATCAGACAATCAGGTGATTCAAGCCTGCAATGTCCTAACCAAACTGGAAACAACTAAACAAAGTATGCTTCCGGTGGGAATCGAACCCACGACCCCCGGGTCAACAGGCAAACGCCTTAACTACTAGACCACGGAGGCTGTTAGTAATAAATAAACTCCTTACATATAAAGAACCTATCAAGTGCCTCGCGTGGAAAACATTTCGTACAATCAAGTAATTTTCAAATTTGAAATGGACCCCTCATATTAAACCATGCATTTCATATCTGTAATTGAGTAAAAACTTACTTTTAAAAAATATATTGGTTTAGTGTTTTCGGAGGTAAGGGAATAGGCAATTTTAGATATATTCCAACATTATAAAGAAAATATATTTGAGATCTACACAATTACCCCTTTTATTTGGTATGTCACATAGTGAATATCAAAACGTTATGTGACATATCAAAACGTTCGTTCGTAAAACTGTTTTTATTTTCTAGTTTTTGCCCTCAAAGAAAGAAAGAAGTGCGCCCAAAAGTGCCCCCAAACTCAAAATTTATTTATTTACTCAACGTATTCGTGTTTGCATCACATATAATCAATAAGTGTACCAAATTACAATTTAATCGCTCCAGTAGATTCGAAGGAAATTTGCTGTAATAGGCGGACAGACAACCGAGTGATTTTTTAAAAGGGTTTCTTTTTGCCTGTTGAGGTATGGTACCCTAAAAACAGAGCATCTGCTTATTGTGCGACTGTGAACTCATTAGACGCCGTAACTACCCCGCGAGCTCGCGTGTAATATGTGCCTGCGGTTTCAACTACAACTAGGACACCTTATTGACATACGACCGTAAGGCTGATTTCAGAGTGACGCGTTTGAGCAGCGCCGTCCAGACGCCCGTGCTTGCAATTACACTACATAGTAGTGGCTGTAAACAACTGAATTTCGGCGTGATAACGCTTGCATTACTATTCGTATTAGAGACGACACATTATTTATGCCGAAACTACGCCGCGTTATCGCGTACAGCGCCGTCCAGACGCCCGCGCTTGCGTTTTAAGTTGTGGTAGAGCCACGCTACCGACGGAAAAGTAATTTTTGCTAGTAGCACCACACTCCCACAGAAAATCGACGTTTGAGTAGAAGCTTTTCCGCTTCTATGCTTCGTTTGGTGAGTGAGAGAGCCGGAGGCCCGTCCTTCCCCCATTTCCTCCCCCCCATGTCTTTCCCCCAATTCCTTCAAAGGCCGGCAACGCTCCTGTTACAACCTGGTGTTGCAGTGGTCCATGGGCAGCGCTGATCGCTTACCATCAGGTGACTCGCTTGCTCATTTGCCGTCCTATATCATTAAAAAAAAACACTACATAGTACCTAGTGGCTGTAAACACACTATTACTTCAGCCGCGTACCTTCGGCATAGTGTTTCCACACTAAGTCACACAGTTTCCATAGAAAATAAACAGCTAATCCTGTTAATGTCCCAATGACGACGACTATACACAACTGTACATTGCAACGAAACGCGCGATACTAATACTCGTTTTACAGCGCACGGTGTATCGCGCGTTGTCGAAACGCGCTGATCAACGGCGTCACACTAAAAGCGGCCTAAGGTTGGTAATAATATTTATAGTTGTAGTCATTTACATATGGTCATATGTCAATAAATTGTCCCGGCAGAGGGGCTTAATAAGAGTTACAGCGCGTAATGAGTTCAAGTTCCCAGTCCCACAACAAGCAGATTAAGTCTTTGTTTTTTCGTGTACGCCCCGCGTTCAGGCTGTTTTGTCGCCGCTTAGTAAATTTAATGAGCCGTTAAATTTAGGGAGTTACTTAACCTCTGTATAAGTAAACTCGAATTCAGTGAAAAGCATTATTTGTAAGTACGACGATCGCATACAACTTCTAATTAGATAGGTTCCTTGGATCTAAGAACACAGGTATAGTGCTTCATACAAGCGGAGTAATATTTATATCCTAATACTACTTCTTCGCCGTGTCGAGTACTGAATATAATATGCCTTTGATTTCAAATTACTTCTAATCAATAATCTGCCACAACCATCGCATTGGCGGTAACCAATAAACTATTATGAGTCTCGAACGGACACCGGTTTTTCTCTTCGATCAAAAATACCAACGTTTTTTTTGACAGTTCCAACATCCAAATTGATTTATAATATCATACGAAATTAAAAGGCTTATTAATCATAATACTAAATAACTACATATTTTAAAAGTATAAATGCTCATTTATTTAATTTTTGCCACTGCTGTGAACATGGACTGTAATTCAAAACCAATGGCGGAAACTGAAAATCAATCTTAGTAGTTAAATCCTGTATAAGCAGTGATTGTTACCGCGAAACTTAAAATGAAATAGAAATTTAGGTTACTGGGATCTCGAACAAAATAAAGAAATGCGGTTTATTTATGAATGTTGAACGCTAAGTAGTAAAGTGAAATTAGAAGTGGGTCTCGGACTCCAGGCATCTTGTGGTTATTCCGTATTCAGATGCATTCAGTGTTAATAACTCTAAATTTGTCACAATAATACATACGTTGTATCACGTCTTTTTACCTTGCGGGGTAGACAGAGCCTAGGTCTTTAAGACCTAAAAGTCGCGTTTAGCATGTTGGTGGGCGTCAGGTGGAAAACGGAGTCAAAATAGTGATGGGTTGCATCGCCTACTAACTAACATAATTCCTCAGATTTTCGTCCATTCCCTCGATCGGCTTTTACGATCTGTGCGGGAAGAGAAGCAGCTGGTCCATTCTACGTTTTTTCTTTTCTTCCAGAGCAGCATAGAAGTTAAAATCCTTATCTGATAGGGTGGACTAGTGGCTATAGGAATTAAATAAAACCTAAATAATACTTGCAAACATTCCGTTTACTTGTATGAGAGAAAATATATTTTTACATAGTGACACTGTACATCAGAATAAAAAACATAATACAAATGCAGTGCATCATAGACAATAATACGTGGACAGCATTACGACCTTCCAACACCTTCTCCTGATGTTCACTCATGTTGCCGAGACACGTTTCTATAAATGCATTAATCTTGCACAGTGTCTTTCAAACTTTACTTTTGACAATGGTTTTGTCATTACGTCAGCTAACTGAACTTCTGTGGGACAGTAGCTAATATTTATTAATCCATGCACGAAGTGTTCATGTATAAAATGGTACCGCACGTCTATGTGCTTCGACCTTTTGTTGAAGGATCCAGACTTCACAAGTTGAATCGAACTTTGATTATCAACATGCAAATTTATTTTTATATCCAAACCGGTTATTTCTTGCAATAGAGATTTGAGATACAATGCCTCTTTACAACAGTCTGCTGCGGCTATGTACTCTGCTTCAGTCGACGATAGCGCTACTATAGGCTGCCTCTTGGATGCCCATGATATTGGTCCATCAGCTATCAGTAGCACGGAGCCAGAAGTGCTTCTTCGCGTCAATGGATCTCCAGCATAATCCGAGTCGCTGTAAGCATCGATGTTCTCTATCGGATTGTTTCGCTTGAACAAAATGCCTTTCTCTTTGGTTCCTACTAAATATTTGAATATTTTCTTGACTTTTGTGACGTCTTCTCTAGTGGGGTTTTCAACCTTCCTGCTAACTAGATTGACCGCTTGTGCGATATCTGGTCTGGTTCTGGTAGACAGGTACAGTAAACTTCCCACTGCTTCCCTATAGGGATATTCCTTCTCCTGGGCAGTTTCCTGTATCGACTTTGAATCGCTACTAGCGGGCGTGTCACAAGGCTTGGCATTTTTCATATTGTATTTTTCCAGTACGTCATTTATGTAGGATCTCTGAGTAAGAATTATTCCTTCTTTTGAGTTTTTTATTTCCATACCCAGATAAGTACTTGGATTTTCATTCTTTTTCATTTCAAATTTGGTTTCAAGTTTCTTCAAAATAACTTCGATCTTTTTCTTGTCTTTTCCTATGACAAGTCCGTCATCAACGAATAGTCCTATTATTATTGACTTATCTTCGTTTATGAAAACGCATCGATCTGTTTTGATTGTCTTGAATCCCAAATCATACATCGCTTGGGTAAAAGTTCTGTTCCATGTAAATGGAGCTTGTTTTAATCCATACAACGATTTTTTTAATCGACAAACTACTTCAGTAGTATTGCAGTCAGTCTCATAGCCAACAGGTAATTTCATATAAACTTCATCTGTTAACTCTCCGTATAAGAAAGCTGTCTTAATATCAAATGTCATGAAGTAATAAGATTTAGATGCGGCAATTGCTAATAAAGTTTTTAATGCAGATTGACTTACAACTGGGCTATAAATGTCTTCGAAATCCAGGTTGCCTTTCTGCTCGCATCCACGTACGACTAATCTTGCCTTGTACGTACCGTCATCTTTAATTCGAAATACCCATTTGTTCGACAGTATTTTGTGTCCTTTGGCTTCTGACTTGTCAACTAATACCCAGGTGTTATTCTTCTGTAATGATTCCATTTCAGATTGTATCGCCTTCTCCCAATTAAGTCTGTCGGTGCCAGTCACAGCTTCTTTGTATGTGAGTAAAGAGCAGTCATAGTCGTCATTATTTTCTGACGTAAACATGGTCACGCAGCGACTTAACTCATAATCTTTGGTCCATGCTGGTGGTCTCACGTCTCTTTGTGGTCTTCCACTTGAGAGAGGTGGTTCATCAACAGAATCTTGACTAGAGCTGGAATAAAGGGGGTTAGGTTCCTGAAAAGGTAAGTTTTCATTAATTTTGTTCCTTTTTTCTGGAATTTCAATTTCAATTTGTTCTGTTTCAGGTTCTGGAGTAAGATCTTTGCGTTTCTCAGCAGGAGTAACGCCATAATGCATCTTTTCGATTACTTTTACATCTCTGCTGATAACAACATCATTCCTTTCAGGTATATAGATTCTAAAACCTTTTGTATATTCCGCATATCCCAAGAATACTCCTTCTGTGGCTTTGGCTGTGAATTTTCCTCTTCGGGTTTTGTTCATCACAAACGCTCTACTTCCGAATACGTGTAGGTGATTTCCTGATGGTATTCGTTGTACCCATTTCTCATATGGGGAATTGCCTTTCAGAGCTCTTGCTGGGCTTCTATTAATCAGATAGTTTGCAGTGTTTACTGCTTCTGCCAACTACGCTCTGCTACCAAATATCCCTATAGGGAAGCAGTGGGAAGTTTACTGTACCTGTCTACCAGAACCAGACCAGATATCGCACAAGCGGTCAATCTAGTTAGCAGGAAGGTTGAAAACCCCACTAGAGAAGACGTCACAAAAGTCAAGAAAATATTCAAATATTTAGTAGGAACCAAAGAGAAAGGCATTTTGTTCATCACAAACGCTCTACTTCCGAATACGTGTAGGTGATTTCCTGATGGTATTCGTTGTACCCATTTCTCATATGGGGAATTGCCTTTCAGAGCTCTTGCTGGGCTTCTATTAATCAGATAGTTTGCAGTGTTTACTGCTTCTGCCCAAAATTTTTTAGGGATATTGGCATCTAGGATCAGACATCTGGCTTTATCCATCAGCGACCGATTTTTTTTTTCACTCATGCCATTTTGCTGAGGAGTATAAGGCGCAGATAGTCTTCGGCTTATACCGTTGTCTTTGAGTAATTTATCAAACGCCTTGGACCTGTATTCGCCTCCATTATCTGATTGTAAAATTTTAATTTTCTTCTTATGAAAAAGTTCGACATAATTTTTATATTCCTTGAATTTATCGATTACTTCGCTCTTTTCTTTTAAGAAATATACACAGCAGTATCTTGTATAATCGTCAATAAATGTTACAAAATACTTTGATCCGGCCATCGATTCATTCTCAAATGGACCACACACGTCACTGTGAATTATCTGGAGCACTTCGGTAGAGATTATTTGTCCATGGCTTTGGAATGGTAGAGTGGAAAATTTTCCTTTGATACAAGTCTCACAGGTACCCAAAGTCTTTTCTTTAAAGTCGAGTCCTCGCATCATTTTATTTTTAACCATTTCTTTTAGGTCTCTTTCATTGACGTGACCTAATTTCTTGTGCCATTTCATAATTTCGCTTTCATCACTAGGCGTGAAGTTTGCTGTCTCTTCCGGTTTATCCAATTCAAGATAGTATAATCCATTTCTTCTGTAAGCTTTTAATACAGTTTTCCCACCTTTTGTGACACTGGCTTGTTCCTTTTCAAATAGAACCTTATAGCCACGATCCGTAATTTTGCTTGCAGAAATTAGATTATTCGACAAATCAGGTACATATAATGTGTCAGAAAGACTAATTTTATAGCGTCGATCCTTTGTATAAAGCTCGGCTTTTCCTTTCCCTTTAACTTCGGTCGTATGCTTTTCTGAAGCTAGCTTTAGAGTGTCAGTCGCGGGGATTAAGTTATGGAGTATACTTTTATCACCCGTCATATGTGACGTACAGCCACTGTCAAGACACCATAAATTGCCTTTACATTTCGACGTTCCTGTCGATAAACAGATATGATATGTCTTTTCTTGACCTTTAGTTTTATTGGGGTTATTGGGTCTCTTCTTTGACCAACAAGCTTCTGTGGAATGCCCTTTCTTATTGCAATCCTTGCAAAATTGTACCTTTTTCTTCGTCTTTGTGTAGAATGCTTCTGAAGTCTGAGGTTCACTCACTTCGGTTTGCCTTCTTGCTTCGTATTCTTCTACGATTTTTATTTTTAAATTGTCAGGACTTGGCAGAACATCTCTCGACTCTATTGCCGTTCGGAAGCTATCGAAATATGTAGGTAAACTGTACAACATCATTATACTTAATAGGTCTGGATGAATTTTGACATCCATATCTTCTAATTTACCTACTACATCCATAAAATTACTGAGATGATCTCTCACATCTTCTTGTGGAGTCATTTTCTTCAATACTAGTTGCTTTAATAGCGTAGCCTTTCTTGCCGGTCCTGAACTTTGATATACAGACTTTAGTTTGTCCCATACCTCCTTGGATGTATTACACCCTTTAATTTGTTTAAGTTCTGTTGGAGATATAAGTAAAAATAGCTCTGACCTTGCCTTTAAGTCTTCCTTTAGGAACGCACTCTTTTCTTCGGCAGTCGCAGTTGCCGCTAACGTTTTTTCACCACTAGCGTATTCCCACAAATCGTCTCTTATGAGAATCGCCTGTGCTTGTAAGCACCAGGTATCATAATTTGATTTTGTCAACGGTTCTATGCTTCTAAAACTCGAGCTCATTTTACAAAATTTTATTTTCTCATTTACTTACTATTTTTAAAATGCTTCTTCCATTTGCCACTATATATTTATCCAACTACGCTCTGCTACCACTGATAGGGTGGACTAGTGGCTATAGGAATTAAATAAAACGTAAATAATACTTGCAAACATTCCGTTTACTTGTATGAGAGAAAATATATTTTTACATAGTGACACTGTACATCAGAATAAAAAACATAATACAAATGCAGTGCATCATAGACAATAATACGTGGACAGCATTACGACCTTCCAACATTATCCTTATCCTTACTAATATTATGAATGCGAATGTGAGTTTGTTTGTTTGTTTGTTTGTTACGCTTTCACGCCGTAACTACTGAACCGATCATCATGAACTTTTGCATAAAATTTCTCTGGAGTGCGGAGAAGGACATACTATTCCCGAGGGATCGACATTGACGCGGGCGGAGCCGCGGGCGAAAGCTAGTAATGTAATAAACGCGAAAAAACCGTAATCGAAAAGTGATTTTATTTAAATAAATGTATTAAGTTAGGCAATAGGAAATACATAATCTGTCTTATTATAAAACGAGGACTAACTTTAGTACCTGGTTTAAACCATTATCCGACCAAAATAAGATGTCATTTATCACTTCGACATTAGACAACTGTCATTGTCAATTTGTTTTGAACGGATAATGGTTTAAGCCAGGTACTAAAGTTAGTCCGCGTTTTATAATAACACTGTATCTGTTTGAACGGCTTTTATTTTATTCGGAAAGAGACAGCGGTAATTAGGGCATGGAATACCGAAAAGATTTTCATACCGGTATTGATACCGGTATTGAAATTTCGAAAACCGGTATACCGGTAATTTCGGTATTTTTTCGGTATTTTTTTAAAATACTGCTAATTACTGTTTAAATTATATATATTTGTATATACCATTATATACATTATTATATATACCAATAGCGATTGGTAAGTCTTGTTTCCGGAGAGCGATTAAAGTAGTTTCTAGGCTATGTGATAGAAACACTGAAACCTTTTATCAACTCCTCAGAAACCACAAAATGAATAAAGGTAATAAAGAATACTAAAGAAAATGCGTTATTTGATCCAAGAACTATTTAAATTGTTTCCTTGGCACAAATATCACAATCAAATATATATTAAAATTAGTTTTACTCTCTAATGATAAGAAAACACTTTGCCCTAAGGGTCTTCATAGAGAAATACAGACGGAAGAACACGCCTCTCCACTTTCTGTTTCTGTATGTACGAGGGATGATCTGGTGGGCATTGAAGTATTGACATTATCTGCGACATGTACCGTGACTCCGATTCCAGAGTTAGGATTGCTGTTGGTGAACCGTCACAGTTGGAGTCCACCAAGGCTCGGTTCTCAGCTTCTTCTTGTTTAGTGCGATATTAGAAGAAGTATCAAAACGCATCAGAAATACACATGAGCTTCCTCCGTGGCTGCTCATGCATGTATACTGACGATATCGCACTGGCAGATGCGGAAAGGGGAAGACGTGTGCGACGCGTGAATATGTGGAAGGAGTCGCTTGAAAACGGCGGCTTGAAACTAAATGTGGCGAAGACTGAGTACAGGGATTGCAACGTTACAGATTCCGTGCCTTTACGCATAGGCGGAAACGTGGTCGAGCGTACTTACCAGTTTAAATACCTGGAATCTGGCCTTTACGCGTCCAGAGATATCAAAACTTGCATAATATGACTGGTATCATTTGTGACCCAAAAATGTATTTTAAACTAAAAGGACAGGACATTTTAGACCTGTACTCTCCATGGAAGTGAAGCACAGGCTACGTGAGCGGCTCAAGAGGGAGCTGCGTGTCACGGAAATGGATATGCAGCATTGGATGTGTAAAGTTTCGCGAAAGGGCCGCATAAGGAACTCACACATTCGCGGTAGCCTCCATGTCCGACACATAGCAGGCAACTCTCCTGCAAAGCCGCCTACGCTGGTCATCATCATCAGGTCCTTTTTAGTTTTGTGGGTTCATGTAGATACTGGCCTTGATCATATTGTTTACGCCAGTGTCTACCGTTCGCATAGCGGAGACTCTGAGACAACTCGGCTCATGGAATATCTCAGCGATGCTGCAGATAAGGTGCAGCAACGTTTTCCATCTGCGCAGTTGGTATTTCTGGGGGATTTTAACGCCCACCACGGAGAGTGGCTGTACCCGTACCAGGACACCGACCATGCTGGGAGAGAAACCTATAAGTTTGCATTGACTTACGGTCTCTCCCAACTTGTCAACGAGTCGACGCGCATTCCTGACGTTGCTGGCCACACTGCGTATTGCCTGGACCTTCTGCTGACAACCGATCCTGACAGGCATTCGGTGTCCGTATCACCACCGCTCGGGACATCGGATCACTGTGTGGTGAAATCTGTATCACACTACTCGCTTCCTGACACCAGCCCTAAAGGCACCAGGCGAGGATGGCGGCGATACAAGTCGGCAGATTGGGATGAGATGCGACATTTTTTCGCATCTTATCCTTGGCGGCAGGTTTGCTTCTCTTCTAGGGATCCATCATGCTGCGCTGATGCTGTCTCGAGTGTGATATGTAAGGCAATGGAGTATTTTATTCCTTTTGCTGACGTATCCCTTGAAACCAAAGCTCGCCCATGGTTCAATGCTCAGTGCCTCTTAGCCGAAAGGCGTAAGCGGGAAGCATACTTGTCCTGGGCTGATGCCCGCAGAATCAAAGCTGATGATCTTCAAGACAGGAAGAGAGTGTATAACGCTGCTGCCAAGTCCTGCAAAAAGGTGTTCAGAAGAGCTCGTTTCGACCACGTTGGCCGTATTGGAGACAAGATAGCTTTCTGTCCCTCAGGAAGTAAAGCCTTCTGGTCTCTAGCCAAGTCAGTGGAGATGAACTTCTGTCGCCCATCGCTGCTACCATTGCAGAAACCTGACGGTTCTCTGGCCCATGGTGCAAAAGAGAAAGCAGACTTGTTTGCCAATCTATTTGCAGACAATTCGCGTCTAGATAGTAGCAATAAAAGCCCACCCCAGTTACCTTCGTTCGGCCCCAAGATGCGGGCCGCTTAAATCCACCAAAAAGAGGTACTTAAATGCATGCTAAACCTAGACGTGAATAAGGCTAGTGGACCCGATGGTATTCCAGCAGTGGTTCTGAAGTGCTGCGCACCCGAGTTGTCCCCTGTACTGACACGCCTCTATAGACTTTCTCTAGAGACTGGCAAGGTCCCAAGAGCCTGGAAGCTTGCCATTGTACAACCAGTACCTAAAAAGGGAAGTCGCTCCGACCCGGCCAATTATCGACCTGTTGCGATCACCTCCACATTGTGCAAGATTATGGAGCGTGTATTGAACAATCGTCTCCTGGCATACCTGGAACCCAACGAGCTCCTTAGTGACAACCAATATGGTTTTCGCAAGGGTCGCTCAACCGGTGACCTACTGGTATATGCCACTCACTTATGGAGCGAAGCCTTGGAGGGTCACGGTGAGGCAATTGCCGTCTCACTAGATATATCCAAGGCTTTTGACCGGGTCTGGCACGAAGCTATCCTCAGTAAGCTTCCAGCGTATGGTTTACCTAAGGACCTTTGCAACTGGATATCCGATTTCCTGAGGGAACGGTCGATTCGAGTGGTTATGGATGGTTGCTCTTCCGACCTAATGGCTATTAATGCCGGGGTACCTCAGCTATCTGTTCTCTCTGCAACCTTGTTCCTGCTGCACATTAATAAATAATAATAAAATAATAATAAAACTGTATTTATTTTCCTCCAATAAAAATACAATTGAATACAAAAATATACAAGAGACATATTTAAATAATATATACATTACACAGGTACTTATATTCTAGTGGAGGACTGGTGCCCATGCTAGGTTTCCGAGGAACCTGTTATTACGGGTCACCAGGACTCGCTATCTTTATTAAATTAGGTACTTATAATTACGGTATCAAAATTTCAAAAAATTACATTTAAACAAGTAAGTACTTAAATAAGTTATAGAGTATTAGACACAAAATGTTTCTAAGTAAAAGTGTTAACAGTAATATTATGTTAATATAACAATAATGAATAAATTAATTATTTAAGTTAGATCTATAGAAGTATATGCATAAGTCAAAGCACAGGTGTCATAAATTGTTCGGTCTCCTCGTATGTTAGTTTTTGTAACCACTCACGTACAATCCTTTTGCAATCGTATGTATTTAGTTTAAATAAAGGCACTTTTTTGTTCATTTCCTTGTAGAGAAAAGGACCAAGAAAACAGAAGAATTTTTTAGAGAACTCAGTGTTAAATGATGGGATAGAAAGGTTAATGATCCTGTTACTTCTAGTAAGTAGTTGCGGAAGGAAAGGGAGTCTTGTGTGCTGCTGCATTATTGTTTCAAGAATAAAGAGCTGTCGTACTGTTAGTACCTCACAAAATTTGTAAAGGTCTGTTGTAGGGTATCTGTATGGCTTGAAAGTACACACTTTCAGAACAGCTCTTTGCGCTCTTTCGACTAAAAGAAGATGAGACTTTGCGGCTCCTCCCCAGGATGTAATACAATATGATATAATTGATTGACATAAGGCTAAATATGTCATACGAAGTATATTGGCATCCGCTATATATCGCATTTTTTTAAATATGTATAGGAGCTTCCTGATTCGAGCTGAGAGTTGTATTGTATGTGGGGCAAAGTTAAGGTTGGAATCAATTAAGACTCCGAGATAAGTTGTGGTGTTTGTCATCTCTAGGGTTGGGCATTCGCAAGAACTACTAAAGCAATCTGCTGTTGCTTGAGAGTGGGCAAACAACTTGTGTATGTTGGGATCTGGGCGATTTATGTTTCTTATACTGAACGCCATGTATTTAGTTTTACCGACATTCAGTGTTAGGAAATTCTTATTTAACCACTGTTTAACACAATCCAAACCTATTTGAGCTGATTTAAATGTATCTGACTAGGTTTTGCCCGTAAATATCAGTGCAGTGTCATCAGCAAAGGACACTATTTTACAATTTTGAAGAAGTAGATTGCACAAATCATTCACATACACCAGGAATAAGTTTGGACCCAATATACTTCCTTGTGGGACTCCAAATTGTATTTTTTGGTCCGAACTAGTGTAATTACCTACTTTTACACGTTGTGTTCGGCTGGTCAGATAGTCACGAAATAACTCTAGCTGTGTTCCACGAATGCCAATTTTTTCCAACTTTGAAATAAGTAGAGAAATCAAGACGGTATCGAATGCCTTACTCAGATCAAGGTAAATTACAAGACAGCGGGTGTCAGAATCGAGAGCTTTAACAACATTGTCGACAAGTACTGCAACTGCCTGAGAGGTGGATCTACCCGAACGGAAACCAAACTGATTATCCGAAAGAAGTGTGTTTTTCTCAAGGTAATTAATAAGACTTTTACTCATAATTCGTTCAATGATTTTGGATAATGCTGGCAATATTGATATGGGACGGTAGTTATTAACCTGGTCGCTATCTCCAGATTTGAATATCGGATGGACAACGGCAATTTTGAAAACACTAGGAAAAATACCCGTTGTAATACATAGATTACAAATATGGGTGATGGCCGAACACAATTGGGATTTGTATATTTTAAGAATTTTGGATGAAATATTGTCCCACCCCGGGGCAGCATCAGTCTTTAAAGAGTCAATAATGCTGCTTATTTCATATTCCTCAACGGTATTGAGGACAAAGGAGTCAGGTTTAGGTAAAGGAGCAGGTAGCATGTATGTATGATTACTTCGGGTAGGCGTGATTTTATCTGCTAATATTTTTCCTACGTTTGAGAAAAACTGGTTGATGCTATCAATTGATTCTAAAGGTGTACTTTTAATAGAAAGGAGGGACTCTGATTTATTAACGCATTTGTTGGTGTCAGTAACTTTTCGGATTGCCTGCCACAGTTTTTTTGGATTTAATCCCGCTTTATTTAACTCTCCTCTTTCGTACATTCTCTTTTGCTTTTTAATAGTATTACATAAATAGTTACGATAACGGGTATAAGTTATTCTAAGAATATCATTACTAGGATCTAATTTGAGATTTTTATGCATTTTGTCTCTGTTTCTCAGACATCTTAACAGACCTGGAGTAATCCACGGCTTTAAGGAACGTTTACGGCAGGGTACGGATGTAACTGTAGAGCTGGTATGTAAACATCTATTTATCGTATTTATAAGATAGGTTGCTGCAAAGTTAGGATCAGATGAGTCAAAAATCGGAGATAGATCACTATTTTTAATCTCTGTAGCAAGTATAGCATGATTCACCTGAACATTGTTATATTTTCGCCTGTTGAGGCTTGTTTTAGATGACAATGCAAGTAAAACTGGGACATGGTCAGTTAGGACTGTATCGATTACCAAACACTTTGCATAACCGCTTGTTTTTAACATGAAATGATCTAAGCAAGAATTAATTCGTGTTGGAAGATTGTGAGCTGGAAGTAGTCCATGGTATGCCAAGAGATTTAAGTAATTAGAACTACTGTCATCATCGTTTTTTTTGGAAATGTCTATGTTAATATCGCCTACAATAATTACATTAAAAGATCGCAAGTTATAAAGAATAGTGTCAAGAGTACTCAGGAAGTTTGTTATATTTCTATTTGACGGAGAACGGTAAATAGCAATAATGGCAGAGTGTTGACCTATTTTTAATACCACACTGTTTGCATCAAGGAGAGTATGTGAGACAGTTACAACATCTGTAACAGATTGATTTACATATACAACTACTCCATCATTCTGTAGGATGTTATTAGTACTGCAATAGTGTGAATATCCATCCAATTGAGGTATTTGTACATTAGTATTAGATGATAGCCAACACTCAGTGAGAACAATGATATCTAAGTGGATATCCATTCTAGCCGAAAGTAAAAGAACTTGAGGAATGTTTTTTGATATACTGCATATATTTTGGTTTAGTATAACAAGAGAATTATTAATTTTGTATGAGGATAAAAGTAATTTACAACTTTCGGCCTCACAGATCTTTGACTCAGCAATAGAGATCTTATCTAGCTCAGTTACTAATTTATGCGACATTATGTATAATATTTAACTATTTAAAAAACTAAAGTGCTGAAAGAAATGAGATAAGTGGCGCTCTTAGGCGCCTTCATAGTCAATACTGTTTATGTACCTCTTTTCAGCCATTAACCTTGCAGGGCACTCAGTGTCACCAGTTTTATGACCATGGTTTTTTAAAATGCAAGCAAGTTGCACATTTCGATGGCTCAGACTTCTTTGTGCAGTCTTTAATACCGTGACCTACTAGCCCACAATGTCCGCATGTGACGTCATCCGCTCGGCATGACTTGGCCGCATGTCCGTACTGCTGACACTTGAAACACCTTGTTACAAGTGTGAAATCTCGTACAGGGCATGACGTCCAATGCACGAATACCCTGTCTTGTGTAATAATGGCCTTGCGAATATTAGCGGTAACCTCAATGACATAGTTACATCTCTCAGCGTCTTTTTTACCAGACTTATGGCTCAATTTGGTAGAGGTCAAAAATTCTTCGTAACTCATGCCTTGCAGTTTACCGCTTAAGTTCTGTTGGTAGAGACAGCTAAAAACTTCAGATTCCTGCATAGTTGAGGGCACTCCGATGATAACTACTCTGGGTCTGCGCTTATGCGTGTCATCTGGCAAATTTCATTATGCAGGCAAATTTATTAACCGATTGCGGCGATCTCAAGGGGGGTTATAGTAGTTAGTGCAGGTATTTGGGTCAAAATGTTCATTTCAAATGTTTATTTATTATACTTGTTCTGTCTATTTTATTTATTATTGTATGCGTTTAATCGATGTCTTTATTTTTGTGTACACTTGTTTTGTTTAATTTAGTTTTATATATTGTTTATGTGCGTGTCGTATAGTGCGTGTTTCAGTTCGCGATGCCTCAGAAGGTGACGGCTGAAAATCAGTGCTGGATTAGGGTATCCCTAGTCCAGCGTAACGCTGAGCCGTCACCTTTTGTAACACTGATGGCACCGAACTTTTATGTTTTGTACTTTTTAATAATTTTATTTTATATCGTTTTGTGTGTGTGTCTAAGTGTTATAATAAATGTTATTCTATTCTATTCTATTCTATCCACGGTGAGGCCAGAGGTAGTAAGTTGAGCCGATTTCTTCAATTTTTCGACGTCATCCTTACTTTCCGTGCTAATAATGACGCCGCCATTCCTCGTCATACGCATCCCTCTTACTTGCAGTTTCATATCCTCAGGCCTGATAATTTTTTGTACAAGGGTCTTAGTCTCCTCGCTGGATTTTAATTTGTCGGTTGGATAAATGGCTATTGAGCTTACGTGAGTCGGCTGGACGAAATTCCGTTCACCTTTTTTTACCATTTCTGCAAAGGATACTGCTCCTCCCATTGGTTTAACGGACTCTTTGATGGTATTTTGTAGGTCCGTAATTTGTTTCGTGAGGTCTTGCTTTTCCTTGAGGGCTTGAATGGTGGCATGCGCTTGAATTGCCTTTTGTTTGAGCGAATGGTACTGGACGGCCATTTGTGAGGTACCATGGCCTAATTTACGACACAGGGCGCTAATTCTTAACTTCTGCTCAGAGTTCAGTTTACCTTCACTAGATATTAAACACACCTCCTTTAGGCACTGGTCAATAGACGTCATCCAATTTTGTATTTCAGGCGTAGTAATGATCTCAGGAGGCTCATCTTCCCGCGGGATATGCCTGGATTCTGGCTGAAGGGTTGAGGGCGTGGATGGAGGACTACGCCGAGTCAGCGCACTTCGATTGAAGGGACTGCTAACTTCTTCCATTATTTTTAATTTACACTATTGCATTTCGTAACTATGCAATAATAAACGAATGTCAGTACGGTCAATGTTTCACTAGGTCACAGTTTTGCACTTATGCACTTATTGTTATTTGTTTTTAGAACACACGTCCGATTGCATTGTCTAAAGAATAACGAATGAATAATTAATGACCTCCTTATGTCTGGCATTATTGGTTATGCTGATGATAGCACCGTTGTAGAGAGTTATACGTCCAGTGCCAGTGCAAGTCCACAAGAAGTCCAGTCTCTAAGAGAGTCTATGATTGAACGGGTTAACTCGAAATTACAGAGGGTGTCCGATTGGGGAGACGCCAATCTTGTTAAGTTTAACCCGTCCAAAACACAGGCGTGTCTATTTTCTGCAAAAAAGAGTGCTTTCCCACTTGCACCCACTTTCCAGGGTGTTTCCTTACCGTTAGTTGACCACCTTGGGCTTTTAAGCATGACAGTCACGTCCAAACTAAGCTTCGGCCTACAGATTGAGTCGATGGCACTAACTGCTTCCAAGAAGTTGGGCATCATCTCAAAGGTTCGGCGGTACTTCAGCTCTGAACGGCTGCTCAATCTCTATACAGCCCAGGTTCACTCTTGCATGGAGTACAGCAGTCACCTTTGGGATGGCTCAGCGAAATATCAGCTTGAAGCATTGGACTCTGTTGACCGAAGAGCCCGCAGGCTCATAAACAACGACGTGGTCTCAAATAGGAAATTGCAATCCCTGGAGCATCGCCGTAAAGTCGCTTGTATATCGGTATTTTATAGGATCCATTTTGGAGAGTGTGCGAAGGCGCTCTTTGCGCTAGTTGAACCCTCACCATTCCTCCATCGGACTACAAGGCGCAGACAGAAATTTCACCCTTTTATCGTTGGAATACCAAAGAGTCGAACTAAACGCTTTGACAGTTCCTTTTTGGTTCGAGTAGCTAAGGTGTGGAATGAACTGCCTGCGTCTATATTGCCAAACAAGTACAGTCCCGGGACATTCAAAAGTAGAATAAATGGGTATCTCTTGGATAGGCATGTAACATCCTCGTCTTCATCGTCACTTACCATCAGGTGAGATGGGAGACAAATGCCTAATTCAATATTTAGTAAAAAAAAAAAGTCTCTACAGGAGCACGACCCTCTCTGTACTACTAGGGCCACACTTGGCCAGAGCAGCCGGAGGACTTGGCCTACACTCTCCACGCTGGCCAGACGGGTTGGAGAGGTGTCTTAGATGTTTATAAGCTTTGTTTAGCTTGTATTTCCTACACTGGTACAGTCATGTTTTGCGAAAACCAGGAAATTACATAGAGAACAATTGTCTGGCCATGTTCACCGAGTCCCGACAGAAGGGAGAAACCCAAAAAGTGCCGGGTTGATGTAATTGGGGAGGATATGCGTGCAATGCCTCATAACATGCAGTTTCTTGAGTAGTTGATTTTGATGTGATATTTTTATAATCGAGATTATTCATAATTCATGCATATAAAAACTCATCAGCAGTATGAACAACACTATGAACCACCGAAATCGAACGTTCTTCATACCCTTGCAGAAATAAATCAAATTTTTCGAAATACCGAAATACCGGTATTTTATCCTCAAATACCGGTATCAAAATACCGAATTTTTTTACCGGTATACCGGTATCCATGCCCTAGCGGTAATTAAGTGTTCGAAGGGCGCGACTTGTTCCGGACTTGCTTTTCTTCAACTTGCCGAAAGGTTATAAGGTCAATCATCTGGCAGCCTTTTTTTTACTAAATGTTGGATTAGGCATTTGTCCCATCTCACCTGGTAAGTGACGATGAAGACGAGGATGTTACATGCTTATCCAAGAGATACCCATTTATTTTACTTTTGATAGTCCCGGGACAGCCTGAGATAAAGGAAAATATCGTAATTTTCTCACTAATGGATATAGGTAAGTAACAATTACAACTATGAAATATGGTAAACCACTCTGGAATAAAATTAAATAGGTATATTTTTGTGCGTTTCGGGTTACGCTAGTTTGTTGCACACAAAGCATAGTGATAAAAATTAAGTCTTCTTAAGGATGTGGTAAAACGGTTTCGCATTTTATACCGTACTAGCTTTCGCCCGCGGGTCCGCCCGCGTCAATGTCGATCCCTCGGGAACAGTAATTTTTCCCGGGATAAAATGTACCCTATGTCCTTCTCCGTACCTCAGATAACGTGTATGCAAATTTCGTGATGATCGGTTCAGTAGTTACAACGTGAAAGCGTAACAAACAAACAAACTCACTTTCGCATTTATAATATTAGTTAGGATTAGGATTGTTCAAAGGACCATTTTATTGATAGACAATTAACCAAAAGGACGCCTCCACTCAACCACGCTGCATCCAACGCAATAAAGGAAGTATGAATTTCTATTTAGTTGAACAAAAAAATAAAATAACGAGCTTAGAGAAAAGCAGCTTAAACTGTTTCCTTTACCGGAGCGGCGGCACGGGGTTACTCCCATTTGCCCCTAGTGGTATAAGAATGCCCATTCTCATCAGTCTTACATTTTAAAAATAATTAAAAACAAAACAAAACCAGACTTACATTTAAAAACAATTCTATGGTACGCCTACCTACATCTACAGACAAAATAAATATGAATTTGACTTGCATACTAAAATCAAAAAGCTATTTTGCGTGTTTTAGGGTTCCGTACCCAAAGGGTAAGGGTCCCTAATTCCCTATTAATATGGTTCCGCTGTCCGTCTGTCTGTTCGTCTGTCACCAGGCTGAATCTTATGAACCCTGATAGTTAGACAGTTGACATTTTCACGCATGATGTAGATATTTCTGTTGCCGCTTTAACAACATGTGCTAAAAAACAGAATAAAATAAATATATAAAGGGGCAAAAAAATCACGTTTGAATTTTGCTCGTTTTTGTTAATTTGATAACGGCAACATTTAAAATATTCACAGAATATTGAGTTATTTTATATACTTCAAATATAAATAATTAAATAAAATTAATAATAAAGGGGCATGATAACATACAACAGACATGATTTTTTGCCGTTTTTATAGATAACGGTACGGAACCCTTCGGGCCCGAGTCCGACTCGCAGTTGGCCTGTTTTTTTTTTAATCTTAAATATGCATAATCAGCTAAGTATTCCATTTAATATAAATTGGCACGAAATAATATATTTGTCCCATTCGTCACCATTTTGTTCAACTGACTGGTCCCAAAATTAAAAGTCATTTCCATTCGCAAAGTCTAACTCTGGTGGTGGCATTTGGTACAACAACAAAAAATATTTTTTTCCAGTGGCTTAGCCCCACTGGGGGCAAATGGGAGTAACTTTCGGAACTAATGAACGGAAAGTCGCCGATATACATTTTACGACCGCATAACAGCGATTGCTTTTTGTTCGTGAATAATACACTGAGTTTATTTTATACATGAATATACTTATAAAATATCACAGTTTAAACAGATAACACAATAAAGTGGTAGTGTGGTAGAGCCACGCTACCTGCAAAATTCATTTTTGCCAGTAGCATAAATGGCGAGCTCCGTGGCGCAGTGGTTAACACGCCAGCCTGCGACATGAGGGTTCGATCCCCGGTCAAATCAAGATGGAAAATGATCTTTTTCAGATTGGCCTGGGTCTTGCATGTTTATCTATAAACATTTAATAAGCTTGGCTCAAACTGTTTCCTTGCTGAATTTTTTACGTTTAATGCTCTTACGTGCTTGTTTGCTTCTTTTCCCGCGTAGACCGTACGAGTAGCCGGCCAAACAGGAGAAAATGTAAGGAATCATTACAATAGGTGATGCGGCTAGCAACCTATGATGATGGTGGGAAGCGTTAGGTGGCAAACGGAATCCAAATAGTGATTCGTCATGTCTGTCTGTCCGTCCGTATGTCACAGCCACTTTTTTTCCGAAATTATAAGAACTATATTGTTGAAATTTGATATGTATTCTGTAAATTGCATTAAGATTTTCTCACAAAAATAGAAAAAAAAAACAATAAATTTGGGGGGGGGGGGGGGGGGGGGTTCCCCGTACAAAAATGATATTTAGTTTTCTAATATATTTTTTTTTCCAAACTGAATAGTTTGTGCGACAGACACTTCCAAAATTTCACACTTTAAAACCCAGCAAAAATCTATATTCAGAAAAAAATTCGTCGCGCATTACTTGATTTTTTAAGCGACAACTACCAACTTTTGTACGTCTATAAAAGGTATAACTAAATGAGCAAGATGGATACCTAAAAAGAATACAATATTTGGTTATACTTATTGAATTATTAAATTAAAAGTGAAATTAACTCGGAAATGGCAGACACGGGTTTGAAATGAGACTAGTGACAGGCCAACCGGTATCGCGACTTTCAACCGCTACAAAGGATACAGCGCCTTAATGAACATTAATTAAAAAATCCACAAAAACCTTATTCATAAATGTATATTCTTTATTTTGTAAAATAACATTATACATACTTTATTCAATCTCAAATAAAGAGCGTTGGGATCGCTTACTGTGTTTTTTTACGATTATAGGACGGCAAACGAGCAAGCTCACCTGATGGTGAGCGATCAGCGCTGCCCATGGGCAACTGCAACACCAGGTAGCAACAGGAGCGTTGCCGGCCTTTCAAGGAGTTAGGACAAAGACATGCAGGGAGGTAATGGGGAAAGGATAGGCCTCCGGCTCTCTCACTTGCCGAACGAAGCGGTAAAGCTTCTACTGAAACGATTTCTCTGAGGTGGTACTTCCTCCGACGAGCCGGCCCATTAATGTTCTTTGTATGTAAATAAATATATACGGACAAAACACACAGATTGAGCTAGCCCCAAAGTAAGTTCGAGACTTGTGTTATGGGATACTAACTCAACGATACCTACTATATTTTATAACAAATACATTTAAGAAAATGTAGTTGCGCTTGTGTTATTTTTTTTTATAAGCACGATTGGCGGTGTTGTTTTGAGCAATCAAATAAGTATTCTCAGAAAATGTATCTTTTGATCTGGCTTTGATGATAAACATAGAGGTATAAAGCTTTAATGCAACTAAAATACAATATTACAAATTAAATTAAAGTACATAGCTTTGGGTAACAAAGTAATAAAATACATTCACAATTTGCAGAACTTTATTACAGTTCAAATTAAAATGCGAAATGCCTTTGTCGTTGGGATCAGCCGTTTTAATTTTTTTGGATTTTTATATTTTGCTTGCTTGGTATAAAAATATTCAACATTACTTAAATCCATTGAACTAGCGTTTGTCGTCGTTGTAATAATTGAAAAAACTGATGTAATCTCAAATCTCAGACTAAATTATAAAAAGCGTTTTAGAAATTGGACTGTTTTTTATTTCTTTTGTTTGATGACAATATCTATTAATGACTCGGCAACAATGCTAAAGATTCCTTTTTGCCTTTGGAACCAATTTCGGGGAAATTTTGGTATTATTCTAATTGAAATCGCTTTTGTTACCAGAAGTGAAAGCACTTGGAGATCCGTCGCAGCCCAGCCTTCTACAGGCTCCAGTCTTCACCAATCTGAGATTACACCGTAATTGAGTAACCGTACACATTGTACAATTACATTGATGGAAAAAATAAATATGTTGTTATCTTTTAAATTATTAAAACCTATGAAAGGAGTTCGATAAATTAACGTAATATTTTTTTATAAATAATTATCATATTGTGTTGGTCTGGATCAGCTGTTGTCATGGGAACTGATTATAGATTATAGAAAGAGGAGATAAGTTTCACGAGTTTCAGGTATCTAATGGAAGCCCCATGAACGGTGGGGTAGTATAAGTTTCGTATCTGTTATCTCCTAACGTCTCCCTCATCTATAGTTTAGATTACATCAGTTTTAGGTATGGTAGTCAAGTGAGGTCAGTTTAGGCTTCAGCGGCTGGTTGTGCCTGCGACTGCGCCGTGGCCACGCTGGTGGTGGTAGACACGCTGTCTGGATCCTGCTCGCGAACGCCCAACCATGGAATACGCTTCTGCAACTCCGCCCTGGTTGAAAGATATATTTTTGTATTAAAAACAATATGTAGTAAGCAAGTATACAAAGTTCTAATAATCTTTCATTTAAAAAAAAAATAACTTCTATCAAAGTACTGTACTGGTAAAATATGAATAGAATTTTTTAAATCTGTTCATAAATGTTCTGAGTTCTGAGGTAACAAACAGATTCTTCGTTCTATGGAACGATATAACCATAGACACAGTTTCTTTGGCTTCTTGTGCTTTCGACGCTGCTGCACATCTGAACCATTTTTAAGTCGGGGATGGATATAAATTTGTTAGTTTTGGGTAGGGAATGGTATTGGAATAGTACTCACTCAGATGAATGAGGAAAAAAATTAGCAGCTCGAGAGGTTGGGCGCGCATACCCGTTTTCATACCTTCAACCACCGGCCAAGCAGGTAAAGGTGAGATCCCTGACAGTATGTAATATTTATTGGAACGCTTTATGGGTGTGATTTTATTTGTGAATTCTGTAAACTAAAATGTTAACTAATGGATCCGTGAATCCCATGTAATGTTAAAGTAGTGCGGCATGTGTTCCAACTGCATGACTCGCCCGCTCTGTTGCACTTTTAATCTAAAAGTACTAAGTAGTGTCTAAAATCTAAATAGGAACCTGTATCTGGGGTGGTTGATGGCATACACCCAGGGGTCTATGCAGGACACCACCTTACAGCACACCGCTGGGATCATCGTGGCTACTGGTGTGAGTAAGCTCCTAAAAACAAATCAATTTTTGCATTAAAGCTTATGTATATGTCTACACACAGAGACCGCCAGCCCGCCGCGCCAGTTCAACCCGCTGAGCAAAGCCGGCGGTATCATTTTCATACAACCCTGGCGGCTTACGCCCGCGCCCGCGCGCCCCATTTTCATACAGTCGAGGGCTCCCCGCACGTGTAATCTGCCGTGCCAGCTTCGGTGTGTAGAGAGCATTAAGTCGATTTGTATTTCGTAGCAATAGTTCGTAGACAGGTCGAGTCGTAGTAGTAGCACTTCCGTAGATACGTTTCTCGTAGCAATGGTTCGTAGACCAATCGAGCCGTAGCACCTTCGTAGAATATTCGTAGGCCATTCGTAGCATGTAGTCATAACATTAAGTAGATTTACGTATGTTGTAGTAAAGTTAAATTGAAAAAATTGATATACTAAGATATGTTACCGTTTTAAAACCTCGATCTACATTTATTACGTTGATATATGTTGCGAAGAACAGTTCATGTTGTACCCATGATTGAAAAATTCTGTAATGTCATATGTTAAGAACTGTAAAGTGTGAATATGCAATTAATAAATTAAAAGGCCTGTTAAAAGTAGCAGATCGGTTGACGGCAGGCTGTGGTAGTTAGTTCTACTAACTGCCACTATGGGCGGCGGAGAGGGCGCTGGAGTGCAATAGTTACAGACATTTCCACCCGTCACTAGATGGTATCATCCTAAACCTGGTAAAACCAAGTAAAACTAAAAGATATTGTTTTATTATAAGCCAAAAATATATTTTTCACCTTAAATAAGATATTTCTCGTAAATACTATTTCTATTTTCTTATAATAAATAATAATATCCCATCTATGTGTTGGGCCTGACAAAATCGTACGCAATACGCATTGGGACCACATGCTCGTAGCCTATTTGTAGCTCGCTTTGGCGAGCTCCGTGGCGCAGTGGTTAACACGCCAGCCTGCGGCACGAGGGTGCCCGGGTTCGATACCCGGTCTGATCAAGATGGAAATGATCTTTTCCAGATTGGCCTGGGTCTTGGATGTTTAAATATATATGTATTTGTTATAAAATATAGTGTCGTTGAGTTAGTATCCCATAAAACAAGTCTCGAACTTACTTTGAGGCTAGCTCAATCTGTGTGATTTGTCCGTATATATTTATTTATCGTAGCATATGTCGTTGCAGGCACACAAAAACCTTACCTGTCTCCAAAGGCCCCAGTCATGGCCACAAACGCGTACGGCGTCCAAGCACACACGAACAGGAAGAAGATGGTGAACGCTACTTTAGCAATCCGTATCTCTACGCTGCGGCTCGCGTCTTCTTTGTTGGCGGCCAGGGACTTCACGTTCATCTTCTTGGCTTGCTCTTGGAGCATTCGCTCGTGTAGGCGAACCTGGAAGCGATAATCATCATCATCATAAGGTCTTTTTAGTCTCCGCTTCAGGAGCATGACTCTCTCTGTACTACCGGAGCCATACTTGGCCAGAGCAGACAGAGGATTTGGCCTACACTCTCCTCGCTGGCCAGACGGGTTGGAGAGGTCTCATTGATGTTTATGAGCTTTGTTTAGCTTGTATTTCCTAAGTCGCCTTTTTTACGACATCCATGGGAAGACTTGGAGTGGTCCTATTCTACTCTGCCGGAAACCACACGGCTAGAAGCGATAATATTCTCATTTATTTATAGAGGTACATACAATATGTAAAGAAACTCTACCCCATCTTTGAAGGGGTAATTTAGCCCGTCGATATGAACACCTTTTCTTATATGATCAATGCTGGGTTCTCAATTTTTTTGACATTCCCATACAAATTGACCTAAGGTTTTTGCATGGCAATGTAATTTTACCACTTCCATGCTGGTCTGGGAGTAAAGAAAAAACATAGAATGTACCAGCTGCTTCTCATGCCGCGCAGATCGTAAAAGCCGATCGAGGGAATGGGTAGAATCTGAGGAATCAAGTTAATAGGCGATGCGGCTAGCAACCCATCACTATTTTGGTTCCGTTTACCACTTATTGCCCACCAACATGCTAAGCATGGCCTTCAACTCAACGATACTATATTTTATAACAAATACATATATAGATACACATCCAAGACCCAGGCCAATCTGAAAAAGATCATTTTCCATCTTGACCTGGCCGGGGATCGAACCCGGTCACTCCGTGTCGCAGGCAGGCGTGTTGACCGCTGCGCCAAGGAGCTAGTCTGTTACTTAACCAACGACATTCCCGTGAAGGGGACTCAGCCCATTAAAATAATAGTACATTACTGCAGAGGCCGGGAAGTAAGGGATTGCCGAACGAGTAGAGTTTTCAAGGCCGAGCGCCAGCGAGGCCTTGGCAATAAATACGAGTCCGGCAAGCCGACTCCCGGCAAAGGCATGTATTGTGCTTTTCTCAATAAATGCGCGGAAATAATGAAAGACGTACTACTGAGAATAAATGAGTATAATATAAAAAACGATAATAGTACCTATGTACATTTTTATTTTCATATTTGTTTTACGGCATTTGGTGTTCTACGCCTTTTCCTTCATATTTTTCAACGTTTTATCAAAGAAATTATGGTATAATTCATTTCGTTGATTCGATGGAGCTCCTGGCGACAATTCCCACGAATCCTCTGGTTTGATCATAGACGACGCAGTAACGCGAGCGACCACCAGCCCGCTATGTAAATCTCTAAATCCGCACCATGACACTTTAGTTAGTCCACACATTGTTCATAAACATAGCCATTAATAACACCAAATTACACCGATTTTACATTATAAACTCCACTAGAAGCAATCTGCAAAACAATCCAAAACAACAACCTTGCTTGCAGTACGCCGAAAATAAATAATATTACATTCCCGCGTTATTTTCTTTTTTAATTTCTATTGTCATTTCGTGCTAAAGAAACATAACCCATACAGCCCAGGCATATTTTACCCAAAAAATGTAATACCGTAAAAATCTGCTTTCCCGCGTTTTTTCTTTTTATTATTGGCATATTTTTGTGTGATTTTACCAACAATTTAATTAAATTATTTTCATATTCATATACTTATATGCTCGATGAGTGCATTCTTTTATAATTTGGTAGCCATTGGCTGTATGACAAGTGACATAGTACAAGTTACTTAGATTAATTAAAAAGTTTTGAGCAGCGACCAGGAATGAATTTTCATACTTACTTTCCTGGCCTAGGCCGGTAAAGTAGTGCACCAGCCAAGAATTACAAACTTCGTGGCTTCATTTTACTACAATAATGCCTACATTTCCGAGCATGTTTGAGAAAACAACTATTCCTATGGGCCCAATGTTGGGTACTCAAAAAAAACCATTTTCATACAAAATTCAAAATTCAACATTCTTCCATGCTGGTCTGGGAGAAAAGAAAAACGTAGAATGTACCAGCTGCTTCTCTTCCCGCGCAGATCGTACAAGCCGATCAAAGGAATGGGTGCAAATCTGACGCATCACATTAGTACGCGATGCGGCTAGCAGCCCATTACTATTTTGATTCCGTTTTCCACCTAATGCCCAATGCTTAACGTGGCTTTAGGTCTTAAAGACCGGGGTTCTGTTTAGCCCGCAAGGGAAAAAGACGTGATACTATGTATTATGTATGTATCTATTCATACGAAGTGTTCGGCCGGCCCGGCAATTAGTATGAAAACGTCAAAAAATACTTTTTAAATATTTAAGAGGGTACGAATGCGAAACTTGTCAATGAACATTCGTCTAGATGTCTATATCTATAACGACTACATGCCTGTTATTTATTATATATAAAACTTCAACATATTTTCTTAAAACTGTCAAACCTGAAAACACGATTAATAACAAAAGCCTCGATACTTTTATTTTGCAAACATAGCCCCTTTATTTGATGTTTGTGGTCAGAACGGCGAAACCCTAAGGTCTTTAGAAATGATTTTTAGTTTCCTAGCTTAGCAATAACTAGTTCTAAAATCTGGCAAAGTTTTTTTACTCATTAACCTCGTACTTTTATTTTAAATAACAATTAAGTGATTTGGCGCTTACGCCCGTTAATTCTAGGACACCCGCTTGTGCCTACCCACTATCTTCTTCTCATTTTTTACGCGTTACGGTCATTAGATCTATCCTGCTTTCGCGCGGGGCGCGGGGTGCGAAATGGCTTCAGCCGGGTCGCATTGGTGCGCTCTTAATTGAGTTCGTTGGTTCAGATACACGCTGTAATCTTCGGAAAATAGAAATAAATTCAAAACTCTCATAAAACCAAATTTGTATCATTCATCGACCATACCGTTTTGATAAACGCTGAGTTTGTAAACGCTTTGATGTCGAAACAAATTAATTTCTAGGAGAGCTCGCAAACAGATGGATTTCAATACAATCGGCCACTTATTACAATTCCGCGGCCGATATTATTTCGATTTAATGCTCCACCATTTAAAGCTATTAAGGCAAATTGGAATTTGGATTCGTATAAATGTAGATTGACGTTCCGATTAGGTTAAAATCGGTTATCTGTTTCAATACATTGTTTGTTATATACCTGATAGAATGTTAGGATTTGACACATGGGCCGATATCTATATTCTATAATACTCTTTTGTTTGAACGCGTTAATTTCAGGAAAAAAATAATTTTCCAATTTGAACCAGTAGGGTTCAAATTGGAAAATTATTTTTGTGTTGGATAGTCCATTTAATGAGGAAGGCTTTATACTATAAAACATCACGCTGTGACCAACAGGAGCGAAGCATCGATAAAAAAATGTTTTGAAAATGGGGGAAAATTATTCATTAAGAGCCCGCCATATGCCAGGCGGCGTGGCGATACAAACGCGGATGGTCTAAACGCGTTGGCTACTTTGGATATTTTCGTTTTTTAGGAATATTCAAGGGTTATTCGAAAAAGAAAAACATATGATGGCTGCCTTATCTGTAATGCGATAATAATCAAAAGTTTCAAGGTTAATTTTAATGTATTTGGTGAATAATACTATATACCGAGTAAATTAGACGTGATTTGGAGGCATCTTTGCATTTTTTTTCTATCGAGAAAATTTAACGCAATCGTGTTTTTGAGTCATATAGTTAGTTAACCAGAGTTAGTCCTGAACTTTGCTGCATTTTTATTTCAACTTGAGTATTTAATTATTATCGATATAACAGTCAATCATGCAAAGCAGTGTGAGGTAGTACGGACCCTTAATCATATCATAATAACAGAAATTGCCGCGGACTAAGTCGCGGGCAACAGTTAGTAATAAAATATCCGTGATGATACAATACCATAGATATTAACCACAGTGAGGCCCTGGTTTGTTTTTCGTGTGTGTAAGTGGCCAATACTGGAGTCACGTTCTTCAGCTTCACGACTGCCATCAATGATTATAGCCGGGATTAACGGCGTAACGTGCCTCCCGAAGCACGAAGGAGCTCGAGATAATTTTATGCCACTTGCGGTCACCCATCCCAGTAAGGACTACACCCGGGTTGCATGCGTACTCGCTAATAATGGTCACGACAACCTCCGTGGTCCAGTGGTTAAAGCGTTTGCCTGTTGACCCGGGGGTCGTGGGTTCGATTCCCACCGGAAGCATACTTTGTTTAGTTGTTTCCAGTTTGGTTAGGACATTGCACGCTTCAATCACCTGATTGTCTGATAATAAAGATGATTCCGTGCTTCGGAAGGCACGTTAAGCCGGTGGTCCCGGCTGCCATCTGTTAGTCGTTAAAGGAACCACGACAGAGGCCGAGAGGCGGTTCCGAAGAATTCTGACACCAGGGTGTGCATGCTCGATTGACCGTGACACCTACTCTAAATGATGATGATGGTCACGACCACAGTGAGGCCCTATAACATTGAAACCCGTGCTCTACTTTGACTTTGATCAAATAATTCACTTTTATTTTTTCGTTTACCTATTTGTTTCATAAAAGTGTGTCTCGGCCTTCCTGGCTTCCTTTTCCCTTCTATCTTTCCTTCTATGATGATCTTGGAGTGATTTACATAATTTGAATATTTCTCTGTGGTTCTAGATACCCAAGAAGGGTTGGTGTGTGGCAGGCAGCCGTCCGTAAAAACTTTTGCCAAGTCGCATACAGCATTGTTATAATAACGGACCCCGGGCACCACAGCTGAGGACGTAATCAGGTTAACGCTTGGATGAGGAGGAGGGTTAATAACTTAACCTCTTTATAGCTACAAAACCAGTTTTTTATGCAAAAAATAAATTTTTGTGACAAGCTCTTATTATAAGCGAATCCACAAATGAAATGAGCCCAAACACGATTGGTGTACCTCGTTTAGATTAAGAGTTTTTTATGACCACCTGTCGACTCCATCATCAGACCAGCGCAATGATTCCATAATATTGTCAATACAATATTGTGGAATCATTGCGTTACATGTGTAAATCGGATGACAATTCAACCGATTTACACATGCATGCAAAATTTCAACTCGGTAACCAAGAAGTGACTCAATTTTAACGAGTTATCGTAAGATTTGATTACAGACAAACACCAGGACAGGTATAACTAATTAAAAGCTTGTAATAACTTCCTACTAACAATCGCTGATTATTGAATCAATACGGTTTTAAACTTCAACGGTAGTACTCGTATTTAAAAGTATTTATAAATATACAAAAACAATAGTTTATACACCACTGTTATATTGGCAAAATAGCTCCGTCCAGTTTGGTAAATACTCGCTATTTTTTAGCTCCCAAATATCCCGTTTGAGCGAGAGTGTGCAAACAGTTTGTGGACGGCAGTAAGTCCTGCAGGTCTGTTTCGTGTTATTTCACCACTGCCAAAATAAAGTTTATCAAATTCAGGATAAAGACAAACATGATCTGTGGTACTATCTGCAACATTCCGTTGCGGATAGAAACATGGTGTAATGTAGTTCAGTGTGGATAAACACGGTGAAATTTTTATGCTGGGAGCATTGGTCCCAGAGGAAAAGTTGTTCATATCGACGGGCTGAATCACCCCTTTAAGGGTCCAGAACGATCAAAATTTCACATTAATTATCTCAGTTTCTCACTTTTTAGGGTTCCGTAGGACCGGGTGACAAAACGGAACCCTTACCATTCGTGTGTCTATCTGTATGTCTGTCACAGCCGATTTGTTCCGAATCTACTGAGCTATAGATGTATGTGTCTAAAACACGACCATGAATGAAAATAAAAAAAGACAATTTAAATCCTTACTAATATTATAAATGCGAAAGTGAGTTTGTTTGTTGTTACGCTTTCGCGCCGTAACTACTGAACCGATCATCATGAAATTTTGCATTTACGTTCTCTGGAGTACGGAGAAGGACATAGGCTACCTTTTATCCCGGGAAAAATACTATTCCTGAGGGATTGACATTAACGCGGGCAGAGCCGCAGGCTAAGGCTAGTGGGATGATAAAAAAGAGTTTGTACAAACTACCGTGTGACATGCCAAATGAAAGGGCTTGTTGCGAGGGTCTTATATATATTTATCTCATAATTTTAAGTGATAATTCAACAAAAAATATTAAAATTGACCATTCCCCGTTCTTCATTTTTGAAATCAGATGAGACTGTTTTTTTTTTAATGTAAAGATATGATAAGATAATGTTTATTTGACAAAAAGTACACAAATAAGAAAATTTTATTCACAGAGCCCTCTCGCGAGTTTGACTCGCACTTGAGTTTTTTGATATTTTACTTCTAGTTAGTCTTGATATGAAGACCGTTTTTTTTGTTGTAGGTTTTTCTTAATTCATTGTTCCACAATATAATATTTCCACTCTTGTCTTGTGATAATTAGACTAACCTATCATCCATTGAACCGCTGAACTAGCTTCATAGTCTTATTTTGTGTTATTGCACTCCGCCGGCCGGCTCAATTAAATTGTCAATAAAAGTTGATGCAACTGGGGATTTTAAAAGGACGACCAATTAAATTCGAAACTGTGATACGATTTTGCAATACGACTACTGCATGGATTTGAAATTTTGAAGCTTTCATCCGCGTATCCGTTTTTACCCTGAATGCAATATGAAACACTAGCTGACGCCTGCGGCTTCGCCCCCGTTAATGTCGATCCCGCGGGAAAAATACTTTTTTCCGGGATGGAAGGTAGTTGTAATCAGGTGAATCATCACCCTTTAAACCAAGGCGGCTTCACTTAAATAGAATGGAAAAAGTCAGCAAGCCCATTTTTTTCGAGCACACTTTTAATCTTGTCTTAACAGGATTTTTATTCAATTATCCTTGTATTTAATATCATAAAAAAAACACAACACCCCCATTCTTTTATTATCGTGGAGTGTCCCAAATCCCGATCTGGTCACTTAATAAATTATAATATTTTAAACTAAACGACACATGTTATGAAAACTTAGACCGTAGTTCTAAAAGAATTACATTTTCTCAACAAAAAAAACATTTACTGTCCCGGTGTAGTTACTGATTTGCGTGGATCATTGTAAATTCACTAGCACATCCCTAATTATGCGACGTTGTGTCATTCTAATTCAAGTTACAACTAGTCACGTTTCGATGGCCGGGTAGAGTGCTTATGTGTCAACGTGTTGAGTTACCGAAAATAATGGTACGGACCTGGTAGTTTTTTTTTTTTGGAAGGACTATGTAGCTATCTCCAAGTGAGCTTTCGCTACTTTACCGGGCGTTTGAGGAGAGGGCAGAGTGCCCTCAACCTTTTAGACAACATCACCAAAGGGCTCCCAGGAGGGACGGACCTCGGCTTTGGGCGTTGCCTGTGTGCACAAGGCTTGGAGAGATAGCAAACTCTCATATTGCCTGAGGGGCCGCGTATACGTGCATGCAAGCCTGAAGGGCCAATCTGAGAATCAATGGCAAGAGCCTTTGGAGAGCAGCAACTCTCATCTTTTGCCTTATGGGCCGACCTCGTTGCGTGGCGGTTTCTCAAAACGTTGATTTACGTGGTACAATTTTCTCTGGTGTCTGTGGATTTAATTAAATATTGTAGCGGACACACATAAGGTAACTTTACTTATATTCAAAACACAGTTAATAGGTTTTTATATATTTTTTGCATAAATGATTTATTTTGATTTCCGTGGTCGTGATTTTTGTGGTTTACGTGGTAGTTTTGACCCATGCAAATAAATTTTTAGCCATGCAAATGAAATAACTTTGAGTTTTGTAATAGTTTTGTATGATAATATTTTTTTATAACTTTATTTAAATTCGTTAAAATCCAACTTAAAAGTCATAGCTAATGGGTTTCTGATTTAATAAGTAAGTAATAATAAAAAAAATGAGTAAGATTAGGTACGTATGTTAATGTTTAGTAAAATTGTAATGGATTATTAACATTTTAAACCAAAAATACCAATAACAAGAGAGGAGAGAAATTAGAAAGAAGTTATCCGAAAGGAAAAGATGAGAGGCTTAAAAACAATGAATAGTTCAAGGCTAGGATTTCACGCTGAAGCGCTGCGAAAGCTAAGTTCCTCTACGAAAGCCATAAATATTTCCTACTTTATTCACAGTGTTAAGTTAAAGCAAGATTTGCGAAATCCGATTTCACGTCCATCCATAACAAAGAAACCCCAAACCAAGACGACCGCGTTTCGTTTACAGCATTCCGACCGTTCCTAGGATTAGTCAGGCATTCCCAGAAACGGGCATCGGCAATAAATTGCGAGAATTTTTGTATAAAATGTTTGGGTTCTTGTAGCCTTTACGTTAGGTATTTATTGTAGTTGTTTGTTTCCATGTGGGTTTGAGGTTTGAGAAATACGTGGTGGCTGTAGTGTTAGTTACTGTCACCTACAAAAGTCCATCACTGATTAGGGAGGCATATATAATTAATTTAACAATATCATGAACCTTATGCCACATATATAATGTTGAAATTGCTGTTACTTTTAAGTAAGTAGTATCCAGACGACTTTTTACGCATCTTTTATTTTTTATTTACTAAACCTTATTGTTCCAACTTACAATTGGCGGACTTAATGCTACGAGCATTTTCTCTCAGTCAACCTTAAGGATAAAACAGAGAAAGTTATGTGACGCAAAAAGTAATAACAGATTAAATACGTATAATAATAATAATATATATTTAAAATATATAATGAAATATAAGTAATTATATAATTTGTATATTACTTAAACAAACACATGCAGATACATATTTTATATTCATGCTGATGGTGAATATAGAAAGATAGTGACAGATGAAAGTTTAGTAAGAAGATAGAGAGATTAGAAGATGAGAAATACTTTTCTCTTGAAGGTAAATTTTGTTGAAGTTTCATTAATGTCAAGGGGCAATGCATACCAGCTTGAATAGTAAATGAATTTGACATCAAATTTCTCCGAAAGAGGGGGGTGTAAGAAAGAAGAAAGGGTTTCTTCTATATGAACTTTTGCAGACGACCGTACATTGAACAGTAAAAAATCGAAATTTGTTGCTGCAGCCGAGTATTAATACCATGGTGGCAAAAGTCGGCAAAACCGAAACAGTACTTAAACATATAATTCTGTGCCAAAACGTCGAATTGTGTTTAAGACCAAACTCTTTTTTGCATAGATTAGGACTAGTTCTTAATTTTCTTTTCTTCTATGTGGCCATCAAACTTCATTCAGGAGCTTGTTTTAGGCAGTGTCTAGTTAACCGATGACGCCACTTTTTCATTCTACGAGTCATTGAATGAATGAATGAATGATTTATTTGAGATCCATACACAGTACAAGTAAAAAACAAAAAATTGTACTTAATATTAAGTAAAATTAAAAATGTTACCAGCACTGTGTCCGTTCTCAAATAGGTCCCAACTCAGTATTTGCTGGCGTTAAACCAGCGCTGATCTTCCGTTGGAACCCATGTTGACGTCACGGGTGTGCGCAACTTACAAATAAAAATTATAGGTATAAACTCAAAACAATTACTAAAGCAGTAAAAATTACCACAATAACAGCCAAACTAACACATACACAGTAACATCTATACACACAAGCATACACACAACTCAAGCCAGGCAAGCAGGATTAACCTCAGAAGAATAAGTTAATCTTCTGACACGGCTCATTCTTGTGTATCAACGAAATGATGGTATAATTCGTTTCGTTTCGATACGCCGCAGTAAGATGGGAAACCACCAGTCCGCTAAGTAGATCTCACTAAAGCCGCAACATGACAGTTTAGTTATTCAACGCATGGTTCAATTCGTTTATAATCATGGGCATATATAACAAGAAATTACACCGATTTCACACTATAAAGTTCACTAGAAGCAAATTGCAAATCAATCCAACACAACTCTTAAATGTCTTTTATTTTAGTTAGCTTTTATTATTTGTTGTTATATAGCGCGCAGAACCGATGGCCGATGGGGCAGAAAGGTTCTCGAATGGCGACCACGTACCGGCAAACGCAGCGTCGGACACCCACCAACCAGATGGTCGGACGACCTGACTAAGGTCGCAGGAAGACGCTGGATGCAGGCCGCTTCCAACCGGTCGTATTGGAAATCCTTGGGGGAGGCCTATGTCCAGATGTGGACTTCTTGCGGCTGATATGATGATGATGATGACGGGCATTCATCGGAGGCTTGATCCCGTTTTTACCTTTTGGATACGGAACCCTAAAAGTACATTTTAATAAATTCGCAAATTCTTACCCATTTGCTTTAGTGGCTGTGTTCCATTTCTGAACTAGAAAAACTATCCATTGGGCGAAATCAGATCAAAGTTGAAGACATTTCTCTTTGACCGACTTTCAAAAAGGAACTAGTTGTCAATTCATCGGAATCGTATATGTTTACCTCATAACTCGGGCATTTATTAACCGATATATTTTTTTCTTATTTGAGAGAGTATATATATATATACTTTCTCATTGGTCCCATTGAAATTTAATTAAAATTGGTTCAACGGTTTGGCGGTCTGTATTCTATCTGAAAGATTCATCATCAGCCGCAAGAAATGTAAGCACTGCTAGACATAGTTAGGCCTCTCCTAAATCATCATCGTTTCGTGTAGGTGTCACGGTCAAATCGACCATGCACCTGGTGTCGGAGTTCTTCGGAACCGTCTTTCGGCCTCTGACGTGGTTCATTTAACGACTACCAGATAGCAGCCGGGACCAACGGCTTAACGTGCCTTCCGAAACACGAAATTATCTTTATTATCAGACAATCAGGTTATTTAAGCCTGCAATGTCCTTACCAAACTGGAAACAACTAAAAAAAGTATGCTTCCCGTGGGTATGGCACCCACGACCCCCGGGTCTACAGGCAAACGCCTTAACCACTGGTCCACGGAGGTAGCCCTAAAGTCTCTCCTAAAGATTTCCAAAATGACCGGTTGGAAGCGGCTTACATCCAGCGTTTCCCTGTGATCTTGGTCAGTTCGTCCGACCACCTGGTCGGTGGGTGTCCGACGCTGCGCTTACCAGTACGTGGTCGCCATTCTAGAACCTTTTTGGCCCGTCGGCCATCGGTTCGTAGCGTTCCACCTTCGATCAAATATAATGGCAGATACACGATTCGCGCCCGAAAAGTGGCAACGGCAAAACAGCGCACTAATCGAGTTTCGGAGCTGTTTTGTTCACAGTATCAATAAACCGCTCTAGCACCCACACGTCTCGCGATGATGAATAGTGAAAAGAAGCAAAAACTACGCATCAAAAGTAAAAAACTTGAAATTCTCAAAGAGATACATGAAAAATATGAGGGTTGGTTCCAATTGTACAAAGATGGTTCTAAAAACAGTTTGGGTTTAGGATCTGCATACTATAGTCCTAATGTGAGATGCTCAGCTATCTTTAGAACAAGTGAGCGACTATCTATAATGACGATGAAACTCACTGCAATTTCAGAAGCATTGAAATATATAGAAAGGGTGGACAAGCAAAATTTTGTTATTCTAACAGATAGCAAAAGTGCTTTACAACACTTAGCTCGGTGCGCTTCTGGTCATAGCAGAGGCATTCCGATAGCTTATGTGATACTGAGCCAATTGTATAACTTTATTAAAAATGATGTTAATGTTAGATTGCAGTGGATTCCATCACATATAGGTTTGAGTGGAAACGAAGAGGCTGACAGACTGGCTAGATCAGCGATAACACAAGGGGTTGAGTTAGAAATACTGCCATTTTATACCGAAACTTTGACCAAATTCAAAGATCGTTGTTATGATAAATACAAGGAGTACTTTGATAAAAGAAGCAAAGAAAAAGGGATATGGTATAAGACAATCCAATGTCAGCCCTTTCGTTTGCCGTGGTTCGATAACTGCAATAAATGTAGAAATTTTGTTACGTTTGCTCACAGATTACGCTCAGGACACTTTCCAAATAAAAAGTATAGTTACTTGATGAAGAAAGTAGAATCACCTAACTGTGATATCTGTGATAAAGTGGATGATGTCCAACACATGCTTGCCGAGTGCGTCAAATATAAAATGGAAAGAGAAGCATTCATTCAAAAGTTTAACATTAATATTAATGAGATGGGATGGTTTTTAAGCATATTATCAGAACCTTGTTTTGATATGGGCAATATCTTTTTAAACATTTTTATGAATAAGTGAAATTTGTTAATTATATTTATTGTAGTAGTAGATTATATAAGTTAAGTTCTATCTTTAGTAGTTTGTGTAGATGTAAACTTTAGGTTATGATGAGGCTGACATATCTGTTTCAGGTAAAAGCCTCTAAATAAAGGAAGATTAAAAAAAAAAGAAAAAAAAAATACGTGGAGTTTTATACTTTCAGTATGTACCGTTTTTGTCGTTGTTTATAAGTGTGCATGATGTTTTGATTCGGAGACATTATATATAACGGTTTCATTTTGTATGAGACTGTGTATCTACCGTTACATTTGATCGATGGGTTCCACAGACTTTTTAATACTCATATCAATTCAATGGTAGTATCTGAAAGATTATTTTACATAAATAACTAATACAACAATAGTCTAGTTTATGGCATTCCACTACATTACTTACTCGAGATTACGCAACGTATTCCATACTGGTCTGGGAGAAAAGAAAAAAACGTAGAATGTACCGGCTGCTTCTCTTCCTGCGCAGATCGTAAAAGCCGAACGAGGGAATGGGCAAAATTCCGTGGAATCATGTTAATAGGCGATGCGGCTAGCAACCCATCACTATTTTGATTCTGTTTTTCACCTAATGCCCACCAACATGCTAAACTTCGGGTCTTATAGACCTAGGCTCTGTCTACCGCGCAAGGGAAAAAGACGTGATACTATGTATGTATGTACGCAACGTTTCATTATGCCACGATTTTCTTTCTTTAATGGGGAGGCTGCTTATGTTGTAAATATACTCTTTTATAAAAGTAAAATGTTAATAACAAAATAAAATAGTTTATGAAGTGGCTACTAATGGAGTTGCTCGCTTATTAATTTCGCAGCGAGCGGAGTTGTTCGGTTTAAACTCTTCAGCTTGTTTCCGATAATTCGTGGATTAATTAAAGACTTCGTTTCGTAGAAAACTTCGTTGAAAATGTTATCTTTTTCATGTTTATCATTTTTAACCCCTGAGACAAAAAGAGGGGTGTTGATTGTCTGTCTGTCTGTGTCACCGTGACTCTTATACGAGTGAACCGACTGGTATGCAGTTTTTTTTTATTTGAAAGAAGGATTTCTTCTTCTTGATCAAAACAGACATCATAATAATGATGTACATATACAAACATACATAATATCTCATCCATATCCCTTGCGGGGTAGACAGAACCCAGATCTAATAAGACCTAATAGCCACGTTCTACATGTTGGTGGTCGTTAGGTGGAAAACGAACTTAGAATAGTTATGTGTTGCTAGCCGCATCGCCTACTAATATGATTTGTCAGATTTAAGCCCATTCCCTCGATCGGCTTTTACGATCGGCGCGAGAAGAGAAGCAGCTGGTACATTCTAAATTTTTTTTCTCCTAGACCAGCATGGAAGATACCTACAGAAATATGTTGAAATACCTATTAAGTCTACACGTCAACATCAATCTACGCGGTCTACCCTACAAGGGAAAAAGACGTGATATTATGTATGTAGGTATATATATATCTACTAAAAACTATCCTATCTCTCAAGTTGGATCGAACTGCACATGGTGTGCGAATTTTATTATAATCGGTTAAGTGGTTTAGGAGTCCATTGAGGACAAACATTGTGACACGAGATTTATATATATTAAGATTAAATAAAGGGATAGACTTAAGCAGAAAGTTGGTATACAATAAGTTCGCATAACAGCAACAGAGTAAAAACTCCAGTCCTCCATTACTGTGAAACAATTTGGAGGTGACGAACATTAAAAACGAAAAAAAATTTTCACTCCCCAATTTTGTTCCGTTTCTTTTTCACGATGTTTGTAAGGAACGATTTATATTATCTGTGCGTTGCGTAACGCAACTGTAGAATGGAAGGTTAACTACAATATATTTTAACGAATAATGAATTTTAGGCGATTTCATACTCAGAACCACCACCACAGACACTTCAAGACATTTTCAAGTCTCGAATGACATATTTTGTTTGTATTAGATACCATTAATATTTATGATTTTGAAATCTCTTATAATATTTATTACCAATATTTTATTACTAGAATCTGAATCCCTAATAGAATATAACAGACCACCTAGAAAAAATAATTGGGACTTCCAAACAAATTCACCAATCAGGTGGTCAAATTTCTATGGGTTTTTTTCTTAAATTACCTTTATTTATTTGGGATAATTTTATTGATCATTTGAAATTCTGATTCCGTCATTATAATTTTGCCGGGGAGTTCAAAATATCATATATTATTCACGTTACTAAAATTCAATTTAATATAAAAACCTATTCAGTTTTTAAGGGGTACTGACTCCTTTAATATAAACAACTATTCATATGGAACCAAAGTTTGAAAGTTGAAAAAAAATCTGAATCCCCACACAAATTGTCCAGCCGGCTGTACTATGTGTTTGTTAGGGAAACCTCGAAATTATTTTCGAGTTTCTATGAGTAAAAGTACATATATAAAATTAGCTAAAAATCCGTATCTGAAGTATCAATCTAGAGAATGCTTCTTGAGAGTTTCTTTGAGGAAATACCTATTACTTCGCAGAATCTACATCTAATCTAAGTTTACAGTTTATATTAATATAGCACAATTATGAAGCTGACCTTCTGTTGTTCGTATGTTGAGAATGATGCTGGTTGGTGAATGCCCCGATTTCTGGGTCAAATGATTTGGTAAGTTGAAACGCGTTATCCTGAGTTTGATGTTGATGTAGATTGAAATGTATTTCGTAATAACAGAATATATTTTTGTTGAGTTTTGTTTTGTTTCATTATAACTTAGATAGGTATATTTTGGGGTTGGATTCCTGAGATTTTTTCTTGTGATAGATCCGCACTACTGGCAAAATTCATGTTTGCTAGTAACATGAATGTGCCGGCTCGTCCGGCGAAGTATCACACTCTCACAGAAAATCGACGTTTGAGTAGAAGCTGTACCGCTTCTATGCTTCGTTCGGTGAGTTAGAGAGCCCATCTTTCCCCCCATTTCCTTCCCCCCATGTCCTCCCCCAACTCCTTGAAAGACCGGCAACGCCCCAGCACACCCTGGTGTTACAGTTGTCTATGGGCTTTCGGTGATCACTTACCATCAGGTGACTCGCTTGCTCGTTTGCCGTCCTTATCATAAATTTAAAAAGAGGTGGCTTTGGGGGATTATTTAAAAGACTGTTTTATGCGATTCCCAGTTACTATACGTGACGCATCTCCATACAGCGTGATTTTGGATTTCTGAACTATATTGAGATCCTGGAATCAGAAACCCTAATGGAATACAGAAAAGAAAGAAAAAAAAATCAAAAAAATGTTGGACCTTCCGTAGAAATTCGTGCAGCTGATCGGCGATTTTGTATGGGAAACCTATTTATTTCTCTATTTTTAGTTTTTTTTTTAAATTTCTATATTCCATTAGGGCTTCTGATTCCAGGATTGAAATTCTATATATATATAGTTCAAAGGTTCAAAATCACGTAATACCGTCGTCTTTCCAGTGTAATTTGTATATTGGTCTATTGTAAGCAAAGAGGCATCGATTTTCTGAGTATCTTTTGAAGAATTTTCTTGTCTGTTTAGTGCTCTTATATTTTTTAGCGTATTTTGAATAAACGTCGTTAGGGGTCCAAAATTAGTTTTCAATAGGTTTGGTACTCAGAACAAGGTTGGGTAACTTATTTTGTCCCACTGCTGGGCAAAGGACTCCCAGGGTAATTGGGGAACTTAAAAAAATGTTTCAATCGACCATAGACGCTTTTTGAAGTTAGTTACAAAAAACATATCTAAGCAACATAGCGTACCTACTAAGCGAAGTCGCAAATAAAAGCTAGTTACAAAACAAAATTACTAACTTAATCTAGACGAACTAAATGAAGCAATCTGATAAGCAATCAAAAGAAATGGTTTCAAAAGGAAAAATCCTCATCCTTATTTTGAACACTTAATTATCATGATTAAGGGGGAATTATGATAAGAGCGTCCATTAGCACGAAATTACTTTTAATACACTGATCGTCTCGGATGCGAAATATTTTCCCTTTGCGAAGGTTAATTGAAAATGAGATGGAACATTGAACTAATAATGTTGGTCCCATTCGTGGCGACGGGTCAGCTACAAAATACAGGCAAAGCGAACTCACTCTTTTTTAAACAATATAATAATAATAATAGTATTTAGTCGCGGGATTTATTTTATTTTTATTTTATTTAATCAGGTACAATCACAGATACCAGAACCTAGTCTAGATATTACACACTTTTACACTTCATTTTAATTCTGATATCCTACACCAGATTGTACACAACACTTATGGAAAGTAGATACATGCAAATACCAATAATTAATCTAAGATAGTATGAATATTATGCAAAAAAAATATCATAAATTTAAAAAGGTAAGAATACAAAATTATCAATTTTTACGTTTAGTGACTACGTGTTTGTAATGAGTGTAGGTAACTATCTGCATGTCTGTAATGAGTGTAACTATATTTTTCATATCTATATACATAAAACAAAGACGGGTTGGTTACACCATGTATAACTTAAGAACTGCTGGACAGATTTAGCTGAAATTTGGTATGGAAGTAGCTGACATTATTGACCTGAATTAACATATAGGCTACTTTCTGCCGACTACCCAACAAAGAGTCGCTACAAAGTTCCCCGGGTCAGTGACAATAAAATGATATCAGTTTATTTGCTTGGGACAGATCTTCATTCGATAGCTATTCCTTGTTTATAAATATATAAGAAGCTTTAAAAAAAAATCCATTTTTAAATTTCATATTGATTTCAGTGCGCCATTATAAAATATAAAACTTTTCAATCAGAAAAGAAATTAAAATAACTCTGCAATTTTTTTAATGAAAACATCAATTCTGAAGTGTATATTTTTAAGCACTTTGAAATTCTATTCCCATGAAATACGTGCATCACAGGAGGCTTAGAGCGATGTTGTCAGAAGTTTCTCTATGCTCTCATTGTTTTGTGATTCAACCCCTGGCCGAATTTAATAGGATGGAAAGGCCTTTCGGGTGAGCAGAATTGGTTCCAATGCGGAAGCCGTGGCCACACGTCGTTCGGAAATTTATCCGACGGTAAAGTTTGTCGCGTTCTTTTGTTTTTGGTATTCGCTATTGCGTTCTCAAACGCCTAGCTTGTTTTGTTTCCGCCATTGCCAGACAAAAAAGGACTGCAATATATTCTGGACTCATGTATCGTATGTTTCCTTTCTCGAATTTTCATATCTGCTATGTTTCCTTCAAAAATGTTAAACCAACCTAATTTTGTGGCATTTTACATCCTTTGTTTATTGTGCGATCGGTGAAGCAATATCTAGGCAATATACCTGAGCAATATACCCAAAGTGAGATGATTGCCAGCCGTAAAAACGCCTGGCTGTATTATAAGCACGATTTAGCATGTCGTCTCAATGAACGAGGGAACGAACGGACTCCCGGGGTCCGTAGCGCCACAATTGCAGATTCAACCAGAAATATATGTCACTGGATTGTTAAGCAAAGTATAAAGAAAAGCTCAGAGGAAAAATACTTCGTACATACATACCATCACGTATTTTTTCACTTGTGGAGTAGACTAGGTCTTGGAGTGCTAAAAGCCACGTTTAGCATATTGGTGGGCGTGTAATTGAAAAACAGAATTAAAATAATGATGGATTGCTAGCCGCATCGCCTACTAACATGATTTCTGATTTTCGCCTATTCTCGTAAGTTTATGTAAATAGCGGAAACCGAGGCCGTGGAGGCTGCTAGGTGTATATAAATTTCCTTCCGCTAAAATATTGCTTTTTTATGTCCACCAACCGATTAATAGGCTAATATATCAAGGACTCATAAGGCTGAGGTAAAAAATACAGTTAAGAGCCCGCCATGATGGCTGCCTCATCTGTAATGCAATAATAATCAAAAGTTTCAAGGTTAATTTTAATGTATTTGGTGAATAATGCTATATACCGAGTAAATTAGACGTGATTTGGAGGCAACTTTGCAATTTTTTTCTATCGAGAAAATTTAACGCAATCGTGTTTTTGAGTCATATAAGTTACCAGAGTTAGTCCTGAACTTTGCTGCATTTTTATTTCAACTTGAGTATTTAATTATTATTGATATAACAGTCAATCATGCAAAGCAGTGTGAGGTAGTACGGGCCCTTAATCAATTTGAACTGAAAATATATTATTGAAACGGATGCAGCTGAAATGTACGAAACATTTATTCGCTTCCGGTCCCGCCGATGCGGAATTGAGTGCGGAAAGCGGATTTTCCATTTTTATTTAAAGTTTATTTTGCAGCTGCTTATAAAATTGTTATGCTTTATTGAGTCGATATAGACGATCGCTGAGAGAAATAACGCCATTATGGGCGAATAAAGGTTGATAGTGCTTCCAAAGGAGAACCTGTTCATATCAAAAATTTCAGCGTTTAAAATTGCAGTTTTTGAATGTGATTTCAGCAGCTGCATTTTTCTTTTTATGTGTTTAAATATTGCGGCCTCCGTGGCAGTGGTAAATATGCTAACTTGCGATAAGGTGAAGGGATACCAGCCGGCGTATTTGCTAACTTACCGTTCAACGTTTTGATAGTCACTACATAATACAATGCGGCTTTCGTATTATTGTCAATTTTTATTTAAGATATATAAAACATAATGTATTTTGAAATGACTTTTAAAACGTTGTACACTAAGTTAGTAAATAGGCCGGCAGGTTCGATTCACAAATATATATCAAGGGTTCTAGAGACACCTAAGGGAGGTTGCCGTAAGGCAAGCACCCGATCGTGAAAAATTTTCACCAAATCGTAATAGCCCAACGGTCTCAACGGCTGACATAATAGCGGACCCGACGCACCACAGCTGATTAGAATATAATACCCTTAATTGCACAAAGGTAAATAGTTAACAAAGCAGTAAAATAAAAATTAACAAGTTGTGCAAAAAGCGGCCTTATCGCAAAATACTATAAATTGTAAGTTGACGTCTGGAGAAAATGCGCTGTGCAGTTTGTTGCTGCTTCTTCTGCACTCTGCTTTGGAAGCGGCTCTAAACTTAGCTTTAAGTAAAATAACGTCAACAATATTTTGTTCTAAAATAAATGTTAACGTTTACCAAATGATATGTAAAGTATCTTATGATAAATAAATTATGTTTGACTCTTTGACTCTTTAATGCAATTTTTTCCAGGCAACCTTTGCAAAGAAGATTACGTAACTGGGAAAACTCTCGGATGAGAAGGAATGACAACCTTTTCAAGGTACGTATCTCTGATGCATTTAAAACTTAAAAAGAATCATGAAATATCAGGTTTATTGTATGTTCCATAATCGACTTCTTAGATTATCATAGTTAATAAATGGAGTATTCCGTTTTATTCCACGCGCGCTACAAATGCATGCATTTTAACAGCACCGAACAGTTGCGAACTAGTTAGTACAAATAGCAGATGAGCGACATCAGGATGAAGCTCCACACGAAGATATTCATTACGAAAGGCTTCGTGTCTAAAGAGTTTATGAGGTTCATATAGTTTTTGTTGTTCGTGTGGTAAGTGGCCACACACTGGTGTCAGCTTTTTCAACGACGACCGCCGGAAAAAAACGGCTTAACGTGCCGTCCGAAGCACGAACGAGCTCGAGATATTTTTATGCCACTTGCGTTCACCCATCTCAGTGGGAACCGCGCCGAGGGTTGCTTAACATACATAAGCGCTAATAATGCTCAGACCCACTGGATGTCGGGTACCTCCACAAGGTTGGTATTAATAATATTACTTACAGCACCAAACAGCTGCGAGTAGAAGTAGCAGATGAGCGACATTGGGATGGCGTAGCTCCACACGAAGATACACGCTACGAAGACTTTTGTATCCTGGTCGTCCGTGAAGTAGTCGAAGGAACAGGTAGTCAGAAAACCCTCTGGAACAATAAGCTGTATGTTAACGTCTTCTTCTTCATACATACATATTATCACATCTTTATCCCTTACGAGGTAGACAGAGCCTAAGGTCATAAAACCAAAGGTCCACGTTTAACGTGTTTGTCGGCCTAAAGGTGGAAAACAGAATCGAAATAGTGATGGGTTGCTAGCCGCATCGCCTATTGTTATATGATTTTATTATGATTCATTAAACTTTCGCCCATTTGACCGGCTTCTACGGTCTGCGCGGGAAGAGAAGCAGCTGGCACATTCTACGTATTTTCTTGTACCAGCATGGAAGAGACATCTTCTTCATCTTCTTATCCAATATATCACCATGTGAAGTTGGAAATATAAAGTACATACACACATACAAAGTGTGATGCACATGGACAATTCGATTTAGTTTATTTCATGTGTGTGTGTTAGTGGATGACAATGTTATCAGATCTTTCAGTCCGACCGATTTGTCAACGGCTGAAAGTGCCTTTCAAAACATGTGCCACATTCAATTTAGTATCTTTTCTCTCTCATCTGTAAAGCTCTTTCTATAAGTATTTTATGCAAAACTTCCATCCATGGTACTTTTGACCATACCTTTTTAAATTTCTATTATTTAAATAAGTTTGTTCATAAGACTTTTGTACTTATAGTAAGTATTTGTATCGTACATTACATCTTTTTGTACGGGTTGTATTGTATAGTTAATGTAAACTAAAAGCCCTTCAGGCGAGTAGGCGACCAATACTGTTGAAAAGAGTTTCTTTTGGCGTTTCTTCTCTGCAGTGGTCGGTTCCGAAACGCTAGTAGTCCGTAGCTTTTGCACGTTAATTAATAATATAAATATGACTAAATTAGATCCTTAAAAATGTGATTTGACGTGAAAAAGTGTCTGCAAAGGCCTATTTTCTGAATAAACGTTTTGATTTGATTTTGTAATTTTAACGTAACCTACTTCAAAAACGTAAGTTATGTGTAGCGTGTATCTAAGTACAAACCTTTACGAATTTCAAGTAAACATACTCACGGACATTATTAAAAGTAAAATGATCTATCCTTTTAGTTTGAGTGTTGGCTAGAGAGTCAACAATGAGTAACGTCCCCTTGCCACACCTTGTCTATCCGACACCGTCGCACCCGCCACCGGAATAGAGTGCGTAGAGTAGGATTAGCTTCGATTACTGGTGACCGCCCGGCGGTCCCGGGTGACTTGCACCCAGGATAGGCCCTTCAGGCAACGTAGCTTTCGGCCCATAAGGCAAAATATGAAAGTTTCTGCTCTCCAAAGGCTTTTGCCATTATTTCTCAGATTGGCCCTTCAGGCCTGCATGCACGTATACGCGGCTCATCAGGCAATATTAGAGTTTGCTGTCTCTCCAAGCCTTGCGCACACAGGCAACGCCCAAAGCCGAGGTCCGTCTCTCCTGGGGGCCCTTTGGTGATGTTGTCTATAAAGGTTGAGGGCACTCTGCCCTCGCCTCAAACGCCCGGTGAAGTAGCGAAAGCTCACTTGGAGCTAGCTACATAGTCAATTCAAAAAAAAAGACTCCGTTTCGCTGGCTGACTAATACTTATATCAATATATAGGAACATGTACGTAAATATTCTCGGCAAGTGCGAATCAAAGTTGTGAACGTAATAATGTTATGTAGCGATATAGAGTAGGTAGTGAGCGTGAACGAGGACGTAATATCTCTGATTCAGTCGAGCATTTGCGTATAAGATTATGTCGATGTGTCGATGGCCCAGTATCGACGCATTATTAGCGCTTACGCGTGTTAAACGACTCCGGGTGCGATACCAACTGGTCACCCATCTGGTGATCGCAACTGGTATAAAAAATTCTGTAAACTTCTCCTTGCTTGGGATGGTACGTTAAACCATTGGTCGCGGCTGCCATCATTGATGGCAGTCGATAATATATCTATTCTAATAATCTATATAAGTGTCAGAACTTACACACAAGAAGACTGGAGAAAAGAAACCACAATCAGTGTACTTATAAGGATAATTATAGAATTAACTTATGTTTAATAATTTAATAGGCTAGTTTCCTAAAAAAATACAATTAGTCCGTCAGTTAGATATTCAAAAAATATTGGACACGTATTTTTTCTTTTGTCGATTAAACAAAAAATGATAAAGATATAGCCCTTTGAAATTCCGTGTGACGTCATAGTTTGCTACAATTTTTAGCAAACTTTGACGTCACGAGCCCCCACTCCTGAACTTTGACGCGCTTTATCTTTATTATTTATTGTTTATTTGACAAAAGAAAAAATACGTGTCCAATATTTTTTGATTATCTAACTGACGGACTAATTGTTATGTTATTATTACGATCCATAAACTAGCCTATTGTAATTAAAAAGACGTACATTATATGAATTTGTTTTAGAAGTCTGATTCTTGTCGTGACCTGCTAGGACGTCAGAAAAAATATTGTTAGAACAAACAAAATATGCACGGCTTGCCTCAGTGCCTGATGAGCATCAGAAACCTGATGTTAGATTATTGCAAGCACATGTTTTTTATAATCATTTATTTCGAGTACGTGGCACGGTCAATCGACCATGCATACCCTGGTGTCAGAGTTCTTCGGAACCGCCTCTCGACCTCTGACGTGATTCCTTTAACGACTACCAGATGGCAGCCGGGACAAACGGCTTAACGTGCATTCCGAGGCACGGAATCATCTTTATTATCAGACAATCAAGTGATTCAAGCCTGCAAAGTCCTAACCAAACAGGAAACAACTAAACAAAGTATGCTTTCCGTGGGAATCGAACCCACGACCCCCGGGTCTACAGGCAAACGCCTTAACCACTGGACCACGGAGGCAGTTATAAAGTTTACTAGTTTTATAAACCTGTCATGAGAACAGCTCAATTATTTCAAGTCAAAAACATGGCATACTTAGCCAAGTCTCCGCTCCGGTGAAAGATCGTATATTAAAATGAACCTAGTTTACGTTACGTCGCATTAAGAATTGAAACAATCCAACACCAACTGAACGAGCTTACAAAAACCATCAACGTACTCTTCCATCATCAATATCTATAAAAGAGCCTTTAGAATCCCCTCAATTTATGAGGGATCAATGGTTCAGCGAAATATAAAAAAGGATATAGCATTTCCTCACTTCGAATCGTCACTGCATCTTTTGACTGTAGACTTTAAACCTCAAGGAATAGGGGTTAAGTTTAGTTGTCAACAGTTGTTAATAAAATTGATAATCGACTATTACTCATGGAATTAGTCGTGAAGACAATGAAGCTAATCGCCTTTCAACGGATACAAACAATTCATGACATGATTCGGTGGCTCCGACATGAATAAACAGATAATCAGGCATGTAACGTGATGTCTGGTTGGGTTTCCAAGTTCATTTGGTATGTAAATCAGTTGGATGGTTAATAATTTTGTATATTGCGCGCTGCGGTCAGAACTTTATGCGAGTTTAGGTTGAAATGAAGCTAGTAAATGTGTATTTATCATTTATTTCTGAGAGCTAACATTTTTATATGATTATTTAATGATGACGTCTGTGGCTCAGTGTTACCGCCAGTGTCTTTTTATCCGGGTTCTATCCCCGGCAAGGTCATGATGGAAAATGATCTTTTTCAGCGACCAACGACAACGACCTGGGTCTTGAATGTTTAACAATATATATCTCTATTATAAAATATACCTAATATCGTTGAGTTAGTATCCTACCACGCAAGATCAAAACTTACTGTGGGGCTAGCTCAATCAGTGTCCCATGTATTCCAATTTTATGTTGATATAGCCACATTTTATAACTCAGTACCTATTAACAGGTCCCAGAGTGTTAGTCATAAGAAAATAGTTTGGTTCCGTGACAAAAAAGCTAGTTACTTTGACGTTTTGGAGCCCGGGGTTGGTACGGACCAGACTCCAAAACGTCATAGCCAAGGAGTCAACCAGGAACGTACTCAGGTGACACACTATTCCTAGATATAATATCCTTACTAATATTATAAATGCGAAAGTGAGTTTGTTTGTTTGTTTGTTACGCTTTCACGCCGTAACTACTGAACCGATCATCATTAAATTTTGTATACATGTTCTCTGGAGTGCGGAGAAGGACATAGGCTACCTTTTATCCCGGGAAAAAGTACTATTCCCGAGGGATCGACATTGACGCGGGCGGAACCGCGGCCGAAAGCTAGTATATATATATATATTAACTTCTATACTAATAAATGCGAAGAGTAACTCTGTCACCTTTTCACGCTTCAACCATGGAACCAATTTGGTATGAAGGTAGTTTGACGCCCAGGGAAGGACTTACATTCCGGGAAATTCTACTGTTCCCGAGGGATCGACATAAACGCGGGCGGAGTCGCGGGCAAAAGCTAGTAATTGAATACTTTCGTAAGTAATCAAATGTGAGTCTTATGAAATATAAGATGGAGTGCTCGTTTTTAGCTCTAGGGACGTTTCTGACCTAGAAGCCAATTTAGTGTTTGACGTCGTCGTTTCGTGCTTGGACTGTAACGAATCATTATGCTATGTAAATTGTTCGCAACTTTATCCATCGTTGGGAACAGTGTAACCAGACGGTTCAATCAATTCTACGAAATAAGGTGACTTCCTAATATGCTTCCGTTGGAAATTGGGAGGAAATGTGCATTTAGTTTGTTTGCTTGCGAGTTTCTTTCATTTCGTAGTGCCCTATTTTCAAATTACTAAGTAGTTACTTTATATGTCAGTGTATTTATTAATATTTCATTGTCATATGACTTTTTGTGCTGGTCTGGGTGAAAGAAAAACAACAGAATGTGCCAGCTGCTTCTCTTCCCGCGCAGATTGTAAAAGCCGATCGAGCGATTGAGTTAAAATCTGCGGAATCATGTCATTAGGCGATGCGGCTAGCAACCCATTATTATTTTATCTACACGCCCTCCAACATGCTAAATGTGGCCATAAAATCTTATAGACCTAGGCTCTGTTTACCCCGTAAGGGAAAAAGACGTGATACTATGTATTCATAGCCAAAGACTCGCGGTTTTAGATTTAAAAAAATAGCCATCGTATAAGAAATTGGACCTCCGATACAAATTGAACAATCAGCTAATCGACTTTTATTAAAAGACTAGCTTTCGCCCGCCCTCCCCCCGCGTCATTGTCGATCCCTCGGGAATAGTACTTTTTCCCTGGATAAAAGGTAGCCTATGTCTTTCTTCGTACTCCAGAAAACTTGTATGCAAAATTTCATAATTATCGGTTCGGTTTACGGCGTGAAAACGTAACAAACAAACAAACTCATTTTAAGAATTTTGAGTTTGGTCCCTTGGCTAAAGGTGTTCACTATGATGGGCTGATCATGCCCCTTGAGTATAGTTCCCTCATTTTATTGTAGTATAAGATTGTCCTGACGGAATCAAAACTAAGATACTTTCGTGTTGTGCCATAACGGAATTTAAATTTTCAAATAGAAATAATAAAGAAAATATTACTCGAAGAGAAGAAGAATTTATTTATGTTTATGTAAAACACATAAAACTAAAAACCCACATTCAGTGACATAAACAGGAAACATAAGCATCGACAATTAGTCCTTGAATCATGTCTCATTTCCTCAACATTTGCTCCATATCTTATCTTTGAGATGTCCGAGACAAAACAGCTCTATAATTGATATGGGTAAACTAATTTATATCTAAAAACCGAGCTGCTACTTGCTTTTTCCCCATTCATATTAGTAGACCTACCAAATGCGCAACACAAAATTTCATAAAATTTGATCCAGCCGTATCGGAGGAGTTTGGTATTAAATATCTGAAATTATACACTTACCTGGCACGTACCGTCCCCATATCCTGAGCATTGGAAGGACTGTGAAGGGTGTCGCCCATAACCAGGTGAACGCTATGAGCAGGCCAGCTTGTACCCTGTTTATTCTCCCATCCAGGGGACACGAGATCGTCCTGTCGAAATGAAAAATACACAGATTCATCTATAGCATTTTTTATCCGACTACGGCAAAGCTGGTTATGATTTTGGCCATTTGTTCCTCGTATTTCCTAAACTACTCGACGTGTTTTCAAAGTTTGAAACTTTTTGTGTTCTAGAGGGCGCCATTTTGAATTTTGTAAGACGTTACATAGCCTAGACCAGCGAACGGTCAAGCAAGACGCATCTCACCTCATCTAACCTCAGAGTATCTATCGATATGTCATATGTCAAGTTACGTTGGGTAGTTTAGGAGATATGAGCAGGCTGCTGTTGGTAGGTTGGACTAAGAAATATCAAAAAAATCCTCTACTTTGTGTTAGCAATCATCATCATCATTTCGAGTAGGTGTCACGGTCAATCGACCATGCACATCCTGGTGTCAGAGTTCTTCGGAACCGCCTCTCGGCCTCTGACGTGGTTCCTTTAACGACTACCAGATGGCGGCCGGGACCACCGGCTTAACGTGCCTTCTGAAGCACGGAATCATCTTTATTATCAGACAATCAGGTGATTCAAGCCTGCAATGTCCTAACCAAACTGGAAGCAACTAAACAAAGTATGCTTCCGGTGGGGATCGAACCCACGAACCCCGGGTCAACAGGCAAACGCCTTAACCACTGGACCACGGAGGCTGTTAGCCTCCAGCCACTTTGTGTTAGCAATTAAAATACCGATAACTAAATAATCCACTTAATTAGAAAATAATTAGGCTGACAAAAAACACAGAACCTATGAACAAGTGAGATAGTCAGGTGTTATACTAGGTCTGTCTCACTCCCCGTGTCGGCATCGAATACATATCTACGCGCGATGACCCCTGCGAAGCGAAAAACCGAACAAATCCGGTAGGAAACAACGCGCGTATATGATCACATGTGTTCACCGACTTCAACGAATTATGAATCGTTTGTTCAGAGCTTTAAGTATAAAATTGGCTTGCTGTATCTAAACATAAAGGTGCTGCGTTATGACGCGAGCTAAATTACACCGTATCGGTAACTACATTGAGTTGATATTTCTTTGTACGTAAGTACTAGTACTTATTCTCTGGTTGTACTTACTTATATCTATCAAAAGCAATGATAGCATTCGTGATAGCTCCTCCGATGCCGGACAAGGATCCCAGCGCTGCATAGATGTCGCATCCGAGCTGGTAGCCCACCAGCCGCTGGTAGAACGAGTTTATGATGAGCAGCGGCATCTCCAGCATCATCATGAGGTCGAACACGGCTAGGTTGATGACGAACATGTTGCTAGCACTTCGGAGGGATTTGGAGCTGTAACAAACAATCGAGATACAAATTTGGGATGTGGCGTCTTTATTATTTTAGAGTTTTTGTAGCTTTGAAAAAAGAGTTTTGATAGCCACTTCATAATACACTTACTTTTATATATCTTATGTAAAATAGTCAATCTAACGAAAGCCGCAATGTATTTTGAAGTGGCAAAAACATTAACACTTAATTAGCAAATAGGACGGCTTGAGGATTTTATCTCCATACAAACGGCGAAACTCCGCATCAGCACCTCCTCTGGTGTTGCAGATGTCCATGGGCGACGGTGACCACTTCCCATCAGGTGGCTCGTCTGCTCGTTTGCCATCAAACATACATAAAAAAAAAGTAAATTGCGGATATACAGCGTGATTTTGAACCTCCTAGCTTTATTGAAATCTGGGAATCAGAATCCCTATTGGAATACAGAATTGCAAGAAAAAAAAGGTAAAAAACGAAAAGAAAATATTAATCCTTCCATAGAAATTCGTCCGGTTGATCAGCGACTTTGACCGAGATTCCAATATAGCTAGGAGGTTCAAAATCACGTTGTAATTGATAATGTTGGTGAAAAACTACGCATCAGTATCAGGATACTTTTCATTAAAACATTAAAATTAATTGATTTTAGTAAAGTTCTTGCAAAGGATTTTTATGATTATAATCTTGTTGAAGGTGAAGGCATCTACGTACCTAATCCCAAAATGTTATGGAATATCGCAAAAACTCTTCTCCTTCCATAAACTTCCAATAGGAAGTTTATGGAATACCATAACCCTAGCAATGTAGATATTTGCCACAATTGCGACCCAATCGACCTACAGCGGGATCCCTCGAATATTTACCGAACACACAAATCGAAACATATTTAACAGAGAAATGCTTTTAACTTTTCTCGTTGAAACATCTCGCGCTCATTTCCATCGGTTTGCGGAACTCGCACGCCTCGTGACGTTGATAGCTGTTCGAATGATATTTCTGGGAGCTCTCTTATGTTTATGTTACCCTGGTACCTTGTTTGAATTTAGGAAATCAATTTTACGTTATTTGTATAGGTAGTTTAACACCAGGTCTATTTAAATTAAGCACAAATATTTTATTAAGCAGGGCTGACACCCGTAAATGAACGCGGGGTTTGAAGCACCACAGCCGAAGATTGAAGCGGGAACGCTCGGGGTAGATAGAGAGGGAGTTTAAATTTATGATAGACTAGCCCGTGGCTCTGCTCGCGTGAATTATATATCGCGTAAATCCAGTGGGGAAAGTGCCTTTTCCGAGATGAAAGAATAAGTCTCCTATGTCCGTTCCCGGGCCGCAAACTATTTACATACCTAATTTCGTCTGATTCGGTACAGTTGTTAAAGCGAATAATAATTAGTAAATGTGAATAGGTAACAAACAGACAGAGACAGAGTTGCTCTCGCATTAAAAAAAGTATGGCTATGTTTTGTAAATGGAGGGCCAGGTCGGTCGCAGGACCCTGGTGATGAATAGTCACGGAGGTAGTGGATCCCATTTCTTCCTCGTCGGTGTCTGGTGACGGTACGTGTGTGTGGAAAGAGCTAATCGTATCGGCCTCTACTGACCCTGTGTGCTTTAAGTTACACATCAGAAGCTTGAAGAATTTGGACAGGAACGGGTCGCCGCACGAGCAGTGCGTCGAGAGCAGTTAGTTTGGGACCCTCCGCCGCGCGTCTCGCACTCGCCTTGAAAATGGGCTCGTGACGAATCCGAAACTATAGTCGGCAATCCCGACGAAATAGCACGTGAGTGACCCGTTTTTAGTACATAATGTCTGTATCTCACGTTAGTTTCAATGATATAATATGCCTATGTTGCATGACGTTCCAAATCAGAGTATGATAATAACTGCTCATATCAGCTGTTCCTTTTAATCTCTAACTGCTGCTCCTCCAACAATACAATATGTTACAATACAAATACAATCTAATTTAGATAGTAAAATCGATCCGTGGAAATGAGGTATTAAACATTGGGAGATGCGGCTTGCACTGTGTCCCTTTTTAAAACTAATTTGTTATGAAAAGTAAAGTTATTTTTTTAGAAGCTTACAAAAGTGTCATTTACAGTAGAAATTGGATTGGCGTGTCGTTACTGAAGAGAGAAATGACAGTGTACTCAGCGTGCGCCGTCATAAATCTGACGGCGCGACCCTTGCATACCAAGTGAGGGACGGGACGCCTTGCGGCGGACATGACGTCACAATGTCAGGGACAAAATAAGCATGACTCTATCAGTATCTGTGGTATCTATACATACCATAACACTGACATTTAAAAAGAAAAAAAAAATACTAACAGGTATAGTTTTATTTTAATTTTTAGCTGAAAATCAGCTTATCTTATCATATGTGTACATGTATGACACAAGAGCTGAAATCTTCATGATTGCATCTTTGGTAATAACACTTTATCTATAATGGAGCCAAGTAAAAAACTTAAGTTGGTATTGTTTGTTTTCATATATGATGATTGTATGCAGCAAATAAATATTTCCCTTCTTTTCTTTTTTTCTGTCGTTCGAGATATTGGTTTAGGGAGTTATTATCCAACTGCGCGCCGCCATAAATCTGACCAGAGCGACCCTTGCATACCAAGCGAGAGATGGGTGGGACGTGCTTTGCCTTGCCGCGGATATGACGTCACAGTGTTAGGAATAGAATAAGCAGGAATTTGACAGTAACTGTCGTATCTCTACATAGTATTTATATGAAAAACAAAAAAAATACTTAGGTACTTTAATATCAAGTGAGAAATGCCGTCAGCAGTGTGCTCTATGTGCGCCGTCATAATATGACCGGCGCGCAGTGCGACCCTTGCATACCAAGTGAGGGACGGGTAGGACGCCTTGCCACAGAAATGAGTTCACAATGTAAGTGTCAAAATAATCATGAATTTGCCAATAACTGTCGTACGTATCTTTACGTAGTATTTATATGCACAACAGTATTTGTAAAGAAAAATGGTCAGTCACGTTAATATCAAGTGAGAAATGCCATCAGCAGTGTGCTTAGCGTGAGCCGTCTTAAATAAGACCGGCGCGCGGTGCGACCCTTGCATACCAAGTGAGGGACGGGACGTCTCGCTGTGGATAAAATGTCACAATGTTAGGGACAAAAGTGGGATAAATTTGTTAAAGGCAGAAAATAATTGACCTTTTATATTATATTGACACTCGATCGTTTATATTAATGTAAGTCGTAAACGTTATATCAAGCTAATTAAATGCTAAAACAACGGTTTCACTTACGTATTTATAGTTGATGTCGCCGACAAGTTTCAGCCTGTACAGAAGGTCATCTTCATACCGACTAAAAATACGTGGGTGAAATTTAATTAACAGAAGAGTTAGAGAGATCTGATTGATGTTTATGAGCTTTGTTTAACTTGTGTTTCCTAAGTCACCTCAAACGACCTCCATGGGAAGATTTGGAGTGATCCTATTCTATTCTGCCAGAAACCACACGGCTAGGGTCGTAGTACACGGGTAGGGAAGGGGCATCAGGTATGGCGGGCGCGCGTACCCGATGCCATACCTGCAACCACCGGCCAAGCAGCTAAGGCTAACTGTAATTTATAACAATATTAAGTTAAATACGTGCATACGTGGTATCATCATCATCATCATCATCATCAGGTCCTTTTCAGTCTCCACTACAGGAGCACGACCCTCTCTGTACTACTAGGGCCATACTTGGCTAGAGCAGCTAGAGGACTTGGCCTACACTTTCCACGCTGGCCAGACGGGTTGGAGAGGTGTCTTAGATGTTTATAAGCTTTGTTTAGCTTGTATTTCCTAAGTCGCCTTCTACGACATCCACAGGAAGACTTGGAGTGGTCCTATTCTACTCTGCCGGATACCACACGGCAATAGGTGGTATAGTGTTTTGTAATTCGTAAATTAATTGAAGCAAATCATGTATTTTACCCACCTAGTATGTCTATTATACAATAATACTCGTGCCAAGAACTGATAAGATTAACTTTTCAAATTGCAAAAAATCTATAAGTCCGTAAATCCGCTTTCCTAGTTTCCGATGGCACACATTTCAAGACGCGGCAAAGTTGCGCACATAATAAAAGTTGCAGCAAGTTTGCAACTTCATCTGAGAACTGATTGTGTGACTTAGGTCACAAACTGCCCACAAGCAGTTGGAGTTAGAATAAATTTACATTTTATCTTCGCCTAGATACTGTTTTGTTTACAATGACTACTATATTTAGAACCGACATTTCTCTACCCGAAGAAAGATAATGTCTTTGCGCGTTTTGTCACTGATCCTAAAAATTTGAAACTTACCGCTCCCCCTGGAATAGTCAATTTTCGTATTTTTGTTAAATACCTTTAAAACTACATATACTAAAATGATAAAAATATATCTTATGTCCTCGCAACAAGACGGTCGGTTTGAAACCTTTTCGTCTCATAAATTTATAAGTGTACCAAATTACAACTTAATTGAACTGATAGACTCGGGGCAAATTGGTTATAAAAGACGGATTGACACACAAGTGATTCTAAAAAGGTTCCATTTAGTAACTCGGTGAAATGAAACCCTAAAAAGATACGATCTGTCGTAAAGTTTCTTTAGTGAGATAAAAATAAGCATGTAAATTTTTTCAAGTAAATGAAAATGCATTTCCTGGGTCTCTTCTTTACGCTAAGACTTCAGTGTGTTTATAGGCGCTGTAAATTTGCCCCAATGACTCCGGTATTGGTATCCAGACTGGTTTATGTGAATGCTTACCGCAGCATCCTCGCTTCTAAATTACAAACTGGTAGATTTTCCTAAATAGATTGCTTTAAATTTTCAACAGATTACGAGTTGGCTTTCGTTTATTTATTGATAAGGTAAAAATAAAGCAGTAGCCTAGTTTAAGCGTGCAGAAGAGTCGCGCCAGAATCTCTTGATCTTTCGATATTTGAGGTCTCACCGCCCCGGCCAAGGCCCCATCTGCTAGTGCACAAAATGCCTGAAGATTTGACACAAACTATGCCTTACACTAAAACTAAGTATATTGTTAAGTAGATTTTGTATACAGAGTTTTTTATATTATCTTTTAAACCATTTTTCCGAGGCAAAAATCCAATTAAAGCAAGGACATTGTTTAAAACAAGAGCTAAGTAAAAAACTCATAAAACGAAGCGGTGAACATCAGAAACGTTTTCGAACTCGACGCGGGCGAGCGGTTACAACTTTGCCTGTGACACTCGTTCAAGATCCGCACCCTGGATGTTCGAAGCGGAATTGATGCTACCTATCCTAACTATCCTAACTAATATTATAAATGCGAAAGAGAGTTTGTTTGTTTGTTACGCTTTCACGTTGTAACTACTGAACCGATCATCATGAAATTTTGCATATACGTTATCTGGGGTACGGAGAAGGACATAGGGTTCATTTTATCCCGGAAAAAAGGACTGTTCCCGAGGGATCGACATTGACGCGAGCCCCGGGCAAAAGTATACGACTTTGTTTGACTTTGCTTCATGCTTTTTAGTATTAAACAAAACTGTTTGAGTTAAACCGTACTAAACAGATATCTAGCGTAAGTTTTAAGTACCTGGGCGACCGAGCTTCGCTCGGTTATTACTATTTGTTGTAATAAGGTGGTGTTTAGATGATAATCTATATTTATGAGAAATATATATTGTTATCTCAAAAAAATTTTAAACTTGTCTAAAAACAATAAAAATAAAAAAAAATATATAAAATTGAACGTATAAAAAAATTGTGAGTCACCGAGCGGTATTCGAACCCGTAACTCGTTTCTTGCCGTGCGCGTCTTAAGCCACTGGACCAGACGGGCAGTGGCCAGCAGGACTAAATTAGCGACCATATTCTGTGTGAAAAGAAAAACGCATGAAAATTCGAAAACACGCGTTTTCCCAAACATAAGACTAATCAAGATAGATTGTTTTTGAAAACCCAAAACAAATTTTCAGCGAAATCGTTAGAGCCGTTTCCGAGATCATATAAATAAATTTATATACATATAAATATACAAGAATTGCTATAAAGGTATAAGATAATATTATCGCTTCCTGCTGTCTGTATGTCCCTATGTTTGCTTAGATCTTTAAAGCTAAGTGGTACTAACGGATTTTGATGCGGTTTTTTTTTCAGATGTTTATATGTTTTAACAGAAACTTTCTGCCACGTACAGTCAGGGACAGAGATACTTGACCAGGCCCTCTATCTTTATCTTGAATTTTCTCTTAAACTATAAGATATAGGTAGAGAGCCTGGTCAGGTATCTCTGTCCCTGACTGTACAACCGAACTGTGGAATTAATTTCCTGCGACGGTATTCCCGAATCGATACGACATTGAAACCTTCAAAAAACTAGTCTATGCTTTCTTAAAAGGCCGAAAACACTCTTGTCACACACCGGGTGTTCCCATCACGTGATCCGCTTGCTCATTTGCCGCCTTATTCATAAAAAAAGTATAATTTATCGTACCTGTACGATGCCGGGGAGGGTCGCTAGTTTATTATAAATATCAACTTAAAAAGATGAATTTGGGAATTGTGTTCGAACTCGACGAAGGCGAGCGGTTTACAAGTTTGCCTGTGACACTCCTTCGAAATCCGCACCCCGGATGTTCGAAGCGGAATTGTTTGTACCTACCTTTTTTTTTTACATGTGGAAAATGCATTATGCATACTGATCTGCTACGGGGATACAGAACAGTTATGCGGGACTCACACCCGCTAAAAACCACATGATTGCTCTCTTCACGCCATATTACCGGAATGGTGGGCACGGTGGAGCTACCACTACTCTAATAATTCATTTATCTTAAAAGTAATTCTTTCACACGTGGTTCTGTACGCGTTTATGCATTTAGGTTCCTCAGGCAAAATACATTTATTCCTAACATGTCCTTCTCCGTGCACCTGTCAAAAGGAAGGCGAAATTTAAGACGAACGGTTAGTGGTTAAAGCGTGCACTGTTTACAAACAGACAGACAGAGATACTTAAGTACATTAACCGTTCGTCGTTGGTAAAACTGCTGCACTCAATTATGAGATTAAAGTGTATGACATTGTAAATTATTACTAGATTACATATTTATCTCTCTCTCTCTCTCTTTCTCCTTATCATGCCGTGTTCACCCGTTGTTGGGTATGGGCCTCTTCATGGCTTTTCTACTTGACCTATGGCTTTTCATATTTATCTAATACGAACTTATTTTTGACCAAATACATGAATACCTAGATGGTTAGCGGAGATATGGCTCCGCCCCGGCTAATAGGGTCCCGTTTTCGCCCTATTGGGTACGGAACCCTAAAAAAGACTGGTTGAGAATATACAATACAACGCTTGCGAAATGGGCAAGAAAATGTTTGTCGGATTAATCCGAAGTTCGCGGTGAAAGCGTTAGTAAAAAATAAATAAAAAGGAACAAATGAATCTGTGTGATGTGTCCCTATTTATTTATTACATTCACATTTTAAAGTAAAAGTAGTTAGTAAATAGTATGGATTAGTATAATAGTATGGATATTTATATTTTATCCGATGTTGATTGAACTATGAATCATTTTTGGTGCTGCCTAGTATTTTTACAAGCTTTTATTTAGTTTCACCTGTCCCTGTGTAATGAATTCTAGCGAGTTAAATTTGGTCCACTTCCGTTACCGATTGAGCTGAAATTTAGCATGCATGTGTAAATTGTATGACAATACAATATTATAGAATCGTTGCGCTGGTTTGATGATGGAGTCGGAAGGTGGTTATAGGTACTCTTAAACAAAGCAAGGTACATCAATCGTGTTTAATTTGATTTGTCTTGGAAAGCAGTTTACAGTGTGGTTTATAATCAAAGCTTGTCACAAAAATGTAATTTTTGCAAACAAACTTGTTTCTTCTTGTTAATGGAAATGGGTAAAAATAAAGCGTTCCTTCCTTCGTGGCTCGTTGCGGCACTCAGGCCGTCGCGTCCCATCTTAGTACGTTTAGAAACTTAATTAAATCACTGAGTGACGTAGCCAACAGCACTCGATGCTATCGTCAAATTGTTCTACATTATTAACCCGCTCCGCTCCCTCTCAGTTTTCATGTTTGATTTCTTTCAGTTCTAGCGAAAAAGAGTTTTCGAATTCAATTTTCATTTAGTTTCGTAGATTGGAACTACCCATATCGAGATTACTTTTTCTAGAGCACACTGAGTTATGTTATTTTAGGCAAATATTTGTAGGTCTAAAATCTTAGTAGGTAAGGTATAATTTAGAACTACTTAGGTAATTATTTGCGATTCGTCTTAGAACTGAACATGGAGCCACCGTTCATGTCCGAAGTCCGAGACTTGTTCATCTTTTTAAGCCTGATTTACGTAATTGTTGAGTTTCGTGTCTCTATGACGCTCAATAGGACAAATGATCAAAATTGTCATGTGGGACAGCAGAGACACTTCGACTGTGCTGTAAACTGTGAGAGTGGTTGTTCGCAGTCAATCCTAATTCATATTAATAATGCGAAAGTTAATTTGTTTACTCACTTTTCATTTTTAGGGTTCCGTACCCAAAGGGTAAAAAACGGGACCCTATTAATTTCGCTCCGCTGTCCGTCTGTCTGTCAGTCCGTCTGTCACTAGCCTGTATCTCATGATCCGTGATAGCTAGACAGTTGAAATTTTCACAGATGATGTATTTCCGTTGCCGCTATAACAACAAATACTAAAAAATAAAATAAAATAAATATTTAAGGGGGCTCCCATACAACAAATGTGATTTTTTTGCTTGTTTTGCTCGATATTGATAACGGCAACAGATAGAGGTTTGAAATATTCACAGAATATTTAGTTATATATTCACTTTAAAAATAACGATACGGAACCCTTCGTGCGCGAGTCCGACTCGCACTTGGCCGGTATTTTTATATTTTTTAGAAATTTTGCATAGCCGACCATCGAGTACCATTAATTCCGAAAAAAAAACCAAAACAAAAGCGGAGCCGCAGGCGTAAGCTTGTAGTTTATTAAATCTTGTTATTTGGGTTTTAATAAATATTTAATTGAGATAAATTTCCAACATCATGCCAGCTGTAGGCAATGCAAAGTTTCAAACTACGATACCCTTTGGAACGTTAGTCATCATAATTAAAAGTTTTTCTAGACGCGTACGTAAAAATGAAATCTGTTTTATTTATAATTATTTTTGAAGCAATTAAGTTAGACGCCAATGTGAACAACGTTATAACAGACGATATTGAGGACGAAAAGAGCAACTTTTAGTCCCATGCTGGTCTGTGAGAAAAGTAAAAAACATAAAATCTGCCAGCTGCTTCTCTTCTCGCGCAGATCGTCACCTAAAAGCCGAACAAAAGAATCGGCGAAAATGCGAGGATTCATGTCAATAAGGCGATGCGGCGAGCAACCCATCAATATTTTGATTCCGTTTTCCACCTACACGCCCTCCAACATGCTAAATGTGGCCATGGGCCAGGCGAAGTTTAAACCCCGGACCTTTCGACCATTGAGCCAGTACCTTTTAAAATCACGATTACTTATTTTTTCCATTATTATTTTATTTAAATCAGAACACTTATACCCGAATACTCAAAGGTAGCTTAAATAGCTAATCTCTCCTTAACAGTTATCAATGCACAATCATGAATCATGATAGGAGAGCACAGACAAATAGTCTACTAAGGTGTGAACAGTAGGAAATGTCAGAAAAAAACTCACGTTCCAAATATCCAGATGACGATGCCGTTCCCTGTAAGAGACGTCACCATCAGCATGGTGTAGATGAGGGCGAGGACGTAGTGCCAGTACTTGCTGACGGCCGGGAAATTACGCCAGTGCTCGTGTACCAGGTCCTGGTGCTCCTCCGGGATGTTCCAACCCAGCATGTGGTCTACGACCTCCTTTGAAACCCTGTAAAATATTTGTATATTAATATCTTGGTTATTATAATAATAAATAATTATATTTTTAAATTGTTATAATTATTATTAGTATTATAAGTTAATTAGTATTATTTTAGTATAATTATATTGTACCTTATTTAAAATAAACATGTAGCTACTAATAATAATAATTATGTTTTTCCGTTGAACTGAAGCTAATTCTTTCAAATGAAGTAAAACCGATTTATATTTTTTCTTTTGTGATTGTATAATAATGACGAACGGTGCTTGTTCTTTTTTTGTAATTGGTCACAAATATAAAATCTTATAATAATACTTAAAATAACAGTAATAATTGAAACAATTAAAAACTAAAACTAACACTAACTATAACAAAAAATTAAACTATAAAGAGAAAGCCAACCTAACAGTAAAAACAAAAAACTTAAAGATAAAAAATGTCTTCACATGTGATTGCTAATTCTAATTTCTTTAAAATGCAATTTGATGAAAACTGTGGCCTTTGATTAATATCTGGTGGTTTTTGATTAATATACATAGGTATCGACTTATCCTGGGCATTTTTCTGTCCGGCAGTCATGATTAATTTTTTTATTAAAAGATTTGACCAAAACTTACATTTTCAAAGGAAAGGCCATAGGCCCAATTTCATAATCCGAATAGTTTTCCGCCATTTTGTGCGAGCGTTTTACAAAATGGCGCGTCCTATTTTTTTGTTCATTAACTATTGCATTGGTTAACTAAAGATCTTAAAAAACAACTGAGTTTAAATAAAAAAATCTACGTATGACGAAGTGAGTAGTCCGACATGTACTGTCGCTTCTCACTTGTGTCTCTAATTGACTGCGGAACACTTTTATATGCTTCGAAATAGTGCGTGCCCGTTAATTCTTTAATTCAATAAAATAGTAAAGCTTCTTATTTATTTGGTCAAGCGTGAATCTGATCGGTCATCAGTTCCCAACCTGTAAAACTGGTACACGCGTGTTTTTTTTTTATGATCAGTAGTTTTAAGGAATATTGCTGAATTCTAACACAGACATAAGTCTTGTTATCAAAACACAGCTGTATTGTTTAGGAGCCCTAAAACAACATGAGAATATTCCCGAATGTTGGCTTTGTATTCAGGAGCCTGTGTAATGTCGACGAGATTGGAACTACCCCGGGCTGACTCCTGTCACGAGGAATCTCCGCGTCATGACCGACAACGTGCCTGGAATGTATACCTATTATGGGTTAATTCGATGGATTCTCTATGGATCTACTCAGTTGATACATGTCTTACGTAAGTGTGTAAATTTATATTATTGGTCTGACAATGGTGTGTCGTTCTCTAGTCCTAATTACTCCTAATCTAGTAATTTAGTAGGTCTTATTTTACATGGATCGTATAGAAATGGAACCCTATTTTAGATTCAATGTAATATCCGACCATGCCGGTCTGGGATAAAAGTAAAAAATTAGAATGTGCCACCTGCTTCTCTTCCCGCGCATCGTAAATGCCAGTAAATGCCGTTCGAGGGATTGGGCTTAAATCTGCGGAATCATATCAATAGGTGATGCGGCTAGCAACCCATCACTATTTTGATTCCGTTTTCCATTTAACACTCTCCAACTTGCTAAATGTGGCAAATAGGTCTTATAGACCTAGGCTCGGTCTACCCCGCAAGGGAAAAAGACGTGATAGCATGTATGTATGTAAAATCCTACCAAGTTTTGATAGGTCGGTTGTTTTTATGTCTTTGTTGATTGTTTAGGTTACCTCCCTCCTCATCGACGCAAAGAGAATCCAGATATATCTAAATACCGGGAATATGGAATAGACGAGATAAGTGTTGCAGTTGTCTATTGGCAGCGGTGATCGCTTACCATCAGGTGACCCGCTTGCTCGTTTGCCGCCCTATGTCAAAAAGTACGAGGAACAATAGGGCACAATAATGTCGTTTTGCCCACGCTGCTCTATGGTGTCACGAGTTTGGATAGGCCGTTTATTTTTCCGTTTTCCTACATGCTAAACGTGGCTCCGTCTACCCAGTAAGGAAAAATACGTGACAGTGTACGCATGTATGTATGTTGACTGTTTAGCTTGTTTCCATCCTCATTTGAGTACGTTCCGAGCTAAAACATTACCTGTGTTGCTTCTGCTATTGTAATAGCACGTTAATACTTTCTGTCTCTCACTATCTCAGAATATTCTCTATATCTTTTTGTCACAGGATATACACTTAAAAAACTGTGACCTTACTTCGATTTGCGACGAGTATTTTAAGTTTTTTTTTGTATATTAGCCACTGCTAGGCAAAGGCCTAGTTTTTATTACTTTAATATATATATATAAAACAAATAAATATAATAAATTAAGAAATAAAATGCGGTATCAGATGGCAGAGCATAGATCGTACATAGACCTAGGTTCAGGTCCCGCCCGCATGGAATTTTTTCGCCATATTTTATTTCTTAGTTTATTAAGATTATATCAAAATAGCATTGTGAATGCAAAATAAAACACTTATAAAAATAAATATAAGATTAAAAAGTATGTCACGTAAGCGCTCCATCAGGAACAAACCATTGAGGCAAAGAGAATCCGTTAATTCGACTCTAAATGGCGGAAACGGGGGATGGGCCGAGATAATGCGAGGCATAAAGCCGGCTCTGTTCATACTGCTCTATGGTGTCGCGAGTGGATGGCTTTGATAGGACGTTTGTTTTCATGTTTTTGTTGATTATTTATCTCAATTTCCTCATTTAAGTTACATCCTACTAACGTGTCTACTGGTGTTCCTTCTGCTATTGCAAAAGCATGACTCTATTGTCTGCCTCTGCCTCAGAATACACGTATTCTCTGTATCTGTGAATAAAAAATGGGTGCTAATTATTCAGGCTTCTTTTTAATAGCATTATTCGCCTCTAAAAATGTAAGTTGCCTTCTAAATTACTAAGTCAGCCATAATTAACGAGCATCCAAATAATACTATCTTAGCCACTAGTTATCTTCTATGTAGCTAGCTCCGTGGCGCACCGGTCAACACGCCAGCCTGCGACAGAGAGTGCTCGGGTTTGATCCCCGGCCAGGTCAAGATGGAAAATGATCTTTTTCAGATTGACCTGGGTCTTGGATGTTTATCTATATACGAGTATATGTATCAGTTATAAAATACTAGCTGTTGCCCGCGGCTCCGCCCGCGTTGATGTCGTTCCCTTGGGAACAGTAGAAATGATATGATAAAAATTCCATACAAACACCTCCCCCTCTGCTTTTTCCCCTTAAGTGGGGAATTTAATACATTTCACCTGCATAGATCTTTAGCCCTTAAGTAGGGGATTTTGCCCATTTCACCTACATTTTTTTTATTGTAATGGGGAACTTATATACTTATTGTCATATTTCTAAGTCTAAAAATAAAAAAAAATCCATACAAACTTTACCCCACCTATTTTACCCCTTCAAGGGGAAATTTCGTCCATTTTAACTACACAGATCTTTTTAATTGTAATGTAAACATATATACTTATTTTTATACTTCTATGTCCAGAAATGAGAAAATTTCCATACAAACTTTACCCCCTATTTACCCCTTCAAGGGAGAATGTTGTCTGGTTCACCTAAACAGATCTTTTTTAATTTTAATTGAGAACTTGTGTACCTACTTTCAAACTTCTAAATGCAGAAAATAGAAAATTCCATATAAACTCACCCCCCTTGATTTTCTAAAAATCCTTTCTTAGTTCTCATTTACATCATAAAAAAAATTCCTGTGCCAAATTTCAAGTTTCTGGGCACAGTAGTTTCGGCTGTGCATTGATATATAGATAAAGAAATACAATGGCAGGTTTGCCTTTGGCCCGCGGCTCCGCCCGCGTATGTGTCGATTTCTCAGGCACAGTAGAATTACCCGGAATACATTATTAGTTCATGACATTCAATGAAACACCTTAATATTGAATTTAAATTGAATAACTTCAAAAACAGAAAGTTTCATACTAACTTTGCATCCCCGTTATACCCTTATTATGGGATTGTCCCCAACCCTATTAAGGGATGATTTTTGAGAAAAATATTTTACTCGTGTTCAATGCCTTTCAGTAAAGAACCTTCATGCTGAATTTCGTTCGACTAACTTCAAAAATGACAAAGTTTCATGCTTACTTTGCACCACTATTTTACCCCCTTAAGGGATGATTTTTGAGTAAAATATTTTACTCGTGTTTCATACCTTTCAGTAAAGAACCTTCATGCTGAATTTCATTCTAATAACTTTAAAAGCGACAAAGTTTCATACTAACTTTGCAACCCGTTTTACCCCCTTAGGAGATAATTTCCAAAAATCCTTTCTTAGTGCTCTCCTACGTTATAAAAGAAACCCCTGTGCAAAATTTCAAGTTCCTAGCCCTTATAGTTTAAGCCCTGCGTTGATATGTCAGTCAGTCAGCTTCTCCTTTTTTTTAGTATGGATTACTATGGATAGTATGGATAGGTATAATGCTGTCGTATAATGATGATGATTGACTTTGGATTTTAATTTTCTTATGTCACTTATTATTTTCTTTTATTTTTGCTATATTTGCAGGCAAACTCATACCTTGAGTTTATTCAAATGACGATAACTTTTTTTTTATTGGACCGATTTTGATGAAACAAATTTTAAATGTTTTGCTGAGTTAAAACAAAGTAATTGGTGAAAGTTTGAAGTAAATCGGTTCAGTATTTTCGGAGATAATCGTGATCATACATACAGACAGACAGACAGACAGACAAGAAATTCGAAAAAAAAATGTATGCTTTCTATTATTCTTTTTAAGTGTCCCTCTATCCATTTCAGTCAAAAATTCTTAATGTACAGACAAAATATTTTTACTGTTTTATTATATGTATAGATATAGATAGCATCATTGAACAAGTATACCATAAAACAAGTCTCGAACTTACTTTGGGGCAAGCTCAATCTGTGTGATTTGTCCGTACTCGTATATATTTATTTATATATATAGTAGCCGTGTGGTATCCGGCAGAGTAGAATAGGACCGCTCCAAGTCTTCCCGTGGATGTCGTAGAAGGCGACTTAGGAAATACAAGCTAAACAAAGCTTATAAACATCTAAGACACCTCTCCAACCCGTCTGGCCAGCGTGGAGAGTGTAGGCCAAGTCCTCTGGCTGCTCTGGCCAAGTATGGCCCTAGTAGTACAGAGAGAGTCGTGCTCCTGTAGTGGAGACTAAAAAGGACCTGATGATGATGATGATTTATTTATATACGAGTATTTATTTATTTATATTTATGTTAAAATATCAGCGGTGGTCACTTACCATCAGATAGCGCCTTGTCATAAAAAAAAATGAGTACACAAACAGAAAGATCCATACTGATAACAGTATGTCAAGACCACGGTTGTCATAAGGTCAGGGGCGCCAAGGGTCACGGGTTGTATCCTCAACTGCTTGATGGGTGTTTGCAGGTGCGGCCTCCCAAGCTGCTACTTCCTTTTCCCCATTCGTCCAAGTGAGTAGTATACTTCATTCATTCATTCATTTCGAGTAGGTGTCACGGTAAATCGACCATGCACACCCTGGTGTCAGAGTTCTTCGGAACCGCCTCTCGGCCTCTGACGTGGTTCCTTTAACGACTACCAGATGGCAGCCGGGACCACCGGCTTAACGTGCCTTCCGAAGCACGGAATCATCTTTATTATCAGACAATCAGGTGATTCAAGCCTGCAATGTCCTTACCAAACTGGAAACAACTAAACAAAGTATGCTTCCGGTGGGAATCGAACCCACGACCTCCGGGTCAACAGGCAAACGCCTTAACCACTGGACCACGGAGGCCGTTAAAGTAGTATACTAATACCCTACCCTTCCCAAATCCAACAAATATGTCTTTAATGGGCAGCAGCGTCGGAAGCACAAGAAGCCGAAGAAATGCGTTTGCTAACTGGCCTACCAGGCGTGGTGACTATGGCAATAGCTTTAGTCATTTAAATAATCATTAATGGCGTAATAATTCGACTCTAAGGAGACCCACACTACGTGGCAGTTCAGAGGGGGTGACAGTCTACAGTTAGTTACTAAATGGAGAGAGAGGGTTAAAAAGTTGTGAAAAGTGGATCACGCACGAATTATGGCTTAATGGCAGGAATAGAGAATGTGTCTAGATAATGCACGGCACAATAAAGTTGTCTATGGATTTCATGTTTTTGTTAATTATTTATCTGCTCTTTCTCATCTAAGCTCGTAATTACTTAAATCCTCAACTGTGGTGCTCCTTGTATTATACTGTAATATGTTAACGTTGTTTTTACGGCCAGCCGCCTGTTTGATGCCAAATTTTCTAGGTCGTTTTCGTGTTTTTGTTGATTGTTAATTGTAAGTTCAGGTGTGTTCCGCCAACTGTCTATCCGTAGGTTGCAGATATGGCATCGGGTACACGCGACCGGCCTTTCAAGCTGCTACTTGCTATCCCTCATTCATCCAAGTGATTAATACTTTCATTCCCTTCCCACAAATTCCCATCTTTTCCCTGCTTCCGATAAGCACAGGAAGCTAAAAACACCACAATCGCCAATCCGCCTGCCAAGCGTGGTGCGTATGGCACTATCCTCCCATGGAACAAAGAATCCTAGGGAGAAGCCTTTATCCAGCAGTGAACGAACACCTTTCGACTGAAATGATGATAAGGGATGTAATAGTAGCGGTAGGGGTTCGACACTGACAGGAACCCATCTCGTAATAATTCCATAAAATCTAGTGTTTTACTTGATTTTATGGAATAGGCTAGTTTCCTGGGTCGTAATAATAATATAACAATTAGTCCGTCAGTTAGATAATCAAGAAATATTGGACACGTATTTTTTATTTTGTCAAATAAACAATAAATAATAAAGATAAAGCGCATCAAAGTTCAGGAGTGGGGGCTCGTGACGTCAAAGTTTGCTAAAAATTGTAGCAAACTATGACGTCACACGGAACTTCAAAGGGCCATATCTTTATCATTTTTTGTTTAATCGACAAAAGAAAAAAATACGTGTCCAATATTTTTTGATTGTCTAATTGACGGACTAATTATATTTTTTTAGGAAACTATCCTATTATACTATCAATCTTAAATACTTATCGTTATCATATTCTCAAGTTACCCGAACTTTTTACATTAAAAGCAAATAAATAACTATACCCAATTATGGGAAAAATTCTGTGGAGCAGCTAAAGTTTTCATCATATTGAAAAATTAAATATCTTTATTGATAACTTTGCTAGTATTCTTAGGCTCAGAAATAAAATTCTCAAACGAGTTATCCAGAAGCCTCTTTGGTAAACGATGAGAAGGCGTTTTAAAGTAAAAAGATATATTTACAGATTTTCAGCGGATATTTTTTATATAATTCTGTATCCCAAAGACGCTAAAAAATTGTTTATACAAATAAAAGAACAAAGGTCAGTGGTAACACTTTAGTTGTAAAATGGAGTCTACTTCATCGTACGAGTATGTATGTGTTTATTACGTGTGATGCGTCACCGACTGCATGTGTGTGGTGTAACCGCATGCACGTGACTGGTATAACCGCATTTTGGCAGTGGCGTACTCCAAAATCAATTAGTTCTTGGCACCGGATATCAATAACATACAGGACAATGTAACTTCCATGTTGCACTGGGAGAAAAGAAAAAAAACATAGCACATACCAGTAGCTTCCCTTCCCGTGCAGATCGTAAAAGCCGATAGAGGGCACGGGCTAAAATTTAAGGAATCATATTAGTAGGCGATGTGGCTAGCAACCCTTTATTATTTTGATACAGTTTTCCACCTACACGCCCATCACCATGCTATACGTGGCTTTTAAGTCTTATAGACCTAGGCTTTGTCTACCCCGCAAGGGTATATATCTATGTACAATTTAACACCTTTAAGCTTTATGCAGTAGACAGAGCTTAAGTGGTAGGAACCTAAAAAATAAACATATTTTAGATAAACGTGTAACTTCTAAAGAATCTTGAATCTAGGGCTACGTTTAGCAAGATGGCGGGCTTAAAGACGTAGATTTTATAGAAACAAATAAATATCAGGGTTTGGAATAAAAATAGTGAGAGGTGACTGGCTTGTCGCATACAAGTATTAATAAAAATATCAAAATGTGCTCATTTGCAAATTCAAATTTTAGGTCTTGAGCGGCAGAAGGTTTTGAAAAGATTATCAATATCTTTGAATATTTAATTGTCACCCTTACTTTTGAGGAAATAAAGAAGCTTCATCACATTCTATGTAATATACATTATTTCCTCCCGAGCAACCGTGACGATTTGAAACGTAGTATTTAATTTAAATCACTTAATACGGTTTCATCGCGTTTATTACATTATTCTTAACACCTAACATTACAACCATTACGTCATTGGTACTTATTTATTAAGCAATGGAATTTTGTGTCGCTGGAATTTAACCCGCCTCTTGGTATCTCATTCTGTCGAAGAAAATGGAAGCCTGTAAAAAATATCAATAATTTCAGCCCGTAGGCGTTTTTTCAGGAATAATGTCACAAATATTTTCGAGAAGTAATTTTACTCGAGTATTTTGAATATTATCCTTCTTTTCTAAAAAATATATCACATTTTTTATCACTTTCGTGTCGTATTTTTTGAAATAAGTAACTCATTTATTTCAGTAGGTTTCTTTTTATTCATTAGGAGCATTCAGGAAAGGAGATTTTTTTAATTACATTAAGTTCCTACACATCCCATGTTGAAAATAATAATTTTGCTGTCTTCTCACACGACAAGTGCTGAAGACATCGTAGGCATGGCGGAAATGCTGGTGGCCTACAATGCTATGCTCAATGCCAGCTCCGTGGCGCAGTGGTTAACACGCCAGCCTGCGACACGGAGTGCCCGGGTTCGATCCCCGGCCAGGTCAAGATGGAAAATGATCTTTTTCAGATTGGCCTGGGTCTTGGATGTTTATCTATATATGTATTTGTTATAAAATATAGTATCGTTGAGTTAGTATCCCATAACACAAGTCTCGAACTTACTATGGGGCTAGCTCAATCTGTGTGATTTGTCCGTAAAAAAAAAAAGACGAAATAATTCGAATGTCCATTTTGTGCTTTCGTTGGTTTCTTTTCGGACTGCCATCCTTGACCACTACGTCTATCTGAGACAACATTGATCAAGGTTCAAAATTCCAGCTTCGAGGACGTGGTCTTTCGACATATTTGGCTCAGTTGGACAGCGTTCGGCTCCGTCAGATTCTTCTCGACCAAAATACCTGGCTGCCTCTTCAGGCAGCCAGGTATTTTGACAGACAAAAAGTGTTCAATCAGCGTGTGTTACCAGTGATGACAGACGGGTTCGTAACGTGGTCTCATAAGGAAGCTTAAAGTGTCTAAAATAGAGGGCTATACTCGGTGTATCTTTGCAAGATAAAATCAGAAAAGAGAATATTCGTAGTAGGACAATGGTTACCGACATAGTTCAGCGGATTACGCTCCCCTAGTAATAGAGAGGCACAATTCAAAAAACATATTTTTTGGGAATAGCGCGATTAAGATTTAGTTAATCTGATTTTCTTCTAAAATTCTCTTTAACTTACTAATTTTATAGGCTAGAGTTTTGAAATTTTGTACACATTATCTCAGGTACGAATAGTACAATATAGTTTATAATTTTTTTAAATATAATTAAGTTTAAGCATTAAATAACAAGTTCAAAATAAGCTTTAGATTTAGCCTTACTTAAGTAAGGCCTTTATTATACAAAAAATATATATTTATGTTAAGGCAGTTTTCGAATTAGGCCCCTTTATGATAATAAATGCCTACATTTTAAGGTACTATTTCAAAATAGGACCTTACTGCTCGTAGACCCTAACGCGAATTAAGTTAAAGTGCCATAAAATCTCAGAATAAAATAATGAAATAAATTAAAATCTTATTGAAAAAAAAATAATTAAATCAATTTAAGACATTACTAAGGTGGACATAATGTAGTTAGGAACTTCTTAGATTTTACAATCTGAAAATAACTATATAGTAAAATCAATGATTACGAAACATAAACTTTTCAAACAATAACTTCTCTAACTGAACACTATTTTTATGTAATTTTAAAATTAAAAAATTTGAGACTTCCATCTTTTTCATTTATTGATTTATCTCAATGTAGAACAAAATTGATTTTCTTCTTTATATAATACTAATGTATATAATATTTTTCATTAATTAAATTATTGTTTGGTTACTACTAATACAAAACTTTACGAATCTTCAACAATTAAAAATCACGGTAATACTTTTTAAGTATACACAAAAAAACTAGGATACATTTATACAAAATTGACAAAAGTTACAATAACATAGCTTTAAAATAAGTGGCATAGAATGGATCAATTCATCATTACAGCCATAAGAAGTCCACAACTGGACATAGGCCTCTCCCAAGGATTCTTGGTTCCATGGAAGGATATTGCCATACTCACCACGCTTGGCAAGCGGGTTGGCGAGCGCAGTATCTTTGGCTTCCTGTGCTTCAGAAACTGCTGCCCATCGAAAGCAATTTCAAGCTGGGGGAGGATAAGGATTTGTTGGATTTAGGGAAGGTATTGGGATACTACTCGCTCGAATGATTGGGAAAAAGTAATAAGCAGCTCGGGAAGCGTACCCGATGCCATACCTGCAACTACCGGACAAGCAGTTAAGGGCGACACCCCCGCCCAGATGGGTCAGTTAATCTTTTGGAAATTAGTTCTTGCAAATCCTTCTGTTTACATAAACTCAATTCGAATGGTGCTGTATAAGCCTCTGGGTTCAGATTAAAGCTTCTAACATCTTTTTGCTTTATTTCTTAATTTTTTTTTCGTATTCATTTCTGTACGATCATTTATGAAGTACAATGTCTTACAAGAATATGAGTTTTCTTTAAGTTCGCAACTACGGGACGAGGAACTGCTGCAAGAAGAACTACTTCTGCTGTTAATTGTAGACGAGGAACTGGGACTACCGAAAGAATACCTTGATCGTATAGGTGCAGTTGCATTAGTTAAGGTGGTGTCAGTTACGGAAACATTGAGTGTAGTCTCACAGGTCATTTCAATATTTCTAGATATTTTGTTGTCATTTTTTCACTAATTACACGAAGGAATATTCTCCTTTTCAATAATATATTCAGTTAACATCTAAAAATATAAACAACCTTTTCGAGCGATTCGAAGCGATTAGCTATTAAACGCACCAGGGTGTGCACGGTCGATTGAGCGTGACACCTACTCGAAATGATGATGATGAGTGGATTATCTATTAAAAGTACTTATAAGATATATTAAGGTAATAGTTTGCTAAACAGAATGAACTATAACCCTGCAGTAGAGCTCATGGTCAACCACGACTATTATTCATCGGCAGCAGACAGCAGGAGCATGGAGGCGCAGTGAGTTATAGCGTTATTACTCTCTCAACTGAAGAGAGGATGCAAGAAATGGGTCAACCGGCATGGTGGTAGTGTTATGGAAGTAAATCAGTATTGTTTATAATGTAATAAGTTGGACAAGCGACGGTGGCGATAATATTCACCGTTGGTTTTCGGTGTTAAGTTATTCCAAACAAAATTAGGAACAGCTGATGGAACCTGACACTTGAACCAACGTCTAATTAATTAAATTTACCCTATACATAATTATGCGGATAAAGAAAGTACAACACTAGAAATATATTTAAGTAAATATGTGATATTGTATAAGCATTAATTCAATTACGAGTAGCGAAGTTTTTGTTATGATTTCAAAATACTTTTTTCATTTTGATCCGTTTGTATCTCCAAACATCTCTTAAGAATCAAGAATCAAGTATTAAAAGATCTAAAGCAATTATAAAGATAAAACGTAAAAAAAGACTCAAACCCACTACTACATAAACGAACACAGTTTTACCTTTAACGGCAGAATGGTGAAAAAACTGTGGGAAAAATTATAAATATATAATTTCGTATTCTACATACCTTTCATTTGAAACCAACAATGTTGCATTTAAAAAAAAAAACATTTTATATTTAGTGCCACAGAAACTATTACTCGTATCACTTGACGATTATAGCGATATTTATCAAATTATTTTTTGTAGTTTTAGAGTTTTTTATATTTTTAGGTTAGGTATATATTTATATGGGCCATAATTGTTTATTTTATGTAAACTTTTATTTTGTTGCCTGAAATAAATAATAAATTTATATCACATCTTACATAAATACAGAGCATCCAAATTCATAATACACCTTTTGGCTTCGCAGTAGTTGGCTATAAAGTACTTAACTAGGCAAACTTGTACAGTTAAATAATAGTTCTTTGTTACCCCATTTATTTTGTACGAGTGCACAATGGTGCCCGCGAACTGCAATTACTTAGGCTGCGAGCATTATCCTTACTAATATTATAAATGCGAAAGTGAGTTTGTTTGTTTGTTTGTTTCGCTTTCACGCCGTAACTACTGAACCGATCATCATGAAATTTTGCATACAAGTTCTCTGGAGTGCTGAGAAGGACATAGGCTACCTTTTATCCCGGGAAAAAGTACTATTCCCGAGGGATCGACATTGACGCGGGCGGAGCCGCGGGCGAAAGCTAGTTATTAATATTAATTAAAGTTTTTATATTTTACTGCATTTTTCATTACTTTTGCTTCTTTGCTGCTTGTGTAATATACCTGGAGGGTCTTTTGAGAATCATTTAAAGACAATGTAAGACAGATTAAATAAGTTTTTACAACCTTTTATATTAACTAATATTTTTGGGGTGGAATTTTGCAAATAAACATCGAAGCAGATATTTTCCTCCGTCCATTAAGTTTTTTACTTTTAATTTATTTGGAACGAACTAATACGACTTTATCACGTAACAGTGTTGTATTTGTGTTCTTAAAGACGATTGTAAATTTGATTTGATTGTTTTTTTTATTTAGGTACATAGAGTAGGTAATAAAATATAAAAAAATATTTCAATTAAGATGCAGAGTTAAAGAAAAGGAGTTCTTGGCGGGAATTTCGGCGGACTGCACGGCTTTCGTTTTAGATTGTTTTGAGATTTTGCAAATTGTTTCAAGTGGACTTTATAATGTGAAATCGGTGTAATTTGGTGTTATAAATACCCATGTTTATGAACAAAGTGTGGAGTAACTAAAATAAATTGTCATAGTGCGGCTGTAGTGAGATTTACTTAGCGGGCTGGTGTTTGCTCGACCCGTTGCGTCGTTTATGATAAAGCCAGTGGCTTCGTGGGAATTGTCGCCAGGGGCTTCATCGAAATCAGCGAAATGAATTACACCATCATCTCGTTGATACACAAGCAAGAATAACTCGAAAAATAACTAGACACTGGCTAAAATAAGCTTCTGAATGAAGTGTGAGGGTCAAATAGAAGAAAAGAAAAAAGAAAGAAGTTTAAGAAAAAGAGTTTGTTTGACATCACTCCTTTTTTAGTCTGTAGAGACAGGATAAAAAAAATATTTTTAAATCATAGAGATTTTTTTTTAATAAAGCATTGTACCCTGTTCTTCCAGTAGGACTTTAGATCTTATCTGTTGTCATTCATATTCCTACAAGTATCAATCTTTTTATAATATATCTGTATTTGTTTGAGCCACGTAACAGCAAGAGAAAAAGGGTTTTATCTATGATAATATTTCTTACGCTTCTTTTTATAAAAGTTTTAGATAAGCCACTTATCCAACGAATAAATTCGTAAATTTAGAAAATACTTGAAAAATCATATGTATTTTCCCTAACACTTATCAATGTTTGCTGTAAAACGGGTTTATTGTAGGCGACGATTTTATTGACCTTGAGCATTTTAAGCATATGAGCATATGATCTGTTTTCAAAGTTTTTCATAAAATTGGAATATCGTCATCAAATTTTTCGTCGAATCGTCTTAGAACGAAAGTGAGAAGAGACCTAAATACACTTCAGATATTGATTCTTACCTTGGCATTTGGCATTATTCTTACATTGGCAACTTGACAGTTATTTCCGATATCTTAATGATTGCCCTACTTCCACTACTGTTACGTTCAGTAGTTTGTAGTTTCTTACAGACTAAGCATTAATTCCATCCTTTGATATTTATAAAGGTGCACATTAAGTTATTATTAAAAGCCGAGTTCCCAATAAAGATTTTTGCTGTCCTTGATCAGGCCTGTCTCACTCCCAGTGTTGGTATCGAAAACACCTACGGGCGGCGACCACTTCAAAGCGGTAAACCGGGTGAATCCAGTAGGAATGACGCGCATTTGGTCACATATGTTCAACGACTTCGTCGGATTATGAATCGTTTGTTTAGAGTTATAGGAATTAAATTAGCTTGTAATGGATACTGTGTATCTAAATGAAAAGGTGCTGCGTTCTGACGCGAGCTATTTTACACCGTATCGCTAACTACATTGAGTTGATATCTATTTAAATACCTTTGCAGAGTGAGACTCTGTACGTATGTACTAGTACTTATTCTCTGTCTTAATACAGGCTTGCCAAACACAACCTTAGAAATAATGTTTGGTACCTAGTGTTTACTGTCCGACATTTCTTATTTTATAATTTGAGTTCGACCAACTATTTAATTAAGGATATTCTAGCCTCAAAGGTAATAAATGTATAGTGCATTAAACATCGTTTCATAGCCCCTAGGTATTATACAACTCGTAAACTTCGAGGCACAACGAACTTCCTCGGGCGCGTTCAACCTATCTCCAGAACTTGCTTTCAATTAAGTGTCAAACGGGAGCCTCTGCTATACATAATAAATGCTATTAAACAAAGACATACTCTTGTATACGAACTGTGGACTTGTATACATAAGTCGTTTTCAAAACTTATCGTATAATCCGTAGAATACATAAACAGTTTTTGAATTCTTTCCTCTGCATATATAAATAAGAGTTAAGAAGTAGTCTATATCAAAGCGAAGTTGAATCATATAAATTGATTAACAATAAGTGCCTATTCGCTGGTTTAGCCTAAGAAATCTTCTCAGTACAAAACTATTACGTATAATGGAGTATATGACGCTCGCTTACATATAATAGTCAAATCACCCTTTCAAAGCGCAAAAGACTCTTGAGCTATGACATTATTTGGTCCCAGCAGTACACCATCTCATTTTACCTTATATGTTGCATACAAACATTTCAGGCTTCGATATAGATGGTAAGCCCGGCCTCCCAAACTGCTACTTGCTTTTCCATCATTCACCTGAGTGAGTAGTATCCCAATACCTTCATTCTCTTCCCAAATCTACCAAATTCATGAAAATCATGAAGCCAAAGAAACTGTGCTCGCTAATCGCCTGCCAAGTTTGTTGTCTATGGCAATATCCACGAAGAATCATTGGGAAAAGATTTTTTGTCCAACAGTAGACTTACGGCTGGAATTAGGATGATAATTCGGCTACATCAGTGCCCAATCCTATTATAAATGTGCCCTCATCATTATCATCATCATTACAGCTGCAAAAAGTCCACTGGTGGCCAAGGGCCTCTCCCAAGGATTCTTTGTTCCATGGGAGGATATTGCCATACTCACCACGTTTGGCGCCTGCTAATTTTGGCGGGTTGGTGAGCGCAGTTTCTTTAGCTTCTTATGCTACCAACGCTGCTGCCAATTGGAAGCATTTTTAAGCTGGGTAGGGATTGGATATTGCTGGATTTGAGAAGGGATGAAGGTATTGTGATACTGCCCACTCGGATGAATAAGAGAAAAGCAAGTAGCAGTTTGGGAGGCCGGGCGCGCGTACCCGATGCCATAGATTGACTAGCTCCGTGGCGCAGCGGTCAACACGCCAGCCTGCGACACGGAGTGACCGGGTTCGATCCCCGGCCAGGTCAATATGCAAAATGATCTTTCTCAGATTGGCCTAGGTCTTGGATGTGTATCTATATATGTATTTGTTATAAAATATAGTATCGTTGAGTTAGTATCCCATAACTCAAGTCTCGAACTTACTTTGGGGCTAGCTCAATCTGTGTGATTTGTCCGTATATATATGTCCGTATATATATATATATATACCTGCAATGCAACCACCGTACAGGCAGTTGAGGATGACACCCCTGACCACTGTGAAATACAAATTTCACTAAATTAAGCGGCGATCTACCTGAACAGAAATACTCAATAGGGCTGTTTGATTTCAGTCACCACTATTGGAGGATTCCTAAATTTGGAAGCGCAGCGGAACTTCCTTAACTGTCTCGGAAACTTGCTTTCAATTAAGTGTCAAACCGCAGTGTGCTATAAATACATGATATTAAACAAAGGCACACAGGTACCTGTGGTCTACTTACGTAGCCCATGGTACATTGTCGTACGCGGGGTCTTGACCTATTTAAATAGGAACGTTCTAGACTTGCCTCAAAATTCAGTAGGTATATATGTATTTTTAACAAACGTTCCTATTCCTTCATATGTACTTTGAGCTAGTGTGTTCAGTGTCAGTATTTTATTAATTCTGATTTTCTTAACTGGGCTTTTTCAACCGACTTTAAATAAGGAGGTCTCAATTTAACTTCTTTTGTATATTTGTTAGGCTATAATCCATTATTAATTGAAGATTATGTGAAAACTCTTTTTTATTTAGTAGGGTATACCTACTTCCGAATTGGTTCCATTTGAATTCAATCACAATTCAATAATTTGGCTGAAGTCGGGTTTTTCATCTGATACATTATCAATAAATAAATCTTTCATTTTATTTTACCTGTCCCGCTGTATGTCGGTAATCAAATATATTCGTTGCAAGATTAATTCGATAAAAAGAAAATTATTAAATCACATTTTCAAAAGACTTTTTTTTTAAATTTTATTGTGATTCCGTCATGTGATGTCATGTCATGATGTTATTGCGCTGATCCGATGCTGGAAAACTCAACGCTATTAGCACACTACCTACATAATTAATTGATGTTAAAAATATTTTTGTTAAATTTTGACTTGACGTAGGTTATGAAACTTAAAATTGACTAGAATCTTGACTAGAATCCATTGATTATTGTTTGTCTGGAGATTATTAACACAGAATTAATATTAGAACTATATATTTAGCTTTCGCCCACGGGTCTGCCCGTCTATGTACCCTATGTCCTTCTCCGTACCCCAGATAACGTGTCTGCTAAGCGTGAAAGCGTAACAACAAACAAACAAAGTCACTTTCGCATTTATAAAATTAGTTAAGATTAGGATTATGCGAAAGCAGCTAAATTTGTACACTTTCTTTCGAGATCAATAGAACACTATGTTAGTTATGACAAGCTCAGTGGCGCAATGGTTAACACGCCAGCCTGCGACACAAGGGTTCGATCCCCGGTCAGGTCAAGATGGAAAATGATCTTTTTCAGATTGGCCTGGGTCTTATATGCTGGTTTATCTATATATGTATTTGTTATAAAATATAGTATCGTTGAGTTAGCATCCCATAACACAAGTTTTGAGCTTACTTTGGGGCTAGCTCAATCTGTGTGATTTGTCCGTATATACTTATTTATTCATTATTATTATTAGTAGAATAATGTAATGTTTTCCTTTCATTCTAGAGATCTGGGAGGGAAAAAAAATGCAGAATGTAGAAACCGGCCGAGGCGATAGACGATGCGGCTAGCAACCCATCACTATTTTGTTTCCGTTCTCCATCTATACGCACCAAAGACTACGTTCAGAGTGTACGTGGCCTTTAGTTCTTGTGGCCTTGGGCTCTGTCTACCCCGAAAGCGATAAATAGGTACGTGATAATATGTATGTATATGATTTTTCAAAGGAATTCGAGAACCTTCCTTCATCGGCCATGCTTTAGATATGATTTGTCTAACAAAGCAGCAGTACTAGTCTTCGCCCGTAATATTAAAGAAAAGGATGGTAAATCATTGTATGAAAACGCGCTCCATTTACAAATTGCTATGAGCTCAATGAGAACTTACAAGAATTCGTGCGGTTGTATAAATTTGAATAAACGCCGCTTCCCGGGTGCAGCATCGGCATAAAACAATGAGAGTGGAGAAGTAGCGCTTTCATAGGTCGAGGTCTTCAGAAGAACAGCCTTTGAGATTAAATTTAGACCTGATTTAAAAAAAAGAAATGGTTGTCTGTAAAGTTACGTGTAATAATTTTACGTGATAATAGTGGAAGAGAGATATAACTATAATAAAATACCTGGGATCTGTCCTTAGCGCATCCGAGGACATCGACAGGGACATCAAAGCTCGCACAACGGCGGCGTGGGCAAAGTGGCGTGAGGTGATTGGTGTCATTTGTGACCCAAAAATGCCGGTAAGATTGAAGGGACAGATCTATAAATCCATCATCAGACCTGTCCTTTTATATGGAAGTGAAGCGTGGCCTGTACTTGAGCGGCAAAATGCTGCGCTGGATGTGTGGTGTTTCGCGGCAAGATCGCGTGAGAAACTCCCGCATTCGCGGCAGTCTCCATGTCCGGGACATAGCGGACAAGCTACAAGAGAACCGCCTACGCTGGTACGGTCACGTTTTGCGAAAACCGGCAAATTATATAGGGAAAAAATGTCTGGCTATGCCGCCTCGGCCGGGCCCCGGCAGAAGGGGGAAACCCAGGAAGTGCTGGCTGGATGTCGTTGGGGAGGACATACGAGCCAATGGTCTCACAATTAAGGATGCCGAAGACCGTGCGAAGTGGAGAAGAAAGAGCCGGAAAGCGGACCCTGGGCTCCAACGCACTTCAGCTGAGGCTGCAACCGGGAACACGCTCATATGAGAGAGATAGAGTGGAAGAGAGATATATGCGTTACAAATAGTCACAATCACAAGCCACTTAGGCCGATCGTGCTCTCTATCGCTTGTTCCGAGCGTGTTCACTCGGAACGTGACACCTTTACGAGCAGCCAGCGTTAATCGATTTATAACACGTTATCACGTCAAAATGTAACCATCTTTGAATATAAGCATATTCGGTTTATTTGTCTATGGTCAAGTCAAGTCTGTTCAGCATTAAGGAAATCTTCATCATCAAATCTATTTAATGACTGTATCATAATAAAAACTAATCATTCAATTTACAAATGAACACTTAGTGGTAACTCCTTTAAAATTCGGTTGCTTTGCTAGTTATAAAGCTTAAAACTTTATTTATGTGTGTTGTCAGCTTCTTTTTTCAAACAAAACTTACCATTGGAGAGAACAACTTGAAATAATTGTAGGTACCTATTTTGAATACAGCGCCTGATATTGACTTCACTCGAACACTTTCAAATGTACCTACTTGTACCTCTATAATCGGTATGTACGAGTCTGGAGCCTTGAGAAAGGCCTGTTATTGCAAGCATAGAAAACACATGTCATTTATAAATCTGTAACTTCTCTTCTCAAAAGCATCCGTTTCATGTTATGCACGAGATAATCGCATGCTATACCTCTTAATACTTATTCGTAGCTACACCTATTTTTAAATTTTGCGTCAATTCGTATCAAAATAAATCAGACAAGAGCTGTCTATCTGTAATTTAAGTAGTTTTATCTTTGTTCCTCGGTTTTATTCGGTCACTCTGCATTTTTCCTTTACTTAGGGGATTCATACACGGTCGATCCCCACTCGATTGTTTGTGAGGGGCCTTAATTTACATTTTATTGGAAATTGTGTTGTCTGTTTTTGCACTTTTTGCTAAACGACATTAGTACGTGACCCTTTGTGATAAGTAAATATCTTTTAAAACATCTTAAATCTTAACCATACTAATCCATATCTATATCTTATCTATTGAAAATGTGATTTAAGTATTATAACGTAATTGAATATCTATACTAATATTATAAATGCAAAAGTAACTCCGTCTATCTGTATAAAATATAGTTTTGGTGGACATCTGTCATCAAAAACAGCTAAAAGGTATTCAGAGTTTTCTTCCGAGGAGTGCTAAAACTTCTGGCTTTTAGACGTAATAACGTCTTTTAAATAGATTAACGCCGGCTGCACGCACGAAAATCTGTCACGTTCCGCGTGCAAGCGAAAGCGCGGAACAAACAATAGTGAGGCACGATCGGCCTAAGCGTTCGGTTTGTAACACATATATCGTTATCTTGTAAAATTATCGTCCGCAAACCGACTTTGCAGACAACCAATTTTTTTTAACAACTTAATTAAAACATAACACTTACTAAAAACTAGAACTATGTAAAACTGAAACAAATATACAGCAAAAAAATATCTAAATAAAAAATGTCACGCCCGGTCTTTGCTTTGGGGAAGGGTGCCCAAAAGGCTGGCCGCATTACCATGTTGGATAGCAATACTAATGCATTGTGCAAACAAATTGCCAGCCCTATTTTTTACCTACAAGTAAGCTCAGCGTAAAATTATACAAAAGGTTTTCAAATAATTATATTTCGTATTCCAAAACCATTGATCGTGTAAGAAAGCCCTGCAGAGCATCGAGACACCCCTTTGGAGGATGCCTTCGATCAATTATAATGGTAGATACACGATTCGCGCTCGAAAAGTGGCACCGGCAAAACAGCGCACTAATCGAGTTTCGGAGATGTTTTGTTCGCAGTTTCATTAAACTGCTCTAGCTCACACGTCTCGCGATGACAAAAAACAGTGAAAAGGTTTTGCAACTACGCATCAAAAGTATAAAAAGAAATTGATGGAGTTATATTTTCAGTATGTACCGTTTTTGTCGTTGTTTTTAAGTATGCATGATGTTTTGATTTGGGGACATTATTAAGGGTTCATTTTGTATGAGACTGTGTATCTACCATTATATTTGATCGAAGGAGGATGCATATGAATTTCGCTCTCCCCCATTTTGTTAGCGAGAATTTGTTTCGAGTACTTTTTCTTAGAATAAACGGAACCGGAAATAAGGACAATGAGCATCATTCCTCTTTTGGTATTATGCGGCACAAAATATATCGTGCAACGACCTTTGTAGATATAAATTGTTAGTTCTTTATTTCTAAGTGTAGCGTTAGTCTTCGAGACAAATGTTGCTTTTAAGATGTATTTGTTTCATTTCATCGCATTTTTGAATAATATATTTATTAATATATTATGGAGAAACCGCACAGATTGAGCAAGCCTTACTGTAATTTGTGTATTTGTATCATGCATAGATTTAAAAAAAAATGATTGCGTCTCTCAAAAATAAGAATACATTTCTTTACAACAGTATGTTTTAATTTGCTAAAAGTAAAAACAATTTGCTAAAAGTGTCATTTAGGTGAAATAGTCTCAAGGTTTATACTTCAAATGACACTCAAAAAAATATTTTTATTACGGTTATAAGCATTCACAATGCTGTACCGACTTATTCTTTTAAAATAAAGAATAATATAGGTATTGTGTAATTGTGTATAAAGACGACTTGGTATTTGTGCGACCAGTGCTTTACTAATTAAGCTACCGCGCTTAGATTCTACTCGTCGAATATCTCTACTACATCCCATTCCCATTATAGGTACGCATGAATGCTTGCGTCACCTAACACACTAACAAGTAAGGTACCTATTTAATTTAACAAACAATAAATGAGGTAGCAATGAAGTTTAAAAAAATGAATATGATAACCATTCAATATATTTTGTTGAAATATTGTATGGTTTATTTCTATATATCATATATCGTTCAGGATAGACGCGCAGTAGCTTAAATGGTAAACCCCTGGCCGTACAAAGTCTAACACGCTGGTTCCAATCCTGCCCGCGTGAAATTATAAATATTCTCCATGTAAGTCAGCTATATTTTGAAATTTTAATTTAACGTAAATTACGTGGAGCGAAACATTTAAAACGCACTATGAATTCCTCTATTATTACAAATGCGAGTCTCACGCTAATATAACGGATAATTTTCTCCGTCTCCTGCCATTAACCGTAAGAGGGTTATTTGAATATATTACGCGGTGTTCGCGGTTGATGCGAGGTCGCATTAGGCTGCCGGCTGACGAACTATTCCAGTTTTAACAAATAGCTAGCAAGAAAACTGGTCGAAACGGCTCTGAGGACAGAAACTAACTTGAATAGTGTTGTACTCGTAATGAGTCTCGTTTCAAGACTCCGCAAGAGGCTTGTTACCTAAAAATATACCATTTGAAGTAAATAGTCGGTCTTATAGTTTATCGAAAAGTATTAGATACGTATTTTTTTAGATGACGCAACAGGCCGAAATAACGTGTACCGGTCAGTGACGTAACGCGAAATTTTAACAGGCAGACTGGACATTTTAACGGGAAGACTGGACATTTCCACTGCTAGATTGCAAGTTTAGTGACAAGGACTAGAGATTCTCACCATTACCGCTTGCTGTAGATATGAGTTGGCATTGCTGCCGACTGACAAACTATACTAATCCAGTATTAAGAAATCGCTAGATACAAGCGGGAAGAGAATTAGACAGTGACTTATGGTGATATTAAAAAGGACTCAAAAGCTTAGGTCATATTTTAATTTTCAAGTACTTGTGAAGCTCAAAGCGATGTAGAATTTTGTAGACCTAAGTATAGTTTATAAGTCATATCGTTCAAGATTTAAGAAAATATAATTTTGGATCAAATTCAAATAAATGGGTTCGAACTCGAAGACTCGATTTCCTCCTACTCTAATACTGAGCAGTGCTCAAACTTATAATGACATTTAGATATCCCTGTCAGGGCGCGCGGGGTCGCCACCGCCTCAAAATTATCGCCGAATATTTCTGGATTTCCAACCATTTGACATGTAATTTACTCCGCTCCGTCTTCGAATGATTCAAGGGTGTTATTGTCTGACGATTTAATGTTATTAGGAGTTCTCGCCCATTTTCCTTTGGTTAGATTGAAAGCGAACGTCATTAGAGTGGATATTTAATTTGAATGTTTTACCGATAAGAGGATTTCTGCGGCCGAAATTCCGCAAGGATTTTTCATTATATAAATTGTTCGCATCTAAATCTTGACAAATGCGGTACTTAATGGCAGTTTAAACTCCATTTTAGAAGATAAGTCCCGAATACGTAGTGGCGTATTATTGTTTGCCTGCTCTGTGCACACAAGAGCACAAGTTAAACAGAGTGTAGATATGACATTTTGTTCAAAGAGTACTTCACCATGTATCAAACCAAAATGTTAAATCTCGAGAAAGCGTAGCATATGAGCTCTGCCTCATAGATAAAGTGCGGAATACTAAGTTGCACTTCAAGAGCCTTATTGCAAATGTGGGTGCAAAAATGCCAGACTCAAAAGGAATTGGGTGGGACATATCTGCCTCATGCGACCAAAGATAAGCTTAAGGCAAAGAGAATAAACCTGAACTAAAGGTATTGGTTTAATTTGTGCGTGTAAGCAATATTTAAGAATTAGTAGATGTGTGCCCAGGTCACTACGGTAGCCGCGAAAATGAATTTGTATGAAATAAAATATGTATCACAAGGACAAAAAAAAACAGCTAAGTACACCCAGACTAAATAAATTAAAAAACGTGAAACTAAATTGAATAATTTGAGTTATATAGCAATGTTTGTAAGTAAGAAAAATACTATAGCAAGCTTCATATCTGAGCCTTTTGTATTTTACACACAAGGGCACTCCTTAAAAGCCGCGCGTGACACGCGGCTGACATGGCCCCGGGCGCGACATCCTGTTTGTCACATTTTGTGACATGACATATCACACAACACAGGAGATTGTTCCAGAACCAGCTGGAATATTTGACGATCGAATTTAAAAAAATATTGAATGTATAGTATTGCAATGACAATTCAACATTTTTAATATTTCGAGATCCGTACAGAGTCTAGGCCCTTTGTCCGTCCGACTCCCACAGGGCTAAATTCTTTGAAGCGTTATAGGCAGAAACATGAGATTTTCACTGAATATGCAAATATTCACATCCCATAAAAAATTGTGTGAGTGTGGACTTTCCTAAACAATGTCCCACTTACTGTCCTGCCCTTTGTGCATCTGCTCCCCATAGACTGGTTGATCTGACGGGTTTTAGCCCATGCCATCCTAGTAGCAGAAATGTGAGAGCAAAACATATCAATTACAAAAAAGTTTTAAATAAATAAATAAAATAAAATAAAATCTGTTTATTTCAGGCTACTTGGCCCATATTTTAAGTCACATTCCTAAAATACATAATATAAATTTAAATTACTATAAAATTGAATTAAAAATTATATAATTAGTTAAATTATTGTCAATAAAAAAAAAAACATACATTATTAAATCAATTAAAAAATACTAAAATATACATTATTAAATCAATTAAATAAAATTAAATAAAATATTCTTAATTAAATAAACCACTAAATAAAATATTACTAATAATGCCTCTCGGATCGGCAACACGGGACGTGCCTGTCACAACAATGCCTTAAATACGGACAGTCCTCTTTCTCGGCAATCACCGCCAGGACGGTGTTAGGGCTGCCTCGCACCCTGCGCACCAGGGATGCGGCCCGCTTACGCATTGTCGCGTGAAAGCAGTCCGTCCGTGCGTCTGCAAACATACCTGATGCGCTACAGCGCCGAGGCAGCCCCAACACCGCCCGAAACGCATTGTTGAATTGCACACGGAGAGCATTGTAGACCCTTTGCGAATAACTAGCCCACAGGCTGCAGGTGTACAGCGAAGTGCAGTACGCTCTAAACAAAGTTATTTTAACTTGGTCTGAGCAACGCGCAAACCTGCGTGCCAGCATATTCGCCCTCCTCGACAATGCCCTCCGCTCCCTTTCCATATCAGCATGGTCTCTGAGATCAACCGTGACTACATGTCCTAGGTAGGTAAACTGCTGAACTCTCTCCATTGGAACTCCGTTCAGTACAACAGCTGGCAGCTCACGTGGACACCTAGCGCTGGTTGACTCAAAGACCATGTACTTGCTTTTTGCGATATTGTATTTCAACCCATGACCAAGTGCGTAACTTTCACAAATTTTTAACAGCTTATTTAAGCCGCCGATTGACGCACTCAGCAGCACCATATCATCAGTTTTGCCACCGACACGAAAACTGTGTCAAAATGTGAAAACATTCTTCAAAAGTTAGTATATATTTATTCTTCGTGTTTAATGTTTGTTGCCATCGACTTGAAAAAAGTCGATTATAGTAATAATAAGTAGTATCCTACAAATTTACTCCAAAGGTTTGTTATGTATGAAAGCGCAACTTTTAACGCTCTTCGCAAAGGGGCGTAGTGCACTTCAGCTAAAAACCTAAAAATATGATCTGCTTGTTTGGTAGTATCAAACTATTAACCTACATATTTCACTCTACACTAGATGTAAGTAAAGCGCGACCTATAGCGTTCTTCACAAAGCGGCGCAGTGCACTCCGGCTAAACGCATCTGCATTGTTCCATCTGTGAAACGACAGGCGAGAGACAATCACGTGTATGAGGCGGAATTTATGGACAATTTCCTAGAATATACTGATTTTATTCCAGGGAATTGCTCGTTTAAAGTACACGTATAAAGTACTGTATTCTGAAGAATACAGACATTACAGTAGCATGGTTAGCAAAACATTCTTCTGTTTATCTCAATTTATCTCCTTTTCTAGTCTACCGACCTATCTTGGTGAGGTATCCTGTATACTATTAACTAATTCAGTTGTGGTAGAGCCACGCTACCGGCAAAATAAATGTTTGCTAGTAGCGTGAATGGGCCGGCTCGTCCGGGTTAGTTAGTACCACACTATCGCAGAAAATCGACGTTTGAGTAGAAGCTTTACCGCTTGTATGCTTCGCTCGGTGTGTTAGAGAGCCGGAAGCCTATTCCTCCCCCATTTCCTTCACCTTGTCCTTGCCCGACTTCTTGAAAGGCCGGCAAGGCTGCTGTTACACCCTGGTGTGGCAGTGCTGGTCGCTTACCATCAGGTGACTCGTTTGCTTTTTTTCCGTCCTATAACATAAAAAAAACAAAGTCTGTATATGTTCTAAAAATATTCTTGAATTTAAGGGAGCGAAAATAAAAAGTACCTATAATATGTTTATAGTCGAATACATCCAGCATTCCTAATGTATCCAGCTCTGCTGGTGATGTCAATAGTGCCTCAAAACTTTAAAATGACGAAGTAAAAGAACTAATTTTTACATGAATATTTAAATCACAAAATAATATTTGTCTTGAGGGTTTTCTTTGATTCTCACTTGTATACACCAACCACGCGACTTTCCAAAACCCCAATTATTGGAATTATGGTCTTGAAATACCGCGTGATTTTGAATCTCTGAACTATACTGAAATCCTGGGAATCAGAATCCCTAATGGAATACAAAGTTGCAAGAAAAAAGGTAAAAAACGAAAAAAAAATACCTTCCAAAGAAATTCGCCCAGAATCGGCGACCTTGTATGGGAAGCCAATTTATTTTTTATTTTTCCTTTTTTCTTGCAATTCTATATTTCATTAGGGATTCTGATTCCAGGATTTCAATATAGCTCGAGGTTCAAATCACGCGGTATAAGCATTTCTCTCAGTTACGTAACTTTGACTAAACATGCGAAAAGGCTGAATGATAAAAGATAAAATTGAAGCTAATTTCTAAGGAAAACTGTATAAATAGGTTTGCCAACAGTCTATTGTGCCTCCGTCATAAGTCAAACATCGCTACGTCACTGGAAAGAGCTATTACGGAATAATACGAGTTCACGTCCAAGATTTCCATTTGGATAGGGTAGTGACCCGAGATATATTATTTAAACAGAACAAAACATGAGATATATTCAATATTGTTGAGGAACTTGCCGGCGGGTCTGTGAACGGGAAATGCGAAATGCGCGCGGGAACGGCGGCCATTTTGTTTCGGTTGCGGTTTGTATTTAAACTAGTCGCGGTTGGCGCCCTTTACGTGTTGAATTTTGATAAAGACGCACTTACGCCTTTCGTTCGCGAGTGTTTGTATTGTATGAAGGGAGCTTTCTGCTGGTTAAGGTATCGTCACTTTTCTTCTTTAAATGATACTCCAAGGCAGGTATTTAACTTTCGTAAGTTAGTGAATCTTATATAAATTTGTAACTTACGTATAGGTAGGTGAATTTCACTTATTGGCGATACTTTTTTCCAAATTCTTTTTTAATATATAGTTAGTGCGATAGTACGCTAAGAGATGGATGAAATAATCGCAAGTTAATAGTATAATATACTTGTCCATCTATATTTTGTATGACAATAGAGTATTTAGGTTCTTATGAAACTATAAAAATCCCATTAACAACTTCTGAGGGTGACGAGATGATAATTCTTTTCTTTTGTAGCACGCAGGAAGGCTCAAACATTTCCCATCACGCAGACTGCTATTTACCCCACAGCTGTAGAGTCTGTATTGGACGGCCCTTAGAGATAAGGCAAGATCGGAATCTCCTCATTTATCTTATAAAACGCGAGTTTCCCGCAAATTCTCTGCTTTAACAAACAGTGTCTTAGTTTATTTTGTTTACAGTTTGTTTGATGAGCGTTAGGAACTCTCAGCTCAAGTAGGAGAATAAAAACTTAAAATACGTTGCGTTGTTTGTTAGCGTTATTTGTCTTTCTTCTAGTAAACAGCGAGTGGAGGTAGATTTCTGCTTATTTATGTATAATATTTATTTAACCTTTTTCCTGGACTTATTTATCTAAGGTACAAGTATAATTAAACAACGTTATTTATCAAGGAGAATTCTTTACGTTATTTACAAAGAAGGATTATTTTATTTATAGAACTCTCAAAGTAAACAGTTTTCATTAGTGACAAAAACGATATTCATAAAAATGTCCGAAAAAGATTTAAAGGAAAAGTTTCCACTTTGGGTTTTTTCCAATTATTAAAAATGTCTGCTTTCCTCATTTTCCTCCTCCTTTTCACGAAGTTTCTGTTATTGTCCTAATTTTATATTACATTCAAAATCGTTTCAAGTTTGGAAACCACCGGCACGTTGTTACTGATACATTTGATAAATCGTATTTGTATAAGTGGTTTTTAACAACTAATTGGTATCGGATTAGTGGGCGTTGGGTTAGCGTAAATGTCGGATTAGTGGAAACGAGTCCAGTGTAACGAAATAGAAAGAATACAGAGGTAAAAGCTCTTAAAGATTCGCCCTAGAGACATGACGTATTCAGGTCAGGCACATAGGTACAATCAAATGCTGACAAATTATTCAGTATATGACGCACGGCGCAAATGCGCATTTATTGAAACAATTAATGCAAATTGGTCACTGCTTGTCCTGGAGTACGTGGAAGTCTCTCAACTGATTGCGAGTAGGTGTGGGCAGATGCAGAGAGAACCGCAAAAAGTGGGGCTTTTTTACTAATGATAGATGTAGCTGTGGTGCTGTGCAATCCATGCCACATCTGTTATCATGCCCCGGATGTCCCAGTACGAGAGAGGATTTGGAGATTAGTATTGAGATTATCATTGATATTCTTGTAGTCGTATCTCATTAAAATATTTTGATTATTTTTGACGTTATAACGATATAAATCGATGAACGCCAGTTGCACGCACGAAATTTTTACACGTCCCGTGTGCAAGCGAGAGCGCGGTACAAATTATAGAGGCATGATCTAAGCGTTCGGCTTGTGACGCATCTATCTCTCTTCCGATGTTATCACGTAATATTATCGTCCGTGAACCAACTTCACTGTCACATTTTGTGAGCTTTTTTTCTATACTGATTTTAGGTTGGCCCGATATACTGGTGAGTTAGCAGGTTTTTAATCGCCGTTTATACGTCAAGTTGATTGCTGGTCTTCGAAGCTTTTAGGACTTACACTACGTTTCCTTTTTTTAAACTAGTATATAGTATTGTGTATAACTAGGTATACAATCTGTGTCAGGTGCCGGGCTGTTGAACAACACCTAATTGGATATTTTTGTGACACATCCAAATGTCGACGCAGAATGTTATATATTAGCTTTCTTCGGTATATAGTTACGTGACGGAGGTAAGACATTTTGAAGATATTCGCCAACCTACCTACTGGCTATTACGCCCCAACGGCTCGAAGAAAATGAGCAGCAACATTAAAGAGTCCTCAGCTTGAAACTTTGTAAATACTTAGATGATAGTAAAAATCAATCTAAGCTCATCAAATCGGTAGAGGGGCAAGATGCTTTTCAGAGAGTTTCAGCACGTCCTAACGACACGTTTTTTCCTCTAAGTCTTGAAACGCCAGCATCAGTTGCTAGGAAATTAGTTTTTTCTTTAATGTTATTAAATTCAGCGGAAACGAGGAAGAAACTAATTTTAAAAAACCTTAACCTTATTTAATATTAGTTATTAGTTTTAGAGACGATATTTGATTATCCAACATTATTAATACTAGATAATATTAAGTAAATCCTTATTTGAAGTAGATATATAATTAAAAATGGCAGATCATCTAAATTGCTATCTTCCCAAAAAATTATAATGTACGAGTATGATTAATGTATAATCCTCTGAGATACATAATTAGTGATAAGTAAATTAATGTTAACTTGTATCAATTCTTGATAAATTAAGAGTATATCAAAATAGCATTGTGAATGCGAAATAAAACACTTTTAAAAGTATTGTATCAATTATTTACTTTCACAACATGATCACTAACAAGTGTAAACGATGTAACAGAACTATATCTTATGGCTGAGGCAGACCAAAGCTTTGTCAGTCCAGGTAATTCTCGGAATCACGATCACAAGGACACTTAGAATCACAAATTTCAAAAATATCGTAGTTTGTTAGTCGGACACCAAGTAAGACCAATGAGCTCTCATCTGATCGATAGAGGGGCAAGGGTCCTAGAAACAGCGCGCACCTAATTTTGGTTCCTAGTTTATTCCACAAGTTTCACAAGACTTTAAGGACAATCATAGGTATTCTTGCTTTTTTTTCTTGTTACCAATGTCGTTCTTATTTCTATTAGAGAAAAAGAGCAGAGACAACAAAAGGCTAAAACATTATATCTTATAGATAGAGTCTCACAAAGGTGGGATTCGTGGAGTTAACATCAAGTTTCAACGCGCTACTAATTTCTCGTTTTTTCTTGTCATATCAGTATTAGAGGCCGGCTATTTGTTTTATTTCATAAGTTTTAAAAGATATTAAGGATGATAATCTTCTTTCATCCTTTTTCTTGTTCTTAGTGGCCAATTCATATTTCTATCAGAGAAAAAGAGCAGTGAACAAAAAGGCTAACATTGTAAGGAAATAAAATCTGAGCTCATTTGATCGATAGAGTACCACAAGGTAGCGGGATTCTTGGAGTTTATACCAAGTTTCAACGCGCTACTAGTTAATTTTTTTCACGTCAGTACTAAGATTTTGTATTCTTCTTTTTTTCTTTTCTTCTATTTGGCCCTCAAACTTCATTCAGCTTATTTTAGCCAGTGTCTAGTTATTTTTCGATTTATTCTTGCTTGTGTATCAGCGAAATGATGGTGTAATTCATTTCGCTGATTTTGACGCAGTTCCTGGCGACAATTCCCACTGGCTTGATTATAAACGACGCAACGAAGCGAGCAAACACCAGCCCGCTAAGTAAATCTCATTACAGCCGCACCATGACACTTTATTTTAGTTATTCCACCCTTTGTCCACAAACATGGGTATTTATACAAGTTAGGTACACCGATTTCACATTATAAAGTCCACTAAAAACAATTTGCAAAACAATCTAAAACAAAAGCCGTGCAGACCGTCGAAATTCCCGCCAAGAACTCTTTTTCTTTTTCTTAGTGGCCATTTGTTCGTATTTGTATTGGAGAAAAAGACCAATGACATCAAAAAGGTAAGAAACATTGTAAATAACTGAAATCTGAGCTCATCTGATCGATAGAAGAGACAAGGCTTCTTGGAGTTTTCATCGAGTTTCATTCAACGCGCTCCTAATTACTTGTTTTTCCTCGAAGACTCGCTACGCGGGTATCAGATGCCGGCAAATTAGTTTTGGTTAAGTAGTTTTTTTTATTTATTCCTTCCTTTTTCTTAAGTCTGATTAGATTTTTAGATTCTGATAAAAAAAATAACAAATTATCAGAGGGTTTGTAAGTTTCACTACTATAACCATCTACATGTTTGTGTGTGCATGTGTGTTTAAGATGTGGCATACATTGACTCAGATAGACATACACAACCAGAATTGAAACTATAAACAGTGACATTAACATTCAGATAATAGGCAAGCCGATGTTGGCTCGGATGATAATGGAAAAAAATAAATATTGTGTCAAATTTTCCGCTGTGTATGAAATCGCCATTTTATCGTTGGCTTTGGAGCTGGATGGCATATAAAATAAACAGCCCGGTTAATGCGAGACAAATCGCTATCACACATCACGCTCTATTTGCGCCGCAAGCCGCTACTCTGTAAAATCGTCTGCAAAATGTGCTTTTATATTGTTTAACAAATGTCCGAAATATAATTACATACTACGTCCTTCCAGCGACTTTATCCGCGCAATTTATTTGACATCCTTACATAAGCGGTTGGATATGTAAGGGATATAAAATTTTAAAGACATACACAGTATTAAGTCTTTTTCCCTTGCGGGGTAGACAGAGCCTATAAGCTTGATAAAATGTTATGGCCACATTTAGCATGTTTGAGGGCATGTAGATGGAAAACGAAATCAAAATAGTGATGGTTGCTAGCCGCATCGCCTATTGACATGGTTTCGCAGATTTTAGCCCAAATCCCTCGATCGGCTTTTACAATCTGCGCGGGAAGAGAAGCAGCTGGCACATTCTACGTTTTTCTTTTCTCCCAGACCAGCATGGAAGAAAATTATAAATCCCAAACATATCCAAGATATCCCTTATTTATATTAAGATATAAAATGCTACATCAAAATTCGTTAAGTAGTAATTGCGATGAGTAACGGACATTTATACATTCTCATAAACTTTATATTTAATACAAGCAGGAAGTAGAATAAACAGCGTGAAAGGAAATTAGCTGGCGCGGGGCGGCGCGTTTCATTCAATACATAGATTTATATGGAACTGGCCTCAAATGCAGCGGTGCAAGAAGGGCGTATGCGCACCATTCCAATGGTGCCGACGGGTTGTGTATTATACGTAAACGTAGTGAGTGTATTATATTTTTGCTTTTTGATATTTTTTTTGTATCAAAAAGATATTTTCGTCGCTATTTAGGTGTTTCGTTACAAAAATAGTAATTTCTCTGAAGCTCAACTATACGCCAGTCTAGCGCCGCACGATCTACCGTCTGCGTTTCCGCCTCGCTCCCCGCGCCGCTGCCGCCCCGTTGTCGCTGACTTCGAGAACGAGGCCTAAATGCATGACCGATATATTTATTTATACGAATACGATCAACATATCTTGCACAATGGCTGAGCTCGTCAATATAAAAAATATTTTCCCGTGAGTCGAATTCTGTTTTTTTTTTTTTAATATATTTTTGGTTTTTATACGAGTATTGTTGAGAACAACATAAAAATATCGTCCTACCAGGACCGAAGTAATATTAAAAAGTTTGTGTGTTGTCTTTGACATGGTGTTGGAGTTCTTGGCGGGAATTTTTGTTTTGGATTGTTTTGCAAATTGCTTCTAGTGGACTTTATAATGTGAAATCGGTGTAATTTGGTGTTATAAATGTCCATGTTTATGAACAATGTGTGGAATAACTAAAATGAAGTGTCATGGTGCGGCTGTAGTGAGATTTACATAGCGGGCTGGTGGTCGCACGCCTTACTGCTACTGCGTCTATGATCAAACCAGTGGATTCGTGGGAATTGTCGCCAGGGGCTCCATTGAATTACCGAAATGAATTACACCACCATTTCGTTGATAACACGTAGAAAATATGAAGGGCTAAAAGGCAAATGCCGTAAAACAAATATGAAAAAAAAAAAATTGACATGGTGTTGCCGTCTCGCTTTGGCTCTGAACGTATCTCTCTCTCTCTTTTCTGCCATTATTTTCTTTTTAAAAAGGAAGAAAAAACAGTATATATATTTTTCTGAAAAAGCTTTAAAAAACCATGGGAACGGTTTTCAATGACTTCATTCTAAATATCCGTAAATATGGTCTTACATTGTGCTCTGACGGACGGTAGCTGAATAGGTAAGCCGATTTTCGGCTTCCTGGCTCAAACGCCAGGCTTTGATGATCCAGAGATAATATATCACAAAGGCAGAGGGGTGTTGCTAACAATAGAATGGTAGGTAAGGAAGTCGGTTGGTTGCTGTATGATACAACAAAACAGACGATGCCACATTGCTGTTCCTCTGTTAAAAGTTATCACTCCGTCGTTACGTAAAGCGTATCAAGTCAAGTCAAATATCATTTAGTCATCATAAGACTTATGTTTATAAATGCGAAAGTGAGTTTGTTTGTTACGCTTTCACGCCGTATCTACTGAACCGATCATCATGAAATTTTGCATACAAGTTCTCTGGAGTACAGAAAAGGACATAGGCTACATTTTATCTCGGGTAAAAGTACTATTCCCGAGGGATCGACATTAACGCGGGCGGAGCCGCGGGCGAAAGCTAGTCATAAGATACTTTACATATCATGTGGTGAACGTTAACATTTATTTTAAAACAAAATATTGTTGACGTTAATTTACTTAAAGCTAAGTTTAGAGCCGCTTCCAAAGTGGAGTGCAGAAGAAGCGGCAACAAACCGCACAGAACATTTTCTCCAGACGTCAACTTACAATTTATAGTAGGTATATTAATTTTTTTTTTAATTTTCTTTTTGTGTCGTTTTGTTATTGACATGTATTGTAACATTGTTTGACATTCTTTTTTAAATATTTTATGCTTCGTTCGGTGAGTGAGAGAGCCGGAGGCCCCTCCTTACCCCATTTCCTCCCACCACGTCCTACCTCCAACTCCTTGAAAGGTCGGCAATGCTCCTGCTACACCCTGGTGTTGCAGTAGTCCATGGGCAGAGCCACGGGGCAGAGCTGATCGCTTACCATCAGGTGACGGTGACTTGGTTGCTCGTTCGCCGTCCTATATCATAAAAAAAGTCTTATAGACCTAGACCTCTGTCTACCTCGCAAAGGAAAAAGACGTGATAGTATAATATCTATAATATTTTACAGATGGAGAACGCGAAAAGAAATCGATATCTGTGAGAAAAAATAAAGTTATCAAACCTGAATTTCAAATAACACATAAAGGTGACAAATATGTATTATTCATACATGACAATACCGTAAAAAATGGACGTCTATTTACCCGAATATTCACCCGTGGCCGGAGATTTACAAACATGTCCCTCGTGTTATCCCTTGGGATAGTTTGGGAACAAGGAAATCAAAACTTAGTTCAGCAACTTATGTTTGTGAAATACTCGGAATGTTTTGGGTAATTATGAGCTACGGGCTGAGTTCTATATGTATAAAGGTGATTTTATAAAAACAAACAACTTTTTCACAGCGTTTTTTCGTGTTTTTGTCAGCGTTTTAACCTTTTATCTATACATATAATAAAACAGTAAAATTATTTTGTCTGTACATTTCGAATTTTTGACTGAAATGGATAGAGGGACGCTTAAAAAGAATAATAGAAAGCAAAAAAATTTTTTTGGAATTTCTTGTCTGTCTGTCTGTCTGTCTGTCTGTCTGTATGTATGATCACGATTATCTCCGAAAATACTGAACCGATTTACTTCAAACTTTCACCAATTGCTTTGTTTTAACTCAGCAAAACATCTAAAGTTTGTTTCATCAAAATCGGTTCATTAAAAAAAAAGTTATCGTCATTTGAATAAACTCAAAGCATTAGTTTGCCTGCAAATATACACGGTAAATTTTTTATCGTTTTGGACCCATAAAGGGGTGACTCAGAACATCAAAATGAACAACTTTTCCTACGGGAACAATGCTGGGACTCAAAAAAAAATTCGACATTCCCATACAAACTGGCCGGGCGGCGGGACTCTTTTTTATGGAAATGACGAATTTTTTTTTGAGTTCCCAGCATTGGTCCCATAGAAAAAGTTGTTCATATTGATGACCTGAGTCACCCCTTTAAGGGTCCAAACTGTTCCTGAGGGATGGACACTAACGGCGGCGTCGTAGCCGCGGTCAAACGGCAAACCAACCGAAACTGCTCCGCCTAGAAATTTTTACAGCTTGAAATTTGGTACAGGGGTTCTTTTAATGATGTAAGTGAGCGCTAAGACAGGATTTTTAAGAAATTTAACTTCTAAAGGGGTAAAATTTATATGGAATTTTCTCATTTTTGGACTTGGAAGTATGAAAGTAGGTATATAAGTTCTCGATTAAAATTAAGAAAGATGTGTGTGGGTAGATGAAATTTGCAAAGCAGCTAGTTATAAATATAATGCTGTTCTGATGCTGTGCTATATCAATGTTAAGTTTTATCAAATTTTGTCCCTAAATATAGGGGTTATATCCATTGGACAAAATCTTTCATATTTCTAACGAAATTTCATATTTATGATATAAATAATATAAGCATAAAACGGTCATAAAAAATGCTGGTATAATTTCATATTCATTTATTTAAAATGTTCATAGGTATGTTAAAACTCAGATGTGGCTGTCTCCTTGGTGCAGTAATTAACGGGTTACTCCGCTACTGAATAGGTTCTGGCTTCGATTATCACTGTGCTGTGGACAAATACCTATATACATGAACTTCACTGCTAAATTGATCTTCTTCTTCTAACAGTGCCTCTCCAACTAGTGAAGGTTGGTAGTCAGCTCCGCATATTTCTGCTTGTCTCCAGCGAGCCGAAAAAGTTTAGCTGCACTCGCGATATCAGTCCAATCCGATGATAATAAATTAATATGCACTCATAATACCGCACCCGAGGCTCCAATGGACCTCATAGTGTATATATTCTTTGCCGTTTTCAGTTGGGGCTACCGGGAACTCGGATAGGAGGATAAAAACTATCCTTACTAATATTATAAAATCTTGAGTTTTATTATTACGCTTTCATCCCTTAAATATTGAACCGATCAACATTCACTTTTGTATGTAGGTAGGTTATTTGGGGTATAGAGACTCATATTACTAAATAGTTACTACGTAAACAGAGATGAACATACCTCTAGAATAAGTACTTTTCATACCGGAAAAAAGTACAGCTCCAAAGGGATCAACGTAAACGCAAGCGAAACCGCGGGCGGAAGCCACTCGTGGTTCCATATAATAGAACCCATTTAACAAGAATTGATGATATACTCGTAAATGGCACTCATACGCTGCGCGCGTCTCCAATATATTGCGTTAAAGCGGTCTATAATGTGCAGAGTGCGCGGGGGTGGAGCCAGTACTCGAAAAAGAGGGGCTGACTTTAGACTAAGCAATCCAAGCGTAAATCTGGCTTCTGGTTGGCTTTTAATTGTCGGATTTCAGATATAATCTGTCTTTAGAAACTACTGAACTGATTTTGATGAAAATTAAATGGAGCCAATTGGAAAGCATACCATTTCAAAAAACAAAATTCAAATCGATTCTTAATCATAAATGATGGAGTTATGAGGAAACAGACATTAAAAAAATACATAAAAACGAATTGATAACCTCCTCCTTTTTTTGAAGCCGGTTAAAAATAGAACTTTCAGCAGGAATAGATGATACACATGGCACTCATATGCCGTGCAGCGCATCGAATGCTCCGTGGCGCAGTGGTTAACACGCCAGCCTGCGACACGGAGTGCCCGGGTTCGATCCCCGGCCAGGTCAAGATGGAAAATGATCTTTTTCAGATTGGCCTGGGTCTTGGATGTTTTATCTATATATGTATTTGTTACAAAATATAGTATCGTTGAGTTAGTATCCCATAACACAAGTCTCGAACTTACCTTGGGGCTTGCTCAATCTGTGTGATTTGTCCGTATATATTTATATTTATTTATAAATGCCATTTACCGTACAGCGTCTCCAGTATATTATTTTATTAGAGCGTGTAACAAAACGCACTCTTACAAGCAGACTAAAATGCGGATCCATCTCTCAAGAAGATGTGGAAGAAGACTTACAAAGTATTTGTAGATATAGGGACTTTTTTGTCAGTCAGTATTGTTTATATTTTCTTTTCTTGTTATTTAATGTACTTTGCCAAACTTTTAGTTTAAGCGAATTCAATCTGTAGTACAGTTTTGTGATAGTGAATAAATGCTGTTCAGCATTAAGGTCGGTTAAGAAGTGCTTAAAATTCCATTGTAGGATGTCTTTCAAACAGGCATACCTACATACATTGCAAGCGAAATAAGTGCTTGTAAAAAACTTATAGCATTAAAGGTTACCCATAGCCACCACGCCCAATGTACTGGATGCGTCCCTGAGAGTGCAAGCAATATTGTGCGCTCTCAACACAATTATGAAGTGTGTAGCACCGCCCGGGACCAGCGACTGATAACTTTCGTGGGCACTAAGTGATAGACACTTAAAGTTCACTCCGTACATACATAATCACGTCTTATCCTTTACGGTGAAGACAGAGCCTAAGGCCATAAGTCCCAAAGGCCACCTTAATCGTTTTGGTGAGCGCATAGGTGGTAAGGTAAACAGAATCAAAATAGTAGTCGTTTGGCTAGCGGCATCCTAAAATTTTTGTCATTTTTGGCTAATAAGTTGCCGGACTTGTCGAACACCTTTGTATGAACAGTTAAAGTTCCCGGCAATGGTCCCATATAATTTCGAAGGTAAATTTACACCTCAACCGCTAACTGCATTTGTTGTTGTGTTCGTGTGTGTAAGTGGCCATCACAGGTGTCTGATTTTCCAAGCTGCCTATAGGTACCTGAAATAGCTTAACGACCGCCTTCAATGATGACAGCCGGGCCTAACAGTTTAACGTGCCTTCTGAAGCACGGAGGAGCTCGAGATATTTTTATGCCACTTTTGGTCACCCATCCCAGTGGGGACCGCGTCCGGGGTTGCCTAACATATAAAAGCGCTAAAAATGCTCAGACGCTAGAAATGGTCCATCGGGCTCCTCACTGCATTAGGATAATATTTTACGCTATACATGGTCTACCGACCGAGACTGTGACTGCAAGTGTGTTAACAGCTAGCGTACAAAGCAAGTACAAGAACGTATTTGGTAATATTAATATTATTAATTAATGTGTAGAAGCTACAGACTACCAGTGGTCAGTTCCTAAATGCTAGTAGTCTGTAGCTTTTACACATAATTAATTATATTATAAATAATAAATAATGATAAAATAGCTTTAATAAATTCCACAAAAAATAAAGAAAATTTAGATTGTAGGTTTCAAAGTGAAATATTTAAATGTTTAATTTGTGGCCTCAAAACGCCTCCTCTAAAGAATTCCATTTTTTTCTGTCTTTGCTGGTGGTCATCCAGTCTCTTCCTGCGTTGGCTACAATCTCGTCCTGCCACCGTCGCACGGTCGACCTCTTTTTCTCACGCCAGGCGGTCCATTCCATTTTGTGATGTTAATTGTCCATCGATTGTCACCGAATCTCGCAACATGGCCAGCACACCTCCATTTTAACCTTTGAGAGAAATGCAGAGCATCCGTTACCTTGGTTACTTTCCGAATTTCTGTGTATCTTACTCTATCTCTTAGTTTTATATTTTAACAGCTCCTTTCCATTGCCCTCTGAGTCGTCTGTATTTTATGTCTTTTAATAATATTACTATTAATATTAATATTATTAAATTGTATAATATTATTGACGTGAAAAAGTGCCTGCAAAGGCCAATTTTTTGAATAAACATTTTGATTTGACAAAACAACTTGCAGCCGGCTTATTTGTTTTGATACGTTCCGATAGGCACTTCAAAATACATTGCGTTTTATATATCGTAAATAAAAATAGTCAATCGTACGAAAGCAGTAATGTATTTTGAAGCGGCTTTCAAAACGTTGTACACTAAGTTAGCAAATAGGCCGTCAGGTAACCTCATGATGTTTACCTTCACCGAAGGCGAATAAAATAACTATAGATAAGGCATATAGTTATTATTTATTGACACACAAAACAGAAATAAATTATGACATAATACCCGTAATAACATTATTGTTGCACAAAACAGTTGTTATTTTCCAAACATTATGCGTGTACGATGCATAAACAGGATGTTTCATCGAGATATATTACAAAAGAGATTATATTTACTATACGAGATTTATAAAACAAAACCGGCCAAGTGCGAGTCGGACTGGCGCGCGAAAGGTTCCGTACCATTATCTATAAAAACGGCAAAAAAATCATGTCTGTTGTATGGAATCCAAATCTCTTGAATATTTATTCTATTTTGATTTGATTATTTATTTTTAAAATGAATATCATCATCATCATCAGGTCTTTTTAGTCTCCACTGCAGGAGCATGACCCTCTCTGTATTACCAGAGCCATACTTGGCCAGAGCAAACAGAGGATATGGCCTACACTCTCCTCGCTGGCCAGACGGGTATATAGTGAATACTAGCTGTTGCCCGCGGCTCCGCCCGCGTTAGTGTCGATCCCTCGGGAACAGTAGAATTTCCCGGAATCAAACATACCCTATGTTTTTCCCCGGGCCTCACACCTCCATACCAAGCGTAAAAAAACGACAATTAGAATTACTTTCGCATTTATAATATTAGTATTAGTATAGAAGTATGGATATTATTTATACCAGTCCAGAAATGAGAAAATTTCCATAAAACCTTTACCCTCCCATTTACCCCTTTAGGAGTGAATTCAGTCCATTTCACCGACATATATCTTTTTTAATTGTAATCGAGAACTTACATACCTATTTATTTTCATACTTCATAGTCCAGAAATGAGAAAATTTCCAAACAAACTTTATCCCCCTTCTGGGGGTTTTTTTCCAGTTAACCTACACAGATCTTTTTCAATTGTAATCGTGAATTTATTTACCTATTTCCATACTTCTAAGTCTAGAAATGAGTAAATTCCTATACAATCTTTACCCCGCTATTTTACCCCTACAGGGAAAAATATCGTCCATTTTACCTACACAGATATTTTTAATTGTAACCTAGAACTTATATACCTACTTATTTTTATACGTCTAAGTCCAGAAATGAGAAAATTTCCATACAAAGTTTATACCACCCATCCACCCTCATTTTACCCCTTAAAGGGGGAATTTAGCAAATTTCATCTACCTACACACATCTTTTTTAATTTTAATCTAGAACTTATATACCTACTTTCATACTTCTTAGTCCAGAAATGAGAAAATTCCATATAAATTTTACCCCTTATGAAGTTAAATTTCTTAAAAATACTTTCTTAGCGCTCACTCACATCTTTAAAAGAACCCCTGTACCAAATTTCAAGTTTCTAGGCGCAGCAGTTTAGGTTGGTTTGCCGTTTGCCCGCGGCTACGCCGCCGCCGTTAGTGTCCATCCCTCAGGAACAGTTTGGACCCTTAAAGGGGTGACTCAGGTCATCAATATGAACAACTTTTTCTATGGGACCAATGCCGGGAACTCAAAAAAAAATTCCTCATTTCCATACAAAAAATTCCCGCCGCCCGGCCAGGTTGTATGGGAATGTCGAATTTTATTTTGAGTTCCCACCATTGTTCCCATAGGAAAAGTTGTTCATTTTGTTGGTCTGAGTCACCCCTTTAAGGGTCCGAAACGATAAAAAATTCACCGTGTATGCAAACTAATGCCTTAAGTTCATTCAAATGACGATAACTTTTATTTTAATGAACCGATTTTGATGAAACAAACTTTAAATGTTTTGCTGGGTTAAAACCAGGGCTTGTTACCGGTACCAAATTCCCATTATAAGTACCGGTAAGTACCGGTATTACTATTCTGTTAAAATTTTAACGGTAATATGAGGTACCGGTAATCTAGTATTTAACGGTAATAATATTATTAACAGTTAACGGTAATTTTACCGCTACTTGTTACCGGTACCAAATTCACATTATAAGTACCGGTAAGTACCGGTACCTCTATTCTGTCAAATTTTAACGGTATTAAAATTGCGTTAATTTTACCGGTACCTACGCATTGTTGCCGTCTACCGCATGGGACTCGCTCGACTGTAAAAGTGCCGCCCTATTGTGGGCCCCCGCCTCACGCCGCACATGCACAACACGGCAACGACACACATTAACGAAATGATAATAACCCAATACGAGTACCGGTACTAACTACCGGTACTGTTTACCGGTATTTGGTACAGGTACTTCTTTCAATTACCGGTACCGTCGTTTTATTGAGGTACCGGTACCAATCCAATTACCGGTACCGTTGTATTATAGAGGTACCGGTACTTGATTTTTACCGTTACCAAATGTACCGGTACCAAACAAATTACCGGTACTGTCGTTTCATAGAGGTACCGGTAATGGATTTTTACCGGTATTCCAACCCCTGGTTAAAACAAACCAATTGGTGAAAGTTTGAAGTAAATCCGTTCAGTATTTTCGGAGATAATCGTGATCATACATACAGACAGACAGACAGACAGACAGAATGACAGACAGACAAGAAATTCGAAAAAAATTTTTTGCTTTCTATTATTCTTTATAAGTGTCCCTCTATCCATTTCAGTCAAAAATTCTAAATGTACAGACAAAATATTTTTACTGTTTTATTATATGTATAGATATAGGTAATTAAATATTCTGCAAATATTTCAAGCGTCTATTACCTATTGACGTTATCAATATCAAGCAAAAACGAGCAAAAAATCACGTATCTTGCATGGGAGACTCCTTAAAAATTTTTTTTTTTTTTCGTTTTTGTTGTTTTAACAGCAACAGAAATACATAATTTGTGTAACTAACTATCACGGTTCTTGAAATACAGCCTGGTGACAGACGGACAGACAGACGGACAGAGGAACCATATCAATAGGGTCCTGTTGTTAGTACTAATCTTAGACATAAGCAAATTGTTATTAACACTATATGGACAAATGTCTGAAAATAAAGATTGATGAGTCTAGGTTTTTACAATATTTATATAAAAGGTAAAATCGTTATATTTATATTTTAAGTAATGTAACATAAAATAATACTAATTAACTAATAATAACTAAAACTACTTAAAAAATATAATTATTTACAAATTATACAGTCCCTGCAAACCGTCATTCTGCGGCAACGTGCCCAAAAGGCTGGCAGCATTGCCACGTTGGATGGCAATGCTTATCCTTTGAGCCAGGTAATTGCCAGCCTTTTGGTCGCGGGATACCTCGATCAGTCTCTTTGACAGAAAGTCAAAGAGACGATGGGCTGATGGACCCCACGGACCCATTGTTTCTACCCCAAAAGGCTCAAATATGTAGCTGTCTCCGATACCTACATACTTGCGCCTTTTGAGGTTTTCTGCTGTGGCTGCAGCTGTACCGGCCTTTGACTTGGTGACCTGAAGATGAGACGGCGCTAGGGTATCAACGCATGTAGCATTCCATACCAAAGGCCGCCCCAATCGCCAGGGCACCAGAGTCATTCCATCCGGTCTCTTGCCATCATCCCGGACCAAACCAGTGGGTTCCAACGCGGCCGGTATATTAATGGTTGCAAGAGAGCGGTGGATAATATTGTTTAGGGCGGCATGTCGCCCCAAACGGCCGGCACTCCTAATGCAAGATAAGCCGTGGTGACCAAAGCTATCGATGGTATCCCCACAAGTACAACGGTGAGGGACTATACACGTGGCGCCTAGTCGTAGTGCTGTTGCCAGACGGAAAGCGTCATTGTGTAGCAGTGTGCCTAGCAACCTAGGCACACTACTACACAATGCTACAAAATAGCTGACGGTAGGGCCTGCAACCAAAGCCCGGACTCCCACTCCGCCACAGCCAAAAGGCGGGCACGCTCTACAGAATTGCCAGACGTTTCAAGTAAATTATCTTGAGCAATTTTGCAGAGCGGCCCATCCCATTGTCTTTGCGAGGATGGGTAATCAGGAAATTTGGAATTTGGAGCTATATATATATAGAACTCGCCAGGCGTCTCCGGCCTCTGTTGCATAACTAACGTCAATTTCGTCGTCATTGAGAATTTTTTTAAATAGATTTTTAATGTTATGCACAGAAGACAGAAACGCTGGTAGAGCTACATCTGAAATTTTTCTGATTCCCAAACCTCCATACCTGATAGGTAAGGAGGCTTGGTTCCAGATGCGGTCGCTAAAATTAATAATTAAAACTGATGAAAGGGAATTTTGAATGAATGCATCTAACTTGTGGAGTAGTTGTGGATGTTTCCAAAGATGGCTACAACGAAGGTTGTAGATAAAATTGGGCACAAATAGGCAGTGTCGGATGATAATATAAGCAAAATGAGATTGAATATCCAAAAGACGAACAGAAGCTTCTTCAATTTTTTAATTTTAAGGTCAATGAAATGGGAAAATGATTCCTCGAATATAGGTGAGCCAAGAAGGTGGAGTGAACTTTTCTGTAAAATTTTGATACCTGGACATAGTGCGTTAAATTCAGCCAAAATCTTTTCTTTTTCAGTGCACGAGTCTGAAATGAATAATTCACATTTACTAAAATTTAGATCTAGGCCAATATTACGGAGGCTGTTGGTGAGGACCTGAAAATCCTCTAAAAGAGTTTGGGCCCCCGAAACCAAACAACCATCGTCTAAATACCATGTATTGAATTTAGAATTTAGCTGTTGTATGATAGGATGAATGGCGAGGCTGAACACTGCCGGTCCGAGTGGGTCGCCTTGCTGACATCCAACACAAGAATATAAAAGATTGTCCTTATACATTAATTTTGAATTTTGACTATAGCATTGCCAAATATATTTGTAAATTGCAGGGACTTTTTTTTTTACTTCTGTCAGCATGGCCCCCCTATCCACAGAGTTAAATGCATTTTTCACATCCACCTTCAGCAAAACTTGACCCTCTTTATTGTTAAGGAATGACCTTAATGAGTGGACGGCGGCTTCACAACCACCCTTAGAGCCAAAACCTACTTGTAAGGGTTGAAAGTAATCTGTAAGGGTGGCTGTGATGGCTCTGCAGCATATTTTAGATGTAAGGCGTCTATATGTAGTCCCAACTGCTATAGGCCTAATGCCACCGTCCTTTTTCTTCAGTGCGCATAAGTTGGCGCCATATAGTATGTCTGAAATACTGGTTACAACTTCTCCAGTGAGCATCAGGTTTACCAGGGCCGTAATGTCCTTCAAAAGTTCGAAGCCGGCATTCCCGCAGTCTCCTCCAATCAGATCTTTCAAATGCTGAGGAGAAAGGCCGTCGAGACCGCCTGCCGAACCACTTTTGAAAGACATTATTGCCCCGGAAACATCATCTGGAGAAGTTAGTGTTGGGTCGGGGGGATCAGGAAGGACGAGATTGCCAGAAGGTGGATGCTTATCTCGCAAGGCAGAAAGAGTTTCCGGAGTATTAGGAGCAATAGCATCGTCGGAGAACAAAAGTCTTGCTGCTCCTCTAATATCACCGTCACCTATTTTGGATTCTACATATCGGGATAATGATTTGTTACTTTTAGAATTTGTATTAAAATACGAACTGTTGGCCAAATTGTGATTAGTTTCATTACAATTTTGTTTAATTTTGGAAGCTAAAGAGTCCGACTTTTTTTTCCCAACATGTAGAATTCTATAGGGGAAAGTGAGTAAATGTTCCCATGATTCTTGTGTGTTATGGGTGATGACGTTTTTAATACTAATGGATAAACTTTCGGCTACTCGTAGGCGGGCACTCTTGGGGATGCGTTTCACTAAAGGTACTGAATTTTTCAAAGCCGAAAGATATTGATGAAATGGTGTGCCTGATAGGGATGCAATTAACGGTGAAGATGGATTCACAGGGGTAGGGCATAGTGGCTCATTAGTTGTATTTTTATGCGCTCTTGCCAGGTGGATTTTTAGCCCTCTTTGTCCCTTAAAAAGACGCGGTTGAGAACACTTACTACATCGAACTAAGTTCTCCGACGATGTTCCCTGGTCCAGAAATGAAATGAAATGAAATGAAATGAAATGAAATGAAATGAAATGAAATGAAATGAAATGAAATGAAATTTATTTGCATTGAATGAGTCAAATATAGATGTTGTTTGTAATAATATATAGTCCTATTCTATCCATTCAGCCTTTGTCGGCGTGCAAAAACACAAAACTATTTATTTATTTTTAAATATTTATATATCTACAAACAGGGATTAGATCATGCAATAATAATGAATTATTATTAAAGGAAAAAAATAAGTCACTTAGTATATGTCAGTTATTATCATTTACGTTAGTTTAACTCAATTTACAATTTATAAATTCCTGAACACTATAAAAACATCTGTCTTTAAGAATTTTATAAAGTTGTGCTTTGAATGAACCTAATTTTAATTGCTTTAAGTATTCTGGAAGTTTATTGAAAATACTTATACAGCTATAGTAACAATTTTTTTGACAGTATTTTGTTTTAGTACAAGGTAAAAGTAGTTTATTAGGATATCTAGATGTTTTTTTATGCTTGATATAATTTTCCTGTAGTTTGAACAAATGTGGATAGGTCTTTACAAATATACAACACTCAAAAATATATATAAGTTTAATTCCTGGAAAAGGGGTCTACAAGAAGTCATTGGAGGGACGCCATATATTCCACGTATACATTTCTTCTGTGATATAAAAACTCTATTTATATCAATAGAATTTCCCCACAAAGGAATCATATATTTCAAAACAGAATTGATATATCCATGATATGCCGTGAGTGCTGCTTTTTGGTTTACTTGTTTTGTTAATCTCCATAGTGCATAAGTAAAACGATTTATCTTAGTGCAAATGTTATTTATGTGTTGTTTCCAGGTACACTGGTTATCTATTGTAATACCTAAAAATTTAATCTCATTCGCTTCCGTAATAGATCCGTTTGTTGAACATATATTTAATTTACCGGTTTTTTTATTTCTATTAAAGAATCTGAGATATTTTGTTTTGTCGATGTTTACTTGTAAATTGTTATTTTCCAGCCACCTAGTTACATTTTCTATTGTGAGATTAATATCGTCATTGAAGTTTTCACCTCGAGTTTCGGTAATTACAATAGAGATGTCATCTGCAAATAGATTACACTGGTGCTTTGTGATATGAGGGAGATCATTTATATAAATAATGAATAAGAGAGGCCCTAAAATAGTACCTTGAGGAACACCAGTCTTATTAATTAAGGGTGTTGATTTTTATGAAATTTCTTCATTAATTTCATTGAGATTATTTATTTCTACATATTGCGGTCTATTTTTTAAATAACTCTTAAGCCAATCATGTGCAACTCCTCGAAAACCATACTTTTCACTTTTTTGTAAGAGTATGTCATGTGAGACAAAGTCAAAGGCTTTCGTCATGTCAAAAAACAATACAACAGTATCTTTATTTTTATCTACATTTTCTGTCACAGAATTGATTAAGTTAAAAGCCGCTAATGTTGTGGATTTCCCTTTAGGCAACTGCTATTCAATACACTTCCATTTGGCAACATCAAAATTACATTAAAAACTAATATTCTGCCTAAAAATATATAACACTAAAAAAAACAGGATAATATACTGCAAAATTTGACACCATGCCGTGTGGCCGATTCCAATGTGTGACAGTCAAGATCATAGATAAAATAAAATGAGGGCTCCGTGTAGGCTTCCTACTCACGAAGCGATTAAATGTCGATGTACGGTGCTGCCTCAGAACTCAGAACACATCAAATCGGTGCAAGCCCGCCGCGCCGCAGTCACCACTAGAATAATATTTACGGTCGATGATCTGCTGCGGCGTGCCGTAGATATCTCCTCCAACAGCTTCCAAACTATGTTATTCTCTTTGGTTTTTCTGAATTGATGTTCTTTCGAATGACAGGAGACGACAAAGATTTAAAACTCTGAGCTGACTCAGGCCAGGGATCATAGTCAATTAATTGTAATTAGTACGAGCGAGGCGCCAGGCACGCTTGACATGGCTGTAAAATATAAGGTAAAATATAATAAAAAACATACAAAACATTAAGACACAAGTCTTCCCATGGATGTCGTTAGAGGCGACTTAGGAAATACAAGCTAAACAAAGCTCATAAACATCAATGAGACTTCTCCAACCGGTCTGGCCAGCGAGGAGAGTGTAGGCCAAATCCTCTATCTGCTCTGGCCAAGTATGGCTCCGGTAGTACAAAGAGGGTCAAGCTCCTGCAGTGGAGACTAGAAAGACCTGAAGATGAAGATGATATAAACATTATAAAAACCTAAACCTAGCTCGCCGCCAGCAGCGGAGCAAGGCTCAAGCTACCTGCGGTTAAGGCTGCAGAGAAAGAAACCTCCTGACTATGCGTGACGTGTCCAGGAGTGCTGCCTTCTGTATCTATTATTATATAATTTACTCTTTGGGTACAGAACCCTGAAAAATTACCTAGCATTCCGCATTCGCGGCAGCCGCCATGTTTGTGGCATAGCAGACTAACTACAAAAGCTGCAATTCACCGCTGGACATACCAAGGATTTCCAATATAACAAAATTGAAAACGGCCTGCATCCAGCGTCGCAGGAAATTGCTGGATGAAGGCCGTTCAACCTTGGTTCGTTCGATCAATCATTTGAGAATCTTTGGGCACCATCGGCATCGGTTCTACGCGCTATGTGCCTCATCCACTGCCACTTCAACGAGCTAATTCGCTGTGATATGTCGGTGATCTTTGTTTGTCTAAGAATCTCCACGGCATGATTTGATCTCGCAAAATAACACCGAACATAGCCCTTTCCATAGCTTTTTGAGCGCAAAGAGCTATGGAGAGGAGCTCGGTGGTGATGAGGCCCATAGTAGGACAATGTTATAGTATACATTAATAATAGACATTCGCCTTTAGGCACTTAGGTATGCTGGTACACTTCCTACGAAAACCGGAAAATTACATAGGAATACGGCTATGCCGTCTCCGCCGGGCCACGGGAGACGAGCAAAGCCAAAGAAATACTGGCTTAATATATTTAAGGATGATATGAGTGTCAATAGTGTCACAATTAAAGATGTTGAAATCCGTGCAATGTGTAGAAGAAAATCTCGAAAGTGGACGACGGACCCAAATGATCCGATTTTGTGAAAAATAAACTTTATACCCTTTTAACACTTTGGTATTGAAATGAAAAAGCTATAACATGCTGGGTCATCAATGACATGAAATAGACAACTTTGAATATAAACAGCTGTAATTAATTACGCTTGATTCCTAAAAAAATACCATTTTAAACTATTAGTCCGTCTTATAAATTATCGAAAAATATTAGGTACGTATATTTTCTTTTTTCAATCAAATAAAAGATATAGATAAGAAAGATAAAGATAAAGCGCATCAAAGATCAGGAGTGGGGACTCATGACGCAACACGCCGGTAAAAAGTGTACAGGTCAGTAACGTCACGCGGAACTTTAATTGGCTATCTTTATCATTTTTTGTTTTATTAACAAAACAAAAAATACGTGTCCAATATTTTTCTATCAGATCTACCAAACAGACTAATTATTATGAAAAGCATTTTTGAAAAATAAAGAAACTTGTGTGGCTGTTTCTGTGTATTTCTACAAGATAAATTGTGTAATAATTAGCAGCAATAAAATTATGATGTAGATCTCATGTTAATTTCACAGAAACTATCGAAGCCATAATTTTTGTAAAGTTAAGTAATATGAGTCATATATGTGTCTGCTGTATATTAATTGGAAACCAACTAAGTATCTCATTCATTCATTATACAAAACGATTTATTCCTTGCCCAGACGGGACGACCGTATAATAAAGATTCTTTGATTTGATTATTTGTGTCTCGTGATTAATAAGGTGCCTACGTACTATTTATTATGATCTACATCAAAGGTTTTTCTATGAACATTATTAAAACTGATGAGGACTAGTAAAACGTAGAATTGAAGGAAACATAGAAAAAGAAATGTTTATTTAGTGCATAAATTAACACGGGATTAAAAATACAATATTAAAAACATATATTTAAAAAAAAATTGCGTCTCTGAAAATGTAGCCTTCATACTTTTATGATTAAACCCGATATGGCAAGAAAATGTCTTTGCTCAGTGTCTCTCGTCAGAGAGTATTATTTCTTTGCTCAGCGTGTTCTCATGGTGTCCATCCATTATCATGTTATAGGTACATTAAAAGATAAGTCTAAAGATTTTCAATGGGTTCATGTAAACAATATTATTCTATCATTTATTATGAAAATCAACGAAACAAATTAATTATTATAACAATATCAATTTACATAGTCAATTTAATATTAAAATATACATGAACCTATGTGTACATGATATCATCTTATATACACATAGGTATTTAATATCTTTAGGGCAGATTTTGGCTGCTTATAAACAAACACAAATAAGTGTTCAAGAAACCTTCATTTTCAATTTTTTGTTTAAACAAAAGCAAGTGTTTACGAAACCTAAGTTTATTAAATAAACGTTTGAAATTTGAAGCTAAAAAAAAAGACAAGCTTAGATTTCCTCTGAATAATTTTTTTTCGAAGAATATAGTAATTTTTAAACCTTTGCACCAGCTACTATTCTTCCCGCGGAGATCATATACGTTGATTAATTAAATATGCCGCATCGTACACATGAAGCTTTTTTGTAAAATAGAGTCAAAAATAAGAAATATCCATATTTTCTTTTCAATCTTCGAACCAAATCCCTCATCTTGATTCCACTAACACGCACGGTGTATTTCCCATAGGAACTATAAACACAAAAGGTAACATGGGGTTCCCAGGAATGCAGTAGCGTGAAATAAAGTAAGTAACAGAAGTAGCAACAAAGTAAATTTGACTCTTTTTAACAATAACCTTCAATATGTCTTGCTGTGCCATCTAGTGACGCCTACGTGGTCCAGTGGTTAAGGCGTTTGCCTGTAGACCCGGGGGTCGTGGGTTCGATTCCCACGGGAAGCATACTTTGTTTAGTAGTTTCCAGTTTGGTTAGAACATGCAGGATTGAATCACCTGATGGTCTGATAATTAAGATGATTCCGTGCTTCGGAAGGTACGTTAAGCCGTGGGTCCCGGCTGCTATCTGGTAGTCGTTAAAGAACCACGTCAAAGGCACAGAGGCGGGTCCGAACAACTCTGACACCAGGGTGTGCATGGTCGATTGACCGTGACACCTACACAAGATGACGATGATGATCTAGTGACGGCCGCGACAACGCGCTCGTAGTGGCTGCAAACTGCGTCATACTACATAGTAACCATGTATTTTAATCTATAGTTATAAGCATTTACTGCTAATATGCGTTTGGTTGCATCGTCGAGTCATATTCATCCTAATATACATGGCAAATTTTTTATCTCTTTAACAATACTGGAAAATTAAAAAAAAATCGACATTCCCATTCAATCTGGCCGGGCGGCGGAACTATTTTGTATGGAAATGACGAATTTTTTTTGAGTTCACAGCGTTGGTCCCATAGTAAAAGTTGTTCATATTGATGGTCTGAGTCACCCCTTTAAGGGTCCAAAATGATTAAAATTTCACCATGTATATCTCGGATTAGTCTAAAGGTTTGACTGGCAGAGAATGCCCTAGTCCACCTATTTGTACGCTTTTTTGTGCAATAAAGTTTAAATAAATAAAGTATCATCAAAACAAGGAGAATGTTAATGTCGCAGGGATGTTTAGGGTATGACAAACAATTTGATTTTATGTAATAAAATACATCACTCCATCAAGACTTGCATGATTTCAGTCTGGACCAAAAGAACATATAATGCATAATAGTAGTCTACTTTAAGATTACTGATTGAAACAGAATACAGTGTAATAAGATGTCTTTTTTTCATTATTAATTTCGCTCCGCTGTCCGTCTGTCACCAGGCTATATCTCATGAACCGTGATAGTTAGACAGTTGAAATTTTTACAGATGATGTATTTCTGTTACCGCTATAACAACAAATACTAAAAAATAAATATTTATGGGGGCTCCGATACAACAAACGTGATTTTTCTGCTTGTTTTTGCTCGATATTGATAACGGCAACAGGTAGATGCTTGAAATAATCACAGAATATTTAATGCATATTTACTTTAAAAATAAATAAAAATAAAATGAATATTAAAGGGAAATAAAATAAATATCCCATACAACAGACATTTTTTGCCGTTTTTATAGATAACGGTACGGAACCCTGCGTGCGCGAGTCCGACTCGCACTTGGCCGGTTTTATCTCTAGTTAGTAGTAAGAACCAGCCACAGTCATAGTCTCGTGGTATTTATAAATGAGTTACACTTCTGTTCCCCCTTTTAATTCATAACAGTTGGTACTATTAGGGTGCATTCGGAGTATTTCGGAGGGTCTCACTGTCTGTCTGTACCAAGGGGTTTTACATTATGTTGACGGGATGAAGTACGAATAGTGCACCGACTGCACGTAACACAAGTAAAAAAATACTTGTTGGCAGAGGTTATAAAGCTTAATTAAACGCCCAGAACGACCAAAATTTCATCGTGTATTGTATAATTTAAAACAAATAGTAGTATATTTGACTATTGTCTGTTGCATGTCAGAGATGACTAATGTGTGAAACATTTAAAAATCATACATCTGTACACCATATTTTATGCAATAAATATATTCATTCATTCATAAAAAGGCTATAAAAGCGTTTTTTTTGTGAAAGTCTATATTTATGACGCCATTCTGTTATTTCGCATCTGTCAACATGCTGACGTCATATTTATAGCCGCATCTGAAGGGTTAAACTAAGTCAATCAAAATGACCCACATAAGCCGCCACATAAGACTCCGTTTTTTACTACCACATTGCGCAACTACTATAATATTAGCTAGGCATAACTAAAAATTAAGTATCTACTAAATTATTATGCAACGGAAACGTACGAGCGTCTACATTAATAAGAAACTTATTATATACTAGCTGACCCGGCAAACGTTGTTTTGCCATATAAATAATTAGATGTTGGCCGATTCTCATAGATACCGGATAAGCACAAAAAATTTCATCAAAATTGGTCAAGCCGTTTCGGAGGAGTATGGCAACGAAAACTGTGACACGAGAATTTTATATATTAGACTAGCTGACCCGGCAAACGTTGTTTTGCCATATAAATAATGTCTAAAAAATAAAAATAAAAATTTAGGGGTGGACTACCCCTCACATTTAGGGGGATGAAAAATAGATGTTGGCCGATTCTCATAAATACCGGACAAGCACAAAAACTTTCATCAAAATCGGTCAAGCCGTTTCGGAGGAGTATGGCAACGAAAACTGTGACACGAGAATTTTATATATTAGACTAGCTGACCCGGCAAACGTTGTTTTGCCATATAAATAATTAGATGTTGGCCGATTCTCATAGATACCGGATAAGCACAAAAAATTTCATCAAAATCGGTCAAGCCGTTTCGGAGGAGTATGGCAACGAAAACTGTGACACGAGAATTTTATATATTAGAAGATATTTTTTATTTTGGATTATACAGGTGAAATTGAGTTCATTAGCAAACGTTTAAGGAGTGACTCACACCACGAATTTGAACAACTTTTATTATGGGACCAATTTGGACATCGTGAAAAAATTATCTGCTCTTTCATACAAAAATGGAATATCTACTTAAGCAAAATAAATTTTTGCAAATTCTGATTCGGTCCCTTAATGAAAGTTATTCAGACTCGTGGTCTGAGTCACTCCTAATGAATTCAATATCACCCTGTATAATATACTAAATTGATCGGATATATTTTTACGAGCACTGTTCCCGATTATGAAAATAATCAATTTTTTTTTTCATAATTATCTTTATACAATTTACAAAACATAACAATATTCTCTAAATAAACCTATTCAAAATCGTAACATATATTGTGAAACCATTAATTACCAATACCAATAATTTTTATTCCAATTTCATAATATACAATGTTAAATAAACATATGTCAGAATTAAAATACACACGTAAAAACAAAAATAAATACATTTTATAGCCCGCCCTTTAGCGTCTCTGGTGCAAAGGTGCCCAAAATACTAGCTGCATTGCCACGCTGGATGGCTATGGCCATCCTTTGCACCAGGAACGAGCCAGAGCGAGAGTCCCCTGTCTTATCGGCTATGCGGTGGCCTATCTCCTTAACTAGACGCTTAGCGTCTGATCCCCAGCAACCCATTGTCTCTACGGCTAGGGGCACAAAACAATATTGTGGCTCCAGAGCTGCATATTTTGCTCGTTTTTTGTCTGCCGCATCCTCAGCTGCCGCGGCTGCCCTACCCACAGTGCGACCAACATGGCTAGGAGCGACGGTACTGACGCAAGTTGCATCCCATAATACCATTAATTTACCGAAATAGTTTTTTAATTGGTTAAAATAGAGTAATGGGCCATTACCTGGGCGTTTATAAATCAAAGCTGGGTCACCTTGAACGTAATGTTACTTGGTTACGGTGAAATGCAATAAAAATGTTGGGGTGTTAATCATACGTCTGCCCCATATTAGTATCTACATTGAATACGTGCGACGAAGCAGGTCGCTAGTTTGTGCATATAATTATAATTACAAACTACTTCTTCCATGCTGGTCTGGGAGAAAAGAAAAAACGTAGAATGTACCAGCTGCTTCTCTTCCCGCGCAGATCGTAAAAGCCGATCGAGGCAATGGATAACATCTGAGGAATCATGCATTAAGCGATGTGGCTACCAACCCATCACTATTTTGATTCCGCTTTCCACCTTGTGCCCACCAACATGCTAAACGTGGCCTTCAGGTCTTATAGACCTAGGCTCTGTCTACCCCATAAGGGAAAAAGACGTGATACTATGTACGTATACAAACTACATTATAGCGAGATAACATTACACACAAATTATCACGCCTCTTTCGCTTACGGGTAGGCAGAGACTAGAACCTCCACTTGCTGCGATACTTACAACCCTCTCTCGCTTCGTCTACCATCCATCGCTCTTTTCATGCATGCTCCTGACTTGCCCTTTAGCAAGATCGTCATAACTAAAAATCTGTAGCTAAGTATTTTATTCAAAATTGCGTTATGAAATTTGGTAGGTACCGTACCGACAATTTTCGTACACAAACGTTCAAAAATAAGATTTAAAAAAAAGAATTTAAAATAATTTTTAAGATCTGTTGATAACAACATGCGCATCTATATCTGTTGCCGCTATAAAGCGGCAACAGATATACACATTCTGCGAAAACTTCATCTCTACAGCGAGAGGTACAGCCCTGTGACAGACAGACAGCGGAGGCTTAGTAATAGCTTCCCGTTAAGTATAACCCGACAAGTAATATAAAAATGTTGATCAACCGTGACAAGTTAATCCCTCTTTCTCGTAAACGGCTGGCTGGACCTAGTTATTTTGATAAAACATGTCTCAGAACCATAGCTAGAAAACCTGTTTTAAGATAAAAAACCGTAGCAAATTCTTTCCGGTTAACCCGTTTAGTCAAACTTGCACTATAACTATTTTGCATCGGGGAGTAAAAAACGAAGAAATGCGTTAGTAAAGTAGTCGACCACTGGCGAGCATCACTCTGCTACGTTCTATTTTTAAATCAGGATCGTTTAAATCAATAAGAACGAGTAGACTACGGTCATTAAAGAGTTCCGTAGGCAAGTACGAGTAGAGCTTTTCTTTTATTTTCACCTTCGGCCTTCCGAAACCCTCTTATCGGCTGCTTCTTTAGTATATTTTTTATCAGATACTGCCTATCAAGACGATCTTAATGGATATTTATTGCCCCGTAAAAAGATTATACGTTTGCTAAGTAAAATACACTGTAATAAATACTTATACTAAAGTAAGAAAAGCGAAGTCAAACATAATAAAAGTATATGGGATAGAGAAAGTACTCATATAGTATTGAATAAAAGTCGGCCAAGTGTGAGTAGGGTCGCGGACGAAAGGTTCCGTCGCATTTTTATTATTTGTTGTTATAGTGGCTATCGATGTATTACATATTCTGGGAAAATTTCAAGACTCTTAACTATTACATTTCAATACATATAGCCCTATTACGAGTGACGGCCATCGGAGACTTAGTAAAAGGGTCCCGTTTTTATCCTTTGTGTACGGAACCCAAAATGCCAAGTCCTCTGGCTGCTCTGGCCAAGTATGGCCCTAGTAGTACAGAGAGGTCGTGCTCCTGTAGTGGAGACTAAAAACGACCTGATGATGATGATGATGTACGGAACCCTAAAAATTAAATAAACTTCTATACAAAAAATAAAAAGCCTTACTAAATATAGCCAGTGTTTGTTACTCATGGTTAAGTTTAGTAATAATTCCAACATACCCTACACATTAGGAGTTATTGTGGAATATAGAAACATAGGTACATACTTTTCTAAAAGATAGTCGTGTAAAAAGAGTCTTGGTGTTTTTTACTGTAATTCTGACCAAGTGATAACTAGTCTAAAACTAATTAAGATATCCTAAAATATTAAGGTTAGGTAAATATTAGGTCACATAACTACCATGTTTTTACTGTTACTCTAGTAGGTCACGTCACCACATCAAATAAACTTTAATAGGAAAATCACCGTAGCGGTCGTAGCAAGTGATCGCTACGAAACGCTACGAGAAAACCACAGCTTAGTGAAATATCTCGTTTCTTGCAGTACGCTCACAGAGGCCGTTGACTTAAAAAATACAATATTGCCTATCTCTTTCACACATGCATCGATACTCTTCCGTAAATCGAAATCAAAGCTCGTCGGGATTGGAGTGAAGTGAAGTTAGTACGGTATTCGCATCCGCCTGAAGTGCGCTACGGATCGAAGGCCGCTCGGAATAGCTGCATCGAGAACTTCTTTCACTTTTCAACTTACTTAATAACAAGAAACAATAATTTGTAAATAAAAAGAGCATCAATTATTGCTTCACTAATAATTTATTGTTAAATTACGTTTATCTGTTTGATTAACATCACATTACATGCTTGAATTTTGATTAAGATAATCTTGGATATAAAAATATTTGAACGTCTCACAATCAGATGGTCAGATAAAGTGACAGCATCGTATGTTCGGAACGTACCTGCATATGGCGGACGCTCAGTTTGTGTTTATGTCAATAAGAAACTGATTTTAACATTTGCGCGGGTGTGGATTTATTAATTTATAAATGATTATGTGCTAGTGAAAACTGTGTATTGTGTGTTTTTTTCGTGATAATGTTTTTTGGAGTTGGACACTTGGATCATTACATATCTACGGTGTACTTATAAGGGTATGTAGTTATTTTATGTTTCGTCCTATAATTTAGGTATTCTTGCGACTTTCTAGATAGGCCGTTAAAGAAATAGGCAGGCAATTTAGACTGTCTCTGTAATATCCCTTAAAACGGTATGGATAAATGATAAATACGGGATTTTGGTGAAGGGAACCTAGTTGTATCTTAGGTTATCACTATCGCCAAATGAGAACTTTTCTGAGTTTACTGCAGAATTCATAAGCTTTTACAAGTGAGTACTGTTTTGAACACCGAGCAGTACTAAATAATTATTTACTTAGAGAATCCGCTACTTATTTTTTTTTGGATAATCGTGTTTTTTCTGCATCGCTAAAACAGCTGATTTAAATGTTAACAATTTTACCTAAACACAGCCACACAATTTTACCTGAAATTAGGATATTATCCTGTTAAAGTGCAGTAGATACACATTTTGAAATTCAGACAAAATTCTCAAATCTCATGAAGTTTTTATTGAGAGAACTGATGTGAAAAAATTCTATTCAGACATTTAATAAAATCATTATGTATGTAAAAACATCTAACATAGAACAGTTATTTTCTTTTCAACTAAAATAACTAACACTGTCCACTTTTATTTTTTCAATATGCAGCCAGTGCCTGAGAATGTCCGTTGTTTATGATAGACACATGTGTGTGTTTATGCCATGATTCACATGCCATGTGTTGACGATTTATTATAACTTTAAGTTTAACTCTTATAATATTTATGTCCTCTTAAATTTATGAGATGGCTTTACAATAAATAATGGCAGTAAATTATTATTAAAATAATTTATTAGAGTCTGATAGCAGATGTAAAAGTTAGTAAATTTTATTCAGTTCTAAAGTTTATCAAAGATATCCTTCAAACATTCCAGTACTTTCTTTTAACTGGAACCTGGATATTTCTAAAATGGGATTCTCTCACTAGGTCTTAAGGTCAGCTGATTATGTCGGTATTTGTGTCTGTCTTACATCAACAACTTATTACGCTAGAGTCCTACATAAAATGATTTATATTGGGTCTTGGATGTTTATCTATATATGTATTTGTTATTAAATATAGTATCGTTGAGTTAGTATCACATAACACAAGTCTTGAACTTACTTTGGGGCTAGCTCAATCTGTGTGATTTGTCCGTATATATTTATTTATTTATAGTTGGATTGGGTCAACCTGTGAAAGTTACCAGTAGGAATGGCAGGTCAGAATTTAACCTTTTTTGATATGAAATCGATGTTTGTTTTTATTCCTAAAGATGATTCTGTTACTTAAGTTATTGGTGCTCATTTTTGCTGAAGTTTGGTTTAAAAAATCATATTCACAATTGATTATAGGCATAGTGACTTCTCAACATTCTTCAGGGCGATGATGTTAGAAAGATGTGTTCCATGTTTAAATATTGTATTTTGGTTTTAAATTTTGAACTGTTTCCATTTCCACTGATACCAGATGGATTGATCAGTAATGATATTTTGAAACACTGTGGCTCACATCTATCTATATTTTGAATAGTTAAAGTAGTTGGTTATATTTTTCAATAATCAAAGAAGTTTGTTAATTATTCATCTCTTTATTCATTATTTTGGAGGTACAACCTAGTTAAGCTAAATAGTATTTGATCAAGTCATGCTAGGTTCCGTTATATGGAACATTAAACTATTGTTAGCGATTCCCACATAGTTTGCTGGGTGAATCGTCTGATAATACTTGGCACGGGATAAGATCACAAGTTTTGGTTATTGAATCACTGTTTTTGTGGCTCAGTGATCAGAAGTTTTGTTTACTCAATCACTGTTTTTGTGACTCAGTTTGCTCTTTCAGTGTTCATGTTTGTTGATATTAATTACTACAGAGTCATTGTTAAAGATAATCATAAAATGATTATCAATTAAACTCACTAAAAGCCTGCTTGTAAGAATTCTGTATTTTTCAGGTAAGTGAGATGCTAACTCAACAAGTACCCATTATTTTCTTTGTTATTTAAGAGCTAATATATTTCAATATAGGCCCTGCAACGGTCTGTACATTTGGCAGAAATAATGATGTATTTAAATTACATTGCCACTTGCTTATTTTTTTCTGAATATATATCAATATTCAACTTATGCATTTTCTTCCATACTGGTCTAGCCAAAAACAGTTGAACGGACAGCTGCTTCTTACTCAGCGTAGACCATATTGTAGAAGCTGGTTTAAGGATGGGCTAATAATAGATTTAGGAATTATGTCATTATGCCAAGCAGTTAGCATCATCAACCTCCTTACCTTATCCCATAATCTGGGGTTGGTGCAGTAACAACTTCCAGACCATATATGACGGGTCATACACGCATCCACTTGCACCACCCTCATGTCATGCCTTACGCATTCCATCCCTCTCTTTTTTGGTCTTCCCCTTCCTTGGAATCCACTGATCTCGATACCCCGCATAGCAAGCCATCACTATTTCGATTCCAATTTCTACCTTTAATCCCAGCAAAACGCACGCCTTGCGTTAATTTCTGTCTTCCTCGCCGTATGGTCTAAAGATGCGACAAATATCATGTGTATTAGGAGGCCCTAGTTACTTGTAGCACAGGTCCCACAGGGACCTATTTCAGGAACTAGCCTCTTCACGAAGGCTGGAGTGTCGAAATTTGCTAACTTAGCAATCAAGAACCTAGCTTGATTAAGTACATACTCCAATTGTGAAGAGGAAATAAAGAATTATTCTTATTTTATTTTATTAGGTACCTAATAGGTACCTAGTAGGTATCTACATACTTAATCGGCGTTTAAATAAATAAATAAAAAAACCTTTTATTGCCATTCTTTAGATAGGTACACTTCCAAACTTACATCACTAAGATTTTACAACGTAAGTACCTAATTTAATGGTAGCAAAGCAATGCCTCAGCTTGTGCTGCCACAGACAGGCGTCTTAGGTAGAGCGCTGATTTTCAGAGCTGTGATGTTATGCGGAAGACATTGATATGAGGGCTTAGTCTACAGTTCTATGTTTAAGTAACGTACTTTTGGCGTTGCGTGCGGTCGGTGACTTCAATGGAGCCGGCGTGTGTAGGAATCTTAACAATTTTCGTCCATGAATTGGATACTATTACTATTTAAAAACCACTCTCAAACCAAAGCCTACTCTGCAGTTCCATTGTAATTTTCAGTCATTGAAATCAACCTTCAAAGATCTCGTCAATCGTTCAAACGCAGAGTAGAGAGCTCTTAGCAAAGCCGTCAGCCCCGGTCATAATCGCAAAGTAAAATAAAATTTTGATACTAGCCGGTATATTTACTAAGTTAGTGACACAATGTTTTGACAGTCACTTCAATATACATTACGGCTTTCGTATGATTGACTATTTTTTTAAAGAAATATACCTACTGACTGTTGTCACGTTAATGTCGATCCCGCGGGAACAGTACTTTTTCCCCTGATGTAAGGTAGCCTATATGTTAATCCAGGTAAAATAACCTATATGTGTGCAAAATATTCGTCACAATCCGTTCAGCCGTTTTGCCGTGAAAGAGTAATAAACATCCATACTCACAATCTTTCACCTATATAATATTAGTAAGGATAAGAATAAAACGTAATATATTTTGAAGTGACTATCAAAACGTTGCACATTAGTTACCAAATAGGCCGGCTGAAGTAGCTTGAAAAATATGACACCAGTATATTGGCAGAAATTTTGTAGGTTGTTTGTAGTCAGCAGTAGTTTCGTTAAACATTCTCAAGGTGGGATGAAATCATCGCGATAAACTTCAATTTATGATTGTACTGTGTCCAGTGTGATAGACGACACTTGGGTCACCCGGGTCTTATTAACACAAGTATTGCATCGGGTTGAGGTAGATTCCATGGAATACGCTTGATAATATTCAATTTTCAACAGTCTTCAAAAAAGCAGGAATTCTCAATCAGATGCTGTTTTTTGTATGCATAGTACGCCGTAATTTATAGACAGTTCTTTTTTATTTGCTGCTTCCAAAGTAATTAAAGTAAATATCATCAAATTCGGTTCATATCGTCGGATAACTTCTTATAAATCGATAAAGGCCGGCTGCACGCACGAAAAAGTGACACGTTCCGTGTCCAGTGGTTAAGGCGTTTGCCTGTTGACTCGGGGGTCGTGGGTTCGATTCCCACCTGAAGCATACTTTGTTTAGTTGTTTCCAGTTTGGTTAGGACATTGTAGGCTTGAATCACCTGATTGTCTGATAATAAAGATGATTCTGTGCTTCGCAAGGCACGTTAAGCCGGTGGTCCCGGCTGCCATCTGGAAGTCGTTAAAGGAACCACGTCAGAGGCCGGGGGCGGTTCCGAAGAACTCTGACACCAGGGTGTGCATGGTCGATTGACCGTGACACCTACTCGAAATGATGATGATGACGTTCCGTGTGCAAGCGAGAGCACGGAACAAGCGATAAAGAGGAACGTTCGGCTTAAGCGTTCGGCTTGTGTCGAATCTACCTAACTCTTCCACCGTTATCAAGTAAAATGATCGTCCGTAAACCGACTTACACAAAATATATTTATTTAAACAGGGAAAAGGAAAACTATGCTACAATACTTATTTAACATTTTGTTGGTTCTTATACATACATATATGTAGGTACAAGGTAGCTTCTGATATGTCAGTGGCCCCACACTAGGCAGCATGCCTGTCCTGTGGTAGCCAAAATGATGTAATGTTAGTCTATCAAGTGAGCATATGTTAATGTAGAGGTATTCGATAATTCTTGCGAGCTGACGCAGACGTGTGTTCACTAGTGGGTGGCAAACTATTTTCAGCAACTCTGTGCCTTGGGAGGCTCGTTAAGCCTTTAGATCAGGTTGTCACGGTTCGCTGGTAGATTTTCATAGTAGGAAGATTAGATGCCTTTAGGCATAGTAATATTTTGATAACATTTTCAATCTAATAGCAATTTAGGCATTCTAAATTGCTTTTAAAATTTAGTAGGTAAGTAAATAAAATAATCCTGGCCGTGTGCGAGTCAGAATCGCACACGAACGATTCCGTGCCATCATACAATATGTAACTACCAAAAACAACCAACACGTTTTTTTTTTATTTGGTTCATAAAACGTGTTTTTGAGCGTTTTTGTTTGCCCCACCTTAATTTTTGATTTTATTATTATTATTTTTTGCTATAACGGCAATAGTTGTGATAATGAGACATTCTGTCAAAATTTCAAATCTTAATAGATAAACCCGTGACGGTGACGGAAAGACTCAGAGCGGGACAACGGAAACGGAACCCCAAAATAAAACAACAAAATTTTGGTATCGACTTTTTATTCAAATGTCACTTGATGACTTCATTAATTATAAGTTTTCTATTAAGTAATTAACTGTATCTAAGTGGTATATTAGGGGGCGAAAACGCAGACAAGTTATATCGTTTAGCGAATCGTAAATTCTGATACCGTTAGTTTAATTACTTAACGTAATAAGCACTATTGAACTAGTCTTATATGGTTGTTTTAAAGGGTTCAAATATAAAACTTTCGATCAAAATCCAGACTATCTGACCACTCGACCATCATCATACAAAATGATCTTTATTTTTATTACTAGCGACTCGGACCCCGGCTTCGTACAGGTGCAATGTACATATAAACTTTCCTCTTGAATCACTATCTATAAAAAAAGAGCATCAAAATCCGTTGCGTAGTTTTATTTATTTTAAAGATATGTTGTATATGCATACATAGGGACAGACAGACAGTGGGAAGCGACTTTGTTTTATACTATGTAGTGATTAGATCCTACATACTCCATTCGCGTTGTCAATCCTTTGAGAATAGTACTTTATCCCGGGGTGAAAAGCACCCCATAGCCTCCGTACGTATCCTAGACAACGAGTATGACATGAATAGACAGATAATATCAAAGCATTACGATTATTATTATTATAGTAAGGACTGAATGCTACGAGAGACACGTTTTACTATCCTCATTACCGAATCGTAAGCTCTGATACGGCTTAATTAATTAGGTAATAAAGACTAATGACATTGTATTACAAGGTAATTCAAAAGGTTACTTATGAACTTACGTTCAAAATCCAGGTTAGACCGCTACCATACAAAAATATCAGGCAGCTATATAGTTAAACAGTTCTGTAGCTTTAATTTCAAAATGAATTAACTCTTATTTTGCTGCGCTCCATCACTAAAGTAGTCGACGTGGGAAAGAAGTCCGCCAAGCTAAAATGGGATTGGGCGGGTCACGTATGCCGTATGAGCCCTGAAAGATGGGCACGTCTGATAACGTCATGGGAACCACTAATGGAAGACGTTTAAGAGGGTTGCCAAGAACGAGATGGAGAGACGAGCCGTTTGCTTTCAATGAGGGATAGCAATGAATAGAACAAGGTGGAAAGGGAGGCTTTTGCCCAGCAGTGGGACCTAAATAGCTAATAGAAAAATTCTTATTTTATTAGAAAATAAGATATATGGTGCAAAAATTTCACGTGGTCAAAAAAATCTTAAAAGAATATGTTAGAAGCGTATAAACAGCCTATTTTTAATTCTTGAGTAACATGCCTGTCCCATCAACTAGGCTAGTTTCCTAAAAATATATAATTAGTCCGTCAGTTAGATATACAAAAAATATTGGACACGTATTTTTTCTTTTGTCGATTAAACAAAAAATGATAAAGATATAGCCCTTTGAAGTTCCGTGTGACGTCATAGTTTGCTACAATTTTTAGCAAACTTTGACGTCACGAGTCCCAACTCCTGAACTTTGATGCGCTTTATCTTTATTATTTATTGTTTATTTGACAAAAGAATAATTACGTGTCCAATATTTTTTTATTATCTAACTGACGGACTAATTGTTATGTTATTATTACGACCCAGGAAACTAGGCTATTCAGTATAAGTTCACGCCCGTGGTTCCGCCCTGGTTATCGTTGATGTGGATGATCCCTCGGGATCATTACTTTTTCCGAGATGAAAGGCCATGTCCTTCGCCGTATCCTATGCAACATATATGCAAATTCATGATCATCGGCTTAGTAAGTAGATGAGGCGTGAAAGTAAACAAATGAATAAAACAGCAAACTCAAACGCGTTTGTAATTTCGGTACGGACGTCCTTTCCCGTATCCATGCAACATGATGTAAATTCATGATAATAGTCAAGGCGTGAAATTAAAAAAAAAAATCGGCTTCTACCTGTTGCTGTTATTAATGTCGTGTTTTTTTTATTTGTATGTGAAGATTTATTTTATTCTGTTTTTAGTATCTGTTGTTATAGCGACAACAGAAATGCATCATTCGTGAAGATGTGGTCTAGCTCTCACGGTTCATGTGATATAATCTGGTAAATGACAGACAGACGGAAAGTGGAGTCTTAGTAATAAGGTCCCGTTTTTACCCATCGGGTACGGAACCCTTAAAATGAATAAAACAACAAACTCAATATCGCGTTTATAATTTTGGTAAGGATTGGACATAACGAGTTACGTTACGAGTGACTCGTTTGACAGCCTCCGTGGTCCAGTGGTTAAGGCGATACCACTGTAAATAAGGTCGTTCTGAACCTTATTTACCTCGCAAAATACTTAAATTAGGAGTTTCAAATCTAAGTAATATGATTTTTGACTATTTCATCTCCAAAAATTGAAGATGAAAACACGTTTTGATAAAATTTTCTCGATAGAAATATTTTTTGAAAAATGGTCTTTGTTCGCAGAGTTTTTGTTATTGTAGCTCAAATGCGACGAATGAAATAATGATTTTTAGACTAAAAGATAGGTTATTAGTAATTCATCAAAATGTAAATATGAAAATACAATTAACCGGTCTGATTTTATATAAAATAAAAATAACTAATTTGGCGCTTACGTTTTTTTCTTTGAGCGACTCGAGACTATCTCCTATCTCATCATTCACGGGCTAAACCGCCAAGCGCTATCCCTTGCGCGCACTTGATCATTCCTTTGCCGAGCGAAGGTACCAAACATTTGAGTCCTCGTCTTAAGCAGGGACCGGAAAACCGTGTTCGGGGCTAATCTGATTAATAGAGAAACCCTATGATATGATTACCCAATGGATATGCTTATCACAACAATAGGGTTACTCCAACGATTTGATAACCCTATTGAACGGTTATCCTTATTAACTGGTTAACCGTATCTATTAGGTAACCCTTTCATGTGTAAAACCCTATCATAAGGTTTACCCTATCATTGGATTAACCCTATCAAATGGTTAACAATATCGTTGATTAACTTTATTAATAAGTTAACTCAATCAACTTGAAACCCTAACGATTGTGTATTTAATCATAAGGTTAACCTTATTGATTATTGCCTGCCTCTTTCGCGCATTTCAGCGCGTTTTTAACCAAAGCCTTTATTTATGTTCGGAATAAAACAGGCGCTGAACAGAGGCTATGTATAAACATATAGACAGTTCAAATAATTGAACTGTCTCGACAATTAAAAACTGTACGGTTTTACTGTGAAATTATAAACATGCCATTAATATTAAAGTAAACTTTCGCGTTGGCACTTTTCACATTTAGGTAATGCAAGTTAATTTTATTTACATATTACATATTTATCCTTCATTTAAAACTTCAAAATCCATTGTTAGTGAAAGACGGCAGGACGCATAGTGCTGCACTTAGTTCTTTTTAGGGTTCCGTATCCAAAGGGTAAAAACGGGACCCTGTTAATTTCGCTCCGCTGTCCGTCTGTCTGTCTATCTGTCCGTCTGTCACCAGGCTGTATCTCATGAACCGTAATAGTTAGGCAGTTGAAATTTTCACAGATGATGTATTTCTGTTGCCGCTTGGTTTTGCTCGATATTGATAACGGCAACAGGAAGTCGCTTGAAATATTCACAGAATATTCAGTTATATATTCACTTCAAAAAAAAAGATTTTTTTGCCGTATTTATAGATAACGGTACGGAACACTACGTGCGCGAGTCCGACTCGCACTTGACCGGTTTTTTCCAAATATCGATAATCAACATGAATACAGATGAGGGTACAAGTAATAAAGTTATTGGTATTTATTTTTCTTTTTTTCTGTCGGCAAAATCTAAAAGCTACTAGTATTTTGGCATGAGCAGAAATTAAAAATTCAATTGTAAATACGCGCGAATAATATTTCGCGGACCGCGATGCAGTATACGCGTGGTTGGTGCGGGGCGAGGAAGGAGCGAGGCGCCAGCGGGAGGCCGGCAGCGGCGCGGCGGACGTGTCGTAACGAATAGGTACCGATTGCGCCGTGTATGAAAAAGAAATACATATAAATATGGAATATCCTAATTGTAGTATATGTAACTGTGCGTTAAATTTTGATGTGGTGTCTGTAAGCCTGAAAGCACAGAATACCTATGTTAGTTGCAGCTAGTAAACGGCGTAGGGGGAAAAAAAGGTTTGTGTCAGTTTCTGATGAAAATTTACAAGTAGGTATATAGGAAGTGTAGAGTATATGCCCAAGTGATTAAATGGTTGCAGATAAACAGTTTTTACGGCATTTGATCATCACAGAATAGAAAGATTTGCTGTTGTTCCTTATAAAACAAAGCAAAATATTGATAACTAGTTGTTGCCCGCGACTTCGTTCGCGGCAATTTCAGTTATTATTGACCGAGCGAGCGAAGCGAGCGAAGCGTCTCAGTTTCGACAGGCCGAAAATTCTTTTGTCCGTCTGTCTGTCTGTCTGTCTGTTCTCGCCTACAGGTCGCATTTCTCAACCGATTCTCATGAAATTTTGTGAGCAGGTTTGGTAATATGAGCAGATCTTTTTGTCGAGCCAGATTTTCGAAATTTTTAAAAATGGCGGAAATATGGTGGTTCTAAACTGAAAAAACTCATAGTACAGCTATTTGAAAAGAAAATCAAAAATGCTATTAGACTTTTTTGTTATTCTTATTACGACGCAATTTTTTTGTCTGAACAACTTTTTTATACGATATACTTGAACGTGTTTATAGTCGGCAATTTGCCCAAAAGTTGTCTGAAATCGATTTTCTGTATATTCTTTTGAATTAGTGCATTCAGTATGATGTCGTAAAAACAAATCTATGGTATGACAAGTATGAAAATGGTGCGTAGTAACTATGACGACGTAACTGAAGGAAATCATCCTTTAGTCAATTAGCATAACAGTAACAGATATATTTTAGAGCACTGGAGGGCAAATGTGGATGTTGGTTGTAAGGGTTCGCGAGGTCTACTGTTCTCACAAAACCACTAGTGATTAATTAGTTTTTTCTTAGTATAGATGAATAATTTTCCCCCGGTTCCAAAACATTTTTTTATTGATGCTTCGCTCCTATTGATCGCAGCGTGATGTTTTATAGCCTAAAGCCTTCCTCAATAAATAGACTATCCAACACAAAAATGATTTTCCAATTTGAACTAGTAGTTCCTGAGATTAGCGCGTTCAAACAAACAAACTCTTCAGCTTTATAATATTAGTATAGATTAGCTGTCAATCCATCAAGTAAATCCCTTCCATTAAAATGATGACAAGCTTTTTATTTTGGTGATTTGCAATGTTGAACTTACGATACGCTTTAAACGTTTTAATTTTAAATCTATAAAATATGACTATATATTATTTTAATAAATCACAAGAAAAGAAACATATTTTTATGTTTATTTACACTCTGAGTTTAGGGTTGGAACGCGCACGCGCGGCACATATTTTCATCATTACATTTAAAAACTTCACTTTTATTATAAAAATGCTGAAAAAGTGGAAACGGTTTGTGACCACTTTCATCAGACTACGACCGTTAGTGTGCTGGTTTGCGACCACTCATATAATATTTTAAAATATGCCAATAAAAAAAAATTATCTGGTTGTCTGTAAAGTCGATTCACGGACGATAATTTTACGTGATAATGGTGGAAGAGAGATAAATGCGTCACAAGCCGAACGTTTAGGCCGATTGTGCCTCCCTAACACTTATTCCGCGTATTCGTCTTTCAAAAACTATAATTGATTCAAAAATGTTTTAAATTGTATTTTTAATAAAGTATAATTATATAAATAGTACCTACTAAATGTTGATTAAATAATATGGTAATCATTTGAAGTATTTTTACTCACATTTATTTATGAGCATCATCATCATCAGGTCCTTTTTAGTCTCCACTACAGGAGCATGACCCTCTCTGTACTACTACAACCATACAACATGAGCATAATGATATTAAATTCCTCGCGAACCTTGCGGCGAAGTACAGATGGTATTTGGACTTTAACAAGGTGCTAAACTAGCAGCATAAAAAGGTTCTGCCACCAGACCTGGGATTAGTTCCAACAATAACGCCATAGGAAGTCAATATCCATTTCACCCAGGCTAAGGGAGCCGATTGACGTATTATATTTTTATTCTAAATAATGCCAGAAATAAATAATAATAAAGTCACTTTCCACGACTTTCCCGAAAATTTGCGGGGGTGTGAGACAAAGGAAAGGGTGCGTGGTTTTAGGGGTACTATTTGTGAACGGGCGATTCGATAAAGACGTACAAGTTTCCATATAAAAATCTGTCATTTAGAAAAGTCGTTGGTTTGAAAATAGCACACCTATAGATAAGGTAACTACAATATATTTTTGACGTATATAAATTAATAAAGCTGGCCAAGTATGAGTAGCACACATTTAGAGTTACCTACGTTAGTGTTTGACTAGCGGCCCTTCCCGGCTTTGCACGGGTAGATATATGTTTGGCATTTTTTCTATATGTTCATTAGAAATAATGTAGGATTTTATTGTTGAAATATACAAACAAACAAACAAAAAGTGTAAACTACAAAACCTCGCTTCTTGTATGAAACCTCTTCTATGCAATTATGAGGTGCAAACTCTTACTTGTAAGGACACGATTGTTCTTGATTTTCTGTGGTTTGAACTCTCTTTAATAAATTAATTGCTACTTTGCAGAATCGAGAAATAACACAAAAAAACAAGTTTCTTGTATGCGACAAAAAGTTTACAAAATCTGTGAAATATTTTGAATTATTATCTAATTCGATTCAATAGATATAGTCATGTGGACGGACGGATGGACGTTGAAGGCTTATATTACCTTTCCGTTTAAATGGCAAAATGTGACATCTATTCGGAGAGTGTACGTTACGCTGGCGTAACGCACACTCTCCGAAAAGATGTCACGTTTAAATATTCAGTACTTTTTACTGACAAAAAGTACTGAATATTTAAACGTGATATTACTAAATTATCAGTGCGTAACGTCATGTAAATGTGTGTGAAATTTTGAGATTTGTGCGTCCATTAATTATTGAGATTTTATTTAAAATCTGATTCTGCCAGGATGTCATTTCATACGTTACGCCAGCAAAAATTTTCGGATCCGAGTGAAAGCTGATAAAATAATTTGTATTTAGAATATATTTATTGTAAATAAAATTTGTGCGTCTCCAGACCTGGCGATATTCAAATTTTTGCTAGGGTAAAGTTTGGCTGATTGCTGGACCTCATAATCGGCACGGCGTAGGAATTTGATTTCTTTACACACACACTGTTACGAATTTGTACGTCATGTTTGTAAAAAAAAAATTCTAAAAATGTTACCATTCAGAGATTGAAATGAAAATATGAAATCAGGTATTTTGACTCCTGTACTTTAAATATAGGACCTAGAGAATTATTATTGACATTAGTTTGTACTTTATAATAGTCTACAATGCCTAGGTAAGTATATAATATGATATCTTAAGCTTTAACACCTGAAGTGGCAAGACATCATCACTCGCGAAGTAAATAAGTTATGAGAAAAACTGCCATGATTCGGACGCCAGGAATTTTGACAGCCGATTTGATCCGTTTTTCTATTAGTTCGGAAGTTGATAGTTATCAAACTATTTGTAAGGGTAAGTAAAATATTAGTTCGCAAAAAAATCAGTTCAATACACGCAGTAGTTTAAGAAATATCATTAAATATCCAACCGTAGGTGAAATACCATGATATTTACACCTACTAAATATTTTATCAGCTTTCATTCGGATCCGAAAAAAGTTTTAGCTGGCGTTACGTTTGAAATGTCATCCTGGCAGAATCAGATTTTAATTAAAATCTTAATAATTAATAGACGCACAAATCTCAAACTTTCACACACATTCTTCTTCTTCTTTTCGTGTCGATGGTACCTATATTTTTGCAGCCCGATAATGGGCCACTTTTATTCCTTTCTTAGATGCTGTAAGGAGATCGTCCAGAGTGCAGGTGTTCGGGCACCTTGGACAAGAGAGGAGGTGCGCCATAGTTTGGGGAGAGTGTCCACACTCGTACAGTACATGACACACTTTTACATGACGTTACGCACTGATAATCTAGTAATATATAGGGTTCGTAGTAAACGAGGAACCCTTATAGTTTAGCCATGTCTGTCCGCCTGTTTGTCCGCGGTTTTACTCAGAGACTATAAGTACTAAAGATCTGTAATTTGGTATGGATATGTATATTAATCATGCCGAAAAAGTGGTAATATAAATCTTTCTAAAAATTTTTTTTGGTGTAGCTCCCAAACTCAATTTAGTTCTCATAGTAATTTTTTTTCACAACTAACTTCTACGTATGGGGTGTTGTAGCATAGGTCTTTTAAAAATATTGTGAGCTTCTGAACATCATTTTTCGATTTACTTATCCGTTTCGGAAATATTTGGTTTTATAGTACAAATTTTTGTTACAGTTCAGTGTCTCTATCTACTAAATGGTTGTATATGAACCCGAGAAAAAATTCACGGCAGTAGTACATATAACGAAGTTTAAAGGAATACTATCAAAGCTAAGTAGATTTTATAAATTAAAGATTGACCAACTTATAAATAAACTCGGTGAATTAAAATTTCATACAAATTGAATTAAAAATTAGACAGTTGTTAGTTACGTACAACAACTACCGAATATAAATTTTTGAATCACGTAAAGTAAGATAAATACAAAATCATAGTAGCTTTAATAATAATAATACCTAAAATAATAGCAATGTGTTTACGTTCGACAGCGCGCGGAGCTTGGCGGAACGATAGGAAGTTGCTTGGTATCTATTACGCTCGGAAACCAAAGTAGGTAATATACCTATGAAATCTTGTTACCAGCGCTTGCTCTACTCATGGTGGTACTCAAATGGTTTTTTTTTTCTAATTTCTTTTGTTAAGTAGTACTTTATAAATCTTTCTTCAGCTACCACACTCCGTGGTTACCACAGTCTTATGTGAGCTCGTTTTTAGACGTTAGTAAACAATGCTAAGAGACCCTTCGTGCGGGAGTCAGACACGCACTTGGCCGGTTTTTTTAAATCTATGCTTATAATTATATTAACAATTAATAATAATTAAAAGAAAAAACCGGCCAAGTACGAGTCGGACTCGCGCCCGAAGAGTTCCGTACCGTTATCTACAAAAACGGCAAAAAATAATGTCTGTTGTATGAGAGCCCCCCTTTAAAATAAATTGTATTTTTATTTGATTAATTATTTTTAAAGTGAATATATAACTAAATATTCTGTAAATAGTTCAAGCGTTTACCTGTTGCCGTTATCAATATCGGAAAATCACGTTTGGTGTATGGCAGCCCGCTAAAATATTTATTTAATTCTATTTTTTTGTATTTGTTGTTACAGCGGCAACACATACATCATCTGTGAAAATTTCAATTGTCTAACTATCACGGTTCATGAGATACAGAATGGTGACAGACGGCCGGCGGTGCGAAATTAATAGGGTCCCGTTTTTACCCTTTGGGTACGGAACCCTAAAAAGAAACGCACTAAACAAAGTTTGCATATCATAAAAATAATTTTTAACAAAAAAAAAACCGACTTCAACCTGGTGACTAAAAAGTAAAATATAAATTTACTAAGCACAAAGTAATTCGTATTTTGTAATTTAGTTAATCAGAAATGATTCAATAAGTATTTTATACAATTTTGAAGTCGGTGCCAGTATTATCAACCTTTCTCATCACAACTCAAGCTAATAGGCATATTGAACCATAAACAAACGGTAACTGCTGTAAATCGTTGATGGATTCCCTCGACTGTCTATCGTCTCCATTATCAGACCTGTAATGGTACTTATAACACATATGGGTGCAAAGTTCTCATCAACAGAAATTAATGAAGTCCAAACACAAGGTAGCTATTGTAAAATGTTGAGGAGTTCCTTTGACTGTCCGTCGTCATCATCATCAAACCTCTAATGACAGTCGCAACCCATCTATGTGTAAAGATCTCATCAATACAAATTAATCAAACCCAAACACCAGGTGATTGCTGTAAATCGTTGAGGAGTTCCCTCGAATGCCTTTTCGCTCCATCATCAGATCGACCCCAGACCTTCATAAATATTAGTGCTTTAACATACCTAAGGAAAAAAGTAACAAACGTACTAGCCGCCAGTACAATTTTCGAAGGTTCTCCTCGATTTCTCTCGGATTCCATCATCAGGTCGTGGTTTCCTTATCATCGTACCACACTCGGAATATGTCCTCTCTAACAAAAAAAGATTTATCAAAATCGGTTCATAAACGACGAAGTTATCCGCGAACAAACATAAAAAAAATATATATACGGTCGAATTGAGAAACCTCCTCCTTTTTTGAAGTCGGTTAAAAACAACACAATGAATAAAGTGTTTTGTTTAGACACTCGTCTCTGCCGTCTTAGCAATTATTATTACGTGAACTTAACCGAAAAGATTTGCCGAATCCAAAAAAACCGTCTGTATTTTGTGCATAATATATATCGCAAAAGGTTTATTTTTGTCTGACTTCCTGCAGCGTAGATTCCCAAACGAAGTCCCGCCGGCCTTTATATGACCAAAACCGCTCGCGCCGTGTGCGCTGTCGTCCATAAGGTTTGCAATAATAGGTCTAATGTAGTTTCAAATAGAGATTATAATGGCTCGACGGTGTTCCAAAACCCAATCATACGGTTTTTGGAATAGGGTATGCGCTTACATTCAATAACACTATTCTTATGGTTAACCTTTCATCAAGTTAACTCAATGATATGATAACCTTATTGATATGGTTATTCATTTGATAGGGTTACACCTTCCATGCATTAACTCTATACTTTTGGTTAGCCTTTCATCAAGTTAACTTGATGATATGCTTACCGTATTGATACGGTAACTGTTTTGATAGGGTTACAATAATGATATGCTAACCGTATCGATAGGGTTTTTAAAAACAATTCTATGAAAAACCCTATCAAAAACCGCGGTTAAGGTAAGCGGTTCCGGTCCCTGGTCTTAAGGCGTTTGCCTGTTGACCCGGGGGTCGTGGGTTCGATTCCCACCGGAAGCATACTTTGTTTAATTGTTTCCAGTTTGGTAAGGACATTGCAGGCTTGAACCACCTGATTGTCTGATAATAAAGATGATTCCGTGCTTCGGAAGGCACGTTAAGCCGGTGGTCTCGGCTGCCATCTGGTAGTCGTTAAAGGAAACACGTCAAAGGCCGAGAGGCGGTTCCGGAGAACTCTGACACCAGGGTGTGCATGGTCGATTGACCGTGACATCTACACGAAATGATGATGATGACTCGTTGTACTATCTTCATTGAGCGTAAGCTCTGATACGACTTGATTAATTAAGGTAATAAAGACTATTGAACTAGGCTGATAAGGTAGTTTTTAGCAGTGATTTATGGTTTAATTAATTGGAGCGCGTTATTGTTAATTATCCTCATGGTTGGAGTAATTGAATGGGACGTTCCGTCCGTGGGCCCGAGTTAGAGGAATTGGTTTAGAAATAAAATTGTTGAGTGATTTTGAGTTGAGAATTCTTACATTGCTGTGGGGTGAACTTTTGGCTAAGCGCTTAGTGAGCATAGTAATTTACGAAGAAGAATCGAAGAAAATTAAATTGATTATTATTGACGGTAAGAGAAATTATATTAAATGTTAATAAATTAATTAATGTTTTTAAATTAGTATTGACTCTAGTAGTACAGAGAGGGTCGTGCTCACGGAGGTCGTGCTCCTGTAGTGGAGACTAAAAAGAACCTGATGATGATGATGATGAAATTAGTATTAATTAAGTATGCCTTGTATGGATTTTTAAATCTGAAATAAACATTATTTTATTTTTATTTTAGGCCTCTTTGACGACCTTTGTGACTCAGTGGTATCGCAAGTGTTTTTGAATTGTAGGGTCTCGGGTTCGAACCCCGGTCAGGTCATTGGACTGGTTCTTGAATGTTTATCGATATATGTATCTGTTATAAAATATGAAAATTATACTTATTTTATTTTCCAATCATCAGCAATTACTAATCTTTTGCTTTTCTTTACGGATAAAAGTAATTTGACCGGTCAACTACCGAACGCCCCAATCGGGAAACATAACAATAGATAATCAACTGTGTCTGCATTTCTCGCGATTGACGAGTTATAAATGATCCAATAATTCAGAGGAAAGTGAGTTCTATTGATTCCAATACGCAAAATATCTAATCGTGCTAAGCTATTGTAATACCCAACCTTGCTTGTGTTTTTTACATTTTTACTTTTAAAAAATAATTAATGTTTCATTTATCCTTACTACATGTCCAAACCACCTTAACAATGATGTATTAATAAAACGCACCACGTTTACAATTTGCTTAACAACGTCTCAAGGTTATTTCGTGTCAATGTCACGTCTCCCGATAACAGTCATTTTATTGGGTTCCATACCCAAAGGATAGCCTTTGCTGTCCAGTGCAACAGGAACTCGATGGCTCAGTGGACTCGCGCTACTGATAAACCGTAAAAAGTGAAAAACTTTTATCTAGATAGTGTTTCTATGTAAAGCCGCTATAGCTAATTAAATGAATGAAATTAAAAGCTACAGACTAATACAAAACATACTTTTTTATGTTAAGATGGTAATTAGTATTACTATTAGTGAACCCGTTTAGTCGCAAAATGTCCAATTTGCAAAATGTCCAGTGGTCGCAAAATGTCCAATTCGCAAATAGTCCAATTTGTAAACCATATACTACTGAAAATATACGAATTCGTGAAGTACTAGCAAAATTTTTTGTTTAATGATATGATGGGACAGATAAAAAATAAATTGTTTTTTTACCAATGTTGCCCACAAAATTATTAGGACACGCAGAACATTCTATGCAGATGGCACATTTAAAGCGGCCCCGAGGCCCTTTTACCAATTGTATTACTACATGTTAACTTATATTCAAATAAAAAAGTAACCAATATTGAGCCCGCTATTTACAGAACAAAGTAAACGCTGGACATTTTGCGACTAAACGAGTAGACCTTACCAAATTATTTCACAATTATAAGATATAACTATGCGTTAAGTACTAAAATCATCATCATAATCATCAGGTCTTTTTAGTCTCCACTCATCATCATTTCGAGTAGGTGTCACGGTCAATCGACCTTGCACACCCTGGTGTCAGAGTTCTTCGGAACCGCCTCTCGGCCTCTGACGTGGTTCCTTTAACGACTACCAGATGGCAGCCGGGACCACCGGCTTACGGTGCCTTCCGAAGCACGGAATCATCTTTATTATCAGACAATCAGGTGATTCAAGCCTGCAATGTCCTAACCAAACTGGAAACAACTAAACAAAGTATGCTTCCGGTGGGAATCGAACCCACGACCCCCGGGTCAACAGGCAAACGCCTTAACCACTGGACCACGGAGGTTGTCTCCACTGCAGGAGCATTACCTTCTCAGTACTACCGGAGCCATACTTGGCCAGACCAGACAGAGGATTTGGCCTACACTCTCCTCGCTGCTCAGACGGGTTGGAGAGGTCTCATTGATGTTTATGAGCTTTCTTTAGCTTGTATTTCCTAAGTCGCCTCTGACCCCCATGGGAAGACTAGGAGTGGTCCTATTCTTCTCTGCCGGAAACCACACAGCTAGCACTTAAATGTACCCACTTATTATTTATGAAGCGATTTTACATACCTAATATCTTTATGTATAAAAATGTTTGCCTGCAAACCATACTAGCCTATTTCGTAGTAAAGGAAAAGGAAATAATCAACCAAGCCAACATTTACGATCTGCTACAAGGTTACTGCGTGTCACGTCTCCCGAGATAGGATAATAAGCGATCGGGTCAACGGCCGCCGCTTGATAACATGCCAAACATATCTGTAATCTAACCGCCGAGAGTTAAGCGACTATTATACCATCCTGAATCTAGGATCCGGAATTTAGCATCCGATAAGGACAAGAAATTCAGTCGTCAGAGCTCCTGATTACACCGTCCAGAACGTGTCCTGAACGGAGACTGCGCGTCCTGACAGAGCCATCCGTTGGCCATCCTGAATGCGTGAGAGGGACGCCGCTATACGTGCGACGCGATTGGAGATATTATCGTATCGTTTCTAACGTATAGCGGCGTCCCTCTCATGCGGCGATCCTGAATTCCGGATGGTTTCACTTTACGCTTCCGTTATGCTTCCGATAAGGACGTCGGAAGCCATTCTGTCCTGACAACGGATCGGCGATTAAACTGTCCGTTGACTATCCGTTGACTGAATTCCGGATCCTGAATTCTGGATGGTCTAATTGGCGCTTTACATGAAGTGCTGAGCTAAGAAAGATAGGCAATGTCAATTTCTGCTATTTTGAGCCATCCTTACTTATTAGTAAGGATGGCTCAAAATAAATTTCGCGTTTATAAAATACTAGCTTTCGCGCGCCGCTCTGCCCGCGTCAATATCGATCCCTCGGGAATAGTGCTTTTTCCCGGGATAAAAGGCAGCCAATGTCCTTCTCCGTACTCCAGATAACTTGTATGCAATATTTCATGATGATCGGTCCAGTAGTTACGGCGTGAAAGCGTAACAAACAAACAAACAAACTCACTTTCGCATTTATAATATTAGTTAGGATATAACTAATATTATCAAAATTTCTCTGTTTATCTTTATGTTATTTGATAACATGTAGTCATCTGTAGTCTAACCGAGATTTAGCCAACTCGTCTTCTCAGGGTTCCATATTCCGTACCGTTAATGGTAAAAAGAAACTGTTAGGGTCACTCGGTCTATCCGTGTGATTGCGAAGACCCTTTAATTTGAGGAACGCATAGATATAGTTAACATAAAGTTGAAATAAAATATCACAAATAAGATCTGCATTTTTTTAAATAAAGCTCACAAAACAAATCAAACTTTTAAGTCACCGCATTCCCAAGATACGGACGTTTTTGTCGCCAATTTGCTCAAACTTAAAATAAAAGGAAAAATCGCGTGTGAATTTTCAGAGGCGCTAGTAGTGTGTGTGAGGTATTCGAAATGGCATTTAATAGGAATAATATCTGGGAAACCCAGATTTAGACGAGTTATATTTCGCCCTTAAGGCGCTGTGCATCAGAAGAATACCGTAAAACGTTTATTTTTTCGTCGCGCAGTTAGCCTTATTTTTCATGGAATACTAGCATGAAAAAATATGAAGTACAGTTCCAAAATCAAAATAAATGGTTACTTAGCAATATATAAAAAAAAAAAAAATTAAAACCTAGCATAATAAAATAGCAAAAACAATATATCCAGAAAAATTTTCGTCGCGAATTACTTGATATTTTCAGCGACAGCTACCAACTTTTTTACGTCTATAAAAAGTGTATCTAAATGAGCCAATGTATACCTAAAAAAATTGGTACAATATTTGGTTATAATTATTAAATTATTTAATAAAAAGTGAAAGTTAACACGGAAACGGCAGACACGGGTTTGAAATGAGACTGGTGACAGGCCAACCGCGCCACTCAACCGCTACAAACGGTTAAGGGATACAGCGCCTTAAATCCTCGTAGGTATACTTCATTTCATTGAAATTGCTGTTGCTATTTCTTATTTTAAACTTTATTTCCACGCTAATAAAAAGCTTGTTCGGAACCTTACTCAACAGCGGCGCCAACTAGTGTGCAGAAAAACGGTAGCCCTTATTGAAATCTACAGGGTACTTCCCGTTGACCTTGCTTAATTAACAAGCTATTATACTTATTATATTTGTATACATTGTACAGAGCATCTGAATAGCACTTTTTTGGGTCTGGCCTGCGGAACCGCAAAAAATAAGAACGGAATCACTCAATTTTAGATAGTTTTTTTATTTTTTTTATTTACGGCAAACGAGCAGACGAGCCACCTGATGGAAAGTGGTCACCGTCGCCCATGGACATCTGCAACACCAGAGGAGGTGCTGATGCGTTGCGGACTCTTAAGATACCTGTAAACACGCCTTTTGAAGGATCTCAAGTCATAGCACACAGGGAAAACCTCGGAAGGGAGTCCATTCCACAATCTTGCTGTACGAGGAAAAAACCACGTGTCGCTCTGACATTTTTGGCGACCCAAGTGTCAAGGATGTGGGGATGGACTTTACTCCTGTGGCGAGCAGTGCGGTGGTAGAAAGGTGACGGTGGCACCAATTCAAAAAGTTCTTCAACACTCCCCATAGTATAGACGGTAAAATACACACAGAGAGCCAACGTCTCTCCGTAGACTGAGGGAGTCTAAATCGTCTGTGAGTGTGGGATCGTCGATAATACGAATTGCCCGGCGTTGGATGGAATCAAAAGGAAGGAGTTGGTATTGAGGTGCACCAGACCAGATATGAGAGCAGTACTCCATGTGGGGCCGGACTTGAGCTTTATATAACAAGTCTATGACCCGGAGTAAAGTACTGCCTCGCTCTATTGAGCACCCCAAGTTTTTTAGAAGCCATTTTGGCTTTACCTTCCAGATGACTCCGGAATTGGACTTCTTCGTAATATCGACGCCAAGGATCCCAATACTCTTAGAAATGGTAAGAGAGGTGTCCCGGAACTTCGGTTCTATGTTAAATGGGGTCTTCTTAGCGGAAAACACGCAGACGGTTGAATTGAACTAGGTTTAGTTTACCCCATTCAGAAACCTGCTCCAGGGAGGTCTCAATGTCAGACATAAGTCTCTTTCTGTTCTCTTCCACCTGTGTTTGAGGGATATTTGCACGACCTGCATAATATGCATCACTCGTACTGTCGTCTGCATAGCAATGGATGCTACTAGTGTTTAGCATGTCATTGATGTGCAGAAGAAACAGCGTAGGTGATAAAACAGATCCTCTGAGGACGCCAGCATTGATGGGCATGATATCGGAGCATAAACCGTCTACAACGACCTGAATGCTACGCCCAGATAAGAAACTAGCGTTCCACAAGCATAGTCCCTCAGGAAGCCCGTAAGATGGTAACTTCGCGAGAAGAGCCTTATGCCAGACCCGGTCAAAATCATTTGTGATATCTAGACTAAATGCCAGTGCTTCTCCCTTGCTCTCGATGGCGGCTGCCCATCGGTGCGTTAGGTACACAAGAAGATCACCTGCACTACGCCCGTGTCGGAACCCGTATTGATGGTCACTAATTAGCTGATGATCTTCAAGGTAACCAACAGTCGAAACACACCCAACGGTGCTTTACGACAGATTTCGGCATGAGGGTGGTCGCCAGCCAGTCGGACCCCACGAGGTCCTACCACCGAGCATGTCGGGTATTTTTCTCGCCTCTTACGAGATGCCAACCTGACGGGCAGTGGGGAATTGTATTCTACTCCGTCCCCACACGGAGAGAATATATTTCTCGAATAACTAAATTAATCTAATAAAATATCTTTACGTTCTGGCGTCGCATATTTCAATTTTCATTACTGACAGCCGCTCATTTTTAAATCAGTTCCTTGTCGACAATTTCCTCTTCCACGTAAAACAGATCGTTTCAGCCCTCGCTATTTGACCGACCTGTCGTGACGTAATTATTTCGAAATATACGTTGCCTTTTTTCAAAATAATTAATGAAAGGAATAATTCAACTTTTTATTTTTCGTGTTCATTTGTGGCCAACTTTGCTGTCAAAATTTTCAAGCTGTTCCCTGCGGTATCTGACGTAGCTAAGGGTATCACCCTGTCCTCAGAAGACAGCGTGGTGTTGAGTCACCAGACGTGAGTGAGATGGGGCTTGAAGTCTTAAAATTAAGCATTGACCACGCCTGAGGTCACTTATCAAATGCGAAAGCCAATTTGTTTATTTATTGGTTTGTTTGTCAAGATTTTACGCTTTAACTACTGAACTAATCATTAAAATTTTGTATACACGTTTGGGATACGGAGAAGAACACAGGCTACCTTCCCGGAAAAAGTACTGTTTTGAATCTACGCAAGCGGAGCCGCTGGTGAAAGCTAGTTGCTAATAATAATGCTGAATTCAAGAAACCGCTGAATGTGTTGCTCGCTGTCATGAATACTATGGCAAGACTACGTTGACCTATATTTTTGATCAAGCGTGAGTCACGCCGGGGTCGCTTAACGTGAGAAACCTGTAAATGTAATGCTTAAGAGATCATTCAAGAAATCGCTGTATTCTTCGCTCGTTGTCATTCTTCTTACTATTACTTATTCTGTGTCGGTGTCAATGATTTAAAACTTTGTTCACATTTAAACAATGTTCACATTTAAACAACTTTTATGTAGTGTTTGGCCACTTCTTGCACCGTAGCTCTAGCTCCATTTAGGCTTTCTTGCTCAGAGACTGTAGTGCTCAGAGGGCAGACCAGCAGAAGTGCCATTGTTTGCCGGCCTATTTGCTAACTCAGTGTACAACGTTTTGATAGTCACTTCAAAATACATTACGTTTTAATATCTTAAATAAAAATAGTCAATCAAATGAAAGCCGTTGTACACTGATTTAGCAAATAGGCTGGCTGGTCCGTATAACCACATTCACACGCAGTAGAAGAGGAGTACCCCAGAGCTCGCTGTCATCTATACATATAATAAAACAGTAAAAATATTTTGTCTGTACATATAGAATTTTTGACTGAAATGGATAGAGGGACACTTAAAAAGAATAATAGAAAGAAAAAAAATTTTTTTGGAATTTTTTGTCTGTCTCTCTGTCTGTCTGTATGTATGATCACGATTATCTCCGAAAATACTGAACCGATTTACTTCAAACTTTCACCAATTGCTTTGTTTTAACTCAGCAAAACATCTAAAGTTTGTTTCATCAAAATCGGTTCATTAAAAAAAAAGTTATCGTCATTTGAATGAACTCAAAGCATTAGTTTGCCTGCAAATATACAAGATGAATTTTTTATCGTTTTGGACCCTTAAAGGGGTGACTTGGACCATCAAAATGAACAACTTTTCCTACGGGAACAAAGCTGGGAACTCAAAAAAAAATTCGCCATGCCCATACAAACTGGCCGGGCGGCGGGACTCTTTTTTATGAAAATGACGAATTTTTTTTTTGAGTTCCCAGCATTCGTCCAATAGAAATGTTGTCCATATGGATGACCTGAGTCACCCCTTTAAGGGTTCAAACTGTTCCTGAGGGATGGACAATAACGGCGGCGTCGTAGCCGCGGGCAAACGGCAAACCAACCGAATCTGCTGCGCCTAGATACTTGAAATTTGGTACAGGGGTTCTTTTAGAACCCCCGTACCTTAAGAAAGGATTTTTAAGAAATTTAACTTCTAAAGGGGTAATATTTATATGGAATTTTCTCATTTTTGGACTTAGAAGTATGAAAGTAGGTATATAAGTACTCGATTAAAATTAAAAAAGATGTGTGTGGGTAGATGAAATTTGCAAAATCCCCCCCTTAAGGGGTAAAGTGGTTCATAAACTTTGTATCGAAATTTTCTCATTTCTGGACTTAGACGTATGAATTTAAGTATATAAGTTCTAGGTTACTATTAAAAATATCTGTGTAGGTAAAATGGACGATATTTTCCCCTGAAGGGGTAAAATAGCGGGGTAAAGATTGTATAGGAATTTACTTATTTCTAGACTTAGTAGTCTGAAAATAGGTAAATAAATTATAACAATTGAAAAAGATCTGTGTAGGTCAACTGGAAAAAAATCCCCCAGAAGGGGGGGTAAATTTTGTTTGGAATTTTTCTCATTTCTGGACTATGAAGTTTGAAAATAAATAGGTATGTTCTCGATTACAATTAAAAAAGATATATGTGGGTGAAATGGACAAAATTCACCCCTAAAGGGGTAAAATGGGAGGGTAAAGGTTTTATGGAAATTTTCTCATTTCTGGACTTAGAAGTATAAATAATATCCATACTTCCATACTAATACTAATATTATAAATGCGAAAGAAACTCTGTCTGTCGTTTTTTTACGCTTCAACCATAGAACTGATTTGGATGAAATTTGGTATGGAGGTGTGAGGCCCGAGGAAGAACATAGGGTATGTTTGATTCCGGGAAATTCTACTTCCCGAGGGATTAATTTTTCCCGAGGGATCGACACTAACGCGGGTGGAGCCGCGGGCAACAGCTAGTAATTACTATGCCAAGACTATGTTGACCTATATTTTAGATCTGTCGTATGCATGTGTCTCGTGGCCGTGGCGTAATGTCATGATCATGTTGTTAGTTACGACTCAAAAATTAAGCATGAGCCACGCCTGGGGTTGCTTAACGTGAGAAACCTCTAAATAGAATGCTTAAGAGATGTTTCAAGAAATCTTTGACTTTGTCGCTCGTTGTCATAATTACTATGGCAAGACTACATTGACCTATATTTTAGACTAGCTGTTGCGACTTCGTCCGCGGCAATTTCTTATATTATGATTCATTAGTTTTTTATTCGTATAGATGAATAATTTTTCCCCGTTTTCAAAACATTTTTTATTGATGCTTCGCTCCTATTGGTCGTAGCGTGATGTTTTATAGCCTAAAGCCTTCCTCAATAAATGGACTATCCAACACAAAAAGAATTTTCCAATTGGAACCAGTAGTTCCTGAGATTAGCGCGTTCAAACAAACAAACAAACAAACTCTTCAGCTTTATAATATTAGTATAGATTGGTTGTATGTATGCAATTGCACATTTCTCGTGGCCGTGACGTAATGATGATCATGAAATTAAGCGTGAGTCACGCCCTCTAATTATACTGTTCAAGAAACCGCAAACTGTCACTCGCTGTCATAATTACTATGGCAAGACTTGACCTATGCTTTAGATTGGTTGTAGTATACGTGCGTCTATACGTGACCGTGACGTAATGTCATGAAAATGTCTTAATTTTATTAAAAAATCAAGTGAGAACCCAGCCTGTAGTCGCGTAACGTATAAAATTGCTATAAAAATATAAAATAAACTGGCAAGATTAAGTTGACGACCTACATTTTATATAATTGTATGTGCCTCTCGTGACCGTGACTGCACATGATGATCATGATGTTAGGACTCAACAATATTTTTTAAAGAATACCTAATTATAACACGACTGCCCTATTAAAAAATAAAGTCTATGTGACTCAGAAGAATGTAAAGCTTCTAACAATACCCCAAACGTTCAAATAATTTGTCATTAAGAAGTTATGGTGGAATAAAGGGACCAACCAACATAAGACTAGACTTACATAAACTCTGAAGACAATACAAACATTACTACAATATAGACTAGACAAACATTTAAAACAAGTGCAGTGATATACGCGCATCAGCACCTAGTGATGCTAGTGTATCAATATCAATATATAATGATAATAATAATACGCTCCTTTTGTGGCAGTCGTGTGTGTCGCTCTAGGTCGCTTTACGTGTTATTGCTAATAACAATGCTGAAAGATCATTCAAGAAATGTCGACTGACGCTCGCTGTCATAATTACTATGGCAAGACTACGTTGACCTATATTTTAGATTGGTCGTATGCGGGTCTCTCGGAGCCGTGACGTAATATCATGATCATATTTGGATTTATTATTATAAGAAACGAGAATTAAGAGACTTACATACATAGTATCACGTCTTTTTCCCTCACGGGGTAGACAGAGCCTAGGTCCATAAGACTCGAAGGCCACGCTTAGCATGTTGGTGGGCATAGGTAGAAAATGGAATCAAAATAGTGATAGGTTTGGATCTATAATTATTCTTATAAGATACAAGAATTAAGAGACTTACATACATAGTATCATGTCTTTTTCCCTTGCGGGGGAGACAGAGCCTAGGTCTATACATAAATTAGCATCAAATAGTAGAAAAAGTTTAATTGTTTGCGGTGACTTTAATCTAGACATATTAGTACCAACTGCTAAAAGTACTCAATTCTTAAATCTAATCAAGAGTTATAATTTAGTCAATGTTTTTTGCGAACCAACTCGGATCACTGCCTCATCTGCAACTTGTCTTGATAATTTCTTTTGTGAAAATAAATATCTTAATAAATTTATTATTACCAAACTGCCTTCGGACCATACTGGTCAATTCACATCTTTTGCAAAAGAAATTAAGGAACTAATTAGTCAAGAAAAATTTTTTTGTAGGCCTATCACTTCTAAAAGCATATGTAAACTTAAAACCAGTTTAGGAAATAAATTAAGTTCAGTTGTGTACAAAGGGAATAACCCGGATGACCACTACAATTCATTATTCAAAACAGTTTTTACGGAATATACAAAATCACTGAAACGAAAACAAGTTAATGTCCGTAATAAGTTACAATTTAGTCGATGGGCTACTACGGGCATTTATATAAGCAGAGAAAAGCTTTTTGATCTTTATGCCCAAAAGCAATATAATTTTAATAGTAATTTTACTGAATATGTTAGAAATTATTCTAAAACGTTTAAAAAAGTTTGTAAACTGGCTAAATCCTTTTATATTAGTAGGAAAATAAATGAGGCTCCCAATAAAATAAAAGAAACCTGGAATGTAATAAATAAAGAAACTGGTAAAATTAAATCTAAAAACCACATTAGTCAAATTAAATGCGGCAATAAAATTAATACCTCAACTAAAGAAATAGTACAAGTTTTTGAGGACTTTTTTACCAACATCCCCTTAGACCTTACTTCTAATATAAATTCTTCTAAATATAAAGCTGAAGACCTACTTAGAAATAATGTTCCTCTTTGTTGTGCTAAATTTAAATTTTACCATATTTGCCCCAGTGATATAGTCGATGCATTCAAAGAGCTAAATCTTAAAAAATCTGAAGATCACTGGGGAATGTCTGTCAGTATTGTGAGCCATATTATAAGTATTATTGCTGCTGATTTAGCATTTATATTTAATGAATGCGTTAATGAAGGTCTATTTCCTGATTTAATGAAATTCAGTAAATGATTACCCTTGTTTAAGAAAGGAGAAAAGTCAGACCCTAGTAATTATAGACCTATTTCCATTTTGCCGGTATTGAGCAAGGTTTTTGAAAAGATAATGCTTAAACAAATGCAGCTTTACTTTAAGAACCACAACATTTTCCATAGCCAACAATTTGGCTTTACTGGCGGAAAGTCGACCACCGATGCGGGAGTAGCCCTAATTACTCATATCTATAACGCATGGGAGAATTCACAGGATGCCATTGGTGCATTTTGTGATCTCTCAAAAGCATTTGATTGCGTTGATCATCAGACACTTTTGCTCAAGCTCCGGCAATACGGGTTTGAAAATAAGTCCATTGAATTGATAGAATCATATTTAAAAAATAGGCTTCAGACAGTCGAAATAAATTACACAAAGTCTAAAGGAACTAACTTAAAAATAGGTGTGCCCCAAGGATCCATTTTAGGCCCATTCCTTTTCTTAGTTTATGTCAACGACCTGCCTTATATGGTTGAAAAACAAGCGGGAATAGTGTTGTTTGCAGATGACACGTCTCTAATATTCAAGTTGGACCGCGCTAGCGACGACGTTCAAGCTACAAATAACACTCTATCTGCCATCTCAAATTGGTTCTCAGTCAACAATCTCTTGATGAATGCGCAAACAACCCAATGCATTCGATTTACAGTCCCCAATGTGAGACAGTCTAACGTTGACATACTAGTTGAAGGTAAAATACTAGACTTTGTAAATGATACCACCTTCTTAGGAATCACAATAGACTCTAAATTGCAATGGGGCGCTCATGTATCAAAACTTTCGAATAGACTTAGTTCCGCAGCATATGCTGTTAGAAGGATTAGACAATTAACAGATGTAGCAACTGCTAGGCTTGTATATTTTAGCTATTTTCATAGTTTAATGTCATATGGATTACTTCTCTGGGGAAATGCAACCGACATTCAAACTATTTTTATTTTACAAAAAAGGGCAATCCGTGCCATCTACGGCTTGAACTCGAGGGATTCGCTCAGAGATTTGTTCAAAGACATAAATATTTTAACGGTAGCCTCACAGTATATACTCGAGAACATAATGCACGTAAGGAAAAATATTTCGTCATTCAAAAAAAATTGTGATGTAAGAGAACTTTGCGTAACGATCATAAACTATTTCTACCGCGGTATCGGCTTAGCAGAGTTAGTGATTCGTTCATGGGGAACTGTATACGTTTTTATAACAAGTTATCAAAACCAATCCTAGATATGCCTGATAGAAAATTCAAAGGTTATGTAAAACAGTTACTTTGTAAAAAGGCCTATTATAGACTAAAGATATCCTAAATGACAATAATATTGGGCTTGAGCTTGGCGCAGACACCTCGTAGTTTTGTATATATGACTATATATTTGGTACATTCGGTACAAAATATTTTTAAAGATGACATTTATATAATTTCAATATTTTGACATATTTTTTTATATTCATATATTCTTTTCTTAAACATCATTTTTTAAAATTAAATTTACAATGACTATAATAAGGACAATGTATACTCAGTCCACATACCTAGTTTTTAAGATAAACTAAAATTGTAAGTTGACGTCGATTGGAGAAAATGCGCTGTGCAGTTTGTTGCCGCTTCTTCTGCACTCCGCTTTGGAAGCGGCATTAAACTTAGCCATAAGTAAATTACTGACGTCAACAATTCTCAGTTGAAAATATATGACAATTAATAAGTGTCCAAATGACCTATGTTAAATAAATGATTTTGAATTTTGAATTTTATAAGACCCGAAGGCCACGTTTAGCATGTTGGTAGGCATTAGGTAGAAAATTGAATCAAAATAGTGATAGGTTGCTAACTGCATCGCCTATTAACGTGATACCTAGGAATTTTGCCCGTTCTCTCGATCGGCTTTTACGATCTGCGCGGGTAGAAAGGAGACTTAGAAAAGACATTCAGTGTTATCGTCAAACACTGATTTTAGGCTGAGTAATCTAAAATCAGTATTGGCCTCAACTCATACTGGAAAGTGTTCAATTTCACGACAAATACGTACGTAATAATTTATTTATTTATATCCAGCACAAAGCGGCACTTTGCTGCTCTAGAGCAGAAAAAATGTATAGAAATCCTTTACTGCACTGTTTAGTTTTTTTTTTAATCGCGTGTCCATAATTGTCATTTGTCACAAAAAAGGTTGGCCAACCTGACGACCGTATAGAGTAGCCTGTGAAGTGTGAAGTGACATTGCCCGAGCTAAAAAAATACTGGCCATAAAGAAAAAAGAAAAGACGGGAATGTACACAACAAATTTTCACTAATTGTAATTTATCTTCAGTTTTATTTTTTACATACCTACTTTTTTTGCAGTAGTTGAAAGAAAAGCAGATTATGCACCTCGCATTAAGTAATTTATATTGCACGCGTGCTTTTCCAAATAAGCACTCGGTGCAATAATAAATTACTTTCTGCTTGATGCAACAATCTACTAATACATACAAATCGAAAATATCTTTGAGTTTTTCTGATTCTTTATGTGGACTAGATTAAAGAGAGCTAACTTTCTGTAGTCTGCAATACATTCATCTGTATTTATTAACATTATTAATATACTTAAAAAAAAACAGTTATCAATTCGGTTGTATTTTTTTGTTTGAAGTTGTCCTATTTAAACATCACAATCGATTCAGTAGTTTGATTAAAGTCGTTTTTTTTATATGAAAAATTATATTATGATTACGGATATTATAATGCATTTCCAATGAAATTTTGTCTACAAAGATTTAATATGTGATTGAGGAGGGAGAGCTCGAGATACAATATCGAGACATCTCACCATGGCGAATGGGACAGAAAAACGCCAAAATTACCTCACGCAATCAATGTATGAATTGCCAAAATCGCAAGAAAACTCCCTCCGAAGTTGTGACGATATGAGCGTTGTTGTTATTACTCCTGCTATCTTATCAGTCCTTATCAATGCCCCAACGCACGCATGAACTTCACCCGTAACCACCTACCGTAATGTGCTTAAAGGGAGGGGAATTCACCCCAAACGAATTTATTTTTAAACTTAATATGATCTTTGCAAGCGAATAGTTAAATTAAAGTAGTTTCACGTATTTTGTGTCTGTGCTTTAATGAATAAAATGTATGATGAGGATTTTAAAAAAAAAGTCTGATTACTCTCCCATGTAGGTTTGGGTGAAAAGAATTAACGTAAAATGTACCAGCTGCTTCTCTTCTCGCGCAAGCCGTAAAAGCCGGCTGAGGAAACATGTTAATAGGCGATGCGGCTAGAAACCCGTGCAAAGCCGGGGAGGGCGGCTAGTTTAAAATATAGGGCTTGAAAATAATTAAATAAATAAATATACAAGTCCATTTAAATTAGGCGCTAATATTTTAAGGGCTGGGTCCCATAGTTCAAAGAAAATTTTAGGAAATCGACACGCTAGATTTTTTTTATTTTTCCATACAAAGTAATTACCTATTTTTTTATTAAAATCGATAAATCAGCTGTTTTGATCGTCGAGGTCAGTGACCTAGTATCCATAGTAGACAATAGTAAAAAGTTGTTGGCCAAGAAAGTGTTTATTTGTACACAGGGTGTTTTTTTTTTTCATTTTTTATTTTAAATGTTCAGGTCCAGATATCTCGAAAACTAGCATGGCGATTTTTTTTATTTTGCTTCTAAATCATTTTTCTAGCTTATGGGAGTCAGCTTTTAAAATTTTAGCGCTTAATTTAAATTGTTTAACCTTATATACGGACAAATCACACAGATTGAGCTAGCACCAAAGTCAGTTCGAGACTTGTGTTATGGGATACTAACTCAACGATACTATATTTTATAACAAATACATCCAAGACCCAGGCCAATCTGAAAAGTTGATTATAAACAATTTGAAATACTTTAAATACGTCTGAGATAGTATTTTGTAATAAGTATGTTAATTAAATCAAAGCATGTATTTTGTCCAGCTCTGAAATGTATCAATCACCCTTCAACGACCCGGCATTACGGGATTACTAAAAATTGGCCAACGCGCCTAAATGAGTTTTCACATCAAAAAACATCAGTTAAAGTCATTAACTGCGACAAAGCAGCGCTTAACATATGAATAACGTACAATTACGAGGAATTTACGTGTATCTGTATGTGATTATCCGGTGATTCGCCGAAATTAGGCCGATCGCAAAATTTGTTCAGTCTTTGTGACACGATAATTATGCGATCGGGTGGGATTGGATATTTAACTGTCAACCTCTGTGGCTCAGTTGTGGCCGCGAGTGTATTTGAATCGCAGGATCTGGGGTTCGATCGTTTTTTTCCAGATTGGGTCTTGGATGTTTATCTATAATGTATCTATTATAAAATAATAATAGATTAGATACTTTAATCAACTTTCAATTAATCCTTACTAATATTATAAATGCAAAAGTGAATTTGTTTGTTTGTTTATTAGTTTGTTTGTTTGTTTGTTACGCTTTCACGCCGTAACTACTGAACCGATCATCATGAAATTTTGCATACAAGTTCTCTGGAGTACGGAGAAGGACATAGGCTACCTTTTATCCCGGGAAAAAGTACTATTCCCGAGGGATCGACATTGACGCGGGCGGAGTCGCGGGCGAAAGCTAGTCTAATATAAATTAAGTTGGATTGCACACTTCTAAATAGTGGGTAGTAATGGAGATTTACGATAGGGTACGATATACGTATACGATAGGGTAGTATTTGAATGCATGTACCTATAATATGGCATGAACAAATTCGCCGCGGTGATTTGAAGCTACGGCAGCTCAATGTTCAAAAGCATCGACGGGCCAGATGTCGAAAGTTTGTAGGTTCAAATCATATCTGTGGCGATATTTACGATTTCAATATTAAACCAAACATTGTAATGCTATTAAAAAGTATCCCACGACACAAGTTCATAAGTTATTGTCCTAGCCCAATCTGTGTGATTTGTTCCTGTATACAATCGATATGAGAACAACTTTTCATACGGGACATGTACGGGACCAATGCTGGGAACTCAAAGAAATTCCCAAACAAAAATGTTCGGCCGCCCGGTCATCTATTAGAGCTAATGTAGAACATACATAGGTGGTATCACGTCGTTTTCCCTCGCGGGTTAAATAGAGAATAGAGACCAGGCCTTTAAGCCACACCACATTTAGCATGTTGGTGTAATGAGCGTGTAGGTGAAAACGGAATCAAAATAGTGATAGCCGCATAGCCTATTAACACTATTCCTCAGATTTACGCCACTACTATTTAAAGCACTGTAAAATAAAGTTCGGAATTGCACATTTTATAGTTATATTATAAATCACGAGTACAAAACAAACAAATGTTTATTTGCAAACAGTATGTAGTGTGTAATTTAAGCGCGAAAGACGAAGGTACGAGGTGCTGAAATGCGAAAGTACTGAGGTGCGATTGAATTTAGGCGCGAAGAGCAGAGGTATGAAATTACCCAGGCGTGAAGAACATATGAGATGCAATAAATGATTGAGTATTGAAGTTTCAAGGAGCGAATGAACCCAGGTACGTAGTAGTGGGATATCCGAGAACGTCTATATTTTTTAAGACTATATGCAAAAGTATTTACGTTATCATTTTCTTTCGATGGAGGGCGTTAATATAGTTTCGTTGTACTCCTAAAAATTTGCGCCTCAACACTTCGCATCTTCGTCTTTCGCACTTAAAACCACTCGTAAAAATCCATCTGATTCACATTTAAAAAGCAATAAAACAAATGCAGCATCAATGGGGAAATCAAACACGGAGCGTCGTTTCCTGGCCACTCTCCAATCCATGCTTCACTATTGTCTGCTACTTCTACGATATTGGAATGCTTGCGAGCCTAGGACGAGGGAAATTTTTCCTTTTCCAGTTAAGTACGGAATTTTCCGAGCCATTTTGCATTTAAAGTGCAGTCGTCGGTTCAATGTGTTAATTTATCTTTGAATTTTGAATTGCGATATCCGTGAATGTATGATTGAGAAAGAATTTGAATTTTCTTAGTATTAGTTTAGGCTTAAAAATATGGGATAAAGGAATTGTTTCGTGTAATGTACGATAATGTTGTTGTCATGTGAATGTGATGTTATTTTCGAAATATTGTATAATTACTGTAAATTCAAAATATAATATACTAGCTTTCGCCCGCGGCTCCGCCCGCGTCAATGTCGATCCCTCGGGAATAGTACTTTTTCCCGGGATAAAAGGTAGCCTATGTCCTTCTCCGTACTCCAGAGTACTTGTATGCAAAATTTCATTAAGATCGGTTCTGTAGTTACGGCGTGAAAGCGTAACAAACAAATAAACAAACAAACTCACTTTCGCATTTATAATATTAGTAAGGATCTTTAACAAAAAGCAAGTATGTACAATCAAAACATACTTATCTATTCTTAACTAATATTATAAAGCTGAAGAGTTTGTTTGTTTGTTTGAACGCGCTAATCTCAGGAACTACTGTTCAAATTGGAAAATTCATGTTGAAATTGAAATTTTGTGTTGGATAGTCCATTTATTGAGAAAGGCTAGGCTATAAAACATCACGTGCGACCAATAGGAGCGAAGCATCAATAAAAAATGTTTTAAAACGGGGCAAATTATTCATCTATACTAATAAAAAAAACCGGCCAAGTGCGAGTCCGACTCGCGCACGAAAGGTTCCGTACCGTTTTCTATAAAAACGTCAAAAAAAATCATGTCAGTTGTATGGGAGCCCCCTTAAATATTTATTTTATTCTATTTTTTAGTATTTGTTGTTATAGCGGCAACAGAAATACATCATCTGTGAAAATGTCAACTGTCTAACTATCACGATTTATTAGATACAGCCTGGTGACAGACGGACAGACAGACAGACAAATAGACGGACAGCGGAGCGAAATTAATAGGGTCTCGTTTTTACCCTTTTGGTACGGAACCCTAAAACCGAATTAATCATAATAACAGAAAATGCCGCGGACGAAGTCGCAGGCAACAGCTAGTTACTGATATACATGTTTTAGTCAAATATACCACCCTGGACTGTACCTGATCAAATGTCCCCATTATACTAGCGGCGTTACCTCTTTGAATGGCAGTGGATATCCTTTGAACCAGATATCATCAAGAGCGCTGGTCATTATCCTTTGTTCCTTAAACGGCGATAATGATATCTTTAACTATTTTATAATAATGATGATATCTTTAAGGCGCTGTGCATCAGAAGAATTCCGTAATACTTGTATATCTTGGTCGCGCAGTTAGCCTTATTTTTATTAGAATACTAGCATGAAAAAAATATGGCGTATATATAAAAATATTTTCAGAAAAATATACCTAGATTATATAATAAAACCTAGTTTCATAAAATAGCAAAAAAGCTATATCCAAAAAGTTGCGAATTACTTGATATTTTCAGCGACAGCTACCAACTTTTATACGTCTATAAAAAGTATAACTAAATGAGCAAGATGGTTAATAATTATTGAATTATTAAATTAAAAGTGAAAATTAACACGGAAATGGCAGACACGGGTTTGAACTGAGACTGACAGGTATGATACGAGTAAATAATATAGCGCCTTAACTTTTGTATCTGTTGTATTGTATCTGCATCCGAGTTGACTTCTTAGGTCTAATCTAGTCGTGGACTTGTTACGGCTGTATTGATAAACTATTAAGATATAAAATATATACTAGCTCCGTGGCGCAGCGGTCAACACGCCAGCCTGCGACACGGAGTGACCGGGTTCGATCCCCGGCCAGGTCAAGATGGAAAATGATCTTTTTCAGATTGGCCTGGGTCTTGGATGTGTATCTATATATATGTATTTGTTATAAAATATAGTATCGTTGAGTTAGTATCCCATAACACAAGTCTCGAACTTACTTTGGGGCTAGGTCAATCTGTGTGATTTGTCCGTACCTATATATTTATTTATTTATAAAAGACTAGCTTTCGCCCGCGGCTCCGCCCGCGTCAATGTCGATCCCTCGGGATTGGTACATTTTCCCGGGATAAAAGGTAGCCTATGTCCTTCTCCGTACACCAGAGAACTTGTATGAAAAATTTCATGATGATCGGTTCAGTAGTTACGGCGTGAAAGCGTAACAAACAAACAAATAAACAAGCTCACTTTCGCATTTATAATATTACTAGCTTTCGCCCGCGGCTCCGCCCACGTTAATGTCGATCCCTCGGGAATAATACTTTTTTCCCGGGATAAAAGGTAGCCTATGTCCTTCTCTGTACTCCAGAGAACTTGTATGTAAAATTTCATGATGATCGGTTCAGTAGTTACGGCGTGAAAGCGTAACAAACAAACAAACAAACAAACTCACTTTCGCATTTATAATATTAGTAAGGATACCTTTTTTTATGGCCAAAAATCATTTCAGGCTTACGGTTACAGACCAACAGCCTTTGTGGCGCAGTGGTTAACACGCTGTTCTGCGAAACGGGGGATACCGGGTTCAATTCCCGGCGCTGCCAAATACTTATGATGCAATTTCACAGGTACTGTCGCCTGCAAAAGTCCATATAGAAGTTGCGTAAAAAGTCGTGTGTAGCTACGGATAGCATATAAAAATAACAGCAATTCCAACCTTGTACATGTGGCATAAGGGTCATGATATTGTTAAATATATATGTCTCCCTATTCAGTGCAATCGATTTTCAACTAAAGGCAATGTATGGACTTTTGCAGGTGACCGTACGTGTCATCTGTTCTAGAGATACCCAAGTAGGGTTAGCGTCAGGCTGTAAAAACTTTTGCCAAATCATATCGTAGCATTAATGCCGTCCTAGTGGTGGACGAAGGGTGGACCCGGGCTCCGAAGCATCATAGTTGAGGGATGACGAAATATGCTCGGATGACGACATATGTATAATTAACTAGCTGTTGCCCGCGACTTCGTCCGCGGCAATTTCTGTTATTATGATTAATTCGTTTTTTTATTCGTCATCATCATCATCATCATCATCATCAACCTATACTATTCCACTGCTGGACATAGGTCTCTTTTTATTAGTATAGATGAATAATTTTCCCCCGTTTTCAAAACATCTTTATTGATGCTTCGCTCCTATTGGTTGCAGCGTGGTGTTTTATAGCCTAAAGCCTTCCTCAATTAATGGATTATCAACCAGTGGTTCGTGAGATTAGCGCGTTCAAACAAACAAACTCTTCAGCTTTATAATATTAGTATAGAAGTATAGATTACTGTGGTTGCAATTCACCTCACTTTTTAGAAGTTATGGTGGAATGGTGAACCTCACATACGAGTCCTACTTACGTAAATACATTATACGTTCACTGTTACAAACCCTAAAAACAATACTTCTTTTTTTCCGGCAGTCGTACGTCATCTTAATGTAAATCATACTGTATTTTTGTCTTATTTTATTTCTTGTTATGAGCATACATACTACATACATAAGTAAATATTTTCTCCATTTCCTATTTTTTAAATCAAGGCCTCGAGAACTCTGAAAGCAATTAAACTTTCGATCGATATTAATGTTCACGTTTGTACAAATGTCGAAACAGTTCGCTTGGATCTCGACCCAGCCATCTGACATCCATTTGGTAGACAAATACACCGTCTTATTGATATGAAATATATAACAGGACTGCTTAAAGAAGTACTTAGTATGTGTGGGAGTCTTCTTTATTCCATCATAACTTTTTGAGCCCCTTGAGATTTGAATCTATGGGATATTAACTAACATAACAAGGTCAATAGCCAGATGTGCTAGTAGTTGGTTATTTACACACTACTTATTTAATAAATAAATATATAGGGACGATACCTACAGATCGAGCTAGCACCACTGTAAGTTGCGAACTTGTGTCGTGGGATACTAAATCATCATCGATATAAAAGGAAACATTTCTGATTGTCACGTCGACGCACAGCTGAATTTACAAATACTAGGGCCTGAAATTTTGTACAATAAATCTTTTTATAATATAAGTGAGCACTAAGAAAGGGTTTAAGGCATGTTTTGAAAATTCATCCCCTAGTGGAGTAAAATAGGGGAAATAAGTTTTTATTAAAGGTGGTGAATTCTGAAGATAGTAAGATTAAATTTTGTACAAGGCTTCCTAAATCTAAAGCTTTTTGAAATTCATCTCTTAAAGGGTTAAATCCCTTTGGAGTTTACAGTTAGTATAGAAATTCTAAGTTATCGCTATGAAATCTTATTAATGTTATCGGTATTTATTTTCTTGAGTAAATACTAAAATTAACTGGAGTAAACATTTTAGTGAATTTATCTAATAAATAAGTCGAATAGGGGATAAAATGGAAATATCATGATTCAATGAAATAGACAAGGGCAATGCCGAGAAGTAATAGCAAAAAGCACATCTCAGATACATTTCCAGAAAAAGCGTCCTCTAGGGATATTTACTATCACAAGCGAAGCCGCGGAAAAAGCTAGTAATAACATGTACGTAGATGTACGTAGCGACGTAAAGAAGAAACAACTCCCTCCGACGGCGCATCGTGAACAGAATTATCGATATAGTTTGACCAGATTTTGTAAGTGTACAAAATTTACGTAGTGATTTTATTACCACACGTGAGTGCCGAGTTTATCAGACCTCTACGTATTAGTAACTGTCCCGACGAATTGCCGCCGAACACGTAACGTACCAATATTTCACTGCGGGAGATTGTTATTTACTAACAATCGGCTGTGGATATCATATTGTGTAGTTTAGGCACAGAAAAAAATGTAGGCATTTTCTTTTATCGAAATTGTATTTAATAGGTAGTTGATAATGTGGTTATTTTATTTTATATGCCGAAAGGTAAAATGTAGTAGATACCTAAATTTACTATATATAGTATTATTAATGGTGTATTAGTATCTACATTTGCAAATAAATAATTGAATTAAACAGAATAGCAAACTTAGCAAAATGTCTCTACAAAATAATAGATGTGTCTCTAAACAAGTTATTCATATTTTTTTTACACATATCAGAAGAACGTGTGAATGAAATTTTGCGAAAGTGTAAATCTGCGAAAGTGACTTATTGCTTTAAACTTTAAACATGTAACATGTATTTATCCAAATTGTCTTCTTTACAAGATACAACTGGTCCTAGAATTCCTTAGTAATCTTTCTTTATTTCTTTATTTAAGTTAGTGTGGTATGCCTTAGCTCTTAACACAAACAACATTAACTTAACAGTTTACTTAATCGATTTAGATTTTTAAAGTATGATTCAATTTTTATAAGCATTATGTTTTAGAATTTGCGATTAATAGTCAGGGAATAAATAGGATCGCCTTGCCTCCTTTGCCTCAAACATCTGCATACTGATGTAAATGTGAAAAGTAAAAGTCTCACTGTCCATCCTTTAGGCACAGAATTAATATAAGTCTTTAGGTCGAAACGATGTGAAGAATACGCAAAATCATGCGTATGCTTTCCCTTGCCTCAAATATCTGTATGCAAATATTGAACACACAGAATGGACGATCAAGCTTTTTTCTTTTCACATTGATATTTACAGTAGAGAGTACCTATGTAAGCTATACGATTTTTTAAAATACTGAACTAAGTACCTGAGCTAAGATTTTTCTCATATAGGTACTTACTGTAATACTCAGATACGCCGAGAAAATAAAATAGTCACTCCATTCATCATAGAACCATTTTATGCACCCCAAATAAAAATGAATTTATTGAATGTTATCTGAAAGGGATCAAAGAAAGGAGAAGGTATTCTTTAAAGATCTTCGCTCATTGCATCAAACACCCCGACAACACTCCGCCTTGACTTGTCTCATTGAATGCAATGAGAGCTTTATATAGTGTCTTCCGTTAGTACTTGTATTAATTCTGCGGTAGTGTCTTTCTTACGGAAGATTTTCTAAAGTATTACGAGCGACGACGCCACTACGTGTGGTCCAGGCATATTTTTAATTTAAAATTCTTTAGTTGTAAGTTCTACCGAGACAGTAAGGCTTTACTTTTCAATGTCTTATGCTTCAGTACACGGGTAGATTTAGTGTAAGAGTAGGTCTACTGCTCAACCGTTAGGGCTACTCCATCATTTATAGTAAAGTCTAACTTTAATTTATATTTTTTAAGGGTCGTGGTAGATCACCACGAACGTCTCTAGTAATTGTACTTTACTAAGCGGTAGGAAGACTGAAAGAGAGTCAAGTAAAGTGGACGGGGAATGCAAGTAGTTGAGTAGTTTATTCACATTACTATTAACCTTACAAACTTGAACTAGTCCCGTTACCAATGCTACTTACATTGGTAAAATTGAAAGCATACTTAGTACTTTCCTATCTACACTTTACGTGTCTTCCGAACTGCGAGTCAAATCTGAATGGCGTTAAAGTCGAGTTGATGTAATGGACGAAGGCCTTTAATCTACAAATAAGAAGTTAAGTACAGCATAACACCAACACGCGACTATTGTTCGCTAAGTCTTCTGCTAATACAGAGAAATAAAGGATTATCCCGAGTCTGGGGTACGGACAATGGATGTGTAGCGATAACAGTTGGAATTACTTACTTTTTTGAAGTAATCACAGATGGTAGTACTAAAGTAATAAATCCGTATTTTACGAAGAATATCTCTTTGTACTGAAAGTCCTAAGAGTGGAATTATCATCATCATCATCATCATCATCAGGTCCTTTTTTAGTCTCCACTCCAGGAGCATGACCCTCTCTGTACTACTAGGGCTATACTTGGCCAGAGCAGCCAGAGGACTTGGCCTACACTCTCCACGCTGGAGTGAAATTATATTGTATTCAATTTACTTCCTAAGCATATACTCCAAATTCATTGAATTTCGGGGAGTGTTCACAGGAACTCCATGAACTTATCCCACCCACCCTTTTCCGACATCGGTCTACTCGACGGGGTAGAAAGTATGCACCCGTATGTGGTTGATATACCACCAGCTCGCACAAAGCGCTTCTCCTCTTCGTTCATCTTGCGTACGGCTAGGGAGTGGAATCTCTTGTCACCGGATTTTTTCCCTGACACATATAATTTGGGTCTCTTTAAGACTAGAGTGAATAGGTTGTTAATGACCCAGCGAGTTCCACCATAGGTCACATCTTCACTTAACATCAGGTGAGACCGTGATCAATCGCTGGATCATCCAAAAAAAAAAAAAAAGAATATTATCTCCTTGTCTATTCATACGATGTCTTATTAAAATCTTCTGAAAACTTATTACTTATTCTTCTTTCTTACCATTTCTAGCACTAGTCCACCAGCGATAAGACTTCTTTTGGTGTGCGAGCACGTGCCAGATTAAAATGAGCTCCATTACTTACAGCGTTATTTGCTCGAAAGGCAAATTCCAGCTGAAATGAGGTGACTAAGGGTGATCCCACACATGCGTTGCGCTTCCGCTTCCGACATCGCAGCGTCATCTCACTCCGTCGTTTAATTTGTCAATTCGTTCGCTATGCAACATAAAGACGTGGCTTTTCTAAAATGCTTACTACTAGATGGAAGCACTGGCTCTTTCACTCACCGAACGAAGCATAGAAGCGGCATTCTACTCAAACGTCGATTTTCTGTGAGAGTGTCCTTCCCCAGACGAGCCGGCCCATTCATGCTACTAGCAAACATGAATATTGCCGGAAGCGTGGCTCTACCACAAATAAAATTGTATAATATTTGCACATTGAAGCTTTTTGTCCAACATCACTCGAGACACTGCCCTCGTCACAAACGCCTGGTAAAGTAGCGCAAGCTTATGTGGAGCTTGGAGCTAGCTACTTACCCAATTAAATAAAATAGTCTGCAGGTTTTCTCACGGCATTTTCTTACATCGGAAACTAGTACAGTAATTGTTGAAAATTACCGTAGTAGATATAGTCAAAGAAAAAAACCTGGTATATAAAATTTCATCGTTTATTAATACTAATTGTATAGATATTGTGGAAAATCTAATCAAACAAGCTTGCTTTTCGGATAATTTGAAATAGATTTACCCTGGCGCCAAACGGTAATTATTGTACTAAAGCAGACTCATCGCGAATTACCCGATATTAGAGCAGATTTAGCTGCAGCTTGTTAGTGGTGTGTGAAGCTCATTAACAGCAGTTGTGATTTATCATTCGCTATTTCAATTGCTTGTTGCTAAGGGAGTGGGATTTTTTATTTTTATACGGGCAGACGAGCATACGAAACACCCTAATCTAAATCTGTGGAAACATCTGATGTTATGTGATATCGTCGTCCATGGACATCTTGAGCTGATGACAGCGCTACCGGCCTTTTAAAATATGAATTTACTTGTCTTTTGAAGGAATCCATGTCATAACAGATGATGAGTGTGGAGCGTGGTACGTGGAAAAGTACTTCAGAATACTTCCCATTCAAAATGCAGTATAAAACGCCACCCCACTTTTTTGCGTTAGTATATTTTCCTTCTTCTTTCAATCAATTCTTCGTTACCTTATCGCAGTTTTTATTGAGTTTTGTAAAATCCAAACTCATATAAAATTAATAATTAATTTAATTGCTCACTTTGAAAACAGTTGATTCATTACGCAGTATTAGTATATTATAATTCAACTTATGCACAACTTCTCAGTTTAACCGCTGAAGATAGAATGACTCGAAAGACAATGGAAACAAATGTAGCCTGTATTGCCATTACAATAAAAATATTAATCTTTAAATATTAATCTTTAATTCTACTTATTTATGTTCTATAATTTTAATACTTATAATTATATTAATTTAATTTAAATATAAACCTTTAAAATCATCAGAGTAGTATCTGATACGAGAACTTTATCTATGCTCTGTCGCTAACCCTCTCCTATCTCATACTTCTTTTAACACCATCTATATTCTCTAAGATGTCCTCTCTTTCTGGTTATTTTTTTTTTTGACGAGAAGACTGATATTTTGCAAGACCCAAATATCTTTGCAAATGTCGATTACATACACAATAAAAGCAAAACATTTCTTAGAATGAATTATATGTCATAAAATGCTGACGCTATTTATTTATTATATGGCTATTACTATCACTTGTTCGCCCTTTATTTACGTGCCATAAAGAGCCTCTTCCATTGGAAATGTTATTATACTACTTATCACCTTATTTTATATGTCTAAGAACAGTAATGTCGTCTTGTATGGATGAAGGTAGTTTTTACCTCATGTATCATCATGATTTCAGCCCTATGAAGTCCAATGCTGGATAAAGACCTCCCTGAAGGATTCCATGTTACCCCCTTCTTAAACCAAAATGGTCTTTTAAGTATGGCATCCCGTCGAAAATTACATTTTGCTTCGCTTCTTTTTGGTATTTTGAAAACAAAAGAGCCGTCTTATCTCTATGAAAAGTTAAAAGTATCGCAGCGTAATACCAGGATCAATACTCTCTTAATTTGTCCTAAACACAGAACTGCTGCATTTCGTGGCAGCTTTCGTTATGCTGCCACGAAGTGCTGGAACGATCTCCCACCACCGATTAAGTCATCAAGCTCTATTTGTACTTTTAAGAAAAACTATATGAGACATCTTCTGAATACCCAAATAATTAACCAACAGTAGTTCTGTGTTTCTATTTGTCACCTACTTTTTTATGTATTTAAGTATATATTGCTATTTATAAATACTTTTCTTCGAACGAAACTATATAAAAGTATAACCGCAACATAGTAAATACCTATTTTAAGCTACAATACGTCCAGCAGCGTCATTTCTCCTTTTATTTTTATTTGTATGTTTTATTTTTTTACTTTTTACTGCTTAATTTTATTAACAGGTGTCACGGAAGACCAGCGGCGTGATGTTACTCAGGTACATCACCGCCTAATGCTGAGTGACCCCCTTTTGGTGCCTTGTATTGTAAAATATTAGAAATAAGTATTGTCTGTTTAATTTGGTTCCAAATAAATTATTTTTCTTTCTTTCTTTCTTTCTTTCTTTCTTTATTGCTATACTCACAACTCTTGGCAAGCGGGTTGGTGAGCGCAGTTTCTTAGGCCTTTTATGCTACCGATGCTTGCCCATTGGAAGCATTTTTAGGCTGGGAAAAGATAGGAATTTGTTGGATTTGGTCGGAATTCAGGTGTTGGAATACTACTCACTTGGAAGAATAAGGGAAAAGCTAGTAGCAGCTTGGGGGGCCGGGCGTACACGATACCATGCCTGTAACCATCGGTCAAGCAATTAAGGATACACCCATTTTACCACACTATCAAAAAGCTTTCCCATGGTGATAGACTACCAGTACCTTACCTTAACCTTCGTGTACATCTTTTCCCTTTTCCATGCGTATTTCTCGGATTCGGGTACTCCAGGTATGAATCGCTATTTGTCAAGAATTCGTGCAAATTACTTTTAAAAAGTGCTATTTTAAAATTAAAAAACGATTGGCCTCCCTTTTTTAAACATTTAGGAATACTTGGGTTTTTAAGACGTTACTAACGATACCTAACTGTCGGAATCCACCCAGACGAAGATACCGAGGTATAAGAAATTTACATACATACAGGATACGCGCAAATCACATAACTATAGTTGCAAATAAACCGTTTTAAACCAAAACTACGTGGTTTAAAACCCGTTTTAAATAAATTTAAAACGGTTTAAAACCGTGACCACGTGATTACTAGTTTATTAACAAATTATTATTTTGTAGGTAAAAATTTTATTTTTATTAGTTTAAATGACGTTTTATAATATTTTTAGGATTTCGAAAGATTACAATGTAAATATGCGTATTTTTTCATTTCTTTTTCCTATCATAAGCTGTAAGTAGGTATGCTTTTTGTTATAAAAAAAAAACGGCCAAGTGCGAGTGGACTCGCGCACTAAGGGTTCCGTATCTTTATCCTTATCCTTACTAATATTATAAATGCGAAAGTGAGTTTGTTTGTTTGTTTGTTACGCTTTCACGCCGTAACTACTGAACCGATCATCATGAAACTTTGCATACAAGTTCTCTGGAGGGCGGAGAAGGACATAGGCTATATCTTTATCCCGGGAAAAAGTAATATTCCCGAGGGATCGAAATTGACGCGGGCGGAGCCGCGGGCGAAAGCTAGTCTATAATAACTTTAAAATTATTTAAAATCTTATACCTTTAATCGAGCAATTCTTGTATATTTATTTATATGTATGTATATACATTTTTTTCGTCATTTTCCATCTTGACCTGGCCGGGGATCTAACCCGGGACCTCCAGTGTGGAAGCCTGGCATGGTGACTACTAGGCCATGGAGCTCGTCAATATATTATATCTTATACCTTTAAACGAGCAATTCTTGTATATTTATATGTATATAAATTTATTTCTATGATCTCGGAAACGGCTCTAACGATTTCGCTGAAATTTGGTATATGGGGGTTTTTGGAGGTAAACAATCGATCTAAATTAGTCTTATGTTTGGAAAAACGCGTATTTCTTTCCACGCAGAATATGGCCGCTAATTTCGTCCTGCCGGCCACTGTCCGTCTGGGACGCGGACGGCAAGAAACGAGTGTTACGGGTTTGAATCGGTGACTTACTTTTCTTTTTAGGGTTCCGTACCGCATGCTGGATACGGCTAAGTGTAACTACGCTTAAGCGAAATAAGTCATTCCATTTCATTTCAAAAGGAAAAAAACGGATCCCTTAAAGAATCACTCGGCTCCACAGTGACTGTCTGTTTGTCTGTCTGTCTGTCAAGAACCTTTTTCTCAACGTCTTGGTTTTTTCCACAACTCCAAGGGACAGGTAGACCTGAGTATTTGATATGAATTTCAGCTTGATACCTCAACACGTTCCTGAGATAAAGGATCTTGACAGACAAACGGACAACAAAGTGATCCTATATGGGTTCCGTTCTTTTCTTTTGAGATACGGAACCCTAAAAACTAAATTTATGTTAATGAATAGTTTGTTATTTCGTTGTTTGTATTTTCTGCGAAATTTAGACATTTAACTTAATGGATGATGACAAAGTAATGTAACAGTTAAATATATCTTCCAATCCTAGCGCCCGCGACTCTGGTCGCGTCTAATACACATTTGAGTCGTTTGATGCAACCAGGGTCACTGTCGCGTCCGCTAGGTTTTTAAGGTCACCTTAAAGTATAATTTTTCGTGGTAAAGTTTGTTTTTTTTACATAATTATACATATAGTACATTTTTTTCATTTCACTTAACCCAAATATATGATGGATAATGCAATAATTATATTTTGAATTGCTTTTTGTGAAATGTTAGTTTAAAAAAAATCAAAATTTGGTTTAAAACGTTTTAAACCAAAAAAACTGTTTAAAACCAAATGGTTTTAAACGTTTAAAATACTTTTTGCATCTATACACATAACCCTTCTTGTCAGTCGGGTAAAAAGCTGAGTCAAATTACATAGCCTTGAATCTGAATTGCACTAGATATTATCTAATCTAAATGCAACGGGACACTCGTCCCATATCCCAGTACTTAGCCAGTCCTCGGGCGGTTATGTTAATTCAGTAATAGCTGGTCTAGTACACAAACACTACCAGGTAAACTGCTTAGACAGCAAGCTCGACACGCAAACCGATTTAGCAGCACTAACACCTAACTTGTCGGTGGAACACAATAATTGGGTAAAATATACCAGAATGCAAAGTTTGAAATCTACTAACTATTCCAACTGAATTGTATCGAATTGTGAACTTGTGCTCCGCTCAGCTGGAAGATGAAGTTTTGCAGATATCATGGACAGTTTAATGGCTAGGTTTGAGATTTAGCAAAGTAATTGTTCAACTATGTTCTTGTTGTGACTTGTGATGTTATTACGAAACATAATTAAGTTATAAACAAACTGGTTGCTAGATTGCACATATTTACGTGCTCATATTTTCATCCCCCAATCCCTAAGAGGATGAATTTAAAATAACCCGTAAGAGGAGCTGTCATTCTCCTCCTCATCATATGAGCGTTTTCCTCCTCCTCATATGAGCGTTTTTCTGGTTGCATCCTCGGCTGAAGTGCGTCGGAGCCCGGAGTCTCCAGTTTATGCACTAATACTATTTGGTAATGCAAACTTCATAGAGTGATGGATGGATAACAAATAAATCGTGCCCTGGCCATAGTGTAGTAAGTAACTATTTAGCTATTTATTTAGTATGTGACCATAGCTACATATGTTTTAAATAATTTGCACGTTTCTAATCGGCTCTTTAAGAAGGCATTTACTATTCAATTAAGATATTTTAATACACTCTATCTGTAGTCTCAAAGGACTGGTCCGCAAGTAATTAATTCATCCCATTTTCACTCACCTAGACTAAACATTTGAATCGCCTCCCCGAGAGAGCGATGTCGTGTATTTAGCACACGAGCTTTTTAGGTTATTTAGGTCATAGATTTATCTTTCCACCGAGTTACATTCAACTTGCGCGGCTCAGCCTTCGGGGGATGATTAAAACGCTTTCAAAATTCTAAAGTTTGAAATTTTCTGGCGTCGTTGATATTTTTAGGTACGGTTATTTCTTTGTATAAACATATCACAAATGGTTATTACCTTTTGTACATTAACAATTGATTGTATGTGCAAAGAATTATAAAAAAATATATATTAGTACGTCTTTGCCCCTCACGGGGTAGGTAAGGCCTAAGTCAATAAACCTCAAACGCCCAGCCGACCTATATATACATCGGAGTTTATAGTCCAATATGACTCAAGTAAGGCCATTCAATCAACCACTATCTGCTTCCGGTACTAGGTACCTATTCTATGTCCCGGTGAAGGAACACATCGTGAGGCAATTTACACATTACTGGATTGTTCGTTAGTGAGTAAAATTGAGATGGCAATGGCAAACCCAAAGAAAGGCAAATCACTTTTTTATTTCCACCCAAAAGTAGTCAATGAGTAGCCACATAATGATGCCGGCAAGAGAAGAGCCTTGCTTTAAATATTAGATAGATAAAAATGGACGTGATTCTTTTGCCAATAACTGCTTATTTTCTTAAAGAAAATTTAACATTCTTCGGGGTTAACCCAACTCACTCTCTTCTTATAATTAAAGAGGCTCTTGTCTGTGGTGTAATTAATGATCTCCATTCTACCCAATAAAAGAAAAGGATAATCTTTTCACTACCACGTAAGTGTTAACGTTAATCTGTTTCTTTACTTGTCCCATAAAACTATCTCTAGGTTGTCCCTTTCCTATCTTTACTTTCCCTTTCAATATTGTTCTGAAAAATGCTATAAGATGACCCAACATTTTCCCTCTTCTAGTATCTATAGTACGCAATAATTTTCGTTTTTCACCTATTAATGCCAACACTTCCTCGTTAGTTCTATTTTCTGTCCAGCTAATACGTTCCATTCTTCTCCAACACCACATTACGAGTGCTTCTAATCTCTTCGCAACTCATTCTCAGATCGAATAACCTCATCGACGACAAACAGACAACTCTAATTTGAATAGATTCTTTCCTCCACGTAAGTTGAGCTTAATAGGTTTAATCAAAGTCGAAGATATTTTTAATTTACATAGGAATCGGGTCACGGCTACTAATGGGTTAGTATTCGAGCCCAGAATCTTTCAGAAACAGGCATTCTTTCGTAATCTTGACCTCGTCCTAAGCATTTGTTTAATTACGTGCCTCGTATTTACACAAAGTTAATGTCAGACAAAAGGACGTCGCGTGCAGACTCAGGCATTTATCTCACAAGGGCTCCCGACCTTTCCGGGAGACGGCATGTTGTTCCAATTTTAAGATCTGAAATTATTCGTATGAATAGGCGTCCCATAACCTGTTGTTGTTACGATGGGCAATATCTTAGGGTTGCTGAGAGGAATGCCTCTTCTGAGCGTTTTACCGGTTGCATTATCAGCGTTTGTTCTGTAATATGATATAGCAAAGTTTTTATGACCGGTCGCTATTATACTACCTAGAATAATAGCGATTTTTGGTTAGCAATTAACCACAGGTTAACAAGCAATACATTTCATCATCATTTCAGCCCTATGAAGTCCAATGCTGGACAAAGGCCTCCCCAAGGATTCTTTGATCCATGAGAGGATATTGCCATACTCTCCACGCTTGCAGACGGGTTGGAGAGCGCAGTTTTTTGGCTTCTTGTGCTTCCGACGCTGCTGCCCATCGGAAGCATTTTTAAGCTGGGGAGGAGAGGAATTGGTTGGATTTAAAAAGGAATTGGGGTCCTACTCACTCGATGAATGAGGCAACTCGAGGAAAAAGCAAGTAGCAGCCCGGACGCCCGATCCCATACCTGCATCCGCCGGCCAAGCAGTTGTTATATATAGTACCTGACCTTACTGCTATTCGAGAGACATCGGGTACGATTCCCGGCGCAGCAAATCCTTGCACTTCATATTCACGGGTATTCGTCTGCAGTTCTGGAGTTACCAATGGCTTCTTGTCGTCAGGCAGGTTGTATAACTGCCAAATCTCATCACAAAATGAATTCTGTCATAATTATGGACGATGCAATCGCGAAAACGCTCACAGATGATTAACATATCCGAAAATTCACATTACAACAACACACGTTGATTCATAACTTTATTTTCAGTACAGATTACACATTATTACTAACAGGAAAACATAAACCAAAATAGATTCACGTATAAATTAATCGTGTCATTTTAACCGGGTGTGTTCGTAATTAATTCGCCACAAAAGGGTGACACCGAAAACATGCATTGTACGTACGGGGGCGTTCTAAAATTTTGATAATGGCGCGGCGGGCGCTACGATTAATCTTGTACCGCTATTCTGTTGCACCTCTATGCTACGATACACGATTAAAGTTGGTAGTAGAGTACACTAGCCTACAACCCTACCAATTGGGGTTGCTCTTACACTTTTGGTAAAGTAATTTTGCATGTTAATTTGTAATTGTTACTAGAATTTGATCGCCCCGAACGACACTCCTTTGTTAAGAGTATATATCAGTGGGCAGTGTAACCTGTTCTTGAACATGAACACGCATGGGTCGACACATGGTGGAGGACGGCAAGTGGTAGATAGAATAGCTTACTCACGTTGTTAGTCACTTTACCAATTTCTAGTATTTAACTATGCTGCTTATATTGGTTACTATATTTAGTATCAGTTAGTACTCCACGTCTAAATGTATAAGTTAATTTGACTTAATTTTTTACGTTATGAAGAAAGTGAAATTTGTAGTTAAAATAGGTCTACTCATTAATTCTTATTTTATTAAAATATAACGCCACTCTCTTCACTCTTGTTCGTGCTTTACTCAATGTATACGTAGAGAGAGTAATTTACTCCTGCAAAAGTGCAAGGTAAAGTGGACGCATAGGTGGGTGCAATCTACTCTATCATACTCTAATACTCTTCTAATGCTGTTTTCATTAGTATAGTTAATAGCATAGTTTTCCGTCTAACTTAACCGTTTACTCTATCCGTGTACCGGAAGCTTTTGCTGAATAGTGACGGTACAGAGGAGTAGTTATAGACAGAATAAATGGATCAAGTCGGCGCGTACTGCCGACTGAGGCAGTCCCCATGCCAACCAAATATAAAATTTATCTATTAAACATGAGGTCCAATTTCCTTTATTCCCATGTTGATCTGACCCGTTAGTATTATATTTTATATAGATATTTTTGATTGAGATCTAATTAAGATTTTAATTTGAAATACTCTCAGTAACTCACTCTTTTTAACCGACTTCAAATAAAAGAGGAAGTTCTCACCTCAATTGTATGTTTTAGTTTTTTAATGTTTGTTACCTCATTCATACCTAAATCAGTAATTTCAAAACAGAATTGAAAATTCTTCATTTTTAATATGAAATATTGTATAAAAAGCGAATCGATTGCGATATACTAGCCGTAATAAAGATTTTTTTTAAAAAACGTCATAATGAGTGTTTTCTAAGGAGGCATCAGTCTGGTCAGCTATTATTGGACAAAAATGTGTCAGTTGTTGCTGCTTGTCAAATATTATCTAGTTACAGCGGCTCATCGGGCCCACAATTCAGTACTCCCTGCACCCTCATTTAGAGATAAAAGAAAATGGTGTTGCTGAGAAAACATAACAACGGCAGAGCATTTAATTTGATAATGTTGTGTTGAACGCCACGATGTGGTGTAAAAAGAGCCATTTATTGTTATTTTGAAAAAAAATCTATTTCATTTCACGATTCACCCTTTGTATGAATTTTGTAACAGACTATACAATACACTATCAGAATCACCGTTCTGATCAGTTATAAAAAGTGTAGAGAGAGTTCAGAACAAAATGTATGCCCGGAGTGTCTTTCTGACGTACGTCAGGATGAGCCAGTTCTGGACCTTATTTACTTTGCGCTTGTATTGTGTAGTTGCGGAGTGCAACACAATTACCTCCAGAGCTTATTACACTCGCTTCCGGTTACGTCGTGACGCTGTTCTCATGATGCCAATTGTGAAGTTTGCTTCAGTTAAGTCTATGCGACTATACTTCCTAAGTCGCACATTGCCTTGTTTAAATTTAGAACTTACCTTTTTAGTTAAGTATAGGTGGAAAGCGGAATCTAAATAGAGATGGCCTGCTAGCCGAGTCGCCAATTGAAATTGATTCCTTAGATTTGCCCCCATTCTTACGGCCTGCTTTGTACAAGCATGTAGTACAAGCATGTAGTTTGTACAAGTATGCGCGGGAAGGGAAGCAACTACATTTTATCTTCTGTCTTAGATCAGCATGAAAGATTAGACGTTGTCATGGCGTTGTTTTGATTTTCAAAAGTATGATGTAGTTTAAATATACTTATAATTACATGTTACATGTACCCATGCCATGAAATAGTTAGTGTTAGTGGGTGAAGAGTTGGTAAAATCTACTTCATTTTTAGTCCCAACAAACTATACCCCCTATACACACTTCATCGATTTTTTTTATTTTAATTATGTTATTTTCTACGTTGGTCTGGGAGAAAATAAAAACGTAGAATGTACCAGATGCTTCTCTTCCCGCGCAGATCGTGTAAGTCGATCGAGGGAATGGGCGAAAATCTGAGGAATCATTAAGTAAGGGCTTAGCAACCCCCTACTATTCTGATTTCGTTTTCCACGTACACGCCCACAACATAGTAAACGTGGGAGCTTATAAACCTAGTCTCTGTCTACCCCGCAAGGGAAAAGAATGATAGTATGTATGTATGATTAAATATATTTCTTATACTTATTTTATTTACATTCCCATACAAATTGACCAGGAGACCGAACATTTTTGTATGGGAATGTCCATTTATTTTTAGTAAAAAAAAAATCTTGTTATATAACGGTAGATACATTTTTTAATCTAATATACCACACCGGATTGTACTCGGCTAAAAAGTACCCATAACACTAGCGATTTATTTTTAGTTCCCAGCATTGGTCCAATACAAAAAGTTGTTCATATCGTCAGGCTGAATCACGTCCAAAACGATCAAAATGTCTCCGTGTATGAAATAATTCATTAATTCATTCATAGCTCGGTACAGGATTTCAGTAAGCCACATCATGTAAAATTGTACATTTTACCACATATGTTGCCAATTAGATATTTCAGTGTTACCGCGCGGTGTGTGCCATATTACGCGCTCGTGCGTGTGTTATGAATATGATTCATTTTGCCCCTAAAATATTCGCCAACTGCAGCTTTGTATCCCGTCATCCCGTGTCGTATAAAATCTTTCGGTTATTCTAGTATTTTGTAATAAAATTTAGATATTTCAGTGCACATTCTATACTGTTTTGTGTTACTACGCACTCCATCAGAATTTTTCTGACGGCCCCTCTGACGGACTTTAGAATACTAACTTACTACATCAGTAATTGCAGTGAGAAAATCTGACATCAGAATTCTATCGCTTGCCGGAAACTTCGAGTAAACATTTGTTCTAGACACTTAGGATATCTCTGACGACCAATCTGGCGAGCGAAAGAATTCTGATATCAGAAATTGCTGTGAGAAATCAGTCATCAGAACTCTGACGTTCAGCGTACACTATCAGATTTCTTCTGTTACATTGTATAACTTTTTGACGTGGTAACGTCTATAAATCGATGACGCCGGATGCACGCACGAAAAAACTGTCACGTTCCGTGTGCAAGCGAGAGCGCGATAGAGAGGCACGATCGGCAGCGTTCGGTTTGTGATGTGACGCATCTATCTCTCTTCCACTTTTATCACGTATTATCATCTGTAAACCTACTTTACAGACAAACAATTTTTTATGCCTAATTTATTTTTAACTTACTAGTAATTATACGAAAATATAATTATAACTTACTGTTAACAAATAAAACAAAAACAAAACGCAAGCTCACGGGCAACACTGCGGGCAGGAGTTAAATTCAAACATTTGGTGGCACTTCAATACTTCCGTTGACTTTTGTTCTAATATACATCTTAAAATTTGTTATTTTCGTCTGATTATATTCAGTACCTATGCATAAACAGTTATATTTCCCGTTAGGTCCTACAGTTAGGGAAGTTCCCAATGTTTCTTATCATCATTATCAGGTCTTTTTAGCCCCGCTGCAGTAGCATGACCCTCTCTGTGCTACCGGAGCCATACTTGGCCAGAGCAGACAGAGGATTTGGCCTACACTCTCATTGATGTATATGAGCTTTGTTTAGCTTGTATTTCCTAAGTGTGCTTGTATCTTCTTTCTCCTTTTTCCAAATACTCATCACAAAAAAGCAATGTTTATCAAATACCTTCAGATAATTAAGCAATACATATAGGTATTATGTGTACGTTTTGTGATCTCGAAAAATGGCTGTAACGATTTCTATTTCATTTGTTATGTGGGAGGAGGTGGTATCACGAATAAACGTGTTGTCTAGATAGAACAGCTTGGCTAGCTTTTAAATACCATGTGGAGGATATATGCAACATAATACAGCGATATTAAGTCGCTAAGCGCTGGGATTGCGCTAAATAGGCTAGTGCCTATTTAGCGCAATCCCAGCGCTTAGCGACTTATATAATTCAGATACTCAAGTACAAAAGAGAGTACAAGGTGGCCACCATGTGGAAACCGGATGGCCGCCAAAAACGTGGCAGACCTAGAAGGAGATGGCGCGATGACTTGGATGCATATATAAGTGGCTGGCAATTTTTGTCCGCGATAGGGATGACGGGAAACAAAAAGGGGACGCCTTTGCCCAGCAGTGGGACACGCAAATAGGCTAAAAAAAAGTACAAAAGATAAACAGCGAAAGACAGCATTGGCGTCCTGCGTCCAGCGGGCTGATGCGAAGTCCATAGAAAGTTAAATGAGTCGTTCAAATCTTACGTAAGCAGTAAAAAGGGGGGTCTGCGTGGCTTCATTTTGATGACACGGGGTGAACTGAACCAGTGATGATCTCGGCAATATGCTTACTTTTGTGTAAATGGTACCAATTTTTAAGTTTACTATTGATATAAGTTTTAAGTTTACTATTACATATAAAATTTGTGGACACGAGGGGTGAGGGGGTTCAATTCAAAATGGCTTATATTTTGCTCACGTAATTATATAACTGTCCCAAATATCATTGATAGTTTGTCATTTTGTTTGCTACCTGTCTGACGCCCACCCTCAGTGGGTTTAGACATGAGTTGCAAACGATATTCGATATCCATTGTAAGACGTAGGTCTATTCAAAGCTAAATGCACACAATACATTGTAGTATTAAATCTCCGCGATCAATACGTTAACAGCAGACAGTTCAATGCATAGCAAACATGAACGAACTCTCAGTATTGAAAGTTATACCCTGGTTCGGTACATATATCATTTTTAATAGACGTTTGAACAGCTCTATCTGAGTTCGAATATTTTGCGATGGTCCTTACTACACTACGGCTAAGCCAATAAAGAAGAGTTTACTTTTAAATTCCCCTTCACATTAATTTAGGAATTCTGATACGGTTTTCACTAACGAAAAAATTTGAATTTCTTATAATTTAACCGCGGAAACACAAATAATACGACTAATTTCGATCTAGGAAAATCTCGTGTAGAAATGTGCACGACTGGAGCGTGAAATACATTGCCACATATTAAAATAATAGTAATTTAGAGATATACCTAATATAAATGCGTTCTATTACACTTTATATTCCCATGAATCTACTACTTATTTCGATCTAGGAAAATCTCGTGTAGAAATGTGCAAGACTGGAGCGTGAAATACATTGCCACATAATAAAATAATCATAATTTAGAGATATAATATAAATGCGTTCTATTACGCTTTTATTCCCATGAATCTCTTCTATATTTAGGCTTGCTATGCAGTTGTATTTATTGTATTTTTATTGATTTCAGATATAAAAATCGGCAAAGTGCTAGTCGGAGTCGCGTTAAAATTATTAAAAAATATTTTTGTTATATGATTTAATTAATTAATGGAAGAAGTGGAGGGAGGCCTTTGCCCAGCAGTGGGACACATGATGGCTCGAAATAAATAAATAAATAAATAATGAATTAATTAAAAATATATAAGACGTTGCTTGTGTGACCAACCAAGTCACACAAGCAACGTCTTATAGCACACACACACACACAGTGAACCAAGTGATCCTATAAAGGTTCCGCATTTTCCTTTTGAAATACGGAACCCTAAAAAATCGTAATGGATGTTGAGGTGACCATCAAAACATTGTTCACCGTAATTTTCAAAAGTTAGCCTGCAGTGCGTAATTCGCTAACGAAAATGTTCGAGCAACACTGATCAAGAAAATTACATTATAAACCTAACAACGCTATACACCATAGGAAAAGTTATTTATATCAACGGGCTGAATCATCCCTTTAAGGGTCCAGAACGATCAAAATTTCACCGTGTATAGGGAAGTTGCTTTTGTCCGCGGCTTCGCTCGCGCTTATTTAGGCGCTTATGCCTAGTTGACGATTAGTGCAAGGGTAACAAACAGACAAGAGTTTCGAGAGATAAAGACATTATGTACTAAAAACGGGTCACTCACGTGCTATTTCGTCGGGATTGCCGACTATAGTTTCGGACTCGTCAGGAGCCCATTTTCGAGGCATAATAGTTACTTTCGAATTTATAATACTGATTTGGATAGCTATGCATGCTGAAATTTTGATCGTTTTGGACTCTTATAGGGTTGATTTAGCCCGTTGATATGAACTACTTTTCCTATGGGAACAATCGTTGCAAAGCGTTGTTTTTTGTTATACGATGGTGCGTACCCTTAGTGTGTGTATCTGTTAAACTCGCATTAGGCCAGCTTTATTTTACCTTCTTTTTCCCCATGTCTGCCAACCGATATATCTATAAAACGAAATAAAAAATTGAGCGGAATATGACTCTTGGTGTGGCAAGACAGTTCATATTGTGGTCTACGTACGAGTAAGTCTAGTCTGCAATTTTAGATATTATGATGTTAAGTTTTCAAGTTTCGAGGACGTCTGCGAATCTCGGACAATAATCCATCCCCTGAAGACTTTCTTATATTTTCTATTCGATGTTAGAGTTTGTAAGTGTGATTTAATGAATGGTCCTGAATCACAGTACAGATCCAGAAATTTAATAATAAGTAATGTATAATAACTTAGTTCTTATTATTGAATTGAAAATATTCATTTGTATTGGGAGATGTCGAGAAAACAGAGTTAGGTGGGGTTTCTCGACCAACAATTTGTGTTACCGCGGTGCTAATCAGTCCATGTCTCACCTTCTGTCGTGCCCTAACTGCCCCACTCCTTGCTTGGTACAGGACCTTAATGAGGCTAATGATAAGACGAACAGCGTAGCCAAATACTGGTCAAATGAAATATTATCAAACGGATCTTCGACTCGAAAAGAAGAATAATTAAAAAATAAATCTATGGTCTTCTTAATTCTTAATTAAATAGCTTCCACTATAGTAGAGGATATTTTTTTGAAGGGAAAACTTCATGACCGGTTTTGTGCTTTTTTGGGATGGGTCAACAATGTTAAACTCGCGTCAGGACACGTGACCTGATCGAAAATTCGTAAGACGGACACGTGACATTCCAATTTTTCAACTTCTGCCGGCACTCAATGAGTGCAATGTTATTAGTTTTTTTTTTTTGAGAGTGATTGTTTGAATAGTTAGGGGTGGAATATTTAGTTTATAATATGATATACATAAAAATATATAAAAACCTGCAAACTACCGGATAAGCCAGTAGCGTGTGAAATGAAACAGGTAATGTCAAACTTATCAATATTTCAACAAATAATAGTAATGTGTTCGTTTCTTTCCACACCATAAATAAAACAACAGCCAAAAATTTAACTATTCACGATTTTTTAAGTGTAAAAAGTATTGCTCGTCTGAGGGAAACAAATAATTTAGAATGTACCAGCTGTTTCACTTCCCGCGTAGATCGTAAAAACCGATCGAGAGAATAGGCGAAATTATGATGAATCGTGTTAGTAGATGCGGCTAGCAACCCATCACTACTTTGAACCGTTTTCCACCTGCTGCCCACCAATATGCTAAACATGGTTTTATGGTCTTAAAGGCCTTGGCTCTGTCTACCCCGCAAAAGACGTGACAGTATATATGTAAAAAGTATGCCAAATCTAAAAGCCTATGATGGTTCCACATTTTTGTACCGTCATATATCTATCCCTTTATTATACTCGTAAGTGAATCATAACCATCATAATAATATTAAAATATGGGCGTGTGTGACTCAACTTCCATTTTAGTAATGAAGTTCTTCGAAGATACTTGTGACAAAAGATCAACACTTCCGTCTCGTCACGTTTCATCTCAAATTCCTCCGATATGATATTTCTTAAACATATTACGTATCAATACTTATACATACATAAAGATATATTACATAAACATATCACTACATGGTATAAAACTAGTAGCTTGCCGCTGTCTGTCCCTATGTATGCCTAGATCTTTAATTCATCATCATCATTTCGAGTAGATGTCATGTTCAATCGACCATGCACACCCCGGTGTCAGAGTTCTTCGGGACCGCCTCTCGGCCTCTGACATGGTTCCTTTAACGACTACCAACGGATCAACGGCTTAACGTACCAACTTTAATTAAAACTACGCAACGGATTCATGCGGAATTTTTAAAAGATAGAGTGATTCAAGATGAAGGCTTATATGTGTAATTTATCGCATTCGTGCGAAGCCGTGGCGGGTCGCTAGCAATTTATAAATTACTAGCTTTTGCCCGCGGCTCCACCCGCGTTAATGTCGTTCCCTCGGGAATAGTACTTTTTCCCGGGATAAAAGGTATGTACTTCTCCGTACTCCAGAGAACTTGTATGCAAAATTTCATGATGATCGGTTCAGTAGTTACGGTGTGAATGCGTAACAAACAAACAAATAAACAAACAAACAAACTCACTTTCGCATTTATAATATTATAGTAAGGATTAAATAAATTATTTAAATTAAGAATTTCGTTTTTTTTGCCATCGTATTTACTTATAAGTCGGAATGGGTTAATCGCACTGGGGAATAAGTTTAATCCTTAGTTTGTAGGTTTCTTCAGTTCCACAAGTCCCATATTTTCTTGATTTTTTGCACATACAATTATTGTGGTTTTTCGAAAAAGGTAATAGAAATAATGCTAAGTATTGTCTACCAGTTTATAGGGGTGTCGTGAAATGTTGATAGGGGTGTGCTAGATAAGATAAATGATAGATTTAACGAAGGAGATTAATAAGATTAATGTCATAAATATCACAGCTAATAAAGGACAAAATAAGGAAATCTATTTTCAATTATTAAGATTGATTATTGTTTAATATTAAAGTAATTATATTTAAATTCATTAGTTTTCCGGGATTGGGCGGGCAGCCGCAAGGGTTCTGACAACGTAGCAGACCTAGGAGATGGCAATGGCGATGACACGATGTCTTGGACGCATATATATTAGTAGCCGGCAAACTATTGCCTGCGATAGGTATGACTGGAAACTAAAAGGGGAGGCCTTTGCCCAGCAGTGAAATACTGAAATAGGCTAAAAATACTTATCCCATATGCGACTAAAACGTGTCTGATACTGTATTTCTGATTTTGTTGATCGTCATTATAGTTGTCAAATAAACTACTAAACACTGAACATTCAGTATTAAATTCATTGATAGAGCTAGATCTAACATGCATTGCAAAGTACTTGAACTCTCAGCTTGAGAATGCATTCCCACATGCTAACATGCATCTAAATTTAATCGTGTACCTTAAACATTACGATTTCCATCTATTCGTCGACTTGAAAAGGTCGGATGGGGTCAACTGAACCATGCTATAACATAAAACTTTAGAATGAAATGGCAAGACCTCACTGCTTTATCATCTTGTTTATGGTTTACGTTTAACTAGCCATTACACTATAACAGGAATAGAGCATCTCTACGACGTGATTTTAAACCTCCTAGCTATATTGAAATCTGGGAATCAGAGTCCCTAATGGAACACAGAATTGCAAGAAAAAAGGTAAAAAACGAAAAAATAAATTTAATCTTTCATAGAAATTCGTCCAGCTGATCGGCGACTTTGTATGGGAACCCTCATTTTCTTTTTCGTTTTTTACCTTTTTTTCTTGCAATTCTGTGTCCCATTAGGGATTCTGATTCCCATATTTCAATATAGCTAGGGGGTTCAAAATCACGTTGCATAATCATTTCCTTACTAATAATATAAATGCAAAAGTGTGTTTGTTTGTTACGCTTTCACGCCGTAACTACTGAATCGATCATCATGAAACTTTGCATACGAGCTCTCTGGAGTACGGAGAAAGACAAAGGCTACCTTTCATTCCGGAAAAATAGTACTGTTTCCAAGGGAACGACGTTGACGCGAGTGAAGCTGCGGGCGAAAGTTAGAAATATTATAAACGCGTAAGTTTGTATGTTTGATACTCAATCACGCCGAAACGGCTGAACGGATTTTGACGAAATTTTACAGATGGGGTACTATCTGGATTAGGACATAGGCTACCTTTCATCCCGAAAGAAGAACTGTTCCCGCGGGATCGACATAACGTGAGCGGAGCCGCGGCGACAGCTAGTACTTTATATTTAGCGTATTAATGTCTTAATCTCGGGACAAAGTTTACAAAAGACACATCTTATTGCTATCAAATAACGTAAATCGTGAATGTTATGCGTACGAGGGGGGGTCAAAAAGTTCGCGGAACGGAGGGGAAGGGAGGTGAAATAAAATACTGTACTATTTTTCTTTTTCAATATATTCCCCCTTGTCTGTCGAAAAAAAATGATTTGTCTTTGTCCTCAAAATAGGCCGAAATCGCCGACTTGACTTCTTCATCGTCGGAAAATTTCTTCCCACGAAGCTCTTTTTTTAATTTGGGAAATAAAAAATAATCACAGGGGGCTAAGTCTGGATAGGGAGGATGGTTTAACATTTCGAAGCCACCGTGATGAAGGGCAGCCATCGCAACGCGGCTCTTGTGTACCGGTGTGTTGTCATGCAAAAGCAGCACACCTTTTGTCAACTTTCCCCTCCTTTTCTCCTTGATTGCTTCTTTTAATTGTCTCAGTAGATTAGCGTAGTATTCTCCCGTTATAGAAACACCCTTATCTTTATAATCTATTAGTAAAATACCCTCTGTATCCCAAAAAACAGTTGCCATGATTTTTCGAGCCGATTGTGACACTTTGTATTTCTTAGGGGGGGGGGGCTGACCCTTTTTATGCCACTGCATAGACTCTTGCTTCGACTCAGGCTCATAATGATGAACCCAAGTTTCATCTGCAGTAACAAGTCTTGCAAAAATTCCTTCCTTGTCGGCGCTACAGAGGTTTGAAAACTCCTTTGAATACTCGACGCGCAGCTGTTTCTGTGGTGGTGTGAGCATTCTTGGCACCCATCTTGCGCTGACTTTTGACATCCCAAGATTGTCGTGTAGAATATTTAAAATGGTTGTAGGTGATACTCCAACCATTTCTGCAAGTTGTTTCTTCTTTAAACGAGTATCCTCCAGTATAAGATTCTCCACTTTTTCAACGATGTTTGAGGTGGTGGCCTCAATCGGCCGTCCTGAGCAAGGGTCGTCTTCAAGAGACTCTCTGCCTTGCTTGAAAAGGCTATTCCACTTGTACACCATGGTTTTCCCAGGGCAAGAGTCCCCGTATACTGATGACATTTCTTCCAAAATTTTCTGAGGTGGTTTTCCTTGCTTAGTGAGGAACTTTAAGACGGCACGAAACTCGATTTTTTCCATGTTCAAGTTTTTCTTCCGGATTCACTTGTTTGATCGACGACAGGTCAAAAGTTATTGACACAATCGGGTTCAAACTTGGCATATATACTCACAAAGAGTTGCTCATTAGTTAAAAATCAAAATCAGGTCCCCCACCCCCCGCTAACCCCTCCATTCCGCGAACTTTTTGACCCCCCCTCGTATCTTGAAAAAACATATAACTATCTTGTGATTTTATTCTGAATGAGGGTTTTCGGAATCCATTTTTTGGAATTTTGACGAGAGGTGTTTTTAAAACTCCTCCTTTATGTGAGTTTATAATTTTGGTTGTTTTTTTATATTTGTATATATCATGTTACCGCATAACTTCGTAACTTTTTTAAGTGTATTTTTGTCAAATTAGTTCCATATAAATTTTATCAAAATTTTCAGTAGTTTGATTGATTTTTTTTTTTAATGATGGAATAACAGCAGTCAAAATCCGCCAATCATGTTGAATCATCATTTACATACATATGTGATTCTGAAAATGGAATCAAAATATTAATGGATGCTAGCCATATCGCCTACTAATATGATTCCTCAGATTTTCGCCCATTGGGGTTGTTCAAGTATTACGTAAGCAATATATCAGCTAATTTTAACCCCCTTGTCAGCAAAAGTAAGAAAAACTCTTCCCCCCTCCCCCAAACTTTCGTAAACATGGCATCATTTTCACAAAAGATTTTTGTTTATTTTGCTAAATGTTGCCGACGTCATAACTGTGCAAATCCCCCCGCCCACCATGTCAGCAAAAATAAGCCTAGCCCCGACCCCTATTCCTCATTGCTGCTGCTTACGTAATATTTGAATGACCCCATTCTCTCGATCTGTGCGGGAAGAGAAGCAACAGCAGCGTACATCCTTCGTTTTATCTTTCTCTCCCTTTTTTTATGTAAGTATATTTGACGGCACTTATGTGACGAGCAGACGTACCACCTGGTGGAAATTGGTCACCGTCATGCAAGTAAAATTTCATATTTATTTGTAAAACAGCTAGGATTTTGTTATGATATAAGTACTCACATTTACTCTGTGCCCAGGTATAAATCACTTCTTTATTGGCACTAGTTGTCAATAAGATTTTTGTAGTTTCTATCTGAATATTTCGCCAGTTCCAATATAACTATTCTATTTCATATTCAACGATAATCTGTCGAAGGTAGGTATCGTCATTCGCGAGTATTTTCAAATAAAAATCAGATTGAATTAACGCGATTACCAATGTCGACTCGGTAAGTCGCCATGACGATAATTGATAGTTTAGTCTAGACTTAAGTCTTCGCCCGGGGAAGGTCAACGTCTTCGATTTATACACGCTTTTAAATATATTGTTGTCATTGTTAACTAGATAACTAGGCCAATATCATTGCTTACCTGTTCGGTAAAAAATTATTGGTTTTATTAACAACAATTTTATAGCAAATATTGTGTAAATGTTAGAAGTGTGATACCTTACAATTTAAATTAGCCTTTAATTACATACAAATTTAAAAATATTAGCCCCCTTTTTTGTTCAAATTATTTTGTGAGTAGAGAAGTTTCGACCACATTGATTGTGTGACTGCCTACTTGACCTAGCTCCAGTTACATATTAGTCTGGAAGAAGTCATAACGTAACATTCATTTTGTACAGATCTCGGTTTTAATACTTTACTCACTAGGTTGTTTTCTATTCTTTTTTTTAATATAATTAATATGGATTTTTCTTCTTTTCAGACATTTAGTTCCAGAACGGAGTCGATCCAGGATGAACTCCGTAACCACACCCGTGAGTACATAGATAAATATATTTAAAGATAGCATAATATCAAATTTATAACATTTACAAATATTTTTTGAAAACTAAACATATCACAACCAGTATTCCAAAAATACGTACAACTGCCATCTATCGGTTATTCTAGGTGTTAAAATGTTCGTCTCCTTCAGGAGTGGTGCAACCACGGATAGAGTTCGTAGCGCTTTTTCGAGATACCAAATAGATGGCGTTACTAACAGCGCTGTCTCTTTATTCTCCCGGTTTTCAAACAGATGGCGCTCGCACTCTAGGACCAAGGAGGTTCCTAGTTTTCATCGTCGAAATGTTTACTTCACCCCGCAATAGATGTCGCAACAAGTTGCGTTTCACTTAGTAAAAATCAAATAAAAATATTTTATTAGCTTCAAAAGTCCTAAAATGAGGAAAGGTTATTTTTATATATAAAAATGCAATTAGTTTTAGAGAGGTTCATGGCATAAATGCACTATTTTCCAGTGCAATTATACGTTAATTGGCCTAAGAGCTCCTCGGCGTTATAAAATTCCAGCTCACGTAAAAGGTGTCATGCATTCAGGCTTAATTTAATGCCCTACATGGACTCGGAGCGTATATTTTTCGCACAATTTCACGAGCCACATTCAGCCGTTACATAAGTGCCGAATTATAACATTTTGGCACGGGATTCAACTTTTAAAATATTTTAAAAGATTGCATATGGTGCGGTATGAACTGGCAGAGTGTATCCATTGTCCGCGGGGCGATATTCGGTAAATTTATATAGAGCACTACGGTCCTCATATTGCTCGATAACGGTTCATTAATATACTTTATCCGACCGCCGCAATACAATGCCCGTAGAACGTTCCAGAATTGTTCGAGTGGTAAATTTATAGCGGTTAGAATTTTGAATATTCGTTTCGGGGTCGGGTAGCCGTTTCAATTAATAAGTTTCCTTTGTTGGAGATAAGTTAAAATAAAACTGCAGGAGATAATGACAGAGAGAACCACAGAGAACACTAGACGGTCGAGTTCGGCTTCCTATGTAGATGAGGCTGAGGTTTGAGACGCTTTAAACAGAAAGAAGTGGACGGGTATTGAACGAAGTGATTTATGTTTGCTAATGATTGTGTCTTCTGTTTGTCTTTGAGAACATTAGTCATGAATAAGGGCTCTGTTGGCTTTGTTCACTGATCTGAGGAATGGAATCCTCATGGCAACGAATTTTACTAACTCTTACGTCGTTATAATGGGTACTATAAAATTTGAGATTTCTATTTGGATATGTAATGCTCTTATTTGTAGGTTATGTAAAAATACCAGTGACACGATCTACTGGGTGGCGCAAAAGTAAAGACCCTATTTGGTTCAGCTATAACATTTTTTCTAAATTAGAAAACTAGATTTAGGTTTTTTTAAATGTATATTTGTGCCATTAAATTTCGTACCATTAGGATTTAAAGATGATGTCTTTTAAATGGTGACCTCCAGAGTTGATACACATTTGAGCCCTATTTATGACATTTTGCATAACTTGCCGTAACACTTCCTGCGATATGTTCGTTATTTCTTGACGAATGTTTTCTTTTAGAGCTGCGAGAGTCTGTGGCTTGTTCACATACACCCGAGATTTCAAAAAACCCCAAAGAAAGAAGTCTGGACTGGTCAGATCGGGTGATCTTGCAGGCCAAGGCAAATCGCCAAAACGAGAGATAACTCGGCCTGGAAAAGCGTCCCTCACTAAGTCCATAGTGTCGCGCGCTGTGTGTGCCGTAGCGCCGTCTTGTTTATTTTCAGTGTATTTTACATTTGTTCACTACACAATTTTCAAAAACAGAATGACAGAAAATGTCATATAAAAAAAATAAAAGTATTTTCTTTAGTGCCAGTACTTTTGCGCCACCCAGTACAATAAAAAAAAAACAACTATTTTAATAAACTCATTTTAGTAATACTGTGTGTGGTCCTTTTCTCATATTCATTTAAAGTCTTGTTTATTCTGATGTAATTTGAAGTTTATTTTAATCTAAAAAGTAAAAACAAATGGAATAGGTAAGTACTATATATAATAGCGGTTCACTTAATAAAGTAAGGACTATTTTGAGCAGATAGTTTGTTATGACAAGTAAGAGGAATCGCGGCATAGGTACCATAAAGAGCATCGCTATTCACTTAGTAGAGGAAGAGCTTGCTACACCCGTGGGTGTAGTCTATGAAAAAGCCCATAACACGTTCGAATAAAGCGACGCAGTAAATCCAGCGCGCGAGTGACTCCGCCTCGGGCGCGTCGCGCTCTGCTCCGGATATTCCACGTTACGAATGGCTTTATTAAGACTAAATATTACAATTTCCGAGCAACTATTGCGATGGTTAGAATTGCTAATGTGCCTCCGAAGGAGCCGAGTGAAAAGATGCGATTGCACCGAGCACGCCCACCCTGCCGGCTTTCCTGTTTTATGAGCGGCGAAATTGCAGTTTCACGCCGAGTTGCCAGTTGCCAACTCCTGCATGTTATGCTTTAGGCTGATTTAAATACCGCTCCCCACTGTCAGTGGACCGACTGTTAATCATCCCTCCTATTTACAATTCAAATTCTTGTATCGCGCTTTATTTAATCTGCGCCTATCAAAAAAGAGTAAATATCTTAGCCTTCGCGAGCCGAGATAACTGGGAAAAGGGGCTGCGCCTTGCAACCACAAATTACTATGATTTAATATTGCTTAGTTATCTGCGGGTTGGTAATTTGTTAGCGCGGCTCGGCCCGCGTTGGGCGCCATTGTTGCTCCGCCGCCTTTTGTTCATCGCCTACCCCTGCGATACGATCTTGAGTTATTATGATTAGGATTCTTTGCCAAGTGACGCGGACTCGCTAATTCCTTCATTATCGTTTTAGTTCCGCTCACTCGGGAGCGTTTTATAAACCTCTTTGTCACTGTCTTCACATTCTTTGGAAAATCACGCGTCGCGTTGTTTCTCGTTGATTCTTTTTCATCGTTTTTCATGCTGCAAGCGCGCATTAATTCAAAAGAAGCGTAGGTTTGGAGGTGCCCGCTAGATTAATAAACGTCACCACGGCTCGTAAAGCCAATGGCGCTCATATATCAAGCGACGCGTCACGCCATGCCATACGCTACTTTCATTTCATATAGTGCTCTCAAACGAATCGATCTACGTGCGGCTTTTTCAATTAGTGAAAACATTCGATTGTCATTGTGTTTATAGTGTAATTGCCGGTTTGTTATCCATCCATCTTGACCGGTGTAATGGTTGGCCATCAGGGAAATGAATCGGCTGGCTGTCCGCTCAACGGAATGGGAGCGCTGTACAAGTGTTCTCAGCGCGAAATTGCTTTCCGTTTTAATGCCCGAGGTATCAGGGGATGCGGTGTCCGCGTTGATTGTTTAACGTTTATTATTTGAGGTCACGTATGTTAAACAGAGGTGGATAAACACTTTTCTCGTCACGCTTTAAATTTAGTGGGCACGCCTACCCTAATATGATGCGCTCTAGCGTACATTTTTCCTTTTCTAATAATATTTTCTTCTTTAATGTTGTGTGTTTGTTTCCAGGTCCCAAAGAAACCTTGAATTCCTAATTCCTGAGTCCTGAAGATCTCATTCCAAGAATATCTCAGAGCCGTAATAACATATTGTGTTAATAAATGAAGTAATTTCCAAGTGTCTAAAGTTTTTGTAGTAACATTAGTACTTCGTACGCTACATGCAATCCCAGGCAGTAACTCTCGCCTAACCGTTTGTGGTGGGAATAACGCGAAGATCGTAAATATCTCGACGTTATGGTATGGCAGCGCGGTTAGCAAGGATTGCAGATACTGCAATGGCACGCGGCGTGCGTGCCACACCCCATTCATTAGTCGGCGAGTGCTTCCGCGCATTTATCAATCCACCTACAACCACTCGCACGTGCTTTCCCGGCGCCTAGACATGCTTTCAAAATTAGAGCACATTCCAAATTCGCTTTGAGACTAGCCAGCTTTTTGCTTTTTATAACGAATAAATCCTCATTGGTCCAAATTCTAATCTACCGAGGTTTACGACGAAGCCTTTTTAAATTGGAGCACATTCCATATCACAATTTTTAAGTGTGCCATTATTTTAAAAAATGATTCATAGGTATTTAATAATTTATTGATTTAAAACAGCAACGGGTCTGGGTTTTTAGTTGAAATTCATAAAGCTAGTAACAATTTTAAAATATGGGTATTGGAGTGTCGAATTTTATAATTCTGGTCACGCCACGATACGAATCGTGCATTAACTTTTTGATATGATCTGAACACTTTTGAATTTGAACATAGTTTAAATATAGAAAAACGTTAAAAAAAATTACCCGTCATTAGGTGCTTGAATTTTTAATTGACTTTTTAACACCTTAGATTTAATACGAGCGACGTGTGAATATATATGGCCTCTTCGATTAATCAATGTAATTAATTCAATCAACTATCCGTTTCACAATGTATCATGTCCAAAATGAAGTTTATGCCCTCGGCCTATCAACCCTTTGTCGCTTCTGGGCTAATCGTCCAGCCAATCCGTTCTATAATGTGTGGGTGAAATGATCGGTGGCGCCCGGACTCCGCACCTGCGACTTGATCCAGGATTAGTATGTCCCGGCTGCTAAAATTACTGTAGAGATAAAGAACCAGCTAATAACTACTTAATGTTAGAATTAGAACAGCTTTCGGTAGTTTATAAAAAAGCGATGCTGCTTTTGCTGTATGAAAGGTAAGTAAAACATATACCGTTATTGCGAAAATATGATCTCCCTTGGACTTTATGAAAATGTAGGATGAGTTTTTTATGGTCAATCGACTATGAACAACTTGGTGTCAGAGTTCTTCGGAACCACCTTTCAGCTTCTGTCGGGGTTCCTTTAACGACTACCAGATGGCAGCCGGATCCAACGGCTTAACGTGCCTTCCGAAACACGGAATCATCTTTATTATCAGACAATCGGAAGATTCAAGCCTGCAATGTCCTAACCAAACTGAAAACAACAAAGTATGTTTCCCGTGGGAATCGAATCACGACCCCCGAGTTTACAGGCAAATCGCTACGATAACTGCAGAAATTCGGAAAGAAATACCTGTGAAGGTAATGGTCTCTGCTTCCTAAACATCTCTAGACTTCAATTCCTTTTTTTTTCTTCTCTGTACGAAATAACTTCAGTTCTCTTTTTTCTATTCTTTGTGGAAAATGCAAGCTGCTTACTGCAAAAAATGTCTAAGTTCTTTATTAAGAATTACTGGGGTTTGTCACTGCTTTGCTGGGCAATGGATCACCACCATCTTGCTTATTGTTGTATTTAGGCCTTGCTACCGTTGGAAACGCATTACTGTCCATGGTATCCTAAACTATAGATATATAGCGTGATTTTGTACCTATGATTTTAAAATCTTGGAATCAGAATCCCTAATTGAACACAGTATTGTAAGAAAAAAGGATAAAAAGGAAAATTAAATTGGACCTCCTATACAGAATTGCCGATCAGCTGGGCGAATTTCTATGAGACGTAATTTTTTTTTCTTACTATTCTATATGAAATTAGGGATTTTAATATAGTTCATAGGTACAAAAGCACGCGGTATACATATGCACTATATAATATATGACAAAATACATTCAGTACAAAATTAAAGTAAATCTTTCATCTTAATTTGCTTGTTTCAATATTCCGTTACCTCAACGTCTTCCAAACGGGCAACCCTTTTACCGATCGACCCAGTAAGTACCGACAATCTGCGGCGACTTCGACCAAATCGAATCGCTAAGATGCGGCGACATTGATAGAAGAAGATGGCGGTATAAAATGAGCCTTTGTTAGAAAGAGATGGTTGAGTGAAATCAGCCGTGTGCTCTTTGATCGCCGATGGGCTGAGGGTTGCGGTTTCGAATGGCCTTTAACAAAAAATAGCAATGCTGTTTATTTTTCTATTCATTTTTTGTTGCGTTAGCGCAACAAGCGTTAGGAGTTAGGGCCGGTAAGTTGCTTTACGGATTTTTGAATTGTGTATATATTTTGTACTCCATTGCCCCATTGTCCTTGTCAAGGATTATTAGGGAGGCCGTTTTTGCTTAATGTCAATATCATTTTCATTACATAGTATAAAACGAAGTTGCTTCCCGCGTCCGTCCGCCCCTATGTATGCTTAGATCTTTGAAACTACGCAACGGATTTTGATGCGGTTTTTTAAATAGATAGAGTGATTCAAGAGGAAGGTTTATATGTATATTGTAACCTTGCGAAGCCGGGGTCCGGGTTGCTAGCTTTGAATAAAATTAATACTTAATGTGATTTCTGCGCACGGAATGCAAGGGAAACTGATGGTTTTCCAGTAAGTGTTGAGTGTAAGTAATTTTGGGTATGAATTTTATCTGAATGGCACATTTCTTATTAATACTTACTCCAGTAATAGTCAATAAATTATTATCCTTTTAACATCTGAGCTTTGGTAGTTATTATATTGGTACATAGTGTCAAAAATCATCATCATCATCAGGTCCTTTCAGTCTCCAGTACAGGAGCACGACCCTCTCTGTACTATTAGGGCCATACTTAGCCAGAGCAGCCAGACAACTTGGCTTACACTCTCCACGCTGGCCAGACGGGTTGGAGAGGTCTCTTAGGTCTTATATTTATAAGCTTTGTTTAGCTTGTATTTCCTAAGTCGCCTTCTACGACATCCACGGGAAGACTTGAAATGGTCCTATTCTAGTCCGGATACCACACGGCTAAAATACACGTAGGTAACTACTAAAAGAGAATGAGAGTACCTACCTACGAAAATTACAAACATACAGTTTTATAAATGAACTAGCTTTCACCCGCGGCTCCGCCCCGCGTCAATGTCGATCCCTCGGGAACAGTACTTTTCCCCGGGATAAAATATACACTATGTCCTTCTCCGTACGACAAACGACGGGTATGTCAAATTTCATGAGGATCTTGTTCAATACCTAGTTAGGACGTTAATGAGTTACAAACAAACAAACTCACTTTCGCATTTATAATATTAGTGAGAATACACAACTGCAAATCAATATTGTAATTTAAGCGTGGTATATACAATATTTAAATCAAAGTACAAACAAGTCAAGCATACAATTGCTTAAAAGCTTGAAGGAGTCTTTCCGTCTCCATCCCAGTTTTTCATCCCACTACCTTAAAATAATAATAATAATTCCGTGTTCTACCTTGACATTAAATTCCGCTTTCAACCCACAATTTTTTTTTTCAGTACTAGCAGCAAAAATGAATCTTATCAAAGTTGTAATGAAAGCCTTGGAATGACCTATGTACCCGAAATATCACTTCCTATGGCACTATTAAATCACTGCCGTTTATTGAGGTAAATTACCTGATGGCATGAGTGGTAATTAAATCGTAGCGTCATTAGCGGTAGGCAATGTCCCGGTAAATAGGTGTATAAAATGAATGGCCCGGGCTAGCGTATGTATTAGGTTATCAGCAATCTGTGGCGATGAATAGGCTTCAGATTCTAAGTTACGGCGATAATGTGAATTCAGAATTAGCCGCGAAGGAACGGACAAACTGTCAGGAAAAGAAAATTAAAAACTGACGGCTCAAGATGTTGAAAACCGCAAGTCCTATTAAAGATGTAAATAGTAAAGTAAAACCGTTAGTATTAAAAATTATGTTAACGTATTCAAATAAGTTAACGTAGCTCCGATAGTATCATTATCTATAATATTGAGTTAGGAGAGATAGATTAATAGAAATACGTTAAAAAAACAAGAGCTAGAAACAAGCTTTTATGTACATCACTTTATTTTTTGAGTTATTTTCAGCGAGCCCTTTAATTTGACATCCATATGTATTAGCAGGTTATCAGCTATCTGAGGCGATGAATAGGCTTCAGATTCTAAGTTACGGCGATAACGTGAATTCAGAATCAGCTGCGATGGAACGGACAAACTGTCAGACGGAAAAGAAAATTAAAAACTGACCGCTAAAGATGTTAAAACCGCAAGTCCTATTAAATATGTAAATATTAAAGTAAAACCGTTAGTATTAAAAATTATGTTAAAGTATTTAAATAAGTTAATGTAGAATAGAATGGAATAATGTTTATTGCAACACATTGACATACAACACAATATAAAACTAAAACAAAAGAAAATACTCAAAGGAAATGGATAAAACATCTGCGCCTCCACTGTTGCAAAAGGTGACGGCTCAGCGTTACGTAGCTCCTATAGTCCTGATGTACTTACGATAGAGGTATCGTAATCATATATTGAGGTAGGAGAAATAAGAACAATACTTTTTAAAAACAAGCTTTTTATAAGTACATCACTTTATTTTCAGCGAGCCCTTTAACTTGATATTCATATTGTCGGAGTGCATCGAAAATAGCTAGTCCGCCGTCTTGGGTGTTCCGCCATGTTAAATTTAGAATGACGTCGTACAGCTAAACATGCATTGTCATCTAAACTCAACGAGTATACAAAACTTCAGCTCAATCCGTGGAAGACATCTGCTTCATTGAGTTGCAAGATTCCACCCGAACAAACATAGTTACATACATACATTCTCAAGTTAAATAAAAAGCTTGTAAAACAGGGGACTTAGTAGACAAAAAGGGACTGTTTTAAAAACATTCCAGTTGCCTCTACCAAACCTGTAAAACAGCCTACTTTTATTTCCATTGCCAAAAATGGCTCTGATTTCGACCGGGGGAAGGGAATGAAAAGTGACAGTACATACCAATTAGGTTCGTTAGGTAATATATCACTTACAGTCCCATTTTCCAGCCGGTATACAGAGGGTGGGCAGAGATAATTGAATGTCGGCCTTATTGAATATTCAGCGTTTGACTATTGACGCGATGGCTTGCCGGTTAGTAGCTGCACTTAGGACATGAATATATCATGAGCCGTTACGGTTAGGACAAATAACAGGAGGAATGAACCGCCTTTGAGATAATGTCAGAGCGGCAAGGTGAGTTAAATATAGATATGTATGTTAGGAGTTACGACTGAAAGTGATATCTTTGTATCTTCGCACATTAGTGACTTCTTCAGCCAGGAGTGCTATTTTTAAAATGATGCCGATCGTAAACGAGCGATTTTTCCATACAAATATCGCTCGAAAACGAGTGTCACACTTTTCAAAAATAGTACCCCAGTTCGGGGTCGATACACCAGAGCTAACCTTAAGATAGTCACTATGCCTATGTAAACAATCTATACATATAAAATGCGTTTTCTTGAACGACTGACTGACTGACGAATCAACGCACAGCGTAAACCGCTGATCGTAGAGACTTGAAAATTGGTTGGGATCCTATAAGAAAGGATTTTCCGAAATCCTACCCCTAAGAAGGTGAAAAAGGGGGGCAAAGTATGTATGGAACAACGTTATTCCTTGATCTTATCTACTTAAAATTTTAAAACTAATTAAAAATGCTATTAGAACCATTTTCGACATCGAAGACATTTTCAACCTGAACGAAGTCGCGGGCAAAAGCTAGTCTATAAAAGCAATGTAAGAGCAACTTGTCCCTCTTTTCCGTTAAATCGGTAGAGTAATTTAAAGGGAATTAGTAAATACGGTTAACCCAGAATACTAACAAAGTACTAGTACTTCGCAAAGCAAGGTGCAATATCTAGATACCTAGATACCAGGTTCATGAAATGTTTGCTGGAATGTCAGAAATATCAAAAATTTACATTACAAGGTGTATGCAAAACTCAAATATGAGCATAATCCTAGCAATAGATAACATGAAGTCAAGTAAATTGATCGTAATAAGTCCCATAAAACGTCAAGATTGTCATAAAACGCGTATAAACCACCCACAAAAGTTGGCAACACTTACAGTAACTGATTATAATACGTATCATCCAATTATCTCGACTGCCGCCTAGATAGGGTCACCTCATTTCATATTCCACCTCCGTACGTCGTAATGGAATATCGGTGTGAGCGGTGCTATCGATCTATATTTTATTTTGGTAAGTTCCGAGTGATGACCCTGCCGCTGACCCATGTCAACCCGCTGAGTGTCCGATTGCATTCCCGCTAAAATCACAGTTGTGTTGCCAGTATTTTAAAACGGCGGTATTAAAAGATTGTGACCTTGAATTGAAATGGTACTTTTTGACCGACTTCAAAAAAAGGAGGTGGTTCTTAATTTTTTTAATGTTGTTATTTCATACTCTTATCTTTTGTCATTTATGAACCGATTTGGTTTTGGCTTTACAATTGGTCCCATTTTGATTTCATCAAAATCGGTTGTGTAATTTGGGTGAAGTCAGTTTTTGTAATATAAAAAATAATTACTTACACATTCTGTTTTTCGCGGTGCGCGGCCAACGGAAATGATTTTCAGTAATTATTAGTATTCAGTTAACACAAGCTCAGTACTCTGCTTTGTTGGACTTTTAGTGTAATAGGACGCTAATACAACGATATCTTTTTTACCTTACTATAATAGTTACTCAATAAACAACTAATACACAAGCCAATATGGTAAATATTTTATTTGGTCCTACCAACATGTTTATTAATAGCAAATATTATAGCTTTTTTTTCCCTCCATCCTTGAATTGTTAGTCTAATAAATATTGTATTAGGAACCAGTATTTCTCTTTCTCTTTTCTAGCGTTGCCATCTCTAAAAATCAAATAGCCTAACTTACCCGTCAAAAAACCCGGAGCTTTAAGGTCCCTGACAAAAATATCGAATAAAACATTTATTTAAAATCCGGACTTTTGAATTCCTAAGCCGGACGCTAAAAAAACATCTGTGACTTGATAAACGTGATTGAATTAAACGATAGTATGAAAAAGCCTTAGCCATGTGATTTCCGGTAGAGCAGAATAGGACCACTCCTAGTCTTCCCATGGAGGTCGCAAGAGGCGACTTAGGAAATACAAACTAAACAAAGCTCATAAACATCAATGAGACTTCTCCAACCCGCCTGGCCAGCGAGGAGAGTGTAGGCCAAATGCTCTGTCTGCTCTGGCCAAGTATGGCTCAGGTAGTATAGAGAGAGTCATGCTCCTGCAGTGGAGACTAAGAAGACCTAATGACGATGATAAAAAGCCCAACAAAAGCCGGCCGGACGCAGTCAAATTTGACCGGACAGGAGGTCCAAAAGCCTAACACTGTCCGGCTTTATCTGGTCCGATGGCAACGCTAACTCTATGCTATTTTATGTTATATCGGATACTGTGAAAAACGGATAATATGCTTACATTAAAGTGCTATACCACCTTATATAGGTATGTGTAGTATCAAGCATATAAATTATTTTGATTTTGACAGATTCTTCATATCGTCCATAAACTTGAACCATTTTCGCTGGAAAGCTTATTTTTACGACTATCTGTTTGATTTACGGAACGCATAATGCGTGGTAATGCTATAATGGGGTTTATTCACAATAACAATGATGATAGGCACGCCATTCTGTAGTAGATTTTTTACGAATACGATTTGAATAACGCGTAGAAGGTAACCTGAATATTCGTTTTAGCTTTGATAGGAAATAATGGTCTAGTTTGTTCGCATAAAGATAGTTATACATTTATTACTAGCTAGTGGTCGCCCACTTCGCCCAGTGGTCGAAATTTAACCATAATTTATGTAAATTATAAGTTGTGTCAAACACATGATAGTGTGTAATGTTTTCTTTATTTAAAATCATCATTAAAAACATTATGAGCCTTCTGCACTCCTTCTCTATAAAGTGGACTACTTTAAAAAAAAAATTGATCTTCGTGTCACTTCGCACCTTAATTTTTCGCACTTATCTAAACTAACTCGTGTGGTGAGTATTGAAAATTCAAGACGACCAGATAGTTTTTAAAGTTCTTAGAGTTAATTTTCTCCTAAAACATAGCGTGGAAGTCTATTTAATTTCATTTTAAAAGAAAGAAAGTTAAAATTAATATATTTTGATGCGATTTTAAATTGAATTTCATGTTTCATTAAGCTTGTTCTCTATTCCTGTGAACTCAACAGTGCTCAGCCTCTAAAATATATGGGCGGTTTCACCCTAACCATGTTTTACGTATCTCCCGTAATGATTTAAGTACCCCTTAAACACTGGGCCATCTTAGCTGAAGTTACCCTAATGACGCTAACACAGTAAGTTGGGACTCTACCCGTTTGATCTTTACTTGGCATCTAAGCTCCTAATTAATTATAAAATGTGTATTAATGGCTATATAATTATGACTTTATTCAACGTGTTGCATTATTATAAAAACAGGTCTCACTCACGTTTATTCAGTTGAAATAACCAATTACTTTCGGTCTGTTACGAAGACCATCATCAGGGCGAGTGTTAGATGTCAATACGGCGGTATCGATTATTGAAAATTTAATTTCTATTTGATGTATTTGATCTACAAAAAGTTTTTAAATGTAATAAACAGGCATTAGGTAAACGGGTTCGCCTTATATTATACTAGCTGTTGCCTGCGACTTCGTCCGCGGCAATTTCTGTTATTATGATTAATTAGTGTAGGTGAATAATTTTTCCCCATTTTCGAAACATTTTTTATTGATGCTTCGCTCCTATTAGTCGCAGCGTGATGTTTTATAGCCTAAAACCTTCCTCAATAAATGGACTATCCAACACAAAAAGAATTTTTCAATTTGAACCAGTAGTTCCTGAGATTAGCGCGTTCAAACAAACAAACAAACAAACTCTTCAGCTTTAATATTAGTAAAGATAAGTATTAGTAAGTCCTCCAGAAAAATATTTGACTTGATAACTATAATTGAACATTAACATACATACATAAACATATTATCACGTCTGTATCCCTTTCGGGGTAGACTAGACTAAGGCCACGTTTAGTGTATTGTTGGGCATATAGATTGAAATAGAATCAAAATATCACTATTTTGGGTTGCCTTGCTTGATTTTCGCCCATTTTATATTTTATTCCTTCGTCACATATCAATACATATATTGTTATGTTAGGTATTCATATTGAAGGAACCTCTGTGCTGGTTATTTGATCAAGAATTCCTGGTAAAACCTCTAGCGCTTTAGCATATTGAAAATAGCAGCTTGTGCACGTATTTTCAAAGCAAACTACGGGAATGCCATTTCTCTATATTAAATTTGAACGGTAAAATAATGCCAAGCCATAGTTATCATCAGCAGCTCCTCTTCATCTCGAATCTGTGATTTCCTTCAAACGGGAATGCAGCGCGGGAATGCAGGCTGCGTTTTTGTCAATATGCCATATGGGCAAGAACGTTTGTTTGTTTGTTTGTGATATCTTTATTGTACAAGAAATAAGCTATAATAAATACAGTTAAGAAAGATCAGTCTACAAGGGCGGACTTATCCCAAGATGGGATCTCTTCCAGTCAACCGGCGAATAAGTTAGAGGAAATTTACTCAATTATGGGGCAGAAGCATGTACAATTAATAAGGATAAATCTAGCCAAGAATAATACATCTAACAACAGAATACATTTACATATAAATACCCAAATATATATATATACAATAAATACATAATTTAAAAATACATATTTATACAACTATTTAATTATCTATAACGAAAAAAAAAAAAAAAAAAAGTCTACTAGTAATCAAATGTCTGAAGTAACAAGAGAAATTCTTAATAATTTACTTTTAAAGGAATTTAATGATGATGCTATCACTACATCAGTTGGCAGTGAGTTCCAGAGTCTAGCAGCTACAACTGCAAACGACTTGGAGTAAGTTAGCGAAACATGCGATGGAATGTTTAATTTTGGGATGCCTGATGCCCGCAACCGACAGTCAATTTGCCTGAAAGAAAATTTTGAACGAAGATAGATGGGGAAGGAAGGGTTATATAGAACATTAAAAAGAAGAGAAAGAATATGAACATTCCTTTTTATCCTAATCGGCAACCAGCTAAGTTTTTTACGGAATTCTGAGATGTGGTCATGTTTACGCAGTCCAAAAATAAATCTAATGCATTAATTTTGCAGGCGTTGCAGCTTGTCAAGGAGAATTTCAGTTGGGTCCAAATATGCTACGTCTGCATAATTTAGCAAAGGAGTCAATAAGGAGTGAGCAAGGAGCACTTTCGTTTTTGTGGGCAGAAAATTTTGCAGTCGTCTTAAAGAATGAAGAGCCACAAACATCTTACGACTCACCTCATTGATTTGAGGCGACCAGGAAAGAGTCTCATCAAAAATAATGCCTAAGTTTTTCACTGTAGGAGATAAAGGAATAATATTACCATCAAGAACGACATTAGGAAAGGAGAGAGTCTTAAATTTAGTTATAAAATATGGACTGCCTATGACGATTGCTTGAGATTTTTCTGCATTGATTTTAAGCCCGAAATTACGAGACCAAGCTGCTATAGCAGCAAGATCTGAGTTGATGGTGCGCACAGCGAGATTGAAATTATTAAGAGGGGCGGCCGAATAAATCTGCAGATCGTCAGCATACAAATGAAATGAAGATAAGAGAGAAGTTGTTATGCTGTCGATGAAAATAGAAAAGAGGACAGGAGATAATATTCCACCCTGAGGAACACCAGCAGCCAATTCACACCAGTCAGATTTACACTGATCGATTTTTACCAGCTGATGACGATCGACAAGGTACGAATGAAACCAGGAGAGGGACGATGCAGAGAAATTTAAGGATTCAAGAATGCCAAGAAGAATATCAAAATCTACGGTATTGAAAGCGTTTGTGAAATCCAGCAGCACCAAGAGAGTAAGGTCTTTATTCTCAATGTTTAAGCGAATGTCATCTGTAATTTTCACAAGAGCAGTAGTAGTGCTATGTCCTGCTCGAAAACCTGATTGGTGCAAATTCAATAAATTGTACTGGTTGAGGTGCTTTGTTAAACATTTATGGACAAAGTGCTCGATGATTTTGGACAATACGGGTAGAATTGATATGGGACGGAAATGGGAAGGAGAGGAGGGATTCGATTTTTTAGGTACAGGTACGACGTGAGCATATTTCCAAGAATCAGGGAAAACACCAGATATAATTGAGCAATTGATAATATCAACCAATATTGGGGCGATCAACGTAGCAATGGGCTTTAACATAGAAAGGGAGATATCATCGCTGCCGACTGCATTCGATTTAAGACTGCCAATAATCGCAACCACATCATCAACCGTCACCAAGTCCATATGAAAAGTAGGACAATCTGGCTTAGGCTTAACAGAGAGTTCAAGCAGAGTTGTTTGTTTAACATTATCCGAGAGCAATGAAGGAGAAGCGCAAAAGAATTTATTTAAATCGTCGACATTTAAACCGGACCTAGCATCTGAAGACTGTTTGCCAATCCCAATCCCATTCAAAAATTTCCAAAGCTTACTCGGAGTACAATTGTCAACATTGTCATGAATGTGTTTCCGCTTGGCTTCCCTACACTTCTTATTGCACATATTACGAAGTTGGATGTATTTTTCACGGTATGACTCAGTCTGATAACGCCTAAATTTTATTTTAGCTTTATCCCGTTTGGACATGAGCTTTTTGATGTCAGAAGTGAGCCATGGAGCAGGTAAATGTTTAACTCTGACTTGTTCCAGCGGGGCGTATTTATCATAGATGGATAATAAAATGGAATTAAATGCCTCCACTTTTGTGTCAACGTCAGGTACTGTAATAATACGATCCCAGTCTACTCCACGAATATCAGCTTCGAACAGTTGCCAATCAATGGCACCAAAATTCCTCCGCAATACAAATTTATGTTTAGGTCGAGAAGTCCTTAGTTTAAAAGAGGAAAAAATGAGATCATGGGCAGAAAAAGCGGGTGCCCTAAATTGGCCATGCTTTGAAGTCAAATCAGGAGAAGAGGTAATGATGAGGTCTAACAAAGAGGGCGGTCCGTTGTGTGGGAAATGAGTTGCTGAAAGGGGAAGAATATGTAGATCCAGAGAGTATAAGAGAGAAAGAAAGGTTTTGGAACGCGAGTCGTTCTTGATAAGACAAGTGTTAAAGTCCCCCATAATAATTAAGTGATCAAATTGACATCGCAAATCGGACAAAATTGATTCAAATGAGTTAAAAAAATTTATGTGAAGAGACGGACTATAATATACACCTAGGAGGATTCTCAAGCCATTAAGATTAATGCCAATAAATAAATGTTCAGGTGACTGAGGGACAGAAACTGATTGCGAGATGATTTGAGCAGGAATATCACTCCGCAAATATATGGCCACTCCACCAAAACCTACAACCCTGGATCCGCCGTCAGAACGTGCTACAAGATATGAACGATCATTTCTATAGAGACAATAACCTGGCAGAGGATACAGTGCTGAAGGAAGTGAGGGCTTGAGAGCGCTTTCAGAAATAAGAATAGCATGGACTTGAAGAGATGTAAAGGATGCCAGAAAATCAGCGTAGTGACCGGGTAAGCTTTGAGCGTTAATGTGAACCACATTAAAATTAGACTTAAAAGAGGAGAAGGTGACCTTAAGTTTTTCATTTAGTGACGTCTCATCGGACGTTTGATTTATATCATTGAAACTAACGTGAGATACAGACATTATGTACTAAAAGCGGGTCACTCACGTGCTATTTCGTCGGGATTGCCGACTATAGTTTCGGACTCGTCAGGGGCCCATTTTCAAGGCGAGTGCGGGAAACTAGTCGGCAATCCCGACGAAATAGCACGTGAGTGACCCGTTTTTAATAAATAACGTTTAATTTTTAAGTTTGGTTTATTTTAGTATGTAATTATATGATAAGTTAGCTTATTAGTTTTATTTTTAAGTTTATATAAGTAGTAAGAAACTTTACTCTTTCTAATACAATAAATATTGATGCTTTGTTCGCAACTTATCATTTATCCTTTCACCTTTTAAAAACACCTTAGAAAGCCCTTGCTTTCTTTTTACCTAGATGATTTTGTAAAAATTATCAATATAAGATAGGTACATCAATATAACACGTCTCTCTGATCTAAATAACTAAATTGAGCAGCCACTTGTAACTCAGTCAGTCAGTGACACTCAATTTCCAATTGAAACAAGTGAACCAATTCATTAAATGATAATCATCGATAAATAATGAGGGATACGAGAAGCGATAAAGCGTGTCCATTTGGCACTCATAAATATTGGTTTCCAATGCTATTGACGCAGTATTACCGATAAACACACATGAATTCACAAATATCGTTTATAGGCATTTTTATGCGGACTAAATTGACACATCCGCTAAAAGAATTATGTCGGGCGCGGAGAGTCGGTAGATAAATTTTGTCCGACGTCCGACGTGCCTCTGCCTCCCCTTACTTTGGCCTTATTGAGACATAACTCTCGCCTGCCCATAAAATATGATGTGTATGCTTTAAATTATGACAGGTTTTAAGTTAGGTCGTAAAGTGCACGTTTTAAACAGTGCACTATAAAACAGTGCAGTCTATAAAACGAGGTATCTTTAGTATCTGGTTTAAACCATTATCCGTCCAAAACGAATTGACAATGGCAGTTAATAAATTGCCATAATGATAAAGTCAAAGTCAAAGATTTTTATTCAAAATTGGATACATGTATCTCTTTTTGAACGTAATATTTTTTTGATAAGTGTGTGATAAGTGTTGCCTTATTTTGGTCGGGTAATGGATTAAACCGGGAACTAAAGTTAGTATGCGTTTAATAAGACGGTTGGACTCTTAGTGTAATCGTAAGTATGTATGTACCGAACCGACTGTATTATAGAGCACAGAATCTATTTGGACACCTACAGCTACATTAATTACATTACATAGTTTTCAGAGAGTATTCATATAATATCAGTGCATAATGGGAGTTTGGAACTAGGATATTTAAAGCTTTATCCTTATCGTAGAGGAATTATCTATCTATTATTTTAATTTTCTTTCTACTATCTGTTTGTAATCTGAAAGACATTATTTCTATGGTCGTTCTATAATTTTAATTGTACGTACCGTAAAAAAAACATATTTAGCAAGGGGCTGAGATATAATGTAAACATTTTATTATTAAAAGAGTTTCCAACTTGGACTTTCCTCGAAGAAGTTTTTACTTAGTAGAATGTAGTACATAAAAGTCCAAAAACTGGGACGTATAGCTACGAATTCTCAACTGACACGTGCAATAAACTAGACACATACTAAAGTTACTATCTTAACCATCTTTCAAATACATTCAATTACAAGTTCTAATTTTGATAGTTTCCGAACTGTTCTGAAGTTTTTTTTTAATTTATTTACTTATTGTAAGTTGGAATTGTATTGGAATGTGGTTGCACAGATTGTTTCCACTTCCGCCTAATTCGTTTGAGCAGGGAACTAGACCGCACTGTCGGTTTAGTCACTACATATGCTCTGTTTTTCACTTTGTAAGGGTGGCCGGGTGGGGTTAGATTTTTAACGAATAAACACAGAGCTGAGTGAGCACTTTTTGACACATTTTTTGTAAATACCTACACCAGTAACATAAATAATGTGTTCTTTAACTCATTCACTGACACTGGACCAGACACAATAGATAAAGATGAAAGAAGTCTACGTCTACAGGCGGGACGACCCGGAAAGTGTCAAGCAATTTACATGTTATGCGAAAGAATGCATTTTAATTTTCAATAATATGATTACAAAATCATCATAAATGTAGTCAAAAGTTTTGTAACTCAAACTAACTATGAGAAAAATGTATTTTTATATACCGTAAAAAGTTAAATCAGAGGCGTTGACGCATCGCGATGCGCCGAGAAATTGTTGTAGCAATTTAAAGAGTTTTTACTCGGTTTGCTAATGGAACTGCCGTGCCACAGACTAACATTAATACATTTTCCTTTGATACTTACTTACCCTATAATAAGCATTTTAATACTGGTCATAATGTTATAAGACGAGTAATGGTTTAGTTAGAGTATACAAAAAATATTTATTCATATTTCATTAATTAGTTTTGCTAAAATAAATTAGTGCCGAGGAAGGAAACTTGTGTGTTGATAGATCTTTCATTGTCGTGGCCATGTGACATTTCTGCAAGTTTTTTGGCTACATCTTAGGAAGATGTAGCCAAAAAACTGTAGACTTCATTGTCCATTAAATAGGTCTTAATTTCGACCAGCGACCGCCATTAAGGTAAGGGTAAGAAGTTGATTTCTCCCCTCAGTAAATTAATGTGTTCACTTTATGAGCCCTTTGTAATTAACGAGGTCTCTAACGCAGTCATAGCGTCAAAGAACACAGTGGTCAACAAGAGTACATGGACAGACTGACAGACTGACGTTAGGACGGTGGAGAGATGTCCAGTAAGGTGTCGAGTCTCACAGTCCTGTGCGGGGCGGTGCACTGACCTGCAGGCCTACTGACGCTGACTTGACAGCTATGGTGTACGTTTTGATGGTCACTTAAACATCCATTAGGGTTTATATATCTTCTTCTTCTTATCGTATCAATGTACTGAATTTATGTCAAATCTTATTGGCCCAGTATTGGGCCACTCCTATACCTCTCTCGGAGGCGGAATACAAGTCTTCCAAGGTACAGGTAGTTGGGCACCTAGGACATGTCATAAGATGCACCATAGTCTGAGGGTAGAAGACACACTCGCAATAGTGCTGCAAACTGTCGACTATTCCCCAACTGGACAAATTGTCTTTACAGCGACCTACTTGGGTTCGCAGTCTCTTAAGCGATTGCCAAGTAGACCACTGCAAATCATGACCAGGGGGCAATTCTTAGCATGGTGGTACAAAATTAGGCACATTGTGACTTCCCTCCCACAGCTTTAATCTTTCTTCTTTAATATTACCCTCTAAGGGTCTTGTACATTTAGGTTTAACCCGTCAGGATTATATTATCTCTATGGTTTAACCTTAGATCAAAATAGTCAATCGTTCGAAAGCAGCAATGTATTTTGAAGTGACGATTAAAGTTGTACATCGTAGTTGTCAAGAGTTGACAAGTAGGCATGCTGGCCGTCAAGAAAATGTTGACCAATCTGCGAGAGACAAGTGGCATTGAGCCCATTGAGCTCTACTAGTTGTCTCTCTTTGTCTTCGATCAAATATAATGGTAGATACACAGTCTCTTACAAAATGAACCCTTAATAATGTTCCAGAGTCAAAACATCATACTTACAAACAACGACAGAAACTGTGAATACTGAAAGTATCATCTCTTTTTTACTTTTGATGCGTAGTTTTTACATCTTTTTACTGTATCTTCGTCATCGCGAGACGTGTAGCGCGGTTTATTGAAACTAGACAAAACAGCTCCGAAACTCGATTAGTGCGCTGTTTTGCCGGTGCCACATTTCGAACTCGAATCGTGTATTTACCATTATATTTGATCGAAGCTCTTTGTAATAAAATTTAGACGTTTGCTAATATACATATAAATATATCAGTGATCTTATTCACTTGCCTTGAAGATGGTCTTCCGTACAGGCTGACACTTGTCGGCTAAAAATACGAGAGTAGAGCCGTTGTTTCAGCATTTAATTAAGTTTGTACAATAATTAGTTTTGTTAATCTGTGGGGCAACAGCATTAAGTTTGTGCCAGGATTAGCTACTTAGGACTGCTGGCTGGTAATGGGGTGTTAGGTTATTTATAAAAGTATTATGTTTATACATTAAACTAGTAGTTTATAAGCTTTTGAACCATATTTTAATAAATAATAATAAAATAAATATATAGGGACATATCACACAGATTGAACTAGCCCCACAGTAAGTTATGAACTTGTGTCGTCGGATACTACCTCAACGATACTATATTTTATAAAAGATAATAGATACTTATATTAAACATCCAAAACCCAGGTCAATCTGAAAAAGATCGTTTTCCATCATGACCTGACCGGGGTTCGAACCCGGGCACTCGCGTGTCGCAAGCTGGCGTGTTAACCATTGCGCCACGGAGCTCGCCATTTTACATATCTTATGACGATGACGTGAAAAAGTACCCTCAAAAGTCTGAATAAGTTTGAGTGAAATAGCCTCAGATTATTGCAATCTTGACACCTTATTCGTGCTGTAAATGTAAGTATTTTTCGTTGAATCGTAGACGTAGAGTGGCGTCGGTAAAACCAAGCTATTTGGTATTCATTGCGCCTTTTGTTCCCAAATGCACGGCGTTTCCGTATCATATTCATGTAACACGTTCTACTATGTACTTGGTAATATTTTAACACGTTCAAGTTTGCTTCAATACTACGCTGAGATCCTCATGGTGCTACAATATCTCATCGAACGACTTTTATATTATTTTCTTCCTCTTGACCTTTTCCTACTATAACGTGGGGTCACAGCATGTCAGTCAATCCATGCTGAAAAAAAAGTTTAAACGGCAAGTATATGATGAGGAGAGACGAATAACACCTGACCAAAAAAGCTTTAAATATGAGGGTTGAAGGGTGTAGGGAAACAGACAGGCCAAAACAAAGGTGGATGGAATGTGTCAAAAGGAATATCAAAGAGGTGGGAGTAGAAAAGGGAATGGTGGAGAACAGAGAATTGTGGACGAATTAGATATATTGCGCCGACCCCAGATAATGGGATACCAGTAAGGCGGATGATGAATATCAAAAGAACAATTTATTACTAAGCCTTTTTAAGTGTTTGGAGATATGGATACATCACCAATAATGCAAATCTGTTTAACAAGCTTTTTCTGGCGGTGTTTTCTGTTTTTGATCGGATCAAATCTTGCAACTGAATTTTTAAGTATTTGTCTTTAACAGATTGTGCTGAAATTTTACATACTCGTGTAGGATGAATGGTAATCCTAACTAATAATGCAAAAGTGAGTTTGCTTATTTGTTTGTCATGCTTTCAAGCCTTAACTACTGAACAAATCATCATGAAATTTTGCATAAACGTTGTCTGGGGTAAGCAGGACATAGGCTAATCATCCCGTTAAAAAGAGCTGTTCCCGAGAGATCGACATTAACACGAGCAAAGCCTCGGGCCAAAGCTAGTACAATATAAACTGATAAATTTGGACACGGATATAAGTTTAAAAGGCATTTTAAACACATCTTCATCAAACACATTTTCAAAGTAATGTTTTACTTTTAAAAGTTTATTTTAATTGAATTAATAAAAGTCTCTCTCACGGTAGAACAGCTGCAAGTCGCTATTCTGTGGCTGTACTTAAGCCCGCTGTTTGGTATTAATTGCGCCTTTTGTCGTCTGCAGCTGTCGCCTCGGTCGGACACTGTGGATGTACTTCTAAGGGTTTTTATACTGTGCTTTATAGAAAACTAGCTTTCGCCCGCGGCTTCGCCCGCGTCAATGTCGATCCCTCGGGAATAGTACTTTTTCCCGGGATAAAAGGTAGCCTATGTCCTCCGTACTCCAGTGAACTTGTATACAAAATTTCATGATGATCGGTTCAGTAGTTACGGCGTGAAAGCGTAACAAACAAACAAATAAACAAACTCACTTTCGCATTTATAATATTAGTAAGGATGTTTGTTTAATAAATAGGTGTTTATAGCATTACAATGCTCGGTTTAATATCAAATTCAAAAATACCTGATGAAAAAATTCGCTACAGGTAGGGTTTGAACCAACAACCTTCGACATTTGGCCCGTCGACGCTCTTGACCACTGCCATAGCCTCGATTCACCGTGGCGAATTTGGCCATCACATACGCATTCGAACCATGCGTAATCTCCATTACTACCCACTATTTAGAAGTGTGGTATCCAACTTAAGTCATAATATGGCTGCTCGGTGGTCGAGAGCATCGACGGGCCAGGGAAAGAAAATGGATCAGTTGTCGTACTTAATAATTAAATGGAATACAAACCACTGCCTATACGAAGCATGAAGTTGGCTTGATGGATCCGATGGCCCCAAAAATATAAAAAAAACTAGTTTTCGCCCGCTCGCGATAATATCGAGGTACTTTCTTCAGAAACTATGTCGGCTATGTCCTTCTCCATACTGAAAATTTACACAATGGTCGGTTCAATACTAAGGGTGTGAAAGCGTAACAAGCAATGGAACAAACTAGCTTTTGGATTGATAATATTATATAGAATTACCCAAAAAGTGGTACAAATCCATAAGTCGTTTTTCCTTCGAAATATTTATTATACTACTTTTGACGAAGTAGGATAAAATAATTTAGTGCTCAAATTCCTTGTAAGATGCAGTGATTACGTACAGCGTGCATACATTATCACCGCAACTCAATTTGCTGCAACTTTGTTGTATAGATTGCAGGCGACTGAACAACTAAGTGCATTGAGACATTAGTCACATGTTGTAAAGAGGGTAGGAGAATAGGCAATAAAAAAATCGGTTGTCTGTTTACGGACGATAATTTTACGAGTAACGGTGGAAGAAAGATAGATGCGTCACACGCCGAACGCTTAGGCCGATTGTGCCTTTCTATCGCTTCTTCTGCGCTCTTGCTTACACATGTTTTCATCGATTTATAAGACGTTATCATGCAAAAAAGACGCCTACTTGCAATGGCTTGCATGTGGGATAAATTATAGTGTTAAGTGAAAACATTCAGTGTAAAGGAGTCATCACAAAGTGTGCCACAGCAGTAAAGTCCATCCCCATATCCTTGACGATTGGGTCTCTAAAAATGTCAGAGCGTCACGTGGTTTTTTTTCCTCGTACAGCAGGATTGTGGAACGGACTCCCTCCCGAGGTTTTTCCTGTGTCCTATAACTTGGGGTCCTTCAAAAGCCGTGTTTACAGGTATCTTAAGAGTCGGCAATGCATCAGCACCTCCTCTGGTGTTGCAGGTGTCCATGGGCGACGGTGACCACTTCCCATCAGGTGGCTCGTCTGCTCGTTTGCCGTTAAATATACATGAAAAAAAAAAGTGTCATACTAAGAAAAAAGAAATACAATTACGATTAACTACGAACTAAACTTAAAAATAAAACCTAATCTAAAAGAGTATGGCCGTGCGGCATGGTGGCAAGAACGCTGGCTGCGTTTCCTCTCTGAATAGCTATACTAATTCGTTGAAAAAGAAGTAGCCAGCCCTCTTGTCGCCAGCGACGGAGATCAGGCGTGGAGTTATCTGTTTCAGAAAAGCCCTTGCATTGGGGCCCCATGGTCCAAACGTCATACAATCTACAGACCCTGTATTTGCCCTAAACGTTCTTCGCCGGCGCCATTGGTTAAATTTGGAAGTGAGAATTTTCGTACTTGAGACGCACATTTTGTCCATCCATGAGTCCAACTTTACTAAGCGTATGTGCTAGTATCGTTTACGATATTTGTAAGATTTTGATACTACTACATATAACTGTAATCAAAAACCCTTATTCTTAAAATGCTATTGAGATTATTGAGGTAATATTCTGTTGTAATAGAGCCAGGTTTTTTTTTAAACACTACAAACAACTAAACTTTTCCTTAAAACATTTTTACGCATTGTCGTCGAGGCGGCACGGTGAAGTTTTAATTAAATTATTAACTTCATAATTGTAGTCTGGGGGCTGATAGCGTAATGGTGTTGTAAATTGCGATTAAAGTTTTTTCAACTAGAGTATGTTTGTTTTGCCGGAAACCGGAATAACATTGTCTCGTTTTGGTAATTGCAGTAATGCTGCTTGCAGTTGCCAGTGGATAAGTATTCTTTGCTTGTGAACTGGGTTTGTGTTCATTGTGATAAGTTTAGCGTATTTTACAAATATTTTTTAAAGCTTTTGCGGCGTTATATACTAGACTAAAGTGCAGTTTATATGGTCTACTTCGGCTTTAGGTAAACGACAGTGCAAGTAAGAAATTATACCTAAACTAAAAAAGAAAAAAATAGCAGTTTCTAACAATTTTAAAACAATAATTTTTGTTAGATTTCAATTCAGTCTAGAGTCTGTAAATTGCAACTTAAGGGCCTGCGTAGACGAGGGATAATAGTGGTCAAAATGTCCGAGGTACGTATTAGAGTCACTGCAGACTTAGGCCTGTAAACTTGCAACTTAAGGGCCTGCGTAGACGAGGGATAGTAATGGACAAAAAGTCCAATGTACGCTCTTAGAGTCACTGCAAACTTCAATGATCCGATAGTTTAGTCTGGCTCTCAATGCAACCAATATAATGTGCGCACTTGCTTACATCTTCGTACGGATTAAAGGCCCGACTAAACTATCGGCCGATAAAAAGTCGAGTGTTCGGGGACACTTATTATTACTGACATTAGTTTGCACTTTGTTCGCGTATATCATGAGGTATTGCGCGGACAAAATTCAACCTTATTTTACTCCTAATAAGAGCGCATGGTGGATATTTTATCCGCAACTGTCGCTCGTCTGCGCAAGCTTTTAAACTGATTTTCTTTTAACTTTTAAATAATTTCTTCTCCTGACCAGCCTCTTACCATTCACAATGAAACTTCTTGTCAGTTTCGACACAGCCGGAGTCGTATTTTATTGGGTTTGTTCACTTAATAAAAAGTTGGCGAGTAGCCGTCGATTAATATTGCCAACTTTTCAAAATTCAAGGAGGCTTAATAACTTTGGAATAAATAAAGTAACGCGGCAAGGCGTTGTATGCAAAATAAATAATGTTTCCTTAGGCTTCGATTCAATAAGCGAGTTTTTGAAGTTTATACTTGCCGGCTTTTTCCTAATTACTCTGTATTTATATGGGTCTAGAATTTTTGGTTATTATTTTGTGGATTAAAAAATGCGATACAAATTTTTGAGGTTAGGAACTGAATATATTTAATTATAGATGGATTCAAAATGATATATATTAGTCCTCAAAAGCAGATGCCCCTTCTTCCTACTCAAGTTATCGTCTTTGTAATATTAGTATAATTAGGTGCTAAAGTTTATACGTCTGAATATAAATAGGCACTTGAAATTCACTTTAGATTAGACATTAACCTAGGTCTGGATATGGCGGCGCTGAAACAACGCGTCTAATACGTCTGGCTTGGCGGGTAACTATTAAGAAGATTTGTTTACTTCCATAATATACTGTAATTTATATGTAGATAGCATTTGCTGTGAATGTATAATTATAACATATAAAGCTACACTACGACTGATACTGATGTTACGGTTACGTAGCCTATGTATTCTAATAAACATCTAGTTTGTTGTTTAGTGGTTAAAATGTAACAAAAACTAAGACATATAAAGGCTATAATAAATACTATAAGTGCGAAAGTAACCCTTATTTTCACTATGTATGACATAATATGGATTTGAATAGTATCCTTACTAATATCATAAATGCGAAAGTGAGTTTGATTGTTAAGCTTTCACGCCGTTACTACTGAACCGATCATCATGAAATTTTTGTATACAAGTTCTCTGGAACGCGGAGAAGGACATAGGCTACCGTTTATCCCGGGAAAAAGTACTATTCTCGAGGGATCGACATTGACGCGGGCGGAGCCGCGGGCGAAAGCTAGTTTTAAATACTTATTAGTAAGATTTCAAAACTGAAGAATTAAAAAAATAATAATTTGAAAATGCTAATTGAAGGCCAGCGTGCACCATTATATGCGCAAAAAAATGTTAGATAACCTTAAAAAAGTCTTATAGCAGTAATGTGGGAAACCAGGAAGAGCAAAGCCGTGACAATTCCTCTAGTACAGATCATGACTCCATCTATTGATGGACATCACATGAATAGACGCAAACAGATACAAAGCAGAGTGTGCAAGAAACAGGAGTGTGCTATGAAGGGAAAGCTCCAATTAATTAACATGGCGCTTGTGTCACACGCGACTACCTGTTTAGGAATCTATCTGACTCGTTTATACTAGCTTTACCCATGACTTCACATGGTATCTCTTTAATCATCATCATTTCGAGTAGGTGTCACGGTCAATCGACCATGCGCACCCTGGTGTCAGAGTTCTCCGGAACCGCCTCTCGGCCTCTGACGTGGTTCCTTTAACGACTACCAGATGGCAGCCGGGACCACCACCGGCTTAACGTGCCTTCCGAAGCACGGAATCATCTATATTATCAGACAATCAGGTGGTTCAAGCCTGCAATGTCCTAACCAGACTGGAAACAAGTAAACAAAGTATGCTTCCGGTGGTAATCGAACCCACGACCCCCGGGTCATCAGGCAAACGCCTTAACCACTGGACCACGGAGGCTATCAAATCTCTTTTATTGTCATAATTAAACCAATACTCACGTTTGACAGAATTCAGAAAGTGCAATGAATATGGGTGCCATGAAAGAAAAGGTTCAATTAATTTAAGTGGCGCTAGTGTCGCACGCGACGCTTGTTTAGGAAACTATCTGACTTGATGATGACTACACTAGTACCGGCTATCTCTTCACCTAGTATCTTTTTAATCGTAGGTATATAATTCCATATTAACACATAAAGAGACAAAATCAATCCCTACGAATTCACCACTGTCTTATAATCTCAAAAATAAAACATTGGCCTGTTTTTTCCATCAGTGTACCAACATTTTTTTTATGGAACTTTACCAGTTTTTTATGGTACACTTCTTGTACTATAGAAAATTGGTAAAACACCTAGTTTCAGCTCACTGATAACTTTAACAATAATTTCGGCAGCGCCATAATCTTAAATTTGTCAAAGGCAGATAACTCCTCATGAATCAATGTGTTGGTATGGGTTTTTGACAGCATGGACCTGTGTGCGGGCTTTATATATCCTTCCAATAGATTTTACCCTAGCGAAGGTAAAAATTTAAATAATTTTTAGCTATGCACAAATTTAGTAAACCTCGCCAATTTTAAAATGTAAACACACAAAAAAGAACGTAAACGTGCTGTATGTATATCAAAAATAAACGTATGCCGAAATGACGTTTTTACGCATAGGGAGTAGTTGAAACGGAACGTGATACACGAAATATTACCTAAATCACGCACGTTCCTCGGTACCTAGTATTTTTCGAACGACCTCCCGTATTTCAGCGAATATTGTGCTTGCGTAAAAGTGGTACGTTAATAAATATACCAGCGTACATGTTTTATTTGATTTAGGAAATGGTTCTCATACGGAGCCTAAATATATCTCTACTAGTTTCATAGACGCCTAAATCAAGTATGAAAAAACCTGGTTTTAATTCTACATTCTTGTTCTTCTTCTAATTAAAATGCTAGGCTTTTGTCTCGAGTAACCAATGACCTCGAATCCATTCTTCTATATATTAAGACAATCTTTTTACTTCCGCGTAGGTTTTAACGTTAATCTGTTTTTTTATTTATTCCATAAAACTATCCCTAGGTCGTCCCTTACCCCTTCTTCCTTCTACTTTAATTCTACTACTGGCATAAAAATATCGCGCATCTGTAATATTTTACTTCAAAAATAAAGTGAAAGAAATCACAAGTTGAATTGTTTCATAAACAGCGTTCTTTATTCAGGATTTCTGGCTAAATGTCGTGCTCTAAAGTACGTACTTAATTAGGAGGCAGTTGTTGATGTTCAGAAATACTCAGTTTCGATGGGATACTCGCCATTAGGTCTCCACCATTTTCGTATTTTCCCGTTCTAGTTCCCGTCTTGTTTTATTTTCCGGTGGAGGACCGGCGGTATTATTGGTGTTTCTTTTTCCATTAGTTACACGGTAAAATAGGTTTGGGTTGATGAAAAGTGTTCATTTATTGCTATGCTATTTGATCTCTATTCACAATGCTGCTTTAACTACCTTTTTTTTAGTATCATACTTAGGGCGTATATATTCTTTGCTTAGGGCGTAAACCTGAGGGATATGGTACGATAGCTACATGTGGCCCAATTATTTTTCATCGCATATTTTCAATTTTAATGTACCTATACTAATAAGGGCGAACCAAGCTCAACTGCAAAGTTGTTTTAAAGGCTAGGTATCACAAATAGAGAAAAATAAATAGACGTCAATTAGTACAAAAACTCATGACCGAAATAATGCTTCACATATTGACATGAGTATAGAAAAAGTTCGTCCTTAGTCAATTACAGTACAAAACACTCCAACACAAAGCCAGCAGTGGAGTGGCACTGCCAACATACGAATAACAACGCATTTTTATGTAGTAACGAGAAGCATGCGTCTCATCAAGATAATGGACACTTGTATGCAAACATTGCAGGCAGTTTGCCATCGCGTCGCTGCGCTCGCGTTAACGGACGTACTGGCTGTATACAAAAAATAAATGGATTACAAATTTAAAGCTTCGAAATTTAAAAACAAGAATAGTATTATTATTATATCCGTTCAAAACATGTAATTCTTGATGCTTACTTGTACGAGTTTTAGATACCCTTAATTATTTCCAAATTGGGCGCCTTTTTAAGGTGACTTACAACTACAAAATGTGCTCGTTAACTTAGCCATTAGATAAAACAAAATGTTTTATATCCTACGCGGAACCACTACCAACACAAGAAGATTGTAACTACATCAAACTGTGTACAAGCAAGCGGTAACGAGGTTACTTGTTTTCCGTCAACACGACTCGTGATCGACAACCAATCGAATACCGTAACGATGTTACGCACTTTCCGAGTGTTGGCTTCTGGATTGGCTAACTAATATTGCTGGTAGGATGTATCACGTGATTCACATCTTATCAATACCGCTGATTGTAACCAGTGCTTTTATTTGCCATTGATAACACTTATTTTTCCTCTATGAGGTAAACCACCTGATATCTATGGGGTACACAGAGCTTTTGCTCTGCCAAAGCCTTGGCTGCAAGGCCAAAATAAAGTATGTGCAGGATTGAAATATATTTAAAAGCGTGTTTATACAAAAAAATATTTTTATACTTTTTTTTAATATTGTTTGATTATGATATTGCTATATATTTGCTAGGACGAGTGGATAACTTAATGTTTCATTGTGCTATACAATGTAAGACTTAAGACTATTTATTATAATATTATCTTTCATGTAGAAATATTATAAATACCTCAAATCGTAAAAAAACATTTAGCTTAATATTTTATTCTAAAAACATTGCCGTTGTAATATATATTATTTATTTACTTTATTTTTTTAAACTAGTCAATACCTCATGTTTAAAGAAATGCTTAAATGGTTGACTTATAGTTGTGTGGTATTGTCCATAAATCAACCATGTTTTGCTGTTGAAACTTTATAGTTGAAACACCAATGGTAAACCACTCAAACTAATTTAAAAGTTAACTGGTTTTTGTAATGTTATTAAAAGCTTTTTAATTACGCTTAACCGCTAAATATTTAAAAACGGCTTATGAACGTTATTTAAGATACATAATTCGCGGACGGTTCAAAAAGTTATATTTTCCACATTACAAACAAAACATTAAAGGTGTATTCGAACATAAAATGTGTTGTTTTCAATAGTTCCAATATGTCGAATTTATTGATTTTACCGAAAAATTATTATTTTCGAAGTTACATAGCAGTATCAGTTTTTTTGCTGACAGCTGGTTGTTATAATTATATGGGCATATCCAAAATTAAATATGGACCATATTTTCCCAAATAAGAGTTCTTTCGTGTATACAATAGATCCACCTGTGGGGATATTTCATCTGTATTATATTTTGAGTCTCACTGATGAAATTAAAATTATGGAACGGTTTTAATTCTCTGCTAGGTTAACATTTGATTCAATAAAGGTCTAGGTACATTTAGTTTTATTTCACAGTAAAAACACAGCAGTAAAAATAGCAGCCACTTCTATTGCTTGCCGTTGTCATGTTGAACTACAAAATGCTATTCGCTACCCATTCCCAGTAGTGTCGCCGAAATGTGTCGTTTATATATGAACACACCTTTATAGCCCAGTTCATTGTTCGCGAAACTAAATTCAGTAAGCTTTTGTCACGTGATCTATGCGACTAGTGCTTGAAACGAAGTTATTATAAAATAACGTTATTTGCTTATCGTCTGTAACGTTACTAACAAAAACGTATGTGATTATGAGCTTATTTTCAGTTAAAAATATCATGTCTTACATATAAAAAACGTAACAAACGAGCCTGTTATTTTCTTTCAAAAATTAAAATCTCCGCTGCCATGCCTGAATACGTGTAGCCTACGTCACTCGGGGATCGGGGAATGGATTCTAACGATACGTCCAAATCCAATGAGGCATTTAGAAGTTATGATGGTATAAAAACTCATACTTACACAACCGAGCAACTGACAACAAACACTTTGGAAGTGTGATCAATCACTTCTATGAAAACCATTTCTATGAAAACAAACCAAAATTCCCTTTATAACTTATGTTATTTACCTTGATGACGTTATAACCTTTTATATAAAAAAACGACTCCAATCAAATAAATGATTCGACTTTGATGAAATTTAGATAGGACCAACTGTAAAGCACCCTTTCAAATAAAAAAGGATTTTTAAAATCGGTCCATAAATGAGACGGAGTTCTGAGATAACAAACATTGGAAAAAAAAACATACAACCGAATTGATAATATCCTTTTTTTGAAGTCGGTTAAAAATAAACAAAACTGAACTCTGTTGTTCACAAAACTTTATCCCGTTGGTCACATGAAGCATGCAGCTAAGTGTTCCGTTTATTTAACGGCCATTTGCATTTTTAATGTGAGAGACAAATGCTCGCTGTAAAACAATGGAAGCAACCTAAAAATATGTAATCGCTGCGGAAAACCTCAGTACAATAGATATTTACTTCCGTCTTTTGCCCGTGGCACAACAGATTAAACTACCAGTAGTACAGAAGGCTGCATAGAAATCTGACCCCCTCTCAGTATAGTGTCACTACTGAGAGGGGAGAGGGACCTGAGATCTTTCTGCAGCCGTCAAAATAACTAATAAATAAATATATAAGGACATATCAAACAAATTGAGTTAGCCCCACAGTAAGTTGTGAATTTGTATATTTGGATACTAACTCAACGATACTATATTTTATATTAGATTCTTATATACATCCAAGACCCCGGTCAATCTGAAAAATATCGTTTTCCATCATGAACCTGACCGGGGATCGAACCCGGGCACCCCGCGCCACGGAGCCGCGAACTGAATACTACCATTATATCATGGCTAAGAAGAATACCCTTTATTAAAAAAAGTAACGGTTCATTAGGTAGCCTATCACAAATATTTATATGACAAACTTTGCCAATCAGTAATCTTCCAATCTTTCTCTATTGATTCCTCTTTGCTCTTTCTTTAGGGATATTGTTGGGGTTTGGGTGTTTTTATGATTATCACTGCTAAGCCATCCTTCTGACATTCCTGCACATCTAAATACTTTTTATGACATAGGGCGGCAAACTGGGAATCACCAAGGAATCAACTGATGGTAAGCGATCGCCGCTGCCCATAGACTACTGCAACACCTGGGGTGTGACAAGAGCGTTGCCGGCCTTAACTTAATCTTTCTCTCTATTTTGTGATCGCCTGCGTCCACTTTGTTCAGGTTGTACTGTTGTTGTTTGTTTTTCGTTTCTTTTAAGTGTCATTCAGCTTTGATCAAAGGCTTTGATGCTTCAAAGTTCGCTCGGGGTCCGCTTTAACGATTTTACTTAAACATATACAATATGTACGTAATTTAATGACTTTGACCATGGCAGCTGCAATGTAGTATCAAAAATAGTTATTATATTAAACTAAAAACAGAAAAATCTTAATTAACTGTTTATAATAGAAGGCATGTTATTTTCCTGTGGTTAAAAACAATGTTCCTGGCGTACTGCACACTCGCTCAGTCAATCGCACCGACCGCGCACACGACTCTTGAGGTGGGAAATGAAGCGACGGCTGCTTTGTCGAACGAAGCGGTTTAAGAAAATTGGATGGATCTACAGATGATTTAATGTTTGAAGTTTTTTCATAATATTTGTAATAAGAGGCATGCTATTTTATGTGGTTTAAAACAATGTTTCTGGTGTGTTGTTCACCGGCTTAGTCAATTACATGGGGCGCGTACATGACTCTTGAGGCGAAAAATTAAGGCGACCGCCGCTTTGACAAACGAAGCGGTGTGAGAAAATTGGGTGGATCTGCAGATGGTTTGATGTAAGCTTTGATCGGCGATTACAGATATAATATTTGTAATAAAAGGTATGCTATTTTATGTGGTTTAAAACAATGTTTCTGGTGTGTTGTTCACCGCTTAGTCAATTACATGGGGCCCGTACATGACTCTTGAGGCGGAAAATTAAGGCGACCGCCGCTTTACAAACGAAGCGGTTTGAAAAAATTGGATAGTTCTACAGATGGTTTGATGTAAGCTTTGATCGGCAATCACAGACATAATATGTGTGATGTAAGGCATGTATTTTCATTGGTTTAAATATTGTTTCTGGTGTTTTGTACACCAGCTTAGTCCGTTACTCCGGCCGCATACCTGACTTTTGAGGCGGAAAATTAAGTTAATAGACTCAGGTGTTACTTTGCGGAAGTCAAAGCTACATTTACTTTGAGACAATTTACTTTGCGTGCTTCCGCCATCAGTTAGTTCATGCAAACTATTGCTGGCCAGCGCCCACCCACTACTGTTAGTCCCTTCATACCCGCCACCAATAGTTGATGCATGCAACCCTGGTCGACACTGCTGCATCCGATGAGGCTGCAGCAATATCGGCCGTCGTGCTCGCGACACGTGTTTCGCCTCTACACGAGGCATCTTCAGGCAGTGAACCCTAGATGTTGATCGTTCGAATGACAAGCAACGAACGAATGAAATAGATCGATGATACATAGACTTATGACCGTTCCTTTAAATGAGAAAAATTACAAAAAAGAACTCCAAATTATTTATCAAATTGCTATATCGAATGGATATAGTAAGAAAATCGTTGATAAAATAATATTGAAAAGGAAACAGCCTCATCGGATGCAGCAGTGTCGACCAGGGTTGCATGCATCAACTATTGGTGGCGGGTATGAAGGGACTAACAGTAGTGGGTGGGCGCTGGCCAGCAATAGTTTGCATGAACTAACTGATGGCGGAAGCACGCAAAGTAAATTGTCTCAAAGTAAATGCGGAAAATTAAGGCGAACGAAGCGGTTTGAGGAAATTGGATGGATCTAATCTACAGATGGTTTGATGTACATAAATAGGTATCTCTTGAATAGGCTTATGACATCCTCGTCTTCATCATCACTTACCATCAGGTGAGATAGAGACCAATGCTTACTTCAATACTTAGTAAAAAAAAATAGATAGCTTTGATATTCTTTTACGTGTACTCCATACTTTGCGGATAAGTCCAGTGGCAAGTTATGTGATACATTTAATCTTCAATGAAGATGTGACAGGGCATCAATTTAGCAACTGTCTGCCATTGACATTTGTTATTCGTAAATAGCAGCTGCCATTGGCCTATCGCTCTTAGCTCTAATGTGATTTTAATGATCATTATTCTAGTTGCGTGACAGAGAGGTGACACGAGGTTTATACTTACGGACAGGTATGGAATCTATCAGTCGGAGTAAATACTTGCTTTCGCCTATCACTAAGCCATCCACCTTATTTCTCTTGATCAGGGACATCATTAGCGAGTACTTGCCGCGTGAAGCGCGGCGGCCACTCGTGCGGTCAGGGCACGAAACGACCCCCTGGCGATACACATCGATTCTATTCATATGCGTTATGATATGGCAAGGGCCGACATATGTTAAGTGATGTATTAGAAGAAAGAGTTGCTGCTGCAGCTAATATTGATTTAGCAATTATCCAGGATTCAGTTAGATGTGCTAGAGCCAGAAAAACATGGTAAAACCTGTAAACGATAAGATTTTTGTAATTCATTGTTGAATTGTTGTTGACGTGATTTTTGGTGGTAAGCTAGATGCTGACAAAAGTGGTGGGTGGTGGGTCGAAAGGTACGAAGAAACAAAAACATCATGTTTAGGGGTTAACCTATTATCGATCGTTTTTATTACATGTACTAGCTTTTGCCCGCGGCGTTGTCCGCGTTATTGTCGATCCCTTGAGAACAGTAGAATTGCCCGGAATTAATGGTACCCTATGTTCTCTTACGGGCCTCAAACTACCTCCATACCAAATTACATCCAAATTGAAAGGAAGAAGGGGTGACAGACAGAGTCACCTACTTGTTAATAATAAGTTATTATAATACATAATATTAAGTATGGATAAAAAACACATATTACTGTCATTTTGGCAGAAATGTTAAAGTATTTTGCTCTCTTTCTTCAATCGTCTCTTGGGTTAATATGCAGAGAACAATCTAAATTTTAAAGTTGAAGCATGTTTTAAGATTCTTTTCAGAACCACGTGTACATTAGTTATTTTGCATACACTACTTACTTGTAATTGAACACCTATTTTGCCCCTGCCATACATGGTCTGCAGTCAAACATCGGTCACCACAAGCGTCGGCGACCAATCAACAAAAGTCGCGTGACGCGCGACAATTACGCGACATTCGCTTGTTGATTGCCGCGCCGCGATAATTAACTCGTATCCTGTCTCTACTAGTTAATGGTGTTATGTGAAGGGCAAGTGAATGACAAAAAGTCTAAATATGTAATATGGACGGTCACATTGTCCATGCTTGTGATGAAACAAGTACTACACAAGTACTTATTAGAATAGGCCATTTTAGTCGTTTAAAAATAATTATGTTCTTTATACAGAAGAATGAATTAAAACAATTTTGTTTTGAAATCACAGCAAATACTTTTTATTTTAAAAATTAAAATCTTTCTATTATCTGTATATCACGTGACCGAAAATGCCGACCGCCATGTTTTCTCGAGAGTGACGTCAGTGGTACACAAACAGGTTTTTGTTTATAAACAACAGTGGAATGTTGAGATATCTTTATATTGTAAATTTGTGACATATGAGTGGGTTTATGTTCATCACCTGCATAGTTGAAGTTTCTTTATGTTTGTTTTTCTCTCTCGTTTTAACGCAAATATTTTCACTTACATCATAAACATTTTTTACTTTGCAGAAAGCGATATTATTTTTAGGAAAAAAATACCAGTTGACTATTGAGGTCATGCGAACATTTTAAAATACGTTTTGATAAATAGTAAATAGCATAAATTATAATCTCTTCATTGTTATATTCAATAGCTATACAATAGGAATCTCAGGTGATAAAAGGGGTCATAAATGCGTTTTGGTCAGTAATCAAAACAAGCGTCAGCAACCAACCAAGAAAAGTGGCATGTCGCGCGACAATTACGCGACATTCGCTTGTTGATTGCCGAGCCGCGATAATTAACTCGTGTCCTGTCTCTACGAATTACAAGAGGTGTGTGTAGGTTAGGTAAAGGTCAAAAAGTCGAAATATGTAGTACGAATGGCCATTTTGTCCAAACTTTGCGACTTACAATATAAAATATGGAAATAAACATTAAACTACTAGATCTTTCAATTATCTAGACTCACATTATAAAGAGGAAAGATTAGTGTGTGTATGTTTGTAATGGATAAAGTCAAAAGTTCCAAAATGATTGTCAAAATTCTTTCAGCATCTACCCGTGCCAAATTTCATAGTCCTTGAGTTGAACCGCGGAGAGACAAAATTATAAGGGTTCCTAGTTTACTGAACCCTGAAAAATCTGCTTTCTTTAGTAAAAAACTGCTTTCCCTCCGAGAGTAAACTTCCCAATCTGAACTTCATACAGGTCGACAGCCGAGATATAATCAATTGGGAAACTAAAAAGCTTTGTAAGTTATCTCGCGATCTCTGATCGGGCGTCTCTAATCCTGAGTGCGGACGTACAAATACGCGATAAATCGAGCTACTCTTAGCAAGCAATTTCCTCTGCTTACGAGAAAAAGATTCATAGTCCCTCGCTCTCACTACGAAACAGAGAACAATTTCGCAACGTGAAATATAGCGCTTTTAAAGTGCAATGGAGTTATAGATTGTTCATGAACTTCGCCGGTTCGTTGTTTAATTTAATCAAGCCGTAGAAGTATGCGGTGATGGATACTAAAAGAAAGTTTTTATTCGCTGTTTTTTTATTAGTTTATAACAATCAGTATAAGTACCAATCTGTTTGAGATTGTTTCTAATACTGTACAGATTGAAACGCGCTAAAAGATGAATAATCATTTAAAAACAGTTAAGCAGTTAATAGAACAAAAATCATAGAAAAAATGCTTACTTAAAGTTACTTAATATATGCAGAGGAAGTGCTTGCGTCTTATACATCTACGAGTATCTACGTTTATGCCCCCGGAAGCTGTAAATATATGATAACATATGTTAAGTTAGCACATGACAGATCTTAAAGCAAAATTTCATCGAAATACAATAGTATTTACGTGATAAAGTCACAAAATCTGAATTCAAAGTCCCAACATTAAAACTTTCCCATATAAAATAGTTAAATGAGATTATTTCCCTGAAATACCCTCAAAAACATTCTAATATTGTGAAAAGTACACTCCATAAAGGATAACCCGCCACATTAGGAAATACATCAAAAGTAGCAACAAATGATTAATGCAAGGGCACCCATCCGTACGGCGTTTATTCATATTCCTGACGCCGGGGATGGCTCAAACGCACTCTCTTTAATGGCGAAATCCTCAAGGCGTAAATAAGGAGAGTCCAGAACTGAAACCAGTCTTAGGTTGGTATTCTTATAAACGCGGGACAACGCAATGCGACACGAAAACGCTCACTGGCTCAGCGTTATTCGAAAACGATTCAACTTAACATTCAAAGTACCTGCCGGCCTATTTGCTAACTCAGTGTACAACGTTTTGATTGTCACTTCAAAATACATTGCGGCCTTCGTATGATTGACTATTTTTATTTAAGATATATAAAACGTAATGGGTAGTAGCGACAGATAGTGAAACTAGTAGACAGAAGACGTACATAAAGCTTCGTGTCAATCTACAAGTGTTGGACACACACACATGTGTAGTCTATCTAGCCAAAAATCTCTTAGCACAATGTCGGGACAGATAAAACTGACCCCCTTTAACAACAGATTTTAAATTGTAGGACGTCACATTTATCTGCTCCGACCTGTACCTATGTTTCGATACTTGTTTCTTCTTTTCTACCAATTTATTGATTGACATTAAAAACATAATAGTTACCACTAGACGTTGCGTCCATTCGATACAACAAAATACATTAGGTGATACTTCTTTACGTCGTTATTTTGTAGAAATACTCCAGGGCACACCAGACATTTAAAATACCTATCCACTCACAAATTTGCGGAGCATTGCTGAATAGGAAGTCTGAAGTTGAAAAGTGAAACGCTAACTCTACGGTAAAAGGATTACTGAGATATTTTTGACGAATTTTATTTTGTTTACAGCTTCTCTATGAGGAGTTGAAAAACTTTCGCTTTGTTAAAATACTAACAAGACCGTCTGCTTCTGTCTGCATTTCTATTTATTTTGGGAAAATATTTGCACCAGGCTTATAATATCTATATACCTGTAGCTATTGGTTAAGTTGTAAGGAAAATGTTTAAAATCATAGACTAGTTAAACTGGTTCATATAAGTTAAGTGGATAGCGTCTTAGTTGTCGATATTTTTTCGCGATAGCGTTAAAAAAGTTGCAATATTTCACAGTATCAACTGAATAGAATAGATATTTATTTGAGCATTAAAATTATACAATATACAATTGTTTACACTGTAGGCCCCACACTAGGCAACATGTACCTACAGTATCGAAGAAAAGCTATATTTAATAATCAATCAAATTAATTGCGCTTCACTTATGACGTAATTAAATATAAAATACCTTATCTTTCGAAAATTCAATTTTAAATCATAACTAAAAAAAGTAACAGTTCGCCCTCACAGTCCACTTACTACGATTTTAATTAAGAGTTGTCTAACTTTATTCTTCGATTGATGAAATTTAATTAAAACATGGATCTTAACGGGTGAACTGAGGGGTCCGCCGTCAAAACTTTGTCGCAATCTCGCCGTGGACTAATCTTAGCTGTGCTGTTTATGTGTGTCATAGACAGAGATACAAATGAAATGAGGCAAGACGTTTTTACTAAAAGCTTTTTTAGTTTTGATGTTCACGGGTGAAATTATTCCGGTGTTCGATCCGATGACAATGCAAAATGATATGACAAAACCAATAAACGAAATCCATATATATATATATTACAAATGCTAACTCTGTCTGTCACCTTTTCACGCTTCATCCATTGAACCACTTTGGATGAAATTTGGTATGGAGGTAGTTTGAGGCCCGGGGACATAGGATACCTTTAATTCCGGGAAATTCTACTGTTCCCGAGGGATCGACATTAACGCGGGCGGAGCCTCGGGCAAAATGTTAGTGTGATTATAATTTCGAACTTTAATTGTTTCAGAACCTACATAAATGTCTTAGAAATTTTAGAGTCACGTAAGCATTAGATAAACTTGTATACATTCATTTATATGGTCTTTAGTGGGTCTTTGTATTTCCTGAACTTTTCACGGTAACACTAAAATTGAATTAAGTTTATACGTTTAAATGCGAATCATTTTAGAAAGTGGGTGATCAGATCAAGTTTCGCGTGTTTAAAATTTAATCAAATAACTAGGTACTTTACGCTAGAAACTTTTACGTGACGGTTTCAAATCATTGATGAAATGAAACTACATCAACTACTTCTTCATCAGATCAGAAAAAAAATATGTTCGTACATAAAGTCCAACCTTTTTTATTATGTATTGAATTAGTCATTTGTCTCCCATTTCACCTGATAGAAAGTGGATGAGGATGTTACATACGTATCCATCCATCTGGCTGATCCTTCGGAATGTCCATGCTCCCCTAGTTACTGTCTAGGTCATTACCATGTGTACATAGGGTTGCCAGGCGTTCAGATAAAGCCGTACACACTGGCTTTATGGTTGCTTGTCCGGCCAAATTAATCGGAGATCGGCCTCTCCGTCTTTAGTTAGGCTGTTTAAATGTGGGATTAATTTCTTAGATTAAAAAAAATATATTGTAAAATAAATCATAACAAAAACTTATTTAACGTAAAAAGTATATTGTTTTTACTAAGGTGGAACATGACGAGCTGTATAAAATAATTAAAAAGCAATCTCTGACACAAAATAGCTTCTACCTTGTGAGCGGCTGGAAAAAATTTATCAATTATAGCTAAGAACAATTTTGATTGAATAACCTTTCAAATGAAGATAACTTTAAAAAATGGGTTCAGCCGTTGCGAGTTGCGGTGTCACAGACAGACACAAACAGCATTTATATGTGAATTACGTGTTACTCACGTACGCGTTAGTTTTAATAAAAAAAAAGACACAAACAGATTCGTCAAACTTATTTATTACACGCCTCTTCTTTGGTGTATCTCTCCTTTACTTAATGTCCGGCTAATCTGGCTGGTCTGTCCGGCTTTTCGGTTAAGTGACCTGGCAACCCTATGTGTACATAACGACCGACAGTGTCATGTGGTGGCTTGTGCTTGACGTTGAATGTCAGTGCAGGAGGGGGAGGGGGCGATAAGGTTGTTTACGGGGTCAGTCCGGTAATAAACCCGGCAATAATCTTGTACAGCGTCTAATATTCATTGCGATTGTCTGCTGCATAGTGGTGCGTGTAATTCAGAATCACAAATCACGGGGATCAACATCGGTCTGTCAGCATATTCATATAACTTATAAAACGAGTATATGTATATTTTTTTTAAAGTTGTCTATGGGCAGCGGCGATCGCTACCATCAGGTGACCCGCTTGCTCGTTTGCGACCCTTTCATAAAAAAACTTAATACAATGGCCTCAAAATTAGGGAACTCAAAAAAAATTACATTTTCATACAAATGTGTTCGTCCAGCCCGGCAATTCGTATGAAAATGAAAAAAAATATTGAGTTTGTAACATCCCATAGGAAAAGTTGTTCATTTTGTCACCCCTTCACGGAATTGTCGATGCTTCAGTTACACGTTGTATAGCCATGTAATATTCCTATATTCATTCTACTCAATGTATTTTAATTGATTAACATTTTAAACTCTAATTTGAATTTTAATGTAATAGATTTTTCATCCATAATTAATTTCTATTCAAAGTTCTTAATTATATTCAGGGTGTTTTAATCGTATTATGTTGTATGAAAACAAAAATGTAATCTTCTTCCACTCCTCATCCCACTTTGTGTGGGGTCGGGACAGCATGGAAGTCTTACAGTCCATGCTGTGAAAGGTTCGGCTTATTTTTACGACTGGCCGCTTAACGTCAACTCTCCTTTCTATTATTAAAATCAAATGTTATGAATTTTAATACATACTTTTTATTGAAATTAATGACAAAGTCTACTATAGACAAGGTTCTGTCTCCTACACCACAGGGAAACCAACCGTGGGTGTCAGAAAAAGAAAACAATTGAACATTGTGTGTGTACTAAGAAATCAATTTCAACAGCTAGGGCCGTTTATGAAATGAGCACACGTATATTCTTATAGTAATCAAATCACGGCAATGTACGTGCCATAAGGCTTTCCATGCTCACCACTAGCTCCCTCGTGTGCATAACGCATATCCGTTCAGCACTGAACTAGGTCGGAAGCACCACAACCAACCCCATTACTGATCTAGCAAACTTTCCACGGAAGGAAATTGAAAAACAGAGGTATTTTAATATCTGGAAGTAGTATACATGTTACCTAATCTTATATAGCGTGTAAATGTAGCCTCGGCTTCCAAAGGGGTGACTCAGACCATCAATATGAACAACTTTTCCTATGTGACCAATGATGGTAACTCAAAAAAAGAAATATTCGGCATTTCCATACAAGAGTTCGGCCGCCCGGCCAGATTGTATGAGAATGTCGAATATTTTTTTAATTCCCAGCATTTTTCCCATATTAAAAGTTGTTCATAGTAGTAGTCGAGGGTCAATTTACACGCTATATAGACAGGGTCAGACAAAGGCCACGATTAATGCGAAAGTACAGTCAACCAAGGAGATACCTGACCCCGCCATCTACCTTTATATTGAATTTTCTCCTTTATTAAAAATAATATTAATATGAAAATTTATATTCATAAAGATTTTAATTACTTTTAGTTTAAGAGAAAATTTAAGATATAGGTCAATGGCGGGGCAGGTATCTCCTTAGCTGACTGTACTAGCAAATGGGATTTAAAAATCAGAATCACAATTTTATTCGCATAAAATTGGGTAGCAAAGTAGGGATTGAGAAGGATGGCATGGACAAACATAAGGAGGCTGCAGTGCCTCCAAAGCTGACGATGATGGGTTGTATCATGTTACGTTACATAGTTGTACCAACACGTAATATTTGAATAATTTATTTGTCAAGTATGGCGAGCAAATATTAACGTGGAATAATTCGCTATAGGGATTATAATAGAGATGATGAAATATTGGAAGCTTTCCATAATGTTTAACAATGAAGTACTTATGTGAAAGCTATGGAATTTAATTGACCATGAGAAAAAAAGTCGGTAATCCCGACGAAATAGCACGTCAGTGACCCGTTTTTATTCATATTGTCTTTATTCATGTTTTAATGATTTAAATGAATTATGATTTGGATTTCAAGTTTGTATTTGCGTAGTGACAAAATCTGCACGGCATAAAAGCCGATCCAAAGGCGGGCGGCGACTTCGTCATAATTAAGAAATAAAATTAAGTTCCAGTTTGAAATATTTAATAGATAATCTGAGTATTGATATAGACTTGTTTTACACAAGTATTAATAAAAAAAAAACAAACTAAACACTTACTTTGAAAGTGACAAAAATCATCATCCGTTGATAAAGGTATTGTCTAAATTAATTTACAACTAAAATTTACGGCATAATTTACAACACATTTAGATATCATAATATACATATGTGGAGATATGTAAAAGGCAATATTGTTGTGTAATTCTTTTAACATTTCTTCTTAAATAATGCTGTAAAACTTGCTAAAAGAAATTAAAAAAATTAGGTGCAAACCATTTATTGTATTGCGCAGATTTCTAACTGTTCCTGAGTTGAATGTATATCCAAACAGTTTAGAAAGTCAGTAACCTAAATATTTCAGCACTAAAGTTTAACAAATATACGAAGGAAACTCCAAACAGGCTCCTCATACGTTATGTGACGATGTGCCGCGCGGCGCGTCCCCCATACGTCTGGGTGGTTGATGCGAAGAACTTGCTTAATTATGTAAATTGTACCTTTGAAATATCACCTCGATTCACAAGTACCACGGTCTGGGAACTGTGACTTTGGAGACCCTCGAAAATTTATTCTCTCGAGAAGGTTCTTTTTAAAATAATCGTACTTTTATGGACCATAGCATATGTAAGCAGTATCATGTCCTTATAACTAGAGAAATGAGTAGTAGCAATAGTGAGATTTCAAAATGACAAAGTCGTACTGGTATAAAATGTAGGTGTCCGAGTTTTATGTATCCTGAAACTTGTTCTGAAGTAAGTACCTATATAAAATGCAGCATGTTTTCACCTTGTTCACCACCTGCATAATTAATTAGGTCTCAGGGCCACGATTCACGACATTTGTAGAAACAAAATAATGGGCGTTTATTATCCTCTTTCATCATAGATTAAAAAAAAATGCGTCTCTCTGTCTTTCTTATTGCTCACTTACATTATAAAAATATTTTTTGTGCAAAATGTCAGGTTCTGTCCTTGTTGTTTTATCTAAGCGTTGTTGTTATTGACCAATCAATCAATGTTTCACATACATAAAGAAAAATTACGGTCAGACTTCCTAATTATAACCTTTTTATGAGATGTCGTGCTTAAAATTAGAATAAGAATCTGTATTTGCTTAAAATATGGTATGTTATACAAATCATGTTCCATGTTTTAAGCAAAGAAAAGAAAAACTATCAATCTATAAAGTCAAAGTATAATTTTATGTACTAAAAACGGGTCACTCACGTGCTATTTCGTCGGGATTGCCGACTATAGTTTCGGACTCGTCAGGAGCCCATTTTCAAGGCGAGTGCGAGACGCGCGGCGGAGGGTCCCGAACTAACTGCTCTCGACGCACCGCTCGTGCGGCGGCTCGTGCAGCCCTTTAAAAAAAAAAAAAAAATAAGAGAGGCCATAGAAATGTCGACGCCCAAATTTCAATCGGGATGTAGGTTGGACTTTACCCGCAACCTGGAAACCGATTCTTCAAGGGAATGATACTCGTAACTTAAAGCACACAGAGTCAGTAGAGGCCGATACGATTAGCTCTTTCCACACACACGTACCGTCACCAGACACCGACGAGGAAGAAATGGGATCCACTACCTCCGTGACTACTCATCACCAGGGTCCTGCGACCGACCTGGCTCTCCCCTCCAAAAGGGCGGCACGAGCCGCCGCACAAGCGGTGCGTCGAGAGCAGTTAGTTCGGGACCCTCCGCCGCGCGTCTCGCACTCGCCTTGAAAATGGGGTCCTGACGAGTCCGAAACTATAGTCGGCAATCCCGACGAAATAGCACGTGAGTGACCCGTTTTTAGTACATAATGTTTGTATCTCACGTTAGTTTCAATGATATAATCAAAGTATAATTCATAATAAATATTTTAACTAAGAGAATATTCAAAAGACTGAAAACTTGATGAAATTTTAAAATTCAATCACATTCAATTTGCAAAGCCGCGGCGAGTCTATGACACCGCTAAACTTGTTGATTTATGGTCCCTGAAAAATATATTTTAAATACAATGATATACTCCCGGCGAGGTGGAAAGTTTCAGCCCCCTTTGGAAGTTAAGGGTCTCCCGCAGTTCGCTTGACTTTGAAGTCTTAACTCGGTGGCAATTTGTTTAGCTTGTTGTATTTTATTTTCTTATTGAGAGAATTAAAATAACACTATTGAAATAAATCTTCGGTTGATTTTAACAGGTAAAAGATAAAGAAAGATAAGATAAAATGATAAAAGATAAAAATATATTTATTTTTCTCCAACGTGTAGGAGACACGGTCAATCTGTGAACAAAATGTACACCCTGGTGTCAGAGTTCCTTAAAAACCGCCTCTCGGCCCCTGACGGGGTTGCTTGACTACCAGATAACAGACAGACCAACGGATTAGCGCGCCTTCCGAAAAAAAATATGATAATAAATTACAAGCCTTACCTTTTAAGGCTCATAATTTATTATCATATTTTTTTTTAATTAATGCGTAACATTGCCATTATCTTGTTACGACATATTGGTTTATTTATTAATTTGTTCTAATTAATACATATACTGTTAAATTAAGCGGTAACGAACAAGCGACCAAATAATCTTACTTTACATCGGTAATTGAATCATCTGTGTTTATGATAAAATCACTCTTGTAGCTATGATCGGATTTAATTGATCATTAACTTGTTTGTTATTGCTGTGAATGAAAACAGAGTGACGAAATCTGCATGCTTGCCTGCTTTGACGTGATAACGTTTTATAAAGCGATGAACGCTGGCTGTAGGCACGAAAAAGTGTCACGATCAGCGGAACAATTGATATAGAGGTACGCTTGGCCTGAGCGTTCGGCTTGTGACGCATCTATCTCTCTTCTAGCGTTATCACGTAAAATTATTGTACGTAAACCGACTTTAAGGGCCCGTACTACCTCACACTGCTTTGCATGATTGACTGTTATATCAATAATAATTAAATACTCAAGTTGAAATAAAAATGCAGCAAAGTTCAGTACTAACTCTGGTAACTATCTGACTCAAAAACACGATTGCGTTAAATTTTCTCGATAGAAAAAAATTGCAGAGTTGCCTCCAAATCACGTCTAATTTACACGGTATATAGCATTATTCACCAAATACATTAAAATTAACCTTGAAACTTTTGATAATTATTGCATTACAGATAAGGCAGCTATCATATGTTTTTCTTTTTCGAATAACCCTTGAATATTCCTAAAAAACGAAAATATCCAAAGTAGCCAACGCGTTTGGACCATCCGCGTTTGTACCGCCACGCCGCCTGGCATATGGCGGGCTCTTAAATAAATAATAAATAAATAAAAAATCTTTATTTCAGACTTTTTATAGTCTTTTTATTTTCTTTTTATAGACTTTACAGGCAACCTTTTTTTTACCAAAAAGACAAGCTTTTAAATAAGAAGGAATATTGTTTAATGTATGACGCGATATAATATAAAAACATACAAGCATGGTAAAATTATAAAAGTTTCCATGAAATAACGACAGTTAACTTGGTGTCATTATTAAAACATTTTTGACGAAGCGGAGTAAGTGTAAGTACTATAATTCGTGCTTCCCAGTCTTCCCAGTCCTCGAATTAATTTTTAATTTGAACGCACTTCAAAAGTTCTTGTTGGCGTGTAAAAAACTTGGTGTTATAAAAAAATACGGGGTACCGATATAATAATAATATATCAAACAATATGTGTTAGTACTTAAATGTAATATTTCCTTTATTTATTGTTATTTAATTTAAAATTGTTAAACTTCCGTTGAAAAAATCAAGATAGCTCCGTTAATAGGCATACCGACAATTCGTATGCTAACTGTTTGGCTGGACTTTATCGTAATCCCTTAATCCTAACCAATATTATTAATGAGAAAGTTAGTTTATTTGTTTTACTCTTACGCCTTATCTACTTAACAGATCTTTACGAATACATACTTAACACACGATTTTTTCTTACACATAGTGCGGAGCAGGCAATTGTTGTCCCGAAAAAATCGAGAAACGCGAATGGAATCATGAGAGTAAGCTATTTATTAACAAACAGAACAGAAAAAAAACAAAACAGTTTTTTACTTGATACAAGGGAGATTCTTACAAATTCCCGAAGGATATTAACGTCGCAATAAATATAAAGCGTTATAGTGTGCGTGTATGTGCATGAAGTGGATAACACAAGCATAAATCAAGAAAAAAATAACTGGTTAGGGAATAAACATTTGTTTGTGTTGTTTCATTTTCTAAATTTACAACAATAAATATAACGTTATTAGCTAGATAATGTCTTGCTCCCGCACTACACAACGGAAAAGGACAAAGCTATGTCTCCAGTTGAAATTAATTGGAAAGAGCCAACTCGTGGTTATTAACACAGACGTACATTCAGAATAGAGAAGCATGTCTTCTCAGTTTGCAATCTCAAAATATGTATACTATTGCCATTTACTTTGAGAATTTACTTTGCGTGCTTCCTCCACCAGTTACTATGTCTATGCAGTCTATGATGCTATTTTCCTACGTTAACATATAAAATATTTAATCTGTGAGAAATTGTAAACACTAAAATGTCACAATTAAATATTTATAAGTCGTGTGTATTAAGTTATGAAAAGTATTATGTTCTTCTTTTTCTTCTTCTGAAGTAAATGTAGAAGTCTTTACACTAGTAGTAGTCTTGACCAGAATTTGGCTACATCCACGGCACGACCGTTTGCCTCAACCAGGACCCCCGTAGTACAAGAAGTAGCTAGGGCTAGTATTATATTAAATGGTGTAAAGTTTCGTTGTGTTAAGATTTCCACGAAACAAGTTTACAACAGGGGGCTAGCTCAATCTGTGTGATTTGTTCCTTTATATTTATTTATTATTTTAGAATATCCGGCTCGAAGGACCACTTTTGTATGGTCATAATCATTTTTAAGAAATAAAGACACTTTTCTGGTCTATATCAGTTATTTTGTCCTGTGCCTTTTTCGGTCATCGTCGATAGTCTTATTTTTCACTAGCTTTTGCCCGCGGCTTCGCTCGCGTTAAGAAGTATAGTTTCATACAAATTTTCATCCCCTATTTTGTCCCCTTGGGGGTAGAATTGATCAACATCCTTTCTTAGCGGATGCCAACGTCATAACATCTACCTGCATGCCAAATTTCAGCCCGATCCGTCCAGTAGTTTAGGCTGTGCGTTGATAGATTACTATGTCACTCAGTTAGTCACCTTTGAGTTATAATATATTTAGATCCGTCTGTCATCGTCGTCCCGTCTCTGGTCAAAGCAAAGAGGCCGCAATATGCGCTATACAGGTGGTGTATCTATTTCCTTACAGATCAGTTGTATTAATTTACTTTGCTTTCTTCTAACCCGGTTCTTATTAAAGTGAGCATGCCGGGTATAGTGACTTTAAGCGATTATTATGGTAGAAACGTGGTGCGAATTCGCTTATTTTGAAACGTATGAATTCAATTTTTCTTTTTGTTTAGTCTTCTATATTTGCTCCATTTTTCGTGCACCTGCTGTCTAAACATTTTATTAAAGTCATTGTGTAGTGCAGTCGTAGAAGCAGACAAATTTAAGTATTTTTTGCCCAAAGGTTCATCATCATTTCGTTTAGGTGACACGGTCGATCGACCATGTACACCCTGGTGTTAGAGTTCTTTGGAACCGCCTCTCGGCCTTTGACGTGGTTCCTTTAACTAACAGAGTGCAGCCGGGACCAACGGCTTAGCGTGCCTTCCGAAGCACGGAATCATCTTTATTATCAGACAATCAGGTGATTCAAGCCTGCAATGTCCTAATCTAACTGGAAGCAACTAAACAATGTATGCTTCCCGTGGGAATCGAACCCACGATCGTCGGGTGTACAGGCAAAAGCCTTAACCACTAGACCATGAAGGCAGTTACCCAAAGGATGCCAACATTCAATGTGCCAAAAATCCTGTATATATAAGAAAATTGGTGAAATTTTAACTCAGTGTGGTTTTTTTCACGCACCAAACGAAAACACAGTGAACAAAGTAAAAGAATTTAATTTGAAAACGTAAAGGTTAATTTATAAATTGGCGTTAATGTAATTAAACAACGTACTCGGTATCTTTAGACTGCTCTCGATTTTGAAGTCAGTTAACTTTTAAGTAAAAACCTACGCAACGTGGTATAAGGATCATCCCACCTTTTAAACAAAATTACACTAGGTACTGGTAGAAGAAGATAGGCTTTAGAAACGTAAAAAATCTAATCCCCGATTTAAATTCTCGACGCACCTGTCATTACCGACAAAAACCGTGTTACACAAATTCCGCCCTGGCGACCCTACAAATCGATCGGCAAACAAATTACAGGGCCGGGCTTACATAACGAATTCGTGTCAAAAATTAATTAAGTCCATCAGACGCAAAGTGGCTTGTATCGACATAGTCTGGAAAGTACTTGTCTTGAACACGCTAAGAGGAAAATTGTACCTTATACATATTTCGTTAAAAAACAATCCTGCTTGAAGAAATGATTTGTTGTTGAATTTTTGATAAAAGAATGCTTAGAATGATTGACATTGGCTGTGGATTCCAATGTTTTCCTTTTGAATAAATGCGGAATACCACAGTTAGCATAATTATGGATAAGAAGCGTGTCAACATACATACATATTATTATCACGTCTTTTTTAAACATCTTATGTAGTTAGCGATACGGTGTAATTTAGCTCGTGTCAGAACGCACCTTTTAATTTAGATACCTACAGCAAGCCAATTTTATACTTATAGCTCAAAATATACGATTCATAATTCGTTGAAGTCTGTGGACACATGACCAAACGCGCGTCGGTACCGGATTTAAATTAAATAAATAAATATATACGGACAAATCACACAGACGTTATGGGATACTAGCTCAACGATACTATATTTTATAACAAATAATATATAGATACACATCCAAGACCCAGGCCAATCAGAAAAAGATCATTTTCCATCATGACCTGGCCGGGGATCGAACCCGGTCACTCCGTGTCGCAGGCTGGCGTGTTGACCGCTGCGCCACGGAGCTAGTCAAAGCTAGTCGATTTCGGATTTTACCTTCGAAGGTGTCGCCACGCGTAGGTATGTTTTCGAAACCTACACGGGAAGTGAGACAGCCTGCCACGATCATAAACTAAACAACGGACAGATAGTCGACTCTGTCCATCATGAAAAAGACGAAGGTAATAGGTAGAAGGTAAATGCAGGATGGCTTATGAAATTAAAAGGTCCTTAGTAATAGTAATAGGTAACTTGAACAAGTTCGCCGAACCGTTAGTACACAAACTAATCTATATCCAACTTATGACTCGAATTAAGTAAGTGCCATTCATTCATTTACTTAATGGAATCATTTTAATGGAGCGTAGTGTTTATTATGTAGATTACTAAAATAATCGACCCACTTCATGTTTACTGATGTATTACAAGCTTTCAGTTAACATGTCATGTTTTATGTATTAATGATTCGTTTTAACTAATGTTTTTTAGGGTCTTTCATTCTTTTTTACTTTGTTGTTAGCAATGCCCTTTCCACGATTCAATGCGTAGGTCTTACTTCTAAAATTACAATAAAATATTCTAGTACTTTACGACTTTCGTATTTTAGTTGAAAATGTCGCCTATATTGACGTACATCATAAAAGTATGAAGTCTCAGAGACGAATTTTTTTTTTAAATCTATGACGTACATAATGCCTGTCCTTTGAATACGCTAAAAATAGTTCGAAAAATGTGATATCGGTTGTTCAAGAGCACAGTTAATTATATTTTGGTGTGGAAGTTTTAAAAAATATTTATAATAAGTTAAAAATATTACTTTAAAAAACAAAGCTGACATCGAAGATAAGCTATTTAATATTCTTTTTTGAACTTGCGCGCTTTAAACAAATAACTAAGTATATAAACGGGACTTAGCACGAACCTTTTTATGAACTTAAACGGAAACAAATAATAAAAAGGTTCGTTCTAAATCCCGTTTGTATACTTAGTTAAGCTATTCAATGTCTTACTTTATTAAAGATTGTCCTAGTATCGAAGGTCCTACCTAGTTAATGAAAACTTATTTTAATTGAAAGTTCTTGTAACTTGTTTTGATTTGACTAATAATTATTATCTATCACACATACAGAGAACCTTTTCTCCTAATTGGCAAAAGTACGGGAAGTTTATGTAAAACGCCAGTCTCACAAAGCGTTCAAACAGATACAAGTGTCTTTTCTACTTGTAAGTAGGTGTTTAAAAAGCGGGCTTACACTGATCGTGTTAGGTCAACTTGTACTCGGGCTGCAAAGAAAGGTCTCGCATCCGCTTGTCTACCTGCTGTTTAAGGCTAAATGCTATCGCCATAACTCCAACTCGAGTAGGTTGAAATTTGAGATTTATGTCATACTGATTATGGTGGAATTTCCAAATTATACATGCGATGCCCCACAATCGTTTAAAATTCATGAAATTTATGATTATTTCCTTAATCTCATCGGTGTGCTTCAGCTTCCCATTAAAGTACCGCGCTGCCGAGCGGGAATTAAGATATCTCCATTTGTTCCATCTGAATTCAAAGGCCGGCCTAAATTCAGGTGGAACAAATGGAGATATCTCCATTCCTGACTAACGCACTGGTCTGTCCCTTTCACCAGAGTCTGAATTCCGGCTGTGTAAGGCCGGACGATTTAAGAAACGAAAGGGACAAAATTTACGTTTAGGCTAGGCTTATCGTTGGCTTAGGTGCGAAACCTTAATGTTGAACGGGTGTGAAACAAAGAAGGCAGCAACTTTTTTGTTCCTACAAAGATAAACTTTTGTTGGACGGCTACGTGTTTTGTTCTAGTAAAGTATTGCCATTGCTGTTGTTTTTCAGATAGAAAGCGTTTTCGGTCAAGCACCTGCTAAACGGTTTGAAGTGATTCGATAAATATTGATGTGAAATTTGTATGGTTTTCTGCAAAATCACTGACCTTCTTTATTCATGTTCTTAGATTTTGGTTACTTCGATAATTTATTTATTTATGTTTTAAAGATTTGTTAAAAAATACAACATCTAAAAGTAATTTGGCTGTTGTTGGCCAAGAAATTTGCTTTTCATCCAATCGGAATGTGACATGAAAATGGTTGTATAACCAGTAGCGATAATGTATTGTGTCCATCAACACATATTTCGGTACTGAACTTTTTTTCATGGCTGTCCAAAAAAGAGTGTAATGTTTTTAGATTTCATCTTACAAGAAACTCACATACATAAGTTTCTATATTCCACAATAACTCCTGAACAGATTTAGATGTGATGAATTATTAGAATATGTTTATATCACCCCGAGTAACACTAGCTATATTTTTTTGCAAAATCCATCGCTTTTTTTAAATAAGTTTGTCACTACATACATAGTACTTATAAAACAAAGTCGCTTCCTGATGTCTTTTCCTATGTATGCTTAGATCTTAAAAACTACGCAACGGATTTTTTTATAGATAGAGTGATGAAGAGTAATATACGTATAATTTATCGCACCCGTCGCTAGTATAAAATAAATCACAGTTTTTATCATTATTTTATAGAGACGTTTTATAATAAAAAGTGTATAGAGACTTTTTATTATAAAACGTCTCTATAAAATAATGATAAAAAGAACTAAATAAGTATAGTTACGTAAATAATGTCCGATTATTTGATACTAAAACCTGACTTCAGCCAACTGTATTGTTGTCAACAACTGACAAACTTTCATAAAAAGAAAACCCACTTCAAGTAAAATTAATATTTCACGCAGACACTGCGTTTGACTATAAAGCGTAGTAGTGCACAATTGTGGACCGTGTTTTGCGGCCACGACTTGCTGTGACGTTTAGATACCCGCCCATTCCTAATAAACTTTTTGTGGCCGTGGTCGGCCCGTTGACGGAGAAAAGCAGATTATTGCGTTTAGTTGTTGCCACTTTCTTGTAAGAATTTGTGGGTTAAGAGGCTTAGGCTGAGCCATCTGGCGCCACCTATCATTTTATTTCTGTTTATCCTAAATCAGTTCAATTTAAATGAATCTAAAACAGTACTTCATTATCAGGTCTTTTTAGTCTTCACTGCAGGAGCATGACCCTCTCTGTACTACCAGAGCCATTACTTGGCCAGAGCAGACAGAGGATTTAGCCTACACTCTCCTCGCTGGTCAGACGGGTTGGAGAGGTCTCCATGATGTTTATGAGCTTTGTTTAGCTTGTATTTCGTAAGTCGCCTCTTACGACATCCATGGGAAGACTAGGAGTGGTCCTATTTTACTCTGCCGGAAACCACACGGCTTAGAGTACTTACTTCTATTGTTTTATTTTATTTAATTATTTGTTTTTTATTGATATATCTGTATTATCGATTTATTAAATTCAAACAATTTTCTTAATTTTGAAAATGAAAAGTAATGTCAACAATACTACAAGTAATTTACTAGCGATGCACAGTTTTTCTTCTTTTCATCTTTTAAATGGGACGGCATGATGGGATTAAGAAGTAAAAGAAATAAAATAATGGGTCATGTAGCCTCTTAAGGAATTCGGTCAATAATTTAACATTTACAAACCGATTGCGACGTTAATGTTGTGCCTACATGCAACAAAAACATGTGACTCACACATTTCATTAAAAAAAAATCTTGGGCCACAATTTAGAACTTTTTATGTACATACGTCTTCCCGTGTCATTGAACGTCTGTCCCTTATATATTCTCTTTATTTGTAATATTAGATTCATATACATATTGTTTAAAAAGGAAATTATAAAACCCTCATCGTTATGTATACTTAATATGTTCTGCACATTGGGAGGTCGCACTAGTAAATGAGTAACCGATGGCCGATGGCCTAGTGGGCGTAAGTATAATAAAGCGCTTATGCGCTAAGTGTAAGCCCGGGTGCGTCCCCAGTTGGACGGGTGACCGTAAGTAACATAAAAATTATCGTTAATAAACAAAGCTCATTTATTCTCGGATTAACTGTGGTCCAAAAATTGGGAAACGTTTTTTTAAACCATATTTAAATACAATATTTCATAGCACGACGACAAAAAGCAATAATACAATAAAGCGCTAATACTACGGGTATAAGACAATGCTGGGGTCGCGATTGTAATGCTGAGCCGCTAGATATCATAAGATTAATTAAGACAAAGAATCCGTAATACAAGTTCACATTGGGAAAGCGGGAGAGTCAAGCTAGGTTTCTTTTCTATGTTTCTTGCCATTCACTAATTTGAGTTATGTAAGTACGAGTTGATACTCGTATCTGCCAAGCAAGACGTTGCAGTAGCCCGAAAAAAGCTGGATGGTGACAAAAGCTCTTAAATTAGTCAGCCCTTGTTTTTACAAGCTTTTATTTAGTTTCTCCTGTCTCGATGTTTATCAATGATCAAATCTTGCAAATTAAATTTGATCCACTTTCCGGCTACCGATTGAGCTGAAATTTTGCATGCATGTGTAAATCGGATGACAATATAATATCATTAAATCGTTGCGCTGGTCTGATGATGGATGGTGGTCATAGGAACTCAACGAAACAAGGTACATCAATCGTGTTTGGGCTCATTTGATTTGTCTTGGAAAGCACTTTACAGTGTGGATTCGTTTATAGGCATGTTACAAAAACGATTTATTTTGTTGGAAATCTTTTTTCACTTCACATGGAATACCCATGTTTGCCTTTTTAAAATATCAAATTATCACTTCTTCTTTGATTGATTTAGCCGACATACAAGTCAGACTAGCTATGTAACTATAAACATCATTTTGTTCTGTTGATCAACTTGTCACTCCACTCGGCAATCCATCTCTACCAGTTGAAACTAGGCAATAATGTCTGACAATCATTAAATTTTAACGAAGCGTCCGTCAAATTAGATATCCGATAGCTCTGAAAAGCAGACGGAATTAAGCGAATTGCAAATTTGGCTATCTTTTCGCTTATAATTTAAAGACGATGTTATAATACATATATTTAATAACCTACATTCGAGCATTAAAATTCTAATTTTTTGCACAAATATGAATATGAACAGCTGAACTTTATCGTTTAATTTTGTCCGGTTTTTGCAACTTGAGTGTTTTCTTGGAAACCACGTATGATACGAAGCCAACAATTAAATAACGAGTAAGAAGACTTGCCTCATTTATTTATACTAGAAAAAGGAGGAAATCATACCATAAAAAAAATGGGCTCACAGCCAATTTACCAAAGTCATTGTGTTGCGTTTTATAAGTTCGTATGTAAATTCAATTATTTTATATGTAGTGATGTAGGTCGCCCTGGTAGACCTCGGCTAAATAAAATCCTTGAAAGAAATTTAATATTTACTACTCGTATAATATTTATAATTTATAATATTATATATTATAATAATATTTTTTAAGCATCTGCGAATGCCAATATTCAGTATTTATTTAATTACGGCGCTGTTTTGATTACTTCCCGCTGTCATTATTACTATTTTACTTCTTTTAACTGCCATGAATTATATGGCAAAAAATTCTTGAATTGCTTAAAAAATGTCTTTTGCCAATGCAACATTCACATTTGCACAATTGGCGCAAATGTCAAAACGCGAATATTCGTGAGTACAAATGCGGATATTCGATACATCATTAATTATCATTATTGAAACTGCGGCGAAGCTAAAAGACACATCACATATATTTTTATCATAACAATATAACAAGACATTATTTTCTAAACAAAGGAAGGATTTACACATCACGCGCAAAGCGGACCTCATGATATGATTACGCCTCCTCTTCATTTATCATACTGTGATTTATGAATCAGCTGGGCGTTACGCTCTATTGTCTCTGGGAGGAAAAAGTGGTCGGACATAGTCAAAGGCCGGACCTTCTGGAGGAAAAAATAGTCTGTCTTACAGTATTGTGTTTCTACTTCACAAAGGTCGCAGTCGCCCAAATGTTTTTATTGAAGGGGTTTTGTTATTTCTTTTTTGTTAAGATATTGAGATTTCTACAGTATTTTTTACTTGCACACTCTGATTAAAACATAGTATATGGTAAGCTTAACCCACATTAAAAATAATAGAGTTTTGTAATTCACTCTCTGGATTTATTAATATTTAAACTGAGCTTAAAAAAATTGAGGAATAATTACTTGTCCTTAAAAAACGTTAACGCTCTAGTAGTTTTGTCAGAAGCACCGACTAATTTAAGTCTATGATATATTGTCAATTCGGATAATAATATTATGATAATATATAGACATTTTCGGTCTGAATTGTATGTCTTATTAGACGATTGATAAGTTTTATTAGAAATCTTGTAAGTTAATCAAAAATATACAAATATCATTAATGCAATGTAGTGTCGACATATTCCGAACACTGTCGCAAAAGCAGAAAATATTTTTTGCAGCATTCATATTTGATAAACTAATAACGACTAATAGCCCTGACCTTTAATCTTAGGCCCACAAATATAATATCACATGTCACATTTAATCCCCAATAATTTAATTCCAGCCTCGACAGCCATCGAATATTCGCGAATAGTTGTAAGTTAATAATACGCTCCGTGACTAGGGTGCTATAACGGAACGGCACAAAATAGAACAACTTACAGAAGGAGTTATATATAAAAAATTGCTACAGATAGTATCAAAATAATGGTTTTAACCTTTCCAACCCGTCTGGCCAGCGAGGAGAGTGTAGGCCAAATCCTCTGTCTGCTCTGGCCAAGTATGGTTCCGGTAGTAGAGAGGGTCATGATCCTGCAGTGGAGACTAAAAAGACCTGATGATGAATGGCTTTAAAGTAAACAAAACAACGGGTTGCACTCCAGGAGTGCCGGCAGAAGTAAAAACTCCACGCGGTAGGGGAATATTGCTTCCTCTCCTATGTCGCGCCGGCGGTCTCAGGTCACGTGTCCGGCTTACGAATTTTCGATCAGGTCACGTGTCAAGACTCGTCACCTGATCGAAAATCAGGTGACACGTCAGAACTCAAGAGTCCTGACCCTACTTTAATGTTTTTTACCCATCTCAAAAACTGCTCAACAAGGCAAAAAAGTTTTCACTTAAAAAAATTGGTTGTAATTAAAGTTGGTTTACGGAATATAATTTTACGTGATAACGGTGGAAGAAAGATAGATGCGTCACAAGCGGAACGCTTAGGCCTATAGTGCCACTCTATTGCTTGTTCCGCGTTCTCGCTTGCACACGGGACTTGCCGCTTTTTCGTATGTGCAGCCGGCGTTTATCGATTTATGAAGTGAAAATATTAGCACGTACTTATACCTTGACTAGTAACTGTTTTCTATAGGTGCAAAGTGTTGTTATGTTAATAATGGAATGGAATTTGTTCTATCGCACGTCTACTTGTACGTATAGTAAGATGTTTGATATAAATAAGGTTTTACAAATAGTCCAGGATCTATTGCGGACTGTGTTGTGTCGCTATAACAATATAAAATAGCAAGCTATTATATCAATGCGAATCTTGTTAATTATACACAATTAAATGGTGTGTGTGAACTGTTGCTCGATATATTACTTGTTCTTGTTACATATACATTATCTACTCAATAAATACCATTTTTTATTTATTTATTTTAAAACTTTATTACAACAATGTAATTGGCGGACTTAAAGCCAAAGGCTTTATCTACCAGTCAACCAACAGGTGATGCCGAGAATAAATTATAGTAGAAGTAAGTGAAAAAATATTATATTCATTAAAAGCCATACAACAAAAAATAATCCATCCTATGGTACTTTAATGGAGATCCATGTCATGTGCACGAAATTTCGTTTCAAATCTTCGCAAAGTAAAAATAGTGATGCAAATTGCTCTTCTGTACTTTCCCTATTTGTGGTTGTAGGGTACGTGGCTGCGGTGACAAACAGTTGCGGAGGTAGCCGGATATTCCAAATTTCCCGCTCCGTCCTGCCACCTCCCGGATTTGTGTCACCGTAGCATAGAGATGAATGACACGACCTGTTGGTCTTTGAAATGCCGCGCGTGTAGTGTGTTTGATGTGGTTAATAATGCGTTTTTAGGTAAATATGAACGTAGCTCTCCACCAAACCAAAGAAAAAATCGTAACCAAAGTAAAACCGTTTTTATAGTTAAATTTAAATATATTTTGCGTTCTTTACAAACATTCTCATATACCATGATATGGATTCCTGAACAGCTTCCGTGGCCCAGTGGTTAAGGCGTTTGCCTGTTGACCCGGGGGTCGTGGGTTCGATTCCCACCGGAAGCATACTTTGTTTAGTTGTTTCCAGCTTTTTTTTTTTTTTTTATGTATATCCGACGGCAAACGAGCAGACGAGCCACCTGATGGAAAGTGATCACCGTCGCCCATGGACATCTGCAACACCAGAGGAGCTGCTGATGCGTTGCCGACTCTTAAGATACCTGTAAACACGCCTTTTGAAGGACCTCAAGTCATAGCACACAGGGAAAACCTCGGGAGGGAGTCCATTCCACAATCTAGGACATTGCTTGGTTAGGACATTGCAGGCTTGAATCACCTGATTGCTTGATAATAAAGAGGATTCCGTAGTTCAGAAGGCACGTTAAGCCGGTGGTCCCGGCTGCCATCTGGTAATCGTTAAAGGAACCACGTCAGAGGCCGCGAGGCGGTTCCGAAGAACTCTGACACTAGGGTGTGCATGGTCGAGTGACACCTACTCGAAATGATGATGATGATATGGATTTTCAAACGCACACATCTTTTATAATGCATGGAGATCCAATTACATTACACATTGCATACTTAATCTAACAATAAAGCCACTTGTAACACGATGATATTAAGCCATGTCTTAAAAATTTATTAATAGTATATTCCAGGGGTTGGAATACCGGTAAAAATCCATTACCGGTACCTCTATGAAACGACAGTACCGGTAATTGGTTTGGTACCGGTACATTTGGTAACGGTAAAAATAGAGATTGCAATCCGGATACTTCGAAATCCGAAAAACACTGAAAAATCCGGATTTTCAAACTTTTTATAAATTCGGATTTCAGTATCAAAATCCGGTTTTTTCGAATTTTTGTTTTAAGTACAGCTTATCATCTTAATTGATAGTTTTTGATTAAGCACAATCTTTTTTATCATCATCATTTCGAGTAGGTGTCACGGTCAATCGACCATGCACACCCTGGTGTCAGAGTTCTTCGGAACCGCCTCTCGGCCTCTGACGTGGTTCCTTTAACGACTACCAGATGGCAGCCGGGACCACCGGTTTAACATGCCTTCCGAGCACGGAATCATCTTTATTATCAGACAATCAGGTGATTCAAGCCTGCAATGTCCTAACCAAACTGGAAGCAACTAAACAAAGTATGCTTTCGGTGGGAATCGAACCCACGACCCCCGGGTCAACAGGCAAACCACTTAACCTTAACCACCTTAACCACTGGACCACGGAGGCTGTTGAATCTTTTTTATTGTTTTTATTGACGATTTTCAACCAGCACACAAATTCGCAAAAAAATTTATGCTTTGACTTAAGGGACTTTTGATTGAAAACACTAGACTACGTGGATAGTTAAACGATGATTATCAAAACATTATAAAGAAAGTCCGGGCGTTGGTGAAGACATTTAAAAATTCACTGGCTATGAATGACATGCGAAATATGTGCTAGCAGAATTCGGCAAAGAGTTAGGTCTTGTTTTGGACTGTAAAACGCGATGGTATAGTCTAGCTACAATGGTGGAACGTATCTCAAAGCTGAATTCAAGTGTACAAAAAGCATTAATCGATATTAATCTAACAGGCCGCGGTATCGTCACCAAACCCCTTAGACTCTAGTTCGGAAACCGTGTGCAAATCTGACCTTAACCTACTCGTACTTAGCTTTAAGGAACAACTTGATCATCCAACATTCTATTGTCGAAACTAGAAGTGCCCTACTCTACAGCAGCAGCCGTCGAGCCTTCAGGCAACAGGGCTGATTTACCTGCATTAATACATGTGGAAATGGCACTTTTTGAAAAGAGTTGTAGAGAAATTTAAAAATAGGTTAAAGACGTTGCTAGATAGCTGTTCCGCCGATTAGTCTGGAATCAGAAAGAGCCATTTCCACGGTTGGAATATTCTGCAATAAATTAAGACCACGGTATAAATGACGAAACACTCAACGCTTTTACATATGTTTCGAAAATACCGCTTCATGAAAAAATTTAAATCTTAATTTTTATTTACGGTTAGGTAGATTGCTATTTATTATAATTTTTCATTGTGTATATACGTAGTGTATCAATATTTAAAATACAAGGTTTTTCGTTTAAAAATATTAATACTATTTTTTTTTTTTAATTTAATTTTATTTATTTATTTCAGGCAACAAAATAAAGGTTTACATAAAATAAACAATTATGGCCCATATAATTATATACCTTAACCTAAAAATATATAAAAATATAAAAAACTTAAATCTATTGCACACGTTGAGTCTGCGGGGTGCTGCGCGTCATCGGGGTGTCAGGTATCCGGCCGCGAAAACGGCGAAATATAACAACTTTTGGCCAGAAGTTCGTCTCCATGAAGGTCGCCATCTTCTCCGTCGGGACTCGCACCACAAACGACGCGAAGTTCACATTATGGTGCGACTCCAGCTTGACAGCCCTCAGCGTGATGTTGGTTTTCACGCGGACGTACTCCACTACTTCCTCTGCTTTAGTGGAGTGGAAGAGCCGGGATACATACAACTGCGTCGTCGGAATGGCAGGACGCAGCAGATGATTCGAACCTGTCAGTGCAGTTCCACACTGATTACGGGAAGGGGGCCTCTTCCTTCTTCGCTCCACTTTTATGAAGCCCTCTTCATCCACTGCTCTCTTGTCAAGATCCGAAGAAGATGTCCCGTAAACCACGTTAAGCTGGTTCCTATCTCCTTCGTCTGGTTTCTGCGGCTTCCTCCTCTTTCGTTTTCCCCGGCGTGGTAACACTGGGGCCGTATTAGCGGTAGCAGCAGTAGCGGTGGCGGCAGTGTTGTCGACGGCAACAGCAGCCGTCACATCGGCACGTGTCGGGGTCGACATGCTCATCATCTCTACAGCGACAGTAGAGCGGGGAGCGGGGCGCGGTGGGTCGTGCGTCACAGCGGCGGCCGGCGAGGCTTCGAATTTCGCCGACTCGAAACTGGCGAGCGACACATTTTGCGCACCTCGACGCACGTTTATGTTAGAGGCCACCGGTGACCTACTTGCAGAATCATTACTTTTTAAAGATAATAATTCTGCACGCAACTCAGAGATGGTTGTTTCTGAAGCCTCTACCCTAAACTTCATTTCGGCCAGACTGGACTTAAGGACTGTAATGTCCTTGAGCAGCCTAGTCACATCGATGTGGTCGAATGACACAGGAGGAAGTCTCCGTAGTCGCCTAGCACAGAACGCAGGAACGTCGTCCGGGTCAGTCACCTTCAGGAGCGAGATGATGTCCTGTAAACTCCTCTCGCCTTTCTTGTCCCTCCGCCGGGTCGGCATCTGCGCGGTCTTCCCGAGCAACTCGTAGAGCAGCACCTTGCTGCTGCAAATCTCCTCTTCAGTGAAGCTCGACTTGCAGATCTGCATGATGCTGATCTCGTCCATGCTGTCCTTCACATAATCGATGAAAGCCAACAACTCGTCGGCTATGAGTGGTTTAGTACTCATAGCGGTGGTATCGTGCAGCGGCGTAAAGCCGCGCAAATCGCGAATAATTAATTCCGAGTCTGTGCAATACTGCGACACGCGTGCGTTACCAAAGCCGCATCGCACTGCACTCTTTTTTTCTCTTTTTTGGTTTTGTTTTTTCCATTCGGGGAACCCTAAAAAGTAACTAGTGTCAATTCAATGCTGAAGGTCTTGGCGGAAGTTTTAATATACTATAAACTTAAAATTTTTATTGTACTTTACATGTTGCGAATATCGCATTATGAATTTGACTTACAAAACGTGATTTTTGTTTAAATTTTATAATGTGAATTCAATTAACAATGTAAAACGTGAATTTTACAATCTGACTTTACAGGTCCTATTTGAAACTGTTATATTTTAAGTACATAGTAGTTCAGCGGTTATTTTAAGACCTCTAATTCGACTGATTTTTCATGTGGTAACTAAATATTTTACTTTGTTTTGTGTTCTTTTCAACTTTATCGTAAATGTTAGTGAATTGTGAATTTTAAATAAGCTAAACTAGAAACGATACAAAACAAAAATAAAGCTTCGAAAAATTCGGATTTTCCGGATTTTTGAGCAACGAAATTCTTAAAATCCGGATTTGAAAAATATCCGGATTTTTCAATCCCTAGGTAAAAATCAAGTAACGGTACCTCTATAATACAACGGTACCGGTAATTGGATTGGTACCGGTACCTCAATAAAACGACGGTACCGGTAATTGAAAGAAGTACCTGTACCAAATACCGGTAAACAGTACCGGTACTTAGTACCGGTACTCGTATTGGGAATTATCATTTCGTTAATGTGTGTCGTTGCCGTGTTGTGCATGTGCGGCGTGAGGCGGGGGGCCCACAATAGGGCGGCACTTTTACAGTCGAGCGAGTCCCATGCGGTAGACGGCAACAATGCGTAGGTACCGGTAAAATTAACGCAATTTTAATACCGTTAAAATTTGACAGAATAGAGGTACCGGTACTTATAATGTGAATTTGGTACCGGTAACAAGTAGCGGTAAAATTACCGTTAACTGTTAACAATATTATTACCGTTAAATACTAGATTACCGGTACCTCATATTACCGTTAAAATTTTAAACAGAATAGTAATACCGGTACTTACCGGTACTTATAATGGGAATTTGGTACCGGTAACAAGCCCTGGTATATTCATTTCTGCCTTTAATCCACTCCGCAGCTCACTTTATGTGGGGTCGGGAAAGCGGCTAGTCGTAAAATAAGTTTTGGCTTATGACTAACGTCAACCCTTCTTGGGAATGCTTTCATTGCACTGGATGTTTGGCCGCTAGAAAATTTTCTAACTAGTAGACATCTTTTTTTTTTGGGACTCTTGTGTTTAAATAAATTAATGCTTGTCACTTTTTGTAAGAGTGTTGTATAAAGTTTCGTGTGTTCGATTCAGAATATATAGTAATTATATACCTACGTACGTGAGACTTTTATTTTATACGTGTATATCTATTACAATCACATAACATTTTTTGCGGACTCCACACACATAGTTGAATCCTTTGTTGTAAAGTGCACTTCGATCCACAAACCGTAAATTTATAAAAAGCTCGTGGCCCATCGGAAAATCTGTTGCAAAAAGTATGATTCAATTTACTATCATTGGATCAGCGTCTAAGCAAATTATTTATTTATAACACTTGATGGATATTGGTAGGATTTTTTTTATAAAACCGTGTTGGCGCTTGTAACATGTTTATGTGAAAATAACAAAAGGACTAAATGGATTAAACTTATTTAGGAAAGAAACTGAAATTATTGTTTTCTTATTTTTTCTTTTTTATAATGTTCTGTGCTGTAGTTAGGGTGTGAAAGCTCATCGAACAAACTCGCTTTCACATTTATAATTTTAGTTGGAATATTTTTTTGCGCATATTGCCAGTATTTCCTGTTTTGTAGGATAAAAAACTGAATTGAAACGCATAAAGAAAGTCTTAATTTTGTTGTCACTGTGACGGATTTATTAATTAATCATATGCTCTATCTGGCTATATATATACTATCTATACTAATATTATAAAGCTGAAGAGTTTGTTTGTTTGTTTGAACGCGCTAATCTCCGGAACTACAAGTTCAAATTGGAAAAAATATTTTTGTGTTGGATAGTCCATTTATTGAGGAACACTTTAGGCTATAAAACATCACGCTGCGACCAATAGGAGCGAAGCATCAATAAAAAATGTTCTGAACACTGGGGAAAATTATTCATTTATCATAATAACAGAAATTGCCGCGACTTCGTCCGCGGGCAACAACTAGTATTTAAATAAATCCTTGGTAAAGTCTGGCAGTTCATACAAAAATGAATATATTCTGTGTGCATCCAATACGTTTCAATTCAGACTCTATCCCAAGCTTACCTACGTCAGCTAGTACATTCAACACTTTTACGTGGCTCTCCGAAATGTACAAAATTTTTCAAAGCCACCATATATCAAATATCAACATGTCCGTAGCTCCATTATATATTCTTCTTGCAGCTGTATGTCGCACTGGCATACAATATGCATATGTTCAGTATATTGTGATTTACGTGTGGGTCGAGATGGATGGGGCGTCGCGCGCATATATTCTTACGTTTTACAAACGGGGCCCCCGTGTACTGTTGAGATTAATTGGACACCTGTCCAGTATGATCCGGTTAAACAAAGGTTTTGATATGAGGGATAATGTAGGCGCGAGCGAATAATTTTAAATATAATTTGCAATGTCAGTTTTTTATTAGCGCTGTCCTGCCGTCCAAAGCCTTGGTCAGATATGCAGGGTGAAAATGTTCGCGTATTTTAAAAAGCTGATGCGACCCGCCCCTGCTTCGCACGGGTGCGATAAATTATACATATTAAAACTTTCTCTAGAATCACACTATCAATTTGAAAAAAAAAACAGCATCAATATCCTTTGCGTATAGTTTTAAAGATCTAAGCATACATATTGACAGACAGACGATGGGAAGCGACTTTGTTTTATACTTTGTAGTGATTATTGAGGATTTACGTTCATTTTAGGCACTGTCGACTTGTTTCGACTAAGATAGTTGCCTTCGTGTGGGGCACGAAGGATTACTTGTCGATATCTACCTACCAACCATTAAAAGTAATAGTATAGACGAATAAAACGTAATAAAGATCCTGATTCTATAATTAATTAATAGTATTGCAATTAATTGCTTTGATAATCGCAAGGACCTCGATATCTGTCTACTTATTATCATTAACCTAGTGGTAACCCTATCGAAAAGAGAAACATAAAAGAAAACAATATATACTTCAGACTGAATAAAAGAGTCAAAGTAAAATATGCTAAAATTTATACTAAAATTTTCAAAGAACTCGAACTAATTCGTGTAACCACCTTTATCGAACGACAAGAACTAACTTCGTAAGTTAATTAAAACTGATTAAGTATATTTCAAGACAAAGACAATTCGGCCTTAAAACCCTAAAGTTTGTGAAAGGAAAAATGTCAGCTGTTTATAATCAGATGAAATGAAAACGTATGCTGGGGCCGGCGCTTATTTGTTTTGAGTCCTCTTAAAGCTGACAAGAAATTGTAAGTTTTCTTTCATCTTATTAGGACTTTGCGTTTATTGAAATAAATAGACTTCACAGTGCTGTAGAGAAAACAAGATTTTTGTTTAGGACGTAAATATAGTAGGAGGATAAAATTAAATGAATAAGGGTTTTCGGAATCTATTTTGCCCAAGGTGGCGGCACTGTCACGAGAGGTATTTTGACAGCAGCTGTCAAAATCAACCAATCATGTTTAATCATCACTTTTATGATTGATGGACTTTGACAGTTGCTGTCAAAAATATCTCCTGGCGTACTACCGTAAACCCTTAACAAAAATTGCATGCTGTGATGCTGCCGGAGAAACCCCACCAAACCCGGTTATTTCGGGTGCACACAAAAAGATCTAGAGTCACCGGTGGCCACATACTGGGCTTACTATAACTAGTACAAAGACATTACGACTCGAAAAGAAGAAGAAGAAATATGGGTACATGCTCTTGTGTTATGGGAGAACACATTATTCTATCCATGGGCATTAGGTATTTATTGATCAACAATTTGATCAATAACATCATAGAAGAAAAAATAGAAGGAAAAAGGGGACCGGAAAGGCGGAGACACACTTTCATAAAACAAATAGTAGAAAAAATAAAGGTTACTTCTTATAGAGAGGAAAACAGAGGAATGAAAAAAGCTCTACCGACAAGAGCCCAGCTCTTAAACTCGATGATTGATCAACATCCTTGGTTTGGTCGAATATCAAATTGACACTTGATTTAAAGTTTCAGCACCATACAGCTAATCAAGGTATGTTTAATACAAACTCAAAGTCGAATATGGAATTAGAGATCGTTTCTGAAATATATAGGTAAAAATATTATACGAGAAAATAACATTAGCTGCTATTTTTCTTTTTCCAACCTATGAGAATGAAGTTGACGAAATTAGATAACTAGGCCGGGCGTAACTTGACAGAGGCTTTGTTTAAAAACAGAATGACGGAAACAGTATATTTGGAATGGTCTATTTGTGTTTTTTGTGATATTTTCTCTGATATTGTTTTGATATTTTTTTCCGATACTCTTACATAATCTTGTGTGGTATTTTTATTTTACTATTATTCTACAACGATATTTAATTCCCACTTTTATTGAAGTTATCCTAAATTAACCTATTTGTCCCATTGGTGGCCAAAGTGGTCTCTCATCTTTTTCCACCTGTCCCGGTCTGATAACGACCAGTCTTCTGAAAATAGTCTCACCCACCACTGCTTTCTCGACCTACTTCTGGGGCGATGTCGACTGCCACTTTGGGAGCTACATATTCTATACTATATACATATTCCGTTTCAACATCGAAGTTTCTTATCAAAAGGACATTGGTGTCATCGGGGCTGGCATTGCAAAGGTCCAAATAAGTGTGACTATACATACATACATAGTATTACGTCTTTATCCCTTGGGGATAGAGACAGAGCCCAAGTCTTCAAGAACTAAACATGAACATGGTCCACGACACATGCTGAGCGAAAGCCGTTTTGGTGCATATATATGTAATTGTGTTACCGTCACTATAAATATTGAGTTTTTCTTTCATTCTTTTAACTAAAAGCCACGTTGAGCATGTTGGTGGGTGATAGGTGTAAAACGGAATCAAATTAGTGATCATCATCATCATCATCAGGTCTTTGTAGTCTCCATTGCAGGAGCATGACCCTCTCTGTACTACCGGATATACCATACTTGGCCAGAGCAGACAGAGGATTTGGCCTGCACTCTCTTCACTGGCTAGACGGGTTGGAGAGTTCTCATTGATGTTTATGGGCTTTATTTAGCTTGTATTTCCTAAGTCGCCTCTTACGACCTCCATGGGAAGATTATGAGTGGTCCTAGTCTACTCTTTTTTTTTTTTTTTTTTTTTTACAAAATTTTAATTAGGCATTTGTCTCCCATCTCACCTGATGGTAAGTGACGATGAAGACGAGGATGTTACATGCCTATCCAAGAGATACCCATTTATTCGGAAACCACACGGCTAAATAAATTAGTGTTACTATAGTTTATTTGAAGTCTACTAATATAAGTTGTCATAGGTCAAACGTAACTCGTGCTTGAAGAAATTCAATTTGACATTCTCTCAACCAGTTTGAATACTTTCTAAAGTGGAATTAACGATTTTTCGTCCCTCTTTTGTTTCTTTCGGTATAATTCAAAGTAAACATTTCACTGAGCTAACATGATGGTGGAACATCAAAGATGCTAGGCAATTTTGTAATATTTTTCTGTAATAAAATCTATTACAAGATGCTTTTACCCTATCCTTCACTTGGCTTACTTTTTATTACAGAAAAAAAATACATTTTCCAATACTAATTCAGTGTTATGTAACTATCAAACAAGTACAGTCCCGGGACATTCAAAAGTAGAATAAATGGGTATCTCTTGGATAGGCATGTAACTTCCTAGTCTTCATCGTCACTTACCATCAGGTGAGATGGGAGACAAATGCCTAATTCAATATTTAGTAAAAAAAAAAAAAGAGTTACTAAATATAAAAATAGAGCCCCTATTTTTTATTTCGGTGTTTACTTTGTTCGGTTATTATGACTTTTTTGTTTGATAGTTATTTTGAATTGAAATTTCAAATGAATTAATTTCCAGCACATACTTTATACTTTTTTAATATTTTTCCTTTAATCCCCGTTCATGTGGGAAAGCAAGTATCTTAGTTCAAGTCCAAGTATCTGGACCATTCCATCGAACCACCTTTTCTTTGACCTTCCATTATTTACTTTCATGCTGGTCTGGGAGAAAAGAAAAAACGTAGTATGTACCAGCTGTTTCTCTTTTCCGTGCACATCGTAAAAAACGATCGAGGGAATGGGCAAAAATCTGAATCATGTTAGTAGGCGATGCGGCTAGCAACCCGTCAATATTGTCCACCAGTGTTTCCGTTGTCCACCTTACGCCCACCAACATGCGAAACGCGGCTTTTAGGTCTTACAGACCTGAGCTCTGTCTATCCCGCAAGGGAAAAACTGATATATGGAACGTCCATTATTTTCTATATTTTCTAGAAGATAATACGTCTCTTTTTTATTATTGCAATCATAGTTAAAACTTCAAGATGGATCTAAATAAAATCTTGTTAGAGTTACAAATGTAAGCAATTCCAGTCTTATTGGGATGACTTCAATTTGGCTATGCTATGCTTGAGTCAACTTACAAGTTTTGCTAATTATGTTTCGTATCTTCAAACCCCTCCAGACAGAAAACTGTACGTCTGCCTGATTATGATAGAGTGGCAGGAATAAATAAACTTATTTTCTTTTGTGCGAATTGTTTCATAACAGGATAATCCCATTTCTATGGTTCATAACCTAATTGTGTTTTGATATTTTTTTTTGTTTCGCCGATGGCATAATCATCATCATCATCAGGTCTTTTTAGTCTCCACTACAGGAGCACGACCCTCTCGGTACTACTAGAGCCATATTTGGCCAGAGCAGCCAGAGGACATAATATATGGCATAATAAGGGACAATATATAAATCAATACTCTGAATAAACGCTTGTCTAATACTGAAAAATTGTCCAGAAGTTGCAATGTCGAAATCCAGGCGGTACCGGAGAGTCGTAGTGAGAACTTAGTAGCCATTTTTAAAAACTTATGTACTGAGATCAAAGCTCCGATTGAGAATATGCATATTCAGGCCTGCAGACGTGTTGCTAAGATGGATAGCACATCAAAACGACCACGTAATATACTGGTGACATTATGTAATCCTCGCTTACGAGATACCATCTTGTCTTACTCGGCGCGCTATAACAAGGCCAACCCAGATGTTCCTCTCAACTCTTCACATCTTGGTCTCCATGGAGAAACCACTAGGATTTATGTGGCTGAACATCTCTCACCGGAGTGTAAGATATTACACAAGAAGACTAGACAAGCAGCTGCTGTTAAACAATTTAAATATGTATGGATTAAATATGGTCGTATATATGTCCGCAAAGATGACCAGTCTGTGGCTATATTAATAAAAAACGAGGACTGTTTATCTAAATTGTAATTTTCTGTAGTGTACTATTAGCAATATTAAGATTATTTTTTGGCTATTTCTTGTTTCCAAATATGATTGTATATTATCAGAACGTAAACAGAATTCGTACCAAAGTAAATGAACTATACTTGAATATCTTAAATTGCAGTTACGATCTTATATGTTTAACTGAAACAAACTTGAACAGTAGTATTTTGGATGCGGAACTTTCCGACTCCCGTTACAATATCATACGTCGAGATCGGTGTCTTACAACCTCGCATAAGAAAGAAGGCGGGGGAATTGCCATAGCGATAAAAAAAAATATTAAATTTGTTCATCAAACAGCCTGGGAAAGTAATGTTGAGGATTTGTGGTTGAGTATTCGGGATGAATATAACAAAAAAGTTATAAACTTTTGTTTATGTTATTTACCACCTGACATTCCAATAGCTAAAAGACAGGAGTTTTACGACAGGTTATATAATATTGTCTTGAACGCTGAAGATAATCATGATTTTATTTGTATCGGTGATTTCAACATGCCTGAGATTGCGTGGTCTAAGTCTGATTCATCGAATATAATGCTGCCTTGTGATCCTAAAGATTTAAAGTCTAGCTTGCTTATTGACACCTTGTCTCTTTGTAATTTTAAACAATTTAATTATATTCCCAACACCAACAATCGCTTGCTAGATCTTGTACTGTCGAGTCATTCTAATCTTCAAGTCAAGCCTGCTGACCCCTTAATTCGCCCAGATAAGCATCACCCATGTATATTGATTGATATTGAATGTGTTAGTGATTCACCGCATATTATGAAACCTCGTGTAGCTAATCGACTAAATTTTAAAAAATGCGATTTTGATAACGTAAAAGCTGATCTTAATAACATTAATTGGGATCAATTACTATCTGATTTAAATGTAGACGCAGCAGTTGATACTTTTTACGTTCAGTTGAGAGAAATTATAAATCGCCACACTCCATTAATCAAAGTAGACTCTAGTAATTACCCGAAATGGTTTAGTTTACCAAAGTGTCTGGCTGAAAAAAATAAATATCACAATCGTTTCAAGCTATATGGCAACCCTAGAGATTATGACACCTTTGCACTTTTAAGATCTAGATGTAAAAAACTTATCAAGTCAAGCTATGAGAAGTATATCAAATATGTGGAAGACGGTCTTAAAGATAATGTCAAATCATTTTGGCGCTACATCAACGATAAAAAGAAGCTTAATTCAATCCCAAACTCAGTGAAACTGGGTAATGTGGTGTCTTTAAATAATACTGAAACTTGTGACCTGTTTGCCCAATATTTTGGTTCAGTCTATGATGACGCTCCTTCTGCTGGTTTTGTAGAGGAAACTAATGATCCTGTTCAATGTGGGAATTCTGTAAATTTACCTCGGATATCTGTTGAGCATGTTTTATCAAAGATTAAGAAGTTGGATTCCAGTAAGGGTTCTGGACCTGACGGCGTTCCGCCTTCATTCATTGTTGCGTGTGCCAAAGAATTATCTACTCCTTTGTCAAATATTTATAATTTATCACTACAATCAGGCACCTTTCCTTCTTACTGGAAAATTGCCCATGTTATTCCTGTACACAAATCCGGTGGCCGTTCACATTGTGAGAACTACAGACCGATTAGTATTTTATCTCATTTTGCAAAAATATTTGAAAGTGTAATTTATGACGTAATTTTTCACTGCATTAAACCGCTCTTATCCCTGAAACAACATGGATTTGTGGCTAACAAATCAACAACAAGCAACTTAATGGAGTATAAGGACTATTTATGCAAGGCTTTTGCTAAGACACTACAGGTTGACAGTCTGTACATGGATTTCTCAAAAGCGTTCGATAAAGTGTGTCATGTTATTCTTTGTCGTAGACTTGAAAAATATGGCATACATGGCAATCTACTTCGTTGGATTCAATCATATCTAGCAAACAGAAGTCAACTGGTGGCTATTGCAGGGTACCTCTCTTCACCCATTATTGTATCGTCTGGCGTTCCTCAAGGATCCCATTTAGGGCCATTGCTCTTCAATATCTTCATTAACGACCTGGCCGAGAAGTTAACCTGCCCTGCACTTCTGTATGCAGATGACCTAAGGATTTTCCAAACTGTAGATAACGTGAATGATGCTATGTTACTTCAATATAATCTTGATGTTGTGTTTGAATGGTGTACAAAAAATGGTATGTCTTTGAACGAGAAGAAGTGCTTTGTAATCACTTTTACGCGTAAGCGCAACAAGATTTTATTTGATTATAAAATTGGTACATATAAACTTGAACGTACGGATACAATACAAGACCTTGGTGTGATTTTTGACTGTGATCTCTCATTTCGTAGTCACTATGACCATATTGTTGCTAAAAGTAACAGATTGATGGGTTTTATTTCTAGAGGCACGAAAGATTTCAAAAATATTTATGGTCTTGTAACTCTTTATTTTGCCCTTATACGTAGTATTCTGGAGTTCAATTCAGTTATCTGGTCTCCATATTACAAAGTTCACATAGACCGTATAGAGCAGATTCAAAATAGATTTTTAAAAATAATTTCATTTAGGACTAATAACCACCGCAAGTTGACTTCATATACTGACAGACTGAAACAATTTAACATATCCTCTTTGGAAGCTCGGCGTAGCTGTAGTGATTTAATATGTTTATATAAAATAGTTAATGCTTTTATTGATGCTCCTCCACTTTTATCCCTTATCAGTTTTAATACTAGGTACAGGCCACGTAATCCCACGCATAGGTTGTTTACTCTAGAAGTCTATAAAAATAACACATCGTATTATAATCCTGTGGTTCGCATGTGTAGAACTTATAATGATCTTGTACGCAATCACAAATCCCTTGATATTCTTGGCCTTTACCTTGTACTCCTTCAAAACAAAACTTAGGCAGATTTTGGACATCTGTTGACACAATCATTATGCGTTTTTGTGTTTTCTTATGCATTATGGTATTATTACATATTATGAAACTGTTTTTCTTTTGCAGCTATTGTACTTAATTATTACTATATATATATTAGTTTCTCTTTCAAGCCCTCATATAATTTTTAAAGTTATATCTAGCTGTATGCACTTGAAATAGAGTTGTTGCCTAGCCCTTATGTACTATTTTATATATAATGTATAATTACGGTGACAATTTGTTATGTGTGTCTTATGAAAATAAATAAATAAATAAATAAATAATCCCACCTAATATTATTAATGCGAAAGTGAGTTTGTTTGTTAGGCTTTGACCGAACCGATCATTATAAAAATTTGCACACGTTGCTAATGATACGGAGAAGGACATAGGATACCTCTCATCCTAGTAAAAGTATTGCTTCCTGAGGGATCGATATAAACACAAGCGCGGCTGTGGGCGAAAGCTAGCATTAAATACATGGCTATTACAGTTAGCCTATAGTTAGAATTATATCATCATTTGCTGTCTTGAAATTGTTTTTCGTGTGTTGGTAGAAAACACCAGTGTATTTACTTAAACTCCCTATAGATATCTTATATCTCTCTCTCTTTTTCTCATCTGAGCGCGTTCCCGATTTTTAGGGTTCCGTGCCTCAAAAGGAAAAAATGGAACCCTTATAGGATCACTCGGTTATCCGTCTGTCTGTCTGTTTGTCAAGATCCTTTTTCTCAGAAGCGCGTAGAGGTATCAAGCTGAAATTCATATCAAATACTTAGGTCTACTGCCCCTTGGAGCTGTGAAACAATTAAACTTCTAAGCCAACGCAATCTAAAGATACAGCTGGTTATGCCGCAAATTTTCGTGTTTTTTCGACACCCGCTTCTTTGGTTGTGAGATCAATACGCGTATACGGCACACATCATCCTTAACAACATCAAGCCAGCACTTCTTGGGTTTACCCTTCTGTTGCTGGAGTCCGATGAAGGCGGTATAGCCATATAGACACATATATGTCCTATAGGCATTTCACTTAGATTAAAGTCAAATTAACGATGACAGCAGGGCCCAGCAGCAAAATTTTATATTGTCACTCAATTTTTAGAGCCTTTTCTGACCCATTATTGGTTAAAAAAGAAAGAAAGAATAAAACTCTTACAATAATTAGGAAATATTAACTGGTATCATTACCACGACACGTGTATCGAGCTCTTTACAAATCGACAAACAATACTACATTACTTAGCTTTATTACTTCCTTCGATATTGTCCACCATTGTTATGGTCATTTATTATTAATGACACTCGTACGTTATGGATTAAGTGTCAAAAAATTATGTCGTGTGGTCACTGAATGCGACGGGAAAGTCAATGACCTATGAACGTTTCAAATGTTTAAGTGTGTTAATTAACCCCAGGACTTGTTCTGAAGTGACATCAAGTAGTATCCCAACTAATATTATAAATGCGAAAGTGAGTTTGTTTGTTTCTTACGCTTTCACGTTGTAACTACTCAACCGATCATCATGAAATTTTGCATACACTTTATCTGGGGTACGGAAAAGGACATACGGTACATTTTATCCAGGGGAAAAGTTCTGTTCTCCAGGGATCGACATTGACGAGGGCGGGGCCGCGAGCGAAAGCTAGTTACTTTTTAAAGCTAGTTTGGATGAAACGAAGTATTAAACACATAACTCTTCTTAGCAATCGGGTAATAATGTCTCATAACATAATCCCTCCTTGCTTCGATGTCTTAAGGTGCCCTAAGCTTGAAAATGAAAAATCGAAATCAAGTGTTGATCGCTTAGATATGTGAAAAGAAAGAAAATGAATCTGCAATGTTGAACACATCATGATAAAGTAAATAGGGAAATAAGGCGGCGTCCGAACAAACATGATGAATTAGTAAACCTGGAGCTAGCCAGAGCAAAACTGTACAAAAACTGCTCAAAACAATACTGCCGACCGTACTTATAAAGAATTTTAACACAATGACTCCAATTTTGAAATATTTAAACTTCCATAACTTCTACTTGTATATGCTTCCTAACCGGGTATAAGAAATATAATAAGAAATAACAAAGGTATAAAAAATATAGAAATTGGATATTTATGTTCACTAATAAAGTGCCCATCCGCACTCATATCCATCTGTATATTATTATCCCCAAACACTATCTTATACATCAGAAAATTCGTTGGACGACGGTCTAATAACTCTTTAAGAAATAGAAATTTACGTGTAGACTTCACATTTACCAAACTGTAGGATAACCCGAATCGGGAAAGTAGTAGTAGTAGCAGGCTTATCAGTTTCCATTTAAACAGCTCTTAACTCGACGGCCATAGAGGTCATAAAATAGCTGAATGAAAGTCAAACAACCATTTTCGGTTTAACGGCTTCCTTCATAATATTTACAGCATATTATTGTATTACTTATTCCTCTTTTCCATTATAGTCAATCAGTTTGATTGGTAACCCGGCCAAATTGTATGGTGGGAAACCGACCAAATTGTAACATTACCTGGTGATTAGCCAAATGGGGGGTTATCGGGGCATCGCAATTATGAAAGTGCTCTGTGTTTGAAGACAAATGCTCAATAAAGTAAATTGAGTGTCATTAAAAAATAAATTATTAAAGAAATTAAATGAACATCACACATTTTTATGCTTTTTTAAGTGCAAACTTTTTTAGCGGCGTAGTGCTCTTATTGTTTGCCCATTTACTGTATAAGTAACGGAAGGCTACTTATACTTATGTTAGACTAGCTGATGCCCGCGACTTCATTCGCGTGGACTTTATGACTCCGCAGAAAATGCTCATCATGCAAAATAAATTATACCCTATAATGTTGCTCAGGCTTGATAGCTATACAATGAAAAAAGTTTCATTCGAATCCCTCCAGTATTTCCGGAGATTAGCTGGTATAAACAGATAAACAAACAGACAGACTTTTTTTTTAATTCTTACTCTATTAGTATGTCTCCATCGCCCTATATAATTTTTATGTAAATATATTGAAATTACAGACACACTTTTTTCACTCTTTTATTATATGTAGGTATTGATTTTATCGTCCCTATGCAAATTACAATACTTGCAAAACTTACTACCGTTAATCGTTTGGAGATGCTTACTCAGGCAACCGTTCCTTTATATATTAACGCATTTACCATTCCAGGGATATTGTTTATAGGTATATCGCTAAAGAAAGAGATGGAGGAAGGATGAGCGATTGGCGCGTCAAAGACATCTGCTCGTTTGATTAAGCATTTCGGTGATGGCCCTTTTTATAATTTAACATTTAATTTTAACTGTCTCCAATAACATTTCCGGAGCTATAGAGGATCAAGGATAACAATCACAAATGATTATTTCATTTCTTAAATGTTTTTGAAGTTAAAACTTCTTTAGCGGCGTTGTGCAATTTTTGGGATAGGTAAAAAATGTTAAGAGCCCGCCATATGCCAGGCGGCGTGGCGATACAAGCGCGGATGGTCTAAACGCGTTGGCTACTTCGGATATTTTCGTTTTTTAGGAATATTCAAGGGTTATTCGAAAAAGAAAAACATATGATGGCTGCCTTATCTGTAATGCAATATTAATCAAAAGTTTCAAGGTTAATTTTAATGTATTTGGTGAATAAAACTATATACCGAGTAAATTAGACGTGATTTGGAGGCAACTTTGCAATTTTTTTCTATCGAGAAAATTTATTGCTATCGTATTTTTGAGTCATATAGTTACCAGAGTTAGTCCTGAACTTTGCTGCATTTTTATTTCAACTTGAGTATTTAATTATTATTGATATAACAGTCAATCATGCAAAGCAGTGTGAGGTAGTACGGGCCCTTAACGTAAGACGGACCAATGACGCGCGGCGTAGGAGAGGAAGTAATATCTCGCTCTCTTTCGACCGCGCGGAGTTTTCAGTTCTGCCGGCACTCCCGGAGTGCAACCCGTTGTTGTCTGGTAGAAACTTAACCAGCATGATTCTGCCCATCCGTTAGAATCCTTACTCCAAGGTGTTAAAACTGTCTGTTATTATAATTATGCAATTTTTAGTATCATCATCATCATCAGGTCTTTTTTAGTCTCCACTACAGGAACACGACCCTCTCTGTACTACTATAGCCATACTTGGCCAGAGCAATCAGAGGACTTGGACTACACTAATTTTTTACAATTTTTAGTATACTTTTATTAAATTAAGAAATAAAATTTGGTGAAAAAATTCCATGCGGGCGGGATTTGAACCAGAGACCTGAGGACTTTGTACGACCTACGCTGTGCCATCTGAGCTACCGCGCTTCAAATCTCGGCGTCGAAAATCTCCAACATATCCCATTCCCAATATACGCAATAAGGTTTGCATCTAACACAACTTTTACAAGTGACGTGTCTAAATTAACTCATTTGACAATGAATTTGAAAATCAACTAATATGTAGGAAGCCATGCAATGTTTTATTAGTGCTTTATTTTGATTTAATCTTATTAAATGAAACAATAAAATATGGTGAAAAAATTTCATGCGGGCGGGGCTTGAACCGGCGACCGAGGTCTATGTACGACCTACTCTCTGCCATCTGAGATACCGCATGATTCAATCTCGGCGCCGAAATTCTTTACCATATCTCCTTCCCCTTATACCTATTAAGGCTTACGTCTCCTAACATAACAAACATTTTTTACATACATACAAGTATGTAACATGTATGTATGTATAAAAAAAGTTTGTTTAGCACCATCTTCACTGCACATAGTCTTACCAATTTTCATGTTTTCCTAGATCCTGCCAAATTAATCCTACGATTTCGATTCCTTCAGAATCCAGATGTTGGAATCTCATCCGACTTGCACACACGCAGACTCCGAAGCGGATGATTTAAATTTATAATACAGCATCTGCGAGCTGTTATTTCAGGGGTCGTCGTAATCGTAATATACTGCTTTAGGCATCGAATTTCTAAGCGTCTTTGAGTTGAAAGTTAGGCTTTATGTTGATCGAATGCGGTTGGTTTAGTAAGTCTCCCGAGCTGATGCTTGCTTTTCTCTGTTTATACAAGTGAGTAGTGTCTCAATACTTTAATTCCCTTTCAAAATCCAGACACTCCCTACCTCACCCCAGTTTTAAAATGATTCAGATGGGCAACAGCGTCGAAAGCACAAAAAGCCAAAGGAACTGCGCTCGCAAATCCGCCTGCTAAGCGTGGTCAGTTTGGCAATATCCTCCCATGGAACGAAAACTCTATGGCAGTAGAGTTCTTACTTAAGCAAAAGAGTCCAATAACCGAGTAGATTGATTGTTATCCAAAGTGAAAATAAGCTAATCCAGCTCGAAGCACCATTAACCCACAGAGCCACAGTCTGCACCCCGTACGGTGAAGCTACTGTTATGTAAGTTTGAGTGCACTTAGATAAGTAGTTATCAATCAAATATACATGTTGGCGGCTATGCATTTAGTTACTACACTAAAGTTACAAGTACAGAATGCGGCGGCCGTAGCCAAAAGTAGGTTACACGCGTTGCATTTTTAATATGTGCGGTCTTGATTCGTACAAGCTAAAAGCCCAATTTACTGAATTAATATAACTGAGGAGAGAGACGCCGCAGTACTTTAGAAACGATATGAGATATTTCCATTCCTGTCTAATGTACTGCGGCGTCCCTCTTTAAACGAGCTTTGAACAATAGAACTACAAAAGAAATATGATTCCAAATACTAGTATTTAAAATTATGAACGCCCAATACTTATAACTGAGGTAGCATGATACAACGCAGATATCTATTATTTTAGGCATCCCTTTGTGTTTATTTTGTCTATTTTATTTTCGGGTTGTGTGTGTCCCTACAAAGTCAAAGGCAAATATTTTATCATAGTAATATATTTTAAATATCATTTTAACGTTAACTTTCAATACACATTATTATTTATAATATTATTATTGTTGAAATCAATAACTTATTTACAGCCAAGTTTATGCCGCTTCCAAAGCAGAGTGTAGAAGAAGCGGCAACAACACTTCATTTTTTGTCATCGGCCCCACCCGCCGGCATATGTTTAAAAACCTTGAGAAAGCTGAAATAGTTGTATCCGTTCAGAGAATCCATACATTAGTGATTAAAAAAATACAGTAATAATTTGTGATTCTACTTATCAACTTGCTTGAGATTTACAATAATATTTTTAATTCACATGGGGCAAAAATCGAGTTATTATAGCTGTTTTTGTTCCGAGTGAATAAAGAAGTTCTTAAATTTTATAATAATAATAATAATATAACACTTTATTGCACCAGAAAATACAAAAAGAAAAATATAATATATAAAATACAAGATGCACAATAGGCGGCCTTATCGCTAATGCAATCTCTTACAGGCAACCTTATGAATTGGATAACAAAATAGTAAAAAATGACAGTGGTGCCAATAACAGGAAATTAATTAAAACAAAATCTGAAGAAGTACGACACATCAGTAAAATCAATAAATAAATAAGAGAATATAAGAAGGATTAAAAACTAATAATAAAATAAATATATACATATAAAATAGATACATATTTCTTATATATACTATTAATATATATAATATAATATATACACCAAATACCTACATATGACATACACATTAAGGTGGAGAGCGTGATGTCCAAAGGATAATCAAAAGGAACATTATAGTGACAGGAAATGTGATTTGACCTGATTTTTGAAGCTACCAAGAGTATGAGCACATCGGATAGAAACAGGAAGGGTATTCCAGAGCCGCGCAGCTTGGACTGTAAAGGAACGAGAATACATTTTTGTCGTGTGACTTGGAATTTGTAACATTAGGTTTCTAGAACTGCGTTGGGGACGGTCATTTACATTATTGAGAAAAACAAAGCGGTCTTTCAAGTAGACAGGATAAGTAGGGATAAAAAGGACAGAATACAGAAGAGTGAGAATATGCCAGTCCCGGCGAAGGCGGATAGGGAGCCACTTGAGTTGCGTACGAAATTGAGACACATGGTCGTATTTACGTAGACCAAATATAAAACGAATACACAGATTTTGAAGACGCTCAAGCTTATTAAGTTGCTCTTCAGTGATATCTAAATAGCATGAGTCAGCATAATCTAAGATGGGTAATAATAAAGTCTGTACAAGCGTAATTTTGGTTTCTAGGGGCAAAAAATTTTTTAACCTTCTTAGTGATGCTACTGCCGCAAACATACGCCTGCTCACTTCAGATAATTGAGGTGACCAAGAGAGGGTTGGATCAAAATAGATTCCAAGGTTTTTTACTCGATCACTCCATTCGATAACTGTGCCATCAAAAATTATATTGGGGAGGTTTATCTTCGGAATCATAGAAATAAAGCGTGAGCTGCCAATAATAATAGCCTGTGTTTTCTTGGGATTAACGACAAGACCATGATTTTTGCTCCAGACGGACACACGTAGCAAGTCTTCATTTAAGTAATTAATTTTTTGAGGAAGTTCGTCTATTTTTGAATGAGTATACAGTTGTAGATCATCTGCGTATAGGTGGTAGGAGGTGCGAAGTTGTAAAGTGACAGAATTTATAAAGAGTGCAAAGAGAAGAGGAGATAGCACGCCGCCCTGCGGTACACCAACAGATGTGCAACGCCATGAGGAATATGATTCCTCAACACGTACACGTTGTCGGCGCCCATACAGATAAGAATGAAACCAGTCAACTACTGTAGGAGATATGTTCAGAGAACGCAATACCATTAACAGAATATCAAAGTCTACAGTGTTGAACGCATTGCTGAAATCAAGCAATGTCAACACCGTTACTTGCCTGTCGTCCATAGCCAATCGAATGTCGTCAGAAATCTTAATTAAGGCAGTAGTCGTACTATGACCAGGACGGAAACCGGATTGCAAGGGATTTAATAGATTATTGCTCACCAGGAATCGATTGAGTTGTTCTTGGATAATTCGTTCAAGGACTTTAGATAGGAACGGGAGAATGGATATAGGTCGGAGGTCGGAAAACGAGTTAGGGTTATTATTTTTAGGCAAGGGGGTTACATTTGCATCTTTCCAAGCTGTTGGGAAGAATTTGGAGGATAATGACAGATTAAGTATGGATGTGATAATAGGTAGAAGGATATCGAGGATAGGAAGGATCATACTACGACTAATTCCATCGCTTCCCACGGCATTCGAGGATATCGATAGAATTGCGTTCCCGACATCACATTCAGCAACTTGACTAAACAGGAATTGAGGGTGGTCGGGAGTTGGAAGCTCTGAAATGGATTTGAGCGTAATATTTTTGATATTATTATCAATAACAGGAGAAGAAGAGAAATGACAATTGAGACCATCAATATCGAGGTTTTTTGGACAATTTGACTGGGACTTGCCAACTCCAAGAGACTTGAGAAATTTCCAGACTTTTACTGGATCTCCGTTCTCGACAGATTTATGGATATGACGACGTTGTGCCTCTCTACACACCTTATTGCAGCGGTTCCGCGCGCGAACATAGTGATCACGGTATTTATTTGGGTCAACCTTAAATTTCCGCTTAGCATTATCTCTTTTATTTTGCAAAACTTTAATGTCATCATTCAGCCAAGGGGCGGGGAGGTGTTTAACGCGAACTGGCTGGATCGGTGCATGTCGATCATACAACTCAATGAGTAACCCGTTAAAAGTACTTATTTGGTCATCCATACACGCTGAGCTGAAGACCACAGACCAATCACATCTTGAGGCGTCTTCACGCAGTTTGTCAACATTGATAGAACCAAAATTACGCTTTAACAATACCTTAGACTTAGCTTTAGGAGGGCGGACTTTGTAAGATAAAAATAGGAGATCATGATACGAGAACGCATCTGCAGTACATTGGCCATACTTTACTACATGGTCAGGGGATGAGACTAAAATTAAATCAAGAAGGGATGGTTTGCAATTGGGGAAGAAGTGTGTTTCATCTAATGGGAGAATGGTAAGATTGCAGCTCTCAGCGACGGATTTGAGTACATTTGCTCGACGGTCATTTTTTATTAGGCATGTGTTGAAATCACCCAAGAGTATGGTGTGATCAAAGGAAGGAATTAAGTTTTCAAGAAGACTTTCGAGAAGAGGAAAATATTCGATATTGGAATGAGGACAGTAAAAGACACCGAGAAGAACTTTTGTATGAGAGAGGCCAACCTCGAGAAAAAGGTATTCAGGTTCACAGGAAGGATTACTAAGATTAGAAGCAGAGACAATTTTGTAGGGAAGATGTGATCGTAAATAGATCGCTACGCCGGCACCACGCATACCAATACGGTCATTTCGGATTAACTGAAATCCTGGAAGTGAATAAGATGTTGAAGATAGACTCGGGTGAAGCCAGGTTTCTGATACAAGCAGAGCATGAATATTTTTATTATTATCAAACGTCGCAAGTAGGTCTGGGTAATGTGCTGGGATACTCTGTGCGTTTATATGCACTACATTAAAATTTTTTGAAGTGTTAGAAAATTGAGTCAATAGATTTTCGGATAGAGCAATTGGTATACTGTGAAAACTATTTTCACTAATAGAAGAATACGGTGAAGAAGGTTTAGAATTCGAAGAAAGAGAATGAAAGCTGTTATTTTGTTCATCAGAGAACATCACTAGTGTATGTATGTATGTATATGTTTAACAAATATATATATATATATATATATGTATAAAATAACAATTAAGAAAAAAAAATATATAAATATATGTAAGTATAACTAATAATTAATTAACACTCACGCACGGCCCACAGGTAGTATGCATTAATGAAGTGGCAACACAAGCAAATACAAGTTATATAAATAAAAAATACAAGACATTCCACAGTAGAACATCGACCCCCTTCTTTCTGTTGGTTAATAACAAATTAAATAAAAAGCAAACAATGTCATAAAGAAGTGGCTGAAGAATTTTTATGGCTCTGCCAACACAAAAAAAAAAAAAAAAAAATGTCAGTGACACTGACGCTGTGTCACTGTCACCCGTCAAAATAAATACTAAAAGTTTACCACCGGCCCACCGGCAATAACTTTAGAAAGTTTACAATACAAATGATAATTTTTAACCTGTATCTATTTGAGGGTGAATAAATAAAATAAAATTACGCTATTACCTATCAGCAGAGCAATATAAAAATACCATAATAACAAAATATACTATGAAAAGCATTACTTCTTTGGAACGCGTTTAGCGCGAAGATTCACGGCCGATGCAGTCGAGGATGCCGCCGAAGTTTTAGTTCCGATTTCAACGCGTGAGGCCTTAGGCATGCCCGGGGACTTGGGAGCTTCAGTTGCAGTGCTCGAAGAAGCAATGAGTTGCTTCACCTCACCCAGACTGCTCACACGATGTCTTGTGTTATCAGGCGCAATTATATGGACAATACCCTCTCTAGACCAGCATTTTGAGATACCATAATGCTGTCTTGCAGCTACGAACGCCTCATGTCGCGCTTTTGTCAGGAATTCTGAGAGAGTGTAGTTACTGCCCTTAAGATTGGTCTTCGAGAACCAGATCTTGTCCTTTAAAGAAGTGGTCTGGAACTTGATAAGAATTGGACGGGGCTTATCACCTGCAGAGCGACCAAGACGTTGGCATCGGCTAATGTCACCTTCAGTAATCGGCACTTCAAGAGTCTGCGCTATGATTTCAATAACCTCCTGCAAATTGTCCTGCTTCTTAGCCTCCTGAACCCCATGTAACAACAGCATTTTACGGCGGCTGCGCATTTCGAACTGGTCCTGCTGTTTGTTGAGTAACATCACCTGCAGCTGCAGCGTGTTCAGGGAATCGGTGGTAAAACTCCTGAAGGAATTAAATTCAGCAGATAGCGTAGCAGTAGTTTCCGGTGTAGTCTTAGCCTTTTCCAATTCCTGTGTAAATTCAGCCATCTTGGCGTTGAACTGTTGTGTCATTTTTTCAATGCTAAGCTGAATTGCTTCCATTGTGTGATTTTGTGAAAGGAATTTACTACCACAGGTGAGTGACCTTTATGCAAACAGTATAAGCATAAATTTATGTTTATAATAACTAATAATATAAATATTAAATGTTTTTAAAGCAGAGCAAAGTGATTTTACTGGTTATATCGTAACTACCCACCATATATTTTAATGTGATATTTCAAGTAAAATAAACAGAGTGTCAAACTAAACAAGGGTTTTGTACTTTTTATTGAACTTGGATGGATTATCAATATTTTCTTTGCGTGGAAAGGAAAAGATAAACATTGTAACCGATTGTTAACAAGTTCTTATTTATTTTTGAGATTACTGTTTATCAGAAACGAAGTCTATTTAAAGTACATTGAGTCTAGTAAAGGTCTTGTTTTCAGGCAAGTTTTTACTGAAATGTATGTAAGTAAACACTTTTATAAATGGATTGGTGGTGTGTTGTGTTTCAATATAGAGCTTTTTTTATATCATAATCAGGTTCTTTTTGTCTCCACTATAGGAGCACGACCCTCTCTGTACTACTAGGGCCATACTTGGCCAGAGCAGCCAGAGGACTTGGCCTACACTCTCCACGCTGGCCAGACGGGCTTGGAGAGGTCTCTTAGATGTTTATAAGCTTTGTTTAGCTTGTATTTCCTAAGTCGCCTTTTATGACATCCACGGTAGAGTGGTTCTATTCTACTCTGCCGGATATCACACGGCTAATATATACTGTCGAATACATATAACTTTATTAAGACATTGTCTTATTATATAAAGAAACGAGCTGTCTCGACGAACTTCGTTTCGCTTTAAAAAATATGTCGGCCGATTCTCAAACCTACACGCTATGCACACAAAATTTCATAAAAATCGGTCCAGCTGTTTCGGAGGAGTTTGGTAACAAACAACGCGACACGAGAATTTATATCTATGACGACGCAATCAAACTGAGCATTTGCGTTTTAATAATTAAAATAAAATGTCTTTAATAGGCAGGTTAATGATACAAAACGCTTTTGCGTATTGACCATAATTTGTCGATCTACCATGATGATACAATCACTTTTCGTAGCCACAACCACATCGGAATAACATTTCTAATTTTAGATGCGCGGTTAAAGTATGTGACACCGTCCCATCGTGCTTGCTATCAATTTCACCCGGGTTGCCTCGCTTATCGACGTCTCGTCGCGATCAGTGGCTACAAGACGAATGGCTCTTATTTATCGGTGGACGTTTTATTTTAGGGTGAAACATGCCCGATATTGCCGTAATAATGTAGGGCCGGGAAAATTTTATTTTTGGATGTAGAGAAAATGGCTGTGAGAGATCGCGGCCCGAGCGTTACAAATAGGGATTTTTATAATGTTACGCAGTGACTTATTATTGGATAGTTTACTTCGAAATGATTGTACATTTATATTACGAACTTCGTTCGCGTTCAATAATATAGAAAACATATTTTCATCCGGAAATTAGGGGTCATAAAAATACACTTTATAAGCGTAGCTTTATATAGAACACTCAAAAAAGTGCGGAAAAGCTGTAGTAGTGTGATTTAGCTTAGAAATTAAACTCATCTGTAATCTAATATCTTTAAACCTATAATTAAATGATATAAATGATAAACTGTTTATCTTTTTCATTTACTGTATTAATTATTTACATTTAATATATTATCCTAGTCCATAATATTATCAAGTGGAATAAAATAAGTATATGTATATGCACTTATAAATATGGTAGATTCTCATCGTCTATATAGGAATAAGCTAGCTGTAGAAACGTTTTGGCAATGTATAATTTATAATTTGTCTAGCATTTATGTAACATTTAAGTCTGTTTGTTTCTCATCCTTTCCTTACTATTATTATTACTAATATTATAAATGCGAGTGAGTTTGTTTGTTTGTTATGCTTTCACGCCGTAACTACTGAACCGATTATCATGAAATTTTGCATACAAGTTCTCTGGAGTACGGAGAAGGACATAGGCTACCTTTTATCCCGGGAAAAAGTACTATTCCCGAGGGATCGACATTGACGCGGGCGGAGCCGCGGGCGAAAACTAGTATTAAATCCTTACTTCCTTATCCTTACTAATATTATAAATACGAAAGTGAGTTTGTTTGTTTGTTTGTTTGTTTGTTACGCTTTCACGCCGTAACTACTGAACCGATTATCATGTAATTTTGCATACAAGTTCTCTGGAGTACGGAGAAGGACATAGGCTACTTTTTATCCCGGGAAAAAGTACTATTCCCGAAGGATCGACATTGACGCGGGCGGAGCCGCGGGCGAAAACTAGTATTAAATAAATAAATAAATAGTACAGTTGAAGGCATGAAAGGCTTACAAACAGATTAAGTAAGTAGTTACACTAATAATAAAATATAAATATATAAAATAGCATTGATTGTAGCTTTATAGCTAACTAGCGGCCCGCCCCGGCTTCGCACGGGTAGAAGGTTTTTAATTCTATAGCCTATGTTCGCTAGGGATAATGTAGGAGTCTAATCGTAAAATTTTTTTTTTAATCTTTCCAATAGTTTCGAAGCCTATTGAATACAAACAAACAAACAATCAAATCTTCCTCTTTATAATTTTAGTGTAGAAGAGTTGATTAGCGGCCTGCCCAGGTTTTGCTGATAATACGTAAAGGAAAAACTTAGTACCTCTTTTAAGAAAATTGCGTGGAAGAGTATAAAATTTCGCACACTTATAGTTTGTAGAGAAGGAGTGCAGAATGCTAATATTTTTGTAAATTATGGTTGAATTTCGATCACTGGCCGACCACTAGTTATATGTAAAAGGCCTACAGTGTTTAAATTCAGTGAGCCCAGTCATAAAGTTCAGTAACTGTCGCGAATAGTTTTAGATGGGGGTAGGAGCCGCCGGCTATCAGCCTTCTGATAAGATCCAACCCTCCATTGTGCGTGTCAACGGTGAATTTTATATACAGAAACTTGGCATATTTATATTAGTAATAGTTAGTATACATACATCGATACAAACATAATATTTTCATTTATATATTTAATCTCTTTAAATATTGAGATATTATAATAATAATTAAAACTACTTAAAAAATACAAATATTTACAATTTATATAATCTCTGCAAACCTTTATTCTTCGGCAACGTGCCCAAAAGGCTGGCAGCATTGCCACGTTGGATGGCAATGCTTATCCTTTGAGCCAGGTAATTGCCAGCCGTTTGGTCGCGGGTATCTCGATCAGTCTCTTTGAAAGAAAGTCAAAGAGACGTGATGGACCCCACGGACCCATTGTTTCTACCCCAAAGGGTACAAATATGTAGCTGTCTCCGATACCGCGACCAAAAGGCTGGCAATAACCTGGCTCAAAGGATACGCATTGCCACCCGACGTGGCATATATCATTAATTATATTATGTATGTGTATGTATACGCAGTAAGAGGAATTTGTATTTCGATATTTATCTTTGATCCATATAATCGTGTCGTACCTATATGTACAAGACGCACATATAGGTTCGATACGATTATATAATATAATTTTCAGTCCAGGAATTTCGAACTGACGTAACACAAAACTACTTTGTGAGCTTCACCTGTTTATTGTGGCATAGCGTTTGAGCGACAAGAAAATGTCAAATCACGCCTGCACCCACAACCGGCTACATTGCTCAATTTCACGGCAGCGATAAAACGCTTTAAAGCGGCCGCTGAATTACCATCAGCATAATTTTCCGCAAACAGACCGAGTCAACAGCAGTCCTGATTTATAAAGTATTGCCAGTGTAGAACGCTTTGCAAAAAAACAGATAACGCACGCGCAAGTTGTAAATTATTATTTCACAAAATTCAATTTCTTTTCCCATTAATATTTGGTCAATATATCTTTCGACCTATTTTCTCGATATTTTGTAATTGCGAAATTCTTAAGAACAAGGGGAAGGTGGAGAACGGATCGCGTGCATTTTTTAAGCGATGCGCCGTGGCTTAATATTTTATCGGAATATTTACCGATTAATCCCAATATATAATTTGGTAGTAAATAATGAGATTGCAACAACATTCCGCTTACACCAAACCAGTTAGGCTTTGTTCCTCTTATTATTTACTTGTTGACCTATTTTCTGGATAATTTGTAATTGTGAATTCGTAAGAATAAACATAAGTAATAAGATAAAGGATTTATCTCTTGCATTTTTAGTGATGCGCTGTGTATTATGTGTGTATATTATGTCAGATCAAATCCCAGTAACATTAATAACTGAAAAGAATTAATAAATAATAGAATTTTACCAACATTGGGCCAAACCTTTGGTTAGCTTTTGTAAAATGTACTTCTTAACCTATTTTTGGGGTTTTACATTGCGAAAAGCTTATGAATAAGGTTAATGGAGTATGTATTTTTGCACTAATATTTACCAGAAATTACCAAATTATAACAAGACTAGCTTTCGCCCGCGGCTCCGCCCGCGTCAATGTCGATCCCTCGGGATTAGTACTTTATCCCGGGATAAAAGGTAGCCTATGTCCTTCTCCGTACTCCAGAGAACTTGTATGCAAAATTTCATGATGATCGGTTCAGTAGCTACGGCGTGAAAGCGTAACAAACAAACAAACAAACTCACTTTCGCATTTATAATATTAGTAAGGATTACAATAAAAATGTGCACACAACTAGTAGGTTTCCTTTTTTCATGTTCTTTATGTGACGCTTGCATACTATGTGTATGTATGTTTGCAATAGTATAACAGAGGGTGGAATGATATGGGTATGGAATAGTCTCGTAACCGAAAACTACACGATAGATTCACCAATTGAGAAAGTTATTTAGTTTTTCATGTATGTATCTTTGTTAATTTATGTAGTTAAGTTACTACTAATACATGTTAGACGAATTAAACCTAAAACATTAACCGGAAAGTCCCTTATTAAGTAATGACCGGTTTACTTCTTACCACGTTTTCATTGTGTTTTTTTTAATCGCTGTTCTATTTGCGTTTAGTGATCTACATTTAATTGTTTTAATTGCAAAAGCCAACTTAATTACAGTACCAATTTGTGTTCTATAAATAGCTGTAACGGTAACGTGTAAGTTCGATAACGGTTGTACTCACGTCGTTGGTCACGAACGCTACCCATGTTAGCGGGAACTGTGAACTTCATAATTAGATATTAACACACTACAATAAATTTGAAAAAAAAATCTTTATTATTATACATTTTTCACTTTATAACTGTACCTAAAATATTACGTGTCCATTTGACGATGGTGATATGATAGCGAACTAGCTTTTTACCAAGGTGCCTTGGAAGTCAAAGTTATAATTTCAATATATTTTTAAGTTTTACTTTGCATTCACAATGCTATTTTGATATACCCTTATTAAAATAAGAAATAAAATATGGTGAATAAACTTAGTTTTTTTTTTCAAGCAGGCGGGATACGAACCAGCGACCTTAATTAAGTCTTATGTACAAATACCGACCGCTTGAAATTTTTTTCATCATATTTTATTTTTTAATAGTTTAATAAGATCATAATTTCAATATATTGTTATCTGTGCACCGCCTCATATACCACTTACAAAATTATTTTTATATGAGAGAAAACTAACACCAAAGAGTATCTAGTATCTCGTTTCATTATTTTGCCCAAAACAAAAAGTATAACTTTGACACACGGAAAAAGCATTAAGAATAAATTGTTTTCGTACAGCAACAGTAAGAAGCCTTCTAACTTTCACAGACGTCATAGAAAACACGCGTGGCGGAATTAAAATGATTCAACTTGTCAAAAGTTGCCGAGTTGTGACAGCGTCCTGGGATTTCGGAGACGCGGAGCGTACGGCGGGGCGGTTATGTAACTAACCGCCGCCCGTTAAGTTTCGGTTAAACTTAGCCCACCATGTTATACAAGCATTTAATGTAGCAGATAATAAATAAATATATACGGACAAATCACACAGATTGAGCTAGCCCCAAAGTAAGTTCGAGACTTGTGTTATGGGATACTAACTTAACGTTGCTATATTACGAGTATATAACAAATTCATATTAGATAAACATTTAAGACCCAGGCAAATCTGAAAAAGATGGTTTTCCATCTGAACCTGACCGGAGATTGAACCAGGACCCCCTCGTGTTATAGGCTGGCGTGTTAATTAATCACTGCGCCACGGAGCTCGAGATATTATGGTTTGTAATTATAGGCTAGCGCCGTGGCGCAGCGGTCAACACGCCAGCCTGCGACACGAGAGTACCCGAGTTCGATCCCCGGCCAGGTCAAGATGAAAATGATCTTTTTCAGATTGGCCTGGGTCTTGGATGTGTATCTATATATGTATCTGTTATAAAATATAGTATCGTTGAGTTAGTATTCCATAACACAAGTCTCGAACTTACTTTGGGGCTAGCTCAATGTGTGTGATTTGTCCGTATATATTTATTTTATTATTTATTTATTATAATTAGCCTAAGTCGATAAATTTAGAAGATTGTTTTCAAAATTATTTTGAAATAAGAGCTTAGTGCAAAATATTTACAAAACGCTCCATCCATATTTTTCTGATAAATATAAAAAGAACACAATTTCAAAGCCATAATGGATAAAGAAGAACCAATCAGAAACCATAAGTGACTGCGTAAACGTCCTAAACGACGCGACGTTCCGTTTCACGCCTCACTGATTTAAATTTGCACAGAGATTCATCGCTAATCGACCTCTCTTAGGGACGATCTTGGTGTTTTATCGGTCTTGAAAATTACCGGTAAATTAGCGGCAAATACCGGGATACCGGTAACTATCGCTATTTACATTTAAACGGTTTATAGAGCTCGCTGGGATTTTCTATCTTTTAGTTTGCATTTAATTTATCGGGTTTTCCTACGCTGTTTATTTGAGGGTTTAGTTGGACTGTGGTCCTTAAGTAACGAGGTTTTAATGTGTATTCAAGAAGAAAAGTTTGCAAGCTAGGTATTTTATGAATAAATAAGAATGATTTCTATCTTTGAAATAAATCGTGCTACATGTAATAAACATTCAAACTTTATCATTGTTCAATTAGTATTTCATTATTAGTATATTTTATAGATTATCCAACTATTCAACAGAAATAACATAAACGCAACGAATTTTATGAATTGACTAGCTGTTGCCCGCGATTTCGTACGCGGCAATTTTCCCCCGTTTTCAAAACATTTTTTATTGCTTCGTTCCTATTGGTCGCAGCGTGATGTTTTATAGCCTAAAGCCTTCCTCAATAAATGGACTGTCCAACACAAAAATAATTTTTCAATTTGAACCAGTAGTTCCTGAGATTGGCGTTCAAACAAATAAACTCTTGAGCTTTATAATATTAGTATAGATTTGGTAGCCAGAATACATGAATTGTATAATGTTAAGGGGGTCACGGACAAAATTGTAATTTATTACGACGTAAGTCATCAAGAGACTTAATACGTTTGCCTAAGGATTGTGACCCGCTGAATGCCAGCTAGGCGTATATCAGGTTCCCTGTGAGTATGCCAAGAGCTACATAGGAGAAACGGGACGTAACATTTCAACTAGGCTGACTGAACATATAAGAATAATGAAAAACTGGACAAGGATGGTTCTCCAATCACCGAGCATGTATTGGATTTGGACGGACCGAACATTTCATACGTTTTGATAGGGAGAAGGATTTTCAGTGTCTTCATTGATAAAAATTGAATCTCCTAAAACCTTTGCTAGAATATTCACCGTGTGGATTCATTATTATATTATTAATATCACGTCAAAAGATAAAACACTTATGTCAGTTGCTTATTTTGCCGCAAAAGCGAAGCAGTATCAATTTCTATAATACTTGTCATTTATTCCAATACGCATCTTTAAGCTAGCGTTCAAACTAAATGAGGCCTGTGGTCTCTGGACCTTTGGTTCTGTCTATTTTGTAGTGGAATAAAACGAAACTGCATTTTATTTGAAGACATTGTCGTCGAATACATACACTTTCATATCCTGGAGCCGTCAAACAAGCAAGCATTAGTTGAATTATTAGCAGATGGATATAACAAAGCCTTCATTAATATGAACACGGTCTCAGCTCTATTTAATTAAGTAATTGCATCGTGGCACGCATGTCTATTGAGACCCTCATTATATAAATGTAAGACAATGTTTATTACAGTTCATACTAGTATTAAATGAAAATGTGATTTTTTTATGTTTGTTACTTAATCCTACGAATAAGACCATCAACAATCAGGCTCCTCAGCAATTAGCAATTAATGATCAGGCCATCAACAAACTACTTCATTGGATTTTGGATGCATTGATGATATTATTATTAGGTTTTTTTTTTGCATTCACAGTGCTATTCCGATATAATCTTATTAAATTAACATATAAGATATATTATTAATATTTATTTGCACAGGATTTGGTCTCCATTAGTAGAGGGGTTTCAGTATCGAATTTTACCACTTGTCATATTTATTCATAATTTTATGAATTGTCGATTTTGACAGCTGCTGTCAAAAAATCCTCCTTCAGTGCTGCCACCTGGGGAATAAATCGATTCCGAAAGCCCTCATTTTGATCAGAGTTTATTTCAGACCTACATTACCTACGTAAGCAACGGTTTTGACATTTGCGTCCGTATTCCGAGCTGAACATTACAAATTGACAACTCCATTACAATCAATCGGGGAGCAACGTAAGGAACAGTAACCGCTCGGTATAATGTGAACAGAGTAATTCGGAAATTCTCCGAGAACTCCCCAATTTGGGAAGTTCGCATAATGGCTGGAGGAACGCTATGCTAAATTCATTTGTTCGAGCAGCTTGCCGTTATCCGAGTGCGCGATTTATTCACAGTAACTCGATGAGGACTGAGCAAACATAACAAGTCATTTAAGAGTAAGGGCGGCTGCGTATTTGCGATTTGGCGACGTTTGTTGCGTTTTGTTTATTAAATGCTTTAAAATAAGTCCATGATTTTGCTAAGCTTAGCTGTAAGTATTGCTTTCTCTTAGTTTTTCATGTTGGGTATCAAAATGACAATTTTAACCATAGCTTCAGGTCGCTTTTCTCAACAGATTCTTGTAAAATTTTGAGAGCCGGTTTGAAAATTACATAGACCACTTTCACGATTTAGTTTACGGAAAATTTCAAAATGGAGAAATACCTGATTTAAAAGACTTGTGAGGTCTACAGCCCACATACCCACTCGTTTAAGTGAACTAGCTTTTCATAAAACCTCAATCTGCCCGTCAATATAAACTACTTTTTCTATTGGTATAATGCTGGAAAGTAAAAAATCGACATTCTTATACAAATTGCCGGGCGGCTGCGTATTTGAATGGAAATTTCTATACGATGGTATGGGTTTGAATTCTATTTTCACTGTACAAATTTCTATATATTCAACTAGTGACCGGCCCTGGCATCGCACAGGTAGATATTTAATTATCATCAGGGATAACATAGCATTCTAATGGTGAAAAAAATATTTTAAAAAGGTCAGGTAATTTCGGAACCTATTTAATGAAAAGAAACAAACAATAAGATCTTTCCTCTTTATAATATTAGTGTAGAAAATAACGTAAGACATTGGTTCACAATAAAACGCTGCACACGATACATTTCTTCATTATGGCATCGACGTTTGTTGACATTTTCTTTATCATTATGTCATCGAACATACGCATGGATGTAATCTTATTGTCATTTGTTTATTATATGAAGACAATGGTGACTAGTTTCCTATCGTTAATCTATACCTGTTATTTTTTAGTATCCATCATACTCCACTACTGAACAAAAGCCAGCAAAACCAACTAGCCTCTTTGTGGTGACTTATCTCTGTTTTTCATTAACGTCCTCATTTTCTTTTAATAAAAATAAAAGTTATTTAATCATAATGCAAATAGGTCTAACGCTCGCAGCCGACCTAACGCGGCGTTTAGCGCTTGCCTATCGTTGCGCTGCTTGTTAAATTCAGTCCATTGTGGAGCTACATGATGAGTTTGCGAATAAATTATGAATGGATACGATCCAGCTGCGCTTAGTCGGAAGTGTGCGGTTAAGTAAATAGCTAACCCGCTGTGACTAGCGTATTAATAATGCACTTTCAAGTTTTTTCTGCTTCCGTGGAGGACTTAGCAAAACATTGGTTATAAAAACCTGTTTCTTTGACACTGCTGAAAATCAAGGACAGAAAAACCTGCATACTACTCGTAGTTATCTTTCTTTACTAGTGTGTGTTTTGGAAGGCACTTTTATCATAGGTGTACAATATGTTAAGAAAACCCTGTGCGATCCTTAAAGGGGTTATTCGGTCCGTCGATATGAACAACTTTTCCTATGGGATCAAATCTGCGAACTAAAAAAAATTACATTTTCAAACAAAAATGTTTGCGACGGGTCATTTTGCATGGGATCATAAAGGATGGGGTTATAAAGTTTATAACAAATTAGCTTATTTATATTTTTTCGTTTTGATTAAATTTAAAGGTAATAGATATTTTTTTTTATAGTATTTAAAAGATTTATCAATGGATTTTTGGGAACCTTAACCATTTTTAAGGCACTATTGAATATTTTTCCCACCAACCTACGATAAAAATGGTATAGGAAAAATATTCCCGTTGCCTTAAAAGGGTTATTTTTTTTTATTTGAAAGCAATTGTCGATTCTGTTAAACCAACTAACACTTTCAAAAAAATAAACAAAAAAAATTAAAGTTCATAAATTAAAAATCCATTGATAAATCTTTTCAATATTATAAAAAAAAATATCTGTTACCTTTGGTCCTAAAAGGCTTAATATTCTATCACCTAATCTCTTTTCATTGATAGGCCGTTTAAACTCAAGTTCAATTATTCGTTACGGTTGCTACCCTATCCATTTATAATTCGACCGTGAAAAGTTTGGCGCGACAGGGTTAAGCCCCACTTGTCATCTTTACAATCATTGATCCCAAACTATTATGATTGGAAAATCAAACATTATGCGCACGGAAAATTTGCGTGATTTGAAATGTTTGGATTTATTTTATTCTCACATTACTTCTTTTTAGGGTACGGAACCCAAAGGGTAAAAGCGGGACCCTAATAATATCGCTCCGCTGTCCGTCTGTCGTCTGTCCGTCTGTCACCAGGCTGGCATTTCTTGTATGGGTTTTTTTTATTATTGATTTTATTTTTATTTGTTACTAGCTTTCTCCCGCGGCTCCGCCCGCGTCAATGTCGATCCCTCGGGAACAGTACTTTTGCCCAGGATAAAAGGTAGCCTATGTCCTTCTCCGTACTCCAGAGAACTTGTATGCAAAATTTCATGATGTTCGGTTCAGTAGTTACAGCGTACAACAAACAAACAAACAAACTCACTTTCGCATTTATAATATTAGTATGGATAAGGATTGCAGTGTTCACATTCTGAGAAAAAAAAATGAAGTCTGTCTATTCCGGTCCAATAGATACAGCTCTGTGACGGAGGGACGAATATCGGAGGCTTAGTAATAGGTTTCTTTTGGCACCCTTTGCCCTTTGGCTACGGAACCCTTAATATGTATTAAAACGCTAAAGAGAGAGAGTTTTAGGTTTATTTTCAAACCATCGATAAATTCGATTCTTTGATAGTTTCATTGCGCCCATAAGTAAGTTATACAGAACCAAAAATGTTATAAAAACCCCTGTTGGCGAAGTACCAGGATAGATATCAAGTAACGTAGTTTAGAATTGCTAAAACTCATTCACACCGCCAAGTTAGAGTCGCGACCGGAATCGTCCGCCGGTAATTTAATATAAAGCCTTCGCAAACTTTGCCCGAGACTTTGTGCAAATGTCTAGTACCCATCTCTCCCATTTTGCGATCGGGCAACGTTTGCTTTGTTGTTTCGAACTTTCGTGTCAACATGGTTAAATAGAAACTGATTTCAATGATTCCAATGCAATAAATTTTAGAGAAAAAGAAGAGAAGAAGAAAGAAAGTAGAGTTGAGAGAGAGAGATTCTAATGTTAGCGGAAGGCAAAATACTACGTGTTATCGAACATGTTCGCAAAATTTCACGACCAGGCAGACAGCTGGACATACGAAAGCATTTCTGCCCCAGCTGAAACTTAAACGCATGATACTTAATGTCATGCGTTTTAGTAAGTACGAGTATGATAGTAGGCAATTATGACATTATTCTTGCAAGTCACTGAGATTTTTTTGTAAATATAAATATTCTATGCTACAATTGAATTCATATTTATTCATTCATTTTCAGCCCAAAACAGCCCATATTTTTATATTGTGGGATAATACTCAATACGCATAGCGATATATTCCGACTGATAGGTCCTGAAGATTCTCCATGTTTGTGAAGTCTACTTAGTTTCAAAACAATATTATTTTTCTGTACGTTATTACTGTTTAACCAGTACACACACTTTAAGGGACAACTCAGTACGTCAAAATGAACAACTTTTCCTATTAAACCAATGGAGGGAATATGAGAAAAAAAAACATTCCGTACAAAAGTGTTTGGCCGTACATGCAAATTTTTTATGAAAATATCTATTTTTTTTGTTGACATCATTGGTTTCATAGGAAAAGTTGTTTATTTCATCGGGCTGGGTTGCACCTAAAAGTGTGTGTACTTGTTAGAAAGATATATATTATTAAACTTCACATTGCAAAAAGACGAATGTTTTTCAATTCATCACTCGCAGGCGCCAACTCGATGGCCCCTACAGTCCGAGATACTTTTCTTGCGAACTCTTTGCACAACTGAGGAATTGCATTATCTCCTAGTCGTACGATGCTGTCGCCTTGTTGTTGCTTTTTCAACAGCTGTAATTTAGAGTTTGCATTTGCTTAATATTTTTTACGATTGAACTTTGGAAAAAATGTATGCTTTCCATACTTGCTTGCATTTCGTGCAGAAGCCTACATTGGTGTCAGTTTTTTCAAGCTTTCGAAAACCGTCTATATTTTATTTGTGACTAAAAAGGAACCTGTCGAAATTTCGTTTTAGTCAGAAATAAGCAGCCAATAATTTATTCTGACGAAAAAGGAGCCTGACAAAATTCCGTTTTAGTCAAAAAAATAAAAACAGCCTATAATTTATTTTAACGAAAAAGGAGTCTTTCGAATGTGTCTAAAATCGATCATTTCGAATCGAAAGTAATCCAAAGATCTTTCTTTTTTACCTATTTTTAATTTATTTTTCTAAAAATAAGTAAAAATTATAAATAATCTTCCAACGCGCCACAGGGCAAACTGCCCAAAACACTGCCAGCGTTTCCTCGCTGTATCGCGAGACTTATACGTTGAGCAAAAAAGCTGCCAGCTCTCAAGTCTCCCGTTGCCTCCACGAGGCGCGTCGTGATGTCCCTTACAAATAATTTTGCATCCAGGCCCCAAGGACCCATTGTTTCAAAACACCCTTACTATGTAAGTAACTTACTAGAACCTTATTATGTAAGTGATGTCAGTTGCTCTCCTTGCAGTTACTCTATACAACGTTAATTTACCTTTGACATTCGCCTTAAGGGGTGAATCAGCCCGTCAAAAAAATATGGGAAAACTGTAGGAAGCTCAAATAAAATTTCGACACTTTCATACAACTGCCAGTCGGTTGAAGACTTGTATGGAAATGTCAAAAATATTTTTGGTTGACGTTGTTCATTTTGACAGGCTGAGTCACTCCTTCAAGGGATGGTTGAGGGTAAATTTGCACGTTGTGTTTTTAGTTGGCTAGCATTTTTGATTGAACGTTTCAAATACCTACCACTTCATATCGCCGTATAGAATCTTGTTTATTTAACTCGGTTAATAACACAAAAGAAAAATACGATAAATCGTTATTTGTGCGTCTCTATTTCAGTCATTCTCATTTCTATAAACTTCATTCCGATTTTATTCAGTTAGCGACGCTGAATACAAAACATTGTTTGGCTCTTTGAGATAATATTTTGACAGAGAAGACAGACTGTTATTTCTATGAGTTATCGTATTATTGTTTGTACAGTCAGCCAACGAGATACCTGACCCCGCCATCTACCTATATGTTAAATTTTCTAATAAACTAAAAGTAATATTAAAATGAAAATGTATATTCGTAAGTTTTAATTATAATCATTTTGAATTTATATTTTCATGTTAATATTATGTTTATTTTAAGACAAAATTCAAGATATAGGTAGATGGCGGGGTCAGGTATCTCGTTGGCTGACTGTACCCTATTCAACGTAAATGTCATGCCATAAATATTTTATTTCTGTAAAACTATAGGAGAGAGATGATTTGCGATATTTCTATTGATATACTGTTTATATAACATTAATTCGTTTTTTTCTGTCTAACTAATATCATAAAATGCGAAATTCAGTTTGTTTATTTGTTTCATTTCACTAATTTCACGCCTTGACTACCTATTGTGTCAATAATCATGAATTTTTGCTAGGGTACACTTCATCCCGGAAAAAAAGTATTGTTCCCTCGATCGATATTGATGCTCTCAGTTTATTTATATCTAAGCAGAAAATCTTATCAAATTGACAATTCTATCCATTTCATTCTGTTTTATCGGACACGACTTCGACTTTTTATGTCTCCCCGCAAATGTCTTTGAGAGAATGTTTTGCGGGATTATTGCATTTTGCAATAATACTTCGCCACTATCCTTTTGTCTTCGAGTGGGCCTTTGTTCGTATTTCGTCTAGTGTAAGCCTTTTATTGTTCTCTTCGGTGGTCCTCAGTGTGTACCGACGGGCCTTAATATCAGCCGGATTTACGTCATAGGGGTTGGGTAACGTCACTGACGTCACAAGTATATATTATGTGAGCTTGATTTTCATTACTTTTTGGAACCTAGAGTTTGAAGTTATGTCTTCTTTGTAGATACATGTACTTGAACACTGAGAAGTGATGGGGTTCCATTTATCCTATCGTAAATTTAATCTTAACTAATATTATAAACATGTAAATAAATTTCTTTGTTTTTTTTTAATTACTACTGATAATTATATGGGAATAAATAAGTGCAAGATTTGTGTTATGATTCAAATACATTATGAATAAACATACATGCGGAGATAATAAAATCTAGCACTAGAAACATAGAATTGAATTAATCCGAATGACTTATTGTATTTTTATCTTAGTAGCATTTAAGGATAGCTTTTTTTTAAACTATGAACTTTGGTCTTCAAACAGGAAAACTCATTTCTGTATACTTGAGGAAATTACCCTGATACTTACTTTGTCAATCTTGCTTAATTACTCAATAAAGAAGTAAGTTGAGAAAAAACATTTGTGGAAATGTCAAAGGTGAAGAATACATGTTTAGTTTGGTCCATTGAGATGACTTGTTTTTAAATAAATGAATAATGGAACAATTAAAAATTTCAGGAATCGATCTATTGTACAACCTCTATATGGGAATACTATTTTTATTGTTTTTTTCGACATTTATCAAATTTGAGCTATGGCGTTTGATGTAATTTGATTCAACAACGCCCTACTCTTTATTAGATTTAAAAGGAATTAATATTTTTTCAGTTAGTTAAAATTTTCATTGTAAAAGTATACATGGGGTCCGCCGTTGTATTGTAATTAAGAAATATCGAATTAAACAAAATTATCCCTAAAAAATTAAGACGTAACCCCCGAATATTCCAAATAATTTTAATTTATGATATTCTTAAGATTTGTACTGACTTTGTCTTACTAAGTTATTGTCTAGACAGTGACAAAACGATCTTTGAAGAACATTTTTAGTTTAGTTGGTTTTCAGTATTAGAGCTAACGCTCTAATACTAAAATAGGGATAATCTTAAAATCCTTAAAAAAATCTAAAACCGTACATGGCAGTTAGCGCGAGATAAAAATTGAATATTCGGCCGGAGTCATGACGCATTACCGGACCGGGATGATCCGGGCCGGGCGGGATTTGGGCTCGCCGGAAAATTGCAGGCGAATGATCGATGGGGGGCCAGATGTCGCTCGTGATTAGGCGCCCTTACGTGTTGAGCTGAAGGAGCTGTAATTACGGATAGGGGTAAAGAATGGGGCATGTAAGTTAAGTATTATGTAATATGCCTTTGGGGAAGGGAATATTTTGCGAAGAATTTTCAAGGACAATTTTTAAAGTAATGATGCGCGGCCGACTTACACATAGGAAGAGTTTGAGAGCCCAGTAGGTGTACGTTAGCGTTTACGCGTGTTAAGCAACGCCGTTCGCGACCAATTAGGATGGCTGACCGCTAGTGCCATAAAATATCCCGAGCTTCGGCGTTGCTTCGGAAAGCACGTTAAGCCGTTGTTCTCAGCGGTCATCTCTGATAGCAATCGTTAATATCGAATGCCTGCTGCTTGAAACTCGAAAAAGAAAAAAACCGTAAAAAATACATGTGAAAATTAATGGGTAATAGCCCGCGCCGAGACGGTTTACCCAATGCGATATATTCCCAACGCGTCGCTCACTACTACTATTTTGAAAGTGTATACAAACCTCCTTACTACAAGCTGATGACCATAATGTACTCGTTATATTCACTAAGAAGGATTTACAAATGACACTAAACAAATTTCACTTACTAACTTTGAATTTTAGATATCCCATGCAAATTGACATTGAAATCAAATTTCCATAATACGATTCATAATTCAAAGTATAGTCTCCCCCTTTCGAGTGTTATCCCGACGAACTCACAATAACATGAACACCAATATTGCGCTTAGGTCCTTTGTACTAATTAAAGATCTCCAAAATCATAATTAATAAAATTTATATATAATTATCGAATCCACACACAAAATTTTATGAGAATCTGTTAAGAAATGCGACCTGTACAGGAGAATATCCGGACAGACAAACAGATAGGCATGCGAAAGATTTTTTTGCCCAAGCTGAAGCAGAGACGCTTCGGGATCGCTCGATCAATAAAACCATTTCACCTCAAAAATGGTATTTTGGCATCTTTAGTGGAGGTACTTCCATTTGTCCTCTCAATAAACTTTATTCAAAGTTTATATACAGCAATCGTGCGATTTATATGTCGATCGCGAGTCCGCGACGAACAAACTTTGATAATAATCGCGGATAAGTGGAGGGCACGTACGAGGGCTGAGATTTGCTCTACACTGCCCTTTTCTTGTAGATAGTTCGTTCAAAATCTTTGCAAGGACGGAAATATATGAAAAAGTTCATTGTTCATGTATTCCTTCTCAACCGCGCCCGAATGTAGGAAATATGACGGCATATTATATTACTAACTTTCGCCCGCAGCTTCGCTCGGGTCAACGTCATTCCTGTTCCTGAAACAGTATTTTTTTCCGGGATGAAAGGTAGCCTATGTTCTTCTCCGTACTCCAGGGAACGTCATGAAATTTTGCATACCCGTTGTCTGGGGTACGGAGACGGACAAAGTGTACATTTTATCCCGGGAATTAGTGTTCCTGAGGGATAGACATTGACGCGGGCGGAGCCTCGGGTGAAATTAGTCTTTGATAATTCAATAATCTTGATATAAATTATTGTTTATTTTTCCTTAAATGTTCTTAAAGCATGTATACGGCGTGACGTATGCACTGTTCTGTCTTGTTCGTGACCCTAATAACTTGCCCTGCTGGAGGCTGGAGGCTGACGTTTAAACTTTACCCGGTTGTTTACAGCGGCTAGGGCACTTACTACACACCAACATGCTCTAAGTCTACTGGAAATGACTAATTAAACTGTTTATGTTTCAATTTGGTTTGTTTTTTGTGTGTATGTGGCCAACACTGGTGTCAGATTTTTTAAGCTGCCTTAAGGCGTCTGGCACAGCTTGCACCGATTGCCAATCAATCAATGATGATAGTCGGTATCAACGGCTTAACGTGCCTACCGTAGCACGGAGGACACCTAGCATAGCTATTTTTATGCCACTTGCGGTCACCCATCTCGGGACTACGGCCGCTTTAATTTGGCGGTTGGTAGTGGCTCAGTGGTCTAAGGATTCGTAAATAAGAGATCACGGGTTTGAACTCTGTCTGTGTGTGGTGTGATGATGAGGAGTCTTTTTGTGTACCTCTGAGCTTGAGACAGGTTGCCCTCATGTGTAGTGATATGTTATCAAAAAATGACATCTTAAATTTGCGGGAAATTTGCGATAACTTGTGAGAATTTATCAATACCTAATACTCGCACTTGAGAGAAATAATTGGAAATTTTCGGAAAGAAAATCCGATTCTAATCAGTGTTAGTAAACATACAGAACTTTCTCCTTTTTTCAAGACGAAATGTTTTCAAAATCATTTTTAAAGATTAGTTTATTTGTTTATTGATTTTAAAACTACACCTCATCCAGCCCAGTTACATCTCTGTCAGTCCCTAAGCTGATAATTCAGGCTAGTTGCGTCGGAGTCGCCACCTGGGATCGCCTAATTGCTTACACATCCGCCAGCGACCCGAGGTGTCGTACGCACGTCCCGTTTACTACACATAAAATTACCGAGGGTTGGGACTCCGGCACAGCTTTACAGTTGGGGACCGTTGTACGTGACAATACCAACTTTTAAAACTCTCTCCGGACGTATCAACAGATGTATGGCATACATTTTTAAATGATTATAAGTTTATAAGCTTTTGCCCGCAGCTCCGTCCCCATAATGTCGATCTCTCGGGATCAAAATTTACCGTGATGAAAGGTACATCAAATTATTCATATAACTGAAATCGAAAAATATCAATTATCGAAATTAATTATAAAAGTCTTCTTTAAAATTATGTACAGAAGTTAACCATACATAATAGTCGTATTTATACAGAACTAGCGATCCGGACCCCGGCTTCGCGCGGGTGCAATTGCCATATAAACCTTCCTCTGGATCACTCTATCTATTAACTAAAACCGCATTAAAATCTGTTGCGTATTAAAGATCTAAACATACATAGGGACAGACAGACAGTGGGATGCGACTATGTTTTATACTACATAATAATGTATGTATGTAATGATTACCAGGTCAAGCCAAATATTATAATCATTAAGAAATATTTATTCCTATAATAAGCTCTAATGTTTTACATACCTTTTGATTTTATAGCAGGCATACCAAGGACCGATTTTGGCAATTTGTTTTAGTAACGTATACAGTTCCCCATATACGAAACTCTTACTCTGCTTAGGCGATACCGCAGAAGAAATAATCTTTGATTGTTACGCAATGGTCTTCCCATTAAATCTTTTTTGAACGTCGAAAGATGTTTCCTTATACGACTTTGTTTATCTGAACCAAGCTTAGAAATTGCCATAGTTTCGGGTGACAAAGGTTCAAAATTCAATTCCGGCGATACAAGCTGAAGGGCTGGTCTTAATTTGAACAATAGCCGTAAACTTAGCGGCTTACGAGCGCTTCAAAGCGGGCTTAAGCCCCATTGTCCTACTGGATACGCCTGTGCCGTACACAGGACTCCGTTTGCAAATAAATTTACTATTGAGATTTTGAGAAAAAGACTGGTGCAGTGATGAAGTAGGATGTCAATAAAATCTTTCTAGAAAATAATTTTAAAACAAAAGTAGTCGTACCATGTGTAATTTAAAATCTTTTTATCAACATCTCAGCCTTTTAGATTACCACTTGTAGTTAGTAGTTCGATTAACAGACTTTTTAGTCTCATCAGTCCGATGATGCTGATCAATACACACAATACATCGTACTACTGAGTCATTTAAGCTAAAAAAAATGCAATCGACATGACAGGAAATGTTAATTTAAATACGAAATCTTTATGTTTTTCTCATATGGCGCCGCATTTCGGATATTTGGAAGATTTTCCTTCGAAAAACCAAGGTTGAGGTGAAATTTCTTGTCAGATATAAGAACCAGCACTACATAAACCAGACCCTAACCTAATACTGTAAGGAGTAGACGACACATGGAATCCTCATTTTTCCTCATCGCAATATGAATAGGTATGTGCTGACGCACGTCGCGGACGTCCGCAATATACTGCACTGCACCGACGTGACTCGGAATTACTAGACCCGAGTTAGGACACTTCTTGCTGAATTATTTCCTCCTTGACAAAGAATATATACACTACGCGAAAAGAAACGTTACTTAAGCATGTGTGCACGTAAAATCGCTTGTGGCTATGTTTGGGTGTCTGGATGTGCATCGAGAGGCGCGCGGGGCGTGGAACGGACCGTCGCCTCCCGATGGTTGCCTTGGTCAAGGGCTGTGTGAGTTGTGTTTCGCTCTCTTGCACCACGGCTCGCACCGGCAAACACGTAGTAAGTAGTGAATGGTATTAACCCTAGCGCTTACACAACCCGGCTCAAGGTCACCGGTGCCCGAACTCTCACGTGCGGGGAGTGTCACCACTGTGTCCCCGACGAATTCTTGTAAAATATATCAAAGAGTATCATGAAGCCCCGTGGACGTCCGCAGCGGATCCGTTGTTGGGTAAAGCAGCGGAAGAGACGTGAACAAGTCATCAGCTGACAATATTTTCACCGACATAATATCCATCTGTAATTATTTAAAAAAGAAAATTGGACGCCTGAATAAAATGCCTTATGATCCTAGCTCTGTCTACCCCGCAAGGGATAAAGACGTGATGCTATATAAAACGAAGTTGGTCATGAGAATGTGTTGCTGGCTCAGGGACTATACTGTGTAGCCGCTGATAAATAGCGCGCTGGACGTGTTTTATTGCGAATCTCGGTGACTTGTTGTAATTGTACACATACTTACATACCATCTAATGTCTACAATTGTCCAGTAATTTTTTTGCATCATCATTTCAGCCACTAAGTCCCCTTCTGAGTATATTTCTTTTAGGGATTTCCTATACATACGGGCGCGTGTATGAAGCGTCTTCCACCTTGGCTGTGACCTTGGTTCGGTCGTCCGACCACTTGGTCAATGCATGTCCGCTGCGCTTCCACATACGTGGTCGCCATTCGAGAACCTTTCTTACCTAACCACCTCCGGTTAATATTGTTCTTATAAGAATACTCGTTTCATACTAAAAATCTAATAAAACAAACATGCATACAGGTCATCTTTGAAACGCCTAGGTACGTTTATCTAGCAATTATAAACCATAATTCGGATAGATATCTTGCATGTATAATTAGTTGCAGGGAAATTTGCATAATCTGTCGTGCCATTGACCTACGCTTAGCTCCTGATTGTCATTTCTATGTAAATAGATGTTCTCTATGACCGTAATAGATTATGGTCATGAAATTATGATCAAATGCATCGTCATTATAATGATAGATAATTTGAAGGAATACTAAGATTTAATCAAAATTCATTCGAAAAATAAAGAAACGATGAGACAGTGTTAACATTTGCTGAATTGGAGAAAAGAAATAATAAATAACTATCTATAAAAGGAGAATCTCCCACTGACTGACTGACTGACATATAGACGCACGCACAACCGTAACCGCTAAGGGTAGAAACGTAAAATTTGTACTGTTATTTTAGTTTAGAATGCGGACGCTCACTAAAGAGGAAATTTGAAAAATTTCAATCCTAAGGGGAGACATAAGAAAAAAGTTGGTATGGAAAATCTTTAAATCAGCAACGATTTCGATAAAAATTGAGATACATGCTCTTAAAAACATTTTATTCAACACATGTTTCATGGTTTATTTATTATTAGAATTCTCTCCCTCTAAGGGTGTAAAATAGGGGTTGAAAGTTTGATACAGCCGTTTAAGCCGCAAATTTTCGCCATTCGCAAGGGAATCAAAACCTACAGGATACTTCCCATGAACTCAGAATTCTGAAATTTGGTAGAAGCAACGTCTACATAGCACAGAAAACTGCGATAAGCATATTTTTTTAGTTACATCATAAAATAAATATTTTTTTAATAATTTTAAACTTATTATAGATAATGGTACGGAACTCTTAATGCGCGAGTTGAACTCGCACTTGGCTGGTTGTTTATTTGATTTGTTGCCTCTATTGCGTTACGCACTGTTTCTTTGTAAATATGTATCTCGAAGAATAACGACATTATGCCCTAATATTGTTTTTGTGATAATATTCTTGTTGATCTTGCTACAACGCAATAATGGAAAACATAAATCTATGAGATAAATTGTGGTTCGCAGGAGACCGAGCTAGACACGAATGGTTTGGTCTTTCATGTTTCTTGACAACATTTAGTTGCGTACACAGCCCAGCAATTTATTTATCATCAACCGTATGTGACCGCAATATGGTTTATTTTCGTTTAAACATATAAATTGTAGTTTCATTGTGGGAATTTATTGTAGAAATGTGAATAAGATTCTGAGAGTGCAGTAATAGAGTTGGTTTTTCCGTGGTGGCGGTTTTTAGACGTTGGTTGAGAATAGTCTGTTAATTCAGCGCCGGTCACGTCGGTCCGTCGGACTGACGTAGAAAATGTCGCGTCGTTGTGACGTTTGGCTGTGTGCTGTAGGGGTACAGGTTACCGGGATTTGTTTGCAGTGTTTGTTTTGGTGGCTCGATTTGTTTCCTGCGAGTCAGCTCGCTGAAAGATCAATGGCCTGACTGATGTGGGTTTTCCTAATAATCGCAACCTACTTACAAATACTCGCAAACCTGTTTTCAGATAGCTCTGAATCAGTACTTAATGGGTTATATGGTCTACAGATACGCGTTGTTACCAAACGCATAAAAATAAAACGTAGTTAATTCGGTCCTTTAAAAGTGTACAAGATTATTAAGTGGCGCACAAAAATGTCAAAACGAATTATTCACAAGACAGAATTAATTATTCTCTTTAATAGTATCAATTTCGGAAGACTTTGATCATTTTTGACAAATTCCAAAAGATGAAACTGTAATGACGGCAAAACTTAAAAATATTTTCTTAAAATATCAAGTTTAAAAGACGTTTTTAGTTTCCGCAGCGTTTTAAAGGAAGCTTCCGGAGAACACTTATACCTTTGTGGCAACACTGTTTAAAGCTCTCTTTACTATTTACACATGGTAACACTTTCGTTTATGTTTGAAGTTTCAGGGTGAACTTGCGCATAAAAGTTTTGTGCTTGGCTATTTGGATTTAACCGAAACGTTTTGTTTACTTTTGTGTGTAGTTACCAGTTATTTAATAGGAAACTAACTAAAACCCACCAAAAAGGTACCAAATATTGTTACAATGAGATGAGTATTGAAAATAATTTCGTAATTATAAAATTAAATTGGTAAAAAATATTTCAGACTGCTTTTATTCTTCTTCCTGGATATATTATTGTATTGTACGTTTGCAAGTTTTATTACTCAATCTTGAAAAAATAATGAAAAATTATATAAAATATCACTGAACGTATTTGGTTGAATCTTGGTCACACTGTTTAAAAAGTTGCCCAAATCCTGAGTAAACTTACAAGTATACTTTTTGCAGATCACTTGCGTATTTCACAAATTTGCATAGCTAATGAAATGAATATAGCTTTAAATTTTACAAATAGCGGATCATCATCATCATCATCATTTCGAGCAGGTGTCACGGTCAATCGACCATGCACACCCTGGTGAAAAAGTGAATGACTCTTCCCTTTTGTATCATCAGTTGAATTAGTAATATTTGAATCGAACTTTGCGTTTGTATTTTTAGCTTGCTGTAAATATTCTAGCACTGTGACCACATTTAGAGACAGATGAATTCCAGTTGATAGCTTTGGTCTGAATTTATTTAGGGTTCGTTAAATTAAATCACTTAACTTCCAAGTTTTCGAAATTTTGGGTGTAAAAATAATGTAATAAGAAAAAAGGCGATAAAACCGTATATCACGAAAACTTTAAGGTACATTAATCAAATTATGACAATGGCCAGAAACAGGTTGCGCAAGAAAGAGTAAGAGATAACACTGTCAAGTTCTATTAAACAACTGAGGTTATAAAACATCAAAAGTAAGTAGAAATTAGAAAATCAAAGCATTAAACTGCGCTAGGCTTAAGTGTATCGCCTCTCAATATTTAGTTGAAGTAGTCAACGAAAATGTTCTTGAAATCAAATTCAAATACATAGTAAGAGCTAACGACTTAGTGTCGAAAACTTTTAAAACCTTCTTTGTTGCTTGCCTTGGTTACGAGTAGGTACATATTGACCCAAGCCGTAACAATTTGACATGTCTTTAAAGAGTATTAAGATACATTTAGTGGTCAAACATTGTTTTGTGAAGTGTATTATAAAGAATGAAGTTTTATTGATTACTCATAGTCTTCCAAATAAATTTATCCATTACCATCAAGGACAAATATTTTATGGACTGGCACATATAAGCTAAAAAAATGCTTTAGAAGAATATTTTTAAAATTAGAAAACTATAGGATAAAACACACTGTTGCACAAAAACAAACACTGTCTTGTCTTGGCGTACAACTTTTTACTATTACCTACTATGGATACTAATTTACTAACGTCGTCAAACAAAACAGTTTATTTTAATCTGTAACAAAAACTAGCGTGATTTTTTTATTTTGCTAGTCAAGCAGTCTTTAATCATTTGCGCTTAATTTAAATGGACCTTATAATATGGAGTTACATTTCATCACTTGGTCTTTTTTTCTAGCAATTTTAAGTTCAATTTTGAAGCTACTATTGTATTACACACATTGCTGTTTCTTAGCTGTCAGTGTGCACAATCCCAGCCCCTGTTATCGCCGTTACCTGCGTATAAGCGTGTTGTTCCGCTTTGTTTATTAACGGCCTTTGTTCCGAAGTGCGCATATCTTAAGTGTCGGCTTAAGTGTGCCGCTTGGCACATTCGTTTGGAGTTACTAATTTAGCTGCTACTGTTTCATAAGTAGTCAATCTTTGAATTTTCTATTTATATGTATTGCTCCAAAAATTAATTAAGCCTGTTATGCAAGAATTTTTCAAATATTTCATCATAATAATAGATAATGATACGTTTATGTCTCAATGCTGGGCTCTTTCTCTAGTTTTTTTTTTGAGTTCTTCAGTTTTTGTTATAACTATTGAGCTCATCACACCGCCTTGTTCTTGGTCGACGAAGAAGTCAATGATATAAGTTGAATAATACTTTTGCTCTTACTAAAAAAATAATTGTTTCCTAATAGCAGCTAATATATTTTTTTAATAATAATAATTTCTATTTGTTAAATAACAATATTTTAGACTATTGTTGTATTGTATATAATGTGAATTAAGCACCCGCCTGATGCATCGCATTTAGGCATTTGTTGGGAGAGTGAACCACGCTTTGTTCTCCATTTTGTAAAGTTTAGCCAAAGAGTACCTACCTATGTACTTTTGCACCGAATACTTCGATGTTCTCTTGCTTAACTTTTGTTTGCATGTCAAAAAGAATATTTATTTTTCATAAAGAAATCTTTCAATGTTTATCGTCACAGATTTAGTTCCGTATCTCCAAACGTTATTGTGGGTGTAATTCGGAATTCCATCTGAAATGTCCCGCGTGCGAGTCGCGTCACGCACGTGGTATTTGTTAATTTCGCGCGTATTTACAAACCTCTCACCGTCGCTGTTAGATTGAGCGTGGGAGCACACCATCCGATATTCTGTATTTTCTTTTCATGACTACGTTAATATTTTATTCCTTGTGCTTATCATTTTTACGTTATATAAGAACAGTGATTATTTTAATGCATTACACTACAATACACATCTAATCCGGCCGAGTGCGTGTCGGGCCGTCGGGCCACGCGCAGTGTAGTCTTCCTTAGTTGCGAATGCCAGCTTTGAGCTCACGCCTCACGGTTTAACGTCGTTAAAACAACGATCATATTTTTCTATAGAGTAAAAACACTAATTACGCGTATGATCCGACTTCGTTTCACGCTATTTTTCGTCAGAATTTTACGGACTTGAAGCACCAGAGCGTGTGTTTTCGCGCTAAGTGAATTTGTTCACTCTTATGTCATGTGTTAATGTTTCCGTTCTCACTGGTCGAGAGTCATGAGGGTGCTTCACGAGAGCCAGACGAGAAAAATACTATTTAAAGGCCCTTTACAATTTTCAAGAGTGGCTACTTTTTTATTTGTTTATAAGCTTTTATCTTTTTTGATACCCTTTTCTCTTTTAACTCTCATTGCAGAACTGTCCGCGGAGCTGTCTTTATGGTCGGTCAATCTATACCCATATTATAAATGCGAAAGTAACTCTTGTCTGTCTGTTACCACTTCACGATTCGACCTTTGAACCGATTAATATGCAAGTTAGTATACTGTTCCCGAGGGGTCAATATTCATGCCAGCGGAGCCGGGGGCAAAAGCTAGTATCGAATCTTATCTTAATTCTATATAGATCTTTTCAAGAGTAACCTAAACTAAAATCTGTGTATAGCATTTACTAAAGCGAGACTAGTTTATTGATTACAAAACAAGAGATTTACTTTAATTACAGAAGACAATTTAAAAATATGCTTATAAGTGTTATTTGTCATGATTTCCGAGTTTTGGCATTGCCTTTAAGGCTATAGATTTAGTTTGGCCATAGATAACGTGACGATATTAGATTGAAACTGGTTGGCCTAAGCTGACTCTAATGTAACCCGTAATACAAACAGAAAACCAATATTTGTCTATGATATTCTGATGTAAGCTGATCTAGCTCGCTCTGAACAAATGTAAATTAATCGACAGGCAGACAACTGCGAAGTATTCTCGGAGGCTCCTAAAAAGCTTTCTGTATTCATTAACAAGTCCAATTGATTCTCAGTACACAAAGTCAATGGGATCCGATAATATAATTAGTCCATAAGCTTTGAGTCAAGGATGGTGGTAATAAGTAGATAGGAGTTGCTTGTTTTGCAGAGTCGTAGGAAATTTGCGTAAAATTGTATGTTTGATGATCATTTATTCACATTTTCATTAGGGAAAAATTATATAGATTTTACTTCGGATGTCGAAATCAATAACTTTGTAATCTTCACTTTGTAATGTTCAAAACCTATATGATTTTGCTATCAGTGGAAACTTTGCTTGAGTATGTTTCCGTTTTTTTGTAGGCGTAAAACGATATGTCTGGGTCTCGTATCTAGGAATATACGTTTTTCCGTCTAAGTCTCGATTGTCATGGTATTAGTCCTGTTTACTTATTTATTTTATTTAGTTCTATAAAATGTGGTTTTGGATAATTAACGCTACACTTGCGCCTCCAGCGGAAAATTCAGACTCGATAGCCCTAACAAAGACAGCATGTTTCCAAAATTAAAAGAAACACTGACTACTCCTACGAATACAATCTATTGGGTGTCTTTAGATCATCGGCGTTTTTGCCAATTAGAGTTACATGTGCGAATAAATACGCGTAAGCATTATCTCGTATTTGCAGATATATAATTTTGTTCAGTGTATCACGAACGAATGAACAATTGATACATTTGTCTAGAGCTAAAGATTATTAGCACCACAGAGATGTATAGAGTGGGCCTGCGGAAGTGGCAGATGCGATACGAAAGCTTTATTGCAAATTAATTATATTTATTTATAACGTGACCGCGTTTTAGAGTAGGGAGTTTATGTGCATACACGTAACACGTTTAGATTTTATGTTAAATGCCATGTTGTGCAGAGATTATGTGCAAAATTTAAGCTCCGATATGAGTCTGAAATATCATGGCATCACCTACCGTAAGTAAGTTGTGTTGATAATATAGTGTGTATAAGGCATTTTGGAGTAAAAACTTGAAAGATATTTAACAGGAAACATCGGTACTCGAACTTATTTCGGCCAGGAACAAATCTAAAATAATATATTCTCATATCTATGATTAGCACTCTTAATCGAGCGCAATAACTCGTAGTTCATCGTGTAGACGCGGTTACGTGTAGAGGCTTCTATTGAAAACATACTCCTCGTAATATGCGAAGCAATAAGGTGGATTTTAAAGGAAATAAGTAGAAAACAACGTTAGAATAATAAATCGTCTGTATGAAAGCGCTATATCATAGCCGGCATCATATAAGTTGCGAACTCGGCCGCGTGGCCACAAATCACAATAAGTTGCAATTAGACGCCGCGCCGGTATTACTTGCATAGTTTCAAAGAGTGTATTCTGGGGGAGTGGGAGGGCATTGAGTTTAAAGGCAATATCCGTGTGACAAAATGTAGGTGACAATACTTAAAGGGCATGAACAGTCCACGATATTAAACAGCACTAGGGGACATTGTCGAATTCCTAACTTAATATTATAAATGCGAAATTGAGTTTGATGTCGTTTTTACGCACGCCTTGAAACTGAACCGATCATCATGAAATTTTGCGTACGCGTTATGTGGGGTACGAAAAAGGACATAGTGTACATTGTACCCCGGGAAAAGTACTGTTCCCGAGAGATCGATATTGACGCGGGTGAAAGCTATTATGGAAATAAAAACTAAGGCCCTCAGCACACGGCGTGATTTAAACGCGCCGACGACTCACGTTTCAGGAACGCGCATTTACGGCGCCGTAGATGTCGATTTTTGCGTTTGTTCGATTCAAGCGCGCTTAAAACCCGATACAATATAAACAGTACAGTAGACGCGTGTTTCTCGATGGCTCCGTCTGCTTAGGTTACAATCTCGTTTGAAGCGCATATACGCGCGTCGTCGGCGCGTTAAAAATACGCCGTGTGCTGAGGCCCTAACTTCTCATATTAGTAGCTGATTGATCATTTTGTATGGGATGGTCAAACTCTGCCTTTAGCGACAATGCGCGCCAATATCTACCTTAATTAATGTTATACACAGATTGAATGTTTGTATAGAGATTCGATCAGGCCCACGGTTAGTGGTACCATAAATTTCTAAAACACGGCTGCTATATGCAATTAACATCAATTTAGATCTAATTTTGCGGACTGGCACCCAATAAAGCAGAATGATTGTGTTTCCAACATTAATTGTAATATACTGGCTTTTGTTCTGTCACCTGTTGTCCTAACCCGCCCCTATTTTACCCAATCGCGATCGGAGCTATGATAAAGTCTCGAAATTTGGTGAGATTTTATTTTTTTGTTGTAGAAATAAGTCTCCTACTAAATGTTTTTTTTAGAGTTTAATGACTTATTTGTATTTAATAAAATGATAATTGATCCTCTTTTTTGTACTTAAGTTCTTTATCACTCCCGTTTTCTAAAATAAGCAACATAAATAGAAACTTTACTTGACTTAACCCTTTCCATGTCTATAAACGAGACACAATAGTAAAACAATTGAAATGTACACATATGATTCATGGGACAGGGAATCTGTTATGTAGAAATAATAAATAAATATGTATACGTATAAATTACGCAGACTGAGCTAGCCCCAAAGTAAGTTCGACAATTGTGTTATGGTGGTATACTAACGCAACGATAGTATATTTACCGTGACAATTTGGGATGATGACCATTTGGCCACAGAGGTGGTCATAATAATACATGTATGTAACATATTTCCTCTCCAACCCGTTTGGCCAGCGTGGAGAGTGTACACCAAGTCCTCTGACTGCTCTGTCCAAGTATGGCTCTAGTAGTACAGAGAGGGTCGTGCTTCTGTATTGGAGACTATAATAACCTGATGATGATGATGATGATTAAACATATTTAAAAATAATTAAAAATATTATGAAGTATTAGCTCCCTTTATGGGATCAGTCCGCCATTGTATGTTTATTTTTCGTTTATACTATGTTTTATGTTCTGTGTTTTTTCTTGTACAATAAAGATATTACAAACTATCAAGCTCGTAACTCGTTATATGTACTCTATTTACGAGTATGTACCTACACTACAAATAAATTGTCAAGTTACGATTATGTATGGCAAATAACAATACCTACAACTACCGGACAAGCAGTTGAGAACGACATCCCTGACTAGGTTCTAGTTTGATTCCTACAAATAAAAATATTTACCTTATACATACATACATAGTATCACGTCTTTTTCCCTTGCGGGGTAGATAGAGCCTAGGTATATAAGACCTGAAGGCCACGTTTAGCATGTTGGTGGGCATTAGGTGGAAAACTATTTAAATCAAAATAGTGATGGGTTGCTAGTCGCATCGTCTATTAATATAATTCCTCAGATTTAACCCATTCCCTCGATCGGCTTTCACGATCTGCGCAGGAAAAAAAGCAGCTGGTACATTCTACGTTTCTTCTTTTCTCCCAGACCAGCATGGAAGAGAGAGAGATTTTTATTTCACCTTATTTTTATTTGACTTTTAAAACCTTATTAATTATATTATCTAACAAATAAAATTGTCTTAATAATTCGATACCCATTATCAACATCTAAGTTAATTAAATAAACAAACAACACTTCCCCTATAAATTAACAATAAATTAAGCATCCCCCTCGCTCCCTAATAAAACACCTCGTTGTATTGAGATCCGATACGATCTGCGATGTCCCGGTTATTGGGGACTTTACGTTTGGTTAATTTTGTGCCGACTGAATGGCCAAGAATTTTGTGGGTATTACGGGAACTGAGGAGTATATAAACTTAGGGTTTATAAGATTGGCCCTTCAGGCTTGCATGCACGTATACGCGGCCCATCAGGCAATATGAGAGTTTGCTGTCTCTCCAAGCCTTGCGCACACAGGCAACGCCCAAAGCCGAGGTCCGTCCCTCCTGGGGGCCCTTTGGTGATGTTGTCTAAAAGGTTGAGGGTACTCTGCCTTCGCCTCAAACGCCCGGTGAAGTAGCGAAAGCTCACTTGGAGCTAGCTACATAGTCCTTCCAAAAAAAATGATTGGCCCGTCAGGCTATGCATGCACGCTATCGCGGCCCATCAGGCAATATGAGAGTTTGCTGTCTCTCCAAGCCTTGCGCACACAGGCAACGCCGTTCCTCCTGGGTACCCAGGTCAAAGTCGGGTTTAATAGAACCCTTATAACTTAAGAACGGGTGAACCGATTTTTATAATATTTGATTTGTTGGTTTTGTTATCACCCCGAATAGCAGAATAACAAAAACTATACTATTACTATATAAAAAATATTTACGACAAAACAATAATCGGAACGGGGCAGCTAAATATATAAAATAAAATAAAGAAGTTTATTGCCATATTTTTAGCTGTCTCTGTAAAATATAAAATAAAAAAGTTGCTATATCTATATCTATACTAATATTATAAAGCTGAAGAGTTTGTTTGTTTGTTTGTTTTTACGCGCTAATCTCAGGAACTACTGGTTCAAATTGAAAAATTATTTTAGTGTTGGATAGTCCATTTATTGAGGAAGGCTTTAGGCTATAAAACATCACGCTGCGACCAATAGGAGCGAAGCATCAATAAAAAATGATTTGAAAACGGGGGGAAATTATTCATCTATACTAATTAGTCATAATAACAGAAATTGCCGCGGACGAAGTCGCGGGCAACAGCTAGTTTTAGATACACATCATTCACAAAATGTTTATTTTTTCGCAGAGAGTCGAAACCGTGACGAATGAGGACAACCTTTAAAAACAGAACACATGCTCCACTACGCGCTCCTTTGTCCCTAATGGGTTCCTTTTTCGACTTTGTCCAGACGGTTCCTTGTTTATTAAAGGAAAAGAATGGGCCACTTAATGAGGGGATCACGTTACATAATAAAACAAAGGAACGGATAATTGAAAGCAATTATTGTTGAAATGATCATGTCTCTTCTTTAAAACAATTATAGGAGGCAGAATTCGGTTCAATATGTTTTACTGGTATAGTGTTTGTTCAACTTATTGAAGCCATTTTTTTGACTAGCTCCGTGGCGCAGCGGTCAACACGCCAGCCTGCGACACGGAGAGACCGGGTTCGATCCCCGGCCAGGCCAAGATGGAAAAATGATCTTTTTCAGATTGGCCTGGGTCTTGGATGTTTATCTATATATGTATTTGTTATAAAAATATAGTATCGTTGAGTTAGTATCCCATAACACAAGTCTCGAACTTACTTTGGGGCTAGCTCAATCTGTGTGATTTGTCCGTATATATTTATTTATTATTTTCAGAGTTCAAACGATTCCATGGACATGTCACAAAATATTTTGTAAAAATAATCTTTTATATGAAAATAACCGACTCCAATTAAAAAGGAGAGATATAGAGATAATAGGGGAGATATAAGAGGGGGGATATTACTTTCGGCGGTCTCACGTTACGTGTAGAACGTTTTGATGGTTACAACATACATAGCGGCTTTCGTATGATTGACTGTTTTTATTTACTATATATAAGCCGCAATGGACTTTGTTTTGGATCGATCAACATTAACGCGAGCATAGTTAGTGCAAAAACTGTTGCGATATAAGATATTTTTACTAATATTACGGTTAAACTTGCTCAAAATTCCTTGTATTTTAGACCAAGAGCACTATTTTAGCTAAGCCTAATTAATCGATTATTACCTTATTGAATATTCCACCGGCCACCGACCATAGCAATAACATCCACTTGGTTGCGCACGTGGCTACCCGGCCAAATGTTGTGGACACCTGCCACGCGCGCTTAGCACGGTAATGGCACATTTTACAAATATAATCATTATATTCTGGGAAGCGATGAGAACCAAAATTTGTTTTAATTATCTAAAAGAAGTGGTAAACTAGCTTTTTTCAGTGATTTCGTCTGTGTATTTAATTATTTATAGCGTATGTGATCCGCGACTCACACTTGGCCAGTGTTTATTTTTTAATTTGTCGAAACTTCACCTTAAAATAAAGATTTTATTCTTTTATGTGATTCGTTAGACATACCTCCCACAGGACTTGAGAGTGATCGATACATGCGTGAAGTCCCCGAGCAATCGCTAATGGACGTTAGCGGGAGATACATATAATGCGAAAGTGCCTTCAAACATTCATTTAAGATATTGAAATAGTTATACATAAACAAACATTGGGGATAGCCCCACTACAATAATAGTTTTATTATATTTATAATATTTTATATGCAAAAGTAATTTCGTCCGTCCTACCTCTTCACGTTTTAATCACTGAACCAATTAAGATGAAATGTAAAAATTTCAAATCTGGATTTTTTAGCGCAGGCCTGCCTCGCAATACAGCCTCTTTTTGGTGGAAACAAAGCTTAACATAGGGTATAATAATTACTATTCCAATATCCAAAATCGGGTGTTTGACAGCCATTTTGACTTTTATGTTGTTCATGTTTATATCTCTCGTCAAACGTGCATTACTGATTGTTTCGGCTCCTCGATTCTGCGACAGGCAAGGAAAACCTAGTATCCCATATTACTTGGGAAGGCACGTTAAGCCGTTGGTTCCGGCTGTCATCATTTTTGGCAGTCGGAAAGCTATGTCAGAGAAAAATATACATAATAATGATACCAGTGTTGGCCACTTATACACGATATAAACAGAACAAACCAATATCTAAAATGGGTGTTTGACAGGCATTTTGACTTTTATGTTATGAATGTTTGTTTATGTTTCCCGTTAACCGTGCATTACCGATTGCTTCGGGTCCTCGATACCGGAACCTTACGGTTTTATCGATCACTTCGGAGGAGGGAATACACAACGGAGCTAGGCTCAATATTGTCCTTGCATATAAAATATGTTTATGAGAAGGGTAGATATAGCATAATCCAGAGGAACCACGTATTTTATATTTATCGCGGTAGGTAGGCTTTGGAATGAGATTTTGGCGATATTATGGACAATTAAAAAGGGACACTTAAAAAAGATAACGTAACAACTTATATTTTTTTGATTTTAAGATCAAGTTAAAAGTCACTGTTATATAAAGCTAGTTATCTACCGCCGAAACGTATAAAAAATTCCTCTTGAAAATAAATAAAATTAAAGTCATGACATAAGTGCGGAACAGGTGTGACTAAACTAACCACGTTAGAGACATTACCAAAACCCTAATACGGAACAGGTATTTGGAGCAGACAATAATAAGATAACAAATTGGAGGAAAACCACTACAACAGAAAACAACCACTCACTGAACGAGTGAGGAGTGCCCGGGAACGAATTACCGTAATTGTTACCTGTAGTGTTACCGAGAATTCAGGGAAGTTTACTCAATTCTGTTTACTCTAACATTAATGTGGTTCCTCTCCGGGTTTGATTCCCGGCGCGCGATAATACTGTAGCTACTTCATTTTTATACGTTTTCTTTTTTATTTCAAGGGACATACGTATCACACAAATTGAGCTAGCCCCACAGTACGGTGTGAACTTGTGTCGTAGGTAACTCAACGATACTATATTTTATAATAGATATTTATATAAATAAATATCCAAGACCCAGGTCTCTCTCTCTCAATCTGAAAAATATCGTTCTCCATCTTGACCTGGCCGGGAATTGAACTCGGGAATAATTGCTGGCTGATGCCATATTTGCCATAATATTCATATGAGGTAACACAGGTGTTCTCAGCCAATTAAAGACATCCATTAGAAGTCATCGAAATAAAATATTAAAACGTTTATTCAGAACATAAGCTTTTACAGGCTTTTTAATGTTTGTTTAACGGCAAACGAGCAGAAGAGCCACCCGATGAAAAGTGGGCTCCTTTTTACGTCAAACCACATTTTAGGATCTAATTTAGTTATTTTTATACTATTAATGAATTTTCAAAAGCCACAGAGTACTAGCAAAAAGTAGTACATTTAGGCCGGAAAGGACGCGGCACAGACAACTTACCAAAAGTAGCCTGTCAATTTTGATAAAAAATCGTCTAGACGCTATACCTAGGGAGAAGACAGCGATTATTCAAACATTATATAATTAATGTCACATGGTATTACTTGATATTTTTTGATTACTTGTGCAATATTTTTACTAGCGCATGATTAATGATACTATTTGAGTATTTGAGCGATATGTTTAGTAGCGCACATGATTTCTTTTGAGTCTTTGTGCGCTACTAAATTTGGCACTAATGTCAAATTGTATCACTCGATATCTTTACTCCTTTTTTAAATGAAAATTAGCGACACCAACTTTGTGATTACAGAAAACAATGAATTCATTTTTGGGACTTAGTAGACGCTTCTATACCTAATAGAATTTCTGAAGAAATATTGGCTCTGTCATTAGGTAAGTTTAAGACTGCTGTTAAAAATCATTTACTTAAAAATGCCTACTATTGTATTAATGACTATCTAACAGATAAAACTCCATGGAAGTAATACATTCAATAAATTGTTAATTAATGTACATCAGTAATTACCTAATGTAAAATAATTGAATTTGTTATAAATGTGAAAGCGTAGCCCTTCAGGCACGTAGGGACCAATACTGGACTGAGTTTCTTTCGGCGTATTCTTCTCAGCAGTGGTCGTTTCGAAACGCTAGTAGCTTATCGATTTTGCAAATATTAAAAATAATAATATGAGGTTCAGAAAGAGATACATGATATCCAAATTTGAATAAAATTATATTTCATTTCATTAAATGGCTGCCCAAAAGTATTTATTATAATATTTGGGCATAAATGCCACACGTTATCCGTCGATATTTTTATCACCGCAAAGCCCGCTTTATCAAATAAACGTCTGCACCAAGGAAGTTCGCTTCTAAATTTAAAGCACTCATAAACATCGCAATCGATTACCGAAGTTTCGTTGGGGCCGCGGAGACCCGCAAATAATACCGGTATGCCCCGCGCTGCACGGTGGGTTCTCGTTGGGCCTTACTTATTTTAAACCCCGCCCCGATATGATGGTGTTATTTATATGCGTGTTTCTTTATTAGAAGCTAGTTTTAGCGGCCAGGGTTTCTAGCTATTCAAGTTCGCTTCATAATTTAAAGCACTCATTAACATCGCAATCGATTACCAAAGTTTCGTTGGGGCCGCGGAGACCCGCAAATAATACGGGTATGCTCCGCGCTGCACGGTGGGCTCTCGTGGGACCTTCCAGATTTTAAACTCCGTCCCAAAAGAGCGGTGTTATTTAAATGCTGGTTTCTTTATTAGAAGTTAGCTTTAGCGGGCAGGGTTTCTAGCTATTCAAGCTCGCTTCTAAATTTAAAGCACTCATAAACACCGCAATCGAATACCGAAGTTTCGTTGGGGCCGCCGAGACCCGCAAATAATACCGGTATGCTCCGTGCTGCACGGTGGGTTCTCGTTGGACCTTCTACATTTAAACCCCGCCCCGAAAGAAAGGCAATTTTTGGTGACCGGATTATTTAATGGTACTGAGTATTTCACTATTAAACCAGCGATGTCATCGTCATTTCATCATGTCATCATCATTATTTTATTCATTGTTATTCGATTGACCAACAGTAGTAGACATGTAGAGGCGAAACACGTGTCGCGAGCACGACGGCCGATGTTGTTGCAGCTTCAATGGATGCTGCAAGGGATGCATGCATCAACTATTTGTGGTGGGCATGAAGGGACAGCAGTGAGTGGGCGCTGGCTAGCAATAGTTTGCAACTAACTGGTGGCGGAACCACACTAAATAATTTAACTCAAAGTACATGCAGCTCTATATCCTCATTATCTTTCTCTGTTATTTGCATTATCGATCGATTTACTGGTGTACCTACGCAAAACATTACTTGTAAGATTTGCTTACAGACACATACAAACAGACAAAACGGAATTCTTGGTAAAAATGCAGTTCCCTTGTATTTTACCTTTCTTTAATAGTAGTTTTAGCACTTTTTGCTCAGAACTTAACTATGTCTGGGCTGTAAAACTATCTTCTTTCCACTAATTAAAGTAGTTTTACGTTCAAAATTGGTCGTAAATTACGCCGCTGGTAAGATGAGATAACTGTGTTCTTTAATAATGCTAGTAAAGACTTTTAGTGCGCATGAATACATTAAGACGTAAACCTGCGTCTGATATTGTAGATACAGAATATACCAGAGTCCAAGCTTCATGTGCAAGTGACATTTTCATCAATGAGTTCATGTATGAAAATAGTAATCGGCATGAAATTACCTGTTTTAAAACGCAGCCTAACCGATAACGCAAAGGAAAGAAGGTTTTCTTATGCTTTTAAATTCGCAAGCCGCTAATCCACTATTGGAGTATGCACCAACGGTCGCAAAGAAAGGAAGAAATAACTTAGATAAAGGAACCTCTGTTTTAAAAAATCCCTTGGAAGGATTCTAGCGCTATCCCATGCGTCCAAATCCGTTGAGGCATTTAGTTATGGTAGAATAAAGAAACACATTCCTTTAAAGGCACATATACAAAACACTCCTTTTTTTTGGCAATCGTAAAAAACAGAGCGCATATAGTTCACCTACCATCCTAAATAAGGTGTTAATCTTCCCTTTTAGCCTTGGCACGGAAGCATATTCAGCCGTTACAACTATATTTGATAACTTTGGGTAGCTTAAAACATCTAGCATGCACGAAATAAAATGAGAAGATAGTATCCTAATATGACTATTATAAATTAAAAAGCGATACATGTATCCTATTTGGAACAAAAATTATTCATTTTTATTTAATGAATGCCATCGACATTAAAAAAATTGCTGCTTTAATTAGATATACATTTCAAATATTTAACAGCTTTTCTCTGCCACTATTGCTGTCCATTGGCGCTCCATTGATATTTTCTAAGATATTTTTTGTACATAAAAAAAAAACTTCCCTCCTTTATATAACTAAGTCCTTTATATAAGGCATCTTTAAATTATAACTATATTATGTTTGTCACTACTTAAAGTTAAGTTTCTATGTTTATCACTACTCTGTGCTTGAATATTGCAGCGGTCGATATAGGGCGCCGTGGATGTAGAATGGACTCGATAATGGATGTGGCTTTGCTTCCCGCGGCACTGTAATTAGCCGTGCATTACTTGATGCGTTCGGAAATATTGAAAATTGATATTTGTTTTGCTTACTGTTTTAATTTAAGGGAGGCTTATTTCTATTATTATGCCAAAATTTGACGTTTTTATATATGCGTAATCTAAATATATATAACACAAAGGTGACTGACTGACTGACATAGTAATCTATCAACGCACAGCCCAAACCACCGGACGGATCGCGCTGAAATTTGGCATGCAGGTAGATGTTATGACGTAGGCATCCGCTAAGAAAGGATTTTGATCAATTCTACCCCCAAGGTGATAAAATACTGGATGAAAGTTTGTATGAAACTTAACGTGAGCGAAGCCGCGGGCAAAAGCTTGGTATTCATAATTGGATAGTCTCTTTTAATCTTGAATGGGATTAGGCGGGTCCTCACCCGAATGGGTGGAATCTCCGGTGGATAAAAACAATTCGACAATACCTATCTCCAAGCTGGTTTCCGAAAGCAGAACAACAAAGAAAAATCGCCCACGACTAAATAGCACAGCACAAAATTGAAAATCAATCGCATTTGAGAGAGACCTTTGAGGGAATTGAGGCTTTGGCAAACAAAGGTACATTACAGGTTTCAATGGAGACTGTCGTCTACTTTCCGACTAATTGAATTTATAGTAAGATTATTCTATTTTTTAATTTGTCTGCCGTTGGAAGAAAAAAAGAAATAGAAGGCGAGACCTTCCATTTTTTTTTTCTTATCGTATCCATTCTAAACAACCTTATATCCCGGTCAGACTTATTAGCACGCTTCCTGCTCATAAGCGGCCATTTTCTTTTCCGCTTAGCGCAAAAGTAGCTGCCACGACCCTTAGTGGTGTTAGTTTAAACATGGCTTAAACTCCGGTATTAACTTAAACTAGATGTTGGCTTAAGAGACTAAAACAAAGAGATACACTTTTTCATTTTATTTCGAATTGATTTTCGCGCGCTTCGCTTACGTAATGACGATCCCGCGGGAACAGTAGCCTACGTGTCATTCCAGGTAATTTGTAGCCAAAATTTCGTCATAATCCATTAATCCGTTTTGGCGTAATTAAGTAACAAATATCTAAACATACAAACTTTCCATTTATATAATACTAGCTTTCGCCCGCGGCTCCGCCCGCGTCAATGTCGACCCCTCGGGAATAGTACTTTTTCCCGGGATAAAAACTAGCCTATGTCCTTCTCCGTACTCCAGAGAACTTGTATGCAAAATTTCATGATGATCGGTTTAGTAGTTACGGCGTGAAAGTGTAACAAACAAACAAACGAAAAAACTCACTTTCGCATTTATAATATTAGTAATAATAATATTAGTAATAAGGATAAGGAAGTAAGGATTAATAGGATAGGAATTGTGGTCTATGACTTCGAGTATCTTTTTTATTTTATCGGTGCATGGTCTTTGACTGACTATCTTTATTTTATAGACACTTTGAGCCCAATTTTCTATCATCATCATCTGAGTCTGTAGAATGTCATTTTGGAATCGACATCCAACAATTCAAGATGGTGACTTCCTTAGATTTTTATGACATATTATTTGAGTCGCTAATGCGCCTTTCTCCTTCCTTCCTGTTACAATAAAATATTTAAAGCCATTGAAAAATTAAAATTTCTGCTGTAAGAAGTAAAATTTACGATAAATACTCCAAACCAAAGTTTTATGAATAAACCCTTACGAATTGACACCGAAACTCTGGAGTAATCTAAATTTCAAATTCTCCGTAATTTCTCATAAATAAACGTATGAGTTAGAATTTATTAGCACAATCTCAGTAGCGTCCCAACAAAGTTGCGAGGCTGTAAGCCCCTAATTTTTCTCTTGATTAAGTTTGATTCAAGTTTCAAGCTGGTATTATGTTTACAGGCCTGACCCAACTTAGGTTCAGCAGTTGATTCTGGCTAAACTTGAAAACTTCTGGAACTTTCGCGCTCTCTTTATGAACCGAGACATTGGGGACGACTCGAATACAAAAAAATTCTGAAAATATTCAGAATTTTTATATCCAAAATTTTATGTCTGTCATAAAATGTGATCGTAGAGTATGAACTAACTAAACTAAAATTTAGACTATTATTCATAAATAAGTCAACAAGTATGGGAATTTGTTACTTTGTTTAAATCTCATATAAACCTTTCATATGAAAGTGCATGTTTTAAAATAACACAAGCAAATGGACACTATGATTATTTTATAAACAAAAAATTTATTTTATCTGTTATGTCGGTTTACGGACGATTATTTTACGTGATATCGATGGAAGAAAGAGATGTGTCACAAGCCGAACGCTTAGTTTTGCCGATTGTGCCTCTCTATCGCTTGTTCCGCGCTCTTGGTTGTTCCGCGCTCTCGCTTGTTCCGCGCTCTCGCTTGTTCGCGCTCTCGCTTGTTCCGCGCTCTCGCTTGTTCGCGCTCTCGCTTGTTCCGCGCTCTCGCTTACAAATGGAACTTGACACTTTTTCGTGCGTGCAGCCGGCGTTCAGCGATTTATAAAATGTTATCTCGTCAAACAAAAATGCTTGTGTAATAAAACTCAATTTTTTGGCATAACATATTATTATAAAGCCGCCTGCGGCCTGTGTCGGAATAAAAAAATCTATTCTTAACCATAGAATAATCAATAGACAACGCGAAGAACATTCAATAAGAGATTTTCGCGCCACGTTCCGCAATATCCCATATTATACCGCTTTGTCTATGCGCTGTTTTTATTAGAAATACTTAGACGTCTAGCTTGGAATTCCTTTTTGAATATGACAAATGGCAGCCTTTATCTCCTCCCTGTTTTATTACTGCCACATTATTGTGGTGTGGATGCGTATTAGTTGGATAGTTTGAGCGAACAATAATTTCAATGACCATTTTTGTTTAGTAAGCTACGTCTGTTTTTATTGGTCACCTTGTTATTGTCAACAATTTTATACAACTAAATCTCTTTCTTATTTTTATTTTATACCAATATTCAACTTTAATACGAGCCTAGCTGTTTCCCGCGACTACGTATTATTTTTATTTTTTGTCTCGAAATTTCTCTGGGACCCAGGATCTTGCCGGGCCACCGGATCCCGGGTATCGAAGCATCTCAGATGAGGATGCAACCAGAAATACGCTCATATGACAGAGAGGTTAAATATCTTCAATAGTTTTCGCAGCGCTCGCAGTAGTAAGTTACACTATTGCAATTTTCGTACGGATCCCTAATTGTATTGAAAATAAAATACAACCTATCTTACTCGCTAATGATATAGCATTCAATTGGCGGAAGTATTTTTAAAATCGGTACAGCACTTTTTACGTTCTATTTCAAACAAAAACACAAATCTTTACACGAATGAAGCCCTAAGAAAGTAGGTCGTATTAATACGCACTGTCGTATTTTTCTAATATTCTCACCGATATTTTCCGTTTGTTGAACAAAAGGAGGTCGAGACAGCGTTTCTTTGATTTGCGAAAATGTGTCACATTACCCAAATCTTGTTTATTCCCTGGATGAAAAGATCTTTTGATAAAAATAAAGACCCCTTGCACAGAGGCATTCTGTGTGTGACATTTATACGATACTGTGTTTATATGTATTATTGTACATCTATAACGGTAATGTTATTTTTCTCAAACATAACAAAACATTCGAATTGTTTTGACAACCTTTTGTGATATCGACATTGCTGTACTGGCCATATACAGGCCAGCAAAGCTTTCTAATCAAAATCTGTTATGTTTTAGCAAAATAATTATAAAAAATCATATCGGTCGTGTAATTAAAAAAACGTAAAACCATCGCTAGAACAATTGTTCCTAAATAAAAATAAAAAAAAACCCGAATCTATTTACCTGTTTAAGAGCTACGGTGTCACATTAGACACACAATAAATAGACACACACAAATAGCTTACACTTATAACACGCATCTTTTTGTATCAGGAGTAAAATATACAGAAAACCTCAATTATAATTACAAAATGAATAAAAAATGCATTTACTGAAATATCAAAATTAAATTCAGTATGATTCAGTTTAAAAAATCCTTTAAATTTTAATTAAAAGTTGCTAGTTGAGTGTGAATCATGTCCAGTGTTCCGTGGTCTAACGTCTCCCTGTAGGCACATACACCGACTACTGTTTTCATAATGATAGTACGGATAACGTGAACTTTTACAAAAATAAAATAGGAATGGTTCTGAATGGTTTTTATTTAGCCGTGTGATTTCCGGCAGAGTAGAATAGGACCACTCCAAGTCTTCCCATGGAGGTCGTAAGAGGCGACTTAGGAAATACAAGCTAAACAAAGCTCAAAAACATTAATGAGTCCTCTCCAATGAGTCTGGCCAGCGAAGAGAGTGTAGGCCAAATTCTCTGTCTGCTCTGGCCAAGTATGGCTTCGGTAGTACAGAGAGGGTCATGCTCCTGCAGTGGAGACTAAAAAGACCTGATGATGATAATGGTTCTTATTTAGTAATATCATGCACAATACATAGAAATAAGATATAGATACTTACCTAATACAAAATAAATTTTGTTAAATAATTAAAATCCGAAACCCTATTTGTTTCTTTATTTTTGACGTGATCACGTCTTATAAATCGAAGAAACCAGCTGCTCGCACGAAAAAGTGTCTCGTGCCGTGTGCAAGCGATAGAGAGGCACGATCGGCCTAAGCATTCGGCTTGTGACGCATCTATCTCTCTTCCACCGTTATCATGTAAAATTATCGTCCATAAACCGACTTTACAGACAACTAATTTTTATAGCCATTTATGTCCCACGTCTTGGCAACGAATTCCCCTCTTTCCCTCCATTTATCTCTTCGGTCTTTTCCTTTCAAAGCCAGTTGAATCCCCCAAGTCATCCGACCACTTCGTCGTCGATCTCCCTCTCTTTCTATAGCCATCCGTTGGGATCCACTTAGTTAAGATGTGAGTCTATCTTTCAGAGTGCATACGGCAAACGTGACCCGCCCAATGCCTCTTTAATTTTGCTGCTATCAATTCGACATCTGAGGCCTTAGAATGGAGCGCAGAGATAGTGGTTCTTACCCTTTAAGACAGTTTAATATCCAAGATACTGTGCTTCATGGCTCTCTGGCAATTATTTCACATAATTGGTGTAATATATTATGCGTATTAATGTATACGTGAATTACTATTATGGTAATGATTTTTATGTAAATCAAAATTTTACGCGCCGACCCCAAACCATATTTAAAGTTTATGAACCCATGTACGTTTTTGTTGTTTATCTATCTTCACACTCGTATAATAAAAGGTTCATGCGAATAAATTAGTGTACATTATAATCAAAATTTAATAAACATAAATCGCGTGACTGCGTTACCGATTGTTCATTCGATAGGAATCATCGGAATAACATCGAATACCGATTTAATACCAAACCATGCGGTCTTGGTAAATTCCTAAATAACAATAAAGGAGCTATGGTGTTGTCCGTTTGTCTAAAGGATCAGGTAGATTCTCGTTGCATCGATTAGCTTAGACCCAATTTTGAGCTCTCCCTTTGTTTTTGATGGTATGCCAAATCTAATGAAATATTATTATTTTACATTATTATAAAAAAAACAACGGGCTGCACTCCGGGAGTGCGGGCAGAAGTGAAAACTCCGCGCGGTAGAAAGAGAGGGGGGATATGACTTCCTCTCCTGTGCCGCGCTGGCGGTCGCAGGTTACGTGTCCGTCTTACGAATTTTCGATCAGGTCACGTGTCCTGACGCGAGTTAAACATTTTTTACCCATCCCAAAAAGGGCTAAAGAAGTTATCACTTTAAAAAAAATGGAACAGTACAATGACTTTACGCTTATAATATGCTAAATATAGCTCTTGGGCCCCAGAGGCTACATGTCTGGAAAATAAATTATTATATTAAGAAATAACTTTCACCCGCGGTCATACCCGCGCATCAATGTCGATCCCTCGGGAACAGTATTTTTCCCCGGTATAAAATGTACACTATGTCCTTCTTCGTACCCCAGACAACGGGTATGCAAAATTTAATGACAATCGTTTTTGTAGGTAGGGCGTGAAGGCGTAACAAACACACAAATTCACTTTCGCATTTATAATATTAGTTAGGATAGACAAATACTAAATAATAAACATATTATTCCTTAATAAAAACAATAAAAAGAAAAGCTTCAAATATTTAAATACCCGCTCTTTCTGTTTCCCGTGCAAAGGTGCCCAATACGCTGGCAGCATTCCCACACAGTTTACACGATATAGACAAATTAAAGACAGCAAGAGGAGCACACCTGATCTCCGCACACAATGAGGGTTCCGTGTGACTGTGCAAATGAAGGGACGAAACCCGAACTAATTTATTGTGGCCCAATTGAATCTTCATTCGACAACAATTGGGATGGCCTTTGTCGAGTAGAGCTTGCGGCACTGTGATCTGATTCATTATGCACAAGTTACTGCGCGGATACTTTTGAAGTTAGCTATGTCTTGAATGGGAGGTACGATCGAGCGGTTTATAAATACAAACTTTGGTTTTTCCAATAGGGTACTAAGACATATTTCTATATATGTACTATAATATAAAAAAATATATAATTTTTTTTTTTTTATAGATTATGGGCAAAAAGAGAATACACATAACGCATGATTTTTCGTACGTTCAATTAAAATTATTTCATGTTGAATTCTCGAAATATCCTGTTATTGTCTCGTGATTTTTGTTTATAATTATGTCATTAAAGGTATAATGATAGAATACAATTCCACGAGAGAAAATTCTAACAGCGAAATCTAACCTAATTTGTTGGTGACAAGTAAAAAAAGATGGCTATGGGCGCCAAAACCGCCTAACAAAGGTTGTAAAACAAAAATGTAACATGAAACAGGCTTCGAATACCTACTTATTCGAAGAAAATAAGAGATAAATAGTCTTGCAATCATAAAATATCCTCATCATAATAAAATCTACAAAGTAGGTTTCAAATTAAAATGAGGATGAAACACTAAAGTAGGTCAGACAACTGGCCCTCACGTAATCCTAAAGAGTATTCTTTTTTTAAATCTCTACGTTCTAAAATATCCAGGGACGCATTCAACCACTAGTAATAACTATTCCACCTTTGACCCGGGTCATTGAGAACTGAAATCTGGCGGGAATTCCGTTTGCCTAGTCAAATTCCGGGAGTGACACCGTCCATTATTGCCGGGGAACAAACATTATCCACCGCTTACCGACTTAAGCACAGCCCCTTTTGTATTGAACAATGCGGTGGTTTTATGTACCTATTTAAGTATGTCCTCAGTCTTTACGTCGTTATGAGATTTATTGGTGAGTTACTTCATCCGCGTATATTATAGCCTATGTTACTAGCAGATAATGTAACTGTGTATGAGGAGATTTTTTTCAAATCGCTTAATTAGTTTTAGAGTTTATCAATTACAACTAAACACATGATGGAATCTTTCCTATTCTCTATTAAAAATTTAATGTTTTTCATATTTTCCTTTGGTTTAATTGCGAATGTTTAAATGTGATTTTGATAGAGTAGGTACTCGATAAAAGTATATAATTATAATGAAACAAAACATTTTGAAATAATAAGTCTGTTTCAAATACGATATTCACTGTCTTAATTTGGTACTTACATTGGTTTTGCATAAAATTATTTAATAGCTTTTTCTACAATTATATTATCGGAATCGCTTCATATGTAAAATTAAATAATTTTTATTTTCAACCATTTATTAAAGTAATTTTGTGGCATTAATTATCACGCGTGATTTAAATTAATGCGAACAATACTAATTAATTACAATAAAGTAGTGTGAACACGGGTGATGTATGGGTGTAATTTATTGCGAAAACATTTTAAATAAACTTTTGTTTTCAGATAATTAGAGGGTCAAATGAAAGTTGAAATGACATTGAGTTGATTCGTGGAGCCTTCAAATTGTTTCATTACTAAGAACAATGTTCCAAATTGTTTCTTTGTATTATTTATTACAGCGTATTTATTTTTAATTTTATCTTGATTAGAATGCCAAGTTTTATTGCTAAAATGCGTGTTTTCACTGTGAAAATAAGTACTCGCTTTTGAATGTCGAATTTAGTTTAGAAATCTTCAAATACTTAGGTACTTGTTTCAGTTTGAGACTGACGTCATGTATTATATTTTATGAAACAGCATTATTTTTCGGGATACTATCTCAATTTCTCCCACATAAATCTCGAAAATATATTTCGCGAGGTACACATTGAAGTTCGGCGATGGCGTCCAGCGATAGCGGCCTTACATCTGTCATGGCACGCTATTGCTTGTCGTTGAATTTCAAAGTCATTCTATGCAAATAGTAACTAAAGTCAAGATAGAGTTTCGGCGACAGTTTTGTATGCCTTAATATTGACCGAACTTTCGGACTCACCAAACATCACGTGTTCGAGCGACACGCGCGTCCTCAGTCAGCCCAGTCTAGTAGTGGGTCTATATTTATATTTTCTTTTTTATTAGCAAAACGAGTCTATTTTTTCTTAAAAGTCCTGCAACACTCTTGTCACACCCCAGGTGTTGCAGTAGTCTATAGGCAGCGGTGATCGCTTACCATCAGGTGACCCTTAACGCGAGCAAAGCCGCGAGCAAAAGCTAGTTACATTACAGTATATGAAAGTACAAAATAAACTTATCATTTCATCGCAGGGATATAATATTATTCTTACATTACAAGTTTACAACAGATAAACTAAATAAAAATATAGACAACTAGCTTTCGCCCGCGGCTCCGCCCGCATCAATGTCGATAGCCCTCGGGAATAGTACTTTTTCTCGGGATAAAAGGTAGCCTATGTCCTTCTCCGTACTCCAGAGAACTTGTATGCAAAATTTCATGATGATCGGTTCAGTAGTTACGGCGTGAAAGCGTAAAAAACAAACAAACAAACTCACTTTCGCATTTATAATATTAGTAAGGATAAGGATAAAATTGGTTAACACTTATCTACGCTACGAACGAATTTACTTATATATCGATATCGCATCTGCTCGTATTATAACCGGTTAGAAAATAATCTAAGATACTTGTGTGGCCAAGCCGTATAAGTGACTGAGTAATAGGTTGCATCACATCTTATTATGTTCTCATTCATACTAAACAAATACTAGTATCTCCTAGACAATTGTGTTTGAACTCGGGCTATAACGAGATCTATCCACTTTACCTGCAAAACCCATCTGAAATACATTCGTACAACTTCAGTCGTATCGATGCGAAATTTTATTCAATAAAGCGAAAGTAGGGTCCGGGGTGTGAGCGACCTCTAGAACAAACGACAATATTATTTCAGTTAAAAGTTTCGCTCATCCGTTCCATTCGACGCCGTATTCAAATAAGATGGTATTTTTTCGCACTCATTTCGAACCTTATGCATACAGAGAGGCGAAGATGGATGCTCATTCGTCTTTCTTTGCTCAGTTTCCGGTTTGTGATGATAGACCGACAGGCGAATTCGGTAAGAAAATATGACTTTGTAAATTGGTGTTAAAAATGTTTCGTGAAATTTTCATCTCTATTTTCGTGAATGCGTTCCTGTGTTTTTAAATCTTCACTTTTGAACGCTGAAATATCTTTGCACGTTTGTAAGATGATGCAAATACTCTCTGTATACTCAACAAGCGACCCGCCACGGCTTTGCCCGGCTGCGAATAATTATACATAGAAAAAAACCGCATCAAAAGGACGAAGGACTGGAAGCGACTTCGTTTTATACTATCATCATTTCGATTCATCATGGGCGATGTGCTCAATCGACCATGCACACCCTGGCGTCAGAGTCCTTCGGAACCGCCTCTCAGCCTCTGACGTGGTTCCTTTAACGACTACCAGATGGCAGCCGGGACCAACGGCTTAACGTTCTTACCGAAGCACGGAATCATCTTTATTATTAGACAATCAGGTGATTCAAGCCTACAATGCCCTAAACAAACTGGAAACAACAAAGTATGCTTCCCGTGGGAATCGAACCCACGACCCCGGGTCTACAGGCAAACGACTGAACCACGGAGGCAGTTTTATACTATGTAATGAATGATACTCTGTGTGAGTTTACACTGAGTTTTCTCATAATATAATAATCGCATAGAAATTTAATAACAAGTGCAGCACAGGCAAAAATGTGTCGTTTTCATCTTTAGTTATATATTTATATGTTATAATTATAAGTATTTTAAGACATATATTAACTTAAATATGCGTAGAACCATCTGAAATGTTATTAATATGCAAAATACGGAATCATGTACAGAGTAAGCAACAGTTCAAGTACTATAAATCTATACTTCAGTGAAGTTCACCTGCGAAGAACAGCTTTGAATATTCATAAGGCTTTAATTATATATAATGGTGTGATATAAACAATAAAAAATTCATAAAAAACTGCCCAACTAAACACTTTGCATATAAAATACTGCTGATATTTTACAACAGACCCTGAATATACAAAAACAACGTATGAAAATTATATATATAACAGCCCTCTCGTTTGTTGGGGGTTAATAAAACTATATTTACACCTATGATAACCTATTCAGAAAAGAAACTTGTATAAATTCCCCCAGCAAAGTGCGAGTCGCTTACGTATTCCGCGCGTATAGTCACGGTTTTGAGGTTTAGGAGAAATAGACTGGCCGTGCCGACGATGTATCATACCGGAATTTATGAGTAAATATTAAAATATTGACCTTTTTTCATGTTAGCTCATCATAACTTTCTGTAGATATATTTTTATAGGTACTGTAACAATTCTTGTTGTAAATTTTTATCCTAATTGGTGATTCGTACTTCTGAATACGGTCCTGTTTTATGTTTTATTATTATTATTGTTTTTTGGTGGCTCGTCTGCTCGTTAGCCGACAAATATATTTTAAAAAAAATATTTCATACTTTGGCTATGCAACATTATTTTTCAGCTCGATTTTGAACCCATGAAGTATATTAAAATCCTGTAATCAGAATCCCTAAATGATTACAGAATTGTAATAAGAACAAAAGAAAAAGGAAAAAAACGAAAAATAAAATTGGACCTCCCATACAAAATTGCCGATCAGCTAGGCGAATTTCAATAGAAGGTCAAACATTTTTTCGTTTTCTACCTTTTTTTCTTACAATTCTGTATTCAATTAGGGATCTGATTCCAGGATTTTAATATAGTTATAAATATTCATCATCATCAATCATCAGGTCTTTGTAGTCTCCACTGCAGGAGCATGACCCTCTCTGTACTACCGGTGCCATACTTGACCAGAGCAGACAGAGGATTTGGCCTACACTCTCCTCGCTGGCCAGACGGGTTGGAGAGGTCTCATTGGTGTTTATGAGCTTTGTTTAGCTTGTATTTCCTAAATCGCCTCTTACGACTTCCATGGGAAGACTTGGATTTGTTGTCCTATTCTTCGCTGCCGGAAACCACACGGCTGTTATAAATATTGGTAGTAGAAATTACAACCACGTTTTGCTTGTCCCCCATACTTATTTAAAATACAAAGATGGAGTATTTCGTTATGATCATAATCATAACTCCATTTACGAGTAAATATGAAAAATAGAGCACGAATATCTATTATCCCGAGTTTATTATGTACAATCTACAGTTCAAAGAGATTGGGGGCGATAACAGGTAAAGGAAAATAATTTTGAAGATTTCGTATTATTGCGAAGTAGGATCGTTTTTATAAACACTTGTTAAGTGCTTTTCTACGTATATTTTACGTGAATTTAATACTGGGCTGAGTTATTGAATGAATATTGAGGTCCTTCAAAAGGCGTGTTTACAGGTATCTTAAGAGTCGGCAACGCATCAGCACCTCCTCTGGTGTTGCAGATGTCGTGTCGTAAAATACACATAAAAAAAATATTATTAAAACTTACGCGAGATATCTTTTTAATATTTAACAAAACGGTAAGTCACGTTTTTTTAGTAGGAAAATGCCGACAGTTTCAGCCTAGTCAGTAGGCCATCTTCAGGGCGAGTGTTAAAGACATTCCGGTGAGGGCCGTCAGATGATCACAAAGGAAGTTTTTTTCTGACTAAAAATAGGTGAGTTAAACTGTTTTGAATGAATATATAGATGAACAACAAATCACACATAATGAGCTAGACCCACAGTAAGATGTGAACTTATCGTAGGATACTAACTCAACTTTACTATATTTTATAATAGATACCTACCCGACTAATCTGTAAATTCGTATTCCATCAAGACCTGGCCGGGTATCAAACCCGGACCCTGCGATTCAAAGGCATTTAATGAAGTACCACTGGTCTACAAATGTATATTTGACAAGCTTTCGCCCGCGGCTCCGCCCGCGTCAATGTCGATTTCCTAAAAGGTAGCCTTAGTCCTTCTCCGTACTCCAGAGAACTTGTATGCAAAATTTCATGATGATCAGTTCAGTAGTTATGGCGTGAAAGCGTAACAAACAAACAAACTCACTTTGTTCCACGCATTTATAATATTAGTAAGGAAGTAAGGGATTCTGTTTTCACTTCTACGTCCACCAACAGTTAAATAAATAAGCAACAGTGTAGCCTTTAGTTCTTATGGTCTTAGGCTTTGTCTACGTCGCAATCAATATAGATGCGATTAGTATGATTTTACATTTATTAATACGTATGATTTATCCTGTTGGTCGTTTACGTAGATGAAAAACGGAATCAAAATAGTGCTAGGTTGCTAGCTGCATCGCTTAATTGGATCATTTCACTAGTTCCACCGGGTCCATAGATCACCTCTTTTTTTTTTTATCATATTTACGTTTTATAAACTTAATTTTTAAACGACTTAAAAAATATATGAACAGATTTAAAAAACAAGCAAAAAACCGGCAAAGTGCGAGTCGGATTCGCGCACGAAGGTTCTCCGAATCGTTTTCTATAAAAACGGCAAAAACATCTGTCTGTTGTATGACAGCCCTCTTAAATATTTATTTTATTCTATTTTTTTTAGTATTTGTTGCTATAGCGACACCAAAAATACATCATCTGTGAAAATTTCAACAGTCTAACTATCACGGTTCATGAGATACAGCTTGTTGACAGACGGACAGATAGACAGACAGCGGAGCGCGACATTAATAGGGTCCCTTGTTTACCCTTTGGGTACGGAACCCTAAAAAAATACTTTTTTCTAAAAGGGTATGCTTTCAAATTGGTCCCATTTCAATTATATCGAAATCGGTTCAGTAGTTTGATTGAAGTCGGTTTTTTATCAAAAATATTAATTTTTGGCAAAAAATGAGTGGTATGTACTCCTAAGTTCATGTATGTATTTTGTTATATGTATTGTTAATTTATTTAACTTGTTATGTCGATTGATTACTAAACTTAGTCAATGGAACTACTGAGATAAAAAAGTCTAAAGAGATATAAAACTAGTGGGAATGATCATCTACACAATTGGTCATATTAACGCACTTTGCCCTGGCCCATCTGGAAGTGTTTAAACAGACTGCGGGCTGGTGTTGGCAGATGCCACGAAAATAGAGTCAAGTGGGGTTCCTCTAACAATAGTGAATGCGACTGTGGTGCTATCCAAACTGTGAGTCACCTCTTGGTGTGCCCAGAAAGCCCAACTTCTTGCTCTCAACAAGATCTGAATGAGGCAAACGAACGAGCAATTACGGTAGCAATGCACTGATCGAAACATATTTAATTAAACGCAAAGCCATTTTGCGACTCAAAAGAAGAAGAAGAAGAAATAAATTTTCATTTCCTTTGTATGGTTTCAGTTTAAATTCTTCCTGCTACGTGATTCCTGCCACAACACGGCTTTGCATTTCACACGAGCGTTTCACTGCCGCATTCTCTTAAACACGGATTGCCTGCATTCTGACGTCACTGTAACTAACACTATGTTTTAGTTACGTAAAGGATTTTACGTTATAATTCGCGTATAAACGTAGAAATACCTAGCACCCGTATTTAGTATTTTGCACAAATTTATCTCCGCATTCAACTTATCGGACGACACTACATGTTAAATAAATTAATAATACACATAACAATATATACATGAACTTTGCCATCCATTTTTTGGGCACACAAATTAATCTTTTAGATAAAAAAACAGACTTCAATCAAAGTACAAAGATTCGGTTAGGCTGTTTCGTAGGAATTTTGTTAAAAACAGCGTGACACGATATTTTTATGCTATTGCATAGAAATACATATTGCGGGCCTTGAGCGTGGAGACCGAATCCAGAAATTCCGTAACGAAAAAAACTAACACCCTCCACTCCGACCGGCACAGCGGTGATACTTTGACTTGGGTGTCGCGACAGGCTCGACGGAGTTACGGTTAGAGTGTTACAGTAACGCAGTTACTGTTGCAGTAAGTTAACTTAGTATCAGTAAGTTAACTTGGTAAGTTAAGTTAAGTTACAGTTACTGTTACAGTAAGTTAACAGTGAGTTACAGTAACGGAGTTACTGCATAAATAAAATAAATAAATAATTATAATTGCAAAAGTTGATAAAAAATGCTATGCAATAGCTTTACCGCGGCAGCCCCCGAGTGACACACGTCTTTTTTTTATATAAAGATTATATTCGATAGATAGATTTGGGACATAACCCCTAATTAATACGATATCATACAATTTAATGAATATATTTTCAAAAACTTGTTCTGTTTCACAAGATGTTGTATGCGGTGACGTCGCCGATATGCAAATCTCTATAGGTCGTTTGAGATACCCTGTTCTCCCGTGTCGTTCCGTTTTACGGTGTCATTTTTACGTGAACTAAGGTTTTTTCTCAATTCTTTGCATAAAAGTACCTAAATAACAAAACAAAACGGTGATAGGACCTTTTTCAAGTTAGGCAACAAAAAGATATACTCTCCGATTCTTTCTCTGAAAAAAAGTAGGCAATACATATAAAGTAGAATGTTTGTTTGTTTGTAAAGCTTTATTGTACTTAAACAGAAAAAGACATGATTATACAAAACAGAAAAAAAATATGTACAATGGCGGACTTATCCCACGAAGATCTCTTCCAGTCAACTGTGAGTAATTGAAAGGAATGTCAAAACGTCAGGCGTCAAGCGCGAGGAACGCAGACACAATGCATTTTCTATTTATATAGTTATGCGGTCCGATATGCCGTGTGGTATCCGGCAGAGTAGAATAGGACCACTCCAAGTCTTCCCGTGGATGTCGTAGAAGGCGACTTAGGAAATACAAGCTAAACAAAGCTTATAAACATCTGTGAGACCTCCAACCCGTCTGGCCAGCGTGGAGAGTGTAGGCCAAGTCCTCTGGCTGCTCTGGCCAAGTATGGCTCTAGTAGTACAGAGAGGGTCGTGCTCCGGTAGCGAAGACTGAGAGGGACCTGATGATGATGATGATGCGGTCCGATTGGCCCGCTTAGTGGTTGAGAGGTCAATTAATGCACTAGTTGCTTCTCTTCCTGCGCAGGTCGTAAAAGCATTCGGAGAATGGACATGATTTCGTATTTTTTTTCTATTCCTTAACAGCTTCTACCGTACCACACGTAACTTGCACACTGTAAGATTATTCTGTACCCGAAGGGTAAAAACTGACTTTATGACTAAGCCTCCGACGTCCGTTCGTCCGTCACAGGGCTGTATCGGTTCAATAACAGTAATATGTAGTGCTTGGATGTAAAGTTTCGTTTGTATTAATAATAGGCATACATATAAATCCGCATATATGAAGCGCCATACCTGTGGCTTAAGGCCCTGTGCCGTAAGAATGCCGTAGAACGTAAATTTTTTCTTCGCACAGTTAGTCATATTTTTCATGGAATACTAGCATGAAAAAATATGAAGTACAATTCAAAGATCAAAATAAATGATTACATCAAAATATTTTCAAAAAAAATATTTACCTAATTAACCTAGCAAAATAAAATACCAAAAAACTATATCCAGAAAAAGTTTCGTCCCGAATTACTTGATATTTTTAGCGACAACTACCAACATTTTTACGTCTATAAAAAGTATAACTAAATGAGCAAGATGGATACCTAAAAAAATACAATATTTGGTTATAATTATTGAATTATTAAATTGAAATGGCGGACACGGGTTTGAAATGAGACTGGTGACAATCGGTATCGCCACTTTCTACCGTATTTCAATCGCGCGATGTCCGCTACAAACTGTTAAGGGATACAGCGCCTTAACTGTAGTAATAATAATAATAGAAACGGTGATTGGAACTTAATCCGTTTAGCAGCAAACATTTCAAAGGAAATACCACAGAATCCAAACACAGTATTGTTTAATTATATTAATAGCATTACAATGCTCGGTTTAATATTAAAATAGAAAATATGTAATGAAAAAATTTCGCCACAGGTAGGATTTGAACCTACAACCTTCGACATCTAGCCCGTCGATGCTCTCAACCACTGAGCTGCCGTAGCTTCAAATCACCGCGGCGAATTTGTTCATCACATATTATAGGTACACGCATTCGAAGCATGCGTAATCTCCATTACTACCCACTATTTAGAAGTGTGGTATCCAACTTAATTCATATCAGATAAATTGAAAGTTGATTAAAGTGGAGAAAGCTTTCTCAATTAATTATATTAATAGCATTACAATGCTCGGTTTAATATTAAAATCGAAAATATTTTTTCATGACATATTTTCGATTTTAACAATACTGTTGTATTGTTTTATTTAACTGTCCAGTGAATAGCCAAGCATGCGGGATATAGCAGAAATGCGTGCAGCGCCATGCGTCATCGGTATCGGAGGAAGCGGGCAGTTTCGCTGTTTCTTTGCGCCGTCGTATGGTAATTCCCTTCCTTCCTGGTGCCGCGGCCGCCGTAAATTAGGTGCCAGCGCCTTGCTGCTGAAAAATTACCAACTTCTGTGGAAGTCCGTTTGGCTGGATGTGAACTGTTTTATTTTTGTGGGTTATTTTGATGCTGGTCTATTTACGCGCAGATCGTAAAAGCCGACTGAGGGCAAAAATGTAAGAAATTATGTTAGTAGGCGATGCGGCTAGCAACCCGTTAGTATTTTGATTCCGTTTTCTACCTAAACGCCCACTAACATGCTGAACGTGGCTTTTGGTCTCATAGACTTAGGCTTTGTCTACCCCGCAAGGAAAAATATACCTGATAGTATGTTATTTTGATTCCGTGAGTTTAATCCGTTTAGCAGCGACCATTTCAAAGGAATAGTGTGTCATATCTTACGGGGTAGACATAGTCTAGGGCTATGTATAGGCCATGTAGCTATTGGGATAATTGGTATTGGTGGAAAACTAAAATAATTACAATAGTTATGGGCTGAAGTGGCAGTGGGCGAGGCACATAGTGCGTTAAATTGAAGGCTAATGGGACACCCATACCAAGTGGTTGGACGACCTAATCAAGGTAGTAGAAGCCTATGTCAAACAGTGCACTTTTTGTTACTGAAAAGATAAAAATGTCGTTTTTTATGACATGATTGAGTTTATATAAAACATATGTATTTGTTCTCACTTTCTTACCAAAGGAAAAATGTAGAAATTTATTAGTAATTTCTAGAGGCTTTAGGTTTGTGGCGGACCCATGTGAAGTAATGCGAGTTTCGGAGCTAGTTCACGGACCGTTTAGTCAATAACCCGAGATGGGACCCAAACTTGTTACCACGTTTCTTATACTTCGTCCTAAGCACCCATATACATTATGCATATTTACCAAGTTTTAGAGGAAAACAGTGCTATTTCCGTACTTGTCACCAAAAAAGGAAATGTAACAGTCATCATCATCATCGTCAGGTCTCTCTCTCAATACTACCGGAGCAGACAGAGAATTTGGCCTACACTCTCCTCGCTGGCCAGACGGGATGGAGAGGTCTCATTGATGTTTATGAGCTTTGCTTAGCTTGTATTTCCTAAGTCGCCTCTTACGACCTCCATGGGAAGACTAGGTGTGGTCCTATTCTACTCTGCCGGAAACCACATGGCTATGTAACAGTGTAACATTGTAAATCTTAGTGATAGTACTATTTTTTATATATATATTTAGTAATATGTGGTAAGCGGAGCTGAGTGCATGATTGGCTTATTCTGTCTGTAAGAGTATTTATTATTATGTATTGTGTACTTGTTTGCTTATCCCAATAAATAGAAAAAAAAGTGCTTTTCGGGGTTCATGCAGGTACCAGAGTTACTTTTACTCTTACTTTGGTTATATTCTTTCATTACTATTGAAATGTCAATTACATTTTTTCTTCGCGTTATGTGCACCGCCCACTTCCATTTCAAGCCATTAAATATAGTTTTGAGCCAACGACATGTCAAGAAAAAACTGTTGAAAAGAGTATTTATCGAATACGATACCGACTAACGATACGTGAGTGAAACCGTTTGTTATAATATAAATTATGTCTCGCGTAACTTTTAATATTATTAGTATCTATCGAAGTTTATCTTCTGTAGCGATCGATTCCAAAACGTTACTAGCTAGTAGCTTTTAAACATTAATCAGAACTTAATTATATAAATATTCTTAAATAAGACCCCTTTGATTGTGATTTGACGTGAAGAAGTGCCTGTAACGGCCTATTATCTGAATAAATATTTTGATTTTATACTGTTCTCGGAAAAACGTAAAATGTAATAAGCTCCTTTTCTTCCCACGCCGACCGAAGCCGGCTGAGGTAATGGGCGGAAATCTAAGGAATCATGTCGATAGGCGATTCTGTCAGCAACCTATTACTACTTTGACTCCATTTTTCCACTTACTTATACGCCCTTGGCTTTTAGGTCGTGACGTGACGTGGCTCCCTGGTACATGGCATTTGCGTCGCAACCTTAGGCTTTGTCTGTCTCGACCTGCCTCCGTGGTCCAGTGGTTAAGGCGTTTGCCTGTAGACCCGGGGGTCGTGGGTTCGATTCCCATGGGAAGCATACTTTGTTTAGTTGTTTCCAGGTTGGTTAGGACATTGCAGGCTTGAATCACCTGATTGTCTGATAATAAAGATGAGTCCGTGCTTCGGAAGGCACGTTAAGCCGTTGGTCCCGGCTGCCACCTGGTAGTCGTTAAAGGAACCACGTCAGAAGCCGAAAGGCGGTTCGGAAGAACTCTGACACCAGGATGTGCATGGTCGATTGACCGTGTCATCTACACGAAATGATGATGATGTCTCGAAAGGGATAAAAACGTAATTTGTATTTATGTTTGGTTTTGTTAAAAGTAAATAGTCTTCATAAATGGATCATATTGATTCATAAACTCGAGCTATTATTGCACCGAATACAATCTAACACTAACAAAAAAATTATTATTGCTGGTGATTTCAACGTAAACATCTTAGAAAATAGCAAAGATTCCCAAAGGTTAAACAGTATATTTCTTAATCACAATTTAGAACAACATATAAAAGAACCAACAAGACAAAAAAGGTGTATTGACCTCATAGCTAGTAATTTTAAGGAGGTTGTCGCGAAAACGCATAATCTTTACCTCTCAGATCACAATACAGGTCAAACCCTAACTTTCAAGGTACAGAACACAGAAAAAGAAAGAAAATACTTTTATAAAATACATCGTAACTTCTCAAAAGAAAATATCTATAAATTTCAAGAATGTCTTTCAAAGCTAACTTGGTCAGATGTCATGGGTGAAACCTCTACAGATAAGGCATTTGATGAATTTCATGCGACCTTCTGTATGTTTTTTAATTTATGTTTCCCATTTCAAAAAACAAAAGTTTATACTAACACTGGGTCTCCAAAATGGATATCAAAGGGTATCAGAAAAGCCTGTAAATTGAAACGGCATCTGCGATTTAACTTGTACAAACATAACACGAAAGAAAATAAACTAATTTACACGAATTACAATAAAATTTTAAGAAAATGCATCGATACTTCTAAAAAATGTATGAATTATAAAATTATTAATAATGCCAGAAATAAGTGTAAAGCAACTTGGAATGTTATAAAAAATAAAACTGACGAAGTAAATCTAAATAATGACATTGAATCAATAAATATAAAAGGAATAAACACAACTGACCCACAACATATAGCAGAATCTTTCAATAAATATTATGTAAATATAACTAACGCAGGCAATAAATCCAAAGCAAATAATATACCTGACAACACAATCCAGCAAATAACCGAAAGTATGTTTCTTACACCTTGTACGGAAGACGAGACTGTCAAAATTATTCAGTCATTAAATAACACGAATTCAGTGGGTTATGATAATATTCCTACTATTATATTAAAATTCTGTGCTAAATCAATAGCGAAAGTCTTGACATACCTAATAAATTTATCATTTATAAATGGCAAATTCCCAAATAAATTGAAAATATCTATAGTTAAACCGCTTTTTAAAAAGGGAAACAAAAAAGATCTTAATAACTATCGCCCTATCACGTTAATTCCTGTTTTGTCTAAAATATTTGAAAAGGCAATGTTAACACGTATAAACTCATTTATTGATAAACACAACGTAATAATTGAGGAGCAAAATGGCTTTCGAAAAAACAAGTCAACCACTCTAGCAGCTTTTTCTCTTATGAGCACTATAACGCAAAATATTGACAATAAAAAACCAGTTTTGACAGTATTTTTTGATATGTCAAAGGCTTTTGACTTTGTCGACCACAACATACTGCTCAGTAAATTAGAAAAATATGGCATTAGAGGTCTGACAAATGACTGGATAAAAAGCTATTTGACTAACCGAAGTCAGTGTGTAGAAATAACTCGCGTTAACAAAAAATTTGAGAGACAATCATACCACTCAGTCTTTAAAGAAAAAAAACATGGGGTACCACAAGGCAGTATATTGGGACCACTGCTATTTTTATTATACATAAATGACATTACTTCGATAACTAAAAATAAATGTATCTTATTCGCCGACGACATTTCCATAATAATTACTGATAATGATGACAATGTTCAATACGAAACTGCTGTAAATACAACAATTGAAACGATAATTCAATGGTTAAAATCTAATAATCTACACGTAAATATTGAGAAAACTAAATATATACATTTTTTAAATTATCAAACTTCTAAACCTATACTAAATATAAATTGTCAAGGGCAATCTTTAACAGAAGCTTCTTATACACAATTCCTTGGGCTCACATTAGATCAGCATTGTAATTGGAAGGCTCACATAGAATGTGTATCTAAGAAACTTAATAAATTTGTATTCGCCTTGAAAAGATTAAGACGTATTTCTAACGAAGAAATTGTTCGTACAGCATATCACGGCTATGTAGCGTCAGTACTAAGATATGGACTTCTACTGTGGGGAAATTCTACAGAAGTACAAAAGGCTTTCATAACTCAAAAAAAATGCATTAGAGCGCTATCTGGGAAAGGTCCCTTAGAATCTTGTCGGCCCTTATTCAAAAAACACAATATCCTAACTCTTACCTGTATGTACATCCTCGAGGTTGGAATTTTTGTTAGATCACATATGAAATTCTTTACTAGAGTTGGCGATAACGACCGAAGATTTCCGCATAGAGATCCCACTCGATTGGTAATACCGAGATGTAGAACGTCTCTTTTTAGTAATAATTGTTATATCATGTCAGTGAAAATATATAACAAAATACCGAAAGTGATTCGAGAGTTACCAATAACACATTTTAAAAATAGATTGAAGAAATGGTTACTAGACAGATGTTTCTATGACATGGAAGAATTTTGGAAGATGAGATAGGCATCACTTGTATTATTATCGTTTAAATTATTTATAGTAATACATTATTTTCTATTTTAAGGTTTTATGGCCAACAAATGTATAGTTAAGCTAGAAATAATTCAATTAATAAGATTACCAATTTGTTAGTTATGTAATAACATAATTTAATTAGGCATAAGACATAAATATTTACATGCCATCTTGATGGCGAAACATGTTGGACTCTGTTTTTTGTTTGTCACATTTTAAGACCATGGTTCATGTAAATTAATAAATCATAAATAAATCATTAATCATCAAAACTCTTCACAACAATTGGTAACAGAATTTTCTGATACATTATAGAATTCAAAGAGTGCATGCTGTCGTTTCCGATGTATATTTATTTCAGTTTGTTAAGGCCCATCTCTCACCTTGATACCAAAATATGATGTCGCCTTGCCACTGGTAAGGTGGTAAGTTACTAGACCATAACGCTAGCGTATCTGAATGTCAGAGTATGAATGAGAGAAATGACATCTGCTCGCGCGATGACCCATCAAAATTTCGCCACTTTCAAAACTTTACAGCAATGTTTTTTGTGTTTGTATTGGTCGATTGATTACCCACATTCTCTTTTGAACTGCCTTTCATAAGTTTATTTTATTCTAGTTATTTTAAAAGGGCTTTACTCCTCAAAGGAATGTCAGCCCTATACTTATATAATTAAAGTATAAGTTGTTCATTAAAAATCCCTGGCAATATTTAATGGAAACAGCGTCGCTAAAAATACATTGGACCTCCTATACAAATTAATTCACCGATCAGCTTGTGGAATTTCGATGGGAAGTATTTTCTTTTCTGTGGTTCTATATTCTAGCGTGGATTCTGATTCCCAGATTTAAAATATTGACAAGACGGATAGAATCTTCTTGTTTAAAAATAAAACCATTGCAGACAACAATTTGTGGATTTATTCAGTGTTGCGTAGTTGAAGATAGGCCTTACGCATCTTAGATATTGCACTTGCCATCGGAATGCTTATTGCATCCGGGCTATCCCGGACGCGAGAAAAAGGGACACCACCTATATGGAGCCAGCTACCTTAGAATAGTTATTTAATTCGTATTTTTAATCTTTTTTATATTCGTAAAACTAATTTGCTTGTGAGAGTGTAGTACTTTCCGGGACGAGCCGGCCCATTCATACTACTAGCAATAAATAATTTTGTCGGTACCATGGCTCTGCCAGGACTATGTTATATCTATGTTATTAATTCTATAAGTATAACCAAATATTGTATTTTTTATGTATCCATCTTGCTTAGTTATACTTTTTATAAACGTAAAAAAGTTAGTAGTTGTCGCTGAAACTATCAAGTAATTCGCGACGAAACTTTTCTGGACATGCTTTTTTGCTATTTTATTTTGCTGTTTAATTTTTTTTTTTAATATTTTGATGTACTCATTGATTTTGATCTTTGAACTGTATTTTTGTATTTCATACTAGTATTTCATAAAAAATAAAGCTAACTTCGCGACGAAAAAGTAGATGTTTTACGGTATTCTTCTGATGCACAGCACCTTAATTCTAGGACATTTCTAAGCTGCTAGAGTAAAGCAATGAGGTACAGACGCGCAATTAACTTTGAAGAGAATGTAATTGTATTTGCTTAATGCTACATTGTTGCTTAAAACTATTTGTGACTCGAGTAATATATTGTTTCTTTTACGATTACGAAAGAGAACTGAAGTAAAAAAGGAAATTTTTTGAATTAACGCCTCGAATTATCTTTATTTTCAATTTTGTTTTGTTTGTTTTTTTATTTGTTGTTTAGCTTCATCAGTTATACTCACTCTGAGATCATTTCAGTTTCTGCCCATCATAGTTCAAATGAACGCTTTGCGACTGGACGGACAAACAGCCGGACAGTAGAAGCTTAGTAATAGGGTCCCGTTGGTACCCGTTGGTACGGGACGTTATCTCGATTATCTATTTAAATTAATATAAATCGCGCATTTAGAGTGATTTAGGGTAATATTTTCAGTCAAAAACTGGCAATGGTCATGTCAAAAGCGAAAATTCATATTCCAACCAAGTGTTCGTTTATTCTCAAAAAAGTCTCTTAACGACTCAAATTCTCGTGCTGTCTTTTTCTTGCTAGAGTTGTCAAGAAAGTGACAGAACGAGATTTGAAATTGATTTTAGTTTAGATACTCTTAAGATGGTTTTAAGTATTCGGGCGCTATTCACACGATTTACGAAGCGCACCTCACAACTTGTATTCCACTTGTTTTTACACTGTATTGTAGTTATAATAAATAAATAAATATAAATATATGCGGACAAATCACACAGATTGAGCTAGCCCCAAAGTAAGTTCGAGACTTGTGTTATGGGATACTAACTCAACGATACTATATTTTATAACAAATACATATATAGATACACATCCAAGACCCAGGCCAATCTGAAAAAGATAATTTTCCATCTTGACCTGGCCGGGGATCGAACCCGGTCACTCCGTGTCGCAGGCAGGCGTGTTGACCGCTGCGCCACGGAGCTAAAAAGCACGGAGTTATTTATTTAAAGTCCGTGTCATTTCCCGGAAATAAACTGAGTACAGCGCTGGATTTGGGGAGCCAGGTCCGCATTTAGAGGGCAGTATTGATCGGAAACAAAAATGTCTCCAACCTGTATCCCAATTATGGTTGACATTGATTTCGTCTGCAGCAGCGATGCGCTGGATGGCGAGCCCGAAATAACCGCCGGGTAACACGATCGATTCGGCTGGCCATTACAGGAACCCGATTTTGATCCTTATCACTATAGGAATTGTGACTGGAATTTAAATTTAAATTTGTTGCGTGCAATTGTTTTTTTTTTTTATGCTAAAGGTCATGAGATGCTTAGGAACGATACGGTATTTTATTTTTTAGAGCACTAGATATAAGTTTTGTGTAATCAATCCAATTTGTTTGACTGGGCAATGTTGCCAACCTTTGCCTTTGACATCTGGAGATCTGGAAATAAGTTAGGTAAGATATTAATTACACATAGTATCACGTCTTTTTCCTTGTGGGGTAGACAGAGCCTAGTTCTATAAAAAACTGTATGCGTTTAGCGTGTTTGTGGGCATAGGTGGAAATAATATAATATAGGTTTTCATAATCTATACATATAATAAAACAGTAAAAATATTTTGTCTGTACATTTAGAATTTTTTACTGAAATGGATAGAGGGACACTTAAAAAGAATAATAGAAAGCAAAACAAATTTTTTCGAATTTCTTGTCTGTCTGTCTGTCTGTCTGTCTGTCTGTCTGTCTGTCTGTATGTATGATCACGATTATCTCCGAAAATACTAAACCGATTTACTTCAAACTTTCACCAATTGCTTTGTTTTAACTCAGCAAAACATCTAAAGTTTGTTTCATCAAAATCGGTTCATTAAAAAAAAAGTTATCGTCATTTGAATGAACTCGAGGCATGCCTCGAGTTCATATATGTATGTATCTATATGTTTGCAGGCAAACTCATGAGTTTGCCTGCAAACATATAGCAAAAATAAAATAAAATAATATGTGACATAAGAAAATTAAAATCTAAAGTCAAATCATCATCATTATACGACAGCATTATACCTATCCATACTATCCATAGTAATCCATACTAAAACAAGGAGAAGCTGACTGACTGATTGACATATCAACGCAGGGCCTAAACTATAAGGGTTAGGAACTTGAAATTTTGCACAGGGGTTCCTTTTATAACGTAGGGGAGCACTAAGAAAGGATTTTTGGAAATTCATCTCCTAAGTGGGTAAAATAGGGATGCAAAGTAAGCATGAAACTTTGCCATTTTTGAAGTTAGTCGAATGAAATTCAGCATGAAGGTTCTTTACTGAAAGGCATGAAACACGAGTAAAATATTTTTCTCAAAAATCATCCCTTAAGGGGGTATAACGGGGATGCAAAGTTGGTATGAAACTTTCCGTTTTGGAAGTTATTCAATTGAAATTCAATATTAAGGTGTTTCATTGAAAGTCATGAACTAATGTATTCCGGGTAATTCTACTGTTTCTGAGAAATCGACACTTAAGCGGGCGGAGCCGCGCGCCATGTTTGTATACGCGGTTTACGTTTGTTTGGACATTTTCTCATTTCTGGACGTTCTAAATTACAATTAAAAAGATGTATGTAGGTAAAACCGAAATTTTTGCCTGAAGGGATAAAATAGGGGAGTAAAGTTGGTATAGTTTTTTTTTCATTTCTAGACTTAGAAGTATGAAAATAAGTATATACGTTCTAGAATACAATTAAAAATATATGTGTAGTTTCCCAAGGGAACGACATTAACGCGGGCGGAGCCGCGGGCAACAGCTAGTAGTATTTATAATTAAGCCAGTAATAAATGAAAATCTTCGAATAAAAATCTATCAGTAATTTAACGTTTAATTATACAAATCGTTTCCCCCGCCTCGTCCTTACCCTCTTAAAAGTTAATGATCAAAAGTGCATTCATGTAATTACAACTTTGCCAATTAATACAATTCACGGATAACTTTGTTTCAATAACATTTATAAAATGAATATAAAACTACACATTTAATTACTACTTTACCACTTCAAAATACAATTCCGGGAGTGCCTTGTTTTATTAAAATTTTAAAAGAAAATATCCAATTTCTCTCGATTCGTACGTTTAATATGAATGATCTGAAACCTCTCCAATATATAGAGACCGAAATTTGGGAACTGTTTAAAACGTTATTTGCTGCAACGTAAACAATGACTGTTAATTCGCTGACAACCAAGTGGTTTGCGGCCGAAAACGCATCACTGGCGATGCAAATATTCCTCGATCCCATATCTGATTTTTAATATAGTGGCACGGAAAACACTCTACGTATTTGTTTCGTTACAGGAGTTCCGTAATGTAGATTATTTTTAGGGTTCCGTACCCAAAGGGTAAAAACGGGACACTATTAATATGGCTCCGCTGTCCGTCTGTGTGTCTGTCCGTCCGTCTGTCACCAGGCTGTATCTCATGAACCATTATAGATAGACAGTTGAAATTTTCATGGATGGTGTATTTCCTAATAAACGAAATAAAATAAATATTTTTAAGGGGGGCTCCCATACAACAAACCTGATTTTTTGCTCATTATTGATAACGGCAACAGGTAGACGCTTCAAATATTTACAGAATATTTAGTTATATTACTTTAAAAATAAATAATAAAATTTATATTTAAGGGGGGGAGGGGGGGCAGTTTAGTTAGGGCAGGGGGGGTTAGTTTTTTAAAACTACGCAAGCGGTTCTTTTTATAGATAGAGTGACTGAAGTGGTTTATATATAATATAATTTATCGCACCCGTGCGAAGCCGGGGTTTGTCGCTAGTAAATGTTACAAGTTAGGGCCAATTCAGATGCTCGAGCCTTTTTAAAGTGGTAATTAAATATCAACCTTATTTGTTTTATGCAAAACTGGAAATAGCATGCAACTTTTAAAAAGATAAGATTAATGTTGCATACTATTTTTGGCTGCTTAAAAATTGCTCGGGCTTTTTTCCGCCAGATCTATATTTACCCTTACAACAAATAGGTTCGCGCCCGAGTGCACATCATTGACCATGCGGATGACACTTGATCCCACTTCTGAACTTCATTGCCACTGCAGGCTTGTCACACATTCTGCAAATTTACCTAACCTTGCGGTTGTATCCAATTGTGCATATGTTTAAGTATGTAACTAATACTACTAGATTATGTTATATAGTGAAGTTTTTATCGTTTTGGACCCTAAAAGGGGTGACTCAGACCATCAAAATGAACAACTTTTCCTATGGGACCAACGCTAGAACCTCAAAAAAAAATTCGTCTTTTCCATACAAAAGAGTTCCGCCGCCCGGCCATTTTGTATGGGAATGTCGAAAATTTTTTGAGTTCCCAGCATTGTTCCTTTAAGGGTCCAAAACGATCAAAATTTCACCATGTATATATAACTTATATAACTAGCTTTCGCCCGCGGCTCCGCCCGCGTCAATGTCGTTCTCTCGGGAATAGTACTTTTTCCCGGGATAAAAGGTAGCCTATGTCCTTCTCCGCACTCCAGAGAACTTGTATGCAAAATTTCATGATGATCGGTTTAGTAGTTACGGCGTGAAAGCGTAACAAACAAACAAACTCACTTTCGCATTTATAATATTAGTAAGGATAAGGATAAGTATAAATGTGGAAGTTTAATTTTCATTTTAAACTACTGGACAGATATTAATAAAACCTTTCTGCTAGGTATAGCTTTTATATCAGAATAATACATAGCAAAAAACTGGACTGCGATGGCTGGAGATAGAGAATGGCGCAGATAAAAGTAGGGTTATGCCCAGCAGTGGGTCGTAGCAATCTGATGATGATGATTAATACAAAGGCTGTAAAAATAAACGCAAAGTTACTGGAAGAAGCAAGTAAACTGGAGAAAGCTTAGATGTTTGAAACTTGTTACATCTGTTGAGAATGCCTAACTGAACCAACATAATAAGCTATTTATACCAAAAAACGGTTTAACATTAATAATTTAAATTAGAAAGATTCAACCAAAATACATACTCATACAAAATTCAGGCCCAGAGTAAGCGGTACTTGGTACTGAAATAGATTAGGTCGATACTGGCTAAATATTCCCGGCTCTGATTGTATTCAGCGCTGTCTGTCAACGTCTGTATGTCGATATATATAGCAATAACTTTCCGAACGACCTAAGTAGATAGACAAAAAGTTGTAAATCAAAAGTTTAAGTACCCGATCCCTTTTTTAATACATATCTAAGGACACATAAGTTTTTGTGACGAACCTAATTTTAACTGTCAAAATCCATCTACCCGTTTGGAAAATACGGGGTAATAGAGAAATTACCAAACATTGGGGCAGTAGGGAAAAATATATGCCCTAGGTTTAATAAGATAAGAGGCTTTATCTAAATATTTATAAGGCAAACCTGACTGACTCATGTATCAACGCATAGCCAAAACTATTAAACGGATTTTACTGAAATTTGGCATTGCATTGCATTTGGCAATATTGACATAGGCATCCGCTAAGAAGGGATTTTTGAAAATTCGCTCCCTAAGTGGGTGGAAAAGGGGTTACAATTTTGTATGGAATTCCGTCATTTTTAGAGCTAGATGCCTGAAACTTCGTTTTTAGGTTAACGAAATAAACAATTACATGTTCAAGGGTTTTTAAAAATTCAACCACTAAGGGGGTGGAAAAGGGCTTGAAAGTTTGTATATTGAAACACGATTAGTTAAACTATTTTATTCGAAACTTCACAGGAGTACTCCTATCAATAAATGAGTAAACAAGTGTTCCAGGCTCTTTCAGAATTCAACCCCTAAAAGGTGGAAAAGGGGTGACAAATTCTTTTATTTTTAATGTACGGAACCCAAGAAAATACGATGGCGGTGCGTTTACAAATTGTTAGATTTGTGGTAAAAGATTGGCCTAAGTTTTCAGTCATGTTATGACCCATGACCGAAATGGCGCTAATTATTCAACAGCAAACTCCACGCGGACGAAGACGCGGGCAAAAGCTAGTTATGTATAAGACCTTTTACAACTTTTCTTATTTTATTTAAATTATCTTGTATGTTTCCATTTTCAAGTTAATTCATGCAAACTATTGTTTGTGTTATTTACTCCTGTTTCTTTACATCCTCCAACAATAGTTGACACTGTCAACTTCTGGCAATGTTGCTATGTATCAAAACAATCAGAATCTCTTCGTATAATACATATAATGTTAAGGACGCGACCAAACATCTTGACAAAATCATAACCTAATTGCGTTGGTGTAACAACTGTTCAATTTATAAGAAAAACCGCTGGATACGGATTAACACCGCTGAGAATGGATCCGGAATTCCGGAAACATGCTCGTTAAAAAGCGAAACCTGTACCCAGTAACTAAACAATACCAACATGGCCAATCCCGTGTATGAATAGTAAATCTTGTGAATCGTGGCCGCCGGCGAACTGTTACTAGTTTCAGTTATAACAGTTATTGTTTTAAAACTGCTAGTATTTCAAGCGAGGGCGGGGCGGCCATCTTTCTTCCGGGTATCGCTGTTATTACGTAATATTGTGTTGATAGCAGGCGACTGAAGTATAATTTTTAATTTTAATTAATTGAAATGTTTTTTGTTTCATCATCAGTTTATTATGTTGCTAGTTTCAGTCAAAATATTGTTTTAAAATTGCTAGTATTTATTCTACGCAAGGACGAGGCAGCCTTCTTTCTTCACATGTGGAATAGTAACTGTGTATCGCTGTTATAACGTAGTATTGTGTTGATAGCAGGCGCCTGATGTATAGTTTTTTAATTTTAAATAATTTGAGATGGTTCTAGTAGTTACTATTTTCGGTTATCAGTTTATTATGTTGCTAGTTTCAGTCAAAACATTGTTTTAAAATTGCTAGTATTTATTTCATGCGAGGGCGGGGCGGTCATCTTTCTTCCCATGCAGAACAGTTTCCGGGTATCGCTGCTTGCTATTACGTAATGTTGTGTTAATAGCAGACGCCTGATGTATAGCTATTTAATTTTAAATAATTTGAGATGTTTCTTGTACTTAATTTTTCGGTTATCAGTTTATTATGTTGCTAGTTTAAGTCAAAATATTTTTTTAAATTGCTAGTATTTATTCTATTCATGGACGAGGCAGCCTATATACATAATATTGGGTTCATAGCAGGCGACTGATGTATAGTTTTTTAATTTGAAATAATTTGATATTTTGGGGTATCTGTATATAACGCTGCTAGTTTCAGTCAAAACATTGTTTTAAAATTGCTAGTATTTATTCCATGCGAGGACGGGGCGGCCATCTTTTTCCGATGCGGAATAGCTTCCAAGTAATGCTGCTATTATGTAATGTTGTGTTGATAGCAGACGCCTGATGTAAGCTTTATAATTAATTTTAATTAATTTAATCTTTTTCTTATGTTACTATTTGGGGTTATCAGTATATAACGTTTCTTGTTTTACATATTATAGTTATTGTTTTAAAACTACTATTATTTCATGCGAAGGCCGGAGGCCATCTTTCTTCCCATGTGGAAAAATAGTTTCCTATTTCACATGGGAAGATATAGATTAGAGACCTAATGATGTGTAAGCTTTATATCTTTAAAATCAAATCTATTCACTTTTTTCTTATATTTATTTAGGGGTATCAGTGCCCTCTCGTCTTATAATCAATGGGGCACAAGTAGTAGAATAGGTACTTGGTTAACACGACCTCCTGTAACAATTTGGCAATAAAAATGAAAGCTGAAATAAAAGTGATCAGCCGGACAATTTGCTAACTCGGTGTATAAACGTTTTTAAAATCACTTCCGAATACATTGCCGCTTTCGTACTATTCATTATTTTTATTTAAGATGTATAAAAGGTAATGTATTTTGAAGTGACTATCAAAACGTTGTACACTGAGTTAGCAAATAGGCCGGCTGGGCTATGAATAACTTAGGATATTTCCAATTTTAAAACAAGAAGACTTAAAAAAATATATCTAAACAAGTTTTACTACTAAGTCAAAGGATTATTATCTAAAATTGGAGTTATTAGTTTTAGAAGTAACCATATATTAATAATGTGAAATAATCGACATTCCTCTCCCCATTAACTCAATCTTGACTTCAAAATATCCAAATATTGATTGCTCAGTATCGCCAAGCTTTATTTAGTATTCTTTACAGTCCAGACAAAATAAAATCAAAATAGAAGCTAACCAATGCGAAATTAATTAACTAAACATTGAAATCCAGTTCTAAATTACCATATTTTGCACACCAATTTTCACCACCGCATACGGGAGCGTCATCCAATTGCACAGAGGTGCGTTGTGTTCTATTTTTCGAACCCCAATACAAGATAATAGTGTGCAGTGCGATCACAAAATTGAACGTCAATCCAATAGGCAGCCGCGTGGCTGCAGCCGGCCCCCACCGCCTCGAGCCAGTTTGAGCCGGATAAAAGCGGTATTTGCTGTGCAGCAATTATTGTCTTGGCGCAGGTATGTAGAAATCTTGTGGTTATTTCAATCTGGTGGACATTTCCAATCTATAAAAAATATAATCTTGGAATGGTTTGTTACCAAAAATCTGGTTAAAACCGATTAGTAGAGTTTATATCAGAAAAGAGCTGATTTACATAGAGTAACTAAAAAAACATATATGTTATGAATATATGCGGTATATTGAGGCGACTACTGGCTGTATCGACCCCATCCGATGATCGTTATTACGACGCCTGCTGCGCAGACGCAGACGATCGCTCGCATGCGTACGACGCGGGCGTGTTATTTTTGTATTTCGATACGTTCCAAAGGTTTCGTATATGTATATTGATGCTGTTAAGCGATTTACGCTTTACATCATCAATATATACGAAACTGGGACATATTAAAGGGTTTTGAAAAACAAATCCGGCGTTTTTGACGAAACGCGTACTTCGCGTCCCCATTGCTTAGCGCTGCCTGCTCTTACTATTCAAAACAAAACCACGATCCGCGGCTTGCGACGGCGTGAAGCAGCGGACAGCCTTAGACGACCTACCCTACCACAGTCGGTATTCTATGACTTCTGGATATTTTTGAAGTGAAAATTCCTTTAGCGGCATTGTGTACTTTTTGGGATTGGTAAAAAATTAAAAACTCGCATCTGGACACGGCATGATCGAAAACTCCTAGGACGGACACGTGACCCGAGACCGCCGCAAAAACAAGATTTCACTTCTGCCGGCACTCCCGGAGTGCAACCCGTTGTTTTTCAGCGTTGATTCTTTACAGTAAGACAGCAGTAAGAATAAAAAATCTGCTGACACAACATAATATTCATATGTTCATGTTTTAAAATAGCTCACGTTACACTTACCCATTATTCATCTTTCTTCTTGCAGCCGTTTTAAAAATTCTAAAGCATAATACAAACGCCATCCAAATAAACAGGCAGGTAATACGCGATGAAATGAGCGTTCGGTATGATGTTAATAAACACGTAGGTTGTGCAGCATCATAAAACACAATGTTTAAAATCCACTCTGCACCACTCCGACATTAAGTACACGGGGCAATTTCCCAGTTTCGTCTGCACCCGGCCTTAGTACGCTGAACTAAAGTACACCGCTACTACACATTCTCGATTTAAAGTTGTAACCGAAAAACGTGTCCACCGTTTTTTTTAGTTTCACGAGTAAAATAACAATTTTAACGATGCCGGGCCGCTTAAGGCAATCTGTGTCATAGTTTTTTTGTTTGATATTGAGGTTGGCAGTAAACATAATCTAAATTTTGTCTCCGGTAGCACAGATTCACGACTTTTGAGAATTCTACAGATTTGCTTAATTTTGTCCCGTCCTAATAGACCTAATCATGTTGATTATTGGTATTCGTTAAAGTAAATATGATTTTTTTTTAAATTTGATTGAAATTAAAAAACTTTTTGCAGAAGATAATCTTTATTGTGTTGTATGTGGATTTGCTAACGGCATCGCCTAATGATGATTCCTAAGATTTTCGCCCACTCCTCAACTGGCTTCGTTATTTTTTAGTCGGTAAATTTTTAGTTTTTATAATATATTTAGTTAATCCCTTTATTACTCGTAAATATTTCTAACCGTAACCAGCGGTTACTGGTATATAGAGATTCCAGTCTCATCTCGATATTTTTTCTCGCTATCGTAGTCTTAGGTGTTTATTTTTCGAAGTTTTATTGTGAATTCACTGCGTTTTCACTTCTGTCAAAAAACGACTTACTCTCGAGTTAGGAATGAATATCCCTAGTAGTACGAAAGCATTAGGTGGATTACACGGAACGCGGGCGGACGCGCGAAATGACAAGTTAAGCACCTGCTCATCGTCTTAATGTCGCGGGTAAGATACGACCAATGATAGAGCGCCATTAATCGAAGATTATGGCCGTCTAAACAACACTCGACGTTGTCAAGTAATGTTTTGAAAAAATTGGTTGTCTGTAATTTCGGTTTACGGACAATACTTTATTTTACGTGACGGTAGAAGAGAAATAGATGCGTCACCGTTCGATTTCCGGGCAAATAATTGTGCTTCAGGTATTTGTTTACGGTTCTGGAGACGTTAGGCAGGCAGCAGGCCGTATAAACTTTTGCCTAATCATAGCACGAATGCTATCGTAATACCGGACCCTGGGGTCCAACACATAATAGCTGAGAATGCATTCGGATAGCCGTGTGGTTTCCGGCAGAGTAGAATAGGACCACTCCTAGACTTACCATGGAGGTCGTAAGAGGCGACTAAGGAAATGCAAGCTAAACAAAGTTCATAAAAATCAATGAGACCTCTCCAACCCGAGGAGAGCGTAGGCCAAATCCTCTGTCTGCTCTGGCCAAGTATGACTCCGGTAGTACAGAGAGGGTTATGCTCCTGCAGTGGAGACTCAAAAGACCTGATGATGATGCATTCGGGAAAACGCACAGATAAGGAAGAATAATCATGCAAATAGTGATGCCTCAGAAGGTGACGGCTGAAAATCGCCAAATCGAAGACCAGCGTAACGCTGAGCCGTCACCTTTTGTAACACTGATTGCACCGATGTTTTATTTTTATCCTAGTAAATTTTATTTTGTTTTAGTTTTATATTGTGTTATTTGTTTGTTTGTAACTTTTTATTGCACATAACGCAAAATAAAATACAATAAAAGGCAATTAATAAAACTAGAAATGTACAAAGGCGGACTTATCCCAATAAGGAATTTCTTCCAGGCAACCAAACATTAAGAGGACAAGGAATAAAGCAACAGGGTAGCGTATTAAATATACCTAACTGTGCACAATATTAAACAAAGAGTGAAAATATCTGTTGTGTGTGTCTATAAACTTTATTCTATTCTATTCACATTTTATGTGAATAGAATAGAATAAAGTTTAATAAAGGTTAAATAAAGTCTTTCGTACACCTATTTAAACGTCGAAACCACTTTTTAATAGGTTCCTTTGTGAAGAAAATGTAATAATGTGAATCGCAGACAAAAGTGCAAGGAAACTTTCTCACGTAAAATTTATTTTGCCTAGCTCTGAAACTTTTAAATAAGAGGTTGAACTTAGCACGTGGTATGGTGCAGCCATCTACAGCAATGTTTCTTAAAGTGGGATCCAAGGACCCTTTAGGGGGCCGCCCGGTGCTGTACCTGCTTAGGTATTCCTTAACATATATTTTACTGCACTTTATTGAGAACAGCATTATCCTTATCCTTACTAATAATTTATAATAATATTATAAATGCGAAAGTGAGTTTGTTTGTTTGTTTGTTACGCTTTCACGCCGTAACTACTGAACCGATCATCATGAAATTATGCATACAAGTTTTCTGGAGTACGGAGAAGGACATAGGCTACCTTTTATCCCGGGAAAAAGTACTGTTCCCGAGGGATCGACATTGACGCGGGCGGAGCTGTGGGCGTAAGCTAGTTCTTAAGGTGATACCACTGTAAATAAGGTCGTTCTGAACCTTATTTATCTCGCAAAATACTTAAATTAGGAGTTTCAAATCTAAGTAATATGATTTTTGACTATTTCATCTCCAAAAATTGAAGATGAAAACACGTTTTGATAAAATTTTCTCGATAGAAATATTTTTTGAAAAATGGTCTTCGTTCGCAGAGTTTTTGTTATTGTAGCTCAAATGCGACGAATGAAATAATGATTTTTAGACTAAAAGATAGGTTATTAGTAATTCATCAAAATGTAAATATGAAAATACAATTAACCGGTCTGATTTTATATAAAATAGAAATAACGAATTTGGCGCTTACGTTTTTTTCTTTGAGCGACTCGAGACTATCTCCTATCTCATCATTCACGGGCTAAACCGCCAAGCGCTATCCCTTGCGCGCACTTGATCAGTCCTTTGCCGAGCGAAGGTACCAAACATTTGAGGCCTCGCCTTAATAATTTAGTTTGATAACGTTTATAAACATATGTGTAGTAATAAAAATACTAGCAGATAAACTGTGAATATTATCATAAATAAATATAGGTAGCTTCTACGAATAAGTAATTATTCGTAGGTTAGCTTTAAACATTCTTTGTCAGGGCTACGAAAAATCTTTTGAATTTGGAAGTTTCTGCGTTTGATTGCATGAAAATTAACCTCTCCGTAAGCTGATGTGCAGATCTGCACAAAATTGTTTAACTATTGAATCTGGTATTGCAGCATACAAGAAAGAGGTTAAGAAACACTGATCTAGAGGTTACTAAACGGAGACCGCGAGGGGTAACGTTATCCAGCGGGGTACATGGGGTCATATGTATGTAAATTGAAACTGTTTGGTCTTGCTAAACCTTACGATATACTTTGTAGAATGCAATGCTTAGCTGTTTCTCGTGAACTGCTCACTCTTTTATTTCGACCCGATCGTGGCGAACCCAAAATAATGTATATTCGTTTGGTCCCTCTTATCTCCAAAACTATCTCACATAATTTGACTAACGATTATATCGTTAATAGCGTTTTAATTGCCCGTTACAGGTTAAATGACGTCACACTAAATCAAATATGGCTCTCGTTAGAGAGCATAAAGTCCGAAACTAAAAAAAATACGTTATTGTAATTTATTTTGAATAATATAGCTTAATCGTTTCTCCGTAACAGTTCAAATGTTTTCGTAAAATGTATAATGTTCCACAGAGTTCCACACGAAAGCCAAAATACTATATTTTTAGTTATTCGTGTGGAGCGTAGTTGCCCAACGGGCATGCACAGCGAAGTAGTCCGGTTGGATTGATTATTCAAAAGTAAAATAGAATATCTTCTAGAATAGAACAGCTATGGAAGGCATTTATTGAGCATCATCATTATCATTGCGTGTAGCTGTCACGGTCAATCGACCATGCACACCCTGGTGTCAGAGTTCTTCGGAACCGCATCTCGGCCTCTGACGTGGTTCCTTTAACGACTACCACAGATTGCAGCCGGGACCAACGGCTTAACGTTCCTTCCGAAGCACGGAATTATCTTCATTATCAGACAATCAGGTGATTCAAGCCTACAATGTCCTAAACAAACTGGAAGCAACTAAACAAAGTAGGCTTCCCCCGGATCTACAGGGAAACGCCTTAACCACTGGACCACGGAGGCAGTTATTGGGCAGTAAGGCATAATATAGAAATTTTCCCCATAGACTCGAAACAGGCCCGGAAGTACACAGCGATTAATGAATATTAGATATTGATATTGAGTAATTAATGTGTATTTATACAAAATCCCTTTACAGTCTACCGGGAGCTTACTGCACATTAAATGAGCTGACTTTGGACGTCTACGTCACTCATCACTTAACAAAAACACCATCAAAAATATATGAAGTGATATTTATTAACATACTTCAAAAAACTTAGATTACCTTTTAATGTGTTTATGTGCAGTGCAAAGAAATGAAATATAAATAATACGAATAACCAAAGAGATTCAATATCTCTTTGGTGCAGAGTAAATATGCATAACAGGATACAAATCATATGTCAACTGCATAGATTAAAAATGGTGTCTCCAACTCCTTTGACTAAGGCACCGACGTTTACTTTCACCAATGTAAACAGCATACTTCCAGGAAAACTGTTCTAAATAAATAAATATAAATATATACGGACAAATCACACAGATTGAGCTAGCCCCAAAATAAGTTCGAGACTTGTGTTATGGGATACTATCTCAACGATACTATATTTTATAACAAATACATATATAGATACACATCCAAGACCCAGGCCAATCTGAAAAGATCATTTTCCATTTTGAGCTGACCGGGGATCGAACCCGAGCACCCTCGTGTCGCAGGCTGGCGTGTTGACCGCTGCGCCACGGAGCTAGCCAGAATTATTCTAAATAATTAGAATTTAAGAATAAGATATTTTACAAGCTTTTAATAGTTTCACCTGTCCGATATTTGTCTGTAATCAAATCTTGCAAGTTAAATTTGATCCACTTCCCGGTTACCGACTGAGCTTAAATTTTGCATGCTTGTGTAAATCGGATGACTATACAATATTATGGAATAGTTGCGTCTGATGATGGAGTCAGAAGGTAATCCTAGGTGATAACTCTTAAACTAAACAAGGTACACCAATTGTGTATGGGCTTATTTGATTTGACTTGGATGGAAAGCATTTTACGCTGTGGATTCGTATTAATAAAAGTTTGTCACAAAAATGAAATTATTGCAACAAAACTTGTTTCCATGGAATATCTTGTTAATGTGAACAATAAAATGAATTTAAAATATATTTTTTTACGGGAAATGCGCATTCACTTGTTTTTTCCAAAAATATTCTTACTTTAGAAGTTGATATCTGTTGATTTTTTGGTTAAATGTGTAAAAGTTGATTAAAGGCTATTTTAACCACTTTCGGCTTGACGTTAGCTATTTAAACCCGATTCAGTATATTAAACCCTTAAAGTAAAACCGATTGTTATGCCGCTCGCATGTCGCAACTCAAACAGTATCAAATTCAGTATATTTTCACACAAACTTCGTCCCGACTCCTGTTAGCTCTCGAGTTCTCTTAAGATAAATTCCGAGTGGAAAACACTGCCGTAATCTTTTGTCAGCAAGAATTATAGTATAGCTGGAAAATTACCTTGAGTTTTAGTGCAATACAGTCCCTTTTGCGACTCGTTTACTCTACACAGTATTAACAGACGTATTAATTAAATTTTTTCTTTCGAGTTCACTTTACAAACGATCACAGCGCCTAAGTTATGTTAACTGCTGTTGTGTGTAATTTTTGACATTTGTTAAACACTAAACTAGTACTTGATAGTAAAGCTCATACACCGAATTTGAGGTGTGAGATATCCTAATACATTTTACTCGTTATTATCATCATCATCATTAGGTCTTTTTAGTCTCCACTGCAGGAGCATGACCCTCTCTGTACTACCGGAGCCATATTTGGCCAGAGTAGACAGAGGATTTGGCCTACACTCTCCTCGCTGGCCAGACGGGTTGAAGAGGTCTCATTGATGTTTATGAGCTTTGTTTAGTTTGTATTTCCCAAGTCGCCTCTTACGACAACCATGGGAAAATTTGGAGTGGTCCTATTCTACTCTGCCGGAAACCACACAGCATATATCGAAAATGAAATACTTTTACATCGACTTAAAGTGTAAAATAAATTTAAAAAGAACACTACTGCCCTGCCAAAATCATTACAGCCTATGTCACTCGAGGCGATGTAGGGATTCTACCAAACGCGATACATCTAAATCCTTTGTAGCATGTTGAAGATATAGAAGAATACAGACATTACAATTTATAAATACTTTCAAATATGAACTTTAAGTAAAATAAATAAATATAAATATATACGGACAAATCACACAGATTGAGCTAGCCCCAAAGTACGTTCGAGACTTGTGTGTGGGCTACTAATTCAATGATACTATATTTTATAACAAATACATATAAGTAAAGATAAACATCCAAGACCCAGGCCAATCTGAAAAAGATCATTTTTCATCTTGACCTGACCGGGGATCGAACCCGGGCAACCCGTGTCGCAAGCTGGCGTGTTAACCACTGCGCCACGGACCTAGCCAACACTTTAAAACATAACACTGCTTTTTGGTAGGTAAGTCGTGTGAAAGTATCGTAGCAAAAATCAAAGGAAGTTTCTCAAGGCATAATACTATATGAAGGCAGCATAGTAATTAAGTGGATTTGTGTACAATCTCCGCCTTGGCACTTTCAGCCGAGGTCAAGACTGTCCCGCATAATCCCGCGGTTTTTGATTAATGCGTCGGTCGCCGGGACCCGGGCTGCTGCAAACTATTGTTGTGGACGATGGAATTAATTTGGAGATGGACAGTATGTTGGACACCAAGGATTCACATTAACTAGAAGATGTCAATAATTATATTAGTTGAAACGATTAGTCGATCTTTAGCCGACTTCTGGCGTGAGTAACGCGTATTTAACATATATCTTCTTATATCTTTAATAATTATTATTTTATCTTCCATGCGGGTCTGGGAGAAAAAAAAACGTAGAATGTGCCAGCTGCTTCTCTTCCCGCGCTGACCGTAGAAGCCGGTCAAGGGAATGGGCGAAAATCTAAAGAATCATGACAATAGGCGATGCGGCTAGCAACTCGTCACTTTTTTTGATTCCGTTTTCCGCCTTTACGCCCGCCAGCGCGCTAAAATGACTTTAGGCTCTTTTTTGGCGTTCATCGATTTATAAGACATTATCACATCAAATTAGCCGTGTAGTATCCGGCAGAGTAGAATAGAACCACTCCAAGTCTTCCCGTGGATGTCGTAGAAGGCGACTTAGGAAATACAAGCTAAACAAAGCTTATAAACATCTAAGACACCTCTCCAACCCGTCTGGCCAGCGTGGAGAGTGTAGGCCAAGTCCTCTGGCTGCTCTGGCCAAGTATGGCCCTAGTAGTACAGAGAGGGTCGTGCTCCTGTAGTGGAGACTAAAAAGGACCTGATGATGATGATGATGATCACATCAAAAAAATATTGATGATACAAAACTCATAATAACTTGCTGTTTCTGTGATTGTGTTCGTAATTTGTAGCCATTCTGATAATAGTGCCAATAAATTGTAAAGTTTGATAAAAATCCATGCAATGGATTTTGCGTTAATGAGTGACAATCTGACAATAGACCGACATAAACAAAATATTCTGCCGAAACCAAAAACGAGCCTTTGGTCAGTTGCAGCCGAATCCGCAACCTAAAGCGAAACTTTTTTAAATTTGTGAATAACTCTATGTATATAAACGGGACTTAACACGAACCTTTTTATTATTTGTTTCCGTTGACGTTTCAATGGAGTTACATCCATCGTGGTCGCAACGAGACAGTCTGTAAGTCTAATAAAAAGGTTCGTGTTAAGTCCCGTTTATATACATAATTAGGTGTTTAAAGCGCGAAAGTTAAAAAAAATAATAACACTAACTTACAACTAATTTACACATATACAGAGGTTAATCACTTTAACGAAAATCATTAAAATTTACACTATCATATGAAGTATAGACCTGAAATTACGCCTATTTGTTGTCCATTTAGAAGGGCAGTGTGTCCCGATCGGTAGTAACACGTTAAAACGACAACTCATACAAGGATACGCCAAGTCGAATTTCTGTATTATCGAATTTCGATTGATCAAATACTTTATAGTTCAAGTTTACCATTGGTTTGAGGGACCTGACCCTCAATGTGGACGATCCTTAGTGTCTGATGGATGAACATTCGGCTATTAGCTTTTAAGTAGGAACGGTAAGGTGTGAACTATATACGCGTTGTGAAATGATATCTATGCTCGACCAACATACAAACCAGCTCTGTGGCCTAGCGGTCATCATACCAGGCCACACCGGAGTTCCCGGGTTCGATACCCGGTCATGTCAAGATGGAAAATGACCATTTTAGATTGGCCTGGGTCTTAGATGTTTATCTATAATGTATTTGTTATTATATAAAGTATCGTTAAGTTAGTATCCCTTAATACAAGTCTCGATTTTTTTCTTTAGGGCTAGCTCAATCTCGTATTGTTCAATTCCATATAAAAAAAGAAACAATGAGTTTTATCCGTGCCCTATTTATACCTACCTTTGATACAAGCTACCACCATAAATACTATCGATACTGTGCGCCTTCGACGCAGGTTACGATCAATAATTGTAGGCTGTCGATGTAGCGTACCAGCGATATCGTGTACGTTAATGAGGATCAGTAAAGTTGTAGCAAATTCAATAGGACTAATATTCACATTATTCTTCATGACATTACAATGATATATCTTTTTGAATCATCCAAATCGGACCATTACTTACGAAGATATTAATAATAAACATCATGCCGTTCCTGCCGCGAAAAGGCATTGCACGCCGGTGCGTGTGACGTCACTGTGACGGACCGAGCGCGGTCGGCAGTCGGCACTCATAGAGCGATCATTCGACAGAGCGACGTACGACGCGATTCGTCGCTATATTTAACAATTTATTGAAATAAAGTGTTGTTAGAGTGTAATTTTTGTAATATTTACGTATAAAATGTAATTATTATGGGAACTAATAAAGAAAACAAATCAAAGAAAGAATTTTTATTTTTACTCTTGATTGCTATATAGACAATCTTGTAAATTAACTAAATCACATGCTATTGTTACAATATTATATAAAAAAAAGTATGAAATATGGACATATGCGTGATATCCGATCATTTTATAGTCTTTCAACTTCTATATGCTTCTTTCAACGAGAACTCTTATCGCTTATATCAGCGATCGTTTTTGTTTGCAAAACTTCTTCTGCTGTAGGTTTGGGTTGGAACTGTCCGTACTTAAAACTCTTTAAAACTGTTTTATTTCTTATCTTTTCTTAAAATCAGATCTATAATTTTTAGGGTTCCGTACCTCAAAAGGAAAAAACGGAACCCTATAAGGGTTCCATTTCATCACTTGGTTATCCGTCTGTCTGTCTGTCAAGACCCATTTTCTTATGAGCGTAGAGGTATCAAGCTGAAATTCATATCAAATATTCAGGTCTACTGTCCCTTGGAGCTATGAAAGAATCAAACCGTTTATGCCGCAAATTTTCGAAGCCAACGCAATCTAAAGATACAGCTGGTTGTGCTGCAAATTTTCGTGTTTTTTCAATATTCAGGGAATCAATACCTACCAGGGAACTTCCCATGAACTCAGAATCTTAAAATTTGGTACGAAGCAACGTCTTTTAGCACAGATAATGGAAAAATTGAGAAAACCTAACATTTTAAGCTACATCATATAAAAAAAATATTTTTAGTAATCTTTCGACATTCGCAAGGGAATCAAAATTTCAGGGTACTTCCCGTGAAATCAGAATTTTAGATTTTGGTACGAAGCAACGTCTTATAACACAGTTATTGAAAAAATTGCGAAATGCATACATTTTAAGTTACATCATATAATAAAGATATTTATAATAACTTCAAACTTATACGTGCGCAAGGCCAACTCGCACTTTGCCGGTTTTTTTGAAAGCTTTTGACATTCAAACTAATAAGGCAAAACTCCCTTCTTCAGTTAAACTTAACGTAATATTCCATGTCTTTTTCCACCTAAAATATATAAATAAAAAATAATACCATATTTTAATCGGCCTCACATTTTTGTATGAAAATATCGATATTGTTTTCTAGTCCAATCCTGGGTCCCATACGTTGTTCAAATGAACAACGTATGGGACACGTGGGGAACGTATGGGTAAGGATATAAAATCAGCCCGTCTAAATACACGGGCTGATTTTATATCATTTTACGTTAGACGGGATGGTTTTAGATACAACGGTGTTCACCCTTACATCCTGTATTAACCTATTTGCTTACAACAATCAGGCATAGCTGGGTCAGATACATATTATATCATTCACTATTTTGGTTTTTACACTCCAGTACGTCCCTGTGTCATTGTTTTGACCTTGGAATCCTTACTAATATTATAAATGCGAAAGTGAGTTTGTTTATTTGTTTGTTTGTTTGTTTGTTTGTTTGTTTGTTTGTTTGTTTGTTTGTTTGTTACGCTTTCACGCCGTAACTACTGAACCGATCATCATGAAATTTTGCATTCAAGTTCTCTGGAGTGCGGAGAAGGACATAGGCTACTTTTTATCCCGAGAAAAAGTACTATTCCCGAGGGCTCGACATTGACGCGGGCGGAGCCGCGGGCGAATGCTAGTATTACATAAAAATGGAAACGGAAGTATTGGAAGGTAAGTAGGTTTGTCCACCAAACTAGAAAGAAATAAATAGGTATGTTTTTATTAATACATCAGGCTTATAAAAAGAGAATACATAGGTATTAACTTATTTCCATATCAACTTAATAAAAGGTAAGAATAGTTATGTAGGCACTTACATCGAAATGATATTTACAACAATGTCTACTAGCCGGGGTAGAGGGTGGAGTCTTATAATCATCCCTTTTTACAACGGAATATAATTTTAAATTGTATTCCGTTGTAAAAAGAGATGATATAAAATTCACACAAAACTTCGTGAAAAATTATTAATTTTTCCAGAATTTTTGTGTCTTTCGGCACGTTAAAAGATAGTTTTTCTGGCGTTTAAAAATCAGTGTTTGTATAGTTCGTCGCTATACAATATTTGTACATAGTTAAAAAGATAAATTAGACATAAATAATTTGTTTTAAAGTCGCAATTACCACACAAAACACTGCGCGCCTTGTCACTGCCAACGGGCAACTAGCGGCGTCCGTCACAGTGACGTCACAGCCTCCGCGCCGGCCGACCAGTGAATTTTGCTAGTAATTTGGTCATAACTTCGTCAATTTTTATCGTAGAACAATAATTTTTGCGCCTTATGTTATGGATTTCTTAGCTCTATAATCCTGCATTCTCAACTAAAAACTTTACGGATCCTCATTATAGTACACCGTCGAACGGGTTCGATGCAGCGACCGGCGATGTAGTGACTGGCGATATTGTGCCCTATACCCGTGCTTTCACAAATAGGTCTTGAGTAGAGAGTATGAGGCACTCGCTACTCGTACATTTAAAAAAAAAAATTAAATATTATACTAACTCAAGAGGTAAGAGTACAAATTCTCATAGTCACATATTCCTGTATCTCTGTTTGTCAAAAAAGTTTTTTTTTATGTTATAAGGCGGCAAACGAGCAAGCGAGCGAGTGACCTGATGGTAAGCGATCAACGCTGCCCATGGACAACTGCAACACCAGTGTGTGACAGGAGCATTGCCGGCCTTTCAAACAGTTGGGGGGAGGACATTGAGAGTAGGAAAAATGGGGGACATGGGGGAAGGGGGAGAAGGATTACTAGCAAAAATTAATTTTGCCGGTAGCGTGGCTGTACCACAACAACTGAGGTATAAAATAACTTTCAGAAGAAAAATAGTATATTTACTTATCCTTTAGTGTAAATACATGTTCCACCTTTATATTTTTAAACAAAAGCCCTGCCCATGAATTAACTTATTAAGGTTTCTTTTAAACTGTCTTTTTTATGCTAAACCCTCTTAATTATCTCAGTCTTCCCTAATTTGACGGCAAACACTGCTCGGTTAGCTTAAGTCGAAATACCTGAATAGGCTGTCTCGTTCTCTCTTCAGCGGTCGGAGAGAGATGGATGTATCTCATAAAATTAATAGACAGTGACGTACCGCAGTCAGCCACAAGCCGTTATACATCTATTACACCACATAAGGTATTAATGTGGTCGGTAAATAGCAGCATATGCTGGCTTTATGACATTACAGTTACGGTACTCGATTAGTTGTATTGTGCAAGTTTCTGTATGTGATACTATCTGTAATTGTATTTCGGAGTGTTTACTGCTCGTATTTCATAGTTTACTGCTGAGATACTATTTATTCAATACATACAATGTATGTGATTTGTCCTTATACAATATGTAAAGGAAACCCTGTCCGATCCTTGAAGGGGTGACTCAGTCAGTCGATATGAACAACTTTCCCTATGGGATCAAAGCTGGGAACTAAAAAATTTTTTATATACGTTCAATTTGTATAGGAACGTTTTTGCAATATGTCTATTATTACCCGACTTAGTAATTTAAATGACTATTTTATACGATCATGTTCATTCGTATATATAATTAATCCTTATCCTTATCCTTACTAATATTATAAATGCGAAAGTGAGTTTGTCTCTTTGTTTATTTTTTTGTTTGTTTGTTTGTTTGTTTGTTAAGCTTTCACGCCGTATTTTCTGAACCGATCATCATGAAATTTTGCATACAAGTTCTCTGGAGTACGGAGAAGGACATAGACTACCTTTTATCCCGGGAAAAAGTATTATTCCCGAGGGATCGACATTGACGCGGGCGAAGCCGTGGGCGAAAGCTAGTTATTTCATAAGTTTGGTGCAATAAAGTATAGTTCATTCGTTTAATAATTCATATTTTATACCATAACTATTTAAAGGGTGATAATAAGTTGTTGTTTTCTTGAAAGGCTGGCAACGCTCTTGGCATACTCCGGGTTTTGCAGTTATCCATGGGCAGCGGTGATTATTTACCATCAGGTGACCCGCTAGATCGTTTGCCGTTTTATGTTATAAAAAAAAGTGCGAATCGGTCTCGCGCATGAAGGGTTCCGTAAAGTTTAAAATTAATTAAAATATTTTTATTACGTGATTTAATTAAAAATGTATGCATTTCGTAATTTTTCCTTTATCTGTGATATAAGACGTTGCTTCGTTCGTACTAAATTTCAAGATTCTGGCTTCACGGGAAATGTGAACACCCTGTAGGTTTTGATTCCCTTGCGAATGTCAAAAATTTGCGGCACAAACGACTGTATCTTTGAAGTTTGATTTTTTACAGCTCCAAGGGACTGTAGACTCAGGTCTACAGTCCCTTGGAGCTGAAAAAATCAAACTATTATATACTCAGGTATATTCATATCATATACTCAGGTATATGATATGAATTTCAGTTTGATATCTCCACTCGTTCTTGAGAGTCCGAACTGGACGGAATAGCAAGAGTCCTGACCGACAGACAGACAACAAAGTGATCATATAAGTGTTCCGCTTTTTCCGTTTGTGGTACGGTACCCTAAAAGTAGAGAAACAAGTGCTTCTTAAACCTTCAAGCGCGAGAAACGACAGACAATTGATTTTCTATTGTTATGTGGCCTCCTTGGACCGCTTGGTGGTTGAGAGGTCAAACGCATCTGTGGTTGTACGAATTACAAAAAGAAAATAAATCCTTATCCTTACTTATCCTTACTAACATTATAAGTGAGTTTGTTTGTTTGTTTGTTACGCTTTCACGCCGTAACTACTGAACCGATCATCATGAAATTTTGCATACAAGTTCTCTGGAGGGCGGAGAAGGACAAAGGCTACCTTTTATCCCGGGAAACAGTACTTTTCCCGAGGGATCGACATTGACGCGGGCGGAGCCGCGGGCGAAAGCTAGTTAATATTATAAATGCGAAAGTGAGTTTGTTTGTTTGTTTATTTGTTTGTTTGTTTGTTACGCTTTCACGCCGTAACTACTGAACCGATCATCATGAAATTTTGCATACAAGTTCTCTGGAGTATGAAGAAGGACATAGACTACTATTTCCGAGGGATCGACATTAACGCGGGTGGAGCCGCGGGCGAAAGCTAGTAATTAATAATCCTCATAATGAGACCATGTTAACCAGACACTGTCTAAAACGAGCTTAAAGACCGCAACATCCAGTAGATAACGTAATTACAAGTGTAAAATTATGCCAAAGGAAATAATTTTGATTAAGTAAACATTGACTTGCGGGCAGTCCTCTTTGATGAACATTGAAAGCAGAACTCAGTAAGTACAGAGCGAAGTTGAATAGATTCATTATCACAACACGCCGGCATCCAATATGGCCGGTCTGCCGACTTCGGTAACTAAGTTCTGTGCCAATTAAATAGACTTATATCCGACGCCGAACTGGACGGAATAGCAAACGCACAGATAATGTCTGTTAACATTGTTCTCAAAGCTTTTATATAGGTTGTGCTTTCTATGAAGTCATCAATCAATCATTTCATTTCGTGTAGGTGACACGGTCTATCGACCATGCACAACCTGGTGTCAGAGTTCTTCGGAACCGCCTCTCGGCCTCTGACGTGGTTCCTGACATGGTTCCGTTTCTGTTTACGCGTTTCTGTTACTGTTACTGGCTTTCGCCCCCGGCTCCATTCACGTCAGTGTCGATCCCTCGGGAACAGTAACTTTTTTCTATATCCTACTCAGAACTACAGGGAACCTGTTACAAAATTCAATGATGACCGATTTAGTAGTTACTGAGGTAAAAAACGGAGTTTCTCATTTATAATTTTATATAGTTAGAACTCACACCCCTTATTTCCAAAATCGACACTTACACAGCTATTATACTCACACCCCTGCCTTAGTGTATCCTATAATAGAGAATACTTGGTTTGTCTGTTACAAACTTTCGTCGGCCGATTGCCGCAATTCGTTCTCGTCTATTCATCGCATTGATTTCGAATCCACTGCGGGCTCTTAATACTGTGGCTACGAAAAAAGCGACGTAATACGAGTAGCTACTTTGCAAAGGTTAGTTCTTACTAAATAGGTATTCTAAGTAACAAAATTTCCTACATGCCTTTGTGTAATTTGTGATGTGTCAAAAACTACCCGATCAGACAAATTTTAGCATTATTTATTACTCTGTTACTTTTATTTTGCAGTGTTACAATTTAGCTCTAGTTATTAGATATCTTGTATTTAAAGACACCAATATGAAAGGCGGAAAATAATATCGCAAACCTTTTACATAAGCTCAGGAAATCTTATTTATACTGAAAAGGATCCGTTCCATTATACGTTAGACTTTATTATACATTATATATTATACTTTACTAGTGGAATATTCCTGGTATTGGTAAACAGTGAAACAGCTTTAGGTTTCTTACATTTAATTGTTTCCAACCACAAACCAATTCACAGACCATTCTTTCAAAAAAGCTGTCATATTTTGTCCTCTGTTTTCGTGGCCACAGCAAGAGGAGTCGAGACTGCTGGCACCAACTCAATTACAGATTTCCGGCTTCGTGGCAATAAATTCTCAAATCATTTTTTAAATTAAATCTGATATTTGATTGACGTCTCGCTTTTAGTTCCTCTGTTTTTGTAGCCACAGCTAGAGGCGCCCGTAGTGCTGGCACCGACTAAATAACAAGCTTCCGACTTCGTGAGGACCGATTCACAGAGTTTTATTTTATTGAAATCTGATATTTTGTTGACGTTTAGCTTTTTCCTCTGTTTTCGTGGCCACAGCGAAAGAAGCCAGGAGTGCTGACACTCACTCAATTACAGGCTTCCGGCTTCGTGAGGACCAATTTACAGAGCATTCTTTCTTTCAACGAAATCTGATATTTTGTTTACGCCTAGTTTTTGTCTCTGTATTCGTGGCTTCAGCAAGAGGAGCCTGGAGTGCTGATACTCACTCAATTATAGGCTTCTGGCTTTTTGAGGACCAATATGATTCACAGAGCTTTCTTTAAATGAAATCTGATATGTTTTTGATGTCTCGCCTTTTTCCCTGCGTTTTCGTGGTCACAGCAAGAGGAGCCGGGAGCGCTGGCACTCACTCAATTACAAGCTTCCGGCTTCGTGAGGACCAATTCACAGAGCTTTCTTTCAATTAAATCTGATATTTAGTTGACGTCTAGCTTTTAGTTTCTTTTTTTTTTAATTTAATTAAAAAGGTCAAGCAATTTGGGAAAGAGTTTCTAACCGAAAAATGCACTTTGAAATTTTATAAAGTTATGAAATGTGTTTTACCAAATATTCAAAAATATACTCCGTCCGGGTAAATTACAGTCTATAAATGAATAATAAATAAAATAAATTGAATATATGGACAAATCACACAGATTGAGTTAGCCACAAATAAGTTCGAGACTTGTGTTGTGTATGGGATACTTACGCAACGATACTATATTTTGTATTAGACAAACAAATACATATATAGATGAACATCCAAGACTTAGGCCAATTTAAAAAAAATCATTATCCATCCTGACCTGACCGGGGACCGAACCCGAGAACTCATCCATGTTATAATTTGGTAATGTATTATGTAGTTACAGATCATAGAATCCTTTTAAGTTTTTCATACCAAAATTGTTTTGGTATGAAAAACTTACAAAAATATTTTCCCATTACAGTCTGAGTCGTAGAAAATAATTAAAGACAAGTTACATTTGAACGACTTCATTAAATCGGATTACATTGTGGTATATTCGTAATGATATTGGTTATCCGTTCTGGTGATTTCACTTTAACTATGATTCAAAAGCTCAAAACTATATTTTAAGTAGCCGGTGTCCTGTACGTCCTCATATTTATCGACCAAGTTTCATAAAATTAAGTTAATTCGTGCTATTATAAGAGTTATGGAGAAACATACAAACACAAAAAAATCTAAAAATCGACAATTTATTTTCAGTATCATTTATAGAGCTTATAAACACGATATCTCTGAACACAAAGTAACTTACTCCATGAGTAACCCTTACAGATTGATTATTAGTATTAATGATATATTTGATGATACTAATTTCCTCACAATAAAGGCTTTTTATAAATGAAATTTTTTAAAACAGGCTTAGACAGAGCTCAATGTTAACATTGTCTATTCATCAAAGCACTAGTTTGAGCGTTATTAGAAAATTGCGGCGCTCGCCAAAGCTCCATTACCTAACATTACGTATTAATGTCAGCCGTCTGCTCTCGACTGATGCAGTAGGATGATGCGATTATTGACATCAGCGACTAATAGTTCGTTTAATTTTAAAGTATGAAACGTTGACTTTAGAGTTCCTATTCATCAAAACACTAGTTTAAGCGTTATTAGAAAATTCCGGCTCTCGTCATAGCTCCAGTACGTATGAATGCCAATCCGGTCTGATCTCGACTGATGCATAAGGATGTCGATTATTGGCATCAGCGACTATTATATCGTTTAATTTCAAATTATGAAACGTTGATTTTAGGATTTCTATTAGTCAAAGCACTAGTTTGAACGTTATTAGAAAACTGCGGCGCTCGTCATAGCTATGGAGCTAGTATATATATATAGGTAATGGTACCTATCATTACGTATGAATGCCAACCCCGTCTGCTCTCGACTGATGCAGAAGGATGTCGATTACTGGCATCAGCGACTTAGTTCGTTTAATTACAAAGTTTGAAACGTTGATTTTAGAGTTCCTATTCATCAAAGCACTAGTTTGAGCTATATTAGAAAATTGCGGCGATCGCCAAAACCCCAAGTTACCGATTCAGGAAAAAAAAATCATATAAAAACCTACTTCAATCAAACTACTGAAATGATTTTGATGAAATTTGAATGAGACCAATTTGAAAGCATACCCTTTCAAACATCAAATATTTTTTAAATCGGTTCTCGGTTCGGTTCTGTATGAATTACGGAGTTACGCGGTAATATACATTAAAAAATACAATTGAATTGATAACTTACTCCTTTTTTTTAACAGCCTACCTAGAAAAGGGGTTGTTAACCGACTTCAAAAAAAGGAGCTTCACTATCATACACCTGGTGTGTAATTCGTATCGCAAGTTGCCTTTACTTCCCTCGTATCATTCTTTCGTAGACATTTTGTGAAAGAATTATTCATAAATTATATCTGCATCTTCATGATCATGACATATAAAGTTAAGAAATCTATGTTACTTACTATAAAATGCGGTATTGGGAGGGAGAATTTGTAGGAGTAACTGATTGACAATGAGGATCAGTAAAGTTGTAGCAAATTTAATAGGACTAATATCCACATTATTCTTCATGACATTACAATGATATATCTTTTTGAATTATCCAAATCGGACCATTACTTACGAAGATATTAATAATGAACATAATGCCGTTCCTGCCGCGAAAAGGCATTGCACGCCGGTGCGTGTGACGTCACTGTGACGGACCGAGCGCGGTCGGCAGTCGACGACGACGCGGTTCGTCGCTATATTTAACAATTTATTGAAATAAAGTCTTGTTAGAGTGCAATTTTTATAATATTTACGTATAAAACGTAGCAAAGAAAGAATTTTTATTTTTACTCTTGATTGCTATATAGACAATCTTGTAAATGAACTAAATCACATGCTATCTATTATTACAATATTAAAAAATAAAAAAAAAAGTATGAAATATGGACATATGCGTGAGGTCGGATCATTTTATAGTCTTTCAACTTCCATATGCTTCTTTCAACGAGAACTCTTATCGCTTATATCAGCGATCGTTTTTGTTTGCAAAACTTCTTCTGCTGTAGATTTTGGGTTGGAACTGTCCGTACTTAAAACTCATTAAAACTGTTCTATTTCTTATCTTTTCTAAAATCAGGTCTATAATTTTTAGGGTTCCGTACCTCAAAAGGGAAAAACGGAACCCTATAAGGGTTCCATTTCATCACTTGGTTATCCGTCTGTCTGTCTGTCAAGATCCTTTTTCTCAGGAACGTAGGAGCGTAGAGATATCAAGCTGAAATTCGTATCAAATATTCAGTTTATGCCGCAAATTTTCGAGGCCAACGCAATCTAAAGATACAGCTGGTTGTGCCGTAAATTTTCGTGTTTTTTCGATTTCGTAAGGGAATCAATACCTACCTACCAGGGAACTTCCCATGAACTCAGAATCTTAAAATTTGGTACGAAGCAACGTCTTTTAGCACAGATAATGGAAAAATTGCGAAAAACATACATTTTAAGCTAAATCATATAAGAAAAATATTTTTAACAATCTTTCGACATTCGCAAGGGAATCAAAACTTCAGGGTACGTCCCGTGAAATCAGAATCTTAGATGTTTGGTACGAAGCGACAAAATTGCGAAATGCATACATTTTTAGTTACATCATGTAATAAAGATATTTATAATAACTTCAAACTTATACGTGCGCAAGGCCAACTCGCACTTCGCCGGTTTTTTTTAAAGCTTTTGACATTCAAACTAATGAGGCAAAACTCCCTTCTTCAGTTAAACTTAACGTAATTTTCCATGTCTTTTTCCAACTGAAATATATAAATATAAAATAATACCGTATTTTAATCGGCCTCACATTTTTGTATGCAAATGTCGATATTGTTTTCTAGTCCAATCCTGGGTCTCATACGTTGTTCATTTAGACGGGTTGATTTAATGGTTTTAGGTACAACGGTGTTCACCCTTACATCCTGTATTAACTTATTTCCTTACAACAATCAGGCATAGCTGGGGCAGACACATATTATATCATTCATTATTTGATTTTTACTCCAGTACGTCCCTGTGTCATTGTTTTGACCTTGAAATATTACATAGAAATGGAAACGGAAGTATTGGAAGGTAAGTAGGTTTGTCCACCAAACTAGAAAGAAATAAGTAGGTATGTTTTTATTAATACATCAGGCTTATAAAAAGAGAAGGTACTAACTTATTTCCATATCAACTTAATAAAAGGTAAGAATAGTTATGTAGGTACTTACATCGAAATGATATTCACAACAATGTCTACTAGCCGGGGTAGAGGGTGGAGTCTTATAATCATCCCTTTTTACAACGGAATATAATTTTAAATTGTATTCCGTTGTAAAAAGAGATGATATAAAATTCACACAAATCTTCGTGAAAAATTAATAATTTTTCCAGAAGTTTTGTGTCTTTCGGCACGTTAAAAGATAGTTTTTCTGGCGTTTTAAAAGAAGTATTTGTATGGTTCGTCACTATACAATATTTGTACATAGTTAAAAAGATAAATTAGACATAAATAGTTTGTTTTAAAGTCGCAATTACCACGAAAACACTGCGCGCCTTGTCACTGCCAACGGGCAACTAGCGGCGTCCGTCACAGTGACGTCACAGGCTACCACGCGGCCGGCCAGTGAATTTTGCTAGTAATTTGGTCATAACTTCGTCAATTTTTATCGTAGAACAATAATTTTTGCACTGTATGTTATGGATTTCTTAGCTCTATAATCCTGCATTCTCAACTAAAATCTTTACGGATCCTCATTCCACGCGTGATAAGTCTCACATCAGTGTTGGGTATCATTGTTTATGTATTAATTGTATCAGTGGCGTGGCGCAGTGATTAATCCGCCAGCCTGCGACACGACGGCCCCGGGTTCGATCCCCGGTCAGGTCAAGATGGAAAATGATCTTTTTCAGATTGCCCTGGGTCTTGGATGTTTAACTATATATGTATATGTTATAAAATATAGTATCGTTGAGCTAGTATCCCGTAACACAAGTCTCGAACTTACTTTTGGGCTAGCTCAACTGTGCGATTTGTCCGCATTTATTTATTGTTGTTGTTTTTCGTGTGTGTAAGTGGATAACACAGTTGTCTAGTTTTTCATTATTTTTTCGGTTTTCTGACATATTGTGACACAGGGAGATTGGGTTGTCATTCTACTGTTTACATGCCAGTTGCTTTACTTGTGTTAGTGCAAATAATACTCACGTCCGCTGAGCCATCAGCCCTTATTCTGTGATATTATTATACGCGTACATATAAGTCGAGTAAAAAAAGCGTTTTAACATTATCTAAACGGTATTAAAAATAATCTTTTTCTCACGACTAAGCGATCAAATATGGCGCGCGATAAAATTGAAGTTGCGATCAGACCTCAGGCAGATATTAGTCTATCGTGACTGGCGATTTCCGTCAAATTTCTACAGATTGTTTGTGGAACCGGAAGTGCATAAATCATAGTGGCATATGGACATCTTTAAGGCATATGGAGTTTATAAGTTGCCAGCTTTGGTACCATAGAAAAATTTGTATACTACTGGTTTTGGGATTATTACACACAACTTTTGAAAACTTAACTGTTTTCATGGTCGCAGGTAGACTAAGTTGACATTTGTGTATTGTGTTATAACAAGTATACAAAACTACCACCTACAATATTTATTGATAACTTTTCGGACGCAGTATTGGCTCACGGTGTCTGAAGGTCTTGTAGTCTTGTGATGAGATTGTGATATTATGAAATTGATGACAGGATTCCAAGCAAGCTGATTTTGGCGGGCTGAGTCACGCCTCCAAGGGAATGTAGGTGTAGGCGTGGCACCCACTAGAATGGCTGACCAAAAGTGGCGTCATATACCTATATCTGTAGCTTCGTGCTTCAGAAGGCACGCGCAGACGCAGCATTTAAGTTATGTCTTCATATGTGTAGCTTGAAAAATCTCACGAAGAACAAAATGCATGTAAGTGTATCTGTATCTATTTTGACGTAATAACGTCTTATAAATCGATGAACGCCGGCTGCAAGCACGAAAAAGTGTCACGTTCCGTGAGCAAGCGAGAGCGCGGAATAAGCGATAGAGAGGCACGATCGGCCTAAGCGTTCAGCTTGTAACGCATCTATCTCTCTTTCATCGTTATCACGTAAAATAATCGTAAACCGATTTTACAGAGTACCAATTTTTTTTATTTGGATGTTTAAATAAATTGCTAGTTTGCCGCCCTGAATCAAGATAAATAGATATCGACCACCTTAAGCTTATTTGAAATTCTGCCACTATATCGAAAATTCGTAATAAAATATGACAATAGTCACAAATGCGAAAAATACCTGTATTTTATGCCCTTTTACTTTTTATCGCAGCTAGTATTACAATGAAAGTGCCAAATGTAGATATTTGATATACCTCTTTTTGTTCAGTGTAATATATTTTTCTTTTGTATTATTTTGGAATAAATTTACCGACCGTACGTGTCAGAATCTCCATCTGAATACGATGTGTTTTATAATATATTATAATTTAAATAGCATACTATACTTATTTACGACGGGAAAAAATAAAATAAAAAAGTTAAGCACCTAATTATGTGGTGAACGACATTTTTGGAAATATTCAACATAGAACAGGTTCTCGTAAAACAATCAAATTTATATGGGAACTATAAACCATTTCTCAGAGCATTTGTTAAGAAATTCCATGAGTAAAAAACTGCACTAATCGTATTGCAACTAATTCAGCTTGACAGGTTGCAACGAGGGCTTACAGTTAAAATTTATCAATATTTTATGAAACTAGTTGTTGCCCGCGACTTCGTCCGCGGCAATTTCTGTTATTATGATTATTTTTTTTATTCGTATAGATGAATAATTTCCCCCGTTTTCAAAACATTTTTTATTGATGCTTCGCTCCTATTGGTCGCACCGTGATGTTTTATAGCGTGAAACCTTTCTCAATAAATGGACTATCCAACACAAAATAATTTTTCGATTTGAACCAGTACATATTAGCGCATTCAAACAAACAAACAAACTCTTCAGCTTTATAATATTAGAATAGAAGTATAGATATACAGAGTAATGTGCAAAAGCCTTTAACAAGTTTGAAGAAGTATGCAATTTTAATATTACATTGAACATTAGCGCGTTTTGCCTTATATATTATGTTAGACATACGCCATTCATAGGTATGCGAGCAAAAAGAGACGATGGGCTATCAAGCTGAGAGGCCTGAGTGACACTAAGCGCCACTTAGCGGCAGATTGCGGCGTATCAGTTGTCGGCAAACAGTTTGACGCGACATCCTGCGGCTTTTTACCGACATACTCCACCGAACTAAATCGACTTTGGCTGATATAGGTATACATACTTTGTTAGAAGCAATGTATTTTTTTTTATAGTTTCTGTGAGCAAAGTGGCCGATAGCCCTGAGTGACGCTAAGCGCCACTTCGTGGCAGATTGCGTGTATCAGTTGTCGGCAAACAGTTTGACGGGGACACCTGTAGCTTTTTACCGACATATCTACTAGCGAGCTACCTCGATCTACCTTGTTATATACTTAATGTAATAGACACGTTATACCCTTCTTAGGTAAGTGAGCAAAAACAGGCGACGAGTACACTGAGTGTCTATAAGCGCCACTTGGCGGCGTATTGCGGTGTATCAGTTGTCGGCAAACAGTTTGACGCGACGTCTTGCGTCTTTTTACCGGCATACTTTACTTAAACTCAAGACTTGGTATGATAAATACCTTGTAAGCAAAATACCCAGATATAATTTTTACTAACATACTCCACTAGCGAGCTACGTCACTACAAAGTCCTTTAAAGCCGTACCCATTATTTTCGGGGTACAATGCTGCGAAAAAAATATTTGTACGAAAACGGAGATAGCATTTAAAATGTTGTATTGCGAGGCTCTTTGAACTATTTTATGAACTACTGTTTGCCGTTTAAAAGCGAGAACTTCACGTTCTCGCTTTTAAACGGCAAACAGTAGTTTTCTCAGCATTTAGCCAAAAACGGCTGTTGTTAGCAGCAGTTATTGTAAGAAAAAAACAGGTATGGCCTTAAGGTAAGGAGTACTGAGTTGTTCAAGTGCTGCTCCCATTCAAAATAAATTATAGGAACAGAAAGGAGATGATAACTAAATATGCGAAAATGGTACCATATAGATAGGACATCCTGAAAACAATTTAGTCATAAAATTATCATCATCAGGTCTTTTTAGTCTCCACTGCAGGAGCATGACCCTCTCTATACTACCGGAGCAGACAGAAGATTTGGCTTACACTCTCCTCGCTGGCCAGACGGGTTAGAGAGGTCTCATTGATGTTTATGAGCTTTATTTAGCTTGTATTTCCTAAGTCGCCTCTTACGACATCCATCGGAAGTCTAGGAGTGGTCCTATTCTACTCTGCCGGAAACCACACGGCAAAATGACAAGCTCCGTGGCGCAGTGGTTAACACGCCAGCCTGCGACACGGAGTGACGGGTTCGATCCCCGGCCAGGTCAAGATGGAAAATTATCTTTTTTAGATTGGCCTGGGTCTTGGATGTTTATCTATATATGTATTTGTTATAAAATATAGTATCTTTGAGTTAGTATCCCATAACACAAGTCTCGAACTTACTTTGGGGCTAGCTCAATCTGTGTGATTTGTCCGTATATATTTATTTAATTCATTAAATATAGAGGTATAATATGCACCGAAAAACCATACGAATTCAAGCAGTTTTCAGCAGAAAGCAATTGACGTGCCGTAAACTGCAATTACTCGAAATGAACCATATTGAGTTGTAGCACATGCAGATTGTTTTAGAGCCGTACTTAAACTCTTTATGGCACTTAATATGATTCCCAGAAGGAAACCTTATTACTGAATGTGCATGGAACTGTACGAAAATTATTATTAGTTGTTTTTGTATTTAATGTAAATTGAACATTTCTGTAAACGACTGCCAGATTATTTAGGATATAAAGATAACTTGCAATGTTCACAGTATCATATAACTCTACTTCTGGTACTCTTTCCTCTTGGATGATACTCAAATTAAATTGTTTATTCTACACATGCAGATTGTTTTAGAACCGCATTGCTACTTAACTATTTATGGCACTTAAATATGATTCCCTGATGTGTCTCCCGCAATATGGCAACCCGCACCTCTCCCCCGTTCTCGCGTGAGTTTGATAGCTTTGAAAAACAGGGTTAGCTGATACTGATGCTAGTCGCATTTTACGCGACGTCTCTTATACATACATACATATTATCACGTCTTTATCCCTTACGGGGTAAACAGAGTTTAAAGTCATAAGATCGGGCGTAAAGTCTCATATACCTACTTGAATTAATAGCGCGGTAGCAACCCTGAATGTTGACTTACACATTGACGTGTGCAAGTATGTGAAGTTTAGTTTGTAGTAGTATTAGGCATAAATATTATTCCGCTTGTATGAAGTGCCCTACATGTCAGTGCGATTTTTTTAAATTTCGCCGTTCATAAACCATACAAAAATCGCTCAAACACGAGTGGTCATACTTTCAAAAAATAGTACCCCTGTGCCTGAATAAATTAGTGTCGGTTGGTAGAGAGGTTCTCAACTTATTACAGTACAGAAGGTCTGCATAATAAGAAGTTACAAATGAGGACAGACGCGCTTTCAAAACTTTTATTTATTACAAAAACATTTCATAAACTTTTCTTTCAGTTAGGAGTATCGAAAAGTTGGACAGCGTCGGTGTTCATAACTATTTACGGAATTTATATCATCGTTTCAGTAAACAAACAATATTGTTTTATGTCTTAAGTTAAAAAATACGGAGTGGTCACACCATTATTGCTATTAAAATTATTAGATTCGTATTTGGAACTCCTTACCACTCTATCCGGCGCACTCAAACGCTAGCCAGCTTTAATACTTGAATAAAATCACATTTCTTGTCTTTATGATACTTTTTCTATTGATTGCTATAATTTTATTGTTCCCCTCTGTGTAAATTATATATTTGTGTATCATCGTAAGTAAATAAATATATAAATGTGTATTAATATGACTTTATTTAATGTTTATATGTAGTACTTTCATATTCGATTCAAATAGTACTTTACTACCCCGCAAAGTTTGAATATATATACGATAAGGCTGCTTTTTACACATTTTCCTAGTTCTAAGGTAAGTTTGTTATTTTTACTAGTCATGCCTAAATTATGGAAGCTATATCAAGTGCTTTTTCAGCATTACCAGTACTGGTCATTTACATTCGAGTAAGTTACGTGGTGTTGGGCGCAGCTAAGTGGGTTTACGACATAAAGCAGATTTCTGGTAAGAACTGAATTGCGAAGGCTAGAGATAGAGAAGGTTGGCGCAGACATGAGGAGGCCTATACGCAGCAGTGCGTCGTGGGAAGCTGATGATGATGATGAAGTAAAAAAGAGTAAACATAAATATAAATATATACGGACAAATCACACAGATTGAGCTAGCCCCAAAGTAAGTTCGAGACTTGTGTTATGGGATACTAACTCAACGATACTATATTTTATAACAAATACATATATAGATAAACATCCAAGACTCAGGCCAATCTGAAAAAGATCATTTTCCATCTTGACCTGGCTGGGGATCGAACCCGGGCACTCTCGTGTCGCAGGCTGGCGTGTTGACCGCTGCGCCACGGAGCTAGCCAAATGATGATGATGATGATGATGAAGTAAAAAAGAGTAAACATAAAACCTTAGATACTGTCCGTTACCAATCCACCGAACTTGGAACTCATTATCATAGCGAATAGTTCCCAGTACCGGCCCGAGCACGTCTGATCTCACTAAGCAGATTATTCGTTTCCTTTACCAATTTTCCTCATAGATGTACGTATTGTGCCCTCGTTTACAAAGTATTAACCTCATTTGGACACGTTTGATGTATATTTCGGAGTTATATTGGGACTGACAGAGAGTTTGCACACTTATTGGTTACACGTGATTTGTATGAACTATATACACTCTTATGGAAAACTTAGCTTTTCGTGGAAAAGTAAGTTGTATACTTTGCTTTATTAAAATATGTAACAACGGGTTACTCACGTACGAAGTCAGCTATTGGCTGACATGTTTCGAACGGAGGTCTTCCTCAGGGCGCATATAGATCGAGACGCGCGTCCGATGTCCTGATCCGCACTAATACTAGCAATCGGAAGCGTGGGCGGCGCAGGCAGCGCGGTATACTTTGTGTTATTTATATTTTAAGAGTTGTTTGCGTTCCATCCATCCAAAGCAGCCTTTATGTTATCACTTTCACGTCATAGGCCTCCTCGATATCTTTCCATTTCTCTCTTCCGTGCCACCTGCATCCAGTTTCGGTCTGCGTGACGCTTAATGTTGCCCACCTAACGAAATGCTGGGTGTCCTAGACCTCGCGTGTTGGCCCATCATCATCATCATTCATCATCAGGTCTTTATTTAGTCTCCACTGCAGTAACATAATCCTCTTTGTACTACCGGATATACCATACTTGGCCAGAGCAGACAGAGGATTTGACTTACACTCTCCTCGCTGGCCAGACGGGTTGGGGAGGTCTCATTGATGTTTGAGCTTTGTTTAGCTTGTATTTCCTAAGTCGCCTCTTACGACATCCATGGGAAGACTAGGAGTGGTCCTATTCTACACACGGCTATATGATGCCCATGATTGCCACTCCACCGATCATGGTTCATCCTATTTCAATTTAGATTCCGTATACTATTTACAACATCCCTGTTGGTACTCCTTCGAATCATTCATCATTATCATTTCAGTCATCAAAATTCCACTACTGGACAAAGGCCTCTCCCAAAGATTCTTCATTGCATTGGAGGAAATTGCCTTACTCACCACGCTTGGCAGGCGGGTTGGCGAGCGCAGCTTCCTCGGCCACTTATGCTTCCGACGCTGCTGCCCTTCGGAAGCACTTTGAAGCTAGGGAAGGATAGGAATTTGTTGGTTAATCATTGATAATTGTTATTTTCAATATTATTTGGCATTTTTTGTGTCTCACGGCACAGTCACGGTAAAGATAGCACAGTCGACCTGAGTAAGGTCGCAGGAAGACGCTGGATGTAGACCACTTCCAACCGGTCGTATTGTAAATCATTGGGGGAGGCCTATGTCCAGCAGTGGACTGCCGCTGATGTGCTGATGATGATGATGTGTCCCACGGCTGGTATCTCTCCTCGTTGATTTGTTTTTAGGTACTTACCGAATAACACTTGACTCATCTGCAATCTCCATATTTAATTTAAAAAGTGAGGAGCACGATGGCCTAGTGGGCGTAAGCATTATTAGCATATGGGCATGTTAAGCAACCTCGGGCGTGGGCATTGAGATGCGTGACTGTAAGTGGCATAAAAATATCTCAGGCTCCTCCGTAATTCGATTCCTGCTGTCATCATTGATGACAGTCGTTAAGACAGTTTGAAAAATCTGACACCAGCGCTGACCCGACTGTGTAAGAGGTCAACACTGTAAAACAAACAACATTTGAAAAGATTTAAGTCATAGATGGGTGATTTTACACATTATACTTGCTAATGGCAGTGCCTGAACAATATCAATGGAATTCTAAGCAATACTACAAATATGACATAGAATTCGAAGTATAGTATTAATACAGTTGATATTTTCTTCTGTTGCCACACAAATCCGAACATATTGGTGCTAGATTACCGCCATTTTGAACGTCACACTTACAAGTCGCGAATCGAAAAATTTCGCCGTTCCGTTTTTTGCTCCATCAACTGTATTTTTTTATCAAACAATTAATAAAGGCGAAAGAGCGATCCAACAGTCATTTGTTTTCGACAAAGGCCCCGTTCTTCTATCAATTATCGGGTCTGTACGTGATGAATCACAGTTTCATTCACCGACCAAACTTTTTCTTTCGCTCCGTCGAGTTATTTAATAGGTGCGTTTTAATTGCTTGTAGTTTTCGCCTTTTTATTTGTAATTTTTGTTAACTCTTATTAATTGATTGTTCCTTAATCAATCTTCCCTTTTATTTCGCTATGAAAGCCCTCGGTCTTCCCTTTCCACTCCTCGTGATACTATCGGACAGCCAACGAGAAAGGACCCGTCTCACCCAACCATCAATATATATGTGACTTGTAAAGCAAGTGACGGTTTTAAAAACCTGGGCTATTTCTACTCCGCAAGGGGAAAAGACGTGATACTATTGTATGTACATATATGTGACTTGTCTGTCACAGCAATTCCAATAGAGGCAGTCAAGTTGAGAAAGTTCTAAGAAAGCATAGTATTTAAAAGCAAACACCGCCTAGCAATTTGCTGCTAAGTATAGCTAGGTCCGCCAACTATAGCCCGACCGCGGCTTAGTCGCTCGGAGTGCAGAAGTTTGCCTTCCGAATTGAATCTTCAATTAAACGTCGACTCGCGCTATTCAAACGTCCATCCGGTTTCAGCCGGTTCCGACTGGTTTCGGCTTGTAGGGCTGTCACTAAAATTCAATTAAAAAAGATTGGATTCGATAATTTTAAATGTTTGCTTCGATTGGCTTCTCATCCGAGCGGTTGCATCAAGAGATTCAATACCGAAGACTTATTTTGCGAACCCTGGTTTCTGAAACGTTGCAGCAAAGGGTGTAAACGGTTATTAGGAAGCAAACCGAAATTAATTGAAATATTTAGAGGGTTTGTATAGAATTATTTTTTTGATAAGGTTTACGAAGTAAGCGTTTTATCGATCTATATAATGATTGGGAGATTAACACAAGCTTGTAATCTTGGATTCTGATATACTAATATCATAATTGCCAATTTGTTATAGAACGGCTTTACGAGCTAGTGTGAGACCCTAAGCAGGACAGGCTTTTGTTTTCATCCCGGAAATCATCTGCTAAGGGATCCCTTGACCCCTTTTTTGAATTTTGAATCAATCAATTCTTAAGCATAACTTAAGCATAATTCGTAAAACGCGGCCGAAGTTACTGAAAAAACTATAGAGAAAAATTAAATTGAATAGAGCAAGGGGTATATGAAGAGCCTCATCGAGCTATGCAATTAAGATTAGGGGCCATTCACACACAGATGGTAATCTTCGAGTCCGCCATTGTCCGCGGCGCACAACGGACAATGATAAACGAGATTATTTATCAACTGATTATATATGTCGCGGTCGTATTAGGAAAACGGGAGTTTTGATAGAGTCCTCAAAGAAAATGCTGTGAATGAAAAATAAAAGGTTTGGGTTGCTTATGTGAATGTCATTGGGAGGCGCAGTATCCAAGTCGTAATTTTTTTTTTATATACGGACAAATCACAAAAAAAACATTTTTCATCTTGACCTGACCGGGGATCGAACCCGGGCACCCGTGTCGCAGGCTGGCGTGTTGACCACTGCGCCACGGAGCTGTCAAAATCAAAATCAGAATATCTTGAGGAAAAAATGGTAAATTAGAATCTTCGAGTCGGCGATTATCCGCGGCGCACAACGGACTATGATAAACGAGATTATTTATTGGTTGATTAATATATGTCGCACGTACTATTAGGAAACCGGGAGTTTTGATAGAGTCCTAAAAGAAAATGCTGTGAATGAAAAAAAAAAAGGTTTGACTTGCTTATGTGAATGTCATTGGAAGGCGCAGTATCTAAGTCATAGATATCAGAATATCTTGAAGAATAAAGGTAAATTAAAATCTTCGAGTCCGCCATTGTCTGCGGCACACAATGAATAATGATAAACAAGATTATTTATCAGTGATTAATATATATCGCGCGTATTATTAGAAAACCGGGAGTTTTGATAGAGACCTAAAAGAAAATGCTGTGAATGAAAAAAACGGTTTGAATTGCTTATGTGAATGTCATTGGGAGGCGCTGAATCCAAGCCAATATCTTAAGGAAAAATGGTAAATTAGAATCTTCGAGTCCGCCATTGTCCGCGGCGCACAACGGACAATGATAAACGAGATTTTTTATCAGTTGATTAATATATGTCGCTGTCGTATTAGGAAACCGGGAGTTTTAATAAAGCGCTAAAATAAAACGCTGTTATTGAAAAAACAAAAATGTTTTGTGAAAGTAATTATAAAAACACGGTTTCCCGCACGTTTTATTCAGGCAGTCGTTTATTTTGCTTTTTTATATTTCTATTACAATTATAATTATTTATTTTTTTGTGTCCTCCATTTCCAAATTCCCAGCGACATACATACGTACGATTGTTTGCCCTAATTAACGGTGTGACTGAGTGGGGTAAGAAATGAAGTTGATTCCCAGCTGGCTAATTATGCGGAAAAGGCTATTTCTAACGCCCCCGCGCTATCTAATCTAATGATTCATGGCCTCATATTGTCTATGGCGAAGGACGTCATAATGACACACCCATTGATGTAGATACCTCACGCAAAATAAAATTATATGTTAATTAAATACTAGTTTACAGCAATCGTGATTTTTATGTTTGTTTTTGCTCGATATTGATAACAGCAACGGATAGACGCTTGGAATATTCATAGAATATTTACTTATTATTTACTTTAAAATAAATAAAAATAAAATTAATATTAAAGAGGGGCTCCAGACATGATTTTTTGCCGTTATATATAACGTTTATAGATAACGTTACGGAACCCTTCGTGCGCGAGTCCGATTTGCACTTGCCCGGTTTTTATTAAAATAAAGGCACAAATCAACTTATATTGTGCTTTATAATTCCCGAACTTGAGAGAAAAAAAAAGAAAAACTCGGGAAATAATTCCGACCCGTTCACACCGTTCTCGAAAATTTCCAGCACGGCACAATACTATTTGTTACGCTTTGATGCCTTTACTATTAAACCAATTAACATGAGATTTTGCATATACGTTATCTAAGATACGGAGAAGGATATAGGGTAAATTTTATCCCGGAAAAAAGTACTGTTCCCGAGGGATCAACATTACGCGGGTGGGGCTGCGGGCGAAAGCTAGTTCGTATATAATTAAAAGACCTAGGCGTAGTACTTGAGACTTAATCGAAATTACTGCGCCGTAAAGAGTAAGGAAGTCGGACTGTAAAAATTTTAATTGCCACTTAACTAAGAAAACTAAACCATTATAAGGTAATTATAAAAGCGCTTAATCTTTTATTGCTACTAAAATCCAGGCATCTGTGCCACCTTTATTCATTAAGTTTTGTCTACAAGTTAATGAAAAGTATTGGAATACCTCCTATAATGTATTTTTTTTTCAACTACGAGGAAATTCGGTCATAACTGCTCAACATATACAGCACAAGCACGGAGCTTTGCTGCTCTAGAACAGAAAAATGTATGGAAATCGTTTACTTTTAAGTTTTTTTTTTAATCGCGCGACCATAGGTGTCACATGTCACAAAAAAGGTTGGCGAACCTGACGGCCGTATGGAGTTATACAGTTATAAGTGTGAAGTGACTTGTGTATTGCTTAGCTTAAAAAAATACTGACTATCCTTATTTTATTACTAATATCATAAATGCCAAAGTGAGTTTGTTTGTTACGCTTTCACGCCGTAACTACTGAACCGATCATCATGAAATTTTGCATACAAGTTCTTTGGAGTACGGAGAAGGACATAGGCTACCTTTTATCCCGGGAAGTTAGAATCTGTTAAACGATGTATTTGAATGATGTCTTTCGATCATAGTTATCTGGAGGATAGTTTGAATAGGTTTTGTAATTATAATATGTAACCAATATATTTTTTTTTTCTTTTTATTGGGGTAAACAAACAAAAACACAATAAATACAATTATTCAATATTAGTAAGTTGTGAACTAATTGTGTTTTCAACACCGCTTACCACAGATTACTCTTAAATATTACACCACTTCTGGAAAAATAGTCATTTATACGGTCGCTCTGTATTCACAGCGATTACTTTTAAATTATAATCGTATTTTCCTTTTAGCAACAAGTCAGTGCAACGATTAAAACGTTTTTATTGTTGTGGAATAAGCCGAGCAGTAATTAAACTGTTAACAAAGAATTATTAAAATAATTAAATTTTATTCCCCTTTTCTTTATCAATGCACATTTTATGATTTTAACCAGCTTTCACCCGCGGCTCCGCCCGCGTCTATGTCGATCCCTCGGGAATAGTACTTTTTCCCGGGATGAAAGTCCTATTTCCTTCTCCGTACTCCAGAGGACTTGTATGCAAAATTTCATGATGATCGGTTTAGTAGTTACGGCGTGAAAGTGTAACAAACAAATAAACGAACTTACTTTCGAAAGGATTGATACAATGATTCTCAATTAAACTTAGTCTCGTATGAAAACGGCAAATGGATCGACTAGACCCGTCGACAATAATTGATCAGCAAATCGAGGTAAACAGCCACCTGGCCGACACTCATGATTGCCCTCAATAATGCATTGTTCAAAGCACGACACGCTACCCGGCGGAATCACGAGTGCACCCAGGAGTAGCAACGTGGGTGCATCGAGCGGCTATCCAATTCGGTCGGTTGGTTCAATAATGCCAGCACGAGACGCTACCCGGCCGAATTGCGAGTGGAGCCAGGAGAACCGACGTGGGTGCATCGAGCGGCTTTTCAATTCGGTCGGCTGGTCAATAATAATCGTGCGTCGGAGCAAACAAGCCCTGACTGCACAGCCATTAAGATATTCAGAGTCGATATGGATTGCCGACTTGACATGTACTTTTTAATTACGTTTTCCGTTTCGTTAAGATTGGCGGCCTGTTTGAAAATATATATAGTACTAGATTTTGCCCGCGGCTCCGCCCGCGTCAATGTCGATCCCTCGGGAATAGTACTTTTTCCAGGGATAAAAGGTAGCCTATGTCCTTCTCCGTACTCCAAAGAACTTGTATGCAAAATTTCATGATGATCGGTTCAGTAGTTACGGCGTGAAAGTGTAACAAACAAATAAACAAACTCACTTTCGCATTTATAATATTTTTAGTAAGGATTAGTAAGGATAAGGAAGTAAGGATGACATATTTTAACACTTTCGCTGACACTGCCTGCCTATAGACGTGATTCTATTGTTATTTCTTTTCTGTCTAGTTCAGTGTCAGCGAACGAGTTAATAAAACCGGCCAAGTGCGAGTCGGACTCGCGCACGAAGGTTTCCGTACCGTTATCTATAAAAACAAAAAATCATGTCTGTTGTATGGGAGTCCCCCTTTGATATTAATTTTATTTTTCCTTAAGTATTTATTTTTAACGTGAATATATCCTTACTAATATTATAAATGCGAAAGTGAGTTTGTTTGTTTGTTTATTTGTTTGTTTGTTACGCTTTCACGCCGTAACTACTGAACCGATCATCATGAAATTTTGCATACAAGTTCTCTGGAGTACGGAGAAGGACACAGGCTACCTTTTATCCCGGGAAAAAGTACTATTCCCGAGGGATCGACATTAACGCGGGCGGAGCCGCGGGCGAAAGCTAGTAACTAAACATTCCGTGAATATTTCAAGCGTTACATGTTGCTGTTTTCAATATCGAGCAAAAACAAGCAAAATCACGTTTGTTGTATGGGAGCCCCCTTAAATATTTATTTTATTCTATTTTATAGTATTTGTTGTTATAGCGGCAACAGAAATACATCATCTGTGAAAATTTCAACTGTCTAACTATCACGGTTCATGAGATACAGCCTGGTGATAGACGGACAGCGGAGCGATATAAATAGGGTCCTTTTTTTACCCTCTGGGTACGGAATCCTAAAAACGGGTCACTCAGGTACTATTTTGTCAGGATTGCCTACTAGAGTTTCAGACTCGTCAGTATTTAATTACATTACATTTGTACATATATCCAACTAGCTTTCGCCCGCGGCTCCGCCCGCGTTAATGTCGATCCCTCGGGAATAGTACTTTTTCCCGGGATAAAAGGTAGCCTATGTCCTTCTCCGTACTCCAGAGAACTTGTATGCAAAATTTTATGATGATCGATTTAGAAGTTACGGCGTGAAAGCGTAACAAACAAACAAATAAACAAACAACAAAACTCACTTTCGCTTTTATAATATTAGTTAGGATTAGGATAGCTAATTGTCCTAATCCTAACTAATATTTCTAACTCGAATGTCTCGATGGTCCCATCGGCGTACGCATTGTAAGCGCTAACACAGGTGTGAAAACGTGTTTTCCCATATATGTGACCTAGATACATAGAATTTCGCCCCCAAAAGCCCTTAATACAAAATGGCATCGAAATCATTGCAGCTATTTGTTAGTTTTTAGACGTGATAACGACCCAACATTCCGACCCATACAACATGACAGGTCTGATTCATCATCATCATCAGGTGTTTTTAGTCTCCACTGCAGTAGCATGACCCTCTCTGTACTACCGGAGCGATACATGGCCAGAGCAGACAGAGGATTTGGCCTACTCTCCTTGCTGGCCAGACGGGTTGGAGAGGTGTCATTTATGTTTATGAGCTTGTATTTCCTAAGTCACCTCTTACGACATCCATGGGAAGACTAGGAGTGGTCCTATTCTACTCTGCCGGAATCCACACGGCGAAACAACATGACAGGTCTGATAACAGCTTAGTAAAGTTCCCTCTTAAGGTTAAGGGGCATACGTCATTAATTTTTTTACATTGCTATTAATATCTCTTAAATGACTCACTTAAAAAGGATGAATTTTTAATAACCGCATTCGATCCGTTACACCTTTCTGTCAAATTACTTTTATCGCTATAGTATCGTCCATATTGGATCATTCTAAACCGTTTAATTTGTATAATATCGAAAGTAATCGGCGATAACAGAGCATTTAATAAAACTCGATGGACTCGAGATTACAGACCTTTTCAGTGTATTATGGATACAACAACAACAGAGTTGGAGCGAAATTAAACAATGACATAATATTGCTGAATAAAATACGTTTTTATTTTTCTTTCGTAGCACGAAAGCTAAAATACTGCAATTTACTACTGAAGAACAGAATTCGATTTTTTGATTTTTCGAGTTCTCTCACTCATAAGATAATAAAATGATGGTTGGCGCTGGTGTCCGTTAGCTGGTCTAAGCCCCTTAAGTAGTTTTACTAAAGATAACTTAAGTGACATCGTTAAAAAAATCAGGTTGCACTTCGGGAGTGCCAATAGAAGTGAAAACTCCGCGCGGTAGAAAAAGAGCGGGATATTACTTCCTCTCCTACGCCGCGCCGGCGGTCTCAGGTCACCTGTACATCTTACGAATTTTCTATCAGGCCACGTGCCCAGACGCGAGTAATATTTTTTACCCATCCCAAAAATCCACAACGCCGCTAAAGAAGTTTCACTTAATGTGTGAACTTTTTCCTCACAAAATGTACAGATAAAATCCTAGCGCTTATCTATACATATAATAAAACAGTAAAAATATTTTGTCTGTACATTTAGAATTTTTGACTAAAATGGATAGAGGGACACTTAAAAAGAATAATAGAAAGCAAAAAATTTTTTTTGAATTTCTTGTATGTCTGTCTTTCTGTCTGTCTGTCCGTCTGTCTGTCTGTCTGTTTGTCTGTCTGTTTGTCTGTCTGTCTGTCTGTCTGTCTGTCTGTCTGTCTGTATGTATGATCACGATTATCTCCGGAAATATTGAACCGATTTACTTCAAACTTTCACCAATTGCTTTGTTTTAACTCAGCAAAACATATAAAGTTTGTTTCATCAAATTCGGTTCATTAAAAAAAAGTTATTGTCATTTGAATGAACTCAAGGCATGAGTGAGCAGCAGTTTCGGTTGCGTTGATATACAACGCAACCGAAACTGCTGCGCCTAGAAACTTGAAATTTGGTACAGGGGGTCTTTTAATGACGTGAGTGAGCGCTAAGAAAGGATTTTTAGAAATTTAACTTCTAAAGGGGTAAAATTTACATGGAATTTTCTTATTTCTGGACTAAGAAGAATGAAAGCAGGTATATAAGTTCTGGATTAAAATTAAAATAAGATGTGTGGATGAAATTTGCAAAATTCCCCCTTTAAGGGGTAAAATGAGGGTGGGTGGGTTAGGTTAGGTTAGGTTAGGTGGTATATACTTTGTACGGAAATTTTCTCATCTCTGAACTATGAAGTATGTAAATAAATAGGTATGTAAGTTCTCGATTACAATTTAAAAAAATATATGTGGGTGAAATGAACAAAATTCACCCCTAAAGGGGTAAAATGGGAGGGTAAAGTTTTTATGGAAATTTTCTGGACTTAGAAGTATAAATAATATCCATACTACTAATATAATAAATGCGAAAGTAACTCTGTCTGTCTCTGTTTTATGCTTCAACCATTGAACTGATTTGGATGAAATTTGGTATGGTAGTAGTTTGAGGCCCGGGGAAGGACATAGAGTATGTTTGATTCTGGGAAATTCTACTGTTCCTAAGAGATGACACTAACGCGGGCGGAGCCGCGGGCAACAGCTAGTATTCGAAATATATTTATTGAGGCTAAGTTTAAAATTTTTAAGAATATTTAATACATAAAATCAATAGATACATTCAAAGTTAACGTTTTGCCTATCTTATAGAAGGCTAAATTATGTTTAACATGAGCAAAATTCGCGAAGTTGAATCGCTTCGGTTTCCTTTGATGTTGCTAATTAAATTTTACCCTATAGCATCTTATATTACCTACCTTCTATCTTATTAATAACCCATAGCAAAAATATGGTGAATTTACGTCTCGATAGGAGTTATATTTTTCATTATTGTTACTTTTAATGAAGGTAGACATACACTATATACATATTTTTTTATTTTTTGATTTCGGTTTCGTCCGTGTTAAAAGTTTGATAGACACAGCCTTTCTGTATGGAAGATTTTTTATGACATAGGACGGTAAACGAGCAAGTTGGTCACCTGATGTTAAGTGATGCTGCCCATAGACAACTGCAACACCCAGTATGTGATACGACCGTTGCTGACCTTTCAAGAGTAGTTCGCTTTCGGGATATAGAAACGAAAATCACATAGTAATCATAGAAACAGTGTAAAAGACATTTTGTAAATTTGCCATGCAATCCATATGCATTTTGAAATGTAAATATAGTAAGGTTTTGTTTTTAATTCCTATCATGTAAATTAATTAATCCGTTTAATTCTGCGTTCTGAAATAAATCCTTAACGAGATTTCTCGCCATTTCTCATTTTTGAACTGTATTTTATGAAAAATCATATCTATTAAAGCAACAATGGAAATAACCTGGTGAATAAAATATTTGATTAATGCATTGCTCTGTTATTTCCAAATCCTGCTACGGCGTGCTGTAATTTGACAATTTAATCATAATCATACTTGCGTAACAAATACACTGTGACACGGAAGGAGCCTCGTTCAAAAGAACTGAATGGATTAGTTGTTAGTAACTTGTACTCACTGCTGCGACTGCGACTGCGAGAAACGCAGACAGAATGGATTTTATATTTTTATGCGGACCGATCGGCCTTCTTGGTGGTTGAGAGGTCAAATTTGAGAATAACAAAAAAATTAAGAAAATTACAAATAAATTAAATAACTTCAAAATAAATAGGTACAAAATGGAATAATTAAAAAGAAAGACACCCTGAAACACACTTTGAAATATTTCTCTAATTAATAATCTGATTGCGGTAATACTTAAGAGGTAATACTTTGCCTTAAATATAATTTGTCTTTAGGTTTTCTAAGGAATAAGAAAATTTCATAAACCTCACTATTTTAAATGTCACTTAGTTAAAGTATTTAGAATACTTGAATAAAATATGTTGATAAAATTCTCAGTATGCCAACGGGTCAAATTAATGTGTCGTGCACATTATGACTTGAAGAATAATCATGACAGTAATAAGTTTTTTCCCCTTATTATAAATAGCCATCGGCAACTAAATGCTTGTAAATAGGTCCTTCTGCTAAACAATACTTAGTAACTAATCAACCAGTCATATCTAAATGGTCCCCAAGCGGGAAATTAGCAAAGTAAAGCATATAATATATCGCGCCATTTACAATGAGCTGGACTGTAATTAATGCGGTGCAGGTGTACGTCTTCTGATTGACGGCGGCGCAGAATGTTGAGCGAACAGAAATCAACAATCAGTATCGATATCGGGCAAATACAAATACAAAATTACAAAAATATTTATTGATAAGTACACCATATACATGCTACTTATGACTATGCACTAAAATCTAAAAAATATCCGTGTTATAGACGTTTTTGTGTTAAAGCGTATTGTACACCGTTCATATACTTCACTTTTATACCAGGAGCATACCTATTGGTATATAAAAGTGGAGTGGGTGGGACTTTTGGTTTACCCTGTTTGTTGCCAATAATTATGTCAACGACATTAAGTCGGTCAGTCTATTTGAGAGTTTTCTCGTATTTATTCATCGTAAATTAATATGTATTTGCAACACAACACTTGTATCGCTTTATGATTCGTTTGGAAAAAATAATTAAGCCAATAAGAGAATTGGAAGATTTTTTTTATTTTTTTGCGTGCGCCTGACCTTCTCTTAAATATTCATATAGCATTTATTTATCTGTTTTTTTAATCCAATCAAATTATGAGTACCAAAACATATGTTGATAGCTTGAAGTGCGGCGAATCTCTATACTCGCAATAGTTTGTGCGAGCGACCACTTCAAAACTGATTTGTAAACGTTGCCAGCGAGATTAGCGATCCCGCTGCCGTAATTTGTATATTAAATTGTTTTATAAGATGGGGATCATGGGAAAAATTGCGCGCTGGTGTGGCGTGTACCCAAAATGGGGCATATCTCCAAAGTGTCACTTATCATTCTTCAAAGAGGGCCGTTGAGTCTTGTGAAACTTGGTAGCGCCGTAAGAACGTGTTTAAGCAACAAAGACACTTTTATACACACTTTTTTATTGTTATTGGGCTAAGAGCTAGGCTGAACGCTGAACAATAATTTTAATAAATAAATATATACGGACAAATCACACAGATTGAGCTAGCCCCAAAGTAAGTTCGAGACTTGTGTTATGGGATACTAACTCAACGATACTATATTTTATAACAAATACATATATAGATACACATCCAAGACCCAGGCCAATCTGAAAAAGATCATTTTCCATCTTGACCTGGCCGGGGATCGAACCTGGTCACTCCGTGTCGCAGGCAGGCGTGTTGACCGCTGCGCCACGGAGCTAGTCAAGGTTAGGTTTTAGTCTTCTGGTATTGGTCGTCTATCCCAGACTACGTGAAGAGACACCTTGTCTTGAACGTTTTCCGGTTGATTTTTCAGCTATAATGCGTTCTTTAAAGGAACCCGGGGTTCGCTATTATAACAGCATTAAAGGTCGCCACACACATCAACTCCTAAACAGAACTTAAACGTATCAGCTCGAGCAATTCAGTATTCTTTGTATTAAACTCCCTACTGCAACGCACACTATTAGGATTCGTAACGTAATCGCCTCGCCTCGGGACCAGCTCGCGGTCAACTCGCGGTCCCCGCGCTTACGGCTTGTCGTCCACGCGTTCTTTACGGAGTAAAGTCCATCCGTCTTTGGGTTGTATTGATTCTCTGGAATTTTATATTCTGCTTTCTAATACATATATAGACTGCAGTATGTTTTGAAAGATATTTTGGCTCATGGAAATACACTATATACTATCATCATCATCATCATCATCATCAGGTCCCCCCAGTTTCCACTGCAGGAGCATGACCCTCTCTGTACTACCGGAGCCATACTTAGCCAGAGCAGACAGAGGATTTGGCCTACACTCTCCTCGCTGGCCAGAGGAGTTGGAGAGGTCTCATTGATGTTTATGAGCTTTGTTTAGCTTGTACTTGGAGTGGTCCTATTCTACTCTGTCGGAAACCACACCTTTGTCACGTAAAATTATCGTCTGTAAACCGATTTTTACAGACAAAAACCATCCTTTTTTCTCAATTTTGTCAAAGTTGCTGCTAAACACCCATTCACACGGGTCCCTATCTATAAGCATAAAAATTTAAGTCATAATGTAACATGGCATAGTGATTTCTGGCATAATGATTTTTAAGCATAACGTTCTTACGCATAACAGTATACGCATAATTACTTTAAGCATAATGTACCTAAGCATAATCATATTTAGGCATAACATTACTAAAGCATAATTGTATTTAAACATAAAAGCATAACCTAACCTAACCTACTTTTCTGGAAGCGATTTTAACCTATTCTGACGTATTTTATAAATATTATACCTAATCACTATTAGTCTCATAGTTATTATGTTTATGAAGATTATGCGCATCATCATTATGCCTAAACAAATTAGCCTAAATGATGACTATGCCAAAAAACAATTAACAGCAAGAACTATTATGCCAAAAATATGTATGCTAAAACCGGTATGCCAAAGCATATTAGGACAAAACAAATTATGCGTAAAAAAGGGGTCCCCATTCACACTACTGAATTCAGTCACTGATGAGAGGGACGCCGCGGTACACGTAAGATAAGATTGGAAATATTTCCAAGTAAAGTGTGATTGTACTTTTGCTAAGACGTCAATCCACAGTTATCCAATGCATCAGCACCACCTAGTATTGCAGATGTCCACGGGCGACGGTGACCACTTTCCATCAGGTCGCTCGTCTGCCGTCAAATTTACATACAAAAAAAGTTAATTAAGAAAATAGTGTTCGTGCCCGAAACAGTTTGGCTAACCTCATTACATAAGTCGCTTAGAAGAGGTTGTATGCGCATTTATACATACAAAAACCAGCCAAGTGTGAGTCGGACTCGCGCACGAAGGGTTCCGTACCGTTGTCCACAAAAACGATATCACGTCATGAAGAAAATCAGTCTGTTGTATGGGGCCCCTCTTTAATATTAATATTATTTTTATTTAATTATATTTTTTCAAAGGAATATATAACTAAATATTCTGTGAATATTTCAAAAGCGTCTACCTGTTACCATTTTCAATATTGAGTAAAAACAAGCAAAAAAATCACGTTTGTAGTATGGGAGCCCCTTAAATATTTATTTTATTCAATGGGTTAGTATTTGTTGTTATAGTGGCAACAGAAATACATCATCTGTGAAAATTTCAGTTGTCTAACTATCGCGGTTCATGAGATACTGGTGACAGACGGGCAGACAGCGGAGTAGTGATATTAATAGGGTCCCGTTTTTACCCTTTGGGTACGGAACCCTAAAAATGAGATTTTTGTAGCAAATATTTCACGATGATATGAAACCCGAACCATCGTAGTGTGAGTGCTAATGCGACTTACACCTTGACCGGTTTTTATTACTTTCTGTTTCTTTTTTTTTTTTTCTACTGCTATTGTTCGCTTAATCATTAAGTTTTATTAGTATATCATAGTTGACATTTCCGTCAGAATAGACAGTGAATGAACAGATTCAAAGGCTAATCATTATTTTACATCTAAACAACATCTATTTCAAACAAAAATATGTAAAAATTTTACTCTTTATTATTAATATAAGAAAAGATCACGAACAGCTTTAAATTATCTTTATTTTTGGCCGTATAATAATGCATATTATATTTAATTTGAATACCGAAAGTCTGGCTTAAATTGGCTTTTTAATTTATTGCTTCTGGAGCCGCCTTTTTGCCGGAACACGTCTTAACTTGTCACTCCGGGGAATCTCATTCTAGACAGTTAAAGCGGCTGGAACTCCCTATTGTCGATGTTAACGCTTTGTGATTATTTTATTTCCATTTTGGAAGTGTTTCAAAATGTAGCGTTATTTATACGTGCTAGCTTCTAATTTTAATATTTAAGCGGCCTTGCATTTAACTACGAAATGGTTCGAAAATAGAGTATTACATGTTTCTTTTTCTATTTTGAATATTTGTGACCATGCAAACTAATTAGAGTACCTAACCGAAATATAAAGAAATATTTTATTCGATTGGAAAAATGTAATCAGAGTGCTTATGTTTTTTATTGGCTAGCTCCGTGGTGCAGCGGTCAACAGCTTGCGACACGAGAGTGCCCGGGTTCTATCCCCGGCCAGGTCAAGATGGAAAATGATCTTTTTCAGATTGGCCTGGGTCTTGGATGTTTATCTATAGGTATATGTATTTGTTATAAAATATAGTATCGTTGAGTTAGTATCCCATAACAAAAGTCTCGAACTTACTTTGGGGCTAGCTCAATTTGTGTGATTTGTCCGTATATACTCGTATTTATTACTTCTTCTGTACTGTACGTTGTCTTGCCTTCTTGCATACATACATACATACTATCACCCATGCGGGGTAGATAAAGCCAAGGCTTTATCTACCCCGCATGGGTGAGCGGTTAGGTGTTATAGACCTTGGTCTATAACACCTAACCGCTCACGCCACAAAAGCCACGATAAGCATGTTGGTGGGCGTGTAGGTGAAAAACTGAATAAAAATAGTGATGGGTTCCAGCAACCTATCACTATTTCGATTCCGTTTTCTTCCACATCTCTTACCAACACGATTCCTCAGATTTACGACCATTCCCTTGATCAGCTTGTACGATCTGCACAGAAAGAGAAAAGAGAAGCAGCTGGTACATTCTACGTTGTTTCTTTTCTCCCAGACCAGCATTAAAGAGTACTCGCCTGCCTAAATTACAAGAACAGTAGTTGTCATAAATTTTTGGTTATTAACCATCAAAATTCATCCCGGATAACAGGATCTACACACAGTAAAACAAAACGCTGCATTATTAACAGACATTAATTTAAACGGGGATTTAAACGTATCATTCACGAGCGACGATTTAAAATTAATTGCACGCCAGATTATGCGAGGAATTAGGGGGAATCGGAGAATAATAACTATTATTAACCGACTCCGAAGCAAGGAGGCTTTGTATACGAAGAAATCTTGTGCCGTTTTTAAAAAAGTTTTTCAATTGAGTTTAAAAAGTAATTAGACACCAGGTTTTACGAAGTGGGATACGTACAATAATCAATCATCATCAATCAATCCTAACTAATATTATAAATGCGAAAGTGAGTTTGTTTGTTTGTATGTTTGTTACGCTTTCACGCCGTAACTACTGAACCGATCATCATGAAATGACATTTTGCATACAAGTTCTCTGGAGTACCGAGAAGGACATAGGCTACTTTTTATCCCGGGAAAAAGTACTATTCCCGAGGGATTGACATTGACGCGGGCGGAGCCGCGGGCGAAAGCTAGTACTAATAATAAATCTGGGGTTAGTCATGGAGTAAGTTACTTTGTTTTCGGAGATATCGTGTTTATAAGCTCTATACATGATACTGAAACTCGTGATGATTCAGATTTTTTTTATATTTGTTCTGTTGATCGGTTAGTTTTTATGGGAGGTCTACTTTTTTCCACATTAATATCTTTTGTACCGCACTAACATCTCCATATTAAAGGAATGAAGGATCAAGAAGAGGCTCTCGTCGATTGTGCAGTCACGAATCCTTAAATTCTTCGGCCATGTCACCCGCAAAGAAAACTCTATAGAGCGATTGGTGATTCAGGGCCGCATTGAAGGCAAGCGTTCACGCGGTCGGTCTCCAACGAGGTGGCTAGATGTTGTCAAAGCTGTAACACAGTGCCCAGCAACAGAATGCTCCAAAAAAGCCGCAGACAGAGATACGTGGAGAAGGATCGCAATAGCAGCGGCCATAGACGAGCAACCCAATTCATAATCACGACCACTCTGTCAAGAGTGTACGACTAAGAAGAAGATCTTTTTTAACTGCAATTCTTTATTCTATTATGGATTATGTTTCTGAGATTTCAATATAGCTGAGAGATTCGACATCAGCCTGGTATATGATTTATGTTGTCTTGTAGATAGATAGTAAGTCCTTTTGTCAAAGGCTACTGAAGCATCAATGCAATACTGCATAGTGGCTGATTCAATAGTTTCCTTGATGTAGCTTGTGGCGTGTGTTTTCCGGCCTAGAATACACTACATTCTGTCATATGGATGTCGTAAGAGGTGACTAAAGGGACAATCACATACAACCCGTGCAACGAAAATTCCCAAGGAGGGTTGACGTTAGCCAGTCGTAAAAATAAGCCGAAACTTTTCAGTCTCGAAAGTATAAAAGTGGGAGTCTTTTATACTTACGAGACTGCTGTTCCAACCCCACATAAAGTGGGATGAGGAGTGGAAGAAGAGTTTAGAAGTGGTTGCTTTTTAGGAATAAATATAATTCATCATCATCATCATCACCACCATCAGGACTTTTTAGCCGCACGTGCATGACCCTAAAAATATAATTGAAACTGTTAAATTTATACAAACATTTTTAAGTTTCACCCGCTCCGCGTCTGTCTGAAATCAAATCTTACATGTTACATTTTACAGACTTGCATAATTTAGCCCGAAGTTCACATACCCGGTGAATCAAATGAAAATAATAATAATAAAAGTATACGGACAAATCACACAGATCGAGCTAGCCCCAAAGTAAGTTCAAGACTTGTGTTATGGGATACTAACTCAACGATACTATATTTTATAACAAATACATAATATATAGATAAACATCCAAGACCGAGGCCAATCCGAAAAAGATCATTTTCCATCTTGACCTGACCGGGGATCGAACCCGGGACCCTCGTGTGGCAGGCTGACGTGTTAACCACTGCGCCACAGAGATCGCCAAAAAATGTAATAAAATTATGTCAATGACCTAATCTAACATAGAAGAATTCAGAATACCTCATTTACTAAATTATTCAGTGATAACTGGTTCACAATAAAAGCATGTCTCGAAAAGCCTTGTTTTTAAAGGCATTATAATTTATATTAAATTATCGTACCACACGCTTCATAAGAAGCCTGATGCGTAAGTGATCATGCCACAGAATCAGTCTTAATATGACGCGGAGGCAACAAAGCAGTTAATTGAAACGGCGAAAATCGCGCGTCCGACTTGTATTGTACGTAGCGCCGCCCTCGTCAGTACTACGACGCCCGTCGCGTAGACCGCCCGCGTAGCACTGCTACGCCGGCTACGAACGACTGTGCAGTGATCGTGTTCATGTAATCTTTTACTGTGTTTGTGTTATGTGCTACGGAGTTGGAATGCGCATTTGTGTGTCGTAAAGGTATTGCTGCGAAGGACATCTCAATTTTTATGGGTTATAATTATTGGATGCAATTACATGCTGCCAATTGCATGACCCTGTATGCTATCAAATAGCTCCACTAGGCATATTCTAGCGGCAATATCTAATACTTTAAAATGTACACCATTAATATATCAAATGAAGAACCATGGTAAATATTTCTGACATATTCTTCCCGGTATTTGAATTCATAAATTACTGTAATATTTTATCAATGTTTATTATTTACTTACGTCTTCCCAGGTATAAGTTGACAGATGAAAGGATACAAGAGATATAAGTCACAATTTTGCATTTCGCTCAAGGGTAAACGTTAAAGAGTATATTAGTGTGTCAATTATTTTCCGCCGATATATTGCGTATTACTAGTCTTTTTTGTCTTTCTTCTGTTAAACGATTATTTTCCTTTTAACAAGGCGTTTCTTTATAAAAATAGATTTCCTTTACCGGGATGGACCTTTCAAGGGTTATTGGCTTGTAACATTTAGTTATAAATCTTGTGTATATACCTTAAAAAGACGTCAATCTCAGAAGGGAAGGGTACGTAGTATTTTCGTTCAGAAATGTTACGTAGAGAAAGAATAGAAATATAGTATTTATTAAATAAGGTTCAAGACGGTTTAAAATTTGTACATACAAAATTTATATTAAAATTGTAAATTGTATATGTAATTTGTATATATGCGCGGAACCGTGCAATTTTACCTCATCTAAGACGTAGTGAAATTTTCTTGAATTGCTATTAATGCACAAAAATATTTTGTCTCGGGACGGTCTCTGTGGCTTAGTGATATCCAAAGTGCCTTCGAATCGTAGGGTTCCGGGTTCGGTCTACGGCCAGGTCATGATGGAAAACGATCTTTTTCAGATTGGCTTAGGTCTTGGATGTTTGTCTATATAAGTATCTATTATAAAAATATAGTATCGTTGTCATCATCATCATCATCATTTCGAGAAGGTGACACGGTCAATCAATAATGCACACTCTGGTGTCAGAGTTCTTCGGAACTGCCTCTTGGCCTCTGACGTAGCCGGGACCAACGGCTTAACATGCTTTCCCAAGCACGAAATCATCTTTATTATCAGACAATCAGGTAATTCAAGCCAAGGTAATCCAAGCAATGTCCTAACCAAACTGGAAAAAACTAAACAAAGTATGCTTCCCGTGGGAATTGAACCCACGACCCCCGGGTCACAGGCCTTAACCACTGGACCACGGAGGCAGTTATCGTTGTGTTAGTATCTTACGACACAAGTTCGCAACTTACTGAGGGGCTAGCTCAATCTGAGTGATATGTCCCTATATATATTTATTTATTTAATTTTTTAGAGGTCGAGCTTCATTGAAAATATGGGATGTGATAGTTAAGCAGAAAATACTGACGAGCTACACAGACCCACATAATCCTTACTAATATTATAAATGCGAAAGTGAGTTTGTTTGTTTGTTTCTTTGTTTACGCTTTCACGCCGTAACTACTGAACCGATCATCATGAAATTTTGCATACAAGTTCTGTGGAGTGCGGAGAAGGACATAGGCTACTTTTTATCCCGGGAAAAAGTACTATTCCCGAGGGATCGACTTTGACGCGGGCGGAGCCGCGGGCGAAAGCTAGTAGCGGATAAAGATGAAGATTATGTTTTTTAGACCTTTTTTTTATACCTACTGTTATACTAGAAGGAAGTTCATTATTTAACTCCTAGCTAGTTTACCAGCTCAAAATATTTTTTGGCAACGACTTAACTTTATTCCGCGTTTTTTCTGTTTTATTCGCAATTAAAAGGGAATTTTCATGAGCACTGACCTGATAATATTTTCCAATAAATTATTGAATATGTAGTGTGTGAGATGTGAGAGCTTACATAAATTTATTGGCTGCAACCAATGTTTGAAGTACCAAGTTAATTAGAATGGATTGATTCCACCTCTTGGAAAGTTGCGAGAAATTTCCAATAATTCTCGAAAATTTCTCAATCATTTACGCTTATGAGTGAAATTCTCGGGAATATCTGACCCGTTCTCGCCGTTCTCGAAAATTTCGTTAAGGACACATCACTAGCTCTTGGTTTATTTTACTATTTACTACTAACAATATCTTCTCAGATTGTCTGTCTTAAAATCGAAAATATGTGATGAAAAAATTCGCTACAGTTAGAATTCGAACCAACAACCTTTCACATCTGGCTTGTCGACGCTCTCGACCACTATGCCGCCGTAGCCTCGAATTACCGCGGTGAATTTGTTCATCGCACATTATAGGTACACGCATTCGAACCATGCGATCTCCATTACTACCCACTATAGTAACTATTTAGTTATCTGTGCCACTACTTAGAAGAGTATTATAAAACTCAAAAACCTGCATTCAGGTCTTTTAAAATCTTGATATAAATTATCATATCAAGATTTTAAAAGACCTGAATGCTTACATGCGGAGCTAAAAATACAACATACAGTTAAGAAAATAAAGTCTTTGATTTTAGTTTGATAAGTATGTGTAGGGATTGGTAGGTTGTTTGTACTTTCTGAGGGTGTACATCTTTAACGTATTTCCTATCAGCAAATGGGCGCATTGAAGGTTACCCTCTAACTGCAAACAATATCGCTGCGGCATCTCCGTCTCGAGTGTACTCGTGTTGCGGTTTTTTGTGTACATTGTGTAGCAGGTATATATACATATATACGTGTTATATTGTACAGGGTTGTGTGAGTAGGGTGTTAGCACAGAGGATATACAATGTACAAGTCTTAGTAAATTACTTTTTGCTGTCGTGTGTGCTACTTTTGTGTACATATGTTAGTTATTTACTGTTAGGTCAATTTCTTCAAACTTTCAAGCAACTGATATTATTAGGGGGAACTAAACGATATATTATTAAGTTTCATTTGCCACTACTCTTCTGGTGAGATGAAGAAGTGAAAGATTTTCTGGCATATTGTTTTTTGGCGTTTAAAGTATGATGTATCTTACTACAGACCTAACTTACGGCACATCTAATACCAACACTTTTAAGATGTTAGGTCTAAAAAGGGATCACAATACAACCTTAACCCATATCATCATCATCATCAGCTTTCTATGACCCACTGCTGGGTATAAGCCCCATTTTGTCTATGTCATTCCTTTTTATCTCCAGCCATCGCAATCCAGTTATTTCCAGCATTCAGCCAGCCTTATGTCGTCAACCCACCTAGCAACCAAATGTCCAACACTACGTTTCCCATTCGGGATACCATTCGGTCACAGCCTTACTACCATCGTTCCTTCTAACCTTCATATACTTTCAAATCAAAAAATTGTAATGAAATCAACACTTCCATTCGTCGACTTTTTGTGGCTGATAATTATGAATTGAAAATAAATTGTGATCGTATGGTTTTATATCTCTTATTTGTGTGTGAGTGGCTTTCATATCGTGCATGACCACCCTTACCCTTACCGACCTAGTAAAGAGACCGGTAACGATATTGAATCCATATAATCAACAATTTACAAGTTTTAATAAACTCCTCACTTTAATCCCCACATCAGATATAATCATAACATTCGTCTTTTTCTAACACCTAACACCTGATAAGGACGGAATGTTGCTCAACGAAAAATGAGTGGATTCTCGCTCGATAAGCAAAACACGCGAAGCGATACTAACGGTAAATCCTAAGAAATTGCCGCTTTTCTTTTTTTTTACTTTCTACTGAACTACTGTTATTTCTTTTTTTTAATGAGATACTTGTGTTTCACGGTGTAAAATGTTGCCTTGATTAGTTTATAGGGTTCCGTACCAAAAGGGTAAAAACGGGTCCCTATTAATATCGCTCCGTTCTCGCTATGCTTCGGCAGGCACGTTAAGCCGTTGGTCTCGGCTGTCATCATAAATGATAGTCGTTAGCTATCATCATCATCATATCATCATCAGGTCCTTTTTAGTCTCCACTACAGGAGCACGACCCTCTCTATGTGAGAAGCTAATGTGCAACTTGAAAAAATTATGTGAAAATTTTATTAGTTCGACAGATCTTTTTTGCCTAATTATGCTTTTATACTAGGTATCTTTGAAACTTACATTAACTTTTAGCTTAAGTGAAGGACGCCGTATTTCGTCTTGATTGGAGACAGCAACGTAGCATTTAAATATCGATAATTTTTTCGAGCTGATAATTAAGGCCCACATTCGGTAACAATCTTCATCTTGAATAATTAATAAGTGCCTTCTTAAATATATATAAAGGAATAGTTCTTTTAGTTCAATATCAGTTTGTAAATTATGATGTATTTCGATGATATATTGGCCAGGGGTGTCATCCTCACGCGCGCCCGGCCTTCCGAGCTGCTACTTGCTTTTCCCTCATTCATCTGAGTGAGTAGTATCCCAATATCTTCATACCCTTTCCAAATCCAACAAATTTTTGTCCTTCCCCAGCTTTAAAATATTTTCGATGAGCAGCAGCATCGGAAGCACAAGAAGTTAAAGAAACTGCGCTCGCCAACCCGCCTGCCAAGTGTGGGGAGTATGGCAACGTCCTCCCATGGAACGAAGTATCTTAGGGAGAGGCCTTTATCCAGTAGTAGACTTTCCACGGCTGTAATGATGATAAAATGATAATATCATCTTCTTCTTCATCTTCAGGTCTTTTTAGTCTCCACTGCAGGAGCATGAGCCTCTCTGTACTACCGGAGCTATACTTGGCCTGAGCAGACAGAGGATGTGGCCTACACTCTCCTCGCTGGCCAGACGGGTTGGAGAGGTCTCATTGATGTTTATGAGTTTGTATTTCCTAAGTCGCCTCTTACGACATCCATGGGAAGACTTGGAGTGGTCCTATTCTACTCTGCCGGAAACCACACGGTTATGATAGAATTGATGATATATTTAGGTATTTCTCTTCGATCTTGGCGACACGAACACATGACGTCAAAATAGCAAATGTAAAATATCTGCTTGTTTAGTCTTATACGTACTAAGTAAGCTAACAATTATGCCGCTAGTTCAGTGACGTGCCTCTTTAATAATGAATATGTGGCCTCTTTAATTAAGAGGTTCGGAGGCGGAAACCGCCGCAAACCCGTTTTGGTTTGACTACGCCTACGTCACACTGAAAGGAAAATGGACACGTCTGCCCTCTTGGAGATTTCATTGAGTGCTATTTAAATTTAAATAAAGTCGTCAAAGTGTATATTTGTTATTATGTAACGAACGCTTGTCAGTTTCAGGCTTTAGTTTAAAAAGCCGGTTAGTGTGAGTAGGAGTCGCTCACGAAGGGTTTCGTACCACTATCTTTTATTCTCGTTTGTACTATTTGTTATTATAGCGGGATCAGAAATACATCTTCTGTAAAAATCTTAACTGTCTAACTGTCACGGTTCATGAGATACAGCCTGGTGTCAGACAGATAAACGGACGCGCCGTTTTTACCCTTTGGATACGGAACCCTAAAAATCATCCTAATATGTAAACTTTCCTCTCCTCTCGACTGAAAACTTCCCCCGCCGGCAAAAACCGTTTACATTATCCAATATGTATCGACGAGATGATGTCAACAAGATCACTGTCGCAAAAACTAGGTGACCCGGCGCGGTACCCACCGACGTGGAATGCAATATTGCGTGTCAGCGATACAGGAGCAGAATAATACCTACAGAGCCCAAGCTTTTTCTATGCATAAGAAATCTGATGTACTATGTACATGTGATAGACCAGATGTCAAGTATACAGTGTGTAAATTGATCGTCGAAATTCTCCCAAAGGGGTGACTCAGCCCATTAATATGAACAACTTTTCCTATCGGACCAATGTCGGGAACTCGGCTCGGAAAATTACGACACTTCCATACATGAGTCCTGTAGCCCGGGCAATTTGTATGGGAATGTTGTTTTTTTATTTGACTTCCCAGGAATATTATAGGGAAAGTTGTTCATATTAATGGGCTGAGTCACCCTGTTAAGGGAACGTCGAGGACCAATTTACACGCTTTATAGGTAAATATGAAAATTGAAATAGAGGGTGTGTTATATCTCAGTACTGTAAGCATAAAAATGCAAATATTATTTGATGATTCGCATTAGTTGTTATCCACTCCATGTGCTATCTTTGGTCGTGCAACTGTACAGTAGCCACAACGGCCATACCGGCAGAAAATGTATCTAAAATTGAATGCTGTTTCAACTTCAGTGTAACTTCAACGTCAATGTATGTTGAATTTGTTTATATCCCAAATGAGACCTTATTTTTTATTAAGTGTACAAAATCAGTTTATATCTTGACAATTTAAACATCATAGCGCTACAGTAATACCTTGCAAGTTAACAAGACTTGAACTCTTTGTAATACTTACTCTGTATCAGAGCACTGCGTGTAGTGTCGTTGTTTGACCCCATGCCAATAGCTGCGATAACACGAATTACTTTGTCAATGACCTCGGCTGACAAGCTCCTGTTTTGGAAGGAATTTTTGGTAATTTACGACAATAATACCTAACGATCAGAATAATTGCCGTATTTTTCGTTTAGGGCTATTTTCTCCGATCGAACTGCATGACATAGTATTTACTTTTTTAGATCTACTTTTTTATACATATGTTTGACGGCAAACGAGACACCTGATGGAAAGTGGCCACCGTCGCCCATGGACATCTGCAACACCAGAGGAGATCCTAATGCGTTGCCGACACTTAAGATACTTTTGGAAATATAGTATCAAACCATTCATACCGTAACTAGTAAAATATTTTTTAGCATATGTCTTAAATCTATCTAAAACTTAATATATTAGGTTGTTTGTTACGCTTTGGCCCTATTAATCACAGAATACAAAGGATAAAGGTAAATTTTGTCTCCTAATGACGATGTCAAAGTTTAAAAAGCTACAGTCAAATCTACTATCAAATGTTATAACAAGCAAAATAGATGAATCTGCATATGACATATCAGAAGGTATTTCAAAGGCCAATGACCCAAAGTGACCTGTTGCTTGGCGGTTCAGCCGAACTTGATAATTATATTAGACTAATAGGGTCAGCGTCAAGTTTAGACAAGTTCTCAGTGGCGTGTGGAAACGGCAGACATTGTTCTGTGTAGTTTGACGTCTTATATCTCAAGGAGCAGACACAGTCTAGGTTCACACCTAAAAACGAGTAAACGTAACGGTAGCAAGGGCGTGGTGGAGCTACGCTACCGGCAAGCTTATTTTTTTGCTAGTAGCATGAAGAGGCTGGCTCGTCCCGGGTAGTACCACACTCACAGAAAATTTACGTTAAAGTAGAAACGCTTCATTCAGTGACTGAGAGAGCCGGAGGCCCTTCCTCCTCCTCCCTCCCATCCCCCCATGAGATCCACCTAACTCCTTGAAACTCCGGCAATGCTTTTGTCACACCCTGGTGCAGTTGGTGACTCGCTTGCTCATTTGCCGCCGTACAACATAAAAAAAAGAGTAGTGACGGGTTGCAAAATAGGGAAGAATATTCTCATCGCCTATGACATGTTTCGTAAGATATTTACTTTACATTCCCTCAAATGCCTATAATTTTTTGAAATGGCAGTAGGTGGGGCTCGTCATCTGCAAATTAATGACTAATGAGGCAAAGATTTTCATGTGACTACATCGTATTGTACTAACCAAATGATCAAACTACCAAAATTCGTAGAATGGTTCAGAACGCAGGCCGTGTCGTGTCGGTGTCGGTGACACAAAGGCTTTAACAGTAATGTTGCCGGGTCATGAAACCTTGCCCAATTTCCAAGAAAGATACTTAATGCACAAATATAATTTAAAAAAATGTGGATATACATTTCAGACGTTGTCGAAAAAGTAATTTCATAATTGGCCTTTACCTACGAAATTGTTATTTTCCGTTTGCCATTTTTTTAATGACTATGTTTTTCAGTTAAACCTTTTTTTTTAATTAAACTTGAAAGTGCACTCAACATTCTGTTATTTTTTTTTGTTTTTCTGCCTTTTTGATAAAAATGTCGTCATTTTGCTATTCTTTTTCAAATATAATGAGTAAATCAAGCTTACTGTTTTCGGTAATTACATGTAAAATGTCACGATATTTAGATTTACGTATGAGAAATTCAATTTAGGGCTTAGCTACACAGACGATAGTTACCCAATCCAATAGTATAGACGGTTGACAAAAATCAATTGATTACTATTGAAGTGCGTACACGGCAACGTCGGCAACGATTAAACTGTTCAATCGACGTAAGCTAGGCCCTTGAAATTCTCTTTACAAAATGCCAATTTCATAGGTAGGAATCCAATAGAAAATCATGATGAAAACCGAAAACACGGTAGAGTTTGATGAAAAACTACCGATAGTTGATTCACAAATTCAAACTAGGCCTTCTAAGGCTTTCTTCTCTTTAGTTAGTAGAATTAATTTGAAAAGTTTCAGATAACAGGCATGTTCATGTTCTAATTCAAATTAGGCTTCTAAGGCTTTCTTCTCTTGAGTTAGTAGATTAGTTAGAAAATATATTTTGTTTGGTCTGGGTTCACAAATCACTGTTTTGGTGTGGGGATATAAAAGGAACACGTACAGGGTATTTGAAGGCGTTAATACACTTATACTTTACGTGGGAGACAGAACCACAAGTTGTATGATCGAAATGAAAATGATATAACACGACTACTCAAAAAAGAAGTATTATGTTTTCAGGTATGTGAGATTTTATATTCCACTATAACTTGTGAATACCTCGACGGATTTTCATGTATGTGTGGCAAAAATCACATCACCATTGCAAATAAAAGACTACTATACTTTTCTCAAGATAGTCGTGTTTATTTCTTATTCTTTCGTGTTCTTTTTTAATTTTTCATTGAAAAACTTGTCGTGACTTGCCTCGCAAAACGATAATATTACAAATTTTGATATAGTTACAAATAACAACATGTATCAACACAAAGTCGTAGTTTAGTTTCGCAAATCATGGCAAACACTGAATTTCGCAACCGAGCTCAAATTTTCGTCTGGGTGATATCTCAAGCTGCTAAATTTAGAATTTCCATCGTTAACTATCATCACGAAACCGAAGACCATTTTAATAATAATCTGAATTTATGGAAAGTAACTAAGGCCCGGCGGTATCCCTTATTTATTGAGCGATCCAAATTTTAGAGAATAACGGTCCCAATCTGGTCGGTTAATGAGCTGTGAAAGATCTTGCGAATTGAGTAATTTCTTTTGACTCAAAATGTTTTTTCAAACCGTACTTCAGAGCTTCCGTTTTAATAATGTCTTTTAGGGTACCCAAATGACTATCGGACTCTAGTACGGTGACGGTAAGAAAGAAGAAAGAAAGTTATCTTCTTTCTTACCTATCGTCAAGGGGTGTTTATGTATTTTACATCAATTTATTTCTTTTGCTTACTATCACTATTTGCTACTTATAACTTTCAATATTTCTTATTATCTATTCATGTGTCTTTCGTATAGGAATATCAAAATATCAGCTGAATTCATGTAACGTTATGGGTAAGGATATATATTTGAACAAAAAATACCACAACAATCATAATAAAAATATCTACCACATGCGAGTCGGAGTCGCTCACGAAGGATTTCGTGCCGTAAAAATCACGTTTGCTGTATGGGAGCCCCCCTTTATTTTATTATTTTGTTCTGTGTGTTGTATTTGTTCTTATAGCGGTAATAGAAATACATCATCTGTGAGAAACAGTCCCGGGAAGTTCAAAAGTAAAATAAATGGGTATCTTTTGGATATGCATTTACCATCAGGTGAGATGGGAGACAAATGCAACATTTAGAAAAAAAATACAACCGTCAAGCTATCACGGTTCATGAGATACATCTTGGTGACAGACAGACACACGGACAGTGGAATGAAAGTAATATGGGCCCGTATTTACCCTTTGAGAACTGAACCCTAAAAACTACTTATAACTAAACCTACTTGAAAATATAAATTAGTTCAAAGACTGTAGGTACCCACAGACTTATCGTTTCTACATCAAAAGCCTCAAATATCTAGCTATCTCCGATACCTATATTCTTGTGGCTTTTGAGGCTTTCTGCCGCTTTCAATTGTTTGACGTAGTATAAAAAGATAGTTAAACTTGTCTTTGATCCCAAAATTTTTACAACCCATATTCTTATAACTTGCACAAAAATCGTATTAGTCTGGGTGGAACGGAACCCTTACTGGGCAATAGACTCACTCATCGTTCGATATTTTTTCGAACCCTACCTCAGCGCTCCCTTCTTATTAATGTGTTTTTAAAGTGTCAGTTAAACTAATAATTGGTTTCCGGGGAAATATAATTGGGTTTTATTTGCCAATTAGTTTTAAGGATGAAGGAAATAATTAAGCCATTTTAAGTCATTGGAAACGCCATTAAAGATTAAATGTTTGAGTTAATAATATTTTGTTAAGTGAATACTTTTTAAATATATAATTTTTGCTATTTACGTCTCTTTGCTGGGCTTTCTTTCTTTTCTCTTTCTAGATTGAGCTCTCTCTCTCTCTCTTTCCAACCCTATCTAAATTCTCATCTGTCCAACTCGTTAATGGTTTTACTCTTGACCATTTTCTTTAACAAATACAAATATTATATAACACAATAAACGATTCGTAGCAGATAATCTTTTCGTAGGAACATATCACGTCTTTTTTCCTTGCGGGGTAAACAGAGCCTAGATCTATAAGACCTGGAGGCCACGTTTCACCTGTTGGTGGGCATTCGGTGAAAAACAGAATCAAAATAGTAATGGGTTGCTAGCCGCATCGCATTAACATGAATCCTCAGATTTTATCCATTCACTCGAGCGGCTTTTACGATCTGCGCGAGTAAAGAAGCAGCTGGTACATTCTACGTTTTTTTCTTTTATCCCAGACCAGGATGGCAGTATTCGAAGGAAAGTTGTTAAAAATACTTTAAACGTACTTAAATTAACAAACTAAGCTTATATCCAGCAATTGGTCGTAGTAAACTGACGATGATGATGATGATAAACTAAACAACCGAACTGATCCCTTATGACTCGATATAACTATTAAATCTCATAATGTTCAGTATGAATATTATAATAAATTTATGTTGATGCATTAAAAAGCAAGCTAAAGAGAAGTGATGTGTACATACTCGTTATTTAGAAGTCATTCCACAATATCACAATATTAGATGGAAAGCAGTTAAAACTAATAATAACTACTTGGCTGAATGAAAGGTGTTTTTATAGTGTTCAAGAATATTTTAACTTTAAATAGCACTGACATATAGATTTATTTTGATTTATATATTAAAATCCTCATCATCATCATATCAGCCGCAAGAAGTCCACTGCTGAACATAGGCCTCTCCCAAAGATTTCCAATATGACCGGTTGGAAGCGGCCTGCATCCAGCATTTCCCTGCGACCGTGGTCAGATCGTCCGACCACCTGGTAGGTGGGTGTCCGACGCTGCGCTTGCCAGTACGTGGTCGCCATTCGAGAACCTTTCTGCCCCATCGGCCATCGGTTCTTCGCGCTATGTGCCCCGCCCACTGTCACTTCAAAGAGCTAATCCGCTGAGCTATGTCGGTGACTTTCGCTCTACGGATCTACTTATTTCTGATTCGGTCCGAGAAACACCGAGCATAGCCCTCTCCATTGCTCTTTGAGCGACACTGAGCTTTCTTATGAGGCCCTTAGTAAGGAACCACGTTTCTGAGCCGTAAGTCATCAATTACTAATGTACTAATAAATTTTACTTTTTGCGCCTGCGGCTTAATGTCGATCCTGCCGGAACAGTACATTTCTCCGGGATGAAAGGTAGCATATGTGTTAATCCAGGTAAACCTATTTGTATTTAATTTCTATTGCAAAATTTCGTAATAACCCCGTTCAGCCGTTTTGACGTGTGAGTAACAAACATCCGTACATACTCACAAACGTGCCTTTATAATATTAATAATGATTAGTAAGGGTAGTAATGAAGTGCACGCTCTAAAAGGGTACGTTTTAAGTTTAGTTAAGATCTTTATGTATTTCTACAACCTCCGTGGTCCAGTGGTTAAGGCGTTTGCCTGTAGACCCGGGGGTCGTGGGTTCGATTTCCACGGGAAGCATACTTTGTTTAGTTGTTTCCAGTTTGGTTAGGACAATTCAGGCTTGAATCACCTGATTGTCTGATAATAAAGATAATTCCGTTATTCGGAAGGCACGTTAAGCCGTTGGTCCCGGCTGCCATCTGGTAGTCGTTAAAGGAACCACGTCAGAGGCCGAGGCGGTTCCGAAAAACTCTAACACCAGGTTGTGCATGGTCGATGGACCGTGACACCTACTCGAAATGATGATGATAAATAGCTGGCTCTTCAAAAAGAAGAAGCGGAAAGAGATCTTCCAATATTTAATCAGTCAAAAAGCAAAAAGCGTTTAACGCTCGCATTCTCCCCGTTATTTCTCATAAACGAACATTCACTACATAGTTCTATCAAAAGTTTCCGCAAAAACACATTTTCAATGACATTCCGGGAATAATGGAATACGCAATGTGCATGAAATGTAAATGTAACTTTATATTCGACTGTGAAAATATAGCTTTGGAGAGCATAACGTGTGTTCTACATGCAAAACAGTTGGTTGGGGCGCCGCGGTTGGCTGGTGCCATGATAAGCATATCCTAAGCCATTTTGGGCGTAATATCACTTTTTGTGATATCTTTTTTTTGTGGAGAATCTCTAGTGCCTTACTCTTATCTATCTTTTTTACTTCCATACTGGTCTGAAAGAAAATAACAAAAAGTTAGAATGTACCAACTAACTGTTGCCCGCGACTTCGACCGCGGCAATTTCTGTTATCATAGACATATACTGTCGCGGACTTTTTTTTAGTTCGGTTAATGAGGAATAATTCTTTGACACACATTTTTTGGGTAAATTGAACCGTTTACGCATCGCACGCGTCGGATGTCCTCAACTATGAATAATTTTCCCCGTTTTCAAAACATTTTTTATCGATGCTTCGCTCCTATTGGTCGCAGCGTGATGTTTTATAGCCTAAAGCCTTCCTCGATAAATGGATTATTCAACACAAAAATAATATTCCAATTTAAACCAGTAGTTCCTGAAATTAGCGCGTTGAAACAAACAAACTCTTCAGCTTATAATTTCCCCGTGGCTGTGGTGCGTATAGTAGGTGTCTTGTCTGCTAAAGGCGTATAGAGACTTTGGAACACACGAATTCCAGGACTTTCCATATTCTGACGAAATGGAACAGCCGTTGTGGTTTGATGCTGCGGCACTTCAGTTTATTAGAAGGGTGTTTTACCAAAAATGTACATCACTTCTCGTCTATTTTTCCCTTTCTAATTTTACATACTATCACGTCTCATTCCCTTGCGGGGTAGACAAAGCTGTGGTCTATTATACCTAAAAGTTACATTTAGGACGTTGGTGGGCAATATACGTGGAAAATGGATTAAAATAGTCACGGGTTGCTAGCCGTTCGCCTACTGACATGATTCTTCAGATTTTCGCCTATTCTCTCGATTGGCCTCGACTAAAGCTCAAAATAGCGAAGAGTGGAAAGCAGAGAAGGGAGGACTTTGTGCAGTAGTGAGATTTAACGGGCTACTGATAATAATAATAAATTATACTACACATACATGAGTTCCCATCTTATCTATACTAAAAACCGGCCACGTACTCCCAACACAACATTAACAGCGTCACGGATAGTTTTTACATTAAAACTCTTGGCGCAGTAAATATATCTTGGAGAAGGGTATTTGCTTAGGACGGCCTCGACACACAGCAGCTAATAGTATCCAGCGACAATAAGTGTCGAGCACACTTGTGAGGGGTGGGGGCGGCAGTTTTCTTTTTGTTTTGATATGATTTTTGAATTTATTTCAGGCCAAATTAAATATATTTGTTATTAGGAAGTAAGATGGATCTTTATGTGTAAAATTAAATAGAAGATATAAAAAATTAATCTTCTCCCTTGTATATGATCTTACATGCTGGTTTATGGAAAAACATAGACGCAGAATGTATAAAGCCACCCAGCTGATAGGATCAGTAACTGATGGTGAGTCGGCGATCTTACCGATACGACCTTTCATTAAAAAAATCATGCTTCGCGACCTTTGTAGATCTTAACTACGAAGGAATTTCCGCTTTTAAATCGTCGCTTCAGTCTGCAGCCCTCGTTCAAGTGCTGCTTCAAAGGTATTCAAAGATTAAACATAGTACACGATATTATATATCTACTTCAGTGTTGGTCTAGCAAAAAGAAAACTGTTGAATTTGCTGGTAACTTTTGATTATATATTTTCGTAAGAGAATAATCGTAGGAAAAGCCACGAGTTTCTCATGTTTTCCTCATATCAAAGAAATGAACGAATTTGAGTCCGTTACTCTTACCTGCCGGTTTGCCAGCTGCTTCTCTTCCCGCGCACACCGTAGAAGCAGTAGAAGTAACTGAAAAATCATTAGGAGAGCTAGCAACAGCAACTCATCACTATTTTGATTCCGTTTTTCACCTACACGCCCACATACTTGCTTAAGCGGCATTTAGATCTCATGGATCTAGGTTCTGTCTACCCCGTATAGGAAAAAAATCTTCTACATGCCCCCGTTTCGAGGCTTACCTATTCTAATCCTCTTATCCTTACTAATATTATAAATGCGAAAGTGAGTTTGTTTGTTTGTTACGCTTTCACGCCGTAACTTCTGAACCGATCATCATGAAATTTTGTATACAAGTTCTCTGGAGTGCGGAGAAGGACATACCTTTTATCCCGGGAAAAAGTACTATTCCCGAGGGATCGACATTGACGCGGGCGGAGCCGCGGGCAAAAGCTAGTAATAGTATAAATACGAAAGTGAATTTGTTTGTTTGTTACGTATCATGCTTTAACTAGGTACTGAACAGATCATCATGAAATTTTGCGCCTATGACATGCTTACTTTTCGTCCCGGAAAAAGTAATGTTCACGTCATTAACAAAGCTTATATATACATGTTGAAATTTTTATCGTTTTGGACCCTTAAAGGGGTGACTCAGATCATCAAAATGAACAATTTTTTCTATGGGAACAATGCTGGGAATGGCTGAAAAAATTCAACATTCCCATACAAACTGGCCGGGCGACGGAACTCTTTTGTATGGAAATGATGTAATTTTTTTGAGTTCCCTGCACTGGTCCCATAGAAAAAGTTGTTCATATTAATGGTCTGAGTCACCCCTTTAAGGGTCCAAAACGATCAAAATTTCATGTATAGTTATATTTTTGAAAATTACGTTACGCAGATACGTAGTAGCAGGTTTATTGGGATTTTATCCTGAATTCATTACAGATTGATATGAAAATTAAAATAAGTTTTATCTCCAACTTTGGCTATGAAGCGGAACTTTTCATTTTAAAACGTTCATAATGAACATTGTATTTTTACAACTTTAGTTAAAAAACATAAAGCTTCCAGCGAAGCCCATCAAGTTCTGCGCGAAATTTCCTATTATTAAACTTGGATGAAATTAGCTTCCTTCATGTTCTATATTTATGTTTGCGTTATACAATGATGTAAAGATACACGATAGCGCTGTTGTGAGGCCGACATATTTATAGCTATCTCGCTCTGACATATGTTTAAAAGAGATAGCAATATGTGGTATTATGAGTATCATAGATATTATGATTCTAGAGAAAAAGATATGTCACGTATCATAGAACAGATCATCATGAAATTTTGACAGCTCCGTGGTGCAGTGGTTAACACGCCAGCCTGCGACACGAGAGTGCTCGGGTTCGATCCCCGGCCAGGTCAAGATGGAAAATGATCTTTTCCAGATTGGCCTGGGTCTTGGATGTTATCTATATATGTATTTGTTATAAAACATAGTATCGTTGAGTTAGTATCCCATAACACAAGTCTCGAACTTACTTTGGGGCTAGCTCAATCTGTGTGATTTGTCCGTATATATTTATTTATATTTTTATACGGAATAGCGTTGTTGTGAAGCTCACAAATTTATAGCTATCCCGCTCTGACATATGTTTAAGCGAGATATCAATATGTGCTATTACGAGTATCATAGATATTATAATTCTAGAGAAATAGATGTCACCCGGTGGCACGTGCTCTGGCAAGCTTAGTTCCGAAAGTCATCGTTAAATGGCAGTAAGTCCACTGCTAGTTAATTAGACTATTTAGAACGTGTTTAAGCGTGATAATAGAAAAAAATGACATTTTCAAACAAAAATGTTTAGCCACCCGATCAATTTGAATGTAACGTCAAAAAAAATTGAGTTCCCAGCATTGGTCCCATAGGAATAGTTGCTCATATCGACGGGCTGAATCATCCCTTTCCATAACTTATTGTATAATAATTTCATTTGTATATTTTAGTAGATAAAGTAGGTATGATCGCGTTACAAAACCGCTTTCGCAACTATAACACCACTTAGGATTAAGAAATTTTAACAAATCTCTTCAATACACCAGAACCGCTGCAACTCACAAAATCCAAGAAACACATCTTCACTCACAACACAAAATCCACGAAACACGTCTCAATTCAACGTGTAAAATCGAGAAATACATTTCTTAGAATTCACACTAAATCGAACCTGAAGCGGGGCCGAGCAAATTGAAAACAGTCGACTTTGGCTCGTTATGGAGCCGAATGTACCATTTATCTTCATTCGGCCTTTCAATAGAATTGCCAGCGACGTTTTCCGCAAGCAACTACTTATTATTGCGGTAAGGTAACGATTTTTTACTTTTACTGACTTGGCCTCTGCGTGCTTCTGCACCTGTCTACTGTACACAGAGCGTCAAGCTATCACTGTTTGATAGGATACAAGCGACACATGATTTTTTGTGGTTTAGACGCGTGACGTATTTAATCAGTATCATGTATACATGAATTTTCCGCGCTTTTTCTAAGTTTTAATCAACGCAAAGATGGAGTAATTCATTTCGTTGATTCTACGGAGGTGGCGACAATTCCCACGAATCCACTGACTTGATCACAGACGACGCAACGTGGCGGACAACCACCACCCCGCTAAGTCAATCTCACTACAGCCGCACCATGACAGTTTATTTTAGATCCACGCATTGTTCATAAACATGGGAATTTATAACACCAAATTACACCGATCTGAACAGAATATGACTAGTTAAAGAAGAAGTGTGCGTATAAAGTGATTATTGTTAAAAACGGGGTCGAAAAATTTTGAATGACATTTTTTTCTGTGGGTACAAAGTTTACGAAGAAGTGTGTGTAGTTACTCAATTTATTAGAATAGACGTGGTCTATATTTATTATACTATTCTTTTTATAAAATAAATATTTTTTATTTTCAACATACATAGGGACGTTTCGGCAGAAACCTCTTTGGATTCGGGAACGCAACCTTTTTGAATATAAATAAAAAAAATACTTATATTCGCGCTATTGCAATCGTAAAAACTGAAATAGATTCATAACTAAATAAACTTTCATAATCTGAAAAAAATATAAAATAATTAAAATGAAATAAGATAATTAGAGGGGGCGTTTTTTAAATATTTTTTGTTTTATTGACATTTATATAGGAAAAAAGTAATTTTTTTAGAACCAATTTTTTTTTTCGAAGTTTTGGTATCATATAGTATCTATAAAAGAAGTTTTTTTTTAAAAAACAAAAAACCATGCTCTTAAGGGTTAGTATGTATGTGTATGTACAGCATCAATAAATATGTAACATCCAACGATCGATTAGATTACCGGACATGAAAGCATGAATAGGAGCACTCTCATATCGGCTTTTAGGCTTAATACTCTCCGTAAATACAGGATGGAAACCAAACGCAATCTTTGCTACAGTCTACATTCGAGCTCGGTACATGTTGGCTATTTTGACTTAGGTAGAGGAACAGAGCAAACGGGAGGGTTAATTGGAAATACAAGGGGAATTTTCGTGACATCTCTGGCTCAGTGTTGCCGCAAGTGTCTTTGAATCGCAGGATCCTGGGTTCGATCCCCGGCCAGGTCATGATGGAAAACAATATTTTCATATTGGCACATGGGTGTATTTGGATGTGTAACTATTTATTGTAATATACTAGCGAACCGGACCCCGGCTTCGCACGGGTGCAATGTACATATAAACCTTCATTTTGAATCACTCTATCTATTAAAGAAAACCGCATTAAAATCCGTTGCGTAGTTTTAAAGATCTTAACATACATAGGGACGGACAGACGCGGGAAGCTACTTTGTTTTATACTATGTAATAATGAAAATGATTATATTGTTCTGTACATATCACTTCTTATGATTTGTCCCTATATTTATTGTTATTTGAAAAGTCACTGGCAAAATCAATCCTTGTTATCTTTGGCTTTGCGTGAAAGGAATTTTGAAAAAATACCAGCTTGGCGACCTTCAGGTGCGTCAAAAGTTTGCTTTCTGACCTTATCTAGAACAAACAAACTTGCATCCATAATTTTATTTATTTCATTTCGGGAGAATTGCAGCATCACTATACATATTTAATTTATCTCATACAAACATATGTCACCGGTATAGAGTATTAGACAATGAATTATTAAAATCTGTTCCACAGTTTTCACACAGATTATAACAACTAGTTTCTATTTATACTATGTGGAACTTAACATTTTTTTTTATATTTATGGCAGATATATTTGTAACTTGATACAAAGCACATGTGATAATTCATTTAACTACAAAATAAACCAACAGTATACCTAAAATTAACCAATGCTTAGGTTCAATATGTTGTTATTCACCATCACATTAAGAATAATTTACTTCCGTCGCCCAAAAAAACGGGGACAATCCCCAAATATCTCTGTCAATCAAATGGTCGTAGACACCGTGATCCCGTTTAGCCCGACAAACGGATTCTAAACAGCAGTTTGTACCCAGGGCACGCGCGATCGCCCGTAACCAACAAAGGATGGGACAAAAGCTAACCCCTAACATTGGGGTGCCGCAAGTTAGCAAAGAAAGCGGTGGAGGTAAAAAATTTTGTATTTTGTTATTTTTTGGTGTAATGGATGTTACTTACTTCACGCATAATAACTACATAAGGCTGAATTAGACGCCTGTAAATATTTGAGAAATGGATATGAACTTCGTCAGACTTTTGGCGGGATTAATGTCTTAACGACAATGTTAGGTTTTAGACTCTCGAACATTTATAATCATCATTTTCAGTTCCGTGGGAGGATATTGCCATACTTACCACGCTTCCCAGTCGGGTTGGCGGGCGCAGTTTCGTTGGTTCCTTGTGCTTCCAACGCTGCTGCCCGTCGGAAGCATTTTTATGGTATTGGGATATTACTCACTCAGATGCCCACTACTTGCGCGGTACAAAACCTCGCTGAGACTTATGATATGGCGATCAGCGTAGCCAAATGCTGGTCAATTGAAATGTAATCAAATGGAACTATTTTGACTCGAAAACAATAAGAACTCACTCGGATCTACATATGGGGGGAAAGTAAGAAGCAACTCGCGGCACGCGTATCCAATGCCTTACCTGCAACTACCGGTCAAGCAGTTAACGATGACACCGCTTGATAAAAGCTTGGTGCTTTGTATGGGCCGTTAAATTTTGTCAATTTATTATAACATACATTTTATAGAATGTTGAGGACGCAATGGATAGTTAGAAATTTAACTGATAAAAATGAAAACAACAAAAAAAAAAGTCAGTAAAAATGAGTACTCAATGTTTATGCAAATCGCTACCGCTGATGCTTTGCACACTCCCCCACAGGGACAAAAGCGGGCCGGTAAACCCGACATTTTTCACCAGCACCGCGTCCAGGCTTTGTCTCTTGTTGCATTACCGTAATTGTCGGCGCATCCTGTGGGATTGACAAACATTCGAACCGTTTGAATGTGAGCGTAGGACAAGTCTGCTCGGTTTAGCACAGTAGAAATGTAAATGGAAATGGTTTTTATTTTGTTTTCGATGTTAAAACTGAATTAAAAAGTTAAAGCAACTGTGTTTGTACAACTCAGAGGTTTCGAATGGCACGCTAAAGCTGTAAATTCCGGTTGCTATCATTAGATGGTAGTCATTTGGCTACCTTTGTCATAAATCTACAGGCAGCTTGAAATTTTGTAATATTGAATTACAATAAATAAATAAATACAACGACATTGTAAGATCATAGTGAAATAATATTCCACCTCCTATCAGGAACTCTTTAACTGTTAAGAAGTTACTTAATAGCTAAAGTTTAACTATTATAGCATTTAAAATTAAAAGCAAAGAATACATTTTGAGTGCTCAAAAGTCGTAAAAGTCCAGCGTAACTTTTTAGCTTCCTCCCTTGCTTTACTATTTTTTAATATTTAATTTACATACTATTTACTTATGTATTTGTTTATTTTATTTATGCACAAAAAATAGTTTTTAACAAATATTAGGAATATAAAATCCGGTGCGTATTTTGTTTTTTATTTTGTCTGATTTATTTTTGTAGTGCTGTCGGAAGACCAGCGTTGTGGTTATCACCACAACATTGTGCTGAAAAAAGGCCTTTTTCATATAGAGACAAGACTCTTTTAAAGTTTTAAATCTAAATTTGCATCACAAAGATGGGGATTAAATAGGTAGGACTAAAATCAATATAGAATTTACAAACCAGATTATTTGACAACCTATCAAATTCTATGTGTAAAATATTAAAATCTCAATGACACAATGACACCTCCACGAGCGAGTCAAGCGCGACGAGTGCACTCATTTATATCGAGAATATTGCCGCGATGAAATCGCCGTGTGAAGATTGTTTCTAAGAGTTAATATATAAAAAACATATCACGATATACTCGCCCGTGGAAGTGACGCCTTAACGCAGAGCAATTGGAGTGAATGCGATTCCAATTGGTCGGGGCCCGTCATGGAATGTGAAACAGGAGGCAGCCAAACATGGGCAATTTGTTTGTGGAGACCACAGCTGGTTGAAGATGAAACTGGTTTACTAACAAGCGTCCTATATCCCACAGATATATTTGAAGACCTCTGTGAATCAGTTGGAGGTAGCCTAGTACCTAAATCCAATAACGTTCTGAATAAATATGCAACGCGAAAGTAATTGAATAAGTAAAAAGTAGGTTTTAATAAATATAGTTTAAGTGAATAAATCAGGAAATCGGCTCGGAAATAACACGTGCTAGTCAATTAGGCTAAGTAAAATGTCTAACCAGATTGGCAAAGATAGATAACGTGCTAGTTAATTAGTCCAAGTAAAAAGTCTTACCATATTGCCACAAATACATGCTTAAATTTAATTCATTAACAAACGTTTAAGGAGTGACTCAGACCACGAATCTGAACAACTTTCCTTATGGGACCAACGCTGAAATTGCAAAAAAAAAAATCAGTAGTTATCTCACTTTTGTATGAAAGAGAAGATAATTTTTTCACGATATTGAAGTTGGTCCCATAATGAAAATTGTTGAGATTCGTGGTCTGAATCACTCTTTAAACGTTCGCTAATTAATTCAATTTCAAAAGCGACAATCCTGTATAACACAAGCTAATTAATTAGTCCTAGTAAAATGTCTGACTAGGGTGACACAGAAATAACACGTGCTAATTAATATATTCTAGTAAAAAGTGTGATCAGATAAGCCAAACAAACTGCGCTCACCAACTCGTCTGCCGGGCCGACATCCCTGGGATAGACCAGCAGTGGATTTCTAGCACCTGAGGTGATGATGATGACTTAAACTATTTTACACTCTACTTTTAAACTTTTGCGTTGCATATTGATTCAGAACGTGATAGTATTTTGGTACTAGCCTAGGCTAGGTATACGATACGATAAATTCACACACTACGATACTATAAGCTCTGTTTGCGTAGCCCAGTTTGCACAACATCCAATTTAGCATTGTTTGACTGTTATATTTTTAGAATCGCATATCCGCTCAATTAAAGGCTTCACCCATAGGTTAGAAAGTTTTAATATACTTACTTAAATATATACCTATCTATAAATCTATCTGTTATTTACGTGCTAGGCTTTCATCGGTGTTACTGTGTGGAAAGAATCGCATTGTGACTATTTTTGGCAGGATATAATGGTTTGCCAATGCCCTCTCCATTTCACATAATAGCGAATGATTCACTAGTGTGCATGTGCAGGTGGGCTCACGATGTTTTTTTTATTGGAAGCAGTTAGGGGTCGATGAAAATGAAAGTACTTGAGTCAGATTACGCTACAAACTCAGAGGGTCAGGTTGGGCCTGACAGTATTTAAACCCGAGAAGCTCTTAGACAACTGAACCAGTACCGCTATCTGAAAATAATAGTATTTTCCAAAAATCGCTTACAATATGACTATATTTGCATGTTGGCTACTTAAAATAATTTCGCGTAATATCATAATGCATAATTATAATGCTCGGACCCCTGGTGACACACAACAGCTAGGGTGCAACCGGGGTCACGCTTAATACAAATAAATAGGGGAGGATGACAATACTAAAGTATTTTTAGAAACGAATTAATAGTATTTTCATAAATAGAGACATTAGAAAAGTTTTTTTATAATATTGTCCCATTGATGGACAAAGGTCTCTATCATGTCTATCCAATCTATGACATCAATTAAAACTGTACCTACTGTCTTAAAAAGTAGTTTCTTTGTGCTCATACTCTGTACATAAATTCTCATTTCATGTTTTTCTGTCGTAATAAATAAAAGGGCAGTTATTTCTCCCGATATTTTATAGCTTATAAACACGATATCTTTAAAATCATAGTAATTTACTCCATTACCAACCCTTAAAGATTTATTATTTTATTTATTTTTATTTATTTATTTAAAAATCTTTATTGACCACAATGGTACAAAGGGCGGACTTAATGCTAAAGCATTCTCTACCAGTCAACCTTCAGGAAAAACAGATAAAATTGTTGCGATAGGCGCTTAAAGACTATTAAAAAACATTTTGATTTGATACGTAGGTACACACATACATAAATACTCATATAAATACATAATTATAAAAAAAAATACATATATATATATAATACTATACTATCCAGAAAGTGAGTTACTAATTCTGCTGCATGCTATTTACAGAAAGGAGGGCATGAATCTTTTTTTTAAATAGGAACCTATTTACGATACTTTTTATGTCTTCGGGCAAGGCATTCCAGAGTCGTGAAACTTGGAGAGTAAAAGATATTTGTATTGATAAAAGCAATAATTTTGTAGTGGGCTATAACAAGGGGTGCAAGAAACATCACTTACTGCCCCTTACAGAAAGACGTCATAGTGGTGACATTGTGCAACTTGTAAAAATAGCTCAATCAAAAGTTGATTCGCCGTATCTCTAATCAACGATCAATATTAAGTATCCCAAAAAACTTAAAGAAATCCTACAACTCTATTTCTCCTCTCCCCGGCTGGGCGGGCACAGAGAACAGAATACTTATTTCTCCCGATATTTTATATCTGGAAAGTCGCGACTGTCCACAGCGTTCACATAATCAGTTACGCACACATATAATCAACTATGCAAACACATAAATCTTTGCCTGTGTGCGAAGGCTAATTGAATCCACCCGGAATTTGATAATGCTCCAATTTGACCCCAGTAGAATAATTAACACAAAATTAGCCCCTCCAGTGTTTACTTGTGAAGAAAAAACGGTAAAACGTCGTCTTAATGGTGCTTTATTTACAATTTCTTAAAGTATCGGGTTTTTCAAAGTGATTTCATGGACGCTTTTAGTAACGCAAGAACTTTTTGATTTTTAATACGATGGAAGTATGTCTTTCTTACTCCACTCTTTGGTTTTTTCAGTGCTGATAATTATTGACACCTAAAAAAAGGCTTTTTTTATATTTACTTAAATATATAAAATGTAAGCCTTTTTTATATAACGTATATTTTCTAGGCTTTGATTAACCTTTATTCCTCGAACAATGCACGTCATTCCCTTCAGCCTTGTGCTTTTACTCTCGGCATGGGGTGACAATAGGATGAAAAAGAGGAAAAAGATTGAGTCCAATCTCTCTCTCTTATTTAAGCGTTACTTGGTTGCATCCTCAACCGAAGGGGCTTCGGAGCCCGGGGTCCTCTAATAGTAGAACAATATTCGCCCAAACTGATGCAAATATATAATTCTCCGTGCTAACTGCGATAAGATAGAGAAACCTATTCTAAGTTCAGCACTCATGTACGCATCAGCTCTTCGCACCTCAGTTCATTCATGCCTCAGGTCATTCGCGCGTCAGCTTTTCGCGCCTGCATTCTTTCGCGCCTCAGCACTTCTTCCTTCATTTTTCGCACTTAGATTACACACTCTATAAAACTGTAAAGATATAAAGTAATATTTCTCCTCGGTTGGAAGTCTTTATTTTTAACTTAACCTTTGCAAAACAACAAAAATGATGTGCAAAATGAAGTAATTATCATAACAATTTCCCTGGCGGAAAATATAAAAATATCAGAGGTAAAGCCTTGAGATACTGCAATAAGTGACTTCCCCGTTTCTCTGCCTTTAAAATGAATGAAAAGACTTAGGGTTCGTTCATACATAATTTTATTACAAAACCAAAATCGTTCTCACGTATTTCAAGCATTTATGTTGAGTATATTGTGTGGTGAAATAAATCGTCTTTTGAATTTGAGTCTACAGCATTTAAAGACTTTTTAATTCAATACTTAACAGTATGTAAGTGGGTAATTTTTTTGGATCAATTTTCACCTGAGTCAACTGACGGAGGCAAAAAATCGATCTAGTAAGAACTTGTTCTAGAAATTTTATCGCAGCGAAGTAGCATCTTCGTGTTTTGTGGAATTCAACGAGTTATTTTTTGAGAATTTCTTGGCTCTCAAAATAGTGATGGGTTGTTAGCAGCATCGCCTACTAATATAATTCACCAGATTTTCATTCGGCTTGTACGATCTGCGCGGTAAGAGAAGCAGCTGGTACATCTGATTTTTTTTCTTTTCTCCCAGACCAGCATGGAGGTAAAGACCAGCATGGTGAAAAAACTAGCTATAAAATTACTGTAGGTGTGAACGGACCTTTGAAATGAATGGGGAGCGTTAAAAAGTTGAACCGCGGTGTTTATTCATTTTCGTAATGGAATTTGTGAGACTCTAAGAAGAGGAACATTATATTTAATGGTTTTGCGGCGTAGACACTGCCAACCTATTTAATTTGATAGTGAAATATGTAACAGACTTACAGTTGTATATTTTAAATCTAACTGTTAAAAACAAGAAGATTTTATTTAAAAAATAATGGCATTCAGATAATAAATTTCATTCGGTATACGATTACTATTTAAATTTGAAAAGACTTGTTTTTCAATGAAACTAAATTTTTACCCAATTTTTTTCCAATTACTTGCATTTCGTAATATCAGTACGTACTTGTATTAAGGTTACAAGTGTTTTTTATGTTGTTTTGTTCATCATGTAATAATTGAACTTGAATATTATTAGTTCATGACCTCATCAACTCTGTTAGAAACACTCGGTAAATTTTGCATCATCGCATCTTAACTCCAGTCTGCTGTACAGCATCTTCGGTGGAAACGCAGCCATTAGTTTAAAATAAATGGTAACATTACATCGTACAACACCAGCGTTCGGCCTCGGAACAACCTTGAAATAATTTTTACAAGTCACTCTCGTAAACGAAGTCGAAGTGTTTAGAGGGCGAGGGCATAAATCATCCTTCCCTCAGCCATCGCGAGGAAAACTAGCAAGAAATCCCGAATCCCAGTAATTAGCACTTAGTTCGCAGTAAGGAAGTTTTAGGGGCCATGTTGTGACAGGTCACCATGCCCCAGGGGGCATGCTCGGAATTTCTCATCGTGTCTTTTTCGTAATTATTTGAAAATAGAGCACCTGTTTTCAGCTTCTGTCTGCGCTTTTGCGAAGAGACATCTTATGCAATCAATGTTTCTATGGCTATCCATAAAAAATTACGACGGTAAAATAATGTCGAAATTTGCGCCTTTCTGGTCCTTTATTTTTTACTAGCTTTCGCCCGCGGCTCCGCCCGCGTCAATGTCGATCCCTAGGGAATAGTACTTTTTCCCGGGATAAAGCCTATGTCCTTCTCCGTACTCCAGAGAACTTGTATGCAAAATTTCATGATGATCGGTTCAGTAGTTACGGCGTGAAAGCGTAACAAACAAACAAACTCACTTTCGCATTTATAATATTAGTAAGGATAAGGATAAGGATTTTATTTTGTTTATTGGGGAAACCAACAGCGTTACATATTCCTTAACATTCATATTCTAAAACTATTATAAAGCTAATACCCGATGCCATACTTGCAACCACCGGACAGGTATTTGAGGATGACACCCCTGACCATTCCATTTTACATTACCCACCATCGGAAATGGAGAAAATTCATCCTTAGTAATGTTTGGTTTGGTGCTAGCCGTGTGGTATCCGGCAGAGTAGAATAGGACCACTCCAAGTCTTCCCGTGGATGTCGTAGAAGGCGACTTAGGAATTACAAGCTAAACAAAGCTTATTAACATCTAAGATACCTCTACAACCCGTCTGGCCAGCGTGGAGAGTGTAGGCCACGTCCTCTGGCTGCTCTGGCCAAGTATGGCCCTAGTAGTACAGAGAGGGTCGTGCTCCTGTAGTGGAGACTAAAAAGGACCTGATGATGAATGTTTGGTGCAGTTTGCTATATAATATAAAACTTGTTGCAGTAGTTTTAACTTGCTAAAGACCGTGAGATTCCAAATTGGAGAAGCAAAAGGAGAAAAGCAGACCCCAGGCTCCAAAAATTCTAGCTGAGGATGCTACGCTCATATGAAAGAAAGCAAAAAGCAGTATTTTAACTATAACATTTTAAAAAGCTTTCCAAGTAAACAACAAAATAAATAATTAAATAGTTTCATTGATTGGTTTGTTACTATTCAATCCTGATGGGAAATTCAATTCTATTATTGCTTGGAAAGTCTAAATCTAACAGCTAGGCAATAAACGACATAAATATTCTAAGCTCTGTTCCGTTGGGGCGCAGGTGCGAGCTACAGCGGCCAACGACTTGTTATAATTCAATACTCGTTGTAAAATTGAAGGCCAACTGTATACTACAACTAACTGAAGGCCATAGAGCAAAAATCATCATATTTTTTTTAATTTTTCTACTCTTTTCATGTAGGTACTTTAATTATTATTTATTTAATGATTAAGAAATTTGAGGCTTTTATTGCGCCATTATTGTCACTTCGACACTCACCGCGATTAGAGTTTAGTGAGCCTTGATATTTGTATTGTCAATAAGGCTTAATAAATCACCAGTTCCTTACCGCATTTAAGGAATATTTCAGTGAATACGTACCCTAACAGTAACTTCCACTATACTCATGCTAATCACAGACTTTAAGTACATTAGTACTATCTGGAGCATATTTGGGAGTCTAATGTGTGTTTAGTTCTGGACTCGAATATAACTGCTGCGGTAGTTTTGTAATTGTATTGTATAATTTGAGAGAGTTTATTCTGCTTAATTATATTTGCTTCTCATAAGTAGTTGCAACAATAATGTGTCGCGTAGTTTCAGGCTTAAAATGGCACCATCTGTTTCTTCCTTTGAATGCCCTATGAACATAATAAATAACAAAGAAATATCTCACGCAAAATAATACTCAATAAGGTTTGATGTTTAGCAGTCAACTGGTTGTCGACAAACAATTTAAAGCATGGGTAATGTAAGCTGAAAAAGTCGTGGTAGGAATGGGTGAGCAATGACATGCAAGAACGGGGAGCTAGTGCCGATATGGTCGAAAATTGAAAAATTTGGAGAGAGTTGACATACAGAGCCGAACCCAAATAGGTAAAAAGGCGAGGAAGAAGAAGTGTAAAACATGCTGTCTTAATAAAGAACCCCAGTTTCCAAAGTATTAAATCAATCATGCTACCAGGAAAAAAGAAAGACAAGTTTGTGCGTTCGCCACCAAAAATACCCAATTGTTTTTGCCTTTACTATTTCAAGGCACGACTCTACTATCCTCCAATAAGATTAGGATCCTTAGTGTCAAAATTTTTGCCAACATCTGCAGACACTTGAAGGATAAGGCCAAAATGGCATACAAAAGCTAGGTGCGCTCAACACAACAGGGTAAAGCGGTACATCACCCCAAGGCAAAGAGTGCGTCTTTATATAGTGACAGTCGAAAAACGTTGTCGCGCGTGTCATACTACAGGGGCTGATGCATGATGATAGAAAGTGGCCATTTATCACGCCATTGACATGAAGTTCATTCTCACATCTCTTCTTCTCTCTTATTGTCGATCCCTCGGGAACAGTATATTTTCCAAAGTGAAAGGTACCCTATGTCCTGTCCCGGGTCTCAAATACCTATATACCGAATTTCATCCAAATTGGTTCAATGGTTGAAGCGTGCAAAGAAGATAGACTTTCGCATAGTATGGATTTAGGTGTTCATAGGCTACGGTAATTGCTTTTTATCAGGTGGGCCGTTATGCATAATTGACTACTACGTATCTGTCTTCTTGTGGTCTTCGAGTTCTACCTATAGATTAAATATAAAGGCAGTATTTTAGCTGGCTCTAACATAAAAAAGAATAATATAATATGTTTCTGGGTGTAGGGCGCAGTCTTGATATCAAATGTATTGCCAAAGCCCTGACATTTGGGGAGCCACCTTTATCGTATGATTAATGGCCATTAGCAACTAGCGTGCCCACTTGTAATAACGACATCTCATGTCATGACTAATATAAAACCCGAGTTTCGGGGAAGACCCCATTTTTAGTATTTTTGTGGGTTTTGATTAGATATGTAATTAAAGTTCAAGTTTGAGGTATGTATTATATAAAGTTACCGTAGCTACCAAATAAAAATAATATACTATAATAATATAAAAATAATATACTATATAATAATAAAAAAATATCAAAAGTAACCCTAAAGCATTATGGACTTATACTAAAGCAATTCGCGGCTGTTCCAAGTATCCTAAAACTCTAAACTGGGCAGGTACTAAGTACTCAGAGGGTAAAGACATTTGTAATGCTTTTAACGACTTCTTCAGAAGTGTTTTTGGTACTCCGTCTAGCCACACTGGTCCGGTTACGGAGAGTCATGAGTGCAACGGGGTAATATCTAAAATAAGTGTCACAACTGATACAGTAAAGGAACTTTTACAACAGTTGGACCCATATAAAGGTGCTGGGAGCGATGGGATACCTCCCATTTTTTGGCGCCACTGTGCTAATTTACTTGCTTTTCCTATCGCTATTATTTGTAACCGTTCTCTCAGTGAAGGCATCTTTCCTGCAATCTGGAAGTCGGCACACATTGTGCCTGTTCACAAAAAAGGGTCTAAAGCGGAAATAGTAAACTATAGGGCTATATCGATCCTTAATCCATTAGCAAAGATGCTAGAGCTTATTGTTTACGACGCCATATACCCTTTAATATCTCAGGCATTACCTAATGCTCAGCATGGATTCCTAAAAAGAAGATCAACTACCACGAATCTCGGCTGCTTCATAAATTATGTTTTAACAAACATGGATGGTGGAGGTCAAGTTGATGTCATCTATACGGATATGGAGAAAGCCTTCGACCGTGTAGATCACTCGATCTTGCTAGACAAATTAAATAGGTTAGGAATCCATGGTAGCTTGCTCCGGTGGGTACAGTCATATTTGGAAAATCGATCTCAGGCGGTTGTTCTCGGTGGATATCGGTCAGACTTCATATCTGTTCCTACAGGCGTCCCGCAAGGATCTCATTTAGGCCCGTTATTTTATAACGCTTACTTATATGATATAGACAGTTGTTTTCAGTCTACTAAGTACCTTATGTACGCTGACGACAAAAATTTTTTTGTAAATTAAGTTCCGAATTAGATTGTCAACAAATGCAAAGGGATCTAGACTGTCTTCTGACTTATTACACTGAAAACAAATTAACCATTAATATTAAAAAATGCCAGTGTATTACTTTTTCTCGTAAGCCAAAGCCCATAATTTACGATTATACTTTTAACGGTATTGCAATAGAGAGAACTAACGTTGTAAAAGATTTGGGTGTTTATTTTGATGATAAAATGCAATTATCTGATCACATAGAATACTGTAAAAATAAAGCTTATAAGAATCTTGGTTTCATACTGCGCATTTGCAAACCTTTTTCAAATGTATCAGCGATTAAAACAATATACTATGCTTACGTAAGAAGTATATTAGAATATTGTAGTACAATATGGTCACCTAACTATGTAATTTACAAAAATAAATTAGAGCGCGTCCAGAAAATATTCATAAAACATCTTAATTATCGGGCCCGCAGACCACCAGAATCTTATTAGGAAAGCTGTCTCGCCCATGGCATTCTCACCTTGGCACAGCGTCGTACGGTTGCAGATATGTGTCTACTATATGATATAGTGAATAGCAGACTAGATTGCCCTGACTTGCTGTCCGAAATTCGCTATCGAACCCCGTCGACTCGCACGCGTCACACAGCCCTGTTCCATGTACCATGTTATCATACCAACTATGCGCAAAATATGATCACAGCAAGATTAACTAGGAAGTTTAATTCTAAATTTAATGATATTCACCCATTTGCCAATTCCAAGGCGGCATTCAAATGTAAGATTGTTAAATCTCTTAGATCCGAATTGTAAAACTTGCAGAGACTTACCTAAAATCAAATAACATCGAGTAATTCATTCTTATTTAACATTAATGTGCTCTTGGTTAGGTTCATTGTATACAGTTTAAAATTGAAAACAACTCGCTATAATGTTTGAATTCAACGAGTATGTACTTTCGTTTAGTCATTATTAGTAATTTTATATTAATTTTCTCCTGTTTTGTTCACCAATGTCGACTTTTTTAAATACCGCTGTCATAGAAAGGGAAACCTCTTATTGGCTATAATTTTAATTATGATTATTGTAAACTTACTCTGTAACGCTGTTGGTTTTCTTAATAAATAAATAAATAAATAAATATACTTACAGTATACTCCTCAGAAAAATGGTGTTAGCGAACGGTTGAATAGGACGTATGAATCGTAAGGTGCATGTAAATATGTTATTGTTTTTTTGTTCGTTTAGGTCCTTGGGTCTTCATTGTTATATACTATCAAAAAACTTTATTTTCATTTTAAAATATCTGGCTTTTAGGATATCCCATTCTCATTATGTTATATAGTTCCTAAAGTAACTTTGACGAAAATGTGTACCATTTTTGCATATGATCCTTTTTTCCTATGTGGCAATATAGCCTCGTAATTCATGAAACTTATAACTAAATACTATAAAATTGATGTCATATTGCTTCATAGAGGGTACACACGACCGTAAGGTTAAAAATGTAGAAAAATAACTACATACATAAACCTTTATTGGCTCTAGAGGTAATAATGCTGACTTTATCACCTTTTTAGTACGTCTACGTTATCAAAACGTCATACGTGGCTCACTGCGTAAACACTTCGTTCGTTTTACGATTGTGATGAAAATTCTAGACTTTTTTCCAAATCGTTACACAATACAAAAGAATGGCTGTTATAGAAAAAGATTATCATTTTTGTTTATTACAAATGGCGAACTTTTACAGGTTCGCTGTTTTTATTTCAGCATATCAGCTTATCTAAAATTGTGTTCTTAGTAACATTTCTGCCAAAACCATTTAAATAAGTTATTCTGTTTATTCTTCATTCAACCTTTCAGCCGTAAGATATCCACTGTTGGATATTGGTCTCTCCCAAGGATTCTTCGTTCCATGGGAGCATATTGTCATACTCACCACGCTTGGCAGGCGGGTTGGCGAGCGCAGTTCTTTGGCTCCTTGTGCTTTCGATGCTGCTGCCTATCGGTAGTATTTTTAAGCTGGGGAAGGATAGGGATATGTTGGATCTGGGAAGGGAATGAAGGTATTGGTATACTACTCACTCGGATGAAAGAGAGAAAAGTAAGTAGCAGCTGGAGAAGCCGGGCTCGCGTCGCGTACCCGATGCCATACCTGCAACCACCGAACAGGCAATTGGGGAATGCCAATTCTGACCATTTATTCTTTAATAAGTTATTTTTGATATTTAAAGCAAAAACTTTTTTTTTGCTTACTCTCTCTCTCTCTCTTTTCCTAGCCTTAGTCCCATTATTTGGGGTCGGCTCTCCTAGTTGATCTTCTCCAGGTCATTCGGTTCTGGGCCAAGTCAGGCGTAAGCTGTGTTCGCTTCATATCCCTCCTTTTTTGCTTACTACAAAACATAAATTAAATTATGATAATGTTTTGACTCAACACCTTTTTTCACAGATAAATAAAATTGGGCTACGCTACCACAAGTTTTTATGTTCTATTTTTTGCACAACACGTAAATGGGTAAATACACATTTAGTTCCATCCACGAACATTCCAGTTCGCAAGACCCCTAAATTTCTCTCCGCTTACACGATAAGGGTTCCTCGTTAGACGTATTTCCAACAAAGGCTGCACTTACGTGGCTGTGTGCGATGCACACGGAATAAGTAATAAAGATTTGCCTTTTAATGAGGTTTTAACGTGAATGTGGAAATTTAAGGTGCTTGAGAGTTGAACTGGAGTTTTGTTAATGAAATAATGTGGTGTTGAATTCTTCTCTTAACTTTATTGCAGCTCTTCAAAATTTGTTTTCAGAACACTGTAAAAGGTGGGTAAACATAGGAATTATGTCAATAGACGATGTTGCTAGCAATTTATCACTATTTTGATTCCCTTTTTCATCAACACGCTAAACTTTGCCTTTGATCTTATGGCCTTTTACTCTGACTACAGCGTCAGGGATAAAGACGAGAAAACATGTATGTATTTGTAAATTTCCATACAAATAACCGGGCCGGCCATTTAGTGTTGTATGTCAATGTCGATTTTCTCGCATTTTTAGCTTTGTACCATAGGAAAAGATGTTTATTTTGACCGGCTGTCACTCCTTCATGGAATATTGATGGTTATACATAATATGCTTACTAGTTTCAGCCTAGTTAGAGAGCTTCTAACGCAACTTATTACTTAGGATTACGTTGTTACATATATATTCTTTGTCTTCTCGAATATTTCTTTTTTGTTGAAATAGAGAGATCAGCCCTCATTAAGCCCGCTCACTTACACCAAACAATGTACTCTTCGAAGCCGTCAAACCCACGGAATGCCTCACCTAAACAAATTGCAGACAGCGGTAATACAGGCAGATGAGCGAAAAATAAACCCCGACGCAATCAGCTACGAACGAAACGAGGCCGTGCTTGAAAAGAAACAAATTAGATCCGCCTCAAGAACGGTGCTTTCAAATGGACTGGGCTAAAAAGACCCGGCGTACTAATGAAGGGTTACACTAGCGAAGCGCTCCAAATACGAAATGCGAAATTCGAAACCTACTCAAAAACGATGGTTCGATTTTTATTTAAAATTTTCGAATATCGAATTCGAATTTACGGAATGAGTTCTCGTTGGTTCTCAAGCAGTAAACCAGTCCCGACGTATTTATGGGGAAGAACGTGCCGTCGCGCAAGAGATTTCACGTCTCGATACATCGATGCCTTTGCGAACGTTCGGATACGTATCATTTATTATCGGAGATTTGTTGTGAATCGATACAAAGGGTAATCCGTTCGGATTCGCGTCTTATTAGTGTTCGGGTAATTGATGTTGTAATGACACGGTGCCAATGAACCCTCAAAGCGAGTTTTTGGCGCGAATTTAGAGGATGAATACAGAGTTAATAGGATGTTTCCACTATCGGCGTTTACTCGAAACACTACCTCATTTGGGGTGTCAAAAAGTTTATTGGAAGGGATAACGCTTCAGCGGGTTTAAACGAGGATTTGTAACATATTTTAAAACATGGTTTGTATAGATACGTACTCTTTACCCTACTACATAGTATAAAACAAGTCGTTTCCCGCTGTCTGTCCCTATGTATGCTTAGATCTTTAAAAGTTTTTTCATATTGATAAAGAGTTTATTCAACAGGAAGGTTTATATGTATAATTAACTGCCAAAGCCGGGTCGGGTCGCTAGTACATAAAACCATGGAACAGATGTGTAAATCGACAATGTAAAAAATAGTGTTAAGAAAAATGGGGTAACTATCAGAATAACCAATTTTCAAAACGACAATATCACCCTAACGTTTTGTGGGACTCATAGTCTTACTCACAAATGTATTTGTTCATAATTATATAGGTAATCTTCCACGACTAACCAAAACAAGTAGGCTTATGTTTTAGAGTTCTTGTTATGTAATAGAATAGATACCCTTTATTTCACATCAATAAAAACACTTAAGACTGTACACTAAATCCTTATCCTTACTAATATTATATATGCGAAAGTGAGTTTGTTTGTTTGTTTATTTGTTTGTTTGTTTGTTACGCTTTCACGCCGTAACTACTGAACCGATCATCATGAAATTATGCATAAAAGTTCTCTGGAGTACGGAGAAGGACATTTTAGTATTTATCCCGGGAAAAGGTACTATTCCCGAGGGATCGACATTAACGCGGGCGGAGCCGCGGGCGAAAGCTAGTATCTTATAAACTAGAAAATGCGTAAAAGGCGGCCTTATCGTAATATCCACCGTAACTCCTAAATACATAAACAGATGTAGATGGATGAGGTATACTGTCTATAAATTATATGGTAACGCAGACGTGTTCTCTGTTATATATTTTTTTAATAATTCTTACTTAATATTTAAGAACAACAGAACTTTTTCGCTGCAACAAAGAGAAATAAAATTTGATTAAATACAGTGAAATTTATCTGTTCATAAAACTTCGCTGAAACTTACAATTTGTGAAATCAAATTCTCTGTCCGCAAGTGAGATTGCTGCTGTAATATCAAATTACGGGGGGAACTTGGGGTAATATTTCTAAGTATGCACTGGATGTACTTTGAAATATTAGGTCTGTTCTACAGCGCATCTTTGATGCTGTCTAGGTATAGATTACATGGAGTGCGACTTGTACCCGGAAGGTTCCAAGTTCGAATTCTGCGCGAAAAACTCATACGTTTAAGTCGTTTTTGTAGTACACACTATGTGACATTTTCAAACGATTGCATTATTACTGCCACAATTTGCAATTTGTATGCACCTTTCCTGACAGGCACAGACAAGATCTTAATTCTTTGAGATACTGAAAAGACTTTTTATTTCTACCTACCGGGCAAAATCGAATTCATTAGCATACGTATAAGGAGTGACTCAGACCACGAATCTGAATAACTTTAATTATGGGACCAACTTCGAAATTGCAAAAGAAAGTCAGCTATTCCATAGATTTTGGCCAAGTAGATATTCCACTTTTGTATGAAAGAGCAGATAATTTTTTTACGATGTCGAAGTTGTTCCCATAATAAAAGTTGTTCAGATTCGTGGTCTGAGTCACTCCTTAAACGTTTGCTAATGAAGTCAATTTCATTCTGTATCATTTGAGTGGTAAATATCTGCTTAACTTTTCGTTTTACCGAGTATTTGTCTGGAAGTATAAAAGCTCATATAAACTCAACAAAGTTTTATATACGTACGTACTTAAAGGGCTTTTATAAGAAGAAACAAACGCTAAACTAAGAGGAATCTTCAGACAAGGGCGTGTCATGGCGCTGTAATGTATTCAAGACGCACTCAGTTATTCAAAGGCGTTAGTCTCAAACGAGTTGCATTGTGTTAGTAACATGTGGTGTACCAACGGGTACGGAAATATTGTTACAGTTCCTTGATCTCATAACTAGCAAAATGTTATACTAACTAAAAGATTACATACTTAAAGATCTTGTCTTTAAAAAATGTGTGTTAACTAAGTAGAATCTTCAGACAAGAGCGTGTCATGGCGCTTATTTAAGTTAACGTTCACCAAATGATATTTAAAATATCTTACGATGAATAAAATATTTGACTTTTGACTATTGTAATGTATTCAAGACGCACTCTGTTATTTAAAGGCGTAAGTCTCAAACGAGTTGCATTGTGGGTTATTTACTTTATTCGTTTTAAAATATGACTAACTAGTGGTGTAACACATGTTTCGTATACAGTGTGTACCTTAACCAACGACATTCCCGTGACCCTTCAGGGGTGTCTGAGCCCATCAAAATGAACAACTTTTCCGATGGAAACAATTGGGGGAAACTGCATTTTGCTTTGACATCTTCATACTGATTGCCGGGCCCACCGAGCGTACGTTTTTGTGTACGAATACGTAATTTTTTTTTTATGACCCAGCATTGGTCCCGTATAAAAAGTTTTTACGGGCTAAGTTACCCCTTCACGGCAATGTCGTTGGTTCAGTTACACGCTATATATTTCAACAGTTCATTAATCTCATACCTAGCAAAATGAAGTACTTAATTAAAACATACATACTTAAAGATCTTTTCTTTAAAAAAACTATGTAAACGAAGTAGAATCTTCAGAAAAGAGCGTGTCATGGCGTTCTAATGTATTGAAAACGCACTCAGTTATTCAAAAGCGTTAGTCTCAAACGAGTTGCACTGTGTTAGTAACATGTAGTGTAACAACTGGTACGGATATATTGTTAATGTTATGTAAACTAAGTAGAATATTCAGACAAGAGCATGCCATGGCGCTGTAATGTACTCAAGACGCACTCGGTTATTCAAAGGCGTTAGTCTTAAACAAGTTGCATTGTGTTAGTAACGTGTGGTGTAACAACTGTCACGAATATATTTCCACAGTTTCTTGATATTTTAGCTAATAATGGGCTGAAGGAACAGTTTGCAGTGTAGTTTTCGGTCTAAAATACCACACAGTAGTTTCCGGTCTAAAATCGGTGGGATCCGACGCACCACACCTGAAGTTGCTACTGGGAACAGCTCAAATGAGCAAGATTAATACAAATAGAAATGACAAAGGAACACATAAGCACCTAAACTTTATTTGGAATATTTATTACCATCCCATAATATAACGTGAACGTCAAATCGCTGATAACTTTTCCGACCTCACCCTCATTTTACATATTCTATCTCGTAAACCATTGACAAGGACTTTTTTCACCAAATCTGTTCAGCGGAGCGTTACGCGTGATTTCCTAAAAAATGACCATTCCACCATCTAAAATATCGCCTTTATAATATTTTCACATTTATTCACTAGACGGCAAAAAATGGTGCTATCAAGAACTTTATTATACAGTGTCCCTTTCTTACTTGCCTTTTTACCCTCTTGACTGAAGATCGTATTATTCTAATGAGACAGAGAACGAGTTTCTAGTTAGAAATAATGATGTGGCCTTTCTAATATTCAGAGCTGGCTTTTTAAATGACACTAAGAACTTCTAGAAGTGACAAAGCGTCTTATTTTACTTTATTCGTTGTAAAAATATGACTATTAAACCCTCTTAATTTAGACACTTAATTGTCTCCTAAAGTTAAACAAAAATATGTTTCTAATTTTCTGTATAGTGAAATTTGACTGAGGGAACATTTGAAGTTATAATATGATTTAAACCGTTGTGCGTTCAGACAAGTCAAGTGAAATAAATAAATAATTTGCGAAGACCTCTTATTTGCAAACTTTTATTTAAGTTAATGTCTTTATTACACTATATTTTCAGGTCATCCATTGTAAAATAAATAACTGATCCCGTAGAAAATCTTTGCATAGATGTGATATGCCTTAGTCTACTCCTTATTTTTCAAAACAGAATGATGAATTCATATATCTATAATTCTATACTAATATTATAAAGAGGAAAGATTTGATTGTTTGCACTGAATAGGCTCCGAAACTATTCCGAATCCTACATTATCCCTGAGGAACATAGGCTATGGATTAAATACCCATGCGAGTGTCGTCGTCGTGACATTGTTAAGACGGATAACAACGATGATGATGACCCATGCGAAGCCGGGACGGGTCGCTAGTAATTTATAAGCATCTTACAAACTTGTCGTACTAAATTTAGTTGAAGTAAGTACCCGGTAATAGAAGTACCTAGTTGAGACCGCAGACTGACCAAACGATCGTTCTCGTACTCTTTACATTAATGTCATGAACGTGGACTTGTGGTGAAAGGAACAAGGAATGTAATAATACTAGATGTGTCGCTTCTGAGAGACTTGGTAAGTCTACGAGTACAGCTTTTTTGTGAACATGAGTAGGTAGTGAAATAAAAACTTGCAGTTATTAAAGTAAAAATAAACTAGATTTTTGTGAGGGAAAGAAACTTTCCGTACAAAATGTAAAACCGTAAAGTTTGGATATCTATAAAAGAGTGTTTATTTTCGAACACTCAACACTGGTATCCTAACAGCTTGCAGTGTTAGGTGTATGTATGGATTAAGATTCAGTTGAGCGTACAAAACAATTTAAATACCAGTTCTTCACGCGTCGCGGATGGTCCGAACGGGGAACACGATTTATTTGTGACCCCTACATTTCGGACATAAATAAAGCCTGGGCCCAATAAGCCGCTTCTAGACGTTCATAGCCCATTACCACGTTACAGTCGCGTCCAGAGCAAGCGGAGCGAGTTGAGTGCAGGAAAGGTTTTAAAGTGAGCTAAGCCAATCCCAAATGATGTTCCGGCGGTTCGGATTTTTAGAATTTTCTCGAATTTCCCAGATATTCCCGAATATTCCCGTTTACGCCGCGTGCACGGAATCGCTGCAATTGCAGGTGCATTGAGACGGGTTCAATGACCGCGTAATCTCTAATGTGGATTTTTGCTAAATGATGTTATTTGACATTATTTTGTAAGATCTTATCTGTGTCGTTTCTTCAAGAATTGAGTAGTTATTTCGCCTTATCCAAGACAATTGGCTTTTTAAAAGCGATGATGGAAACAAAAAATACCAAATGTGGCTTGTACACTTACACTTTCGTTTATTTTATCTAGTTTTCACATATATAATAAATAACTTTAAAAATCCAATAACTTGGAAATATATTTCCAATACATAAAACTTGCCCATATTGTTAATAAACATATTTACTTATTATTAAAAATAAAAACGGTTATTCAGACATTTTGGACGATACTTGGTATAAAATAAGCAAAACTTTACTTATAAATAAATCTTCAATGCTGGTCTGGGAGAAAATAAAAACGTAGAATGTGACAGCTGCTTCTCTTCCCGGGCAGATCGTAAAAACTGATCGAGGATTGGGCTAAAATCTGCGGAATCATGTCAATAGGCGACGCGGCTAGCAACCCAGCACTATTATGATTTCGTTTTCCATTTACACGCCCTCCAACATGCTAAATGTGGCCATAAAGTCTTATATACCTCGTCTATACCTTCGTCATCGCGAGACGTGTAAGTCTAGTCTAGAGGTTTATTTAAAACTGTGGACAAAACAGCTCCGAAACTCGATTAATGCGCTGTTTTGCCGGTGCCACTTTTCGAGAGCGAATGTCGAAATGACGTGTATCTACCATTATATTTGATCGAAGATAGGGACAAATGGATAGCGGGAAGCTTCTATGTTTTATACTATCGAACATGAAAACGGTAAAACTTCCGAAACGGTAAAAAAAAGGTGTAATAATAATGTAATAAACACGATAAATATCATAATATATGAAAAGATAATAAATATTATATGTGTAACAATCGCCAAAACATTAGAAAAGTAAATAAATATTAAAAATGCTCTCTTTACTTACAAGTAAAACATGCGTAGTACAAACCTATATGTAACTAGTATATTCTGTTTAATGTAGGGTAAAGGGCAGTGGGAACATAGACGGTTGAGTGGGGATGGCGGGATTATTCTTTTGTGGGCCACACGCCACTGCCTGCTATATTGGCGGAAACAATATGTTACAGGGTCATAGCGGCTGTGTTATACCCCATAGTGCGTCGATTTATTCTTAGGGTGCGTAAAGAGATGGGTTGGTAACTTATATATTCATTGAAGGATATTTAGCGTGTCAAATATTACTTTGGATGTGATTCCTGTAGAAAATTCACTCTAGCTCAATTGGCTACTCGGTATATTTATTTACTAGTTGACCGCGACTTTGCCCGCGGCAATTTCTTATATTATGATTAATTAGTATAGGTGAATAATTTTTCTCCGTTTTCAAAACATTTTTTATCGATACTTCGCTCCTATTGGTCGCAGCGTGATGTTTTATAGCCTAAAGCCTTCCTCAATAAATGGACTATCCAACACAAAAGGAACTTTCCAATTTGAACCAGTAGTTCCTGAGATTAGCGCGTTCAAACTAACAAACAAACTCTTCAGCTTTATAATATTATTGTATAGGTTTTATTTATTAAAAAATTTCATTACAAACAAGTAATTGTCGGACTTAAAACCGTAGACTTTATACTAGTCAAGTGTATAGGATAGATAATTCCTATTTTGTTGTTGTTTTTCGCGTGTGTAAGTGGCCAACACTGGTGTCAGATTTTTCACATCGTGGTAAGAAATCCCTCCCATTTTCCTTTATTTGTTTGAAGTTACTATGCCTGGGCTGTGCTCTCCCTCCCATAGGGTAGAAACCCTATTTGCCATCTACAATTAATAGTAAATCAAATACACTGAATATATTAAGCTAATCTTTAGTTTGGTTTATCCTACGTGATTTGATATTGATAATTAGCGGATGCTCTTTTCAAGTTCACTGGCACGCGTACACAAATCCTTTGGCGGTCGATTGACTTTGCAGCAATAGGGCTCATTATACACCGCTGGCTTGAGGGATTAAGTCAACAAACCAGTCATGTTGTGTGCAGATTAGACCAAATAGTTTGAGCAAATATCAGTTTATTTACGTTTCGAAATTGATCATATTTGATTATAATACGAGCGATATGCGAGAGAATCTTCGATTTGTATGTATCTTATTAGGCAGTGTAGCACTTACACACACAAACACACAGGCAAAATTCATTTTTGCAAGTAGTATGAATGGGCCGGCTCGTCCGGGGAAGTACCACACTCTCACAGAAAATCGTCGTTTGAGTAGAAGTATTACCGCTTCTATGCTTATATATGCGTTCAGTAAATGAGAGAACCGGAGGCCCATCCTTCAACCCTCCCATTTATTTTCCAATGTCTTCCCCCAAACACTTTTAAAGGCCGGCAACGCTCCTGTCTAGAGATGGGCAATCCACCCACCCGGGTTTAAACCCAGTTGGGTAAAAACCGGGTGTTTTGGGTGTTTTGGGTTTAAACCCAATAAGCACCCAATTTTTTGGGTTTTTACGATTTTTTACTTTAATTATGCTACTTCTTGACCTGACTAAGCTGGTGCAGTGGACTACAGTTCCAAACCTTCAGGTCCAATTGGTCAACTTCCCTCCCATACTTACGTTTTTGTTTTATGCCCTCATCAAATAATATTTTTTTGCGATAGAGCGAGGCGACATAACCAGAGGATATAATAAACGGGTATTTTGGATTGTTAGTAGCTCAATAATTTAAATATTGTCGCGAAGCTCCCAGAATGGAATAGTCTAGAACTTATCCGAACACCGTCTGTCGCGCTCATAAATCTTATATTTTGCTCACACATATGTATTCTAGGTTAGCGGGAATACACACTATCGAATATTACTTATTGTTTTGACCGTGTTGAAGGATTCATTTATGATACATGCTTTTTAACCGACTTCAAAAATGGAAAACGATGTTCGACAGTTTGAATGTATTCTTACTGACTGTAAGCTACCAAAGCTTTTGGGTAAGGAATTTGAGGATCTCGAAAATGACGTCAGTCTTGGAATCCAAGATGGCGGACGCGACTTGTCATAAAAAATCGACATGGGTGTCGTTGTCTAGGTATTTTGAGGTGTAGATCTCGAAAATGACGTCAGTTTTAGAATCCAAGATGGCGGACCCGAATTATTATAAAAATCGACATGGGTTTCGTTTTCTAGTTTTTTTAGGTGTAGATCTCAAAAATGATGTCAGTTTAGGAATCCAAGATGGCATACGTGACTTGTCATAAAAAATCGACATGGGTGACGTTTCTATGTTTCTTGAGAAGAAGATCTTGAAAATAATGTCAGTTTTGTAATACAAGATGGCAGGGCTTTGCATGGTAATTCATCATGGGTGTTGACCCCTTAGTTTTTTGGGGTGTAAATAACGTAATTTTCGAGGAAGAATAGGAAACAACACCCATGATGATTTATCATAAACTGTCGTCATCTTTGATTCCAAAACTGATTTTATAATCTAGATCTACACTACTAAAAACCTAAAAAATTACACGCGTCGATTTTTCATGACAAGCCACGTTCGCCATCTTAGATTCCAAAACTGACATCATTTTCGACATCTACACCCTAAAGAACGTAGAAAACGAATCCGATGTCGATTCTTCATGAGAAAACGCCTCCGCACTCTTAGATACCAAAATCGACGTCATTCTCAAGATCTACACCCCAAATTGCCTTAGAAATAACATCCATGTAAATTTTTCATGACAAGTCACGTCCGCCATCTTGGATTCGAAAACTGACATCATTTTCGAGATCTACACCCCAAAAAACGTAAAAAAGAACACGCATGTCGATTTTTCATCAAAACTTGCGTCCGCCATCTTGAATTCCAAAACTGACGTCATTTTCGAGATTTTCACCCTAAAAACCTAGGAAACGACTCACTCCAGTGTCGATTTTTCATAACAAGTCGCGTATGCTATCTAAGATTCCAACATTGATATCATTTTCAAGATCTACACCCCAAAAAGCCTTACAAATAACATCCATGTAAATTTTTCATGACAAGTCACGTCCGCCATCTTGGATTCGAAAACTGACATCATTTTCGAGATCTACACCCCAAAAAACGTAAAAAAGAACACGCATGTCGATTTTTAATCAAAACTCGCGTCCGCCATCTTGAATTCCAAAACTGACGTCATTTTCGAGATTTTCACCCTAAAAACCTAGGAAACGACACCAGTGTCGATTTTTCATGACAAGTCGCGTATGCTATCTAAGATTCCAAAATTGACGTCATTTTCGAGATCTACACCCCATAAAACCTGGAAAACGACATTCATGTCGATTTTTTATGACAAGTTTTTTCTGTAACTACCAATGTCGTCGCTCGGGTGGAGCGACAACAAAGGGTATATTTTTTAGGTTAAATGGTATAGGAATTATAACGATAGATAATGCCTCAAGACATTCTGAAGTCATTGTGGAATAAGATGCTCCTGTACATATTTTAATACAAACATAATCTCTAAAAATAACAATACACTCCTTTTTTTGAAGTCATGTAAAAAGAAAACTATCAAAAACCCAAATTTCAATACCTACATAAGAAAATAAAATAATATCATTTTACACCTTAGACTTATTTATTCTTCTAATTACGTCCACCGACTCACTACTGCCGCACAGTCATTGCCGCACTCGTTCTAACATAAGGTCTGACACAGCATGCCGTCTCTTTCTACTTTGGCGCAAAGCTTTTAAAATATTTACGGCAAGCAAAAGACCAACATGTTGGTCAACTGCAACATGAAAACACAGAACTAATTATTTTCATCTCGGTTTTTATTAATAGTAAACATTTTAAAATTTCCTAAAATTTTATTAAGTACGTACCTAATATTTCTTTTAATTATTTTAACGTACAGCAACGTAGAATTGATCATTACAATTTAATAAAAATATATTTTTCATATATTACTAACGTTTTTGACAAATAAAGTAAACACCCAATTTTTTGGGTGTTTATGGGTGTTTAAGGGTGTTTATTGGGTTTTTACCAAAGCACCGGGTTAACCCGGTGCTTTGCCCATCTCTACTCCTGTCACAGCCCGGTGTTGCAGTTGTCCATGGGCAGCAGGGATTTCTTACCATCAGGTGACTCGCTTGCTCGTTTGCCTTCCTATACCATAAAAAAGCACAAATTGTGTACATATTCACAGTTCCGTTGATAAATTTTTGGTACAATCCATTTATCGCCTTTTCATAATCGCCCACTATCATGCTAAGATTTGGTGTTGTTACTCCCGATGAAGACCCTGTAATAATTTAGTAGATACAACAATGTTTTCTTTATAATTTATGCAATTCTGTTTGCAATTTATTTCATTTGAATATAATTCTCATCAAGAGTTTGTACTGCGAGGCCATACATTCAATTATAAGAACTACGAGTACTGTTTACAGATTTAAAGGTAATATGGCCGTAATTGAATGAGAGTAAGAAAAAAAAGCTTATAATTATTAATTTAGGTTGGTTTTTGTGTGTGTGGTGTCAGATTTTCAAGCTGCCCAAAGGCATCAGACATAGCTTAATGACTTCTATCAACAATTATAATTAGAATCAACGGCTTAACGTGCTCGAGCTCGAGATATTTTTATACCACTTGCGGTCCCTCATCTTTTTACTTACGCAAGCATCCACTGGGCTTGGATAATGATTTAATATATGACGTCCATTCTTATAATCTTTTAGTTTGTTTGTTTGTAGTGTTAACTAGAATCATACATTTGTAAGATGATTTAATACGAGCTTCTAATTCTGTTTAGTTGTTATTTTCTTCTAGGTTGTTCGTAACTCGTGGAAATCCTAGCTTTGCACTTAAGCTGTGAACCAAATTACATGTTTAAAATAAACATATTCCTTTGAAAAATGGCGTAAACCCATCGTCGACATTTGTTCTGTGAAGACTTACATTACAATCCCTTTAGCCGTCATTACGGATGCACAAACATTTCCTGTTTATTCACATTTTAACCTATACAAGCCTCATCAGCTCCCCAACACAGAACGGAGAAAGTATAAAAATTAAGCTTAACCTTTTCTGTTACTTCACCCCCGACGCCATGCTAGTACAAATTTTAATAAATTTAGTTGTCAATGACGTCTCAGAATACGAGAATTTTACCTCATTATGTTAAAAATCTGCTTGAGAAACATATACCGCTAATTGCGACAGTAACGATAAGCAAAATAATTGTGATACTTCTTGAAAAAGGAAGTGATAGGTCTCTTCTACCAAGATGGATATCTTTTTAAAATTCACGTCACAGTCACGACATCGATTCAAGATGAATACGACTGTATAAATTCTAATTGCGTTCAGTTTAAATCAATTAGCTAAAAATTTTTATTTTTTCTCATTAACTTATTAGAATTGCAAAAGTAATTTGATGCTAATTGCCACAGATTCGTTATTGCAAAAGTAGATTGATGCTAATTGCCACAGATTCGTATACAATCTGTTGTATTTGTAATCGTACTCTATAAGTTCATTATAACAATCTAAGTCGCGTAAAGTACTGGCCGCTGCAGCTATATCTGTGCGTGACTTTTCTTCTATAATATTTGTGCTTTGTGCTCCAACACACAGCCTTAATCAGAATTTCTCCCCAACTCAAAACTTTTTAAATTCTCATGAATTACTTATAGGCGACACGCAGCAGCGACTTGTTATGTTTAAAGTTTTTATTTTTTCTCCATTAAACGAGACGATTTAGCGACGCCGATGAATAATTACGGGGTATTTCTTGCCCGTCACGCTCCTAATGAATATTAGAGAAGGCTGAAAAAAACTGAGCAAGTGTGAGTCGGTTTTGGAGAAGGCAGTTCTTTATTTCCATTTACAATGACTATAATAAGGACAATGTATACTCAGTCCACATACCTAGTTTTTAAGATAAACTAAAATTGTAAGTTGACGTCGATTGGAGAAAATGCGCTGTGCAGTTTGTTGCCGCTTCTTCTGCACTCCGCTTTGGAAGCGGCATTAAACTTAGCCATAAGTAAATTACTGACGTCAACAATTCTCAGTTGAAAATATATGACAATTAATAAGTGTCCAAATGACCTATGTTAAATAAATGTTTTTGAATTTGAATTTATTACGCTGCAAAAAATGCCTTTCATATATAATTTTATCATCATTACAGCTACAAAAAGCCAATGCTGGACAACGGCCTCTCCCAAGGATTCTTCTTCTGTGAGGATATTGCCATACTCACCACGCTGGGCAGGCGGATTGGCGAACGCAGTTTTTTTGGCTTCTTGCGCTTCCGATGCTGCTGCCCATCGCAAGCGTTTTGAAGAATAGGAATTTGTTGGATTTGGGAAAGGAAGAAAAGGTATGCATCACTCGGATGAATGGGGAAAAAGCAAGTAGCGGCTCGGGAGACCGGGCGCACGTACCCGATGCCATAGCTGCAACCACCGGACAGGCAGTTAAGGATGATCCCTGACCTTGGAATTGTATCATATATCGTGTGTTTGACCGTAGTTCGTAGCTATTTTGTGAACATCAACATTCAGAACTATGTCTAAATGTAGGTCATCATCATCTCAGCCCATCTTCCGCCCAGTGCTGAGCATAGGCCTATCTTCGTCAATTCAATTCAATTCAAAACGTTTATTCAATATAGGTTTCTTTGAACACTTATTAATTGTCATATTTCACTTCTCAACAATTGTTGACGTCAAAAATTTACTTATGGCTAAGTTTAACGTTCGTTTCCGCCATCCCTTTCGGTCTTGTGCTGCCCTCATCCAGGAGCGACTCGCGACTAATGATATTGTCAACCCATAGAAGGACGTCCAACGCTTCTCTCACCTGTTCTAGGCCATCATTCGGTTAAGTTCTTGCTCAATCAGCAATCACTCCGTCTATCCGTAGGTTACTAAGCAAACTTATTTCGTCAATAGTTCTCGAAATTTACTTACGGCTGAGTTTAGAATTTCCAAAGCAGCTAAGATCGATAGTAAGTATGCTAAGTAAATTAGCAATAGAATTTATAATTAGTACTAGGTTAGGTAACATTAACATTGAGATTAAAAAGGTGGGGGTTGAAGAAAAAAATATAGACCATTGATATTTACAGTATTAGGTTCCCATTGGCTCTCTTTCTTTAAAGAACCCTAGAAAGAAATCTGCGGTTGTTCCTTGAGAAAGAATTCCGTTAATTACGAAAGCTTCAGAGATAAATAAGTCACTAAGCGCAAATTTGTCCATCCGTTGTGTTTTTGCCGGCCCAAGGAGCTCCTTTAGTTATTGGGTAATTTTTTTCTCGGCCCGGGCCCTGAGTTATGTGAGTCGTTTGTGTGCGTGAATACGGTTGGAATGACCTGCTTTGTACGCTTTGTAGGTTTTAGCGCGAAATAAATAGGTACAGGCGCTTTGCGCTTTGTCATGTTCTTGCATTTCACGAAGTCAAGATTTAGTTGTGGTAAATATGTATTTGTTTGTGTCACAGTGTCCATGCACTCTTTTCGCTTTTAATCCTATCCGTTTTTTAATCTCGTGAGATTAAAGCGGATGTAGTACAGCTCATTAAAATAGGTCATTGTTGTCGCTGTCACAATTTTTTTTTCGGCTTCTTACGCCTTTTAGCCGTTCGTATTTTGCAACGTACGTGTAATTAACGAAACGATGGTGTCATTTTCATTTCGTTGATTCGATGGCGAAAATTCCCACGAAATCACTGGTTTGATCATACACGACGCAGCAAGGCGGACAACCACCAGTCCGCTAAGTAAATCTCACTACAGCCGCACCATGACAGTTTATTTTAGTTATTCCACACATTGTTCATAAACCTTGGCATTTATAACACTAAATTATACCAATTTCACATTGTAAAGTTCACTAGAAGCAATTTGCAAAACAATCCAAAACAAAAACCATGCAGTTTGTCGAAATTCCCGCCAAGAACTCCTGTCATTTCTTCGACATTCATGTCATGCACACTACCGCGATTGATGTCATGTCACTCGCCATCGTGAGTTGCAAGAGCTGTACCACAATCTCAAGCAGTGGCGTAGCTGATGGTTTATCCGGTGGTTATAGTGTCACATCCTCCTCGTCATGGTGTGTCTCAGATTTAAATGATTAATGGGTAAATCGAAACGTAAAGGTGAATGCCCGGAGAGCAGAACATACGAACGATTTTTGTACAAGCTGAAATAGAGGCGCTTCGTTCCAACTTCGCGCTCGCTCGATCAATTAAGTTATATAAGCTGAGCATCGATAATTTCTTTAATGTTATGTTGATGGATTTCGCGACACTGGCCTTTTATTACGAGCATCGGCTTCGTTATTAAAACGTTATACAATAACTAACGAGACAAGGTAATTTTCTTAAAACTTTTTACGTAATACCTTTCAGCTTTTTACGTAACAGCAACTCTGCTGAAGAAAATTGTTTTAGGCTTCATACTTGGGTTATATTGGCCTGGAGCCACTCTACTGGCGAGATTAATTTTTGCTAGTAGCATGAACAGGCCAGCCTACCCGGGGAAGCACTACACTCTCACAGGAAATCGACGTTTGAGAAGAAGCTTTATCGCTTCTATGCTTTGTTCGGTGAGTAAGAGAGGAGGCCCTTAGCCTGTTCTGTTCTTTTGCAGCTGGCTGGGGTCGAACCAGTGGCTCTGTTGATAAGCGACAAGAGATACACAGTTGCACCGCAGTTGTACCAATATAAGTTGCAAATTTTATCGCAATCCTTTGGGATTGCGATGAAACTTCACATAATCAAATCAAATCGTCACATAATCAAATAAGATAAAATCGTAACACGAGATAGGTAATTAAATCGCAACTTAAAGTTCGTATAGAAACGAACATCTAATGCTAGGTATTACCATTGAATTATAGCGAAGTTAGCAACCCTCTAACTTGGATATTGCTTAGATCATCGTTAAAACCGACCTGAAGTTCGTAACTAATTAATTAGTTTGAAAGAGACATTTTAAAATAATATAGTATAATATAATATAGTATAATAATTAAGTTTATCTTGTTTGTTTTTTATTTATATTATACTAGCTTTCGCCCGCGGCCCGCGGCTTCGTCCGCGTCAATGTCGATCTCTCGGTAATAGTACTTTTTCCCGGGAAAAAAGGTAGTCATGTCCGTCTCCGTACTCCAGAGAACTCGTATGCAAAATTTCATGATGATCAGTTCAGTAGTTACGGCGTGAAAGCGTGACAAACAAACAAACTCACTTTCGCATTTATACGAGTAATATTAGTAAGGATGACATTTGGAACCCACTTTTTTGTAAACATGCATATTTCAGTATAAAGGATTTAACACGAAAGGAATTCTATGTTATGAATTTAGAACTATTCTATTTTAGATACTTGTATTTGTTACTCATGTTGTGTTGTGTTCGTATTCGTCCTCGATACGACGTTAAACTGTCGTGCACTTACAGGAATTTTGGGTAGACTAAGTTAAGATACAGAAGTAGTTTTGGGAAACTCCACTACTTCTTATCTTGTAGAGTTACTTAATTCCTTTGGCAGATTGAATCTTTTGACATTATTGGCCAAAAAAAAGTATAAATCACTATTTAAAAAATGCTCTATTTGGTTTGGACGTTCTGCTCATCTTATGACCGAACGCGAAGCGTTTCTGCTTCAGATTGAACACTAATTCTTTTGCATGTCTGACTGGCTGTTCTCTCTTACAAGTCACATTTCTCAACCGTTTCTCGTAAAATTCTCTTAAACGGTTGTAACATAATATGGCCTTTTGTTGTCGTTTCAGTTTTTGTTTTATTTTTCAAAATGGCGGTCTTTCAGACTCGCGAGCTCTACAGTTCAGATAGCCATTACCGTAAAATTGCATTCGTAAATCAGAAAGATGCCTACTTTCTCAGGAAAATAATATGTAATGCTCGTCTTATAAACAAAATTTTGTCTCTTTTCTTGAGCAGATACAAATTGGGTGCAACAATAATACTTCTTTTTGGCACGGTTCACTAGAGTCAATATTTAAAGGAAACCGCGCACGTCTCTGTTTGTGTGGACGCGATAATCGCATTAAACACTGAAGTAAAATGGATAACATTTCCATTGTCATGAGAGAGATTTTTATTTGTTAGTTCATAAATACAACAAGGGCGAATGGTTTTAGGTATTAGTATTTTATTTGCGTAAGGCCGATTCTATTATTAGAACGAAGTTCTTTTTCGCTCTTCTTCATCTCTCCACTTAAAATTATAGTCCGTAAACCGACTTTACAGACAACCAACTTTTTCTTTTGATTATAGAATTAGGTATATGAATATAAAAATAAAACTATATTTTTCTTTGAAATTTAGATAATAAAGAAAACTCTCTCTCTAACTCTCCCTGGTGGACCTCTTTCCTACGCTCTTGCAGTTTAACCACTGGCTGGGCGGGCACAGAACAGAATTTAGATAATAAAGAAAATTCACGAAGAAATTTTATAATGACGGAAATTCATTTCATGTGTTGTAAGTACTTTTTGTTTTTTGTTCATATGTACATATTAATACTAAGAAAGTCTTGAATATGTATAACACTGCTAAATTTGATAGTACACTCAGAGAGTATGGTTTTAATAAAACCAACAAGGCTTTTTCATAACGGCACCATACTCTAGCAGAACAAAAGCTAAGTTTCGTCACAAAATCATGTTTATCCCCCGTAACACTAGTCTAATAAATTTATGCAAGACGGTCCACGACGAAGTTGTCGTGTCTTAAGAGCGCAAAGTTAAATTAAACGCTGTAGATCGACGCGTATTAAGCGAGCGCTTCACTGGAACTGCGGGTAATACCGCATTGTATTGCAAATTAGTTCCGCAGCGGGGAATTCCGAAAAACATTTCGCATGAAATAGTGTTTAGGTACGTCTGTAGCTGTAACGCTGTTTTATTGCTGTTATATTTTAGTTTTCGTTGGGACATTTTTTATGCTTTATTAAATTTTCTAGTTGTCCAGTAACTTGTCAGTTTTGTCTTACCGAAAATTCCTAGAAACTCTGAAAATGAATCAAAACTGCTCTTGTTTATGTTTTGTTTAAAGATAAATAAAAATATCCATAAAGTATTACGAAAAAGTGCAAATATATTTCCATTTCTCGGAAAGGTTTGGAAAAGACAGAACCAAATAATACACTCACACACATACTTATTCGTACCAGTCTTTTATACCAGGATTAAACCACATAAAATGACGTGATTCTGCAATCTATATCCATATCCATACATGTCTGTCTGTCAGTTTGTCTATCTGATACATCTTCACGCTGCAAACACTAATTCGATTAAAACAAAATTTACTGAGACATCGTTCTTAATTCAAACCCAGATTATTTTTACAACATTCTAAATCATAACTGGCTGTTGAAAAAAGCAAAATTCAATGTTCGAAATTCAAAATAATGTGACTTTGAAGCGTTGGCCGGCAGTAAATCGTGTCGGGCTGTCACGCGATAACGCGTGGCTCGCGCGAGTGATGTACGCCGATATTATTCATCATGGATTAACCATAGGTTGGGATTGACAAAACATTTGTTTCGACAATTGATGGAGTTAGAGGCTTCGATATGTTAACAAGGAGTCATAGTATAGGTACACAGCAATATTAATATAAATGAATTCTTTCTTAACATCTGGAAACTACACGTCAAAAATTGCATATTATTCTGACGATTAATTTTCTTTTTAAGCATAAAGCAGCACTTTTAATAAGTTATATTGCGAGTATGAGTATTCAAAAACAGACATATTTTATGTTGGTCTGGAAGAAAAGCAAAAAAATTTGTAGAATGTAATGTCGTAAGCACAAGAAGCCAAAGAAATTGAGCTCGCCAACCTGCCTGCCAAGCGTGGTGAAGCATGGCAATATCCTCCCATGAAAGGAAAATCCTTCGGAGAGGCCTTAGTCCAGCAGTGGATTTCAACGGCTGGAATGATGATGTTCTTAGTCCAGCAGTGGATTTCAACGGCTGGAATGATGATGTTCTTCTTCTCCTTGCCGAGTCGTAATTTATTTCTACTAGTTATAGTATTTTTGCCCAATATGTGACCACGGCCACTGCCCTGTCATTTGCCTCCTCTATCTCTTTTTGGGTGCAGTGAGTGGGGCGTGATGTCTACAAAAAATGATGATGATGAAATCGGTTTACATGTGAGCCATTGCGAGCATGCGAGCATGCGTTCTGAAATCAGAGGTTCTCCAAAAAGACTTAAGTCTGTTATATTAAAAAGAAAAACTCTTTAGCGTATATTTCCGCAGCGTTGTCTAGCTTACAAATAAAAATAAAACGGCTTATCATTATGACTACTGACATCAAAGCAAGGAACTAAACGCTCACATAGCACACTACCTTATGAATATCCATGCTTCCTTTGAACGGCCAGGAAAGAGGTAAGTAAATATGCTAAACACTGGTATCTTAACAGCATCGCGTTAGTGCTGGTTAATTGTAATGAATGGGGCGCTTTGTTTTGGTTTCCGATTTAAATTCTGTTCTTTTGCTTTAATGTTGGCATCCGTTTGTTGTTTTAGGATTTATTTGAGTGATGGATGTGTGGTATACAATCTAGATTTGGGCTAATTTTATGTAAGCAAACACTTTTGTTATTTATTATTATTATAATATTATAAATTATAATTATAATTATAAAAATATTATAAATGCGAAAGTGAGTTTGTTTGTTTGTTACGCTTTCACGCCGTAACTACTGGACCGATCATCATGAAATTTTGCATACAAGTTCTCTGGAGTACAGAGAAGGACATAGGCTACCTTTTATCCCGGGAAAAAGTACTATTCCCGAGGGATCGACATTAACGCGGGCGGAGCCGCGGGCGAAAGCTAGTTTATTATAATTATTCAAATAACTGAATAATTGTCATAAATATAATGAGGTTTTTTGACGTGATAATGTCTTATAAATCGATGAACGCCAGCTGCACGCACCAGAAGGTGTCACGTTCTGTGTGTAAGCGAGAGCGCGGGAGCGATAGAGACACGATCGGAGAAGCGTTCGGCTTGCGACGCATCTCTTCCACCGTTATCACGTAAAATTATCGTCCGTCAACCAACTTTATAGATAACAATTTTTTTTTATATGATCTTTTGATAGATCTCGAAAATAAGTTGACAATGTACTTAATTATTGATTAGTTATGACTTGCTTAGTGAGAGAGTGCGGAACAACACAGGGATTTCTGATATATACTTCCTTCCAAAAGCATACTTTTCTTTTATTTAAAAATCAAAAGAATTGAATTGTAGAGCTCTATTTTTAGAAGAGTAATTATTCTATTTTTGACAGTTTAAACTACTCATATGCCAATAAAACTGCCAAAAAACTGTGAAGTGAGGTAATAAATGTGTTCAAATTTAATTAAATGACCAAATAGCACTACACCTGCTAGTGAGGCCAACTCTGTCCGCTGGGACTCGTTAGTGGCTTGCAAAAAGTTGGAACTAAGTCCTTAACGACTGGCCTAACTGGACTTAGGCCTTGGGGAACTTTCGAGACTTGACTAATGTTTACTGTTATGAGAAAATGTGATGTGTGTAGTTTGGTCACTTGAAGCTAAATGTAGACTAAGAGAAGTAATAGTTTTGTCACTCTTATTCACTTATAAAGACTTAATTAGAACTTTCGTCAGAATAGGATTTTAAGACTTTTTGTTTATATTTTTTATCTTGCCCTTGCTAGTGCTTGAACGTGAAGTTAAATTGTATGAAGAATGGACTGTACAGTCGCGTGATCTGGTGGTGATGGACATATTCCCAGGTTTTGCTGTTTTACCTGCATGAAACGGGGGCGCTACGCGAGCGAGCGAGATGAGACGATGATTATAACTAAATTTGTAGCGTTTTTTTTTATGATATTGGACGGCAAACGAGCATGCGAGTCACCTGATAATAAGCGATCAGCGCTGCCCATGGACAACTGCAACACCAAGGCGTAACAGGAGCGTTGCCGGCCTTTGGAGGAGTTGGGGGAAGGACGGACCTCCGGCTCTCTCACTCACCAAACGAAGTATAGAAGCGTTATTAATTGCGCCTTCCGTCTTTCAGAAAATGAAAACGATTACATATAATGTGTATAGAGAGGTTCACGGGCACATCTTACGAAGTGGACAGAGCGAGAGGCCATAAGAACCGAACGCTGTATTTAGCGTGTTGATAGGCGTAAAGGTGGAAAACTGAATCAAATGGTGATTCTGACTGCCCTGTGTTCTTTCTATTTTGACCCATTCCCTCGTCCAGCTTTTACGATCTGCGCGCGAAAGATAATCAGCTGGTACACTAAAATTTTTGTTTTGTATCAAACTGGCATTGAAGAGTAACGGACCCGAATTCGTTATTTCCTTTAAGATGAGAAAAACATGAGAAACTCGTCGTCTTTCCTGCGATTTTTCTCTTACAAAATTATTTATTCAAAAGTTACGAGCAAATTCAACAGTTTTCTTTTTGCTAGATCAATACTGAAGTAGGTATATAATATCGTTTACTATGTTCAATCTTTGAATACCTTTGAAACAGCACTTGAACGAGGGCTGCAGACTGAAGCGACGATTTAAAAGCGGAAATTCCTTCGTAGTTAAGATCTACAAAGGTCGCGAAGCATGATTTTTTTAATGAAAGGTCGTATCGCTAAGATCGCCGACTCACCATGAGTTACTGATCCTATCAGCTGGGTGGCTTTATATATTCATTAATATTTTTCTGCTTATGACATAATAATACGGTTATTTTTGTAGTAATATCTCTAAAACTGTCTATCAAGGACCTGTCGAGTTTGTTTAGATTTTTAAAACACTTGTTGGACCGAATAAATTACTATAAATGTAATAAAATAAATATAAATAAATAAATATATACGGACAAATCACACAGATTGAGCTAGCCCCAAAGTAAGTTCGAGACTTGTGTTATGGGATACTAACTCAAAGATACTAAATTTTAATTTTTCGTTTTTTCCTTTTATTCTTACAATTCTGTATTCCATTAGGGATTCTGATTCCCAGATTTCAATATAGCTAGGGGGTTTAAAATTACGCTGTATATTTATGAAAGCATAAGGTATTTTTCTGTTGTACGATAAACATTCATTTAAAAGAAGAAAGATTTGTTTTCGAATGAGGTACACTTTTATGTATTGAACCCTACATCTATTTACAAATTTTCTGAAATTAAAGATAATTTAAGGTAATTTCAATATTTAAGGTAAGAAAAGAAGTTACCTAAATATTGTACCTTGCCTTTCCTCTATTTGGGGTCGGCATTTTATTGGTACGCGCATAAAAGTCAAATTTTTTTACTATCGAAATTAAGAGTATAACAGCTTAAGCGAAATATTCTAAAACTTTCAATAATACGGGAACACGACAGTTCGTGTATGATTAATTTCATTCGTTCATAACTTTTTAATGCTATATAAGCCCATCAACAGCCTCCGTGGTCCAGTGGTTAAGGCGTTTGCCTGTTGACCCGGGGGTCGTGGGTTCAATTCCCACCGGAAGCATACTTTGTTTAGTTGTTTCCAGTGTGGTTAGGACATTGCAGGCTTGAATCACCTGATTGTCTGATAATAGAGATGATTCCGTGCTTCGGAAGGCACGTTAAGCCGGTGGTCCCGGCTGCCATCTAGTAGTCGTTAAAGGAACCACGTCCACGTCAGAGGCCGAGAGGCGGTTCCGAAGAACTCTGACACCAGGGTGTGCATGGTCGATTGACCGTGACACCTACTCGAAATGATGAGCCCATCAAAGAACTTTGATTCAGACTCTAATCAAAATTAAGTGCTAAGCGGTCGCTGAACCGAGAAGGCTATAGATATGGAATGCGTAAACAGATTTGGGGTTAACTTGGAACCCCACATCCTATATCATTACAAAGTATAAAACAAAATCCATGGGCGACGCTGACTACTTTCCATCAGGTGGCTCGTCTGCTCGTTTGCCGTCAAATATAAATAAAAATCACTTCCCTCTGTCTGTCTGTCCATAGGTATACTTAGATCTTTAAAATTATAAAACTTTAAATCTACAGCGGTTTTTATTAATAAATAGAATGATTCAAGAGGAATTATATAATAATAAATAAAAAGTTTAATATGGAAAAAAGTAAGCATCCATGCAAAGCCGGGCGAATCGCTAGTTCTATATAAATAGCAAGCAAGTCTAGCTTTTTTCTTTTTTACTTAAAAAATATTAAGCGCTCAGTAAAGACCTTCTGATAAAATATTCCAAAATAAAGATCGTTTAAAATATTCCGCTAAAAATACAGAAAAAATAACGTAGAGCTCGTAGATTATTAATACAAAAAGCTTCATGGTCATATAAAATTCAGGCGAACGGCCGCAATAGTGCGCGGAATAATAACTGCCTTATTGACCCGCCAGACACCGCGGTTTTTTATACATACAATGATTTTAATGTTTGGAACGACCGCATATTTATATGTAATTGAGCTGATATTTTTGTGTTTACATTTCACTTAAACACGCATTCAATTCTGCCTTCTTATTCTTCTTTGTCGTGTCGAGTACTGAATATAATATATCTTTTAATTCAAATCACTTTTGACCAATCATCTGCCTTATTGACCCGCCGGACACCGCAGTTTTTATACATACAATGATTTGAATGTTAGGAACGACCGCAAATTTTTATTTAATTGAGCTAATATTTTTGTGTATACATTTCACTCAAATACGCATTTAATTCTACTTTCTTCTTCGTCGTGTGGAGTACCGAATATAATATGCCTTTTATTTCAAACTAGCTGTTGCCCGCGGCTCCGCCCGCGTTAGTGTCGATCCCTCGGGAACAGTAAAATTTCCCGGAATTAAATATACCCTATGTCCTTCCCCGGGCATCAAACTACCTCCATACCAAATTTCATCCAAATCAGTTCAATGGTTGAAGCGTAAAAAGACAGCAGACAGAGTTACTTTCGCATTTATAATTTTAGTATTAGTATGGAAGTATGGATATTATTTATACTTTTAAGTCCAGAAATGAGAAAATTTCCATAAAACCTTTACCCTCCCATTTTACCCCTTTAGGGGTGAATTTTGTCCATTTCACCCATATATATCTTTTATAATTGTAATCGAGAACATACCTATTTATTTCCATACTTCTTAGTCCAGAAATGAGAAAATTTCCAATTTCCAAACAAACTTTACCCCCCTTCTGGGGGATTTTTTTCCAGTTGACCTACGCAGATCTTTTTCAATTGTAATCGTGAATTTATTTACCTATTTTCATACTTCTAAGTCTAGAAATAAGTAAGTACAATATTTACCCCGCTATTTTACCCCTTCAGGGGAAAATATCGTCCATTTTACCTACACAGATATTTTTAATAGTAACCTAGAACTTATATACTTAAATTCATACGTCTAAGTCGATTATGGTAATTTTGCAAATTTCATCTACCCACACACATCTTTTTTAATTTTAATCGAGAACTTATATACCTACTTTTATACTTCTAAGTCCAAAAATGAGAAAATTCCATATAAATTTTACCCCTTTAGAAGTTAAATTTCTTAAAAATCCTGTCTTAGCGCTCACTTACATCATTAAAAGAACCTCTGTCCCAAAATTCAAGTTTCTAGGCGCAGCAGTTTCGGCTGGTTTGCCGTTTGCCCGCGGCTACGACGCCGCCGTTAGTGTCCATCCCTCAGGAACAGTTTGGACCCTTAAAGGGGTGACTCAGGTCATCAATATGAACAACTTTTTCTATGGGACCAATGCTGGGAACTCAAAAAAAAAATTCGTCATTTCCATAAAAAAGAGTCCCGCCGCCCGACCAGTTTGTATGGGAATGTCGAATTTTTTTTTGAGTTCCCAGCATTGTTCCCCTAGGAAAAGTTGTTCATTTTGATGGTCTGAGGCACCCCTTTAAGGGTCCAAAACGATAAAAAATTTACCGTGTATATTTGCAGGCAAACTAATGCTTTGAGTTCATTCAAATGACGATAACTTTTTTTTTAATGAACCGATTTTGATGAAACAAACTTTAGATGTTTTGCTGAGTTAAAACAAAGCAATTGGTGAAAGTTTGAAGTAAATCGGTTCAGTATTTTCGGAGATAATCGTGATCATACATACAGACAGACAGACAGACAGACAGACAGACAGACAGACAGACAAGAAATTCCAAAAAAATTTTTTTGCTTTCTATTATTCTTTTTAAGCGTCCCTCTATCCATATCAGTCAAAAATTCGAAATGTACAGACAAAATATTTTTACTGTTTTATTATATGTATAGATTAATTCTGACCAATAATCTGCCTTATTGACCCATCAGAAACCGCGGTTTTTTATTCATACAATGATTTTAATGTTTGGAACGACTGCATATTTTTATGTAATAGAGCTGATATTTTTATGTTTACATTTCACTAAAATACGCGTTAAATTCTGAAAAACTGCGGTTTTATATACATCCAATTATGGATATTGACTTTTCGTACTAACGTCAATGGTTGAATGTTTATGTGTTATTTTTTGTAAACAACGCAAAATAATTAATATTTTTGCGTTGGTCGTATACATAGATATATAAACAACAAATTTGGTTGTCTGTAAAGTCGGTTCACGGACGATATTTTTTTATAGACGTGATAAAGGTGAAACAAAGATAGATGCGTCACAAGCCGAACGCTTAAGCCGATCGTGCCTCTCCGTTGCTTGTTCTGCATTCTCGCTTGCACACGGAACGTGACACTTTCGTGTGTGCGGCCGGCGTTCATCGATTTATAAAACGTTATTTTTTTATTGCGTATTATCAATAACAATTCAACTTAGTCAACTTCAAAATGTCAATTTATCTGCCCGCGAACATAAAACTGCAATATTTTCAAATCGTTAGACGCGATAAAACCATATTCAGTGATTTATTTTAAATCAGTAAAAAGTCTTTGAAAAATACATGTCTTATATATACGCTTTACCATAATGTAGTCAGTATATTTGTTTAATTTATTGCCTAAATGATGATAATGACACCAAGTGCTTCAAATAAAACGCACGATTTCGCTTCAAATTGATCGCAATAAATCCTTTGTTGATATATCGCGAGCGATCAACATTATTTCGATGTAGATGTGCATAAACAAAAAAAAGACAATGCTATCGTTTATTTCAATTAGTGTAAGCATTTTTCAGTGTCTATTCGGCCAGAATGGCCATTAAGTTTGTTTCGGTTAACAATGGTTATTTTTTTTTATTTAACTGCAATTTGGTTAATGATTGTTGACTGACAAGCAGTGGATTTGATATTTATAAAAGTTTTGGGTAACAGTGCAGGGATGATTTAAAAGTCCGAATGAAAAATTCGAACGTTTAAACTAAGAAATGATAATAAATTATATTCTCCACAATTTTTTATATTTTTTTTTATTTTATTATAAAAAAAAATAAAACTTGCCTTTATAGCCAAAGGCTACAAACGGAGCTAAGCCTTCGATGTATGTCTGTCCGTCTATCACAGAGCTGTATATCTGGAAACGTAATAGGATATATAGATAAGAAAATATAATTAGGAATAAACCCCGTACGTAAAGGTATATTTGAGTATATTTGCACCTAGATAAATATTGCATATCCTTGTCGCACTTGGTCAATCTTTAGAGTTCCGAAACCCAAAGTGTAAAAACGGGAGCCTTAATAATATTGCTCCGCTGTCCGTCTGTCACCAGGCTTTATCTCATGAACCGTGAAACTTAGACAGTTTAAATTTTCACAGATGATGTATTTCTGTTGCCGCTATAACAACAAATACTAAAAAAAAATATAAAATAAATATTTAAGGGGGTTCCTATACAACAATCGTGATTTTTTTGCTTGTTTTGCTCGATATTGATAACCGCAACAGGTAGACGCCTGAAATATTCTCAGAATATTGAGTTATATATTCACTTAAAAATAAATAATTAAATAAAAATAAAGTTAATAAAAGGGGTCTCCTATTCAACATACATGATTTTTTTGCCGTTTTTATAGATAACGGTATGGAACCTTTCGTGCGCGAGTCCGACTCGCACTTGGCCGGTTTTTTATTATTTAATAAGTTATTTGTCAAACAGCAGTCAACGCTGCCGCTTACTCGTATACGTAGAAGCACCTAATTCCAATAGTACGAGTAGACTGCGGAGTTGGCAAGCCCTGCTCCAATAATTGATATTTGCCATTTGAATTCAAGCTGTGTGCCGCGGCGGAGGTCGTTAAGGACGGTTCACAAAGACCAATTTAATCGACCCTGTGTCTTATGGCCCTGACGTGTGGGTAAACTGGGAAGCGGCTGTAGATGCAGTGTGTGGCGACCCTATGAGCTGCGGGCTTGGAATATTCACTGGCTTTGGTACAATTCAAATAGATGTTTAGAGTATTAAGTTACGAGTAGCTGTATGAGAATGGGTTGTGATTTTTTTAGTGTATTTATGTCACGTGTCGGTGTATGTTTGTATGTTTTTCTTTACATCCAAAACATCTTCTTAATAAAATCACTTTATCACGGTGTTATCGCGTATATTACATAATTTTTACACCTAACTTTGCGTACATCCGGAACGTTATCAATAAATATTGTAGGTTTTGTATAGTTCTTATAACACAAAAGACAAATGTCATCTTAGTCTACCTGCGACCATGAAAACTGTACCTAAAGTTTTCGAAACGTTAGGTGTAAAAATAATGTAATATACGCGACAATACCGTATTAAAGTGATTTTATTTACTTGTGTAACAATCGCGAAAACATCAGAAACTAACCAAAATATCTTGATATTTTTTTATGTGAGGTACATATCTTGATCAGTTGTGTGTGATAGACGCAACATATTTTTCTTTTATAAATATTTAAAATCAGATCGTAAAATTCGATGAAGATAATAGGCGCTAGACCGGGGATTATTATGAACTAGCTTCCGCTCGCGGCTCCACCTGCGTGATCGAGAACAGAATCTTTTCCAGTCCTTTCTCGGGCCTCAAAGTACCTCCACACTAAATTTCATCAAAATCGGTTCAGTGGTTGAAGCGTTAATAGGTAACAGACATAAAGACCTACAGACAGATAGAGTTACATTCGCATTTATAATGTAGTATGGATATTAGAATGAAAGTATTCATAATGGATAGGCGATAAGGATCGCCTGTTGAAATTTTAGATTCAGGTTTACCAACTTTAAAATGACCTTCGTGCTTAACGTGACCTTGGTCTTGTGGCCGTAGGTTTTTTACCCTGTGAGGGTTAAATACGTGACACTACGACACGATACTTTTTATCCCTCATTAAAGATGGTTGTCGAGGACATTAATCTCTCAGACTTTGGCTGGAGTGCTTTTGTAATTAATGGCTGCTCTTCTTACAGCTCAAGAATGCTCCTAGATTTAGTTTTCACTTTGAGCATTTATTTTATTAGACATAATTATATCCTGCAAATATTTAATTCTTCTATCCTTTTATACGAAAGTTTGTATGTTTGTTACTCAATCACGCCAAAACGGCTAAACGGATTATGGTAATTTTTTTTACACATATAGTTTATTACGTGGATTAACACATAAGCTGCCTTTCATCTTTCTTATTGTTTTACCTTCTAAATAACAGCCTCATTGGTCCAGTGGTTAAGGCGTTTGCCTGTTGACCCGAGGGTCGTGGGTTCGATTCCCACTGGAAGCATACTTTGTTTAGTTGCTTCCAGTTTGGTTAGGACATTGCAGGCTTGAATCACCTGATTGTCTGATAAAGATGATTCCGTGCTTCGGAAGGCACGTTAAGCCGGCGGTCCCGGCTGCCATCTGGTAGTCGTTAAAAGATCCACGTCAGAGGCCGAGAGGCGGTTCCGAAGAACTCTGACACCAGGGTGTGCATGGTCGATTGACCGTGACACCTACTCGAAATAATGATGACCTAAGTTTTTGCTTAATCTCTCGACCAATATACAGGGTAAAATTTTTATCGTTTTGGACCCTTAAATGGGTAACTTAGACCATCAGAATGAACAACTTTTCCTATGGAAACAATGCTGAGAACTCAAAAAAAATCGACATTCCCATACAAACTGGCCGGACGGATGAACTCTTTTGTATGGAAATGACGAATTTTTTTTTGAGTTCCCAGCATTGGTCGTATAGAAAAAGTTGTTCATATTGATAGTCTGAGTCACCCCTTTAAGGGTCCAGAACGATCAAAATTTTACTTGTATTATGCCTGTGCAGGAAAGCTGCTAGTATTTTTTACTAAGGTGCTAAAATAGTAATCCCCTGTTTTGTCCCCATTGCCTTTAATATACATATTATATATACATGCATATACAGACGAATCACTCGGATTGAGCTAGCCCCAAAGTAAGTTCGACACTTGTGTTATGGGAGGACTAACTCAACGATACTATAAAGATAAACTTCCAAGACCCCCAGGTCCACCTGAATAAGATCATTTTCCATCTTGACCTGACCGGGATTCAAACCCGGGACCTTGGCTGAGACAACCTGGCATGATGGCCACTAAGCCACAGAGGTCAACAAGTTTAAGAATCTGCGCCATCTCCAGAGAATTTTAGACACAAAAAGATACTTTCTATGAAAATTTCCGGTGACGCAGTCTTAAGTAACAAAATCGTTTTGTCTGCCGGAACTCTAAAAGTAATCTGATACAAACCTTTTCAGAAAAATAAGAAGTCTTTTGTCGCAAAGACGCCTACCAATTTTTAATGTCTAAATCTTGCATTCAAATCTTGCTTAGCTTTCCAAAGCAGTCTTAAAACCGTTTAAGGTTCACGAAAGTCGCCAGAATCAAACTGGTAATCCCGGAAACGACCCAAGGGCCACTTTTGCACTTTGACTACCTACGCTTTGGAGAAAATTCTCGGTAAAGAGTACCGAAAAGAAATGAAAGGAAATTAGCTCTTCATAAACATTTTAATAAGTGATAAAGCTTGAACACTTTGAACCCACGCTGGGTTATAAATGTGAAATTTGAAAGATTTCGATGGGTACTGCAGATGAATTTCAATGCTTTTGTGTTTTATTACTATCTGACTTCAAAAAAGTAGGTTTTCAATTCGAATGTATGATTTTTTTTAAAGTTTGTTATCCCATAACTCTGAGATTTGTGAACCGACATTTTTTTAATCAATTGGAACACCCTTTAGAATCAGTCTCATTTAAATTTCATCATAATCGGTTCAGTAATCTGGTCGATTCGGTTTTAATCGGATAGATTATTGAAATAAAGTTCATATGCATCTCTGCCAGAATTGTACACATAAGCATTTACTTTTTCTTTATGCTATTAGCTAATAATATTTATACTATAAATATACTTTCATGATGGTCTGGGAGAAAAGAAAAATCGTTGAATGTACCAGCTGCTTCTCTTCCCGCGCAGAGCGTAAAAGTCGATCGAGGGATTGGGCTAAAATCTGCGGAATCATGACAATAGGCGATGCGGCTCGCAATCCATCACTATTTGATTCCGTTTTCCATCTACACGCCCTCCAACATGCTAAATGTGGCCATAGGGTCTTATAGGCTCTGTCTACCCCGCAAGGGAAAGAATGTGATACTATGTAATAATATTTGCGTGATATATGTACATTAGGTTATGCATATCTTTACCTATAATAACTTACATATAACTTCTCTCTGCCAAATATGCGTTGGCTAGATATATTGCTAGGTCTTATGGTCTTCATGGCTCTTTATAACCTTTATCTGCCAGTGACGTGCACAGACATTTATCATAGGGTAGACATAATTATAAAACTTACCTTACAAACATACCACCTATATACCTTACCTTACTATACGGCTAGTTATCTACAACTCGTTTAATATTATGATAGTCTTTCGATCTTCGACCGCAAAAGTATTCAAAACAAGCTAAAGATAAGAGATAGGATTACAACCTGCGAGCCACGTACACGTAAGGTTTAAGATTAAACGTGGATTAAACTTTAGAATAACTAACCATAACTAACCGGTTAGGTACTTGATTTGTTCTTTTGCGTGTTTACAAAACACTTTATATTTCGATTTCGGCATGCAAACACTAAGCGACACAACTTTCACATGAAAATATTTTTGTCACCAATGAAATTTAACTGATAAAGCATTTAATTTTTAAATAAAACTTTAATCTTGGATTGTTAGTAAACACGTTTATCAATGACATTTACATAAGTATGAATAATATCTATAATGACATTGACAGGTGACGTTGATATTAATATCGCGCGCGGCAGCCAATAGAAACCTCGGAGACAGTGTCTCAAATTCACACACACAGCGCCAATTTGCTTTGCATGTGTGAGCCGATGAAAGATGTTTACTTGTACTACTACAAAAGCGATTTCCTATCGGTGTATAATAATTTTCTATGTGTGCGTGAAAAGTCAGACCTTTGAAATTTTGTCTTACGCGGCTTACGCGTATAGATACTGCTTGGCGCGGGCACGCGCGGACCGCGACCGCAGCACCGTACTTGATCAAAATCGACTATAAAGTATTTGCTAGCATAATTTTGCAGGCGCACCGAATATAATTATTTTTTTGTATGAAAAAAAAATTGTATTTATTTAGCGACTGCAGGGTAGACATTGTCTAATAGTCTATATGGACTGCACGTCACTGTTATCTGCAATGGTAAAGACTTACTATTGGTACTTACTTATAAAAATAATCTAAACTCAAAGGTGACTGACTGACATAGTGATCTATCAACGCTCAGCCCAAACCACCGGACGGATCGGGCTGAAATTTAGCATGCAGGTAGATGTTATGACGTAAGAAAGGAATTTGGTCAATTTTACCCCCAAGGGGATAAAAAAGGGGATGAAAATTTGTATGAAACTATATTTCTTAACGCGAGCGAAGCCGCAGGCAAAAGCTAGTTGATCAAAAAGGAAAAGCAAAGAGTTATGTCTTACTTAACTGAGCATTAAATTTGACTTCTATTTGTTCATACGTCCCTCTTTCAAAGTCAGAGAAAGAGCCTGCTAATAAAATTGTTAACAAACAGATCAAACCTGTGTTTACACAGGTGTACTCTAGCAAACGTCCCAACTTTCTGGCTCCAATAGCCATCTCTTTCTAATTTATAGGTTGTGTTATTCCAACGTAATCCAATTTTACCTCTGGTCATGTGTTTGGAGCACAGAGTTATGACTCCGTAGATGTGTCTTTCTCTCTGAGTTTTGTATGGAATATTACTTTATTGTGATTAGTAGTTAGTACCTTTTTCATAAATTGATGATTAATTTGTAAATATTCGAATGTTTTAGGGAATTTATTTAAAATGTGCAAATACGCTAGCAATTTTATTTTATTCTAGTTAGTATGTTACTGTGTGTATAGATTGATTAGAGTTTTATGCCGTTAACGTGTCTTGTTATCTTAACTACTTTAAAAAAATATTTGGTTAACTTTTTGTCACATCTGCCTCATTATTGAACTTCAAATATTTACACAACCCGGTTAAAACTATTAATTGCATTGGTCATGTATTGCAGATGACCAATGCAATTAATAGAGAAAGAATACCCTAGATTTAGGTAGATCAGTAGCATCTACTTAAATCTAGGGCAAGGCCCATCTGCAATATCTCCATGTAATCGTTAACCAAACGTCAAAATTCGCGTTTGTTTTAAGAAAATTAGCCAATATAGTAGTGTAGAGACTGACACTATTTCTACGGTGAGCCGATGTTGTTTTAACAATAAACTAGAGAACCGTTAAAAAACTTATTTATTTGTGTGTCGTGTCTAGTCACCTACTTAAATCTACGGCCAGGCCCATCTGCAGTATCTCGCTACGATCGTAAACCAAGCGTTCACATGTCGCGGCCGGTGCATTAGGAAATTGAGCCAATACGTGACGACTTGCACTGTTTAAACTATGACCTGTGTTGTTCCAACAATGGCGGCGGGCAGGACTCGTAGTTTTGTAAGATATTTCGAACACGCCCAAGCCCCGCTTTAAAGCAATAAAGTTAAAATTTTGACAAACTTACATTTGTATAGCGAGCTCCGCGGCGCAGTGGTTAACACGCCAGCCAGCAACACGGGGTGTCCGGGTTCGATCTCCGGTCGGGTCAAGATGGAAAATGATCTTTTTCAGATTGGCCTGGGTCTTGGGTATATGTATTTGTTATTATTATATTTATTTATAAACGACAGGCCAGGCTAGAGGGTGGTATTCTCAACTGCATGTCCGGTGGTTACAGATATGTCTACGGGTACCCGTCTCCCAAAACTGCTGCTTACTCATCCCTAATTCATCCGAGTGAGTAGTATCCCAATATCTTATCTCCTCCAATCTAACAAACTCCTACCCTTCCTTCGCTTAAAAACGTTGTGAAAGGCAACACCGTGATAAGCCAAAGAAACTGCGCTCGCCAACTCGCCTGCCAAGCGTGGTAAGTTTCCATTAAACGGAGAGTACTTGGGAGAGAGGCCATTTTCCACTTCTTACGGCTAAAATGATCCTTATAAATAAAGAAATTGTGATTTTCATTTTAAAAAACTAGGTTTTGAGTCATGTGTAATTAAAAAGACTAAGTCTTGACTGAACACATATGTGTTAAGTCAAGACTTAGTCTTTTTAATTACTAAGTTTCATCCAAATTCGTTCAGCGGTTGAAGTATTCCGTTCGATTGAGTGTCATATGTCCATATTACAAATATAAATAAACTAACATAGTGGCATAATGGGCAATCCAGGGAACGAGAAGGATAAAATAAAAAAAACAATGAACATCGGATCACATTAAATAATGACACAACACGAGTTAATAGAATACCAACAAAACACAGATTCAAAATTGCATCCTATTTATGCGCTTTTTAAATAGCATTTACAACTCAAACGTAGAAACGTCACTAATTACAATTCGTGTTCATTTTAAGTTCAAATTGTTGACTTAAAATGTTTTATGACTTCATATTTCACCTCGTAAGTGCGATAGAAACTAAGCAATTAGTTGCAACTCATTTGCCGAGTCACGGATTTTAAATTTTAGCTCCAATTTAGTAACTTCATTTCATGAGTCTAGTTTTTCTTCCAGTTTTCTTTTTACTTTCATTGCTAAACAAACTTTATTTTATACTTAATACATAATTTAATAACAAAAACATATTATTAGGCATTTTAACGATGTTAATGATGAGATAGTAATGATATCACGACGATTATTGGCTTTTTTAGGAATCCGTACCTCAAAATGAAAAAGCGAAGCCCTTATAGGATCACTTTGTTGACCGTGTGTCTGTCTGTCAAGTGCCTTTTTCTCAGGAACGCGTGGAGGAATCAAGCTGAAATTCATATCAAATACTCAAGCCAACTTCTACGCCAACGCAATCAAAAGATACAGCCGTTTATGACGGAAATTTGCGACATTTGCAAGTGAATCAAATCTGTGTACTTCCTGTGAATTCTTTGAAATTTTGTACGAAGCAACTTATTCGTCGTCAGGCCAATCTGAAAAAGATCATTTTCCATCTTGACCTGGCCGGGGATCGAACCCGGGCACTCAATGTCGCAGGATGGCGTGTTAACCACTGCGCCACGGAGCTGTCAATAACATATAACGAATACGTGTGTATTAGATCTTTGCCCTAGTATTTCCGTTTAACTTCACACTGTGTCGATAAAATAGAGAAATGTGCAGCGCTGATAGTAGCAGACAATGCGTTGTTGTGAAGATTGTGAAGAATCGATAGAGTCACTGCACGTACTAATGACTTTGTACTGTTATGAGCTACACATCTTGAAAGTACTTTTATATAAATAACAAGCTGTTGCCCGCGACTTCGTCCGCGGCAATTTCTGTTATTATGATTAATTAGTAATAGATGAATAATTTTTCCCCGATTTCAAAACATTTTTTATTGATGCTTCGCTCCTATTGGTCGCAGCGTGATGTTTTAAGCCTTTCTCAATAAATGGACTATCCAACACAAAAATAATTTTCCAATTTGAACCAGTAGTTCCTGAGATTAGCGCGTTCAAACAAACAAACAAACTCTTCAGCTTTATAATATTAGTATAGATATAGATAAAATAAATTTTCTATTTAAGAGGCTTGTAAGTTTAAGTTCGAATATCCTGTCGATAGATCATTTATCCCCTTATCTTGCTATACCTTGCTTCTTTCTGCAACTTCCTGCTACGAATGACGAACTGTGGAATGAACTTCCTGCGGCGGTATTCTCGAATCGATATGAAATTGGAACCTTAGAAAAATTAGTGACTTAAAAGACCGGTAACGCTCTTGTCACACCCCGGGTGTTACAGTTGTATGGGCAAATGTGATCAGTTACCATCAGGTGACCGGCTTGCTCATTTGCCGTCCCATGTCATAAAAAATACCTACTTTATAGTCAATATTTATTGCAAACCTTGATGGAACACAGCAACTTGGCTAGAGAACTGCTAAAGACAGTAAACGCTATCTGTATCTGGTTATCGAAATATTAATATCAATAAGTAAACCAATTTAATATTTTAATAATACTTTCAAACGCGCATTAACCCAGTATCAAGTAACATCATTAGCAATACTTTGTTCACCCCAATTTGTGTAATATGAATAACTCAAAGATCCGGTTAACGGACTGGACCCTGAGAAGTTAGGGAGCGTGTTCACCATAGGCATTCGCTTTAATCTATATTTTATTATTACTATTACTAATATTATAAAGAGAAAAGATTTGATTGTTTGTTTGTTTGTTTGTATCGAATAGGCTCTGAAACTACTGGACCGAATTCCAAAATTCTTTTTTAATTAGAATCCTACACTATCGCTGATGAACATAGGCTATTTAAATAGCTATGACGGGCCGCTAGTCGGATATAAAATTCAATAATGCACAGTGAAAGGCGTATAGTAAGCCTATCCACTATGTATATTACCAAAATCTATATTTTCTTCATACCCTATCATATTTTACTCACCGATGGCTGATAAGTTTCGTAAGTTGAGACCCGGAGGCACAACATTTCCCAAGTAGTAAATCGTAGTTAGACATATCTAAAATAAAACATATTAATAAAAATTTTATTTGTTTTTACACAATATTATATTTTAGGGGGTGCCTTGTGCAACATAACAAAAAAAAAAATACATTGTCATTTATACAGTTTATATGAAAATAAATATGTTGAGTTTGTTATAAGTATATTTTTTCATGTCTTTGGTTAAGATACTTATTTTTAGATAGGTCACAGTCACAGCTTTTCAATGATAGGATACTGTTTGAACGAGAACTAAATCACCTTGATTTCTAACGGTAAAGATTCATTACGCCACAATAATTTTCTACATGCTAAGACAGAATAAGTCTTTGATCCCGGGTAGGTCATCATTAGATGGCTTAATGATACCAGACTGACACCAGTGTTGGCACAGCGTTCTCAAGATACTTTGCTTTTGACATTATAATTGTGTCGCTCTTCAGACACATTCGCAATAATGTAACCTACTTTATAAAAATATCGCTCCAGGTCGCTACCCACCCTTACCCAACGTTTTCATTACCGGCCCATGCAAACTTTCCATAGCTCTAAAAGCTTTCTCAATCGTGAATAATTAAACCTATTATAACGAACTCCGAATTGGATTAATGAAATCCTTCCCGTGCCTGTAAGTTTCTTCTTTGCCTGTGTTTAGCGAATGATTAGCCGAATTATAATTTGGCGTAAATTCATTAAGTCTTCAGTTATTCATGGTTTTATGTCGTTGTTTGACGGAGGTATAGCTGACAAGGTTACGATTTGGTGATATTTTATTGGAAATTTCCAACAGTTTTGTTAGTATTTCGTCTCTAATTATGGCGACGTTTACTTTAAATTTCATGAAATTAGTTTTAAATCGATACATATATATGAATATAATAGGGTCAATCTTGGTGAAGGCTTGTTTCCTACAAAAATATCCATTTACAATAATTAGTCCGTCTTATAGACTATCGAAAAATATTAGACACGTATTTTTTCTTTTGTCAAAACAAAAATTGAGAAAGATATAGCCCGTTAAAATTGTGACGTCAATGACCGGTACATTTTTTACCAGCCTGTTACGTCATGAGCCCCCACTCGTTTTATCTTTATCATTTTGTGTTTAATTGAAAAACGAAAAAAAAACGTATCTAATAGGTTTCGATAATCTATAAGAAGGACATTTTTTTCTTTTCTTTATGAAACAAGCCTATTGCAAACGTTCTTCCTAAAGGAGAAGTAAGGAGTACTCGAAATCGGCGAGCATGCATAAGAAGAGTGATGGTTGTATAGGTGGATGAAGCAAGGTTTGTCAAGTAAGGATCGTAGCAGGGAGATCCATGATCTGTGTCTATGTCTACTCCATGGGAAACAGGCGTAATATATGTATGTGTAATGCATAATAATAACATCCTTATCCGTTATAAAGTCATTATGTTAATTAAAACTATATGTTCTAAACGCTTTTCTTTAATGTGCCTGATTCTTCTTCTTTGTGTCTTTTTTAATGTAAATGTATTCACGAACGTTTTTATGTATTTTAAAGACTTTTAAGTATAATCTAACACTCGAAATATATTTAAGAATTTAAGTGTTAGTTTGGGTGTACAGTTATTAAAACCAACCAAAGTTTTTTTTGCCTGTATATGACAAGGCTTTTTTTGGCCTGTCTATCACGCACGAGTTATATATAACATGTGTCATATCAAAACTTACTTTTTTGTTTCATTATGTATGAGTAAATACAACCATATTGTTTAGCGTACACTAACTTGAGCGTACATTGTAAGTTACAAGCTGAATCCTTAAAAAAATTATCAAATACTAGTGTTCACAAGCAGCTCCGCTCGCGTGAATGTAGATTTCTCTGAAACAGGATTTTTCGGGATAAAATGTACCATATTAGGTATTTCCCCGGACTTCAAACTATGGTATGCGGGTAAGGGTAAACTTTCTAACACGGATCTCTATTCATGCGTACGGAATCGCGGGTAAAAACTAGTATTTTATAAAGTAAATCGTTTCAAGAATTCAGCTTATGGCTTATAATGTACGCTCAAGTTAGTATACGCCAATCGTTAAGATTGTGTCCACTCGCATTGAAACAAGAACATTTATGGGCTTACCTTTGGTATGCTTGTATAAGCACAATATTTTCCAACTACTTATTTTAAATACATGAACTATCAGAAAAGAATTTTAAACAGTAAAGGTCACAAAAATGCAGCTAAACACCAGTACCAGACGCCACTTGCCTTAAGTTACATAACAAAAAAGATTATAAAAGGAAAGCACAAAAGTCATACCAATAATATAAACCGATAGAATCATATCAATAGGCGATGCGGCTAACAAACCCATCACTATTATGATACAATTTTCCACCTTAACGCACACCAACACGCTAAACGTGGCCTTTCGGCCTTATGACTTTAGGCTCTGTGCAGAAGAGAAAGGTTCTCGTGCAATGTTTACTAAGGGAATCGCGAACAACAGTTAATAAAACCAAACCTGTCATAATTCCTGCCACAGCGTTTGACTTACGCCACAACCCCCGACATCCGGGGCACTCTAATTAAATTCTCTTCAAGTTTAACCGGTGACAAGTCTGCTAAGCTGGAATTGCAATTTCTTTTTAAACTTCATAACTTATGTTTTAATTTAATTAGGGGCGCTTATAATTCGCGCCGCCATACTCGCCTGAAAATTGGTAAAGTTTATTATTTATTGTGCTGATCTGTTGCGGGTGCGTTGACAAAAACGATGTGGCGATTTAAGTTTGAAAATAAACATTGTCGTAATTTAAGTTGCGCGGAGCTTTAAGTTTGGAGCATAAATCCTCAATCATAAACGAGAAGTGTTTATTTGTTTGTGTGTACTTTCACATGAAAATGAAGCCACGAGTAACTTGTTTATTTTTAAAACATTGGTGGAATATTTAATGGTATTGTATTTGTTTAATAGCGGCAATACGAGTATTGGTTGCGTAAAAATGTCTGTACCTATTACGGTTAAAAAGATACCGACGTACGTACGGACAGCAGAATCTTAGTAAAATAAACGGGAAGGGGAATAGTTCTATAGACTTATAATTTTAGTAGAAAAAACGGGAGTCAAACCCTTATGGAGCAAAGTCTTAAAGACAAACAATTTGCAGACAGCAACTCCTCTGGGGTTGCAGATGTCCATGGGCAACGGTGGCCACTTCCATCAGGTGGCTCGTCTGCTCGTTTGCCGTCAAATATATATATAAAACAAAATACTTTGCGCCTTTTAGATGGTCAGTTTACACATATCCATCGTGAAAATCTTAGTTTTCTTTCAAATATACGCGTATTTTCGTTCGGACAGCAATAGTATCTAGTTCAGGTTGCCCCGAAGTTAATCACAGCAACATTAAACACAGACAGTTAAGTGGAACGAAAATCATCGTTCGGAAGGATTCGTCTGCAGTATATTGGTGTGTGCTTTTGATTGCACTGGATCTGTTTTATGGGCGTCTGTCTATGGAGGGTGAGAGGCACTACACCGTTTTCTATAGTATCGGTACTAAGTCAACAATCTACTATCTGTAGACCTACAGACATATGTTGTTCAATGCTTACTTTTTTAACTGCACAATAATATAAATGATAATAGAATAGAATAGATACCCTTTATTGCACATCAAAGGAAAAACTTAAATCCGTGGACGGCCATATTTCGATCGCAATTTCGTACAGGCAACCTTTTTTGATAAATCATTTTAGAAAATAATGATACTCGTAATATAAGCATAAACATTCATCATAAGAATAACAGAAGAATCCTTACTAATATTATTAATGCGAAAGTGAGTTTGTTACGCTTTCACGCCGTAACTACTGAACCGATCATCATGAAATTTTGCATACAAGTTCTCTGGAGTGCGGAGAAGGACATAGGCTTTTTATTCCGGGAAAAAGTACTATTCCCGAGGGATCGACATTGACGCGGGCGGAGCCGCGGGCGAAAGCTAGTAATATCTAAATTAAATATAACATTATTATGACGTCATGTCAAATTCGGCGAACTCCGTGGCGTTGTGGTCAACACGCCAGCCTTCGACACGAGGGTGCCCGGGTTCGATCCCCCCGGTCAGGTCTTATTGGAAAACGATCTTTTTCAGATTGACCTGGGTCTTGGATGTTTATCTATATAAGTATCTGTTTTAAAATATAGTATCGTTGAGTTAGTACCCTACGAGACAAGTGCACAACTTACTGTGGGGCTAGCTCAATTTGTTTGATATGTCCCTATATAAAAAAATATACATATAAACAAAACGATGTAAGCTGACTCCTGGTAAGGCAAAGCACGTATCATGTACTTACTATTCAACCTCTGCTCTTATTATTTAACTCTAGAAGTATGTCTATACGTAGTTATCCTTAGTATTCTTCTCAACAGTTGTCCTTAGTTTTTCGAATTCACAAACATAGTAAAAGAAAAGTAAATAACATATAAGGCCGGCCGGGGTTTGAACCCAGGACCTCTCGGTTAAGAGTTGAGTTCTTACACCATTGAGCCCCTACCGCCAGAAGAAATAGTAGAGCTATCACCTCATAATAAATAAAAACAAAACACCAAATGTAATTCGAATCCCAATTACACCGAAAATAACTCAAACCTACAATTGTCTCGGAAAGTTTGCGTACATATTTCCGAAAGTAGAAATTTAGTTCAACTTCCAACTGTTTCGACCCAATTTTTTCCAATAGTATATTGTTTCGGTAAGACAAAGTTGTATTGCTACTACAGAGTTTGGATAACTCGGGATTTATAGCCTAGGAGTTTTATACCTCTTTTACGTTTAGGATTCGGATATTCGTGTATAGAGTTTTTTTGACATAGGCCTGGCCTAGTCAAAGTTTCAGAGGAAATATTATTGCGAATTTGGACATAAACGTAGCCTGTTTTAAGTTATGATAAGTAAAAGTGGGTATGTATTATGGGTATCTCTTGGATAGGCATGTAACATCCTCGTCTTCATCGTCACTTACCATCAGGTGAGATGGGAGACAAATGCCTAATCCAACATTTAGTAAAATAAAAAAATAGTTATATCACCTAAAATTATCGACCGTAAACCGACTTAACAAACAACCATTTTTTTTTGTAATGCATACATCTATACTAATATTATTTGATGTCAACCCACCCGTCAATGCGTAAACAGTGTTTATGTTTGATGCTCAAATAAATAATCGAAATACTTGTTTAAAGTAACGTTTACCAGAAGTGTAGTGTATGACTGTTTAGTATTTTTCTATACCTTTGTGCTAGTGCAAGTGTCGTGAAGAAATATCTACATTCCGGTGTGTTTTAAGACAAAAAAAGTTCCGCGTCCTCTAATTACTCGCAAACTGTGGGGTAGATCGCGTATGCGCCTGTGTTACCGCTGGGCAGGTGCCGAGCGTCGGTGATTACGTAACTTGCTTCTCTTCTGTCTTGACGAACCCAATAAACACAATGTCAACAAGGTGTGGTGGCTGTGGCAGTAAGATACACACGACCATGCCATATAGTCAATATGGCATGCTCAAATTGTAACGATACGTATGACCTGGCTTGTGTCAACATATGTAAAGATAGTTTCGATAAATTGTCTCAAGAATATAAATCGTCCTGGATTTGTCCAGCCTGCGTTTGCTCTCGTCCCAAGGGCGATAACACTCTGACACCGGTACGCACTTACACGTCAAGTGAAATGAATGTCAACAAATTGACCCGTGGCAGCCGCCAGACCCAATTGGATGTATCCTTGAATGAAGGAAACGACATGGCCATGGTTATAGCGGAAATCCGACAGCTGAGAGCCGATATAACTTCGCAAAATTTGGCTATAACTTCTAGACTGGACGCGGTTACGGCCAGGTTCGACCAAAAAATCCTCGAATACGATGATCAACTGCATGCCAAAGACATTGAGATTAGTTTCCTGAAAGAATCGCTGTCGCGCCTGCAGACCAGGATGGACAACCAAGAACAGCATTTTGTAAAAAACGAAATTGAGATCTCGGGCATTCCAGAAGTGGAAAATGAGAATATATTCCACTTAGCACACATAGTGGCAAAGAAGATTGGGATCGAAATCGATGAGTCCGACTTGGACGAGGTCGCCCGGGCCTGCCCGCGGCGCGCAGCTTCCACGACAAATACCATCGTACACCCGCGAGTTATTGTAATCAAACTCACCCGCCATGCAAAGTGCACCGAATTTCTGCATGCGTCAAAAAGCCGCCGTAACCTAACGACTGAAGATATCGTACCAGGGTCCTCAAACCGGCTGTATATTAACGAGCGATTAACAAAATCGAATAGAATCTTATTTCGTGAGACAAGGCATCGATGCAAACAGCACGGCTATCGGTATTGCTGGGTTCGGGATGGTGCTGTCTACATCCGTAGGGGAGACAGGAAGCCGGCCATCCACATTCGGAGCTTGGAGGAACTTGATGAACGAGTCGGCATGGCTGCGCCTCGCGCGCCCCTTTTTTTGTTAGGGATGTATGGAAACCGTCCTTCCACGAACCACATGTGGAAGAAGCCGTATGTTCGGTGACTCAGTTAGCGGAGCACACAACGCTGATAGCTATTTATCGATCTCCATCCTTTCGACAAAAGCAAACATTTGTATCCTCCCTTGACGATATACTTACCTTGTACAAAAATACTCCGAACCTTATTATAACAGGCGATATAAATATAAACACACTACTAACAGACGATAATTCAATTAACGAGTACCTTTGTCTCATGGCTGAACATGACCTGATACCAGCTATTACCAAGCCCACAAGAGGTCAATCCTGCTTGGATCACATTTTCCTTAGATCTAGATGCCGTGCTGCTCTTGGACTGGTGTGTGATATGGCACTCACTGATCATCAGGTAGTTATGTTGGGGACATCTCTGCCCGCACTGTCTGACGCATCCAAATCTGATTCCAATCGTCTAGTAAAAGTTACTGATTACGAGGCAGTAGCAAAGGTACTACATACAACCGATTGGTCTGACGTCACCGCTTCACAAAATGTTGACACTGCAGTCGAAAAATTCCAATCCATACTAACTCGAGCAGTAACTGGGCACACAATCACTAAAAAAATCAGCCGCTCAAACTTTGTTATCAAACCGTGGGTTACTCCGGGTCTCATTAAGTGTATGAACAAGCGAGATAAACTTCACCTTAAAGTAAAAAAATGTCCCACCAATCTAGCGCTCAAACTAGAATACACCCGATATCGTAACGTGTTCACTGACTTAATGCATAAGCTTAAGCGTGCTTACGATAGCAATGAGCTCAATTCAAATAAACATAATCCTAAAAGGCTGTGGCAATCTATTAAAACAATCAGTGAACGTAACACTGCAAAAACAATCCCAATAAATTTAATGAATGGTCAATTCCCTAATGAAGCTTTAAACAACTGCAATGAGTACTTTGCCAATATTGGCAAAAATCTGGCAAACGAACTGATCAATAAAATAAATAAAAGCCCTGAAACTCTTGCATCTGAGACCATGATAGGTGTTAACTTGCCACAATCATTCTTCATGCAGCCGACCGATATATACGAGGTAGACATATTTTTGATGAAATTAAGAAATGACAGTGCTCCAGGTATTGACGGTCTGACGGTTAGACTCCTTAAAGCAATAAAAAATGAGATTTTAGAACCATTAACTCATATTTTTAACATAAGTCTTGCTAGTGGAGTATTTCCAAGCTCTTGGAAACATGCGTTAGTAATCCCTATTCATAAAAAAGGTCCCACTGACAATCCAGAAAATTTTAGACCGATATCCCTTCTCACTGTATTCTCCAAGCTGCTGGTAAAAATTGTTAACAAACGACTGATTGCTTATCTTGAAAAATACAAGCTGCTATCAGATCAACAGTATGGTTTTAGGAGAGGTAGATCAACTGAGGATGCGGTTACTAGTCTCACAAATATGGTGTGTACCTCTCTTGATGCAAATCGAAAAAGTGTTGGAGTATTTCTTGACCTTGATAGGGCATTCGACACCGTTTCGGTTCCAATACTTTTAAGTAAGCTTGAGCAGGCTGGTGTCAGAGGTGTCTCACTGACATGGTTTCAGAGCTACTTGACTGACAGACGCCAAGCCGTTAAGGTGGAAAATAAGTGTCCTCGGCCCGACACTATTTATTTTGTATATGAATGACATTCACTTTGCTGTTGATCAATCAACTAAACTTATTTGCTATGCGGATGACACTGTTGCTATTTTTGAAGGTGATACTTGGAAAAATGTCATGGAGAAGGCGGAAGTTGGCATGCGATCGATATCTAAATGGCTCAACAATAATCTTCTCACACTAAACGAAAATAAAACTAACTATGTTTGCTTTTATAAAACTAGAGCATCGTCTCCCCCAGATCCTACCATACTAAAAAATCACTCTTACTCGTGTCATACCACAGATTGCATCTGTGCAAATTTAACCAGAGTAGACTCAGTTCGCTACCTCGGCGTGGAGATTGATTCCCGTCTCACCTTTAATGCGCACCTAGTCTGTACAGCTAAAAGAGTTAGGAAAATTATTTACGTTATGAAATTACTGCGCAAAGCGGCCGATCCTTGGGCGCTGCGTCTTGTGTACACGGCACTGTGCGAGTCTATACTTGGCTATTGTGTGACGGTTTGGGGGGGAACGGGAGTCACCTTTATGCCTTCTTTAGAAAGAGCGCAACGCTCTGTTCTCAAAGCCATGCTTAGCAAACCCTACCGCTACTCAACTACTGATCTTTATACGCTAGCCCGCGTCCCTACAGTACGTCAACTTTATATCCTTAGAGCGTTCCTAAAGCATCACGCCAAAATAGTCACTTCACCTATTTATCCTTATCTCTTAAAAAGTCGCACTTTCAGACCCCCTTGTCCCTTTGTAAAAACCACCTTTGCTTAAAGACTTCCGGGATTCATGATACCATATCTGTACAAAACTGTATCAAAATCAGTGGACTTGAAAAACTGCACAAATCGCCAGGCCAAGCACAAGTTGCCCAAGTGGCTTTTGACATTGTAGTACGACGAAAAAAAAAAAAAAAAAAAAAAATTGGCTTTTACATCACTTTATGTTTCGAGTTATTTTTGACGAGCCCTTTGATTTGATACCCATGCTGTCCAAGTGGATCAAAAATAGCTATTCCACCATCTTGGGTATTCTGCCATGTTGGATTTAGAATGCGGTCATACAGCTTATCTTGTTTTATCATGTAAACTAAACGAGTATACAAAATTCAGCTCAATTGGTGGAGGATGTCTGCTACATGCACACATATACATATTATGTGTATGTGGTAGATATCTTCCACCGAAGGCTTTTGTATATCTTGCAATGTATGTACATTAAAAAAATGTAATTATAATTTTTAACAGATATTCAGTCATAAAATACTTGCTTGATATAAGAACATTACTGTGCTTAATATTCAATTTACTAATTATGTTAATCCAAAATTTCATGCTGTATTAATCACGATTCGAACTAAGCACTGTTGAGATATTACAACGCTTCATTATTTAGGTCCCCACGAGACAGGCCTGACCTAGTGTGGGGATCACGAGTAAACTATGTACATATCATGCATCTGTGTACTTATAATTTTCTTTTTGGCAAATAAACATTTTTATATTTCTATTTCTATTTCTATTTCTATTATCATCATCATCATCAGGTCCTTTTTAGTCTCCACTACAGGAGCACGACCCTCTCTGTACTACTAATATTATAAAGCTGTGAAATTTGCTTCTTTGATTTTTGTTTCTTTGTTTGAACGCGCTAATCTCAGAAACTACTGGTTTAATTTGGAAAAATATTTTTGTGTTGGATAGACTATTTATTAAGGAACGCTTTAGGCTATAAAACATTACGCTACAACTAATAGGAGCGAAGCATCAATAGAAAATGTTTTGAAAACGGGGGAAAATTATTCATCTATACCAAGAAACAAACCTAATTATTCATAATAACAGAAATTGCCGCTGACGAAGTCGCGGGCAACAGCTAGTATGATAGATAGGCGAATAAGTAAGTGTAAGGCGAATGGAAAACAGTTACTAGACAAAATATCAGTTTTTATGTCATTCAGAAAGAAATCTTCATATGGTAGACAAAAACAGGTGTCAAATTCAAATAAGTATTATTAAGCTTTCCATATAATTTTATTTTCATTCAAACAAATAAAGCTGCGGCAATAGTTATCATAATGATTATTTCAAAATGCCACAACTACTAACCGCAGTTTAAAACAAAATAACAAGCGCCAGTTCATAGACGGTAAAATCAAAGAGAAATGCACTGAATAAACGGTTATAAATGAAATTTCGAGCTTCCAATGACCAGGTGCTCATTATTCTAGAATAAGGCAATAACGTTGGGAATATCGTTATGCAACTACAAATTATAGTCAGTAACAGATGTGTCACTTCATGCAGTATGGACATTAAAATATACAGATGAATATCTGCTTGGCTAGCCGAGTACAGGTGCAAAGACAAGGGACTTGAAGCGTGGAATGAAAAATCTTAAAGTAAAGTAAAAACACATGCACCAGTAATGTATACAAGTATAAATAATGTCGTTAGCCGTGTGGTATCCGGCAGAGTAGAATAGGACCACTCCAAATCTTCCTGTGGATGTCGTAAAAGGAAATACAAGCTAAACAAAGCTTATAAACATCTATCTAAGAAAACTGCATACAGTTTTTCTTCTCAGATTATACAAAAATCGAGTGCTATTGAGTAATGATTTTATTCACTTCGTCAATAAAGTCCCGCTTCTTCTGTTACTAACACCATTTGTAATGGAACCTTGCCAAATTTTAACAGCTCCCTCGCTAACACTTCCCGATTATTTGCTGGGAGTCGGTCTGTTTGCTTTTTATATAGACATTGATAGTCCATAGATTTGAACAGTTTCCAACTATGAATTTATCTTCGCATTTATATTAAAGCACTAATTGCTTTCGTGTAGAAACGCTCTGACTGATTTACCTTCACACAGTTCTTAATGTCATGCATGTGATATATAAAAATTATCAACTTACAGTTTATATAATTCATGATATAGGTATACAAACAGCAAAAGTTGTTTTGAATCCATAACCTTACTTATATTATAAATGCGAAAGTAAGTTTGTTTGTTTGTTATGATCGGTTTAGTAGTTATGGCTACTAAAACAATCATCACGAAATTTTGCATACAAGTTCTCTGGAGTACGGAGAAGGACATAGGCCAACTTTTATCCCGGAAAAAAGTACTATTCCCGGGGGATCGACATTGACGCGGGCGGAGCCGCGGACGAAAGCTAGTATATCATAAATCCTAACTTATTTTATAAATATTTTCACTTACATACATACTAATAACGTCTTTTTCCATTTGCGTGTAGACAGAACCCAGGTCTTTAAGACCTAAACCCATAAAAAAGGAAGCATAGTGATAGGTTGCTAACAGCATCGCCTGCTTTAATTACCTGTTCCTGTTCCCCATTACCTCGATCGCCTTTTACGATCTGCGCGGAAAGAGAAGCAGCTGGTACATTCTACGTTTTTTCTTTTCTCTCAGACTAGCATGGAAGGCATTAAATTTTACAGTTATATTTTACTAGCGGCCTGACCCGGCTTCGCACGGGAAGATATAGGTATTACATAGGTATAATATTAAAAAGCCTATGTTCATGAGGGATAGTGTAGGATTCTAATGGAGAAAGAATTTTGCAAATCTGTCCAGTAATTTCAGAGCCTATTCGATGCAAACAAACAATCAAATCTTTCCCCTTTATAATATTCATAATATAGATGAATTCAATCTTTCCATGTCTTTATTATACTGTCTAAGGGACCAAAATTTTATACCACTGTATCTGTGTGTCATAAATTCCGGAACAGTTCCACTATACAACATTACGCTTGCCACTTCCCTACATTAGTTCCCCGAATGCTCGGTTACTGCACAAGTTTACAAAACAACCAATAGACAAATAAATTCGGGAACATTTCGCGTACAATAAATAAAACCGGGTCTGTTCTCAACATCTGGTACGAGTACTCCAAAAGATACGAGAACTATTACGGATCGTTGTTAGCATGCCGCGGGTAGCAAAGTAAAATAGATCACTACAATGTTACCTACTTTATTTACTTGTTTTAGCCAGTTACATCTCAATATACAGGGGGATTGGAAGATATGCAAAGCTTTAAGGCGGAGATAGTATCGACAGTTTACAACCATTTACGCCATGGTCGTCTTTGGCGAAGGCTTATAATTTTTTTATGGGTCTTTTTTTTCTAAATTTCCCAAGTTTCTAAGTAAATTGCTTATTTGGCCAAATTGAGTGATATTAATGTTATAGTTTTTTTCAAACCTTATTTTTAAACAAACCTAAAGCGCCTTTTTTCTCAAAACCTTTTTGACAACCTTAGTAACAATACTTAAAGAGTATGATCAGCTTATGATATTGAACAACTTTTCCTAGGCGACCAATCAAAAAATAAGAAGAAAGGAAATTTACTTTCCATAGAAAGTCGATCAGCTGATTGCTTATTTTGTATGACGGGTCTAATTTATTTTCCGTATTTCGATATAATATATGTTAACATTACAAGAGTAATGTAATACAACCTTAACAACATAACACTAACTAATATGTATATTAAATAGAAGCTAGCTATAAATAAAAATGTCGCGCAGATGCAACGCGCAATGTAGCCATTTAGGCAGCGCTACTGCCTAAATGGCTACATTAGGTACAAGTGAACTTATTAAAGTACTAGCTTTCGACCTCGGCTCCGCCCGCGTAAATGTCGATCCCTCGGGAATAGTACTTTTTCCCGGGATAAAAGGTAGCCTATGTCCTTCTCCGCACTCCAGAGAACTTGTATGCAAAATTTCATGATGATCGGTTCCGTAGTTACGGCGTGAAAGCGTAACAAACAAACAAACAAATAAACTAGCTCCGTGGCGCAGCGGTCAACATGCCAGCCTGCGACACGGAGTGACCTGGTTCGATCCCCGGCCAGGTCAAGATGGAAAATGATCTTTTTCAAATTGGCCTGGGTCTTGGATGTGTATCTATATATGTATTTGTTATCAAATATAGTATCGTTGAGTTAGTATCCCATAACACAAGTCTCGAGCTTACTTTGGGGCTAGCTCAATCTGTGTTATTTGTCCGTATATATTTATTTAAACAAACAAACAAACAAACTCACTTTTGCATTATATAATATTATAAGTAAGGTTATCGTTATAGAAGTAAGGATTTTATTTCTTAACTTCATTTGCAATATTTCACTACTACGTTACAGGCATTCGAATAGAACAAAAGGGGTTAACTGAATTAGTGAAGCGAACGAGCGCTTTTAAGTTAAACTGGGAAGAGCATCATAACTCAGGTCTTAACAAACAGAATGGAGGCAAAAGAAACCGTATTAAAACTTCCACGAAAAACTCCTGCTAGGACCTAGTGAAGACTGAAATGTGAAGCCTTTGGCGTATTTAGATGAGCTGTTAGGTTAACTTTGACGCTCGGCGACAGCGGACAATATCGCGCATTTTTTTATGAATAACTAATATTTGAAATGCGAAAGTGAGTTTGTTTGTTTGTTACGTTTTGACACCGTAACTATTGACCCGATCATCCCGAAACTGTTCCCGAGGGAACGACGTTGACGGGAGTTAAGCTGCGGGCGAAAGCTAGTTTAATAATATTTTTGTTAAGTTCACTTGCAATATTTCACTACAGCGTTACAGGCTTTCAATTAGAACAAAAGGGGAATGGCTGAATTAGTGAAGCAAACGGACCGCTCTTAAGTTAAACCGGGAAGAGCATCATAACTCAGGACTTAACAAACCGAATGCAGGCAAAGGAAACCGTATTAAAACTTCCACCAAAAACTTCTGCTAGGACCTAGTGAAGACTGAGATGTGAAATGCTTTGGCGTATTTAGATGAGCTGTTAGGTTAACTTTGACGTTCGGCGACAGCGGAAAGTGTCGCGCATTTTGTATGAAACTAGCTTTTGCTCGCGACTTTGACAGCGTAGAAGCGAATATTTTACCAAGGAATTACCTTGTCCCATACTTTGCACAACTTTTTTAGAATTTCGGAAAATACTTTCTTATCGAACGCCTACTTTTAGACTGTGCATTGATCAGTTAGTCAGTTATGCAAAGCATTGTATATGTATAGATGTAAGCGCGACCTGTCATTTCGTATCAAAGAGGTATGCATCTGTAGCCGAATCTAAAGGACATATTCCTGCGGAGTTTTACCTACATAAAATGGGGTTGCTACGCGAGCGAGCTGATGAGACGATGATCATACTTAAATTCGTAGCATTATACATGAAATTTTGATCGTTTAGGATCCTTAAAGGGTTGATTCAGCCCGTCGATATGAACAACTTTTCCTTTGGGAGCAATGCAAAGAACTCTTTCTTTTTTGACATTCCCATACAAATTGACCGGGCGCCCGAACATCTTTGTATCGACATGTCCATTTCTTTTTTTGAGATCCCTGCATTGGTCCCATAGGCAAAGTTGTTCATATTGACGGGTTGAATCACCCCTTTAAGTGTCCATAACGATCAAAATTTCAACATGTATAACACCATATTCCGTCCTTTAGTAAAAAAGGTATTTTGAGAAAACAATTTCATTTACATAAGCCTTTTTTGTCTACGCTTTTCCTCCCTTTCTCCATACACCGCAAACCAGTTCTTTCCAGTTCATCACATACATACTAATATTTTTTATTTAAACTTATGTATCCAAAATACGTACGCAAGTGAAAAATATTGGAAGCTTCATGTTCATAATTGTTTTGATTTACCTCCATGGGCCCAATCTCATTAAATATGCATTGTTTAGAAATCTTTATCAATTATATCCCCTTTTTCTGTTGTAAGTACAAAATATACCTACAACAGAAAAAAGGGATATAATTAAAGACATTTCCAGATAGATTTATAAACTACAATTAACTGTAATTGTAAACGCTTAAGCGTTTTCTCCGCTGTATTCCTCGCTTCAGCTTCGTCACTATGGGCAGGGCAATACGACTGGTTAAGTTGAAAATTCTCTATTGAGGCTAATGAGCGGAAGTTTGCAACATTGTTCTCGAGTGTAAGTGGGATATGCCGCGGTACCTGCACTAGCTAGTTTAGCTGTTTGAGACCATACAGGAATACACTACTCCACTCTTCAGTGCGGCTTTCTGTATATGGCTTTTTAATATATAATATACATATATATGATACCTACAGACAAATCACACAGACTGAGCTAGCCCCCAATTAAGTTCGAGACCTGTGTTATGGGATACTAGCTAAACGATACTTTATTTAATATCAAATATATAGCTAAACATCCAAGACCCAGGTCAATATGAAAAATATTATTTTCCATCTCGACCTGACCGGGGTTCGAACCAGAGACGTTCGGTGTAGTGTGACAGCCTGGCATTGAGACCACTAGGCCACAGAGGTCGTCATTTTAAAATTTCTTTGGAATTACATGTAATTTTGAAAAACAAATTTTTCATAGAGCTTTTGTTTTGAGAGCATTTTATAAGCTCAGCGGTCCAAACACACTTTTCCTAAGCTGCATAAATTTATATAGGTATTTGGTCCTTTTTTTTCAATTCTTTGGAATTTGTTTTTTAATACTTATACACCAATATCTCACGAGCTTGGATGTCCAAGTGTTCGCATATTATCATACGTTAAGTAATAAGCGTGATTACCACTTTTAAGTACCACAAGTGACATAAAATTTAAACATATTTATATTTTTATTGTCGTCATAAAACAAATGACGCTAAGCTTTATAACTGTCAAGTACCTTAACATAACTAATTCATGGACATTTAACCAGACACAATAGAATTTACATCTACATAGGAGGGATGTCTCGGAAACTGTTAAAAACCAGACAACAGTGTTGGCCACTTATACTCACAAAACAAATTAAATTACTAAGGTAAGTTTTAAAACAGAAATTAATTAATTCCGCACAACAGTTCCCTACGCCAAAAAGGATGAACTACAAAAAGTTCTACCTGTAATTCAATTATAGTTCGCAGTTGTTTGCTAATAGGTATCGTTTGTATCAGTTTTTGCTGAATAAGGGACGCTCCGTGTATTGGTACTAATTGCTTTTGCCGATAGCGTTCGTAAAGTTTGTAGGGCCTTATCACGTTGGATTGGAAACGTATTTCTAACTCTATGAAAGTGGATGTTTTGTTAAGTACCTTAAACCTTCTTAAGATCAAAGTTTTTTTTTTTTATAAATTATGAATTCATCAATATAAACGGATAAGTCACACAGAAGTTACTTGCGTAGATAAGGTAGCGACAAACTCGAACGTACCATTTTTCTCCTGTTTCTCTTATTTATTTATTTCATCTCTTTTATAACCACTGCATAATTGACTTACTCAGTAAGTTAAGCAACCCTGGGGGCAGTCCCCACTGTGATGGGTGACCGCAAGTGTTACAAACAATTCTGGAGCTCTTCCGTGCTTCGGAAGAATCGGCACATTAGGCTTTTGGTACTCGGCATTGATGGCAGTCGTTAAGGTACGTCAGATGCTTTTAGGCAGCTTGAAATATCTGACACCATTGTTCGTCACTTACACACACGAAAAACAAATAACAAACATTGTCTTCCTTGTGTATATTCCACTTACCTACAAATATATATAATGGTAGATTTTATAGACGATAAATTATATATACACGGTGAAATTTTGATCGTTCTGGACCCTCAAAGGGGTGATTCAGCCCGTCGATATGAACAACTTTTCTTATGGAGCCAATGCTGGGAAATAAAAAAAAAATGGGCAGTTCCATAAAGATGTATAATTTATCGTCTATCTGTATATACATGTAGATAACGACACATATAGATAATAATGGCTTTTCTGCTTTTTGTTCAGAATTTGTAATATGATATTTACCTTCTTAATCAAAGTTTGGGCCTTGATCACTATCAAATTGTTACTCTACCTTTCATTAAATTTCGCTGTTCTGTTTTGATTGAGTGAGCCTGAAAATCAATAGCTTCATCCATTAAAGGGTCGGGTCCGTTGGGATTTTAATTGTTTTGCAAGTTCCGGCCGGTATAACATCTTCGGAGAATAGAGCTGAATGCCGTTAATCTTTTAGCGGATATTGCGAACTTAATAGCTTGAAAATAATGTTATGCCGAGCATAAATGAGGACCTCTGTATCACAGGTTTGGTTCCTTTGAATAACAGAGCCTTAGGTTCGAAACCATCCTTTGATTATTATGGAAAACGATCTTTCGGAACTACGGTAAGAAGGCTACTACTCACTTGGATGAAGGGGGTAGCAAGTAGAAGTTTGGGAGGCCGGGCGTGCGCACCCGATGCCATATCTGCAACCACTAGCTAAGCAGTTGAGGGTGACACCTATGACCTTTGACATGACATGACCAATGATATGTAGGAGAACATCTTTCCAACTGCAACTTGGTTTTGTCTAAAATAAACTCATTTGATCATATTTTACACAAAGTTAGGATCACAAGTGCCACGTATGTAAGTAAATCGGCCAAGTTCATCTTTATACAGACTCAATACAATACTCAATAATATGTAGGAGAACGTCTTTCCAACTGCAACTTGGTTTTGTCTAAAATGAACTCATTTGATCATATTTAACGCAAAGTTAGGATCACGAGCGCCACGTATGTAAGTAAATCAGCCGGGAAGGCGGCACGTACTCGCAATCTGCAGTTTTTGATTTATGCCGGAGAGGTTACGCTCTGCCACTTCAGTAATGGTTCGTATTTTACGTCTAGTTTAAGTTAATGCGTACTACGTTGCGCTGTGCGACGTATTTTCGACCTTCTCTTGCTCTTAGTTCCGCGTTTAGAATCAGAAACTTTGCGCCAATGTTAGAATTGTGAAGCTTGTATCGTGTGATTTTCACCCCGTTTTTACCTATGGATGTCGAACGAGGCGGCTTATTTAGACTAACGTCCGATAGCAATGCTTCTCCAAGTGGGTTGGCGTCAGATAACGTAGGTTTACGTTCGGTCGTTAAAGATTTGAAGAACTGCTGATTATAGTCCTCCTGTAAGGATTTCCAAAAATACGAAGCATCCTGCCTATACGCACTATACTCGTAGCAGCAGGTTACACGTAAAAGCAAATGTCCGGCTTCTGAAACACCCCCTGTGCCATGAAAACACTATATTAGTCACTCCCCTTCATATATTTTAAAGTTGGTAGTTTAACTGAGCGAGCGAGCGCAAAGCGAGAGCGAAGCGTCTTTGCTTCAGTTGGATTTTCGTTCGGATGTCCATCTGCTTCGCTGTCCGGCTACTCTCAGGTCGCATTACCTAAACGAATCTCGTTAAATGTGAGCTGATTCGATAGTTACATAGAATTTTTAGTCGATTCAATTTTTGTGTTTTATTTTTAATGGCGAAGTTTCTATGATAACTGATAAGACTCGCGAGGTCTAGAGGTGTATAGCTCAGAGAGTTACTAGTTAAATATTACGGGTTATCACGAGTTTTGACGCTTTTTATTCAGCATTGGAGACGGTGGGAGTTCTACAAACAACAAACGAACACAATGCCGCTCTTCATGCAATCGCCGATAATTCGTAAGTTTACTCAACACATATCGCTTGTCTGGGGATCCGCAAATTTTGACAATTAATAGCTGGAACCGTGCGTTTTGACTGCGAATTAGTTCGCCGAGAGCAACTTACGGAATCAACTAAATATCTTACGTTAGTAACCTACCCTGACTTATTTAAAATGTGATAGTAGTTTAATTAGACATTGCTGTTTTTATGTGTTATCGCCGACGCTATAATTAGAGACAGTATTGAATATAAAAACAATAATCGCGCACAATGTCACTCTTCTTGCAACCGCTGAAAATTTTTCACTCGACACATATCGCAGGCCTGGGGATCCGCGAACTTTGACAATTAGTAGTTGAAACCGCGCGTCTTGATTGCAAATTAGTTCGCCGAGTGCAACTTACCGAGTCAATTAAATATCTTACATTAGTGACCTGCCCTGACTTATTTTAAATGTGATAGTAGTTTAATTAGATATTATGGTTTCACGTATTCCCGCCAACGCTTATATGAGGGACAGTATTGAATTTATAAACAACAAACGCACACAATACCACTCTTCTTGCAAGTACTGATAATTTGTCAGTTTACTTAACACATACTCGTATCGCTTGCCCGCGGGATCCGCGAACTTTGACAATTAATGGCTGAACCCCGCTTTTTAGTTCGCCGAGTGCAACTTACGGACTCTAAATATCTTATTATGAATTCGGAAACTGCGTCAAACAAATTATGCAATTAAATATAAATATGTAAAAAAATCTATGAATATAAAGGGACAAATCACACAGATTGAGCTAGCCCCACACTAAGATGTGTTATGGGATACTAACTCAACAAGAATATATTTTATGATCTATAAACATCCAAGACCCAGGCCAATCTGTAAAATGATAGTTTTCCATCTTCACCAGGCAGAGAATCGAATTGCGGACCCTGCGATACAATGCCACTTGTAACACTGAGCGGCTGTAAATCATTTTACTATGCGTATTTATAATAAACTGTACTTTTATTTTTAAACCAGATTGGGCATAAACTATAAATATATATGAGGACATATCACACAAATTGAGCTAGCCCCACAGCAAGTTGTTAACTTGTGTCGTAGGATACTAACTCAATGATACTATATTTTATAATAGATACTTATATGTATAGATAAACATCCAGGTCAATCCGAAAAAGATCGTTTTCCATCATGACCTGACCGGGGATCGAACCCAGGTACCTCATGTCACAGGCTGGCGTGTTGACTGAAACTGCGCCACGGAGCATGCCAAACTGATTCTGGATTCCTGAGAATTCAGAAATAAGTAATTACTCCGGTATAAAAAAATACTTCGGCGTCTCTGAAACACAGTCTCATTTGGAATGCTATTTGTCCCGGCATCCTGCATCCTCTTATTTTTTTAGAGAGTCCACTTCTTTCCTTACTAATATTATAAATGCGAAAGTTTGTGAGTATGTATAGATGTATGGATGTTTGTTACTCATTCACACCAAAACGGCTGGACCGATTTTGACGAAATTTTGCACACAGATAGGCTGTAACCTGGACTAGCACATGGGCTACTGTTTCTGTTCCCGCGGGATAGGCATTTATTTGAACGGAGCCGCGGGCGACAGCTAATTTTTATCTAATTGCCATAGAACTGCCAGTGTGGTTTATAATAGACATCAAAAATTTAATATGTTGAAATAAATCTGTTGCTTTATTACGATAAATAATTATAATCATCATAGAACCATATGAGTAAATCGTATGAGTAATCGTATCGTAAAACAACGACTATACCCAAAGAGATCTTTAAAATAAAATCCTCTACATGATAACGAGACAGTGAAACTATCATAAAGCTACCGCGGCCAGAGCCGGGATTCGCAGATGTCATTGGTTATTCATCAGGGTCTACCGCAAACTGCCGAGATTGTTTCAGGCCCTTAACTCCGAAACGTAAAACATTTTTACTACGTCCTATTAAATTAAGCACTTTTGAAGATAGAATTTTAATGATCTGTATACGTAAGATAACGGACGAAAGGAAGTGGACTAAAAGCAACCTAATTTAACAAAAATAAAACCAGTGACTTAGTTAGCCGTGTGGTTTCCGGTAGCCGTGTGGTTTCCGGCAGAGTAGAATAGGACCACTCCTAGTCTTCCCATGGATGTCGTAAGAGGCGACTTAGGAAATACAAGCTAACCAAAGTTCATGAACATCAATGAGACCTCTCCAACCCGTCTGGCCAGTGAGGAGAGTGTAGGCCAAATCCTCTGTCTGCTCTAGCCAAGTATGGCTCTGGTAGTACAGAGAGGGTCATGCTCCTGTAGTGGAGACTAAAAAAGACCTAATGATGATGATAGTTCATAAAATATGTACCTAAGCCTGTGTGAAAAAATCAATAGACGTCAGATTTTCCTTGTAACTAATACGTACTTACCCCTCTATCTCAAAACTACTAAACTGATCTTGATTCTTAGTTTAACTATAGTTCCTATAGTATACCTAGCTAAACGAAAAAAACCAAATAGATGGCGGGGTCAGGTATCTCGTTGGCTGACTGTACCACTGTACTAAAGTGAGAGTAAGTGTCTAAAAGTACAACCAGGCAACAAGAGTTGACTGGTTGTACTTTTAGACACTTAGATAAAAAAAAAAGCACAACAAAAGTCAAAGTGTTTTTGAAATATGTAAAAATGGATTACTTACGTACGAAGTCAGCTAATGGCCGACATGTTTCGACCTCATCCGCCTCGTGCGGATCGGGACATCAGGTGCGCGTCTCGATTCACATTCGCACCTCCAGATGAAGTCGAAACATGTCGGCCAGTAGCTGACTTCGTACGTGACTAACCCGTTGTCACATATTTTAATAATGTGTATATCTCACGTAGTTTTAGTTTTGGTTAAAAAATCAATAAAGTGTTTTCGCTATCACTGACATATAACTAAGTTCAGAGTATCGTGTAAGTAAGTCACTTAAACTTTACGAACGCTTTCCTGTCGAGGATATGAAGGTTATTAAATATGTAATACTTTTCGGATAATGGGAAGAAAAATAAGCTGAACATCCTTAAATATTTTATTGCTTTATTCTTTGATCGAAGGAAATACTCGTACTTTTCCTTTGGTTTTGATAGATTTATGACATACCTGACTTTGTTTGTTTGTTTTGCTTTCTTTTTATATAAAATAGGGACAAATAGGGACATTGTAAGTTGTAAACTTATGTCGTGGGATACCAACTCAACGATACTATATTTTGTACATTCATAAATAGATAAACAACATAAAAAAGTCGTTATTTATGTTGACTTGATCCGTTCCGAACCCGGGAGCCTGCGATTCAAAAGCACTTGCGGTACCACTTATCCACAGAGGTGTTCTGATGCTTTCCATAAACGAAAAAAGACGAAGGCTATATTATAAGAAATATACTTAAAATGGCCTGGCTTATTAAGTGGCGCATGAATGATAAAACAATCCCAGCTCATGACATGTTTCATCCTAAATACCACAGACAAACATCCCTACCATGAGGGTGTTCTCATATATGTGGTGGGGTGTGGTAAGCTGTTATTGAGCAACAATTTGTCAGTTGTTGCTTTTCAAATATTGCCCGCGATATGGATGACTGGAAACAAAAAGGGGAGGCCTTTGCCCAGCAGGGTCCTTAAGATAGCATTGATTATACATCCTTTGATTACCACAGCCTTCACCTTCATCAACCCTATATTGCATTTTTTTAATGTAGTAAAATGTATTGGAAACCAATCAAGCCCCATGATATTACCGACTACTGTTGTTATATTTCTCTTCCTATAAGGGGCGTGTTTTGGCTCTTATCCATAGGTTTGACATAGGTTAAGGTGACTACAGTCTAAAGGTTAGATAGAGTCAGAGGTTGTTAGACCAAAAGCTACGTTTAGAATGATGGCGGATATATAATATACGGTTTTCTCAACAATTTATGTGTCCATTTACAAAGAAATAAATGATTATGATTATGATCCATCTTTAGTAGGAACACGCGTAGTGTTGTGACATGCGCAGACGAACAAAATAGCGCAAACAACTGAGTGCAAATGTTTCTATTTCATTCAATTCTAGGAAATCGCAGCTGCGTTGTTTTAAAAATCCTGCAAAGCATATTATACAGGTCATAGATTACTAAATACCGCGAAAAACTAGATACTGCTTGTGCTTGTCAAGCGTACTTGGCATTTGAGTCTTTCTCTCACTTGTGATTTTCCTATTTTAGTTCATATTTGATATCTCCCGTAATAAGAGAGCAAATATTGTAGATATAAAGAATCTACTTATTTTACAGCATACGAAATCAATACGTTTGCTTATTTGTTATATTAATTAAGATTCTTCGTGGCCGGCAAATTATTGTCCGCGATAGGGATTACTGGAAACTAAAAGAGGAGGCCTTTGCCCAGCAGGGAGACACAAATAGGCTATTATTAAAAAAAGTTTTTAATCATAGTGATTTCGAATTGTGCAATAGGCAAATTGAGTAAATAAACGATTCATTGTTTAAATTACAATTACAAATCTATTGAAAAACGTGGAATTATGTCCTATTAAGCCGAATAAAAGAGAAAATTACCATTCATTAATTTTTTATATTGATTCTCAACGAAAATATGACTCGATCGATTTCCATACTAACTAAACCTCAAGCGGCATCTACCCTAATATACTGATCTGTGTTTAAAAGCCTGCATAAAACATTGTACAGGTAATGTTTACGGCGGAAAATATGAAATTTTATGGCGTGCTTCGAGTGCTCTTATTTGTTTTGCGTGATTTCGTGTCGGCGAACATTTTTGCAGTAATTTCCTCTTACGCATCTCGCCGTAACGTTAACCATGGAACACAATTTTACAAAGGTATTTTTTCGTAAATTAATTTCTTTTGATTATCCCAGCCCTAAAGCCCCGAGCTGGACATAGATCTCTCCGAAGGATTTTTCGTTCCTCGGGAGGATGTTGCTATACTCACCACGCTTGGCAAGCGGGTTGACACCCTTGATCCATTCTGATATTCAGGCTTATTCCATTGATTTTCACAAAATTCGTCATTATCGTCGTCGTCAGCAGGTCCTTTTAGTCTCCACTGCAGGAGTATGACCCTCTCTGTACTACCGGAGCCATACTTGGCCAAAGCAGACAGAGGATGGCCTACACTCTCTTCGCTGGCCAGACGGGTTGGAGAGGTCTCATTGATGTTTATGAGTTTTGTTTAGCTTGTTTTTCTTAAGTCGCCTCTTACGACCTCCATGGAAAGACTAGGAGTGGTCATATTCTACTCTACCGGAATATCACACGGCGAAACACTAAAATTAATTTTATTTAATATTTATAGTATAATGTTTTAATTAATTCTACTTGAGACGAAAAACACATCTGTATCAACGCGTTGTGTTACTAACTTAACAGTACAGACGTTGTTAAATTACAATACGTAAACATATGACAAGTTTACACAACTCCCACTTTGTCAAGTGGATCGCACTCATTAAGAACGCAAGGCCCGTACACACTGATGCTAGTCGCTTCCCAACGCCACGCACTCTAATAACGTCTAGTGAAAATGTGACATATATTTCGTGTATTTATAGCCTAATAAAACTTTGCACGAGCAAAGGCCACTATTGGTAGCATGTTCGTGTATTTGATCAGAACTTGCCTAGGTTACGTACTGATACCTATGTTAAGAATTAAACATAATGTACATCGATTATAAGGAGTCAATAAAAAAATTGAGATGTGCAGCGTGTTTCTTTAATTTCAAAATTTTATTTGTCTTGATTTTATACATTTTATTGTATTTTCTTATGACTTCAATATACAAGATAAACCATAAACGAAATTGTTTATCTTTACTACAGTAAACCGTCGATAGAACGGCATCGATGCAGCGACCGGCGATGTTGTGATTATGAATGGCGATATTGTGCCAGACTACGCTCATACCTTTTTTTTGTCAAATAAAACAGAGAGGATTAGTAGGAGCAAGTCGTCATACAACGCAAACTCGTCACGCTAGCGCAACTCGTCATAATCGCTACACGACATTTTCTCAATTCGTCATAAAGAATTATGAAAATCGTTGCGTGCTACTTCGCGTCGCCAGGTCTGCACCGCGCCCAAGCTCAAGACGTTAGCATATGAATACGACGCGACTCATTATAATGACAAAGATCTCAGTCTGCGGACTTAATTAATCATTGTGTTTACTGATTTACATCCGCCATTCAGAACTTACCTAGTTAGCGGATTTACATCCTGATGGAATAGTTAAATTATTCCGGATCGAGTTGCCTAGCTTAGTTAAAGTCGCCTGTTTTGAGTGGCGGACTTTGGGACAACATTGATGGGGAACGGATGGTTTGTGTGCGGTTTTACTTAATACAGGGCGTTCTTATTCGGTAGATATATGCATGTTATTATGAATGAAAGAGTTATGCTTTAAAGGCATTAGAGTGGCTGATAATTGGGCTGAAAAAATAGAGGATAGTCTTACTATACCATTGACAAGAAAAGAAGAAGTTTACAAAAGGTAAAGTCAGCTTAGTGTTTTTGTGTAAATCTTAATATAGAAAACAAAGACGGGTTTGTTCAAACACATAACTTAAGAACGGGTGAATCGATTTTAATATTCTTTGATTTGTTAGTTTTGTTATCACCACAAAAAAAAACAGAATATCTATTAAACTTTACGAAATAAAGTTGGGTGGGGCTGTGTCGGTTCACACGGCCGTTGGTTTTAACGTGAAATGTCTATATCAATGAGTCGCTTTTAGTGTTAAGTGTTTTAAGATTGAAAGAAAAACTCAAGGTCTTAGCAGCGAGCTGACTATATACGCTAAATAATGTCACTAAAATCATGTTCCTACGATGAATAGTTTTGTATTTATAAATGTCATTGTTTTCGCTGTTTACATTGTTTAATTATTATTATTATTTAATATTTATTATAATTGTTAAAGCAAATGTTCCTATATTATAGAGAACACTCGAAGTTCAGCAACACACGTAATTCTCACTTAGTAACCTGTGGATACCGTAGTTAGTTGCACTTCTATCAATATTGTGTTGGTTATTTATCTTAGTTTTATAATAATAAATAATAATAAATATATACGGACAAATCACACAGATTGAGCTAGCCCCAAAGTAAGTTCGAGACTTGTGATATGGGATACTAACTCAACGATACTATATTTTATAACAAATACATATATAGATACACATCCAAGACCCAGACCAATCTGAAAAAGATCATTTTCCATCTTAAACTGGCCGGGGATCGAACCCAGTCTCTCCGTGTCGCAGGCAGGCGCGTTGACCGCTGCGCCACGGAGCCACTAAAAAAAAGTTTTAGGTATAAAATAAAATATGTCAGACGATATAGACCAATTCGTTACGGTCCGGTTTTCTGACATTTTTTGACATTAAACGTCTTTAAAATCGGTACTATACACGGTACTCTATCACGGTAGATCTATGCGGAGGCTACCGGCAGGTAGCCTCCGCATAGATCTACAGGTCATCCAAGCGGAGGACCAGTCCCCCCTAGCGCAATGCTCGCGTTGCCTAGGGTACGGACACACTAGGCGTTTCTGCAAGGACCCTGTAGATCTGTGCAGTCACTGCGGGGGCGACCACTTGCGCACCGCATGCCCCGACTGGCAGGCAGGGGGTACGCCCAGCTGCCGAAATTGTAAAAAGGCTGGTCTGGCTGTCGTGGACCACAATGCATTCCATAGCGAATGCCCGGTAAAGCGGAAGTGGGACGCGATAGCCAGATCAGCGATAGCTTATTGCTAAAAAAGAGAAGGATGTGAGAATGGATGCAGTGCTTCAGTGGGGGCCGTGTGCTGGCGGGGCGAAAGACATGGGGGGTCATAAAGTGCGAATAAACCAGTTAAATAAACCGACTGCCCACAACAAAGTTGTGGCGGCGACTTGTAGTAAGAAATGGAGATTAGCACTCCTCCCTCATGAATTTGAGCTCAGCCAGCGAAACGGCTGGCACTGGGATCACCTAGTATGTAAAGAGATGAGGAGGGTCCCCGCTTTCCCTTGTCCCCTTTCGGTTAAGTAAGAATATAATGTATTCTACAAAATAAATAAAAAATTATTTCAGTAAGACAGAAGGGGACTGGGGGGCGCGAGTGCCCTGCAGTTGGATACGGTGATAGAGTGAAAGTGATGTGGCATGTAAGAACCAGCGAGAAATGTAAGTAGAAACGATTATTAGTAGTGAGTGTGACTATATGAATAATTTAAGTGGAAGCGCGTATTAAATGTGTGTGTAAAAAGTGTTTGAATGTGTCAGTATTGGTGGAGTATCGAAAAGTTTCACATGTTGTAATAAAATTGAACCCGTTGTCCCGGTAAATTAAAAGATGATGTATGTATTAAGGCGAATAAGGAATGTATAAAAGAGTAAACATGGAGTTAAAGATTGAATAAGAGTATATAAATAGAATGTAACTGCAATTTGTTAATAAGTGTGGTAACGATGAGTAGTAGATGTAGTAAACTATAAGTACGAAAGAAGTGTGAAAACTTAGAATGATAAAACATAGTAATAAACAAGAAAGTAAGATGATGAGTGAGAGAAATCAAAGGATGGGTGAATGTAAATCCACGGAGACAGTTAAATAGTGGTATATATAGTGTACACAATATCTCTCTCACCGCATGTTACACTTCCAGCGAATCAAATAATTTCAGTGTCGGGCTCCGGTTGTGTGTTTATGATAATGAACTGCGAGATGGAAATCAAAACGATCGCCGGTTTCCGTGGAATTGGGTTTGTTCCCTTTATTGAAGGTCACGGTTTTATGTTTTTTATCTGAATGGCAAGATTAGTTTTAGAAACTAATTTTGTTATATTCGCGGTTTTTTAAAGTTTTCTCTAAAAGTCGGCCGCTTTTTAAATTGGAATAAGGCAGAAAATCAACGTTCTAAAGCATAGATGTTTAAAAAAGTGGCAAAAGGAAAATCTTAATTTCATAAATAAATATGTTGTGCAATTTGTGTTTCAATATTTTAATGTTTACATCATTTTCAAGCTAGCCGTGTGGTTTCCGCTAGCCGTGTGGTTTCCGGCAGAGTAGAATAGGACCACTCCAAGTCTACGGGATGTCGTAAGAGGCGACTTAGGAAATACAAGCTAAACAAAGCTTATAAACAAACATCAATGAGACCTCTCCAACCAGTCTGGCCAGCGAGGAGAGTGTAGGCCAAGTCCTCTGTCTGCTCTGGCCAAGTATGGCTTCGGTCGCAGTGGAGACTAAAAAGACCTGATGATGATGATGCAGTTTGTTGCCGCTTCTTCTGCATTCCACTTCTGGCAGCGGCACGAAACTTAGCCATAAGTAAATTACTGACGTCAACAATTCTTAGTTGTAAAATCTAATACGACTATAAATAATTGTTAAAATGATCTATATTAAACAAATATAATTGATTTGATTTGTCCTCATTTGCATCGGAGGCCATCAAAAGTAGGTTAAAGTACTCCTCAAATAAAACTCGCTCTAGGAATAACAATGAACCGCAATAATTTGACTTAAACGGTGGCCATTCATAAATACATCTCAATTCACTGATTTGTATTTCGCTGCATCCCGCTCCCTTGAGCGGATATTGAATTTTCATACCGTTCGTTTGTTATTGCAAGTTCGTTTTTATTTATCGCGCAGTTTAACCGGCGCGCTTGTTGACAGGAAATTAATGCAACGATTCAATTTGTATTAATACATATTTCGAAGATATTTAGAAAAGCAATCAATTATTTGATCGGTGATGCAATATGGAAGTCTATGGCGTAATAATATTAAAAATAGTATTAATTTTGCTGTACTGTGATCAAGAATCAAGTCATTGCTTGATCAATGTCCACATAACTTGTTAACACTGGCGTGTAGTTACCCTGTTTTGTCCTAGTGCGCTTCTTTTTCCCTTTTACTTATTTGGGATCGGCTCTGTATGTCGATTCTCTCCAATTTTCCGTTCTTCATCATCGTACGAGTAATACCCCCTCCCCCGTTCCCTCGTGTCCGGTCTGTCACATTCAATCCACGTCTCCACGTCTTTCTCAGCTTTCCAGTTCTCCCTTTAACGTACCATTCTCTTAGTCACGTGGTCGACGTCTCTAGAGTTTTATACGAGTATCCGACTTTTAGGCCGACTATCTTTCTTTCTAATTCTAGTATTTAAATTTTATCAAAATAGCTCCAATAGTTTGTTGAAGTTTTTAACACAAAGAATTAATCTATCAATAGCTCAGACACTGCAGCAGAACTTATACCATAGTGAAAAGAAAATGGCGTTGAACAGCCTACACAATTTTAATTTACTCGTACGTTTTCGTTAAGTATTCGAATGAATGGCACGGTTATCGGGGAATACTAAAGTTTTATATACGGCTGTAAAATTTTATTACACACATCTACTTTTAATCCGAGCATGGTAATGGGATGCCGTTCCATGCAATAGAATAGCGAAAAACATTACACGCCGTACTAAGCATAGAAGCATAAATTAAAGAGAATACAGAACAGACACTCCGAAACAAAAAAGTATGCATAGCAACGCTCCAATTTATATCAAACACTTACACGAAATGTCTTTTCAAGTATTTGAGATGCTTGATGACTTCAAAAGATATATTATTTTCTCTTAGCATAAGAAATCAAACGTCTTAGAATTACCTTTTAAAAGCGGCATACAAAATGGGATACAAAAAGGACGTAAAATTATTCTTTCAGAGTCGGCAACGTGCGAGTGGCAAGCATTCATAGGCTGCGGTAACTGCTTTCCTTCAGGTAGGCCGTATGCCTGTTTCGCTACTTAGGGGTATGAATTTCATACCCCTAAGTATAAGATTTAGTCGGTTGTCCGAAAAGTCGGTTAACGGACGATTATTTTACGTGATAACGGTGGAAGAGATATAGATGCGTCACAAGCCGAACGCTCAGGCCGATTGTGTCTATCTATCGCTTGTACCGAGCTCTCGCTTACATACGGAACGTGTCACTTTTTGGTGCTTGCAGCCGGCATTGATCAATTTATAAGACGTTATTATGTCAAAAATAAAGGTGAGGAGCCTGTTAAGTTGCTTATGGTCGAAACTGAGCAGTTAAACCGCTCTGATTAAAGGGGACGTAGTACGGTTCGTAGCACTGATACGCCGTAGAATCAGACGTAGAGTTGCTACGATCATGTTACCGGCTACTATAAGATTAATCTACTCGCCTTAAAGTAACAGGTTCTTTCTGCATTCTAAATATTTTGTGATAGTGTTATTTTTCTGCTATTTCAGACTCGTTTGGCATTATTAGGTTTGGACTTCGTGTTATTTTACTGAAAATTCAACAACGTGCCAATTCTCATTTCGCATTCTCTCTGAATACGTAAAGTACTTATCATAACGAAATTTTTATTCTCACTTAATAATACAGCACAGTATTTCATAAATATATAAACTTTTACGTTTTTGGTCCTAATATATCTACGTATGTCTAACCGAAATTACACCGTAAATGCTTTAATAATTACACACCGTTGCTCTATAAACATTCAGTACTGTTGTATATACCCTCATTGTAATTCATGCGTACAATGAAACGCTGAAACAGCTCGAAACATGCTAAATTTTGCAAGCTACGGCCGTTAATAAAGTGTTCATAGATGGATAACGAATGTAGTCTTTCTAGGTACTATTTTACCCCGTTGTTCTATCAACATTCAGCATTGTTGTCTATGCCCGCATTATAAATACATGCGTAAAACGGAACGCTGATACAGCTCGAATCATGCAAAATTTTGCAAGCTCCGGCCGCAAATAAAGTGTTAACAGATGGATTACTAGTTAAGTCTTTCTAGTTACCATTTTGCCCTGTTGCTCTACCAACATTCAGGATTTTTGTTTTTGGCCGTATTATAAATACTCGTACATGCGTACAATGGAACGCTGATACAGCTCGAAACATGCTAAATTTTGTAAGCTGCGGCCGTTAATAAAGTGTTCATAGATGGATAACGAATGTAGTCTTTCTAGGTACTATTTTACCCCGTTGTTCTATCAACATTCAGCATTGTTGTCTATGCCCGCATTATAAATACATGCGTAAAACGGAACGCTGATACAGCTCGAAACATGCTAAATTTTGCAAGCCACGGCCGTAAATAAAGTTTTAACAAATGGATAACTCATATAGTCTTTGTAGGTATTATTTTGCCCCGTTGTTCTATCAACATTCAGCATTGTTGTTTTTGGCCGTATTATAAATACATGCGTATAACGGGACGCTGATCCAGCTCGAAACACGAAAAATTTTGCAAGCTACGGCCGTAAATAAAGTGTTAACAGATGAATAGTACTTGAGCTCATCGTTCCATTATAGAAAATAATTATTCACAAACTACTCAAGGGTTAATTTTAACTGTATTTTTAGGAACTTATTTCACAATTTTACAAGCACACGAATACATAGAAGCTCCATATAGTCTTCCAAGGTGCTCATTTTGCCCCGTTGCTCTACAAACATACAGTTCTGTTGTCTATGCCCGCATTGTTAATACATGCGTACAACGAAACCCTGACACAGCTCGAAACATGCTGAATTTTCCGTGCAATGCTCGTAAATAAAGAAATAATAGATGGATAACTCGTAACCTATTGTTCTTTACTTATTTATTTGTTGGAATGTTTTACTTTTAAAATTTGCTTCTTTTTTTGCGGCCAGTATTGAATAAATGTTGAGAGGCTCGCAAGCTGAATTTAGTTTCAAAGGAGGTGGAATATTTGATAAATATTATTATTTTAAGACAGTTTGTTAATCTTTCATATAAAAAAACCGACTTCAGTCAAACTACTGAACCGATTGTAATGAAATTTAAATGGGACCCACTTGAAAGCATACCTTTTTAAACAAAAGCCGGTTAAAACCGGTTCATATACGAATATAACGGAGTTATGCGGTAACAAATATTTTAAATAATACAATCTATTTTTTGGGAGTCGGTTAAAAACAGGATATGAAACGGAAACAGCCTATTTGCAATAACATGATGTAGATACGGTTTTACATTTTATACGCTAAGTTTTGCTTCGTATACTGGCAAAGTTTTGAGACATTGAGCATTTAACTTTTTTATCGTATCAAACATTGCCCCATCTGTTCTCTCTTTAATTTATGCTTCGGTTTTCGAACTGTCGACATCATTACGTTGTGTTTCTAAATCGCTTGGAGGGGTGCGGTCTGTGGATATCGATGAGTTACGATTACCCCACTCAGAGACTGGCTTGATTTTTACCCACATAAAAAAAATATTTGTTCATTTTCAATTAATTTATATATATTTTTTCATTTTGATTTTCTTTTTTAGCATCGTTAGTGTATTGAGAGTTAATAAATGGAATCGAGGAGAGTGTAGGCCAAATCCTCTGTCTGCTCTGGCTATATGGCTCCGATAGTACAGCCAGGGTCATGCTCCTGTAGTAGAGACTAAAAGACCTGATGATGATGATGATGATGAAATGGAATCGTATATTTTTCCACCATAAAACCCTATATTTCAGCTTTGATTGATACATCTTATGACATGTTTTATAGTGCTTTTATTCATATACCGCGAGATTTTAAACCTCTGAACTATATTGAAATCCTGGAATCAGAATCCCTAATGAAATATAGAATTGCAATAATATACAAAAAAATATGTAAAGTTTTAATAATTTTAGTAGTGAACATTAAAGTAGCAAAAACAATAAAGAAATAAATATACGGACCAATTACACAGATTGAGCCAGCCCCAAAGTGAGTTCGAGACTTGTGTAACTCAACAATACTAACTATATTTTATAACAAATACATATAGAGGTCTGGGATGTTTATCTGAAAAATATCGTTTTTCCATCATGACCTGACCGGGGATCGAACCCGGGCACTCTCGTGTCGCAGGCTGGCGTGTTAACCACTGCGCCACGGAGCTTGCCACACAATTGAACATATATTTTTAATTATAATAATTTTAGTACTGAATAGTAAAAAGTAGCAGAAACCACCAATTTAGTAGCTGTTGAATGCACAGTGGTAAGTTTGTCGTGTTGGGTAGCGCTAGACTTTGATGACTCGGCGGGTGTTGGGTACAGCTATCTGATTTGTTGCTAGTTAACGATTTGTGGTTTGTAGGGTTCCGTCCTCAAATGGTAAAAACGGGATTATATTACTTAGTCTCCACTGCCGTCCATCTGTCACAGGGGTATATATATAGTTAAAAAAAATTATATCTATTGCCACTTTAACAACAATAATAAAAATGAAATTAAATGAAATATTAAAGGTTTAGTCCTTAAATACAAAGAACTCGATGAAAATATATATGTGACGCAAAGACATACATTTTTGCTGTGGTAGAGCCACGCTACCGGCAAAAATTATCTTTCCTAGTAGCACGACTGGGCCGGCTCGTCCGGGGAAGTACTACACTCTCACAGAAAATCGACGTTTGAGTAGAAGCTTTACCGCTGGTATGCTTCGTTCGGTGTGTGAGAGAGCCGGAAGTCCATTCTCCCTCCTTCCCTTTTGTTGACCAACTTTAAAATCCATATGGATATGGATATAAAGTTGGTCAACAAAATAGACAAAAAGCTACTATTATCTTACTACTATTACTACTTTATCTTCAAAACCACTGATGGTAAAAAATTAAAACAAATAAATGAAATAGGTTTTAACTTATATACTCGTATTACAGGAAATCTTATAAGAAATCCGAGTTCGACTCGCACTTGGCCGATTTATTTCATCATCATCAGGTCCTTTTTAGTCTCCACTACAGGAGCCCGACCCTCTCTGTACTACTAGGGCCATACTAGGCCAGAGCAGCCAGAGGACTTGGCCTACACTCTCCACGCTGGCCAGACGGGTTGGGGAGGTCTCTTAGATGTTTATAAGCTTTGTTTAGCTTGTATTTGCTAAGTCGCCTTCTACGATATCCACGGGATAACTTGGAGTGGTCCTATTCTCCTCTGCCGGATACCACACGGCTTCTTATTTTTTATTTATTTTGCTGGATCTACTCGATTAACACAAGATGGGTTTTACCCTTCGGATACGTAACCCTAATAATATAGCATTTAAATGGTGTTTAACATAAAACTGTTTAATAAATTTAATGATAACGAAATTATCAAATTTATAAATTGCCATACACTGAAAAATTTTCTCATTTGCTAGGTAGCGATTTCATTCAATTAAATTGCTGAAATAAACTGAAATATAATTGTAATTTAAATTAAGTCCCGCACCGCGTTTATTTAAATTGTGCCATATTCATTTGATACTATCACAACAATCGTAAAAGCCCGAATTCATTGCACCAGAAATAGCTCCGATAAAATTGCACCTAGCCAAAATTATGAAAAGCCTACTATCGTATTATCGATATAATGATATTAACAGTATCACATTATCTCTGTCCTTTTCTCGGGTAACAGTTGGCTATACGTATAAGCGAGACGGAGAGACGCGTCGTATTAGGAGATATCGTTGGGAAATGATGGCGGGAATATTAGCGAAGTTGCGCCGTATTTGCAGCGTGATAATACTGACAGCCAAGCATAGGATTAGCTGTAGTGACAACGTACAGTCGGCCATAGCTAAAGGTAACTTGTATGAACGAACCTCATTTGATATAAAATATATTTCTCAGTTGTTAAAAATTCTGTGATAGTTAAATTTAATTGAAATTTAAGCGGTAGTGGCTTAGTGGTCTAAGAGCGCGACTTATGAGCGAAAGGTCCCGGGTTCAAACCTCGCCTGGCCCGACCTATACCTCTGAGTTTGTAGACCAATCTTACTCAAGTATGGTCATTTTTAATCGAACATTACTTGCTTACGGTAAAGGAAAACATCATGAGGCAACCTGCTCACTAGTGAACTCTTCATTTTAGTGTGTGAAATAAAGAACGCAATGGCAAACCACTCCAATATTTTCTGCCAGAAATAGTAGTTGTGTGCGTTTCTGTCCACACAAATTACAGGTTTGAGGAGCCCGATGCTCCAGTGGTCGTGAGCATTATTACGCTTACGCATGTTAAGCAACCCCGGGCGAAGTCCCCACTGGGATGGGTGACCGCAAGTGGCATAAAAATATCTCGAGTTCTCCGTGCTTCGGAAGGCACGTTAGGCCGTTGATCCCGGCTGTCATCATTGGTGGCAGTCGTTAAGCTATGTCAGTTGCCTTTAGGCAGTTTGAAAAATCTGATACAAGTGTTGGCCACTTACACACACGAAAAACAATACAACAACAGTTTAGAGAGATATAGTTCTATTAGTTGGCTTCGTTATAAGTAGCTTGAACAATTTTGTCTTTGGAACATATGGAATAACATCTTTTATATATAAAAATTAATTCCTATTTCCCAGAGAGACGATTTTTTTTTTAAATCTATGCTATTTCCCTTGGCCAGGGCATCATGTGTAAACGGCTAGACCGATTTGGCTAATACATTTTTGTCTTGTTTTTTTTTGTCAAATTGTTTTTCTTAGGAAAAGGTTCTTATAAAAAAAATATTAAGTAAGTTGCAATCAAGTTAAGTAAGTTCAATTTTATTTAAGACAGAATCCAATAAAAATCGGTCAGCAGTTGAGTAATTTGTATAGGATTGCGAAAAGTATCTTAATAAATTCAATAAAGAGCTGAAGGAAATTTTCGGCTTCTGGAAACAACAAATTTTATATAACACTGAAGTTTTTACAAATAAGTGTTACCCTATACTTGTGCATGACTGTACAGTTTGAACAGAACATGCGGGATTTTTAAGGGAAAACCGGCTGCATAATCCCACACCAGTGACGGGAATAAATTCCCCCGATTTGTCAATGTTTACCGGAATGTTCAACATGTCTGGGTGCGACCAATTAAAGCTAAAAATGTAGGCAATTGTGGAATATTGACCGCCATTTTCTTTATTTTTAGCATATTGCTTTAGACCTTCGTAATACACCTATTTGTAGTATACAAAAAAAAAAATTACAATTTATAGCTAATAATCTTTCATATAAAAAAACCGACTTCAATCAAACTACTAAACCGATTGTGATGAAATTAAATTGGGACAAATTTGAAAGCATACCCTTAAAACATTTTTTTTAAATCGGTTCAAAAATGACTGAGTTCTGAGGTAACAAAAATAAAAATATAACATACAACGGAATTTATAACCTTCTCTTTTTTGAAGTCGGTTAAAAATAGAATAGCTTATTATTTATGGATCTTAGCATTATATGTTGGAAAAAAATATTACGTTCAATACCAATGGGGTTTTTTGAAATGGTTTACCAGATGGCAGCACTGATTCTTATGGACCGATGAGCGACTGTCATTTGTTAAAATTTGACAAGCAGCTACAAGTAACAGCTATCACATTGCTGGCCAATAACAGCTTACTGGACCCGATACCTCAGTACTGCCGCCATTTAATTTAATAAATCCTCATTTCACGGAAACGACAGTGGGTTCGGTATGAAACACATAATACTTACAATATACGAAAAGGTAGGACTTGAGTTCTCTGATATTCGGAATATACGACCACAACTCCATTCTTTTTTTAAATTGATCAATTTTCTTCCAATATTTTCTGAAGAGAACATAAAACTACTCATAGCTATTACCAAAGTGCAGACATTTGTGACGTCATATAGCAAAATAGCTATAACACAGTTTGAAACTCGCTCGTCCCCGCAATAATCATCTATCATTCCGGAACTGGGAGCGTTTAATCAACACTCAATCTTAATTAACTCACTAACGATCTTATTTGCAAACTCTGCGACGTCCTCTACTTGCTATTTTTCACTGCTATTTATTAGTAGCTATTAATATGACTTGTGATATTTTGATAACGAAAATATGGACATGTCATACGCAGTTCGCACATGCGTGTGATAGGTCAAATGATGCATTTCTCCACGTAAATGTTATTAAACCTCAAAGTTGGTATTATAATTTGTCTTATGGAACATGGGGTAATTTTTATGATACTTCAGATACCTCTAGGCAGCTATTTAAGATCATTATCATTAGTTGTAACTTTTGACGGATTGTACAATTTAATTTAAAAAAATCTTGTTTTATATATTTGCATGCCAAAATTGGTAAAATATGTCTTTAATATGGTTATCGTGTTCAATTCCATTTTTATCTTGCAAATGACTGGTAGCCCTGGCCGAAGATCACCATCGCTCATACCGGGCTTAGATTATTTTTTTTAATTATCATTATAGTTTTGTAACATGGTCGGCCTATTAGAATACCTACGATCTACAAAAGGAGGTTATAATTATTAAGTCATATATTCTAAACCTTCTCGGTACTTCAAAAGTTCTGGAATTCAATAATACGGCCAACTAAATATTCAGTGATAGAGGCAGCAGTTTGCACAACTTATAACTTCAATAAGAACGGCGCAGGTGTGACGCTCCGAATTGAGATATTTGCATAGGAGATCGCTGTTATGAACTGCCCGGTCTGTGCGGACATAGCGTTATCTTTTATCTATATATATTTTCGTTTTAACTTTTACTATACTTATAATTTTAAATAGGAAAGGGTTGATTTAATTTGTTTGTTGGGTTTGTGGAGAAGATGATAAAACTTTTTATTTGATTTGAAATTAGGAACTTCTGAGCTGATCCTTAAATATGCTTTCTGATATATAAAGATACACTTTACACGTATCTCTTTTTCCCTCCCTCTCATCCGAGCGTGTCTCCAGTTGCATCCTAGGTTGGAGTGCTTCGGAGCCTGGGGTCTATCATTATCATATAGATATATCATTCTAATTATTTGGTGGATATATTTCATACTCCTGAGAAGCCTTAAGCCTGTCACATATTTTTACTGTTAGTGAAGCCGTATTCATTTCTGCGAGTAGTGTTAATTTGACTTTTATTTTTACGTCATCTAAATTACATTAACCACTGCTATTTTTTATTGAATATTTATTTTGTTAGGAGCCATTTCAATGTTATTTACGTAAAAAATAAGGTTGACAATATATTCATCTTTGATTAGAACCTCTACATTAATTAGCATACCACTGTTATTATTCAGTTGGATAATAATACCACAGATAGTTATATTTTTTTAAGCAAATGCTATATATAAATGCAATGCTTGTTTTTATTCAATTGAAACTTACTTTTTGTCTAGATTGTCTTTCCTATCTAGAATTGAATTCCTATAAGAATATTATTAGTATTTTGTGTACGATCAATGCACACGAAATTTGTTCTTTCACAAAATTCTTTCGCTGTGCAGGCAGTGTGCCTAGCACAATTGGATTGTTACCCCAGTAAACATAAAATATCTCAAGGTCAATCCATACTAGAAGGCACCTTTAGCCGAGGCTCATCCCAGGTGTCACCTTATCAGTAGATGACAGTTGTTAAGCTATTAAATTGGGGAATCTGACACTAATATTAGCTAATACAGTAACCTATGACATAAAAAGTAAAATAAATAATATATCATACGATTTTTAACTAAAATATGCTTTTTGTTCTGTTCCGACTTTGGACTGTAATCTTCATATTCCACAATAAAATGTTTTCTCATTGAATCTTAAGTCAAGAGAGATTCTACTTTTGACAGAGTTTCAGATTGAAACAAAATTGGAAAACTTTGTGTTAAGAGAAACTTTGTACTCTCAGAAAAATGCTGAATGCTAGTCTGGTATCAAAAACGTTTGATTTTAAACATTAAACGTTTCAAAATTAAACAGACTAAAATGAGCAATGTAACGACATTGCTCATTTTAGTCTGTTTAATTTTGATATTGTTTTCTCTCGACGCAAAAATAGACGTATTATGAGTTTGGTGTGTCTGTTTGTGTGTCTGTCTGTTAGAGCTAGCTATTAGCGGCCCGCCCCGGCTTCGGACATGTAGATACAAGTATTTAAATAGTCTATGCTCATCAGGCAAAAACGAGATGGCTGGACTGGCAAAAGGTAGCAGCTAATAGAGAAGTGGGGATGAGGAAGTGGAGGCCTTTGCCGTGGCGCGGGCAAATCCACAGGCTATTTTAAAAAAAAGTTCATCAAGGATAATGTAGGATTCTAATAGGAAAATATTTTTTTAAATCGGTCCATTAATTTCAGTCTATCCAATCACAAAACAAACAAACAATCAAATCATTCCTCTTTATAATCTTATATAGTGCAGAGAACTGATATTATAATGAAGCAAATACTACATTATAAATCCATGGTTCTTATTTGATACGCGTCATACCTTTGGAATACAAAACACCACATAAAATTACATAATCACAGATTCCACATGCGCATTCCAATTCCGTCCGGACAACAAGAAATCAAACGTTATTCGTCAGCATGATCGAAACAAATTCAGGCTGATCCATAACGTTTGTCATATGATTGATTGCAGGCTCGAAACCGGAGCGACCCGCCGATTCTGGCTCCAAACAATAAAAAATGTGTTTGATTGAGAAGCAGTGTGTGCTCTGTGGCGTCAGACGAACGTGGGACTACAGTGATTTGCAAAGTTGAGAATAATAACAGTGACGAAAAATGGAATATGGTTGAACTACCGAGTCTCAACCGAACTGTGCTTCCGACTACCGCGCAGTGAAAAAAGAACAAAAACTCTTAAAACTAAAAGATAGAATTAAAATTATTGTAAATATAGTTAAACTTCGTTGTCTACGTGTTTTACAATTTCGAAATTTTTAATCATCGAAGCGGTTGTCGTATTTTTGTGATAAATTAAGCCTAATTAATGAATAAGTGGCAAAACTCGGTTGTGATGTGTGTAGTTATAAGTTGTAAGTAAGATTAGAGATTTTAAGTGTGGTGGGGTTCATTGGAGTATAAGAGTAGTGGGGAGAAACGCGCGTGTTGCGCGGTGATGTCACGGTTTGGTGGTTGTCACGGAGTTTTTGGCACAGGCGCGGCCGGGCGCCGGTAAAATGCGAGAGCGGCGTCGCGCCCTCCACCGCACCGCCGCTCTGCTGTTCGCCTGCCTCCTCTTCATCTACCCTCAAGTCGACGCCAGTGGTGAGTTCAATACTTTTTTGATTAACTAGACTCTCATTTGTTTATTGGTGGTTCTCATTAACCGATTTATTGGGTCGTCAATTTACATTAAAGTTGACAGGCTTTCGTGCCATCTGCATCGAATCGTTTGAAGCTTGATACTTTACCTTCTCTCTCAACCTCCTCTTTCCCTATAGGACCTCTACGGCGCTGTTTGTATCTAGCTTCTTACCAGCCAATCGAAAGAGACAAATGTCTTTGCATTTTGGTACAGCCTGTATAGCAATACATACACTTATACATTGCTCTTTGTCATAACAGTTGATTTTCAACATTGATTTTCAATTTGCATGTAATAACTTATTTGGAGCAATTGAATAAAAGGCGTACTTCTACTCAATTCTACTCAATAAGTTATTACACGCAAATTTATCGACCTAGCAAAGCCTTGAAACTTGACAAAATAAAATATAACACCACCATGGAACATAAAAACAAATGAGGGTCTACCGAGCATGGTAGTAATAAGTTATAAGTCATTTATATGTAAAAACGAACTGACGACATAACGACGTAGGAATAAGCGGTACACATAAAAGTCCATAATTATAATTATGCCATGTGAATTATGTGTCATATTCGTAGAAATCATAAATGTCGCATGACGAATACATTTATTCGACTGTTAAAATGAAAGTTCTTTCGTATTTACAAAACCTTTTCGGTGTTTGGGCTCTACAGGCATTCTTATATGTAATAGCCTTGATAGTTTTTAAATTACCTTTGCACCGTAAAATTTGCGTAGTTTGTTCCTCTATTCTTAATAAAATATCATAAAAATTCCACACTACTAAATAGTGGGTGGTATTGAAGAAGTACGTATGCTTGATATGCGTATACCCTACAGGGTAATATGTGATGAGATAATTCGACGCGGTGATTCGAAGTCACGGTGGTGTAATAGTATCACACTTAGGGCGTAAACCTAAGGGATGTGGGTTCGAATCCTAGCTGTGGCCGAGTTCTTTTTCATCAGATATTTTCAATTTTAATATCATAAAAGTCTTAATAGGCACTAAATAACATCCATATAGAATATGTATTTTTAAAGATACTTAAAACTAACATTTTAATTGACATCGAAAATCTCCTAATTCCCAGTAATACGAATTAACTTTACAAAGTCGCATTATGTGAAAATAATAGCTTTGACTTTCCACTCTAATTATAAAGCTTCTTTCCGATAATTTGACAACGCTTGGAGTAATTCCCCTTATTAGGAAATTATTGGTTTTTGGTCTCCCTTATTAATTAAATCAGAAGGCAGAATTAATGAAGGATGAACTTTGTATTCCCGCTAATGGGGAACTTGCATGAGTGGATTTTGAAAAATGTTTGTCATTATTAAGGGCGAGGGACGACGAATTTTAGGAAATTACCTTAAAAAAATAGAGGTGTGGCAAAGTATATGTAATACTTTTTTAGTGATGAATTTACTTTGCGGCAAATTTACAACAATCGATTAAAATTTGATATCGATACGTAAAGTTTGGTTAAAATTGGATGGTAAAGTCCTTTATGAAAGAACGGAAAATTTACAAACTAATATTTTTTTTTTTTTTTTACTAGCTTTCCATGTCCCACTGCTGGGCAAAAGCCTCCCCTCTTTCTTTCCACTTCTTTCGATTTTTGGCAGTATCCATCCAATTCCTATCAAACGCTCTTATTTCATCCGACCACCTTGTTTTTGGTCTTCCTCTTTTTCTATACCCATCGGATGGGACCCAGTCAGTGAGAATATGAGCCCACCTTTCCGGATGCATGCGGCAGACGTGACCCGCCCACTCCCATATTAATTTTGCCGCCTGTCTACCTACATCTATGACTTTAGTGATGGAGCGCAGCGTGGTGTTCCTTACTCCGTCAGTCCGTTTAACGCCTAAAATATTACGCTCCATTGCTCTCTGGCAAACCTTCAATTTGAACCGTTGTCCTTTTGTCAGTGACCAAGTTTGGGCACCGTAGGTTAGGACGGGCAAGATACACATGTCGACGAGTTTTTTCTTAAGGCATATTGGTAGATTACCTTTGAGTAGTTCCTTCATCGACCAGAAGCTATTCCAGGCTCTTTCAATCCTGCGGTCGATTTCTTTATCTTGTCGGTCGGTGAAAGATACTACTTGCCCGAGGTATATGTACTCGTCGACGTATTGTATATCCTGCCCATCTACCACTATCCTACGTTTCGTCCCTTTGGTCATCAGTTTGGTTTTGGTCTGATTCATTTTGAGTCCAACTTGAAGGCTTGCCGTGCTCAGATCTTGGAGCATGATTTCGAGCTCAGATGCGGAAGGTGCAAAGAGTACAATATCGTCTGCGAACCGGAGATTGGTAAGTCTCTTTCCGCAGACGATAATGCCTTTAGATTTCCATGATTCGGCTAGAGATTTGAAGACTTCTTCAAGTGCACTCGTAAATAATTTGGTAGAGAGCGGGTCACCCTGCTTCACGCCTCGCATTATTGGAAAAGATGAACCTGGAGACTGTAATTTTATATCGGCAGTACTTGATTTATATATTCTTTTGATTATCTCGATGTACATTTCATCTATTCCCTGATTATATAATGCTGAAAATATTGATTTATGGTGTAAGCTATCATTACAACTACAAACTAATATTACAATAAGATAATATTAAAAACTAGCGAACCCGCAGACTTCGACCTGCTCAACAGTAGTGCCACTTATCCGGTTCAATTGTGTTTATAAACCATCCATAAACATACTGAAGTATTCAATTATACATACACAATTTCATCCAAATCGAGCCATCCGTTCACGAGTTATGCGCGTACATATTCGACAATTCATTTTTTTTTGTTTACACAGGGTGATTTTTAGTTACCTGGCAACATTTCAATGTTGGAATCAGAATCCCGAATAGAATATACATTCGCAAGAAAAAAAGGTAGAGTTTATAAAAAAACTTACACTTTCCACAGAAGACCAGCAAATCGGTGAATTTGTATAGGAGGCTCAATTTTCATCATTTTTACGTTTTTTACTGCAGGTTATAATATAAGGAATTCCGATTACAACACCAAAACATTGCCTGGGAAATAAAAATCACTCTGTATACATAGATTGATAGCATCTTTGGTTATGAAGCCATTCTATAAACGCAATATTTAACATAACTGTCGAACAGAGTTCTTTCTCACATTACGTGTACAAAATGGTAATAAGTGACGTTACTACTCTGTTGTTTCTTCTTAGCAGCGTTTACACCGAGAGACAAAATGATATATATAATTTTTCAGTGTTTTGCCTACTTTTAAGAACTCTTTCTATATTTAAAAAAACAACTGGTTGCACTCCGGGCGTGCCGGCAGAAGTAAAAACTCGCCTTTACGGCGGTCTCAGGTCACGTGTCCGTTTTATGATTTTTCGAACAGGTCACGTGTCATGACGCGAGATTAACATTTTTTACCTATCGCAAAAAGTGCACAACGCCGCTTAAGAAGTTTTTACTTAAAAAATGTGAGCAAGTACCCTATTATTGTAAAAATGCTCCGGTAAACAGCAGTGGATTCATTTTGTTGATGTTATTCGTATATTGTTCTTGATATTCATATACTAGAGATTTTATTGTTTGTATTACCAACTACGAGTAGGTTACTTTTGTTTGTTAGTGATTTTTATTATTCATACACTAGACAAGACATTTGTAATTGTTTGTATCTCATATATTTTTGAGTTTTATCGCCTATCAAACTATATTTTTGCTTACGTTATTGTTGAAAACACGAATATCTTATTAAAAAAATATCTTTTTTATGAAATCTACTCTACCAGGTGCTTAATAATTAAAAAAGGGAAATAAAATAAATCGAGCCACAAAATTATTTATTGGCCACGTGAGCAAACTTCTAATTTCATAACTAAGCAACGGGAAAATGACATAGCCTCTAATAAACTAATTCCTCTTTTTTACACCGCCAACTAAATATTCTATAGAAAGCGTCAAATAAGAACATCAATTATTATGACTTGTCCTTCTTATTTATACGTTGCCACCTAATTTACTAACTCGGCCACGGATTTTATATTTCGTCACCATTTTCCTTTTTACAGCATCAAAACTATGTCCCCAAAAAAATTTTATTCAAGCTTCTACAGTCAGCATCATTTATTATAACTTAGCATGTAAAATAATACATCATATTCTTTTATCGTAAAAATAGCCACTACATGATATGGCGTGATTCATGTATCGATAGGCAGGAGAGCTGGTACCAATTTTTGGGTAGGTAGGTATTTGAAGCAAGTTGAAAAATTGTCACATACTTGTACCTCAACACGGAACTACAGACCTGTCTGGTGTGTAGCGAGACTAAATCAATCCCTATTTTTTTTAAATATTCTTTTTTCATTACCAAAAATATAGATATTTGTGGCAATATACAATTTTTTTATGTTTTATGTATAAAAAATATAAGCCAGACGATTTAGTCGGGGTTTTAACATTACCAAATGCGTGCAAAAAAATTTGCAAAAAAATATAAAAAATCAATTTGAGGCAGGTTGAAATTTTAATAGGGTACTATTTTGGTGGGACTGTCTACCTGCCACGCTGCCAAAAAATTAGGGGTTGATTTAGCCCTGCTATTTACCACTAACCAGTCAGGTCTGCAGTTCCGTGTTGGGGTATAATAGGCGGGGTATGTGACAAGTTTTCAGCTTTAAATACTTGCCCAAAAAATTGTACCAGCTCTCCTACTATTACTATTAGTAAAATTATAAACATTTTTTTTTTCAAAAATAAAGTCTTATTTTGTCTCTCCTCAATAGCTACTGGTAATATTAGTGGCCATAATATACTATTTGATGACAATTTTAGCTAAATATTGACGATCAATTATTTTGGGATAAGTTACATTTTAAACATGCTGAGTTAAAAAAATAGAAGCTAAATATATATATTTTTTGATGTCCAATATTAGTATTTTAGAAGTTTACTGTTAGAATGCAAGTTACAAATTTAGATGCTAAATAATAACCATCATGCTGAGTTGTATTTAGAGTGGCTTACATAAAAGATAACTAGTGGCTAAGATGCTCGTTAATTGTGGCTGACTTAGTAATTTAGAAGGCAACATACATTTTTAAAGGCGGATAATGCTATTAAAAAGAATCCTGTTTAATTAGCACCCATTAAAAAAGTATATTACTTCTTAATACAAGGCCAAATTATTTATTAAATTGTTTTAAGAGAGATTTACGCGCACGTTAACAAACACGAGATATCTTCACATAGTACAGATCGTAACATTTCTTGTAACGACCCATACATTTCGGTGCGCGGTGTGTTTGCTAACTTTCTATCCCTTCAACGAGCGACAATGGTCTCGGAAACTTCACGAATACCATTATTTTGACCCTCCTACGAGTATGTGGTGTTTTGATTCGTAAATAAGCTAAGTTTTGAAGAAAATGAAAAGGGGCACATTGTCAATTCCTTGTTGATGACATGTTTATATTTACATATGTCATTCGTATATTTTTTTAAATTAAATTGTATGAAATTTTCAAATGGAATTTAAAAATTTAGAAATTTTGAAATTAAATTTAAAAATTTCAATTCAAATTTTAAATTAAATTTAAAAATTTCAATTACAGAAGTCAGAAATTCTTAGTGGTAAAAATGGTGAAAATGTATATTAAACATTTAATTTCGTTTAACGAGTTTAACCCATTCACTTGTTTTCGTACAAGAAAATGAGCTTTAAACTTAGGTTACGTTTATAAAAAAAATGATTAAAAACATAAAAATAAACCTCTTAGGGTTGCTAAGAAGTTTAGTTTTTTTACGTACAAAGAAGTATTTCTAAATTATACATGAGTCAGCCTAGCGCTATTTATCGATATAGCCTGAAAAACGAAGGCTTGCATTAAAAAAACTAAACATTAAAATAAACAATCCAACCGCAAGGCTAACCTTGCGGTTAGCATTCGTCAGAAGTTATCACTAACCCTCGAAACGGCAAAACTAAAAAACCGCGGCGGTCGCTTTGTCACTCCGAAAACAGCCAACCGCAGCCGTGTCCTGCATCATTTAATCACATCTCCCTTGAATTAACAAAAGCCGAATTAACATTCCAGCTACTACCACGAATTTACCCAATGATAACAATAACACTGAACCAAAATAATATTTATTGAAATCGCATTAAAAAGTAAGAAAATTTTACATTAAAATACGGCAGTCGGTCCAGCATCATTTAATCACATCTCCCTTGAATTAACAAAAGCCGAATTAACATTCTTCCAGCTACTACCATGAATTTACCCAAAGAGAAAAAATATATTATGAACCAAAATTACATTTATTGAATTCGAATTAAAAAGGCTTACCTTTCGAAATCATAACATTACATTAAAATACGTCAGTCGGTCCAGCGGTCAGCATTCGTTTGAAGTCAACACTAACCCTCTATACGCCAAAACTAAAAACCGCGGCGGTCGCTTTGTCACTCCGAAAACAGCTAACCGCAGCCGTGTCCTGCATCATTTTATCACATCTCCCTTGAATTAACAAAACCCGAATTAACATTCTTCCAGCTACTAACTGGGTTACTCCGTAACTGGACACATATTACATTAAAGAATACTAGAATTTACCTAATGAGTGGTGAGAGAGTGAGAGAGAAAAATAATCTGCACCATTAAATTATATTTATTAATATCACAAAAAAATAAGGTTTATCTTTCAGAACCATAACTTTACATTAAAATACAACAGACGGTCACCATTCGTTTTAAGTCACCACTGACCCTACATATGGCAAACCTAATAAAATGCGGTAGTTGCTGTGTCACTCCGAAAACCTATCTTGAAATCACAAAAGCTTAATTAACATACTTTCTGCTACTAATTTGGTTTGGTTTTGGTTTATTCTGTAACTGGACACATCATACTACATAAATGAAGACATGAAATTTACCGATGAGTAAAATAAATTCACTACTGAAATAATATTTGTTTAAATCGCTAAACGGAAGGCCTGCCTTTCAAAATCATAGCTTTACATTAAAATACGACAGTCGGATTAGCGGTACTACTAATACTCCAAACTTAAAACCGCGGCTGTTGGTTTGTCACCCCAAAAACAGTCAACCGCACTCGTACGCTACATCATTTAATCACATCTCCCTTGAATATACAAAGGCCAACATTCTTCCTGCCATTCAATTAGGGTTATTCTATAACTGGACATACACGGATTCGTAATAATTTTTCTCTCGTGCCAATTTGTAAATAGTGAATAGGCGTAGAATGTGTTTTAAAATAAAAAAAGTTTAAAATATTTTTTTGCTTTTTATAACTTTTCAAACCTGTGCCTTTTAGTTCTACACGATCAAGACGTAATTTCAGTATTCTACTCTACTAGTCTCCCAGAAAAAACAACACCAGGGAAAAGTCATATAGATTCTGAAATTAGAAAGTTTCAATTAATTCGATATACGTGTGTCCAATCCGAATGTAGAGTTGCCGAATAACCCTGTATTTCAGCGTATGTTTCTGAGGGTAGCAGACGAAGGGTTAAAATAGTGCTTCCGTATGAATACTCTCTCATATTCAGTGATTAGCATAGAGAAACGGCGGGTTCGCATTAGCATAAAATTCACCAAAAATCGCGTCCCACGCGCCCGGCTACGCTACCCGCATAATTATGTACACTGCTTTATGAAAATGAGAAGTAAAGATGGTTTTATAGGTTGATATAAAATGTTCTAAAACTGATGTCTCTACACGCTTTAAGCTTAAAGACTTCTACAGATGATGACTACAGACTTGATTTTAATAATAATATTGATTATGTTTCAAAGCAAAACTAAAGTATGGTAGCATCTTATTATTTATTACTATATTATTTTTAACAACACGATGTTGTAATAATAATAATATCTTAGACCTGCTTTGTCTTATGGGTGAATATTCACATAGTAAATTATAAAGAAATTTGTTTTCATTTAAAAATATATGTACCTATGAAAAAAAACGAAATTAACATTATTATAAAACATAATACATAGTATAACGTTTTTACCCCTTACGGGGTAAACATAGCTTAAGACCATAAGACCAAAAGGCCACGATTAGCATATTTTTGGGCTTAAAGATGGAACATGGAATTAAAATAGTGATGTGTTGCTAGCCGCACCGCCTATTTACATGATTCCTTAGATTTGCGCCCACTCCCTCGGCCAGTTTTTACGGCCTGCGCGGGAAGAGAAGCAGCTGGTACATTCTACGTTTTTTCTTTTCTCCCAGACCAGCATAGAAGAGTTATAAAACAAAAAAAATAAAACTTATCATAATATATATTTAGGCAGTAACTTACAATATTATATAACTTAGAATATTTAAGTAATAACACAATTCAGAATACTTTCGAGACGTTCTAAAAGTTGTTACAACTTTATCGCTTAGGTTACTGCGTCTACAGTCTGTATTAAATTACTTATTCGAATAAAACAAGTTGGTACTTTTGATCCAGTAATATCGTAAAAGTTTGCTATGAAATATATCGATAACTGTAATTGAAAGTCGTGTGAAGATTGCCAGGTCGAAAACCTTATAATGCTTGTGAAACTATAACGAATAAATTTATGTTAACCTAACGTGAGATATAGAGATGGAAAATATATTTTCCGATTGAGTTCCCTTTGAGAGAGACGTTCCCTCAAAGGGAATGGCTCAGTCCATCAATATGAACAACTTTTCCTATGGAAACAATGTTGGGAACTTAAATTGTTTTTTAAATAGCATTACAATGCTCGGTATATTATTAAAATTGAAAATATGTGATGAAATATGTATTGAAGAAGTACGCATGCTTGAAATGCGTATACCCTACGGGGTAATATGTGATGAGAGAATTCGACGCGGTGATTCGAAGTCACGGTGGTGTAATGGTATCACACTTAGGGCGTTAACCTAAGGGACGTGGGTTCGAATCCTACACCTGTGGCCGAGTTCTTTTTCATCACATATTTTCAATTTTAATGTTGGGAACTCAAAAAAAAATTATCTTTTGTAAGGAAATGCCAATTTTTTTTTGAGTTCTCAGCATTTGTCCCATAGGAAAAGTTGTTCATTTTGACGGTTTGAGTCACCCCTTCACGGAAACGTCGTTGGTTATGTTACACGCTCTATATGTATTTGTTATAAAATACAGCGTGATTTTGAACTCCCTAGCTATATTCAAATCTGGGAATCAGAATCCCTAATGGAACACAGAATTGCAAGAAAAAAAGGTATAAAACTAAAAAAATAATTTAACCTTTCATAGAAATTCGTCCAGCTGATCGGCGACTTTGTATGGGAAACCTAATTTTCTTTTTCGTTTTTTACCTTTTTTTCTTGCAATTCTGTGTTCCATTAGGGATTCTGATCCCCAGATTTCAATATAGCTAGGGAGTTCAAAATCACATTGTATAGTATAATTGAGTTAGTATCCCATAACACAAGTCCCGAACTTATTTTCGGGCCCGCTAAATCTGAGTAATTCGTTCGTATATTTATTTTATTCCTACGTATTGACTATCTACTATCAATTGTTTTCTAGTACAAGAAAACATCGTGAAGATTAGTTGATAGATATACATTAGAATACAAAATGGAAAAGGCAGTGACAAATTTCTCCATTATACCGGCAAAAATAGAAATGGTGTGTGTTTTCCTCACAAAAATATCTACAAGGGCCCAGCTTTTAAAAATGAGAGAGTCCCTAATTAGAATTTAATGTTTCGTCCACATGGCTCTGGAAGGGTTTAAAAAGCTGCCTGTGTATCATTTAGCATTAATAGCGATCATGGGCGAGGTTTATCGCAAACGCCGCGCCAGCTGCCCGTTATATCGCAATTTAAGAAGAAACAGCTATAGGTGCTTATATTCTTATATTTACTGGGTTTGCATACGCAACATTATCAGTATGATGTAAGGCTGACTTAATATAATATTTAGTTATTTGAGTATAGAAATAATAGAACCCAGGTAACCTTACTGTCGGCAATGGAAAACCTGAACTTGTAACTCCCAGACATACATATTTGCTTACGGGGTAAACAGAGCCTAATACCATAAGACCCGAAGGCCACGTTTAGCAGATTAGTGGGCGTATAGGTGGATAGTGGAATCAAAATAGTGATGGATTGCTAGCCACATCGCCTAAACTGGCTACCACAGGACTGGCATGTTGCTTAGTGCGGGGCGTGGGGCCACCGCTTACTCACATACCATATCAAAAAGTAAAAAAAAAATTATTATTAATTTTTTATTATATTGAATAAAATACCCTTTGTAAAATTTGCGTTTACTTATAAAAACTATATAACTATTTAATAGGGATGGGATTGCCGATAATTCTCTATTGCGTTGTGAACTGCAAAATATAAGTAGTTTGTTGGGTTTGGCGATAGATAGCGCAAGGATAGATTTATGCATCAAAAAAAATTATTTATTGTTCTTTTTTGGAATAAATTATTCACGGTACTGTACAGTTTTCCAACGCGTACACGTGAATCAGGTACAAAAGTTACTTAAAGCACCTTCATAGCATTTCTTATTATTTTACCCTTGAGTTCTTAATTAGAATTCAATATAGCGATCACATGGCACAGCGCGTTCGAAGGATTGGTCAAAAGCGGATTGTCTGCCTGAGTATCATTTAGCATTAATAGCGATCATGGCTGAAGTTTATCGCACAACTGCCGCATGCAAACGCGGCGCCAGCTGTTCGTAATGTCGCCATTGTAGCAGTATAAGAAAAGCGCTTATATTATTATATTTCAAACCTATACAACTAATAGGGATTGCCGATAACTCTGTATTGCTTAGCAAAAACTGCGAAATATAAGTGTTTTAGTTTGTAGGGTCTATCGATAGATACCGCAAGGATAGATTAACTAATTCGTAAGATTTAGTTTCCATCGTATTTTTGCAAAAAGTAATTCTGAACACCGTATTTAATTATGTTTGCATCCTTTTTTGGAATTTAATGTAGCGGTTACATAGACGGGTTAGTTAAAAGCGTTCTGTCCGTCTGAGTACCATTTAACATTAATAGAGATCATGACTGAAGTTTATCGCACAACTGCCGCATGCACACGCCGCGCCCCAGCTGCCCGTTATGTCGCCATTGTAGCAGTTCAAGAAACAACAATAATTGCGCCTTATATCTTTATATTTACAGGATTTGACGAATACGGTCTGAACTATTACGGTAGCCTTATTTTATACTGAAACAGTACTAAGATTGTCGTCATCAGGCACTGATATCATTAGCAAAAACATGTATTTCGCACTTTTTAATTTAAGGAAAGCTAGAGTACTATTTTTCGCTTTAGAAGTCTTGATGTCTCCCCTGTTAGCGCAAGATGGAAGACTTGGCTTATTCAATATTTTCCTTTTCAACCAGCATGGATGTTTTTAGTTTTATTTCAAAATAAAGACAAAAATATTAAGGAAGGTCTCAAGGTAGTATTAGGTCAGCTCCAAATAAACATAATCGCTCTAATCGACACGCTAATAATTAGATCGTGTGGCTCTGAAATACCAAAAAAAAACTACTTTATATTTCTGTTTCTGCGCTCAGAGTGGCCGCAATATTAATTTTCGATTAAGAATTTTATTGCGATCGTAAAAGAGAAGAAAAAACGGGCGCTTACGTGTGCACATATTGGAATAAGTAAAAAAGATTCCCTATTAAATGTCTTTACGGCGAACGGGAAATATATTAAAGACGTGACTATTATAGCTGAGAGCTGAAACAAAATTTGAGTTAGTTCTTCAGACAGCGTAAAAAAATTGACAACAAAAAAATTTACAGCCTTTTAGATCTGGCTAACATTAATTTACGGAATCTCGATGATTTTTAAAACGGAGGACATAAGGTATATGTCCAGTTCATTACAATTCATAAAATCGAGAGTAATAAGAAACTGTTCAATAGCCGGGTAAACATTATCCATAAGCATATCCATCCTTCCATATTTAGAAGTGTAGACATATACATATAGAACCATCAGAAATAAGATAAAATCATTGCGATTTTATTAATTGTTTACCCTATACAAAATTGACCAGGATCCCCTAATAAACATGATCTTTTATTAAGGTATAAACTTTAATATTTAATAAAAATGAAAACAATGAAAAATTAAATCGCCCACAGGTAGGATTTGCACCCACGTTCTTTAGATTTCCTTCAAATTTAACTTGTGGGCGAAGCTCGTTTTCATCATATATTTTAAATTTTAATAATATACCGAGCATTGTAATGCTATCTAAAATCAAGTTAATTTAATATTTAGGTGTCCTTCGAGAATAATTTTACTAGTTTTTACGCTGATTATTTTTTCCATCAGCTCTTAGACTATTACGACTGTCGTATCGATTTGTGGAAAAAACGACGCCAGCCACTGGTTTGATTTGCATTTTAATATGCACAGGGGATAACGTGGAATGAACCTGTCATATTTTGAAAAGCGATCGGAAAGTAGATATGCGGGAATCTATGTAGGGTTATAATCAGCTCCATAGCGCAGTGGTTAACACGCCAGCCTGCGACACGAGGGTGCCCGGGTTCGATAATTTTAGTTTACATTCCATTCTTTAAACTGCAACACCTTTGTTTTATCTTTAAATCCAGTATTCTCTTAGTTGTTCAGTACTATTTTAAATGTCGTATTCGAACGGAGACAATTACAGACGGGCCACAACCACAAATGGGACTCCTGTGTCTCAATAATGCCAAAATCTAGCGCACCAGATCCGTCTGGACGTAATTAGCCCAATCTATCGAATAAAACACTTCATCCACGTCCCTCCATTTCCTTCTACACTACAATAACATCGCTACTTACTTCAACGATATCAAGCTGAAATCGTGATTCTAATATTGTTAATAGAGTCACGAAATATCAATAAATTGCATTCGCCCGCGACTTTGCTCGTGTCAATATCGATCTCTCGTGAAGAATATTTAGCCTATGTCTTTTTCCAAACCCATTTATGCAAAATTGATGTATTATCGGTTCATTAGTTTTGATGTGAAAGCGAAACAAAGGAACTCACATTTTCCTCGCACTAGCTTTCTCCCACGGCTCCGCTTGCGTTATATCGATCCCTCGAGCACAGATTTTGACGGAATGAAAGTTACGTTACCATACCCAGACAAAGCGTATGATGATCGGTCTACTAGTTAAGGCGTTTAGCGTACCAAACAAACAATCTCTTTTGACTAGCCCCGTGGCGCAGCGGTCAACACGCCAGCCTGCGACACGGAGTGACCGGGTTCGATCCCCGGCCAGGTCATGATGGAAAATGATCTTTTTCAGATTGGCCTGGGTCTTGGATGTGTATCTATATATGTATTTGTTATAAAATATAGTATCGTTGAGTTAGTATCCCATAACACAAGTCTCGAACTTACTTTGGGGCTAGCTCAATCTGTGTGATTTGTCCGTATATATTTATTTATTTATTAAAAAATCTGTAGTATGCTTTTATAAAACAGACCAAATTACCTTCTGTTTGAACATTATTAACTGTTTTATGATTTACTAGCTTTCGCCCGCGGCTCCGCCCGCGTCAATGTCGATCCCTCGGGAATAGTACTTTTTCCCGGGATAAAAGGTAGCCTATGTCCTTCTCCACACTCCAGAGAACTTGTATGCAAAATTTCATGATGATCGGTTCAGTAGTGATAGCGTAAAACAAACAAACAAACAAACTCACTTTCGCATTTATAATATTAGTAAGGATAAGGATAGTTTTTGAGTATCAGCTTGTCAAACATTGTAAGTGCTCAATATTGGGGTAGTTTTGCTTTCCAGGCCCGTACTTCATAGACTAAGATCCTACAGAGAAAAATACCAAAACAGAAAATAAATGTATAAATTATAGATAAAAATATAAATTATAGCAGTAAAAAAATGATTTATTTTACGTAATTTGTGTTAAAAACATATTCCAAAAGGATTCAAAACTATTCAGGAGGCCAGGTTCCTAGGTTTTAGCATATAAACCTTTCAGCATATAAAAACAATGTGATTAAAATATTTTTAACTCAAAATTGCTTCTAGATTTCAACCACACGGTGTGGCCATTAAATCTGCTAGGAACAAATGACAGTCGGGCCACAGCACAAGCGGCACGTGTCTCGCCCGAGGACATAATCTAAATGCTAATGTATCTACGTCACTCTCGCTCGACGATACGAGTTGGATTGACGCGCCTCGGCGCGGTATCGACCATTCTTTAAAAGGGTTTTTAGTTCACTTTCCAGATAAAATGTAACTGTTGATAATGGATATTTTATTTAGAATGTTGCATTTGAAATTAGAGGGGAGTAACGTACGTTTTGATAGAACGGACCATAGGCAAACTATTTTTTGTCACTTTTGCAAAGATGTGATATGCTCATTAGGGTTTGCCCCCTTGTATACTTTAAGGTATGCTATTTGTAAGTCATTATTTGATATATCTTTATCTTATAAAATTAAGAAATAAAATATAGTGAAAAAATCATCATTTATTCGTATGCATCGGTCATAAGTTGCTTGAAAAAAAAAACAAGCGGGCGGGATTTGAACCTGCGATCTTAAGTGTATGTACGACACATCGACTTAAGGTCGCAAGTTCAAATCCCAATTATCCCAAAGAATTTTTTTCACCATATTTTATTTCTTAATTTGACCTCTCAACCACGAAGCGGTCCAATGAGGACGCATAACAATAGAAAATCCACTGAGTCTGCGCTTCTCGCGCTTGAAGATCAAAATAGCATTGTTAATGCAAAAATAAAAATATAATTATTTAATTCCTTGTGTGATAAATTTCATTCAAGACTTTGAGTTGAGGTTGTGTTATTTTGTAACAAATATTGAAATTCAAACTCACAAACGTTTCTTATCTACACAGAAAAAAATACGGAGTCTATGTGCTTGATATTAATCGTTTTGTTTTTTTTTTTATTAAAACTAACGTTAGATATAGACATTATTTAAAGTAACATTGGGTTACTAATGCCTGAGGTCAAGTACTGGCTGACATAATACTTCTGCAAATTTATAGTTTGCTGAGACACTTTATTTATTTAAAAACTTTATTGAGCCTTAAAAGCTACAATGGGTAGACTTAATTCTAAAAGCATCCCAGTCAAATTTTGGGAAATGACAAACAGATATAATAAATAGGTGCAAAAAAAAGATATAAAGGATGATACTAAGCAAAGTTTATAAATACTTATATATAATAATTATACCAGTCACGAAATCTCAGTATTAACTCTTAGTCTAGATATAACTTCAAAAATAGGTAGGTAGATAGATAAAGTTGAAAATGAACATAGAGAAATCATTTCAAGTCTTCGGTAAACAAAATATTTAATAATTTACCGTTTGATAAAGAATGGCATTGAAAACATGCTTATAAGAATCCCCTTTGTAATCCAAACGAATACTTTCCGTAAAATATCTGAGGTACTGATACCAAGTTCTGGCTGTAAATCTTACGTTTTATTATCAAACATTGAATCCTAATGAATCTTCCAGGTCGAGTAAGGGTGGCATTCCATCAAAAACGGGGTGATGGCCGAGGTATAGCGCGATAGAGATTCTTAATTTCGGAAGTGAAGAAGTGCTGAACGATGAAAAAATGATGGCCGTATTGACCATATTTATTTATTTCTCTTGAATAATAGTCTCCACCTCTCTCTAGGTTCTCTTTAACTTGTTAATTTATGCAAAAGCTTTTTTCTTGAAGTATTTGTTGTGTTACTTTATCTATCTACCTACCTATTTTTGAAGTTATATCTAGACTAAGTGTTAGTATTTATTGTGAATGTACCAGCTGATCGTTAAAGCCGAAGAATGGGTGAAAATTTGTGGAATCATGTTAGTAAGCGATAGGACCCATCACTATGCTACTATTCCATTTTCCACCTGCTCGTCACACACTGACATGCTAAACGTGGCTTTAAGGTCTTATAAAACTAGGCTCTGTCTACTCCGCTTGTGAAAAAGACTTGACGGTATGTATGTAGGTAAGTGTTGGTCAGATTTATCTCCTCAGATACGATTTTTAGACGTTTTCTTCCGCTCTTAAATTCTACCATACAGGAAAGTGCGAGTAACGATGAAATTTTTGGTGGTTAAGAGTTTTAGCCACCTCTAGCCTTTCTTAGCATCTCCATACTTCTAACTATGGAACAAAATTTTTGGACCTACCGATACATCGTACATCTCGCTTATCGCATCGCTATATTAGTGGGAAACAAGCCGTATCGTTTCGCTACATTTGCGTCTTATGAATATGAATGAGATATAATTTCGAGCCACTTCTAGATGTTATTGTTTAGAGTACAATTTCGCGTATCGACTGCCCGTGTCTGTGTACATAAACAGTTGATTAAAATGCTGCTTTCAGTTCAATTGTATTTCCTTCTGTTAAATTAGACCAAACTTTATCAAAGAGGCTTATTTGAGTACAAACTTTCATACAAACTCTACTAGTATTAAAATATTAATGTTAAAGTTAATTCATGTATCGATATTATTATCTCCTTCCAACATTTTGGAGAATTGTCTGTTAAAGATACAGTAAAAATTTTAAATAAGATAATATGTATACGGGGGTGCGTATTGATTGATATAATAACAAATTATATATTTTCATTTCAATAAAGTTCAACAGATATAACGTTAATTTGACATAATCATTACTGATTATATTCTTAAAAGCTATAACATTCATAAAAAATTCAATTCAAAAAGCATAAACCCATTTTTTATAACGTTTATGAATACTAAATATCATCTGATATACAACTTGTGCGGTATACCTGCCAAAATGTATACCATTCAAAAAGTATAGTATTTAAAATAAATATGAATCAAAATCTATAAAATGTATACGTATTAAAAATATATAACAGAGAAAATATACCAGCTAATTAGTATAGACCCATTTTGTATGTATCACAATTTTTTTATTTATTTTATACTTTGACCTAATATTTACATACAATAAAATATTGTAAAAGTTATTTTTTTTATTTACTTCATTCTTTGTCCTAATATTTACATGCAATAAAATATTGTAATAAGTTCTTTTGTTTGTTATAGTTTTTTGTAATCCTACGAAGTTAATGACTTCTTGTATTACTTTCCGTTTGCTTTGCTGATGAAATCGATTACCTTTTATTAGTTATTCGAATGATGCACCTTTTGCTGGCTACTCCGAATTTTTTACAAGAAAATGAAGTTTATGAGCTTGCGTGAATTTGACTTATTTCGTAGGTATTACTAAAATAATTCAAATTCGCAAAATAGACATTTTTTTAAAATAGAAATATAAATTTTACAATATTTTATTGTATGTAAATATTAGGTCAAAGTATAAAATAAATAAATAAATTGTGATACATACAAAATGCGCGCGCATTTTGTATGTATCACAATTTTTTTTTAAAGTAGAAAAATAACTTTTTCAGTATTTTATTGTATGTAAATAATTGAACAAAGTTAAAAATAAATAAAAAAATGTGATACATACAAAATGCGCGCGCATTTTGTATGTACCACATTTTTTTTAAATAGAAATATAAATTTTACAATATTTTATTGTATGTAAATATTAGGACAAAGTATAAAATAAATAAAAAAAAGTGATACATACAAAATGCGCGCGCATTTTGTATGTATCACATTTTTTTTAAAGTAGAAAAATAACTTTTACAATGTTTTATTGTATGTAAATAATAGAACAAAGTTAGAAATAAATAAAAAAAATGTGATACATACAAAATGCGCGCGCATTTTGTATGTATCAGAATTTTTCTAAGTTTTTTTTTTGTATACCTATTTTTTTTAACTTATATTAGAGACTATAGCTGTAAGAGCACTTCACTCTTACTCGTAATATTCAGATTTTCGTAATAGAAAAAGAAATAAGATAATTTATCGTTACGTTAAGTCGGTTAGACTTCAAAATAGGGAGGAGGTTATCAATTCGACTGTATTTTTTTTATGTATGTTTGTTACACGATATCTTCGCCAATTGTGAACCGATTTTGATATTTCTCTTTTATTTAAAAGCCTTTACTACCAAGTTGGTCCCATTTTAATTTGGTGAAGATATAATGAAGAACTTTGAAGATATGCAAGAAACTCGTAAATTAAAATTGATTAATGCTAGGTTTTTTTAAATTTAATTATTAGGTATATATTGAGAATCTTCTACCAATTAATTCGTATAACCAATGATTATTATCCGTACTAATATGTATATATAAAGTTTATTATACATAACAACTAATCGATGTTTTAAAGTTTATAATAATAAAACGGTATAATAAAGGTTTGATATGTTGAATGATTGTTATAATTAAAGATTTTAGTTTTTTTAAACTTATTCCTTTCGATTTTTATTTTACTTGATAATTATACTAACCAAAATTATATGTTTCGTTGATATTTATCTTAAATTATATATATTTTGTGTTTATATGTTATATTACTTACCCATGTATACGGACCAATCGCACAGATTGAGCTTACCCCAAAGTAAGTTCGATACTTGTTTTATGGGATACTAACTCAACGATACTATATTTCATAACATCCAACAACCAGGTCAATCTGAAAAAGATTATCCATCTTGACCTGGCCGGGGATCGAACCCGGGACTGGTTGGTGTGACAGCCTGGAATTACGATCACTAGGCCGCAGAGGTCCTCGTCGTTAATTAATCAACTGATAATCAAAACTTGTTTGTAGCTTTTGAATAATTAATAATTTATATATCATTTAATAAGTATTATTTAAAATGTGAATTGACGTGAAAAGGTTCCTAAAGATAGGCTTTTATTTTCTGAATAAATCTTTGAATAGGCAAAAACAAGAAGCGTTGAAACCAGTTGGCGCCAGCTCCAAGCAGAGCAGCTGCTGGGCCGCAAATCAAATAATTCGTTGCAAACAACTGCTTGTTATTTCCAAGCGTCGCGCGGACGAATATAATTCGATCTTTTTGGATGTTCTTTTTTTTTATGTTATAGGGCGGCAAACGAGCAAGCGAGTCACCTGATGGTAAGCGAACAGCGCTGCCCATGGACAACTGCAACACCAGGGTGTAACAGAAGCGTTGCCGGCCTTTCAAGGAGTTGGGTAAAGGACATGGGGGGAGGAAATGGGGGAAAGATGGGCCTCCGGCTCTCTCACTCACCGAACGAAGCATAGATGCGGTAAAGCTCCTACTCAAACGTCGATTTTCTGTGAGACTGGGGTACTTCCCCGGACGAGCCGGCCCGTTCATGCTACTAGCAAAAATGAATTTTGCCGGTAGCGTGGCTCTACCACAACTACATCTCTTTACAATACGATATATTAAATCTAACTCTACCACTACATCCAAAGAGCAAAAACTGTAGACTTTCTACCAGACGTGAAACAAAATTACGTAGCCATTTCGCCAGTTAACTCACTAACTATCCCGTATGGCTAATAAAAAGCCCGACAAAGGCGAAATTCCCATCGCTGTGGGCGCTGCGAACGATATTAATCCGCCTCCAATAATCGCTTGCGATAAGAAATTTTCGTCCGCAAGGACCTGGAGTATACACGTAAACAAGTAATACTAGGTCTTTGTGGTCTTTGGCGGTGGTATTAGGTTGTTTTAGAAGGATTTTTTTAATGTGGTGAGGGCTTTAAAGACTTATAGTTTGTTCCACCAGTACGTCGGGACTATTAGACAACTCTCCAATGGCTAGTTTCACTATGAAATACTGAATAGAGTTTAGCATTGTGCAGTTGGTAGAACTGAAACACTGGTTTGAGGCATGAAAGGAGGTCTAGGACTTATATAGACAAACCTCTGCGCCTGCAGCCGTTGGTCCCGGCTGCCATCTGGTAGTCGTTAAAGGAACCACGGCAGAGGCCGAGAGGCGGTTTCAAAGGACTCTAACACCAGGGTGTGCATGGTGGATTGACCGTGTCATCTACACAAAATGATGATGATGATCAAGTAGGAGGACGCAATATGTCACCACAAAGTTGTATACTCACACATAAAATGTCACTTTCTATCGATACAGACCCTAAACCCGCGATGGCGATGCGATATCCAGATCGCCCGAAGACATCTGTGCCACAGAGTAGCAAAATCGATCTACAAAAGTGGCACGTCTGCTCACAGCCTAAGAGATTTTCTCCCGATCTCGAGTAATAGGAGTTTCTGCATGGCCGACCGTCTTATTTAAGTTTAATAACGTCGGAACGGCCCCATTGTGGCATCACGTGAGTACATACGGGTACCGATCTGACGTAACAGCTCGATTTTTGTGCCAACCTCACTCGATTAAATGGCGGGATTTTACTGGCGCTGTTGTAGTAGAAGGGAATCTGTTAACTTATGATGTTCATCGAAATTCTGTGTATACCTCTATGTTGTAAAATTTATAATATTAGATTTTTTACTTATGAATATATCTAACTAAAAACACAAACAATCGTATTACAAATCGTACAATCCCTCTAGATGCTCGCCCCTGGGTATCGTGCCCAAGAGGCTGGCAGCATTGCCGAGTTGAATGGCAATGCTGATACGCTGAGCTAGGTAGCTTCCAGCCCTTTGGTCACGGGATATCTCAATAAGCTTTTTAATCATGAAGCTAAAAAGCTTATGCACTGATGGACCCCATGGACCTAAGGTTTCTACTTCAAAAGGCTCAAATATGTAGTTACCTCCGATAGCTACAAATTTACGCCTTTTGAGGTAAAGATTTAAAGGTTTCTTTTGTCGCATCATATGTGTTATCTAGCATTTTATCGTCTGTAATGGCGAAAAAAATAAATAAAACGACTAAGAAACCTACACTAAAACTATAAATAAATATGTTAATATAAAATAAATATGTTAAAAAAAAACATATCACACAAATTGAGTTAGCCCCACAGTAAGTTGCGAACTTTTGTCGCGGGATACCAACTCAACGATGCTATATTTTATAATAGAACTTATATAGATAAACAACCAAGACCTAGGTAAATCTCTAACACCTCTTGTTTTCCATCATGCACTCTCGTGTCGTTGGCTGGCGTGTTAACCACTGCACCACGGAGCTAGCCTGTGAAAATATTTTTATTGAAACTGAGAATGGGCTTAGAAATCATGATAAAACCGTTGTTCCCTGCTTTCAGAATTTGATTGAACAGAAACTACCTAACGTCAACGGAATGTAAGAAGAATAAAAGGAAAAGAAACCTTTTGAAATATAGTTCATTTTATAGCAGGAATGATTACGATCTCTTGTTTCTCATTGTACTTTTTGCAGCATTTTAGTGGCCTTGTCAATTTAGTCCTATATTCTACGCTAGTTTTGCAGCATTTGTGCACTGCGTTTAAAATCCACGAAATTGATATTTTTTATTGCGTATATTTGCATGTTTATGAAAAAAAATAGTTGTGGTACGTGGTTTGATGAAATAATACTTTTTCAATATTTATAAACAACGTCATAAAGTAAATATATTTTGTATAACATACATTTTGTTGTATGTTATACAAAATATATTTACTTTGTGACGTTGTTTATAAGCGTTGATTGAAAGGGTTTGTAAGTAAAATTCAAAATGTAATTACGATTTATTTCCCATGATTACTTGGAATGGGTCACCGATTTTAATCAAATAGCTTAACGCAATAAGCTATTTGATTTAAAAAATAAATAAATATATACCGGTAACAATAATTTTAAAACATGTTCAGCCCTGTTTTTAAGGCAAGTACAAGTTGGCTTATTATTTCTACTTCTGAGTCGTTAATTATTTTGTTTCTTATCAAAGTCTTGATAATACCCACCAAATTGACTGCCTATTTCAACTCCTACGGTGAGAACATCTCAGAGGAAGGAATATTCATGTCGTTCGCGAGGGCGGAAGCGAATTCCTTGCTCTGTGGAGAACATAGACCTAGGAATAATATGCACCAGGCGCGGAGAATGTCACAAGTAACGTAAACTTTTTCCATTACATTAGTGTAGTATACGTAGGTTAATTTAACATTTGTTTGAATTTGAATTTCGAACGCAAGAAAATGGCATCCTTTTTACTGTCTATGTGTGTGTGAGTTTGTGTCGTGTCGTGACACGTTTGCATCAATTATTATGTGCGTCTATGTTATGTTCGTTCGGGGCCTATCCTGATAATTTTAAAATCCATGTACATATGTGAATAATCAACGAAATCATTAGATTACCATACACAACGCCATTATTGATATAGTTTGGAAGAGAATTTATCTTTTCTCTGTTGATATCAAATAAAACAGGGACGTAAAGCAATCTTAAAACAAAAGCGCTCTTCATCAAAGCACCATCTCGAGTTGCGTTCATAATTTCAAACTAACGCTACAAAAATTGGCGGTGCAAAGGGTCTTTTACGGTGAGCGCAAGCAAACAAGGCCGGAGATAAGGTGCATTCAAGGCAAAATTGTGAAAGCGTTGAGAGGCCCCAACAAAGAACCTTATTAACCCGCCACTAACTAATGGATAGCGTTACAGGATGACCGCTCGACTTATCTTTGTAATGGTAATGTAAGCAATTTTGTATCAACGTTCCAATTAAATCGATGTTTTGAAATTCGAATTTTGAACATGGCGTCTTGATTTTGTTTATATTTTTTTTAAAGTAGCGTGAAAGTAAGTCTAAATTTTAAAGATTCAAGATTCAAGATTCAAAGATTTATTCAGAAAATAGGCCTTTTCAGGCACTTTTTCACGTCAATTCACCTTTAAAATTAAATAATACTTATTATATTATATTCAAATTATTAATTCTTGTTTAAAAGCTACAAACTACTAGCGTTTCGGAACCGACCACTGCAGAGAAGAAGACGCCGAAAGAAACTCTTCAACAGTATTGGTCGCCTACTTGCCTGAAGGGCTTTGTATGATATTTAATATTTTTCTTTTCTTTTTTTTGATGTCATGTTAAATCTGGCAAAACCACTTTTGACTGATTTTTTGCAGTCAGAAACGTTTTTAACTATGTGTATCGGCCATAACCACTTTTGACTCAGTCAAAACTGTTTAATTATGAGTTTTGACTGTAACATATATATATATATTTAGGTCTTTGGAGAAATTAAAGATTGTTGAATTGTTAGTCTGTAAATAGATGGAAATTTGACCTAGTATAAACAGTTTATTAATCCGAAACAAACTTTATAAGACATTGTTCTTGTTATAAATATAATTAACGAGCTCTGAGGCTAGTCGTCATTGTGCCAGACTGCCACATGGTCCCGGGTTCGGCAAAATTATCTTTTTCATTTTGGCCTGAATCTTTGCTTTTATTTCGGGCTGGCTTTATTTGTGTGATTTGTCTATATTTACTAGCTTTTGCCCGCGGCTTCGCTTGCGTTAAGAAGTATAGTTTCATCCCTTATTTTATCCCCTTGGGGGTAGAATTGATAGAAATCCTTTCTTAACGGATGCCTACGTCATAACATCTGATCCGTCCAGAGGTTTGGGCTGAGCGTTGATAGATCACTATTTCAGTCAGTCAGTCACCTTTGAGTTATATATATTTAGATTGATTTATAATTTTGACCTTTTACTTCTTATTAGCCTGTCAATAATAGACTACAGAGCAATTTTAAACTGCGAATAGATGGTATCTCGGCCTTTAAGCTTTTATGTCACAGAATGGTAAGTGTGATGGCTAGCTGCTGAAAGGAGATGTCAACAGAGATACCTGCATAGTTTACTCGCGCCCTTCTTTGCCGAAGTTAATGAGTCTCGTGAAAGGGGAGCGTAGGTTTTACGTGGTTGGTTTATTGTGTCTGTCTTATCTGTGTTTGTTGAAGAGATGGTTCATAGATGGTTGGTGGTTGGTAACACTTATGACAATTGCATTTGCCGCTGTTCTCCGACAGATAATTAAATCTATCGTTCTACGATTTGGCCCGATGGCCTAGTGGGGTGTAGGCATAATTAGGCAGCTTCAAAAATCTGCCACCAGTGTTGGCCACTTACACACACGAAAAACAACAAACCACTATTTGGTAACAGATATTTCAACCTGTCTGTTTAAGCTTCAGATCTTTTAATCCTTCCTTACTAATATTATAAATGCGAAAGTGAGTTTGTTTGTTTGTTTATTTATTTGTTTGTTTGTTTGTTACGCTTTCACGTCGTAACTACTGCACCGATCATCATGAAATTTTGCATAAAAGTTCTCTGGAGAGCGGAGAAGGACATAGGCTACCTTTTATCCCGGGAAGAAGCACTATTCCCGAGGGATCGACATTGACGCGGGCGGAGCCGGGGCCGAAAGCTAGTGTATAATAAACCGATGCGGCGTCAATATCAAACCAGTTTAATGTATACCCCAATAGCACCAGGTGAATCAGTTATTAGCCTTTGTACAGACTCAAAATATTTATATCTATATTTACGTGTTAGTAATACAAAAATATCCATTACAACCTATGTTTTTATGCCAGAAAAATTACCGCTATTTAATTTTCAAGAGTAACTAGCAGTTATTTTTACCATTAAATAAGGCTAAAACTTGATACTAATTTTATTTACGCTGTACCACAGAATTAATATAAGTACTAAGCTGAACTTAAAGTACTCGTATAATAACATGCGCGCTGCACGTGAAATTTTGTTTTGTTACCGCTTAACGATTTGTTAATAGTAACTCGTTTCACAGTTAGCGCTTTTTTGCTGACACGCAGCCAAACTTAAAATATATTTAATTATTACGTTCAAATAAAAATACAACATTTCGTGCAAGTTTTAACTTAGATTTTGTTTAACATAGCCTGAAAATAACATTTGGTAACTTATTAATTTATTTCAATAAAATATCAGGCCTAATACTGTTATTAATTATTAAAATTTAATCTATAGTTCCCCATAAAATTCATTACATAATCAGTCATTACATAAATTATCATTGCATTTTTCCCACAGTGAATTGAAAACCAGTGTCGTAGGATACTAACAACTTAACCATACTATATTTGATATTGACTAGCTTCATGGCGCAGCGGTCAACACGCCAGCCTGCGACATGGAGTGACCGCGTTCGATCCCCGGCCAGGTCAAGATGGAAAAGGTCTTGGATGTGTATCTATATATGTATTTGTTATAAAATATAGTATCGTTGAGTTAGTATCCCATAACATAAGTCTCGAACTTACTTTGGGGCTAGCTCAATCTGTGTGATTTGTCCGTATTATATTAATTCATAAAAAAATATATATATTAGATAATAAATAATAAATAAATAATATGTTTATTTTCTCTTTAACAAGATACACATAAAGATACAAATCCTAGACCCAGGCTAAACTGAAATAGATCGTTTTCCATCATGACCTGACCGGGGATCGGACGCGGGACTCTGCGATTCAAAGGAGTACGGTATCACTGAACCACAGGTGTTGTCGAAACCCTTTTTCACCCATAACCCCTGAAAAATCCACAGTTATTGCAATACTAGATTCTGTCTACTGGAAATAGAAAGTCGAAGTGAAAGAATTCAATGTTTGATCACGTACGAGGCTGCACCTGGATCATCCACCCATACGTCTAAATTCAGCATCTACAAACCCCTAAAAACATAACAAAGCTATTGCCTTACTAGATTCTGTCTACAAGAAATAGAAAATAGAAGTGAAATAATTCAAAATCGGAATGTTTGGAAATATAATGTAGTAGTTAAACCCATACTTATATTATAAATGCGAAAGTAACTCTGTCTGTATATTACCTTTTCACGCTTCAACCATTGAACCGATTTGGAAGTAATTTGGTATGGGGGTAATTTGAGGCCAAGGACAAAGGGCAACTTTCATTCCTGGAAATTCGACTGTTCCCCTGGATCGCCATTAACGCGGGCGAAGCCTCGGGCAATAGCTGGTATTTCAATATCCAAGTTTGACGTCGTACGAGTATATGGCTGAACCTGGATCAGCCACCCACACATCTAAGTTCGTCGAGGCGAGAAATTTTCCGACCGTGTATGTACCTCTGAGAATACGAAAATAGTTTTGAAAGAAGTCAAACGTATTTCGAACTGTATATAAAATGGTACACGTAATGTTATGTTAGGCTCAAAGAGATTAAATATATGAGATCAATTTAAATTTTTTGGTAATATTTTAAGGGCTGGCTGTTATAGTACCTATAAGGTAGAAAAATGCTTTATAAGCAAAATAAAAAGTATCGAGTGGCTATTTTTTTTTCAAAGATCATTTTCCATCTTGACCGGATTGGGGATCGAACCCGGGCACCCTCGTGTCGCAGGCTGGCGTGTTAATCACTGCGCCACGGAGCTCGCCAATATTAAAGGCTATGACAAGCATCCAACGTTTTTGCAATTCCATACCGAAAGCTAATCGCATACACCACACAGGCGTATACTAGATGTTGAAAACGGCATTTATATGCAAACGCAGCCCGATAAAAACAGTGGTTTCAATATATTGCGTTTTGTTCCATCAGATTGTGGAGCCATTTGCAACGCTGGCGTAGGTGTTTCCATTGCAATTATTGTTTTTGGATGTATGCGCAATTGCACACGAAATAAAGGACGTCCATTACGACCCCAGGCAGATCATATCAGTTACCATTTGGAAACAAAATTGGAAGTTTGTACTTATTGGAAAAAAGTACCCGAGCTTTGCTCGGTTATTACTATTTATTTTAATATGGTGGTGTTTAGGTGTCAACCGATTACTGTGAAGATCAGGTATTTGATTTCAGTGATCCTAATGAGAAATGATTAACCCGCTGGACCAGACGGACAGTGGCCGGCAGGATGAAATTCGCGACCATATTCTGCGTGGAAAGAAAAACGCATGATAACTCGAAATCACACGTTTTCCCAAACATAAGACTAATCTAGATCCGAGAACTAGAACCCCCGAGAACTCCCATATACCAAATTTCAGCGAACTCGTTAGGGCCGTTTCTGAGATCATAGAAATAAATTTATATATACAAGAATTGCTCGTTTAAAGGTATAAGAAGATAATAGAGTCTTGTACAAACAGAACAGCCTATTGAAGCTGCAGCTGAGCTCAGAGTTTCTAAAAGTACTTGAGCCTCGTTCTGTCCGTTCTTGTATTTTAATACAATGTAATCATTATCATAATTTTTCCAGCCGTTAGAAGTCCAATGCTGGACAAAAGCCTATCCCAAAGATTTATCGATCCATGAGGATATTTTTTTTACTATGTGTGAAGTAGGCATTTGTCTCCCATCTCACCTGATGATAAGTGACGATGAAGACGAGGATGTTACATGTCGATCCAAGAAATACCCATTTATTTTTTTAATGTCCCGGGACTGTACTTGTCTGGGAATATAGACGTAGGCAGTTCATTCCACACCATAGCTACTCGAACCAAAAAGGAACTGTCAAAGCGTTTAGTTCGACTCTTTGGTCTTGCAACGACCATACAATGTAATGATAATAATGTATAACTAATGGTCGTGATAACAAATAACATGCTATTAATTGTAATACTTGTAAAGCGGATGGGCCCAGTACAAAAAACATTATTTCAAGCATGGTTAGAATATTTTCCCAATCCCAGAACTGTGAATTTTACTCAAAATGTCTTTGTATTTTTACATTTCTATAAGAAAGCATAGACACTTTAAAAGTTCAGTGGTAATAACGTTTGTGAGTGCATTTATACCGTTCGCTAACCGGACGTTGTCGGTTCAAAGATGAATTGTCGCCGTGTTTAGGGTAGCGTAGTGACCCCGCTATATATCATGCGATGACAAGTTTCTTTTTGTTAAGGCGCTGTGCATCTGAATAATACCGTAAAACGTCTATTTTTTTCGTCGCGCAGTTTTATTTTTATGCAGCCTTAATTTTCATGGAATACTAGCATGAAAAAACTATGAAATACAGTTTAAAGATTAAAATGAATGGCTACATCAAAATATTTTCAAAAAACTATTTAAAACCTAGCAAAATAAAATAGCAAAAAAAATATATCCAGAAAAAGTTTCGTCGCGAATTACTTGATATTTTCAGCGACAACTACCAATTTTTTTACGTCTATAAAATGTATAACTAAATGAGCTAGATGGATGCTTAAAAAAAGAACGGAATTTGGTTATAATTATTGAATTATTAAATTAAAAGTGAAAATTAACACGGAAATGGCACACACGGGTTTGAAATAAGACTAGTGATAGGCCAAACGGTTTCGCTAGTTTCAACCGCTACAAACGGTTAAGGGATACAGCGCCTTAAGCCACGTAATACACATTCGCGTGGTACGGACATAATAAGAAGGATGTTAATATCGAACGGTAAGTAAAGGTAGAGCTTTGTGATCGTTCTGGTCAGTACATCATTAAATGACATAGAGCGAAAATTTATAATGCAAGTGGGGTGAATGCTGACTTCGAGAACAGTAGCTATCTCCAAGATGAATGGTACTCGTATGTCCTTCCCCGGGCCCTGTTATATCTCGATACCAAATTTGATATAATTCAATGTAATAAGTAAAGAGGTTAAAGAAAGACAGACAGTTATAAATAATATTAAGATTAGGAACTTTTCGTGTAATTTAACCTAACTACGAAGAAGTTTCATTCATTAGGCTTTTTCTGTGTTAAGTTCGTTCGTACCCAATGTATGAGTCAATTTTTAGCTGCCTTATAGAATCCGACGATCCTCAAGACTGTCGTATAAATTATGATTAAAACTTAAAAGCTTTACAGCGAGCTTGTGTTCATCGATGAGCTTATTCAAGATAATAACAAATTTGCTGCGCAAAATAGATTGCACATTATAGGTTCCCTCCTACAAAATATCGTGTGTCAGAAGCACTTCAAAATAAATAGATACACAGTTAGCGAATTACGTTTCAGAAACCCTTACATGTCGAAATTATCGGATATCCGGAACGAAACCTGTGTCCGAAACCGGAACAGTTCCCGGAATTATGTTTTGGATGTAGTTTCCGAAAGTTAATACGCCACATCCCTCAACCCCTAAGGCTGCGTATTGGTACTAGCAATAGAATTTTGAAAATTAAGTGTTCTTCCTGAGATCGGTAGCTCGAATATAGGCATTACCGTAATGTGCCAAAAAACAGGTTTCTTTAATTTGAACCCACATAATTTAGTATTAGAATTTATTCTTCTCAATCGCATTGGAGCGTCCTTGAACTCTTTGACACTTTAATATTTATTCCGTGGTCCTTGATGTCACAAAAGGTGACGGCTGAAAATCAATGCTGGTCACATTAGTATCCAGTGTTACACTGCGCCGTCAACTATTGTAGTACACAAAATGTAATTTCTCTCCGTAGTTATATAAGTAGGTAATTATACCACACTGTACACACAGAGGTAATGTCAAATGTGGTCTAATTCTACTTAAAATTATCCGTGGTTTGTTTGGGTACCAAGAATATATGTAAAAAACGAAGAATAAGATGATTATGCGAACAGCCATCCAAAATATAGCGGTGTTTGATCGTCTATTTTACTACACACTAGCTTTCACCCGAGGCTCTGCCCGCGTTAATGTCGAGTACTTTTCCCTGGGATAAAAAGTACTCCAGACAACGGGTATTCAAAATTTCATGACGATCGGTTCAGTAAATAGGGCATGAAGGCGTTACAAACAAACAAATTCGCATTCGCGTTTATAATATTTAAGATTTCGCTGCAACTCGTATGATTAGCCAAATCAATCGAATACAAATAAAAAATGGCCCGAATCTCCACCAAAACCACCCAATACTATCAACATTTGCAATGTTTCAATTCCCGGTATATTTTATTGAGTCGGAGCCTATTGCGACCGCCATTACGGCGGGCCCGTCCATATTTACGTCACTCACTTTTTGGGTCAAATAGAAGACTTTGCGCTTTTAAATTGTTCTTTTTTTACCCACTGCTTTGCACTACTTAAACGTTTTACAAATATGATGAATTGATGATAGATACATTTTATTTCTTTTTTTGTATAAATAAAGTATCGCAAGCTAAATAAGTTAGTAGTAATAGCGCCATTTTTTACATATAACACCACTTTTTTTTATTGTTGCGTTTATAACACAGTTCCAGCAATTAATTCCTTTATATTCGGCCGCAAGAAGCATGAGCTCTTAGTCAAAAACAATCGAAGACAGAATTGAAATCACATCATCAATACTATCAAAGTTTGCAATGTTTCAATTCCCGATATATTTTATTAAGTCGCCGCCTATTGCGACCGCAATTACGGCAGGTCCGTCCATTCTTTTTTACCTACTATTTTAAAATTTTATAAATATGATGTTTTAGTTATGTTAAAATAAAGTACCGTCTGTTAAATAAGTTAGTAGATGTAGCGCCAATTTTTACATATAACACAGTTCCAGCAATTAATTCCCTTATAGTCTCGGCTGCAAGTAGCATGAGCACTTAGTCAAAAATAATCTCGGACAGATAAATAAATGGCCCCTTACATCGTCAATACTATCAAAGTTTGCAATGTTTCAATTCCCGATATATTTTATTAAGTCGCCGCCTATTGCGACCGCCATTACGGCAAGTCCGTCCACTGTTACGTCACTCACTTATCAGGTCAAATACAACACTTTGCGCTTCAAGTCTTCTTGTTTGACCCAATGCTTTTCACGTCTGTATAGTTTTATAATAGGTACTTGTAGTCAGACTGTACAGACTAACTTGTATATATAAAAACCATAAATCTGTCTTTGACAACATGTAATATGTATGAAGCCCAAGTTAATAACATATCAATAATTTGCAAGCAAAAAAGAGGAATTTACTTTTATTAGTTACGGTAGTAGCAGTAATAGTAGAATGTTATATCTTGTTTTATTTTATGACTAGCTACGCCCGCGGCTCCGCCCGCGTCAATGTCGATCCCTCGGGAATAGTTCTTTTTCCCGGGATAAAAGGTAGCCTATGTCCTTCTCCGTACTCCAGAGAACTTGTATGCAAAATTTCATGATGATCGGTTCAGTAGTCACGGCGTGAAAGCGTAACAAACAAACAAACTCACTTTCGCATTTATAATATTAGTTAGGATGTAGGCCTCTGTACGTTGTCTTTGGTCAATTTTGAGCTTATTGTAATACAATGAGGTATGTATTAAATTGGCCAAGGGTATGCTTCACCGACATAATTATAATTTCATTCACCATCATATGTATCAGCCGTACTGGACAAGTACTGGACAAAGGCCTCTCCCAAGGACTCTTCGTCCCGTGGGAGTATATTACCGTACTCACCACGCTTGGCAGACGGGTTAGCGAGCGCAGTGAGTTCTTTGGCTTATTGTGCCTTTATTAGATTTGGAAAGGGAAATAAGGTAATCGTTTACTAGGTACTCAATCGTATGAATGGGGGAAAAGCTCGGGAGGCCGGGCGCGCCTACCCGATGCCATATATGCAACCACCGGCCACGCAGTTGAGGATGGCGAATGACCGCCCTAACTGCTTCGTGGCGCAGTGGTGACCACGCCAGCCTGCGACACGAGGGTGCCCGGGTTCAAGCCCCAGTCAGGTCATGATGGAAAACGATCATTTTGAGATTGAACTGGGTCTTGAATGTTTATCTAATAAGTTCTATTATAAACTACTAGCTTTCGCCCGCGGCTCCGCCCGCGTCAATGTCGATCCCTCGGGAATAGTACTTTTTCCCGGGATAAAAGGTAGCCTATGTCCTTCTCCGTACTCCAGAGAACTTGTATGCAAAATTTCATGATCATCGGTTCAGTAGTTACGGCGTGAAAGCGTAACAAACAAACAAACAAACAAACAAACTCACTTTCGCATTTATAATATTAGTAAGGATAAGGATAGTATCGTTGAAATAGTATTAACGACAGTTCACAACTTACTGCGGGGCTAGCTCAGTTTGTGTGATATATTACACAAACTAGCTGTTGCCCGCGACTTCGTCCGCGGCAATTTCTGTTATGATGATTCATTCGTTTTTTTAGTTAGTAAAAATGAATAATTTTCTCCCGTTTTCAAAACATTTTGTATTGATGCTTCGCTCCTATTGATCGCAGAGTGATGTTTTATAGCCTAAAACCTTCCTCAATTAATGGACTATCCAACACAAAAAGAATTTTCTAATTTTACCCATTAGTTCATGAGATTAGCGCGGTCGAACAAACAAACTCGTCAGCTTTATAATATTAGTATAGATTGAGGCTTAACTTACTAACTTTATGGCTTGAAGCTACTAGTTTTTCCCACAGTCTCCATTTGAGGAAGCGTAAACCAGTAGGTTTACGAAGTTCATAACTTGAATGAAAACTAAAAAAGTAAAGCATATTTATCATTCAGTTGAAGTTACAAAGAACCGTTGGGAACCCGACGTTTTTCTGCACCCAAGGTATATTTATGCGGTCCTACCTTGAGGATTATGGGAGTTTTGTCCTATCGGTCACTTTCATATTTCGCGTGGCCTTTGATGAAATACTTAGATTCGGAGCCGTCTGTTGTCGTATCGAGTTTCCTTTGTTTTAATTTCAATATTTGTATAATATTTGCGGAGATAATGGAAAAGCCCTTTTGAGGAATAAGGGGAACGAGGATTTGGATTTCAATTTAGGTAAGGGTGTTGAAATATCGATGGAGTTTTCTTATGTTTATGTTAATTTGTTCTCTTTTAAAATAGGTATATACTGCTTGCGTAATACCGTTAAATATTCTGTACATATGTTATAAAAACAATATGAGATGTAGTTTAAAATAAAATACTTTTGTCGTTAACAAATACCTAGGTTGTCTTTTTATTATTGTTTTGCGTTTCGTTCTAAAGGTTAAAACGGGACTTTATTACTAAGCCTCGATGTCCGTCCGTCTGTCACAGGGCTGTATCTTTTGAAACATAATATGTAGGAACTTGAAATTTTCCCATAATTATTGTTTACCTCTATCATCATATCAGCCCGTCTTCCGCCCATTCCTGCTGAGCATAGGCCTCTCTTCGCTTTCGCCATCCGTCTCGGTCCTGTGCTGATCCTTATTATATTAACCTCTATACCAACAAATAATTAAAACAAAACAAAATTAAAAGTAAAGATAGGGCCTTATGCAAGAAAGTAGTTTTTAAAGGTTTTTTGTAGTTAAATACTCGTATTGTATTAAATCTCTTCCATGCTGGTCTGGGAGAAAAGAAAAAACGTAGAATGTTCCAGCTGCTTCCTATCCCGCGCAGATCGCAAAGGCCGATTGATCAGAATCTGCATGATCATGTTAATTAGGCGATGCAGCTAGCAACCCATCACTATTTTGATTCCGTTTTACATCTACATGCCCTCCACCATGCTAAATGTGGCCATATTCTTATATACCTAGGCTCTGTCTATCCCGCATGGGAAAAATACGTAATACTATGTATGTATGTATGTAAATATTGTATAGTGGTCATGTGCGTTCCAAGTGCGAACTTGGCCTGGTTTCATTTATAATATGTGTGTATTGAGCTTAAAAAGTATTTTATCAATTTGATGTTCACTGAACGAAACACAATACAAGTTTTATTGTTGTGTATGCTATAGCACTTCACTGTCCAGGAATTAGTTAAATATATTTAATTAATGATCAATACATTGAATCAATAAATCCATGCCAGTTCACATTTTGTTATACATGAAAAACATACTCACACAAAAAGATCGTGAAACGTGAAAGATCACGTCCGCTATTATACGAACAAGGTCAAATAAAAGAGTTATTTACTTGCTCCTTATCATAAATCTATGCTCAAGTATACACAAAAATGTACTACACGCGTAGTCCGTAGCGTACATAATAAATTACCTTTCTCGAAACATGAATGAGCCCAGAACTTATTATAACACTGAAAGGAAACCACTATAAAATATCGAGAGCTCAGAACTTAAACGTATTAAGAGGGTGCTGCGCGCACAAAAAACATTGCGACTACGCAAGCTGGGCAAAAGAATAAGGCGATTATATAAAAAAAAATAAAGTCTTAATATTGACATATTTATTTTTAAAAAATTGACATAGCGGGCGACTTGCAAGATAAATATTGTCATATGAGAACTTTTGTTCTTGTTGTAAAATTTACAAAGATATCATACATAACATATTTAGATCGTTTTTAAATTTCATATGTATCTGTTTCAAATTCCAACAAGAGGGTAACCTTGTGCAAGGATCGACCTAAATTATACAAATACTTTTGATGGATTTATTTGATTCACCGCACTAGTGATTTGAAAACACGTCAATTTCCACAATTTCGTGCAGTACCTTCTTAACGATAAAGAAATGTAATCGGAATTTAGAGAAACGTGTTTGTCAAACTAAATCTGTAAAGATTTCCATAGAGGGCCTTAAACGAAAAGAATTGTCAAAGAATTGTACACCCCTGAATTATACAACAGAATTGTACTCACTAACTTTTAAGAACTACAATGTACAAGTTTTGATCGTCACTTCAAATTGGATTGGGGCTATCGTATGATTGACTATTTTTATGGATAGTATTTGATATTGTAGTGACCACACAAAATGGTTATCTAATTTTCATTTCAAAAACCCGAGTGATGGACGTGGGTGTCAAGACAGCCTCTCTAAAGTGGACATATTATTTGCATGAATCCAAGCAGATGGGCCCTAAAGGTTACTTTATGGGAACCAGAGGGGCAAAGGAAGAGAGGCAAACCGAGGAAAAGATGGCGAGACTATAAAGAAGGCTTTTCAACTGGTTGGCAGCAACTAGCCCCAGATCGGGAAGTGAGGCAACAATCCTTTGCCTAGCAGTGGGAAACGACAGGCTATAAAAATTCATAAAATATTTATGATAATTACTTTAACGTCATCTACTTATACAAGTATTTTTTAATCAAATAAAGCTTAAGTTGAGATCGACAAATAAACAGCAGATAAGCTAGGTGTTTTTTTTAAAGATCTAGTGTAAAAATAAGTACACTTATCTTTCTGTACCGGCGATACTTTGTGTAACCTCAGTAACATACAAAGTTTACACGAAAATTAGGCAAGGTCATCGACCAGCGTTTTTTTACAGTGGCGTGTCGCCCGTGTCGTGACGAAGGTTTTTACAGCCTGATAGTCCTGGGTTACCAGAAATACTCCAAATTATTCCGTTTGATATTCCCTTTTAATATGGGTAGAGCCTTGCCTGAATTTGATGACAAGTTGTCGTTTTATTTTGTCGTTGGGTTTTAAATCTGCGGTGGCCGAAAAAATATTAGCTAATCATTGAGGACACGATATAAGGCGCTTATGCATGTTAAGCAACCCTTCAGGTGAGATGGGAGACAAATGTGTAAATCAACATTTGGTAAAAAAAAAAGCACTCCACGTTCGCAGTGGAATTAAATATCGCCAACTCCTGCGTACTTCTTCCTTTGATCATTAAATATTAGTCGTTAGTAAAGTAAGTTGGTTAGTTACGTAAGATACGATTATTAAATCGAACCTTACTGTACTGACCAAATAGCTGTCAGAGTTTCCAAGCTTTCTTAATTGAAAGTTTCCAAACTCTAACATCTAATTGGTCTTTCTGACACATTACAAACAAACATACATAGTATCACGTCTTTTTCCCTTTCGGGGTAGACAGAGCCTAGGTCTATAAGACCTGAACGCCACGTTTAGCATGTTGGTGGGCATTAGGTGCAAAGTGGAATCAAAATAGTGATGGGTTGCTAGCCGCATCGCCTATTAACATGATTCCTCAGATTTTACCCATTCCTTCGATCGGCTCTTACGATCAGCGCGGGAAGTGAAGCAGCTGGTACATTATACGTTTTTCGTTTTCGCCCAGACCAGCATGGAAGTCTTTCTAAAACGGATAAAGATAACGAAGGTTGTTATCGGAAGCACACGTTACAAGATAAAGACATCCAAGACAAAACCTAAAAAAAAAGCAAAGTAAGTTCTCATCAGAGCAAGCCATACGTATACTTTATATAGCGATATATATATATATATAGCTATAATACGTATTTGATTCATGAATATTGTTAATTTTATTACACTTTTAAACCTCTACTTATGCGAGTGTCTAATTTTTGTTCCTTGAAAGCCTTTTTAAACCCTACATAAACGGGGCTTAAATCGGAATCTTTATGACCATCCCAAACTCTAAATGAGGCTATGCCTAAACGTGGCATCACAACTCTAAGCACACATTTCCTCGGTACAAACACGGGTCAATTAGGCACCAGTCTCGTTTTAAGTGAGAGCGCGAGATTTGGTGATTTTGTATTGTTATTATCAGAATCATTATTCAATGACTTTTGGCTTCAACATAAGTGGTGTCCTTCTTCGTGCCTAGAATACTTGTTTTCTCTCATTGTTGACTTAAGTCTCACTAGAGCTGCAGCCTTACAGGCCTCAGCACTCTCTATATGTAGCTTTATTTTCACTCGCTGTTACTCAAGCTGCCACTCACTGGCCGCTGTCCTCTTTATATGTAGCTTTATTTTCACTCGCTACAACTCAAGCTATGACCTCACTGGTTGCAGATCTCTGTATCTATACCTTTATTCTCGCCGCTGCAACTCAAATTGCGACCGCACTGGTCGCAAACCTCTGTATCTATACCTTTATGCTCACTCGCTGTAACTCAAGCTGCAACCTTTGCCTGCAGCCTCACTGCCACAGGCCCCTATGTATGTAGCTTTGTTTTAACCCGCTGCAACTCAAGCTGCAGCCTTACTGGCCGCAGGTCTCTCTATCTATAGCTTTATTTTCACTCGCTGTAACTCGAGCTCTAGCCTGCCTGGCCGCAGGCCTCAGTAACTACTCCCGACTCGCCTACCGTGTAATTATTTATGTCGCGGCATTCTGTTTACCACTAACTCTGTATCGTCGTAACTACAAACATTTTGATAATAATCGCGCCGTAAGCTAAACATATTCAGCCCGAGGCAATTCGCTAACTTCTCATTTGAAATGTTGTTGCTTGTGTTATTCTTTATGTGCCGTTTGATGAGTATGTAGATTTTGCTTAATATAAAGCCTTTAGTTCAATTGTTTAAGTCAGATGACTATAGGATATGATGAAAAAATAGACACGCATATAAAGCTCGATACTAGCTACTACTACTACCCTTTGTAGTCAAAATTATTCCATTTACTCTGTGGTCAACGAATCATCTATATTATCAGACAATCAGGTGGTTCAAGCCTGCAATGTCCTAACCAAACTGGAAACAAATAAACAAAGTATGTTTCTACCGTCAGCATAGTGGTTCTGCATCCTCTGACTCAAAGGCTGGAGTTGCCCTTGATAATATTAAATGTAAAGCAACACATTACACATATTATGTGATGTTTTTATTATTTATACGTATTATACCTATTGTACCTGTTATTTATCTGTTCACGATAGTATAGTCGATAACAGCCTAGTTTCTAGATAACATAAATGTACAGAGAGAGAAATATGTTTTTGTTTTTATTATTGACCGTTTTTATCATGCATCAATATCCGATGATTCACGGTAGAGTCGAGTCAGTAAAAATTATTGTTATGATTATCACAAAACATGTCCTCTAAATATGATAAATCAGATTTCAATTTTCAAATATTTGTCACGGAAATAAAGTGGAAAGCGAGTCGATTTCCTCGAATCGTATTGCATTTTTATGCGTCGAAGTGGCTGCGAATGCGAGAACTGAAATGCAATGTACCGCATACAGCTCTTTATGCGGCAACTTTGTAGAGAATATTATTTATTTCCTACACATACTTTAAGTAAAGACTGAGTTACTTAAAGTAAGTATGTGTATATAAATCACACCAGCCCGCAGTCAATCTTTAAATAGACTGCAGGATGGTGTTGGCAGATGCCACGAAAAAAGAGTCGGGTGGGGTTTCTCCAACAATAGTGAGTGCGACTGTGGTGCTATCCAATCTATTAGTCACCTCTTGGTGTGCCCAGAAAGCCCAACTTCATGCTCCCAGTAAGAAGTGAATGAGGCAAACGAACGAGCAGTCATGGTAGCAAGCACTGGTCGAAACTATGGGTATAGTCATTTTACGACTCAATAGAAGAAGTAGAAGAAATAAGAGAAGGAATAAGATAAGTAAAGTTGATGATAAAATAGTCATCATCAACTCAGATGCAAGGAGTCTGCTGGACATAGGCCAAATTTCCCAAATTTCTAATACGACCGGTTGAAAGCGGCCTACATCCAGCGCCTGCGACCTTGGTCGTCCGACTACTTGGTCGGTTGGTGTCCCACGCTGGGATTGCCGGTACGTGGTCTATTCGAGAGCCTTTCTGGCCCATCGGCCATCGGTTTTACACGATATGTGCCCCGCCCAGAACCACTTCAAAGAGCTAATTCGCTGAGCTGTATCGTGACCTTTGTATGGAATTGTGATACTTTTTGAGATCTCAGCATGAGATCCATAGGAAAAGTTCATGTTGACTGGCTGAGTCAGCTCTTCAAGGTAACGTGATGGGTAAATTTACAAACATTACACTACATACAATTAAAAAATCCTGTATATTTTAGGTAATAGCAGTGACCTTTGCATGATAAAACCTAATTCAATGAAGTGTTTTTGACACACGTCGATTCATTTAGGCTCAATTAACTAATGGACTGTGCAGTACCGAAACAAAATTAGTCTCTGGTTTAGTTTTAACCGACTTTAGAAAGGAGGAGATGTTGTTGGAACATACGAAAAACAAAACAAACAGAAGGATTATGAGGGACGAGGCTAATGTGAATATGTTTAACGACAGAAAGAAAATATAGACATAAAGATAGAGTGACACAGTCTATAAATAATTTTAAAAGTATTTTTTTGCCAAATTTGTAATTTTTTTTACTTTTCGGCAGCATAACTTCTTCTAAATCGATGAACGCCGGCTGCACGCACGAAAGTGTCACGTTCCGTGTGCAAGCAAGAGCGCCGAACAAGCGATAAGGCAGCACGATCAGCCTAAGCGTTTGGCTTTTGACGCATCTTATACCGACTTCAAAGACAATTTTTTTGTTAAAAGTCCAGACTCCAGACACCCAAAGTCTAGCAACATGATTATCTTACCCTAATATTCGTCAAGGTCCATAATATTTGTCGACTCGTAATATTTCTTTGTCACTGCCACAAAGGCTTTGTCTTATCCCTGATCTAATATCTGCGATCGTTATCTCGAAATACATTTTATTGTTTATTATATTTGTGGAAGTAAATGAAAGGAAATAATAGGATTTGATGTCAGATTCCTGAAGATGGAGCTCGTATTTGTAAAAGCTTCGATTGTTTTCATTTGACGCCATTGTTTAATGCTAAAAATATAATTCAAAAGATGCTTTGCCTTGTATTTCATATTTTTATCGACTAGCTGTGCCCGCGACTCCGTTCGTGTAGATTAGTAACGAGAAAAAAATTGAGCAGTCTATCCTCTATCCTGTACGTCTAATGATTATGTACCAAATATCATAAAATCCCGTTAATTCGTTTAAGAGTTGTGCAAGATACATACATACACGCATTACATACATACATACAGAAAAATAATAAAAAATCCACAATTTAGTTTCAGTATCATGTAGTATAGAGCTTATAAACACGATGTTCACGTTTCAACATTTGAATGAAATTTAGTATGAAGGTAGTTTGAGCCCCGGGGAAGGATATAGGGTACCTTCCATCCAGGGAAATTCTACTGTTCCCGAGGGATTGACACTGGGCGGAGCCGCGGGCAATAGCTAGAAAGAAATAAATTAAGAATAGCATTGTGAATGCAAAAAAACACTTATAAAAAATCTTATATATGTCTTATAAATGTCCACAATTTTACCTCGTTCCCGTGTCGTGTCCACGGTAATATCAAGTCAGCGATATCCCTATGGTTTTATTTCTCTTTTCGGGGCCAGCAGTAAACTAACCCTTGTTATATCGCCATAGCCCTCCTCCGTTTAATTAACTTTTTATTTTATATGTTAGGGGATTTTTTATTTGTTTCCTGTTTTGATCGTGGTGGGTTTGACGTTTAACTGCGCTACTATAGGCTTTTTCAAGATTTAGATATATCTTTAAAAATTGTAAGTAATTGTTTGTTTTTCGTGTGTGCAAGTGGCCAACACTGGTGTCAGATTTTTTAATTTGCCTACAGGCATCATGTCAGAGACATAGCTTGGCCAAATCCTCTGTCTGCTTTGGCCAAGTATGGCTTCGGTAGTATAGAGATGGCATGCTCCTGCAGTGGAGACTAAAAAGACTTGATGATTATGATAACTAAGCCATCAAAGATGACAGCCGAGGCCATGGGCTTAGCATGCCTTTCGAAGCATGGAAGAGCTCGATATATTTTATGCCACTTGCGGTCACCCATCACAGTGGAGACTGCGCCCAGACAGCGCTTTAAATGCCCACGACCACTGGGCCATCGGGCTCCTCAATGTAATTATCATTATTTTTACTAAATTATTTGTTTGTAGGATTTTTTTTGAAGATATTTATCCGATTTAAAAAACTCGTTAAAAATATTTCACATCTCGCTCATTGAAGTCAACGTTTTATATATTACATAGATAAATGTATGATTTGCATTTAAAAATATTACCCGGTCTTGAATCCTTTGACTCTTTTTTTTTCCAGTTCGATGACATTGTATTATATTCTTATCTTGTGAACTAGCTGTTGTCCGCGACTTCGTCCGCGGCAATTTCTGTTATTATGCGGTTCTTCGGCAATTTCTGTTATTATGCAATCCAACACAAAAATAATTTTCCAATTTGAACCAGTAGTTCCTGAGATTAGCGCGTTCAAACAAACAAACTCTTCAGATTTATAATATTAATATAAAAAATATATGTATAATATATTAGTAATAGTATAGATATTGAATTGTGCTCATATTGATCTCTTGTGGAACTTATAGTACGTGTATTTTTAACGTCGAGGGTAAAACAGGATAATCTAATTCAACTCAAAATACATTGTACGTACAGATTTACACTAAAAGTGACTTCCTTTTTCGTCCCAAATGTTTAATTATAAATAGGCAGAGTAACAATACAATTAACAGTACAAAGAAACATGCTCACGTAATTACGGGGAGTGCAAGTAAACAAAATGTGGGGTCAGCGTGTTTCAAACTGGTGACGCATTTTATATAGAATTAATCTGAAAGAGGAAACTGCCTTTTTTTTCTTGCTCTCGAAGTATATATATATATTTTTAAAAGAGAGTTTCTAAACTTATCGTCATCATCATCGTATTCTTAGTTGCAAAAAGTCCATTGCTGGACATAGGCCTCCCGCAAGGATTTTGTGGGGATTTGCCATACTCACTGTATTTAAATTTTTTATGTTCTTTTTTCTGGTTCCGCGTTAAACCTGCGAAGTTCAGCCATTTTAAAATAAAATATATCATGTCATCTTACTCTTAGAGTTTCCGAAAGCAAAGAAAAATCAAGTTAATGTCCGCGTGAACACCGCCAACGGCATTTTCATGGTAATTTTTATATGTTACCTCAAAAAACTATGAAATTTAAATTTTTCAGACAGTGCGGAGCATAAAAAATTCATAAGTGCTCCTTTTGGCCTTAAATCAACTTATAAATACTATAGTAACATGAGGAGAACGTTTTTCGAGGCTTACGAAGCAAATTACGTCACTTTATCTCGTAAGTTAATGTGGGACATAAACGTGTATGGGGACCACACATTTAATATTATCATTATGACTTGAACAAGGTCTTCTGGTGGTTTTACTCGTATATTTTTGTAAGAAAATTGGCTTTTTCTCCTTTAATAATGTCATATATACAAATTATCATTAATAAAATATGTAAACAATGCTTTTTAAAAACGTTTTAGCCTTCGCCTTCGCCAGAAACAAAAGCAGTTCAGAACAATTTCCTAGAAAATTAACAAAACAGTGGCTGTAAAAATTAATTACTCTATAGAGCGATAAAGTTACAAAGTTTCCTGGTAGGTAGAAAAAATTGGATGTACTGGTTTTTATAAACTATTTGACATTTCCATATAGAACAGTAGGTATCGCCATTTTAATCGTGTTTTGGCACAGAAAAGTAATATATACCAGCATTTAAATAAACCGGCTAAATGGAAGTAAGCATCGCACATGAAGGGCTCCGTATCACCATTTAAAATGTTCACAAACAACGTTTAAAAATACACGTCCTTTATATGCGCATCCCTTTAATTTTTATTATTTGTTTTTGCAATAGATAAAAAAAATCTGGGGAATTCTATTCATGTTCAATAGATAACGGACGTACGTGTCCCATTTTTACCCTTTGGGTATGGCACCCTATAACGAAAAAAGTCAAAATCCGAGCTTGTAAGAATACTAATTTTTAAATTTAGAACTCCACAGAGCATTGTAGCCGTAAACTTCGACACTCATATTTCCCGTATGTCAACACTAAATTAAGAAATGCAGACAGACTATTCCCACAGTGTATAAATTTCTTAATATAACCTGCATGCGGGTTACGAGATGCCATAAAGCATGATGATGGTCGTAATCGTAAAATTTCACAACAGGTGAAAGGAATATCGTTGAGTGATAAATTGGCGAACACTTCCTTCTTATCTCGTTGAATTAACCGACTGCTCTTGGGGCGGAATACAAAATGAATGTTTTGTTACTACAGCGTTTGTTCGTTCATACTTAGTAGCGTATCGAGTATGCAATAACACTTGTTCTTTTGTTCTTGTTCGATTGTAAAACGTTTTCGATAACCGGAGAAGGTTAGTGTAGGGAGTGTTGAAATTAAAGTAGGTCAACTCATGATCAAAATACTCGTCCGAAGTTGATATTCTGAAATATCATGTTCTAAATATATGCTTTCGTGACTATGTATCAATATTTTATGGGTATTTATTTTGTATCTGAGATATTTCAAAGAATTATTATTAGCCTATTCATGTTCATATATACTTAATTTGAGTCATGTAAAATGTGACTGTGTGTTATATTAAAAGAAAATATGAATTTTCTTCGCTCTTTTCTGTGGTGTAAGTTTTAAAAGACAAGGTTGAATATTTTTTCGGATAAATGGATAACATGTAATACCTACTATCTTTATTTTGTACAACAAATATCAAATACATACATCATCATCATTCGGTCTTTTTTAGTCTCTACTACAGGAGCACGACCCTCTCTGTACTACTAGAGCCACAGTTCGCTAGAGCAGTCAGAGGACTTGGCCTACACTCATACATACAGAGAGTTAAATTCATAAATAGAACAAAAATATTCTCTACGTACAGAGACATAAGGTCGTTGCTTCAAACCGCCCGCTTAGATTTTTTTTACCATATTTATTTTCTTAATTTAATAAGAGTATTCTTGTCAGAACAGCATGGTAAATGAAAAAAAAAACTATAGAAATAAAAATAAATAAAATTCATAAAAAATATACCTATATAAACAGAAAAAAACAAATCAATCGAAAATACAATATAACTTTGACTTTATGGAAAGCTTGCTGAAAAATTGGCTTTTATACCTAAATATGAATTGAAGAATAGAGAAACTGATACGAGATAATGGCCAGGTTCCTATGATATATTGACAAGTCAAGTGGAGGGATGAAAGTAATATCACAGCGGGGTTAAATATGGTGGTAGGGAGTGGCGATGATACGATGAATGGACTGTATGAACGATGGGTGATAAAGAAATGGAGTGAAGTGGAATGGAAGAGATTTACTCGCTGGGGAGAGTGAATCATTCTGTACCTAATTGAAGACATCTTTGAAATGTAGTTTTGGTTTTAGTTAAAGCGTCACTACAAAATAATTGGCATAAGGTTTCAACTTCTGATTAATGATAGATTTTATAAATTAGAGTTCTCGGCTTTTATGACAATGTAAAACATTCCTGTACATACACGTGAAAAAAAGAGAACATGCGTCGAATTCGGGGATGCTGTTGTTTCTCTCACAAAAAGTTTTAAAGAAAAATTCACAAGAAATCAACAAGAAATTTAAACCCACGGTTGTAGCCTCAGAGATCAGCGCGTCGATAAGCAAATTTTTATAAAAATAATTGGAAAAAAAATAATCACCAAAAATTATAAGAATGATCTAGAAACTGGAACCTTTCGGTTGAAACTTGCTCTCTTAGACTACTAAACCTACCGCTAGTGAGCATTTAACATTGAACGTCGCCAAGTTGTTTCTTTTACAGTAGTTAAATCTCATGGCTGAATGGAATAAACAAATCAGAGTCAGCGCAGAGCGGACATTAACGGCAGCCACGTCATTCAAATATGAAATTAATTTACTTTGTATAAAGTACAATTTCTCTTGTTGCATTGTAAATCCGATCTGCCCCAACTCCGATAGTGGAAATTTTACATAAGGTACGATAATTCTCGCATGTCATTTATTTGTTGCCCTTATAAATAGTTCTATGCCACATCTGCTTCCTTAAACCAAGATTATTTAAGTTTATGTTGACATGTGCCGGGGATTAGGACTGAACATCTTGCTTCAAGGCTGAGCCAAACCATAGGGATTAGCGTTGCCAAGCTTTCGGTGGTTGACGTGTCCGGCCGAATTAGCCTGTGTTTATTTTTCTTAAAATTAAGATAGATTTTATGGTAACAAGCATTATTTACTCAAAAATGTCGTGTTATATATAGAGACAAAAAATTAAGAGTCTCCGTCCTTTCCACCCAAATGTCCGGATAAACAGACTGGTCTGTCGACCATTCACTTTAAAGACCTGGAAACTATGATAGGTATAGAGTTTTGATTCTGAATACCTGACAATACCACAGAATAAGCACTAGAACTAAGGTACAGAAGTCGCATTCTACAAAGGTATTCATAGAAATATCAACTCAATGTAGTTAGCGATACGGTGTAATTTAGCTCGCGTCAGAACGCAGCATCTTTTAGTTTAGATACCTACAGCAAGTCAATTTCATACAGCTCCGAAAAAACGAGTCATAATTCATTGTGACCAAATCCGATGACAGCTCCGTGGCGCAATGTTTAATACGTCAGCCTGCGACACGGAGTGCCCGGGTTCGATCCCCGGCCAGGTCTAAATGGAAAATGATCTTTTTCAGATTGGCCTGGGTCTTGGATGTTTATCTATATATGTATTTGTTATAAAAAATATAGTATCGTTGAGCTAGTATCCCATAACACAAGTCTCGAACTTACCTTGGGGCTGGCTCAATCTGTGTGATTTGTCCATTTATATTTATATTAATAAATGAACGTCGTTTATACCGGATTTGTTCGGTTTTCCCCTTAGAAGGTCGCCACGCGTAGGTATGTTTTCGATACCTACTCGCGGAGTGAGACACGCCTGACAATACTACGTCTTCAAAGGGCCCAATGGACCAGCGCTAGCCGTCATGTACGGCCAGCATATGCTGAATTGGATCTGTTTTGAGAGCACCAAATTGGCACTATGTTTTTTATTTGTTATTTTTTTTTTTGTTTTTGTTTCTTTATCTTTTTTTTTGTATTTTTATCATATTTCTTAACTGTACATTTATTGTTAGTTCTTAAAATAAATACTTACTTACTAAATTCTTGGCATCAGGATCACTAATACTGGGTGGCGCAAAAGTAAAGACCCTATTTGGTTCAGCTATAACATTTTTTCTAAATTAGAAAACTAGATTTAGGTTTTTTTAAATGTATATTTGTGCCATTAAATTTCGTACCATTAGGATTTAAAGATGATGTCTTTTAAATGGTGACCTCCAGAGTTGATACACATTTGAGCCCTATTTATGACATTTTGCATAACTTGCCGTAACACTTCCTGCGATATGTTCGTTATTTCTTGACGAATGTTTTCTTTTAGAGCTGCGAGAGTCAGTGGCTTGTTCACATACACCCGAGATTTCAAAAAACCCCAAAGAAAGAAGTCTGGACTGGTCAGATCGGGCAATCGGTGCCGGACGGTGGTGAAATCGTCGACGAAATTCACGTTGTGTTCTTATCACTGATGAATTATTCCGTAAGAACATTGACACAATTATTCCACGTTCTTGGGGAGTAAAACGGTCCATGTTTATTTTCAGTGTATTTTACATTTGTTCACTACACAATTTTCAAAAACAGAATGACAGAAAATGTCATATAAAAAAAATAAAAGTATTTTCTTTAGTGCCAGTACTTTTGCGCCACCCAGTACAATACAAAATCGAAAAAAGTTAAAAACGTAAAAAAAATTAGACTTCCAAATTAAACTGTTCAATTTTCTTTTTATGTTTCACATTTTTTCTTCTTCGTTCTCTTTCTTCTTAACTTTGCCACCATTGACTCTGTTATTACCGTAAGCGGAAAATATATGGAACTGTATACGTATAGAACTTAACATATTCGCACCTCCATAATCTCAAATCCGGTAATTAAAACTTTCACTGCATTAACATGAACAAGCAAAGTTCGATAAGTTGCAAACTCAGAACAATATGGACGACTTTGCACCTCCTAATTAAGTAATGTGTTCTCCAGAACTAATTATTAACATGTCCCGATACATTTGCTTCTCATATGTTTCATTATAAATACATTTCAGTAGAAGCATAGATATCAAAATATTATTAGGTTAGATTCTTCCATGCTGGTCTGAAGGAAAAGAAAAACACAGAATGTGCTTGCTGCTTCTATTCTCGCGCAGATCGTAAAAGCTAAAAGATTGGGCTAAATTCTGCGGAATCATGTCATTAGGCGATGCGGCTAGCAACCACTATTTTGATTCCGTTTTCATCATCACTATTTTGATTCCGTTTTCCATCACACGCCCACCAACATGCTAAATGTGGCCATAAGGTCTTATAGAGATAGACACGACATTTAATAGTTTTAAAAAAAAATCATAATTGGCTAAGTGAACAAGGATTCTTTACAGTGCAAGAGTTTCTCAATTTCAAGCCCTGAGTAAAAATCTAAATTAGCATATTTAATCTTATTCTGATGACACCTATAATTAATTTTTAAATAATTTGTCATTTATATTTTGATTTTGATTAGTGGATTTGTTTTGTACTTAATTAATACAACTTGACAATAATTTAATTTATATACATATTTGCATGCTATTGTTATGGCTGATTAGGTATGAAACTGTAACTATTATTAACATCCTTGTATACCCTTCTCAAACGCAAATAAAAATTATTCTATTCTATTCTAGGCTCTGTTTACCCCGCAAGGAAAAAAGACGTGATACTATGTATGTATGTATGTATAAATATAATAATAAAAATTATAAATAAATACATACGGACAAATCACACAGTTTGAGCTAGCCCCAAAGTAAGTTCGAGACTTGTGTTATGTGATACTAACTCCACGATACTATATTTCATAACAAATACATATATAGATAAACATCCACGACCCAGGCCAATCTGAAAAAGATAATTTTCCATCTTGACCTGACCGAGGATCGAACCCGGGCACCCTCGTGTCGCAGGCTGGCGTGTTAACCACTGCGCCACGGAGCTCGCCAAGGTATTAGGTTAGATAGGTTCCCGGCTGAAATTAGTTCAAGTACTGATGTCTCCAGTTAAATATCACGGAGGCAGTTCCTCTCGAATCTCGACTCAAAGTGACAAAATATTCTCGAATCTCAAAGTGAACGTACTAAATCTAAAGAACACCGCTCTAGCGTCCCTTTGTCGCATAAATATGGGGGTTTAAATAAATAAAAAGCCCATAAAAACTTGTTTACACCCCAAGTATATTTTTCAACTGTTGAACAAGTTATTTCGACCTTCACACAATTTATTGTCGTCATTTCACATTGTTTATTGTGCTCTGATCCCGCGGGAGAAGAAAGTTGAGCGAAAATAAACATTTAAAAAATATTTGTATGGCTCTATGCGCTCGATATTTTGGCCCCTTGACGATTTTAGAAAAATTATGATTGTCTCCGATCTGGTTGATGTAGTCATTAAATATGCACTAATAATATTTCATATAAAAAAAACCAACATCAAAAAAACTACTGAAATGATTTTTATGAAATTAGGTAACAAACATAAAAAATATACAATCGAATCGAAAACCTCCTCCTTTTTTGAAGTCGGTTAAAAAAGGGGGTGGTATGTATGATATTTGTTACTTAATTACGCAAAATATGTATTTGTTATAAAATACAGCGTGAACTGCCATTAAAATGCCCGTAGTATATTTTAAGGGTTTTAGATGTAATTTGGTTAGGGAACTTTTATCGCGAACGCGGTCGCAGGCAGATTGCAGTATATAAATATTTTATTTTTAAATCCAGCTATAATTTCTTTTAAATCCAGCTCTGCGGCAAATCTTTAACAAAAAATGATAACTAGTATCCTATCCGGACCCAGAAGCATTAGAAGTAAAGGTGCAACCAGGAACAGGCTTTAAAGAGAGGTTTAAACCGATTAAAACAGGATATGTCCAGTAATAACTTAGTACAAAAATCGTGTTAGGTCCCGATCGCTGGCTGCCTATGCCTGCATCGTTAAGCCCCAATATATTAGGTTACCGACGGATAACCTCCGGACCGGGTAACCATATCATCGGGAAATATCTCTAGACGTGTTTATGAGAAATACAGCGTGTAAGTTTACCTTCTACATCTCCTTAAAGGGGTAACTGAATACATAATATAAATAACTTTTCTCTGTTAAGTCTTTTTTACCATATTTTATTTCATTTTTAATAAGAGTATATATCAAAATAGCATTGTGAATGCAAAAATAAACACTTATAGAAATAGAGCCTTCTCTTTCTTCTGCCTTTGCCTTATCCCACTTTTTCATGTGGGGTCGGCACAGTATGTCTGTTCCCTTCATTTTGTTCTTTCGGCTGCCATAGCCTTTCAGTGTTTAACACAAGCATTAAACACTGTTTTTTTATGGTTGGTGGTGCCGTCCTAGGCAAACAACAAGCGAGTCACCTGATGGTAAGCGATCAGCGCTGCTCATGGACAACTGCAACACCAAGGTATAACAGGAGCGTTGCCGGCCTTTGAAGGAATTGGGGGAAGGACATGGGGGGAGGAAATGGGGGAAGGACGGGCCTCCGGCTCTCTCACTCACCAACGAAGCATAGAAGCGGTAAAGCTTCTACTCAAACGTCGATTTTCTGTGAGAGTGTGGTACTTCCCTGGACGAGCCGGCCAATTCATGCTACTAGCAAAAATTACTATTGTTGGTGGCTCTACCACAACTGTTATGGTCAGGGGTGTCATCGACAGCTGCTTGACTAGTGGTTGCAAGTATGGCCTGCTACTTGCTTTTTTCCACATTCATTTGAGTGAGTAGTATCCCAATACCTTCATTCCCTCCCCATATCCAACAAATTTCTATCCTCCCCTAGCTTAAAAATGGTTCTGATGGGAAACAGTGTCGGAAGCACAAGAAGCCAAAGAAACTGCGCTCACTAACCCATCTACCAAGCGTGGTGAGTATGGCAATATCCTCCCATTGAACAAAGAAACCGTGGGAGAGGTCATTGTCCAGGTGTGGACTTCTAACGGCTGGAATAAAGATGTTGATTAAACACTCTTAAATAATGACACAGCATAAATAGTATTCATCATAGAATACTCCAGGCCTACTCCTACCAGTATAAATGCAACTATCACGCTCGTATGATCAAGAAAGTGTTACCCACGAACACACTCAAGAAAAGGGCGTATAACAACAAACAAACGACAATGGAGTTTATCACGCCTTATTAAAGTAATCGCTGCGATCAATACAGTGCCCTTGGTGGAACTACGGTGTATTTAGGGTCGAGTGGACGAGAAGAGTTTTGATTTTTGAAGTGTTTTAAACGATTTGACCGACTTGGACAAGGTGTTCAGTTTACTTACTTCGCTGGCTCACCGACCCTAAGTGGATCTTGGCCTCCGACATTAAAAGGCGCCATTCTTCCCTATTCTGTGCCAACTCTGACCAGTCGGATACTTCCAAGCCGAACATCATCGGAGTAATAAAATCTTCCCGAATTCGCTGGCTAGGACATGTGGGAAGGATGGGAGAAGATCGACCCGCAAAGAAAGCCTATCATGGTCAACCTTCCGAGCGCCGTCCAGTGGGGCGTCCAAGATATCGTTGGAAGGATAAAGTCGCCAAAGACCTAAAAGAGTTGGTGTTCAGTTTGCTTCTACATTTTTAATGTTTGATATCTCAATACTTCGTCACTTATGAACCGGTGTGAAAGAGAAAAAAGTATTGTTCATTATAAAAACACAGTTTGATTCGCGTTTATTCAGTCGGAAACGCTGACTAGTTACGAAGACCAACGGTAACTGTACCGTAAAGTGTGGTGAGTGTGGCAATATCCTCCCATGGAACGAAAAATCCTTGGAAGAGGCAAAGGCCTACTAATCCAGCAGTGGATTACTACGACTAGAATGATGATTATGATGATTAGAGAGGTCGGCAGAGGTTTTATGCCTAACAGTCCCCATACAAGAAACGTCTTTTTGTAGTTAAATATTGTACGATACTACGGAGCCTTTAGTCAATTCGCGTCAAATTCAATTCAAAACGTTCAATTAATATAGGTCATTTGAACACTTATTAATTGTCATATATTTTCAACTGAGGATTGTTGACGTCAGTAATTTACATATGGCTAAGTTTAATGCCGTTTCCAAAGTGGATTGCAGAAGCGGCAACAAACTGCACAGCGCATTTTTTCCAATCGACGTCAACTTACAATTTACGCTTATCTTAAAAACTATGTATGTGGACTGAGTAAACATTGTCCTTATTAAAGTCATTATAAATCGAATTTTAAAAATGATGTTTTAGAAAATAAAATAGTGTGTGTGCAACTCACGCTTGGCCAAAATTTTGTTTATAAAGTCGTGTCGCTCGTGGATGTAATATTTCCAGGTCGCTGAATATTGCTCTTCGCTACTACTCGTATTTTCATTAGCAAGCACAAATATTGTAGCTTAGATACTCTTGAAATCCTAGAAGTTTTACTTGATGTTGTGGTTACCTCTAAAATTGAAAGTTCTATTAGTAAATAGTAGTAAATTAAAACCTCATTATCCGCGCGGGTTTTTGGTTACATCCTTAGCGATTATGCGAAATGATTATACAATTTTCTGACAGCCGGCTGTGTTACTTCACGCCAACTCTACTTGTATATGCTTTTGTTCGGAAACTTCTTTAGTTGGCTTGTATGATACGACTAAAGGACTAAATCATTACATTGTGCCTATAACCCCAAACCTGAAAGCATGAACCTAGTAAATTGAATATTGACTGGAGCGAAAGATAAAATTAAATAAATTCAAATAAATTCACCAAGGAAAACAAAGGGAGCAAACGTTTTAATTATTCTCACAATTTAAGTGATTTGTAGTCCGGCACTCTCTTCCATTTGATTTCATTACCAACTTGAAGATTAAATAAAAAATTCAACGAACGATTTCACCTCAAGGTTTTATCTTACCTTGTTTAGAGTTTCTTACTTAACCTTTAAGAACCACATGGCATTCTGTAAGGCCACAAGGGTCTATAGGAAATTTTATTTAAAAAAAGCAGTAGGTCTTGAAGAATAAATGACAAGCCTTATTTCTAAACACGCGGATGGCGCTAGCTGCGCCGGTTGCTTTTTTTTGCAGTGGTTTTGCGGTTCCGAAACGCTAGTAGTTTGTAGCTTTTGAACAAACATTTATAATTTGAATAATTAAATTAGTATAATTTAAATGTGAACTGATGTGAAAGTACCTATTTTCCCCTAAAGGCCTATTTTCTGAATAAATCCTGTAATCTTTGATACATATTCAGATAGCTTTGTGCTTTGCGGACTTATGAAGCCTATGGCGAAAACGAACCTCATTGAGAGTTATTTTAAGCCTTACTTTTGGACATGCACCTAGCTGGCGATAGGCGAACGTTTCCTGTTTTTTTTATTATCTTTATTTATTTAGGAGCTTTTGCTCTTTGACATGCAAGCACCATCGATACCAAGAACTTTTACTGTTACAAAGAGCCAAATACAACGAGCGTGTTGGTATGATAAAAATCATATGACAAATTCTAACCTTTATTGGAATTTCATAAAAGTGTAGGCCCATTTTGAACATGCGAAACGAGGATTAAGTGTGTATTTTTGCTGTTGCCGAGGTATTAAATGAGAGACCTTAATTTTGGGCATGTAGATTGCTTGATGCTGGGTCATTGAGAGTTCGTTACCATCTAACCTTTTTGGCGAGCTCTGTAACGCAGTGGTTAACACGCCAGCCTCCGACACGAGGGCCCCGCATTCGATCCCCGGTCAGGTCAAGATGGAAAATGATCTTTTTCAGATTGGATCTTTGATGTTTATCTTTAAATGTATTTGTTATAAAATATAGTATCGTTGAGTTAGTATACCATAACACAAGTCTCGAACTTATTTTGGGGCTAGCTCAATCTGTGTGATTTGTCCGTATATATTTATTTTATTTTATTTAACCTCATTAAGTGTTTTTTAAAGTTGCGATGTTAAACATGCAGCTATCTGACTAACATGAGCTATGATAACGACACAAAGACAATCGGCATCTTGCGACGGCAAAACGGATACTCCGTTATTTTATAACGTTTAGATTTTTTAATAAAAATCCTTATTTCGGGTATAGTGCGTATTATTTCTACTACTGTTACCGGGAGGACAGGAGGTCTAGCGGTGGCAACAACATTATCATGTTATCATACTTCGGTTAGAGTTTCTAGAACGAAGTCACATTTCTGAATATACAGTGCTTGTCGCTTGGTGGAACTCGAATTTTAAAGCATTTTCGCTGTAACTGTGTGGGAGTTTCTGTTTTGTGATGGTTGTCGGAATGCTCTTTTAACTAATTCACGGACATTGGACATGATACAGGCACAACAGATATAACAATAGAAGTCTATGTCTACAGGCGGGACGTCCCGGAAAGTGATAACAATTTAGATTGACTGTAACTAGCAACTACTAGAAATGTATAATAAGTACTTGATTTCACCGCGTAGGATTCCTATCATCCAAATAACCAAAGCTGTTTATTATATTTAGTTAACTAGTTATGCAACAATGTAAAGACGAAAGTTCCGTGTTTTGAACAAAATATTGTCGTTTGCAACGCAAGACAGATATTAAAACCAAAAATCAGCTGTCACGGGTGCGACTTAGCGTAACGCGACTACCACAAAACGCGCTAAGCCGCGCTCCCTAAACTCACCCTATTACAAGCCTCTTATTAATCACGTCCTGTATCCCTCTTTTTCTTTTTTTTTGACCGCGGGATAATAATAAATTTCTCCTAATTTGCATTTCATTCCAGCACAATCCCCCGCCCGTGGATTTCCACCTCTGGCTATACTCCCCTTATCTTAATAAATTTGCCAATCGCTATTGTTGAGTTACTTTTGGACGATCAGCTTTGTTATTTCATGTTTCGTCTATTTCCATTTCTCTGTTTGTGATTCAGTGTTTGATGTTATTATTATTTCATTTGTTCTCTTACATTCATTTTTGTTTAGTGTACGGTTATAATGATTGTGTGTATTATCCGGAAAATCTACCTAATTTTTTTTTGTTCTGAAATTCTAAGAATGCTCAATATCATCAATGAAAAATCAGCTACCTTTGAATATAGTTACATACTATATTTAACGAAGAACGCCTAATTTGCTTTGTTGTCCCCGACGGAGTTCAAGTTGTACCTATGATTTGAAAAGTGATTGTGCTGAAGTAATACTTAATGTGGAAATACAAAATCGTCTGGGACGAAGTATATGAAGAATTTTTGAAAAGGCTATATGAGACCATAGTTACCCGTCTCGTTTTTTTTTAAGAATACACTACTCTTTGAACATCATAGTGTTGTAGATCACACCACAAATCATTAGGGTCCTCTCATTAGAGTACAATAAGCATATTTAAAAATAATTTGGAGTTTCGATTGCATTAGTTAACTCTGACACCAAGGTGTGCATGGTCGAATGACCGTGACACCTACACGAAATGATGATGATGATTGCATTAATTATTGTAGCATCTTTAGCTCTTTGAAGAAAAGTATGTAATCGTGAAATCTAACACAGAATAACACTAAGCACCTTTTGTTTTTCAAACATATTGTCATATAATCTAACTCAGCATCTCCAAGAGCCTTTTATTTTCCTCCTCACTATCCCCCATACATCTGTTCACAAAGTTAACCACAACTTGAACTCAGATAACACTCGAAACTTTCTTACACGGATTTCTGCAACTGCAGAAATCAGAGCTGGGAAATAAACGTTGCTGAAAATCGAGAAGACTCTATCGTTCAGACATAGACTTCTTAAAAGTATAGACTAGACGTAATAGAAAGTTAACGCTGACTTGATGTGGAGACTTCATGTTTCTTAACTATTTTACGTCGTTGATTGCGTAAGACGTCACCAATTCCTGGCGAATTATTGGAGAGTTATTTAACGATGTAGAGTTTAAGCACCTCGGAAAACTAAAATCTATACAGAGATAAAACAAAGTCGAGTTAGTTACACCATTTATAACTCAAGAACGGCTAGTCCGATTTTCATGAAATTTAGTATGGATATAGCTGACACCTGAATTAACATATAGGCTACTCTTTACCCGACTACCCAAAAGAAAGCGATAGGAAGTTCGCCGGGTCAGCTAGCTCCTGATAAACGAGAAGTTATTACATAGACCTCAAATGATGATATAAGAACTTAATTTAAATCGAAGGAGATTTGAAAAGTCATTTTGTAATTTTAATCATCTCTCTTGTTTACCTTTTGCCCGCTATTTCGCTTGCGTTATGAAGACGATGGGAGGTATCCTACAAGTTTTTTATATCCCTTACAACGCATGTAAGTAAATGATAATCAGTTGAGAAGTTAAAGCGTGACAATACTTACTTTCATTTACTTCCGCATTCCTAATATTAGTCTTATAGCTGTCTAATCTGGCCAGCTTTTTATTCAGCCATCTTCTTCCCTTTTGCTCCGTCTATTATTTGTAAGTCTGTGACGGTCAGTAGATAGCTCCCATCAATCATTAGGCTTGGCTGATGGATGTAGGCCCGGCGAGATTGGGCCGCCCTTCTTGACGTATCAATTTATAAGACAAAGAATGAACTGTCAATCTTGCTTTGGATTAGTGTTCAACATTCGACCGGCAGATAAGTATGGTTATGTTAGGTATTAAATATGTTTTGAGGAATATCCTCACAATTCGTACAGCGTAATTTTGAATATATGAGCTAAATTGAAATCTTGGAATCAGAATCCCAAATAGAATACAGAATTGCAAGAATAAGAGTTAAGAGATTGGAAGGCCTATTAAGTTTACTAAAATTAATAGACCTTCCAATCTATCAGCTAGGCGAAAGTATATGGGAAGCATTGAATTAGAAAAACTATGGAAGCAGCATTGTGCTCAAAAATTAACACCACGCAAAGTAGATCAAAGCCGGCGGGGCTTAAAAAGTATATTTTCTCGCGAAGTAGTCTGCCGTGCGCTCGGTGACGGAAGGACGTGTCGATAAAATCATTTAACGACATATTTTTTGTGTACATCGGCGAAATCTTATCGAATTAAGAAAAAAATACTTCTTGTGTAGTAAAGTGGTGCAGGAAACGCAAGGAAAGACGGAAAAGTGACACTGGAGTAACTTCTCATAGAGATCGAGGCGAGCTGCTAGCCTACCTACCTTCGCTATGTTGACGCCATAGCGTTCATTAGATATATTGACACCGCCCCATGACCTTGACACAAACTAGCTTCGTCAATGAGTGCATAAGTTTTCCGTTGTGATTTAAGTTTGTTTGCGTAAATGGGACTGATATTGAATCGTTAGTTGTATGAGAGTCACGCTTCTATATGTTTTTCTACTTCAATGATGGGATGTTTATTTCTTAATTTAGTAACTTGATTCTAGGAATAAAGATCAAAGGTGCAAAATCACGCTCTTTGGAATAGCCAATGTTACATCGAGACGCGCACGTGTCTTTAAGTACCTATTTCTAAAGCCGTCAACTGGCTTCAGATTTCGTCGTTAATATTCAGTATAAGATCACTCGTTGAATAAAGAATATACCAACTCTACAACAAGGAAAAACACAAACACTTTCATATTGATAATCCCTTTTTCTATTTCCGGAATATAAATATTGATTCCAGTCTTAAATATTCATAGGCAAGCACCGGTATCCGTCATCATATGTCGGAATCGAAACAAACCCTCATGACTGTGGGCTATCGAGGTCCATCAATCTTGGTGACAGATCAGCAGGTCTAATAGATTCAAACCGTGATACGGAGTGAGACAGATCGATTTAATATCAGATAGTTTGCTTTGGAGCATCTATCATACTTTAAAGACATGATTTATGATAGTAAAATGTCGGGAACTTCATTTTTGTGAAATACTGGAAAGTTTGATTTTTTTAATCCTTGACTTGACGACCTTTGTGGAAAGTACCGGGTTCGATCCCCGGTCAAGTTAAGAGGGTAAATGAATCTCGATCCGCTTTTACGATGTGCGCGAGCAGAGAAGCAGCTGGCATATTCTGCGTCTTTTCTTTTCTCCCAGACCAGTATGGAAGAGATAATACTTTACGTATTATAATAATTATGATTATACATACTTACTTCATTATCGTGTAATTATTATGTTACCAACTTCACAATAAAATAGTTAAAATGTATAAAATGAATGCATCAAAAGCACCAGGAATCCTGTTGATCAAACTTCCAGTTTCACCAAGAGGAGTTTTAACCGTTCCCAGTTTGCGTAAACTATTCACGGCGTAGGTAATATTGTTGGGCCTAGTGTTGGGAAGGAATGAAAATATTACTCATACTCTCGAATAAATTAAAATAAGTCTCATTTGCATCTGTCTTTTATTCATTTCATGCAATATACTGTAATATGTAAAGAAAACCTTGTCTGATTCGTGAAGGGGTGATTCAGCCCGTGGATATGAACAACCTTTCCTATGGGACCAATGCTGGGAACTCAAAACTTTTTGGACGATTCGATACAAACTGACCGGGCGGCCAAACATTATTGTTTGGAAATTTCTTCATATTGTATAAGCGAGTGATTTAAATAAGCGTTGAACTACTTGATATTATATATACAATTTGATAGCGCATGCATACAACTTACAAATTTCCCTCACTTTCTACTAACACTGGTATTAATAAATAAAGCCAAAATCTTCTTTAAAACAACCCAGAACACTCTAGTCTTTCCCAGCACTAGCTTAAACTGTTTATGAGTCGAGGCTCTGATAACTAAATTCACTGATGGGTGAAGCACGCTCACTACATACATATACAATTTGATAGCGCATCCATAAAAGTTACAAATTTCCCTCATATTTTACTAACATTGGTATTAATAAATAAAACCAAAATGTTCTTTAAAATAACTTAGGACACTCGAGTTTTTCCCGGCACTAGCTCAATCTGTTTATGAGTTGAGACTCTGATAACTAAATTCACTGATGGGTGAAGCACGCTCACTACATACATATACTTATATTTATTTATTCATTTATTTATACAATTTGAAAGCGCATCCATACAACTTACAAATTTACCTCATTTTCTACTAACTTTGGTATTAATAAATAAAACTAAAATGTTCTTTAAAATAACTTAGGACACACGAGTCTTTCCCGGCACTAGCTCAATCTGTTTATGAGTCGAGGCTTCGATAACTAAGTTTGCTGATAGGTGAAGCCTTGCCACATAAATATACAATTTGATAGCGCATCCGTACAACTTACAACTTTCTCGATGAACGCGTAGTTTAAGACACGTTAACGAGAATGTGTAATTTTATTCAATTTCTGTGTATATATTAGCATAACTTATACACCTACACGGTGTAGTATTTGCATATTTCACTGCTTCCAAATTATTTATTAATTAATACAAAAGTTTGATTTCAAATAAACTATAGTAAATGAGTGACTCAATAAGAATAATTTTACAGAATGACGAGCTCTGTGGCCTTGTGGTCAACATGTTAGACTGCCACACCGGAGGTCCCGGGTTCGATCCCCGGCCAGGTCAAGATTTTCAGATGGAACTTTATCTATATATTTGTATTTATTATAAAATATAGTATCGTTAGTATCCCAGAACCCAAGTCTCGAACTAACCTTGGGGTTAGCTGAATCTGTGTGTTATTTTATTTAGAATCCTAAAGACATTTTTTTTATATACCAAGCGTTTGCTCATACTCTGCTTGACATAGTTTATTCATCTCTTTCAGAACGTCCTCTTTTCCCAGTTCCATCCACTGTTATGTTTACTTTTATTATATTTAGTATTTAAATATATATTGGACATTTATTATAATGTTCAATATATACATAAATACTAAAAATATCAAATCTAAAGCACATTTTACTTAATATGGAAATACTTTCATATTACGTAAAATGTGTGATCATCATCACTTCGAGTAGGTGTCACGGTCAATCGACCATGCACACCCTGGTGTCAGAGTTCTTCGGAACCGCCTCTCGGCCTCTGACATGGTTCCTTTAACGACTACCAGATGGCAGCCGGGACCACCGGCTTAACGTGCCTTCCGAAGCACGGAATCATCTTTATTATCAGACAATCAGGTGATTCAAGCCTGCAATGTCCTAACCAAACTGGAAACAACTAAACAAAGTATGCGTCCGGTGGGAATCGAACCCACGACCTCCGGGTCAACAGTCAAACGCCTTAACCACTGGACCACGGAGGCTGTTAAATGTGTGATGACCAAGAACAGAATGATTCATTTAAACTAAAATCCCAAAACTTAGAGAATGTGTGATTTAACCTCACTACCTACTATATTTTCCAAAGTAATGCATTATTCAACGTTTTATCCTAATCTTTTCTCCACATTTTCCAATCGTATGGTTATCGATTTCAAATAACAAATAACCGGACTTTTTGTTTCGCCAGTCTATAAATGTCTGTGTAAAAAACATCGCCTAGCGATGCTTTATCATCTCTCTTTGTTGGATAGAGCACTCGCTTTTATATGATATTCGATATTAAACCGTAATACTGTAAAATAGAGTAAACAATACTTAATGTATTTATCCTAAACTGTAATCAATAAAAGTCTTTCATAGGACATTATCTCGCTCACACGTATGTCAATGTCTCTTTAACTAGAGTGAGATGGAATGATGCTTTGAGTTTTATGATTGCACTAGAGAGCAATCCTATATTATCTTTAAAACATCCTTGGTTTTATCGTTATGTGATATATTATCCTGAGCTTGCACCTTTGAATTCAAAGCAGAGTACTTTGCTTTGCTTTTTCCTACTTTGCCCGTAAATTTCACTTTCTCGTATACTACTTACTCTTTTAAATGCTCCTTTTTTTTTGTAGTTAACTTCACACCTATTTGTTATCCTTTATTTTCAATTTTTCCGTGTCATAAAACTTGCTCTTTATTATAAGCCTGTGTTTAAATGTATAGATTGTTATGTAAGAAAAATGTATTTAGTAACTGTTACGGCCTTAGGCTCTGCCTACCCCAAAACGGATACAGACGTGATAATATATATGTATATAAGAAAAATTTTAGTTCTACCTATATGTTTTGTTTATGGCCTCCAAATTAATATTGTCTTAATTACATTTAATTAACAAATCAACAATGAAATTGTATATAAAATTTTGTAGTTAAAATCTTTAAAGCAATGTAGAATTTAAATTTTCATTTAATCAATATAAGTCTGAAATATGATACCTCATTGTTCTCTGTAGGATGAAAGGTGATTTGTGTACCATGTACATGTCTGTGAAAAAGAGAATTTCTAATGAATTCTTAGTACCGCCTGACTTTTCAAGACTATAGTAAATATGCTGAAGAAATTGTATTAATTCCATTTTAAATTTAAATATACATAATTTTGAGTCACCCTTCACATCTTTTTATTAAGTAAAACAATGTCTAGACTTTAGTGTGAACATATAATTGCTTGCATTGAATAAAATAACATCTTTTTTAACTTGCTTGTGGGATTCACATCCGCTAATATTTTCTTCGATGATGAAACGCCAAGACAGACAATTTGGTTTTAACCTGGTGAAGAAATAAAAAAAAGACAGACAATCAAACCTTCCTATATAACTAAAAATAAACTGGCCTATTGCGCGTCAGCATCGCACACGAAGTTCCGTATCAACTTATTTAACTACAAAAAACGCTTCAAAAAAGTTTCTACGTATTACGTTTAATACAAACATCTCCGTGACCGACGGCCGGATGGAGAGCGGAGGCTTAGAAATAGGATCCCGTTTTTAGCTTATGGGTACGGAACCACTTAAAAATCCCTGTACAGGTCTGAATTTTTGAATACATATAACTTACCTCTCACATCCCTGTTACAATATAATCTTTTAATAACGGTCTTAGAAATCTGTTAATTATTCTGAGAGCTGAGCAAATCTTCTCTGCCTGACGGAGCGTCATCAATTGCTTTTAGTATCCATTAGTCTTGCATTAATTGATTTGTTCGCGTCCCTAACAGGCCTAAGGACTATCTCTCACGAAGCCACAAAAAGAACGAGCTCTCTTGCAAATGTGGTAGGTCATTTTGTAAACTACATATCGAATTAATTTCTGTAACTATCGAAATTATTATAAGTGTTTGATTTTTTATGCTGGTCTGGCAGAAAGGAAAACGTAGAAACGTAGAACGTACTTCAGTGGAGACGCAGCCTTACGCACACCCACACGCAAAACGTGGCCTTTAGCACCCTTCGCCTTGGGCTCTGTCAACCCCGTAAGGAATATAGACGTGATAATATGTATTATCTTTGAAGCATCTTAAATTATAACGTATATTTTCGCGTCTTGAGCAGTCCTAAGGGCCAAATCTCAAAAACCTGCCAGTTCATTGTTAAAACTATTTTTATTTTTGAACACTTGCTAACATCTTTTTTCTTTTTAAAACCCTGTAAATGGTATTTAAGAGGGCATACGTCTTAGCTTTCGCTGGGAAATGTAAATTGAGCGGAGCTCCCGGCACTATCGAAGAATCCGATCCGACGCCGCAAAACATTCTTTCGGATTTAAGGTCTAAGAAGTATTACTGACTACTTTTTTGTTGCAAATAGGAATATTGTCTTGTAGAGAGCGATGTTTTTCACACAACTTATTTTAATTTTAATCGAGAACTTATATACCTACTTTCATACTTCTAAGTCCAGAAATGAGAAAATTCCATATAAATTTTACCCCTTTAGAAGTTAAATTTCTAAAAATCCTTTCTTAGCGCTCACTCACGCCAATAAAAGACCCCCTGTACCAAATTTCAAGTTTCTAGGCACAGCAGTTTCGGTTGCGTTGATATAAACTCATGCCTTGAGTTCATTCAAATAACGATAACTTTTTTTTTAATGAACCGAATTTGATGAAACAAAACTTTAAATGTTTTGCTAAGTTAAAACAAAGCAATTGGTGAAAGTTTGAAGTAAATCGGTTCAGTATTTCCGGAGATAATCGTGATCATACATACAGACAGACAGACAGACAGACAAGAAAATCAAAAAAAAAATTTTTGCTTTCTTTTATTCGTTTTAAGTGTTCCTCTATCCATTTCAGTCAAAAATTCTAAATGTACAGACAAAATATTTTTACTGTTTTATTATATGTATAGATAAAACCATAGAAAGTATTTTATTAAATGTTTTAGTTTCTCCGTTTTTTGATAATCCACGTATCGCAAAATTCGTACCAGAATATTATACATAATTTGACGTAATTTTTTCGAATAATTATACAGAACATTAAAAGAAATAAACTGCGAAAGAAACATGTTTGTGCTATTTTGCGATAGGTTTATTTTACGACTAGAGGACATTTTCGAAAGGGATTCTTTAAAAGGCGTATTTTGCTACTAAAGGATGTTTTTCAAAAGAGGGTGCATTCTGCGACGGGCCGAAATTTTCACTGTTGATTTTAAACTTCGATTCGTGTTAATATTAGTCTTGCTATTTTTAGACAGAGTACATAATAAATAATCCTTACTTATATTATAAATGCGAAAGTGAGTCGTGTTAATATTAGTCTTGCTATTTTTAGACAGAGTACATCCTTACTAATATTATAAATGCGAAAGTGAGTTTGTTTGTTTGTTTATTTGTTTGTTTGTTTGTTTGTTTGTTTGTTACGCTTTCACGCCCTAACTACTGAACCGATCATCATGAAATTTTGCATACAAGTTCTCTGGAGTACGGAGAAGGACATAGGTTACCTTTTATCCCGGGAAAAAGTACTAATCCTGAGGGTTCGAAATTGACGCGGGCGAAGCCGCGGGCGATAGCTAGTAATAAAATAAAAAAATCGTTTTTATATATCATCTTCTGTAAAATACCGTATGTTAAGGGCCCGTACTCCTCACACTGCTTTGCATGATTGACTGTTATATCAATAATAATTAAATCATCATCATCATCAGGTCCTTTTTAGTCTCCACTACAGGAGCACGACCCTCTCTGTACTACTAGGGCCATACTTGGCCAGAGCAGCCAGAGGACTTAGCCTACACTCTCCACGCTGGCCAGACGGGTTGGAGAGGTCTCTTAGATGTTTATAAGCTTTGTTTAGCTTGTATTTCCTAAGTCGCCTTCTACGACATCCATGGGAAGACTTGGAGTGGTCCTATTCTACTCTGCCGGATACCACACGGCTAATAATAATAAATACTCAAGTTGAAATAAAAATGCAGCAAAGTTCAGGTCTAACTCTGGTAACTATATGACTCAAAAACACGATTGCGTTAAATTTTCTCGTTAGAAAAAAATTGCAAAGTTGCCTCCAAATCACGTCTAATTTACTCGGTATATAGCATTATTCACCAAATACATTAAAATTAACCTTGAAACTTTTGATTATTATTGCATTACAGATAAGGCAGCTATCATATGTTTTTCTTTTTCGAATAACCCTTGAATATTCCTAAAAAACGAAAATATCCAAAGTAGCCAACGCGTTTAGACCATCCGCGTTTGTACCGCCACGCCGCCTGGCATATGTCGGGCTCTTAATGGATGAAAATTAAAATGTTTCAATATACTTAGTTGTATTTTTAAGAAAAAAGCGACAAACTGGAATAAGATTCTTCAAAGATAATACAAATGTAACAAGGGGAGATAATTGTTTTCTTGATTAATTCAGAATAGGGAAACATCTCCCTAGACGGCGATCCATCTGTTTGTACAAGATATATAATTAAAACCACCAATGTTTATCAAATACTAAAACGAGGAAAATGACGAATTACTCGGTCTACTTGAACTGACAGTAATTATTTTACTCTGCCGCTTTTGTGGGTTAATCATTTATACTAGACTAACTCCGTGGCGCAGCGGTCAACACGCCAGCCTGCGACACGGAGTGACCGGATTCGATCCCCAGCCAGGAAAAATGATCTTTTTCAGATTGTCCTGGGTCTTGGATGTGTATCTATATATGTATTTGTTATAAAATATAGTATCGTTGAGTTAGTATCCCATAACACAAGTCTCGAACTTACTTTGGGGCTAGCTCAATCTGTGTGATTTGTCCGTATATATTTATTTATTTTATACTTAATATTATTCATGTGAAAGTGTGTTGTTTGTTACGCTTTGACGCCTTAACTACTTAACCGGTCATCGGAAAAGGAATTGCATTAACGCTGAGATACGGAAAAGCACTAAGGCTACCTTTCATCCCGGAATAGGTACTGTTTGTGTGTCATTTATACTGTAATAATAATACATACTTACTTCGCTGGCTCAGGGACCCGAAGTAGATCTTGGCCTCCGACATTAAAGTGCGCTATTTTTCCCTATTCTGTGCAACCGGGAGATAGAAAAGCTAGTGTCTGAGCCGAACATCATCGGGGAAATAAAATCTTCACGACTTCGTTGGCTAGGACATGTGGAGAGGATGAGAGATGATCGAGCCGCAAAGAAAGCCTATCATGGTCAACCTTCCGGGCGCCGTCCCGTCCAAGATATCGTTGGAAGGATGAAGTCGCCAATGACTTGAAAGAGTTGGAAGTATCCGACTGTAATAATATTAATATTTATTTATTTCTTTCATGTAAATATACAATTTTGGACTTAATCTCCTTACATTAGTATTTAACTAATAAAGTAATCAGTAATCACTCAGTTATTTAGATGAGTCTATCACACTAGTGTCTATACTAGGTCGTGCCTGTATCATAGACACTAGGTCTTTCCATTATTAGCACTTACAATACAATTAAATACTATAAACTAGCGACCCGGACCCCGGCTTCGCACGGGTGCATTGTACGCTTGAATCCCTCTATCTAATAAAAATACCGCATCAATTTTCGTTGCATAGTTTAAAGATCTAAGCATCCATAGGGACAGACAGACAGCGGGAAGCGACTTTGTTTTATACTATGTAGTGATACACATTTGGTGAAGTGTACTTATAACTACTCGTATAAGGGTTCAAATATATACAGGTCTGTGACAGACAGACAGACGGATGGATTGCGAAGGTTAAGTAATAGAGTTCCGTTGGCAAACTTTGTGTACGGAACCCTAGCCCTAGCCTCTGCCTATTTGATCTTATCATAGATAGCACGTACATAAAGCCGATCGATATAATTCATACCCTAAGTCCCTTAATCCTGTGACGTAATACATAACATGAAGTGTCTGCCTAACAAGGAATATACGATATGTCTGCCTAACGTTCCGTCGTGGATTTCTGGACAGTTGAGACTAATTAACCTTATAACCTTATATACCCTTATACAAACTTATATAACCTTATAATGTATTTTAGAATTAGTAATGCGGAATTTGAAGGTTTTCTTTGATCACGCCATAACATGAGAAAAACATTACCGATTTTATTTAAAATGTTTCTTTTTGTAGAAGGTATGAAAGAAATAAAAAAACAACAACGGGTTGCACTCCGGGAGTGCCGGCAAAAGTGAAAACTCGCCTTTGCGGCGGTCTCAGGTCACGTGTCCGTCTTACGAATTTACGATCAGGTCTCGTGTATTGACGCGAGAAGCGCGTTAAACATTTAAAAAAAGTCCACATGGCCGCTAAAGAAGTTTTCACTTGAAATCAATTGAAAAATGTTCATCTTTATCATAGAAGTATGAGAGACGCAATATTTTTTTAATCTATGAGCTAAATACATAACTATAGTATCGCGATTAATTTTAAGTTAGTATTTAGTCGACAGTACAATAAGTAAGATAAAATATTATCTCATTTCAGTACTTATACCTCTCAATAGTAACATGTGGTTATTGGTGTCGGTAGAACAATTGTAATATATTTTTAGGATAATTCTTGTTGAGTAATACACATTGTACTACTGTTACTACTGACATTGTAATACTACTCTAATAAAGCAAAACAAAAAATAACAAAAAGACATTGGACTGGACTTTTACTCTTTTATTTTTTAGTTAATTAAAAAATATTGAAAATAAAACGAAAATATTATCGCAATGTTTATAAAGATAAAGTTGTCTAATAACCGCAAAACAGATTTGTATTTAGCGTAAGCCGCTTAACAAAAGGACCAAGGCAAGATAAAAGAAAAGCAGTTTCCCAGACATGACTTGCTTGTAAATGTTTAAGGAGCTAAAGGGCCTTCTCGGAAGTGATAGAAGGGAAAATTAATCCCAGCTTGCCACGAATATTTTCATCATTCCATTTTCAGTTTCCAAGTATTTTATATAAAACAGTTTCATAACATTTCAAAGAAGATCTTTAAAAGCAGATCTTTAAAAGAAGGCTTTTGAAATTTATTTGCACAATTAATAATTGTGTAACCAGTTTTTCCCGCAGTTCTGCTTATCGTCATTACCTTTCGAACAGTGCTTATTCCGGGAAGAAGGTAGCATTATGTCCTACTTCGTTTCCTAGACTGTTGTCTGACACGTATGCAACAATTCATGAACGATCCAGTAGTAAAAGCATGAGATTGTAACAAACAATCAAACAAATAAATAAAACAACGAATAAACAACCACACTTTCGTATTTTTCCAATCTTGATACATATAAAAATTAATATGAGTTTCTAAAAAGAATGGACATATTTTTTTATATATACAGCATTGACCTCCATTTTGTTTTTGTATTTTATTTATTGAGTATTCAACAAACTAATTAAAAAAAACGTCATGTAAATCTGTGAAGTGCTTTTCCTAGAAGCTTAACTTGTTTTTATAAATATTTGCGGTAGGAAGGAAAATATGGAAATCGATGATGCTTGAAATAAAACAATATGAAAGCAAAGTTCCGCAGTGAAAAAATCAAATAATAAAATTTATTCTAAAATAAAACAAACCAAAATCCACAACATCCGAATCCTCGGATATCGTTTAAGAAAAAAGTAAGAAATACTTTTTAACAGAAAATCAACGAAAGTAAATCCAAGAACCCTTCGCAAAATTATTAAGAAAACATATTCATGTTCACAAAATCTAAATCCATTCATACAAATACACTTCTAACCAAATCCGAGAGTTCTTCATAATTCTTTATCAAAAGCTTATGAATACGAGAGCTTTCAATTTGGACACTCGTACCCTTGCTTTGTTTGCTGACTCTACTGCGGAATAAAATAAAAAGGGTAACAGAAGAATCACTGTAGCGCGGTAACTCACTGCGGTGTTTTTGGGGTACAAGTAGAGACTATCAGTGTGTATTCTTAGACTCAAATACTTGTACATCTGTACCTACCTATACTGTTTTTTTTTTAAACTAGTTGTCTTTATTCCACTGCGCAAAAGCAAAAGCATCCTCTCTTTCCTTCCATTTTTCTCGATTCTTCATAGCATCCACCCAGTTCTTATCGAATGTTCTTATTTCATCTGACCACCTTGCTTTTGGTCTTCCTCTTTTTCGATATCCATCGGATGGGATCCAGTCAGTGAGAATGTGAGCCCACCTTTCAGAATGCATGCGGCAGACGTGACCCATTAATGATAGAAAGGAAATATTTGATTATTTGTATGTTTGTTTATAATGAAACTAATGAACCTAGTTTAAAATTTATTTCACCTATAAAACTACTACTCGCGGGAAAACAGCAATTCTGACATTCAATATTAATAAACCCGTACAACGAACGTCACTACTATTGAATCCATGCGTTACTTGCTCTTAAGAGCCCGCCATATGCCAGGCGGCGTGGCGGTACAAACGCGGATGGTCTAAACGCGTTGGCTACTTTGAATATTTTCGTTTTTTAGGAATATTTAAGGGTTATTTGAAAAAGAAAAACATATGATGGCTGCCTTATCTGTAATGCAATAATAATCAAAAGTTTCAAGGTAAATTTTTTGTTATTAATGTATTTGGTAAATAATGCTATATACCGAGTAAATTAGACGTGATTTGGAGGCAACTTTGCAATTTTTTTCTATCGAGAAAATTTAACGCAATCGTGTTTTTGAGTCAGATAGTTACCAGAGTTAGTCCTGAACTTTGCTGCAGTTTTATTTCAACTTGAGTATTTAATTATTATTGATATAACAGTCAATCATGCAAAGCAGTGTGAGGTAGTACGGGCTCTTAACTTGTTATGATTGATTATGAGGCTGGAAATAAAACATTCTAATACATCCTACATACTTATTACGACGCTTTCTCTTCGTAGATATAGAAATTACTAGAAAGATAAGTCTCTGTCTTGATGAAAGTGAACGGTTATTGCATCTCATACTCGTAATAGCAATTCATATTCCACACAACATTGTGTGATCAATTGTCCCAGGGAGTTTTAGGTAGGTGCCGCATATGTTACTTTCTTTAATTTGTGCGTATCGTGTCCGATCTAAGGGTTGTATTCAGGCCGCGTACAAATGAGGGTGTAATTGTTGGAGTTCATGTATTGAGCCCCAAAGTGTAGGGTGATACATGAATGATATAATGTTTGGGTCTTTCAGTTTGAAAAGCGAAGAAATTAACAAACTGGAAAGTAGGTGACATTTCGTTTTAAATTTATATATACTTGATAAACTTGACAGATTTTGCGGTTTCTGCCCAAAGATACCTATTGGGTTGTCACTCGATATCTCTAGGCAGAAACGAAATACACTGAATCATAGGGTCTAATATGCCGCTGTTATTGGACATTTATTAAAAAGCAACCCGACACCTCAGTGCTTCCACCGCTTATTTCAGAGAACCCTTGTTTCATTTTCACTGATCTCTTTGAATGTATCTCAGTAGTTAACATTTACTCACCTTAGGTAGTGGACTTGACACTGACAGCGGTGTAAACATACCATACTTACCAAAATTACAAGCGTATTAAATTATTAGAAGTCAAGAATTGTAACACAAAACTTCACAAAAATAAAAAAAGTAAGCAGGCGTAGCATTAGCGAAAATCCTATATTAAAATGCAAGCGGACTATCGTCTTTCATTACCACAATCCCTGAAACGGAACGGCGCAACAGGATCTCTTCACGAGTGATTGTTTTCTATTTCCTGTTGCTTTTTGTTGTTTCGCTCCAGTGTAAGCCCAATGGCAATACTAGTCGTTTTTGGATCCCTTGATTTAAACACGGACAGAATATGTACTTTCAAATCATTTCTCAGAGTCACTCGCAAAATTTAAACAAATAATTTTTTGGTATTTGAAGAAATGTAGAACTATCGTCTTTCATTACCAAAATCCCTGGAACGGAACGGCGCAACAGGATCTCTTCACGAGTGATTGTTTTCTATTTCCCGTTGCTTTTTGTTTTACTCCAGTGTAAGCCCAATGGCAATACTAGATGATTTTGGATCTCTTGATTTAAACACGGAGTCTCTTTGACTTTCTGTCAAAGACTCTGATCGAGGTGTCTCGCGACCAAAAGGCTGACAATTACCTGGCTCAAAGGATAAGCGATACCCAACGTGGCTATGCTGCCAGCCTTTAGGCACGTTGCCGCAGAATGACGGTTAGCAGGCACTATATAATTTGTAAATATTTATACTTTAAGTAGTTTTAATTATTATTAGTATTATTTGTAATCTATAGTGCAATGTGAATAATAAATAAAAAAAACGGGGAGATAATATACTTTCGAATCATTTCTCTGAGTCACTCGCAAAAAAGCAAATAAATTTATGTTACCTGAAGAAATGTAAAAGCTGTTATATATTTTGTTTTCCCGTTCTCCATGGGTTTCCCTGGAAGTCAATCGTTTGTAAATATTTAGTGGTTAGTTGACCTCAGCATTGAGTCGATAAAAATTAAATTAAATCATAGATAATTAAACCGGTATATATCTCATCCAGTTGCAAGCGCTCTGACAAAGGCTCTGGCAAGCTTAGTACCAAAAGTCATCTTTAGATGGCAAACTATTGTTGTACTATACAATAGTGTAATCTAATAAGTTTTGTATTATATTTTTGTATTGAATAAAGGTGTAATCTGAAGATACTGATAATAAAACAATATTTTTATTGTTAGTATGAATATCTGTTAACGTAGTACGTAACGGTCTTTACGTATAGTTGCTTCACAACTCTAGTTTGTATGAATATGAAACGTCGTCAAAGATGATACCATCATGTTAAAATTTACCAAAAACAATTGGCTGTCTGTAAAGTCGGTTTACGGACGATAATTTAACGTGGTAATGATGAGAGATAGATGCGTGATAGATGCTACTACTGCTAGTGCTGCTGCTACTGCTACTGCTGTTGATGCTCCCGACGAACATGATATTTTTTGTGCGGTGTTCATCGATTAAAATATGTTGTCACAAACAAAATAGTAAAAAGTCAGAGATTATCAAAGCAAGCTCAGCAAATTCCGTAGAATGGCGCAAGAGGATTTTACGGCTGTTTTTCTATTAAATGTTTCTTTTTTTACCTTTGTTGCGTAGTCAACGGCAACAGTTTAATAATCTGTACGATCGAAGATTAGCGGTTCGTGACCGGAAATTCTATTACAGTATTGATAGGCCCGTGTGGAGAGACGGCATTTACAAAACTGTTACGGTCTTCTCAAACTACTCGGACGGAGAAAGAATTAGGAAAGTTTATATGTAAGTCGGTCGGTTCGTGTTCGCTGTAACAGCGACATCTTTTAGCAACTACTGGTTGTTATATCACTTTCCTCTAAAACAACGGTTTCATCATCATCATCATTAGGTCCTTTCAGTCTCCACTACAGGAGCATTACCCTCTCTGTACTATCGGAGCCATAATTGATAACAGAGGATTTGGCCTACGCTCTCCTCGCTGGCCAGATGGGTTGGAGAGGTCTCATTAATGTTTATGAGCTTTGTTTAGCTTGTATTTCCTAAGTCGCCTCTTATGACATCCACGGGAAGACTTGGACTGGTCCAATTCTACTGTGCCGGAAACCACACGGCTAAACAACAACGGTTTACTCACGTATTATTAGTCTGTATCACCGAAAAGTTTCAGCTTATACAGATGGCCATCTTCAGAGCGAGTGTGAAAGTCGTCACGGCCCGGCTGACTTTCTATCACTGAGGATCCCGGCCGTCCGTGCTACCCGCCTTACAGCGCGCTACGCTCGGGCAGGGGGTTAGACGCCACCGCAGCTGGTACTGCTTCGTCATCATCTGTTTCTGTTGGCTGAGGAACACTTGTGTGCTGAGGAACACAAAGCTGATCGTGTCGATACCCCGTAGGAAGGTGATAACGTTGTTTTGGCAAGTTTATCATCTTAAAGCACACTAAATTGTAATCTGGTTTGCCTGTTCAACATGCTAGTGTATTACCTTCTCCTTGCGACTGATATTACTAAATCGATTGATGTTATTAAAATTCCGGTAGCTGTTAATTACTTATGAAAATATTTGAATTTACGAAGGAGTCAACATTTCACCCTTCCAAACTAGAAATAACAGCTAACAGGAGCATATCCGTTCATCGAGATGCTATGGTCTAATGTACCCGACGTACTCTTATCCATCATCCTTGTAAGGTTAGCATATAAAATTAGGAATTAAAATACCTAAAAAGCGTGTTAAAATTGTCATCTTTAAATATTTAGTAAACCTTATAGTAGTCATGTGCTTTGTGACCGTCAAACAAAGCCCATACGTTCCTAAACAAGAATTTCAAAGCTGATATATTATCCCATTATGATTATATTCCGACTTAATACTTTTTGATTGTGTTGCCGACGTAATTTGGCCGGTATCGTTGCATGAATGGCCCTGTAGATTTTTATGTTGTTCCGCGATCACTATCGTATCGTAGTTACCGTTTGTATAAATAGCCACTTGTGTTATCTTTTATCAACTTTGCTTTGTTTAATACAATAACGCTTGAATTGGGCTCTATCTTTTTGTGTAGTGTATCAATTTTGTTTATTTAAGCATTGTTTAATGCACGCTTCCTATTTAGCGGCAGAGTTTAGTTAATATCAAAAATTCAATCATCAGTGACTATAACAAAAGTAACTAATCTTCAATTTAATCAACTTTCTATTTATTGTCATCAACATCAGGTCTTTTAGACTCCACTGCAGGAGCATGACCCTCTCTGTACTACCGTAGCCATACTTGGCCAAAGCAGACAGAGGATTTGGCCTACACTCTCCTCGCTGGCCAGACGGGTTGGAGAGGTCTCATTGATGTTTATTAGCTTTGTTTAGCTTGTATTTCCTTAGTCGCCTTTTACGATCTCCATGAGAAGACTAGGAGTGGTTCTATTCTACTCTGCCGGAAAACACACGGAAAATACACGGATAATTTCTATTCATCGGATATGAATGAAATAGAATACCATACCACTAAATAATGGGAAGTATTAAAGAAATACGCATGCTTGAAATGCTTATACGATATATGATGAGAGGGTGTAGTTCGTAGCACACTTAGGGCGTAAACCTAGGGGACCTACGTCTCTTAGATTTACCTTATGTAAGGTTCAACCCCTACCTGTGGCCAAGTTCTTTTTCATCATATATTTTAAATTTTAGTGACTAAAGCGTATGAGACGCTTTTTTCTCTTTCATTTAAAACACCATTTACGGATAGCCAAGATTATAGTTTTTGAGATTTGGCCCAAGTCGTGGGACTAGTAACTGCAACCTATTTTGAGCTCTCCCTTGCTTTGCAGTGCATTTTTTATCGGATTCGAACCTTTTTTATTTATATAAATTGGCAATTAGTGTATGCACACTGTATTGGAGATACTTTTTGATTAATTGCGATATAATATATTGGTGACATAGCTATGTTAAGCAAAGTTCTAAGTTAATGATCTTCGAAGGAAATGGGAACATTATTGTCATAGCTTATGATGGACAATTTAAAAACATTATTAAAATATGTAACACCGGGTTACTCACGTACAAAGTCAGCTACTGGCCGACATGTTTCGACCTCACTGGTATCAGTGCGGATCGCGTCCGATGTCCCGATCCCGATCCAGATACTCGGGTTCAGTGAGGAAGACCTCCGGATGAGGTCGAAACCTGTCGACCAGTAGCTGACTTCGTACGTGAGTAACCCATTGTTACATATTTTAATAATGTCTATATTTCACGTTAGGTTTAATCAAAAAATTTAAAACATACTAAAGTAATCCAACAATCTAATGTTTAAGAATCGGACATCATTTTTTTTTCATTCAAAACCAACTCAATCCTGCCTAATACTCAACTATCTACATTGCCTGTAAAAAGATAAAGCAAAATATCAGAGTCCCCAATTAGAGTTCCAAAAGTGAATATGGGTACCAATCTTTTTAAAGGAAACGTCAGAATTGGAAAAGCGGTTAGTACCGGTTTTGTGCATACCTCGCTCGATTGTAGCAAAAAGGAGAATGCCGATTCCCAGCTGAATCGCAGCTAACGCGTTCTAGGTGGACTATTGGCCGGTAGTACACTTTTATGGCCCTCGTAAAGGGAAGTGCGCGAAAAATTCGATGTGAGTCAGAATGTCGGCTGTACGTATGTTAATTCTATTGACCTATAGAGATTTGGTTGGCGGTGAATGGGTGTGATTGTGAGCGGAAGTTGTTATGACGGGTATCAGTGAATATTTATGGCCGCCTACAGATTTTATCGCGCATAGATTTCGTATTTATGGAAAGAATTTTGTATGCAGCTCGCGTTTTGTAGAACAAACTGGTATATTTCACGATTTTGGATAGAAAATGTTAAAATTTATAAGTATTTGAATTCTCCGTAGTCACTTTTATATATATACTAGCTTTCGCCCGCGGCTCCGCCCGCGTCAATGTCGATCCCTCGGGAATAGTACTTTTTCCCGGGATAAAAGGTAGCCTATGTCCTTCTCCGTTCTCCAGAGAACTTGTATGCAAAATTGCATGATGATCGGTTCAGTAGTTACGGCGTGAAAGCGTAACAAACAAACAAACAAACAAATAAACAAACAAACAAACTCACTTTCGCATTTATAATATTAGTAAGGATAAGGATTTACGACAGTAATATGTTTGCCTTTTTATCACGGGTATAATTAACTGACACAACACAAGTGATGTTCCAGATGTCACATAAATCAATTGTATGTTTTTTCCGTGTACGTGGCCAATAAATTAATTAAAGATCTATGGCAAGCAGCATAATATTTTTTTTTAGCCTATCGGTTTCATGTCCCGCTGCTGGGCAAAGACCTCCCCCTGGGTTCTCCACTTATGTATCCTTCGCTATATCTGGCCATCCATATATTAATCTATCGAGGTCGTCATCCTTATTAGATTGCCTCTGCCACGGCAACCGTCCAGTATCCAGAAAGTGGCAAGCTTTGCCCACCTTTTTGGCCGTATTAGACTTACATGTCCTGCCCAGCCCCATTTTAGCCTGGCAGTTTTAGCACCTACATCCGCAATTCGCATATTTCGCGCAGCTGTGTGTTCTTAATTTTGCAGTATAAAATTAAAATCACCATCATCATCATTTCGTGTAAGCGGTACGGTCAATCGACCATGCACACCCTGGTTTCAGAGTTCTTCGGAACCGCCTCTCGGCCTCTGACGTGATTCCTTTAACGACTACCAGATGGCAGCCGGGACCAACGGCTTAATGTGCCTTCCGAAGCACGGAATCATCTTTATTATCAGACAATCAGGTGATTAAAGCCTGCAATGTCCTAACCAAACTAGAAACAAATTAACAAAGTATGCTTCCCGTGGGAATCGAACCCACAACTCCCGGGTCTATAGGCAAACCCTTAACCACTGGACCACGGATGCAGTTAAAATTAAAAGAAAGAAAAATTCTTAAGTAAGGCACTTGTGATATTTCAAGTGCTAAAAACTACGTAACAAATACAATACTAATATTCTAAATATAGAATGTATTTATGTGTATTAGATTGGCAATTTTCAATACAACACTGAAGTTTCCCCGAACTAATCCAATTAATTGGTATGACGTCAACAATAAATGGCTACACTAACAAGGAAGAGGCAACAAACTTGCTCACATTAGCCACACATTAAACCGATTGCGTGTCGTTACACGCAGAAAAATTACAAAAATCGACGAAGAAATTGCATAAAAAGCTTAGAAAATGGGTTACTGACTGCGGACGTCCATTCCGTTTTATTGTGTCTGTAATGGCGGAATTACAGTCATCGTCTCAAAATGATGCCGTTGAGGAGCTATTTACCAGTCCCGGTCATATGGTTCGACTGTATGTTCAATGGGAGTTACTTTTTAATGTAATAAATGTGACCCCATACAATTTTAAATCTGTTGTTAAAGGGGTCAGTTTTATCCGCCCAGACTGTACTTATGAAAAATATTTTTTAATTCAAAGGGCAAGTGTTTTAAAAATAGATCTTCGTTGGAAAATTGTTATTGTTTTACATTTGAAAAAAATCTGTCTAAAAAAATTGTTTAACATTAATTTCGGTTGAAGAGAATGTATAATTTGTTCCAGATATGAGTATGGTTCCGTATAAAAAAGGCAAAGATTGAATGAAGCCCTCCATTTTTTTAAACATTGTACATTTTTGAATTAATTCCAAACATAACTGTTACATTTAACAATCTTTACATTTTATATGATTTTTGAAAATGTTTTTTGCTAATATTTATCATACAATACTCTAGGTTTCGCCCGCGACTCCCTCGTGATGATGTTGTTCCCTCAGGAATAGTCCGTTAGAATAGAAGGTACTTATGCCTCTTTCCATGTTCATAGCAACGAGTATGAACAATTTAGTCATCATCAACATTTCAAGTAGGTATCACGGTCAATCGAGCATGCACACCCTGGTGTCAGAGTTCTACGGAACCGCCACGCGGCCTCTGAAAAAAATAAAAAAATAAAATTGAAAATTAAAAAGCCCTTCGGCGAGTAGGCGACCAATACTGTTGAATAGAGTTTCTTTTAGCGTTTTTTCTCTGCAGTGGTCGATTCCGAAACGCTAGTAGTCTGTAGCTGTTGCAAATGAATTAATAATATAAATATTACAAAATTAGAAAAAAAAAATGAAAATGAATAATTTTTTTTATGAATAAACGTTTTGATTTTGATTTGTCGTAGAAACGTCAAGTATGTACTATACTTTCACATTTATGATATTAGTTAAGATATTAAAAAGCAACAGATTTTTACAATTCCTGTACTAGGCAAGTACCATTTTAATGAAGCGGTGTGGTCGGTTACGATTCATTCAATTTCGGATAGCACTTTTTTCTTACGTAGTGACTATTACGAGTGGCTATAAAAGGAATGGGGCCAGAAATGGCCGGCGTTACCTTACAGACTTCGACGGAAGTTTCCGGCGTTCTACGGATAGAAGGATCATTGAATCTGCTGAGCTTTATCATTGATGTTTTTTTAATAGCTTGTAAACCTTCATGTAGACACTTGCAAATGCTTGTATTTTTTTAATAAAAAATGAACAAAAATTTACAATTAAGTTTTGATTGGAAATTAATAATCCTACCAAAACAGTTTTTATTTTTTGAATTTATAAAAAGAAAAACAGTTTCAAAAGTTTTCAGTAAAGGAAAAATAGTGTTTAGTACAAAGTTATAGGTATTTTTTTCGTCATTATAATTATAGCCGACCTCCAGACCTCTCCCAAGGATTCTTAGTTCGATATGAGGGTATTAAGTATTACCATACTTGGCAGGCGAGTTGGCAAGAGCAGATTCTTTGCCTTCTTGCGCTTCCGATGTTGCTGCCCATCGAAAGCATCTTTAAGCTGGGGAAAGATAGGAATTTGTTGGATCTGGAATGGGAATTTAGGTTTTAGGATACTTCCCGCTCGAATGAATGGGGGAAAACTAGTAGCTTTTTTTATTACGATTACATAAATTGAAATACTAACACTATTGATGGCCACTTGATCGCAAAACAAACCGAACAATACATATAGAAACCTGATTATTTTGATCCTTCCCCTGATAAACTCGTACAAATGCGTATCCGTCAATTAATAGGAATTACCTAATACGAGGAATAAAAGTGTTTGATCCGAAATCGGATTTATCCTTCATCTACGCAGGTAGGCTTCGCATTGAGGATTAGCGGCTTACAGCGAAGCGGTGCGGTATCATTCCTATTGATTGAAGAATTGGGCGGAACCTGAGATACTATTTATATTCCTACTACGTGTTTGTTTTTCGTGTGTGTAAGTGGCCAACACGGGTGTCAGATTTTTCAGTGAACTGCTATAGTATACATAACAATAAAACTTGTATTGTGTCTCGTTCAGTGTCCGTCAAAGTGTTAAACTGCCTGAAGGCATCTGACATAGCTTAACGACTGCCATCAATGATAACAGCCGGGACCAACGGCTTAACGTGCCTTCTGAAGCTCAGAGGAGCTTGAGATATTTTTTAATGCTTAACGTGCCTTTCGAAGCACTGAAACATCTCCATTATCAGACAATCAGGTGTTTCAAGCCTACAATGTCCTAACTCAACTAATCTTAATAAACTTACTATATATTCCTATTTATTATACTTATTACTTTTTACAGACTATAGTAGAATGCAATTAGAGCACTAACATTATCAGTATTATTATAAAACGAGGACTAACCTTAGTACCTGGTTTAAACCAATATCCGTCCAAAACAAATTGACAATGACAGGTAACCAAAGGCCAAAATGATAAGTGTCGACTTATTTTGGTCGGATAATGGTTTAAACCAGATACTAAATTTTTACCTCGTTTTATAATAAGACGGTATAAGTTTATGTTACATCTAAACAATACACTGCATACTATACTTATATACTATTATTGGTCCATAACGTCAATAAAATGACTATATTTTATTAAAGTTTTCATCAGTAATAGCTTTACGCCATAGAATATTCGACTTGAAAGTAATTTACTTAATAACGCGAGTTCAAGGTTCTTTTAAATGACTTATGTCAACATATTTACTAACTAGTTTCAAGAACAGTATATTTTCCAGACGAAACTACGCTATGACCTTTTTCGGTATTAGAGACTATGTGTATACAAAATTTCATGGAGATGTTATGGCGTGAAAGCGAAAAACGAAGAAACAAATTAATTACGACCAAGCTTTGACGGTATGATTACTTTTGAGAGCTCTGTCGTGTCATGATAAAACAATGCTTGAACATCTCTTGGATCAAGCTATGTTGGGTCCGGCTCTTACTGCGTAGGTCGTGAGTTTTATTCGCGGCGGAAGTAATAATTTGGTGTTGTTGTTCTTATTTGGTTAGGACATTGCAAGCTGATTACCTGATTGTCTGATTAGAGAGATGAAGGTGCTTCAGAGGGCAAGTTAAGCCTTCGATCCCGGCCGTTTTCTTTGTTGGCAGTGGTCGTTTTACGAAGCCATGTCTGAGGCATATACAGCGGTTTAAAAATAATGACACTAGCGTTCATCGGGATATTCTTTGATCCATTAGAAAGTATAGCAAGTAGAGGCGTCCGAGCCAGCATGAATGCTTTTCTTTGAAAACCTTTCTTGTCTTGTCGCCCTCGTCTCCATTATCACATCAACTTTATCGTATACTCGTACTAAAATTTCATTCAACCCTTAATCAAACCATGGGAGCTTTTCTGCCACATTAAATTGAACCTTCTGTATTTCATATAATGTTCAAAGCCAATGAAAAGTTGATACCTAGGATGCCCGATTAATAAGGGTTAAAGAACATAGTGTAACAAATTACATGAGAAGCCCGTAGTCCAATAGGACCGCAATTGGCATAAAAATATCTAAGGCTCTTCCGTGCTTCGGAAGGCACGTTAAGCCAGGTTAAACCAGGACAAACCTGGTTGTCATCATTGGTGGCAGTCGTTAAGCTATTTCAGATGCCTTTAAGATGGTAGAAAAACCTGACACCTGTGTTGTCCACACACACACACACACACAAGAAAAAAAAACAACAAATTACTGCCCAATAGAATATCGTATATGAATTATACTAAACACAAAGTAGTAACAAGCAAAATCCTTGTCGGATTTATTGTTGAAGTGAAAATTATACTAATAAAATAATATAAAACTTCGTTATAAATTCGGTATGAAAGGTATAATTTCGCAAACGATCATAATTTAAATCGTAGTAAATTTCCACACACAAAAACCGACACGCCATATCATATTTAGGGAATCAATTTCATGACCGTGGTATATTTAGGAGTAAAAGCAGTAAAATTGTTTCGGCTAATTGAAATAAACCGTTTAGAAATGTGAATAACGATAATTCTAGGGCATACATTACTAACAATCTTGGGTTTCTGAGCTAATGGTCCAAACTTACATACAATAAAAACCTCAAATGTTAACTTTCCTATCTATCATCATCATCATCATCAGGTCTTTTTAGTCTCCACTACAGGAGCACGACCCTCTCTGTACTACTAGAGCCATACTTGGCTAGAGCACACAAAGGACTTGGCCTACACTCTCCACGCTGGTCAGACGGGTTGGAGAGGTCTCTAACATGTTTATAAGCTTTGTTTAGCTTGTATTTCCTAAGTCGCCTTCTACGACATCCACGGGAAGACTTGGAGTGGTCCTCTTCTACTCTGCCGGGTACCACACGGCTACTCAGGAGAGTAGCCGTGTGGTACCCGACTACTAGATAGGTACTAGATAGGAATCTATGTTAAATGTCAATATTTTTTTTAATCTCTTCATTATACTTAGTTTCGGATTATTTCGATTGAAGACGAGTAAAGTATGGGAATGGGTACAAGCTGACTTTGCTTACTTACAAAGTCAGCTTTAGCGAAATGATCATGATCTTAGATCCATCATTCAGAAGTCTTTCCCAGATCGAATGTGAACCGAGATAATCAGTGCGATTTGATAAGACTTCGTGCGTCAATCAAAACGTTTATTCGGAAGATAGGCTTTTGCAGGCACTTTTTCATATCAAATTACATTTTGTAGTATCTAATTTAGTTATAAATTTATATTTTTAATTAATGTTTAAAAGCCACAGACTACTAACGTTTCGGAAACGACCACTGCAAAGAAAAAACGCTGAAAGATACTCTTTTCAATAGTATTGGTCGCTTACTCGCTTGAAGGGCTTTTTAATCGTATTACAATAACTTTTTTCTTTTTCTTCTTTTTTGTCGACCTATAGCTAATTAAATGCGCGTAAAATTCTTACTACGTAATTTTTTAACAAAATCACGGACTTCTATTTACTATGTAGAGCGTCCTCAAATTTCGGGGCACACCGAAATATTTCTTTACAACCAATAAAACTTTTTTCATAAATGTTTAATTTTCATCAATCTAACATTAACAACAAATACAATAAAATTTGATATACAATTTAAAAAAAATTTACTAACTGCGAAGTACTCACACATAAAATTCAAAGGTATGTTTACTTCACAACTCAAGAAATACTTAAACGAAGCTGAAAACTGTACTACCCGAATATTCTTTATTACGGATATTTTTCTCTCTCCACGAAGAGGACACAATTTGGAAACAGACCGTAATCTCAAGTTATAGAATACCCTTCCATCAAACAATTGACCGGATCGTTTAAATATTCAGTCGTAAGACCGCCCACAAATATATTTCATGAATAATTTATTTCAGTAAGAGTCACGAACTTCTTATGTTCCTTTTGCCCACGGCGAGGGTTGCCAACTATCTGGTTCTCGGTAACAGAACGGGGAGTTTTGTTGAGAATTGAGATTTAATAAAATCGAATAGCGCTTTCAGGAATGGCCATTTACTTACTTACATTTTTAAGATATGTTCAGTGCCTTGTGTATTATTTTGTTTTTGAAAAATAAAATTGAGATCTCTAAATGCAACAACTCTCAACTCAGCCCTAGATGAGCATGTGGATATATAAGCACCATAAAAATATTGCCATTGCGTTTGCCGTGAATACGCAAAATTAAATTTCATTCTTTTATCTCTCCGTCCTTTAATTGCTTGCACTTGTGTTTTTGAAAATTTACGTAAAATAATGTTTTGAAATGAGCTCATTTATTTTTATGAATCTTAAGAGAAGAAAAAGTAAATGAGGGTTTTCTAAAATGCTTCACATCAGACGGCAAATCTGTATAGTGCGATGAGCCGCTGTCATCTGATAACAGTTGATAAACAACAACTGACAGGCTGTTGCTCATTATCAGCTTACCAGACCTGACACCTATTGAGCAGCATTGGCTGCTGCCACATATATGTTTAGTGTTAAGGTTTTTGTACAATAAAGAAATAACAAACAAAAATCCTCATTGCAATGGAATCTCAGACTTTTAAACGTCGTACTTTTATTTCAACCATCAGCTTTTTTTTTGCAAAAATCAGCCCGGATCCTAAAATTTCTTGCGACCTGAAAACGGTGCCCCCGGCGCCGACAGTGTAACTTCCCTATTGAACCCTCTAAATACGGCAATTAAATTGTTTCTTGATGATTCAGTGCTGCGTTGCATAAATTAATAAAGATATAAATACATATATACGGCCATATCACACATGTTGAGCTAGCCTCGAAGTATGTTCAGGACTTTGTTATGGGATACTAACTCAACGATACACACAAATTGAACTAGCCCCACAGTAAGCAGTTGTGAACTTGTGCCGTAGGATACTTACTCAACCATACTATATTTTTATAATAGATACATTTATAGATAAACATCCAAGACCCAGGTCAATCTGAAAAAAATCGACCATTAACCTGGCTGGAAATGGCAGCCTAGCCTTTTTTTTATGTTATAGGGCGGCAAACGAGCAAGCGAGTCACCTGATGGTAAGCGATCAACGCTGCCCATGGACAACTGCAACACCAGAGTGTGACAGGAGCAATGCCGGCCTTTCAAGGAGTTGGAGGGAGGACATTGGGAGTAGGGAAAAATGGGGGACATGGGGGTAGGGGGAGAAGGATGTGCCTCCGGTTCTCTCACTCATCGAACGAAGCATAGAAGCGGTAAAGCTTCTACTCAAACATCGATTTTCTGTGAGAGTGTGGTACTTCCCCGGACGAACCTGCCCATGCATGCTACTAACAAAAATGAATCTTGCCGGTAGCGTGGCTCTACCACAACGAAATGCATAGCGAACACGCACTATACAGAGCTCGTCGACCTCTATATTTTGTCTCTTCATATTTATTTACTATAATATTATATTCAGAAGGACCCCTATGACATAGTCATTAAATTTAATTTTAGAAGAAGCTGTTGGCGAAAATACGTTTTCTTCCTGAAGAGAGAAAGCTTCAAAGACGATAATACATACATTTCGAGTAATATAAGTATCATGAGAGCGCCAAAAAGAAACGAGGTCAATTGCTAATTGGACCCTTACGTTAAGAGTCCTTTTAATTTAGCACGACAAAAGAATCTACTCATTTTTATTCCCATCAAGGAGCGTTAGCCGAATGGAATTTCTGATAACGGTAGATTGAAGAAAAATATGACGAGACTTGTCACTGAGCGTGGTTTATGAACGTCCTTTTATATTAACATTGCTCTAGTAATGTAATTTTAAGAATTGTTTAGTTAATGTGATAGTTCAGCTAACATGCGTCCGCGCAGTGATGTAGTCTTTCAGTTTTTCCGTGAAATGTTTCAAAAATACGTCAGCTGCAGCCTAGGCAGCAATCTGCGAGGACAGTCTAGTCGGTAACAGAGATTGGCTAATACTCTTACCACAAAATGGCTAGGAAGAATAACCATTATGACTCGAGAAGAAGAAGAGGAAAAAAAATACAATGTCGCATAGAATCTCAATTTACTAGTTTTTGACGAGCAGGAAGATATGTTTTCTTTCGCTCATATATTAGCTATCCACTATCATATTTTTTAATCTCTGTTTGTGCATTGCATTGCATCATCATCTGTGGTGGTGCCGTGTGCTTTCCGGCAGAGTAAATTAGGACCACTCCAAGTCTTCCCATGAAGGTCGTAAGAGGCGACTTAGGAAATACAAGCTAAACAAAGCTCATAAACATCAATGAGACCTCTCCAATCCTGGCTAGCGAGGAGAGTGTAGGCCTCTGTCTGCTCTAGCCAAGTATGGCTCCGGTAGTACAGAGAGGGTCATGCATGATCCTGCAATGGAGATTAAAAAGACCTGATGTTGATGATGATCATTATCTCCGCCATCTTTTGCCCACTGCAGAGTAATCTCTCTTTCTACCTTGAACCAGTACCTTGTAGCACTTATTTAATAAAAGATATAAATGAAAAAGCACTGCCATGTCTTTTTTAACGTTGATAAAATCCATTTAGTTTTAATTCACACTCATGTTTTCAAAATTCACTGGTAGATTTAACAACTATTGGAGATAAAATATTTGTTACATAAACGTGGCAACTATTTTACTTGTTGTGTATTTGATGCCTGATATGATATTTGGTTAGGGAAATAAAATGCAACGCGTAACTTTTTACACAAAAATAAAGAATGTTTCATTGGAAAATAAAAGCGCACACACGCTAAAATCACTCTTTAGATTAATAATATTGTAATTTTTTAAGTTTGATCACATTTGATTTGGCACGTAGGGACCAATACTTCATCTTTCGGCGTATTCTTCTCAGCAGTGGTCGTTCCGAAACGCTAGTAGTTTATCGATTTCGCAAATATTAAAAATATTATATGACGTTCAAAAAGAGATACATGATATCCAAATTTGAATAAAATTTTATTTCATTTCATTGCATGATCAGAAAACATTATCTTTTGTTTAGTGTTCGCTGGCATAGTTATTTAGTTTCCTCGAGATAAACCACCCCAGCATGTGCTCTAAATTATAATGAAAACCCTGTAAACCGCATTAAAAATCGGCCTAGTAGTTTACAAGCTATATTATACAGTCAAGACATATTTATGGGCTAGGGGTATACTATGTGATGATAATGATGATGAGTATTCGAATTTTTATCCTCATCCAGACCCATATCCCCCCGATATTAGTGAACCTTTTACCAGTAATGGATGATCTCTCAAAAACAAAGGGAACATTGTGTCCGTTACGCCAGCCAGATTTTGTTGAAAATTGTCGAAAATCGACATTGTAGTGCAGTAGATAATTAGATATAGAGCTTCTGTAAATGGTAAGCTAATTTTTAAATTTGGTAAGCGTATATTTTTTGAATTATTTGATAAAAACAGTTCCGGCTAGCGTAACGTTACCGTAGCCAGATCTTTTTTTGTTTTACGGGAATTTTGAAATAAAAGTTATGTAAATAATTAGATATCAATTTGGTATAAATGGTACAACTTAAATTGTATTTGTATTTGCTATGGTTGCGAAGATATTTGAAATTCTGCTGGGGTAACGGTTTGCTCAATTGCTGTATCTCGGAATTGACTAAGCGGATGATGATGATTTTTGCACAGAACATCTGGCTAATTAGTTATAGTTTATAGCATAATAAAGGAATTCATAGTAATTAACCGTTTTGAAGTTATTTTTATTAAATAGAAATATGCTTTAATAGGTCCTATCACTTCCAATAAGCGCTCCAAAGACTAACTTGAAACGTCATTATATAGTGAAATACTGTCTATAAATGGTACCGAAGTTTCATTAGTATCCTATACGTAATTAAAAAGTTATGATGAATCTTCGATTTGTTTCGGCCATGGCGCGCGGCGGAGTTATTTAACGACCGATTAACCGAGTTTCTCGTACGAGTGGTCACTGAATCTTTTGTAAATAATTAGATATACATGTCAATTTAATACCTGCTAAATTTCAGACCTGAAAATTAATTAATTAACGAAATAATTGAAAAAAATGATGTTCGCGTGGTTACCCGACCAAATCTAGAATGTTATAAAAAAGCGGCCGCGCAATACATTATACCAACCTTCTAAAACTTACAGGATAATACATACGCGGTTTGTACAGACGAGCTATTTCTAAAAAGTAGGTACATTTATTTTAAAATAGCTACTAGCTACCAGTTACAGCTTAGCAGTTAGTAGTGGAAGCATCTTGATAATTTACTCGTAGTTAGTCTGCGTTATCCTTACTAATATTATAAATGCAAAAGTGAGTTTGTTTGTTTGTTAAGCTTTCACGCCGTAATTACTGAACCGATCTCTATGAAATTTTGTATACAGGTTCTCTGGAGTACAGAGAAGGACATAGACTACCTTTTATCCCGGGAAAAAGTACTATTCCCGTGGGATCGACATTAACGAGGGCGGAGCCGCGGAAGCTAGTGTTTACTATAAAACAAAGCTTTAGCTTGTACTGTTTCAAAAAGTACGTATCCTAAGAAGTAAACTGCATTGTTATGTCGTTTATTTATAATATTGTATTTTGATTTTTATACTAAAAACGTAATTTAAGAATACGGCTATCTTTATCTATACTAATATTATAAAGCTGAAGAGTTTGTTTGTTTGTTTGAACGCGCTAATCTCAGGAACTACTGGTTCAAATTCGAAAATTCTTTTTGTGTTGGATAGTCCATTTATTGAGGAAGGTTTTAGGCTATAAAACATCACGCTGCGACCAAAAGGAGCGAAGCATCAATAAAAAATGTTTTGAAAACGGGGAAAATTCATCTATACTAATTAATCATACTACGAAGTCGCGGGCAACAGCTAGTCTAAGACATTTGTGATTCTTTTAATCAGATTACAGAAAGCAATGGGAAGTAGATACTTACTGTAGATAAAATATGTAAGTACATACTACACTGTGATGTTATTACATTTTATTATTATTGATCTGTGATTTTATACAATAAAACTTTATATATGACTACAAGTATTTTACTTTAACTTATTCGGAACGATAACATAAAAAAGATATAGGTATTTATAAATTCTTTCTTTTTAATTTTAGATAAGCATGCGACGTTGCATATTGGTCCATAAGAAAAAACTGTGATTATTTTTGAAGCTAATTTATAAACTTACTTACCTTTTTCGGACAAATCACTCAGATTGAGCTAGCCCCGAAATAAGTTCGAGACTTGAGTTATGGGATACTAACTCAACGATACTATATTTTATAACAAATACATATATAGATACACATCCAAGATCCAGGCCAATCTGAAAAAGATCATTTTCCATTTTGACCTGGCCGGGGATCGAACCCGGTCACTCCGTGTCGCAGGCTGGCATGTTGACCGCTGCGCCACGGAGCTAGTCAACAGTATTCTATCTAAAGATACGAAAATGTTTAATATTAATATAATATTAGTTAACTAAGTTTTATTATATCACTTATGTAGCTCGTCTGTACAAAACACGTACGAGTATGAAATTATCTAGTAAGTTTAAGAAGGTTGGTATAATGTATGGCGCGGCCGCTTTTTCATAACATTCTAGATTTGGTCGGGTTACCACGCGAACATCATTTTTTCAATTATTTCGTTAATTAATTAATCTACAAGTCTGAAATTTATTAGGTATTAAATTGACATGTATATCTAATTATTTACAAAAGATTATGTGACCACTCGTACAGGAAACTCGGTTAATCGGTCGTAAAATAACTCCGCCGCGCGCCATGGCCGAAACAAATCAAAGATTCATCATAACTTTTTAATTACGTATAGAATACTAATGAAACTTTGGTACCATTTATAGACAGTATTTCACTATATAATAACGTTTAAAGTTAGTCTTTGGAGCGCTTATTGGAAGTGCTAGGACCTATTAAAGCATATTTCTATTTAATGAAAATAACTTCTAAACGGTTAATTACTGTGAATTCCTTTATTGCGCTATAAACTATAACTAATTAGCCAGATGTCCTGTGCAAAAATCATCATCATCCGCTTAGTCAATTCCGAGATACAGCAATTGAGCAAACCGTTACCCCAGCAGGATTTCAAATATCTTCGCAACCATAGCAAATACAAATACAATTTAAGTTGTACCATTTATACCAAATTGATATCTAATTATTTACATAACTTTTATTTCAAAATTCCCGTAAAACAAAAAAAGATCTGGCTACGGTAACGTTACGCTAGCCGGAACTGTTTTTATCAAATAATTCAAAAAATATACGCTTACCAAATTTAAAAATTAGCTTACCATTTACAGAAGCTCTATATCTAATTATCTACTGCACTACAATGTCGATTTTCGTAAATTTTCAACAAAATCTGGCTGGAATAACGCACACGGGAACATTCGGATACAAACTGATAGGTATCGTATAAAGTGGGTAATGGATTTCATGGGAGGGCAAACCCCTTGGGCGCATCTTCCATTGAAAATTGATTGGCCTGTGTGCGGAAGATTTGATCTAATGTGGGCAGTGGGCAGTCCCAGTGGCGTATAAAATATTTGTTTGCAATTTTTACGAGATTTCAAGTAAAATGATGAATTAATGAAAACAAAGAGATTTAGTATACACTCGTGTTTGAAAATATTGATAACTTAGGTTATATTAATGCAATTTTTCTCGGATCCCTATTTTTTTTAAGTATAATAGCATATGTTAGTTGGTGATGATGTAGATTTCTATTAGTGAAAGAATTTCTATAATCGGTCGAGTAGTTGTGAGTTTACCCATTTCAAACAAATTTGTGTGTTTGTTTGTAATGGATGAACTCAAAAACTCTTTCCTTTTTATAGTCTCTAAGTAGTCTCTTTATAGTCTTAACTAGCGGCCCCGGCTTCGCACGGGTAGATACAGGTGTTTGGATTTTTTTGGTATTTTTTTCACACCTTGCCTTACATAATCGATGTTTTCATACGGATCCTTAACTTTTTTTGAAAATATTAAGTAGCTTATGTTCATCAGGGGTAATGCAGGATTCTAACGGTTAAGTAGTCTTAAATCGGTCCAGTAATTTCGGAGCCTATTCAATGCAAACAAACAATCAAATAATTATTTTTTATTATATTAGTAGTTTAATATACTAAGTGGTCTAGATTTTTGTTAATACCGAAATCAAAGATCTGCTCATGCATTGCATAATCTACACGATTTTTAGGAAAAAATTAAATTCATAAAACTTTGTAAGTTAAATAATAGTTTTTTTTTTTTAAATCCAACATGGTTTCTGATGTTTTTGCGATTGTTAGACATTTAAATAAAATCACTTTAATACGGTTTGTATCGCCTACAATATTTATTGATAACGTTCCGGATGTACGCAGTATTGGCGGTAGTTTTGTATAGTTCTTATAACACAAAGACAAATGTCAACTTAGTCTACCTGCGACCATGAAAACTGTAAAGTTTTCGAAACGTCAGGTGTAAAAATAATGTAACATACGCGATAATACCGTATTAAAGTGATTTTATTTAAATGTCCAACACTAGTGTTACTCGTAGCTTGACAAGAAAGAATATTCTTTAAATACTCAAATAAAAACCCGGCAAAATAAATAAGTAATCCGAAAAGTTTGTCATCGATTTTTATGCAAATGGCGCCGGCCGGCAGTCTCGTCACGTATTCGTTCGCTCATCGAGGGTTCGTAAGTATTCGTCGTTATCTAGCTTATAATGGTGTAACCGTTGTTTCTTTCAGATTTTACGGCCCCTATTTTTGAGACTCGTCGCGAATTTATTATGTACTAGCTATCGCCGGCGGCTCCACCCGCGTCAATGTCGATCCCTCGGGAATAGTACTTTTTCCCGGGATAAAAGGTATATGATAGCCTATATCCTTCCCCGTACTCCAGAGTACTTGTATGCAAAATTTCATGAAGATCGGTTCAGTAGTTACGGCGTGAAAGCGTGACAAACAAACAAACAAACTCACTTTCGCATTTATAATATTAGTAATTACAGATATTTTTATAACGTTTGTTGTATGTATTTTAGTGATGTATTTCATCACAGAGATATAATTCTAAATGGCTTACAGTGGCAACAGAAATACATCATTTGTGAAAATTTCAACTATCTAATTTTTACGGTTAATGAGATACAAACGTGCAGACAGACATACATATAGTTAGAGGAGCCATATTAAAAGGGTCTCGTTTTTACCCTGTGGATATAAAACCCTAAAAAATAATCATTACCTATTATGATTGGTGAATTTTGACAGTTGCTTTCAAATATACCCCTCGTCACAGTGCCGTCGTCTGAGGAAAAAAGTCAATGCCGAAAATCCTCACTGTTTGAATTCGCTCATAATTAAATGTTCCCTCCGTGGTCAAGTGGTTAAGGCGTTTGCCAGTAAATCCGGGGGACGTGGATTCGATTCCCCCGGTAACCATACTTTGTTAAGTTGTTTCCAGTTTGGTTAGGACATTGCAGGCTTGAATCACCTGATTGTCTGATAATAAAGATGATATCGTGCTTCGGAAGGCACATTAAGCCGTTGGCTGCCATCTGGTAGTCATCAAAGGAACCACTTCAGAGGCCGAGAGGCGGTTCCGAAGAACTTTGACACCAGGGTGGGCATGGTCGATAGACCGTGTCACCTACACGAAATGATGCTTTCCATGATTTTCAACACTGATGTTCCCGGTATTGTCAGAAGAACAAAGTCAAAAGCCACAAAAATTCAGAACAACTACTAGAAAGCAGAATATCCTGACAGTAACTCAGTCCAATTTCACATCGCATACTTTTTTTGGTTGCAATGTAGTTAATTCCACGGGCGTCGCGTGCCTACCCTCATTTCAATCCAGTAATTGTGGATCACGGTCTCGAAACTTCACGCTGGGTTTACAAAGGTAATAGCTACTTGACGGGGTTAAATAAAATCAATGTCGGCATGTTTAATTTGTGAATAATACAATGGGTTCTATTCAATGTGCTGATGTCAATAGTAGCAATGTTAACACTTTGAATGCCGGAATCACAGACACGATAGTTTTTCAATTGTTTGTCGGACACCAGTTGGCCGACGCGGCGTCTTAGGAACCAAACACGAACAGAACTTTGCTGTCGACTACCCAACTTCAAGCCGTCGACAGATACAAGTGCAGCTGTCGATAAAGCCGACGGCAGCTGTCGACAGCTTGCAGTAGACTGATCGACTGCAAAGTGCTGCATGCGGCACTGTTCGGCAGCAGCGTTATTGCAGTCACTAGCGTCCTGGTTACCTGCATACTTTGTTTAGTGCTATATGGCTCAAAGGAACTAAGGTTAGCATTTCAGAGTAGGTTTACAAGCGAAACGTGATACTTATTTAACAAGTTTGCAACAAGTGAAACCTTTTGTCTAGAAGCTGTTAGGTGCAGTGCTTATATGACTATCAAACTTATTTGTTAATTTAGCCGTGTGGTTTCCAACAGAGTAGAATAAGACCACTCCTAGTCTTCCCATGGAGGTCGTAACAGGCGACTTAGGTACTAGGACTTAGGTCACAGGTTACTTACTTACTACTACTTTAATACAAGCGAAACAAAGGTCATAAATATCAATGAGACCTCTCCAACCCGTCTGGCCAGCGAGTAGAGTGTAGGCCAAATCCTCTATCTGCTTTGGCCAAGTATGGCTCCGGTAGTACAGAGAGAGTCATGCTCCTGCAGTAGAGACTAAAAAGATCTGATGATAATGCTGATTTATTAATCCAGGCAGTCCTAAAATTTCGTCAAAATGCGTTCAGACATTTTGACATACAAACTTTCGCGTTTATAATATTAAGTAAAATTTTTAGAATGAAATGAAATGGTGCTTTATGTACATAATTTGTACACAAAATATTTGTACATAGAGTATTTGTACGTAACCGTGCAGGCATTATACTTCTTTAAATTGCATGGGCAGACTTTTAGACTTTGACGTATGGTCAACTGTCACTGTCAATTAGATTTGGACGGATAATAGTTAACCTGGTAGTAAAGTTAGTCCGTGTTTTATAATAAGACGGACTAACTTACTACTACTAAGATTACTTTGTTTAGTAGTTTCCAGTTTGGTTAGGACATTGCAGGCTTGAATCACCTGATTGTCTGATAATAAAGATGATTCCGTGCTTCGGAAGGCACGTTAAGCCGGTGGTCCCGGCTGCCATCTGGTAGTCGTTAAAGGAACCACGTCAGAGGCCGAGAGGCGGTTCCGAAGAACTCTGACACCAGGGTGTGCATGGTCGATTGACCGTGACACCTACTCGAAATGATGATAATGAATAAGACGGATTGTATTTAACAAATAAATACAGGTCAATGCGCGCAATTGACTTGATAGCTATCACCTATCAACTTCTGTCTGAATAAAAAATAAACAAACATATAAATAACAAACACACAGAAAGCAATATTTGTTGCCAATATCGTGTCAGTGAACAGTATTGGACGCAACAAAGCAAACCGCACGAGCGGCCACTATTCATTAGTATAATTAGCATACATAAGTGACAGGTACAAAAATTATACGTTCCAGTGTCTGAGTATAGTGACGAATGATCGGAACGAGTAGAGTATGTATCTGATTTTATAACATGTCAAAGGCATATGGCATATTCTTAACCACGGAGGAACACTAGATATTTTTACGGTAAATGTCGGGCTTAGATGTGCGAAACAAGCGCCCATCATAGTATCACGTCTTTTTCCCTTGTGGGGTAGAAAGAGCCTAGGTCTTAAAGACCTTATTGCCACATTAAGCAATTTGGAGTGCGTGTGGATGGAAAACGAAATCAAATAGTGATGGGTTGCTATCCGCATCGCCTATTGTCTACTATATTTTATCCCAATCCCTCGATCGGCTTTTACGATCTAGCGCCCACCCATTCTTTTACTCCTAAGGCAGCTAAGGCTCAATTCAGACCTAAATGCCTCCCGCGACTGCTCGCGAACGGGGCGCGAGTATATAAGCATGATGAAATCGGGAAATTTGAACCACTATCTTTTGATGGATATCGGATGCTGTGAAACGAATTCGCTATCGCTTAGGCTGACCTCTTTATTTTTATTTATAGTAGACTACCTACTTTATTTTTAGAAACGGTAGTGGGTCAGGTCAGTGGTTTAAGAGCACAACCCGGAACTCCCGGAAGCAAAAGGTCCGGATTTGCAACTCGCCTGGCCTGACTTGTACATGTTTGTAGTACAATTAGGCTCTTGTACGGAGAAGTGTATAATTTACTAGTCTGTTAAATGAAAAACTTCTTGATTTTTGGCAACAATTTACCGTTGTGTGAGTTTAGCTCAGTAAAAATATATTATAGTGTGTAACAACACGCTGAAATAATAATTGAGGGGCATGATGACTCCTTGATATTGAAAAACTTACCCAGGGGACAAACTTCGCAATACGAAAATTAATTGACTTCCTATAGAAATTTGATTAGCTCATTTTTTATAGGTCGGACGATATGTTTTATTCGCGTGTATAAATCAATATTACAAACTTGTGTTCCTAAATATATATATTTTTTACTAAATATTGGGTTAGGCATTTATCTCCCATCTCATCTGATGGTAAGTGACGATGAAGACGAGGATGTTACATGCCTATCCAAGAGATACCCATTTATTCTACTTTTGAATGTCCCAGGACTGTACTATATTACAGTTTTCGATACGAGTACAACACTAATTTAAAATCAATTCGTTTCATTCAGAGCTAACACGAATATTAAACTCTATCTATTATTACATATAGATATTACTGATAATTTATTCAGTGAAATTCGTTTATCGATCATAATAATATATGACAGCTCCGTGGCGCAGTGGTTAACACGCCAGCCTGCGACACGGAGTGCCCGGGTTCGATCCCCGGCCAGGTCAAGATGAAAAATGATCTTTTTCAGATTGGCCTGGGTTTGGATGTTTATCTATATATGTATTTGTTATAAAATATAGTATCGTTGAGTTAGTATCCCATAACACAAGCCTCGAACTTACCTTGGGGCTAGCTCAATCTGTGTGATTTGTCCGTATATATTTATTTATTTATATTTATTTATAATTATCCAAATAAAGTGTGGTGAAAGCACAAAATATGGCCGAAATGCATATAATACAAGTTATTGTGTGGCCGAAACACAGTGCGCCTTAATGACTCAGTGTTGTCGTGATTAGCGGGAAACTGGGCCATGCTACGGTTCGCTAAAGTTGAATAAAATACACTACATTTTTGTCATTTATATACCAGTGTGAAAAGCCTATTAACAGTACACTTTGATTTTTTTCGGCTACATTAATGGTTATGTCATTAATATTCTTCTCAACATCTGACCGTTTTTACCACAGATATAGGTGTGTACTCAGATGACGTGATTGCACCTACTTCGCTTATCCGAACCCCGACCAGGCGTCAAGGTTGGCCGCGGCTATTGACAGTCCGTGCTCGTCTGTTATTGCAGCTGGAAGGCTTCGAAAACTAAAAAAAAATACAAAATGCCTCGTTGCGTGATTGCCTGCCAGCAATAGCTCAACAATTGCTAGCACCCATAGACAAGGACACATTTCGTATCGGACTTTTTAACAGTAGGTCGCCACGCTTCGTTTCCATATAAATCGAGACACTGATATTATGACAATATAGTTTGTTATCAATGCATTGATTCAGGCGTTAGACCAAGATTGATTCGATATAACGTAAGAAGTTCTTACATTGCCAAAATCAAAGTCACATGTACTTTGAGTGGGTCCGCCACCAATGGTAAGTCTTATGCATCAAAGCTCACCAGTTGGCTGGTGGAAGCACACAAAGTAAGTTAACTCAATGTGTTAGTAATTAATGCTAACTAACGAAGCCTGCCTTTAAGAAGCTATTATCATCCATCCAAAAAACATTTTTATAAACTATTACATATCAAAAGTACGACTACTAATGAATAATAAATATGACATAATATTTTCCTAATGCAATAATTTTGTAGATTATCTCAGTCATACGAGTAATAATGATCAATATCACAAAACCCTGCAATTCGTTGGAACTAAGGCATCACGTTTTTCGGTCAAATTTTAACGTTTTACGATAGGCAGTAATATTTTATGACGTATCGTAAAAACACTCTTGAAATACGCCGTAGGAATGTTTGTGTCACCACGCGTTCGACTTCATTCCATACGGTTTGTCAGGGTATATGTCGGGGCGCATAAAATTGTTAGGCATAATTTTATTTATTTATTTTAGTGCCTTTGAATGGATCTTTTATGTTAGGTTAGTTAGGTTAGCCCGTTAAATTTGATAACGCGCGAGCCTAAACTTGGGTTACGCATACTCGTAGTAATATTTTTTATGTGTTCTTAACAATGTTTTAAGATTTTTGTCAAAATATTGATGCCTCGGTGAAAAATATACTGAGTCTGTTCTTACCAAATAATATCATGACCGTGCTAAAATGAGTTTATGCCAAGTGAAATTATACGTAATAATATTGAAATCTCGAATAAGGGCCCGTTTTGTTATCGTCCCAGACTTTTTATGTTACGACTCGACTGCATTAGAATGAAAAGTAGTCTTAACATACATATTTGCCTCACTTATTGCGTTTTATGTCATTTATGTTGATATTGTTCGGGTTTATGGTGATTTTAGTGACATTGTTTCATTTGTTGGTATTCATTCGGCTTTTCGTATTGAATACACAATGTATGCCGTTTTCAGAGAGATTAGATAAGAGAGAAGAATATACTGCACGGATTTTACAGCCATATTTCTATGAATTATAAATTATTCGTCGTTGTACACTACATTGAAAATATTCTTACTCTATAGATACGCTTTCGTAATAATTACGTTCGTTATAATTATAGATGAGACTATCATATCCTCGTATTAGCTACGAAAGCAATGTCCGAATTAAAATTATAATTGTATCGAAACTTTCATATTCAATCCGGCTAGGATAAAATTTAAATCGTTTGTCTCCGAATCTCTCGGCAAAGTTTGAAAATGAATGTATCCTTCGTAAGGATGTACGCAGGCACAAGCTTTTTATTTTAGCCAATATTATTAAATGGGCTTCCGCCTTTTTCGTTCCATAAAGCAAATAAGAACATGCTTCCCGCGCAAAAATAAGATTTTCGATTATCGGATCTTCAGTTTCCAATTCCGCGAAACAGTAAGTAGGCGTCAAACCGGAGTGCCTCCTCAAAAGACAATACTAACCTCTCAGTCAAAGGTAAAGAAAGAAAGCGACGAATCTAATAAACGGGCCCCGTATCCATTCCGTTTGTTGCTACACATCCAGCCAATGATGACCTCTGCCGATCTTCCATGCTCCCTTTGTGAGCTATTATTGATATGATTTACGGGGGGCGAGGTGGGCCAATTTATTCTGGCGCTGGTACACGTCCAATTCTCCCAAAATGGAAGGGTACACCCCAGGGACGGGCTTTCACAATAGACCTTTCCGAATGAGAGCCATTAATTCGCATCTTTGTTTTATAAAGCCCAAAGTGACATGAATTGACGTTATGTGAGCTCATTTAACGATAATTCAGTTTGAAAATGCTTTTTGAGCAAAACGATTAAGGGTCCATACTACCTCACACTGCTTTGCAAGATTGACTGTTATATCAATAATAATTAAATACTCAAGTTGAAATAAAAATGCAGCAAAGTTCAGGACTAACTCTGGTAACTATATGACTCAAAAACACGATTGCGTTAAATTTTCTCGATAGAAAAAAATTGCAAAGTTGCCTCCAAATCACGTCTAATTTACTCGGTATATAGCATTATTCACCAAATACATTGAAATTAACCTTGAAACTTTTGATTATTATTGCATTACAGATAAGGCAGACATCATATGTTTTGCTTTTTCGAATAACCCTTGAATATTCCTAAAAAACGAAAATATCCAAAGTAGCCAACGCGTTTAGACCATCCGCATTTGTATGGCCACGCCGCCTGGCATATGGCGGGCTCTTAAGCTCGGTGTTGTTTTTTTTCACTGGAAATCGGCCATGCCAGTGGACGGAAAATCGTCCAGAGTTCAATTGAATCTTACTGCGCAATGGCGTTCCAAACCTGGAGATAGAATTCTGGTGCTGACTGTAGCAAACTTTCCTGTTATGACACATGATATTTACCTTAGTAATAAAAAATGGTTTTTCAAGTTTTGTTATATTAACAGAGCAACCATTGTTTTCAAAATTATTGTTCAAAAGATATTTTCTCTTTTCAGTGCGTCTTAGCTTTTATTTACTGAATAGTCGGTAATATAACTGTTACTATCCCATATGTTTCTTTATAACTGTACTAGCTTTCGCCCGCGGCTCCGCCCGCGTCCATGTCGATCCCTCGGGAATAGTACTTTTTCCCGGGATAAAAGGTAGCCTATGTCCTTCTCCGTACTCCAGAGAACTTTTATGCAAAATTTCACGATGATCGGTTCAGTAGTTACAGCGTGAAAGCGTAACAAACAAACAAATAAATAAACAAACAAACAAACTCACTTTCGAATTTATTATATTAAATAAAAAAGTTGCGAAGAAAAAAATATTACTTTCCCATCACTATGAACTTTACTAAAATTATTTTGATGATTTAATCTTTGTTTTATTTATGACTTTCAAACATGTTGAGTTATTTTACAAAACAAATATTACAAAAATAAATACTACCATTATGATTGTATAATTAAAAACCTTAAGCGACTACGTTATAAAAATAATATTTAAAAAAACAACGTGTATTCAGATAAACGTCGAAAATATACTTTATTTTTAGGGATGTACAAAACATAACAATCTATTACGCTAAATGGATTATACACACGTACCTGCAATTTCGTTGCATCGCATATACTTTATTCACAATATATGGCGATGTCTGATATTTGTTTTTATAATACAATGAACCCGAGTTACAACCCCACCGGGACAGAGCAGAGGTATTTCAAATCAACCGCCCACCAACTTTTTACGTTCCTACGTGACAGGTTGAATTTTACATATTTTCTCGAAATTTTCTTTCTTTTCTTTGATATTAAATCATTGTTAAAAAAAATAAGACGCCACAGAGTCCATTTTGCTGAATTCCGTTTGGAAAATTTGTCACTTTGTTTAGTGTAGCTTAACCTTATGTACATACACAATTGTCACGACTATCTCAGTTCTCATAAGTTGCAATAGATTTTTAATATGAATGCTTTATTTATTTATTAAAATATAATAGATAAGGTGTTGGTATCCTAATCCTAACTAATATTATAAATGCGAAAGTGAGTTTGTTTGTTTGTTACGCTTTCACGCCGTAACTACTGAACCGATCATCATGAAATTTTGCATACAAGTTCTCTGGAGTACGGAGAAGGACATAGGCTACCTTTTATCCCGGGAGAAAGTACTATTCCCGAGGGATCGACATTGACGCGGGCGAAGCCGCGGGCGAAAGCTAGTAATAAATAAAGAACAATAAGAAATCGCGCACAAAGGGTTCCGTACCATTATACAAAATTTAACTACATAAACGCTAAAAACACGTTTGTGTTTGTATAGTTTCAAATTCTGTTATATATTTATTATTCGTTGATATAGCTGCGTTGGATACACATTCTGTGAAAATTTCAAGTCTATCTCTTACGCTTTGAATAATACAGCCCAGTGACAGACGGTCTAATGAATAGAAGGACAGCGAAGGCTTAGTAATAGGATCCCGTTTTTACTCTTTACGTATGTTTCCAATTCTAATGACAACTGTAATGTTATACGCTGTAACAAAATTCATGTATATTCTACTGCGATCCTCGTAGTTACTTCACTTTACTTCACCCCTCACGGGTTTGACGGAGACAAGGGTTGCAAGATCAAAGGCAACAATCTGCAAAATAATAATCAAAACTAAATATAGATTAAGCTAGCCCATCACTTATTTACTGGTACTTTTAAGTTATACCTTTATTATTATTGGTTTTAGAATCTTGTTGAAATGTGTCTTTACTTCTTTATTTGTGTATTTAATCTAATATGGCACGTCTTTATGTAAACAGATATCAAGTTATTGGAATAAATCATCCCAATACCATGTCCGTTTTATGAAACAATAGGAACAAGCATTTGGAATTTACGACTGTTTGTGGAGTAACGAATTCGTTCATACCGGTTGTAGTCAGTTTGAGGCGGTTTGAACCCGCACGAGGAACATAAAATCTCTTGGAATGGGTATCCAATAAAATTTTCTTTTTTTTATTTCTTCTGCCCAGAGTGACATACGGCGATAGTATTGGAGTTTGATTTGGCTGTTAGGTGTGGGACTCACAGCGGTCGTTATGAATGGTTTAGTACGCTGTCTGAGTTTGAATTGCCGAAATGTCTTGTCGGACAATCGTACAGTGAACAATCGTTTATATATAAATATAAATATATACGGTCAAATCACACAGATTGAGATATTTTTATGGTACTTCATCGAAGTACCATAAAAATATCTCGAGCTACTCCGTGCTTCGCAAGGCAAGTCAGGCCAATACAAGTAGTCCCGACTTTTATGACAGCTCCGTGGCGCAGTGGTTAACACGCCAGCCTGCGACACGGAGTGCCCGGGTTCGATCCCCGGCCAGGTCAAGATGGAAAATGATCTTTTTCAGATGGGCCTGGGTCTTGGATGTTTATCTATATCTGTATTTGTTATAAAATATAATATCGTTGAGTTAGTATCCCATAACACAAGTCTCGAACGTACCTTAGGGCTAGCTCAATCTGTGTGATTTGTCCGTATATATTTATTTATTTATATTTATATGATTAGATGGCAGTCGTCAAGCTAGGTCAGATGCTTTTAGGCTGCTTGAAAATCTGTCACTAGTGTTAGCCACTCACACTGAATAAAAAATATGAAGATTCAAACATCCTTATCCCCGGGCTCCAAAGCTCTATGGCTAAGGATGGGACCTGAAAAACACTCAGATGATAGAGAGAGAGATAAAAAAATAGCAAGAAAAAGAGGAAAGGTACAGTAAAATATGATAAACCACTAGTCCCTACGTAAAATGAGTCGTAAAGTACTTTCCAATTATCAAAAATCTATGATTGTCAATTAATAAATTTGCCACATCTTTTAATCTACCTCCTAAACAAAATTAATAAAATCAGTACAGATTTCTTCGTAGAAACATTATCTCCGTAAAATTTGACTTGGCTCCGCAAATCCAAAACAGAAGCCACTCATAAGGCCTTTAAACCAAATTAAACAGTTTAAACTCAAACGGCGTCGCGTTAAGGTTGTGTAATGGTTCAAAAAAATGGAGTCCGCAGCATTAAAGTGGGGCTAAATGGGGCTTCACTTCCGAGTAAGTTCTTTATACGGCATTAACATCGATAGGGGGCCAAATTTTAACATTTACGATCTGCCCATTATATTTTTATAGAGCCTTCGTAAAATAACTTTTGGAATACATTAGAACTGCGTTTGGCTACGACGTTTGCTCTTCATGGATGAAAGAATAATCTGGATAGGCAACTGTGGTATTTAAAAAGAGCGGCCAAGTGCGAGTCAGACTCGTTCATGAAAGGTTCCGTAGCAGCAAGTACCATAATTTAATAGTTCTTGTTATATTTGAGTTGATTGAATTTTCATTATTAAAAAAATTATGAGTTATTAAAAATTAAACAACTTACTAGATCTCGTTCAAACCTATTTTTGGTGGAAGTTTGCATGGTAATGTATATCGTATATTTTTTTTTAGTTATTATTCTCTTATTTTAAAAGTTATAGAGGGGGGGGGGGGGGCACATTTTACTACTTTGGAAGTCTTACGCAAACTATTCTAGTAGAAAAAAAGTGACATACGAATTCCGTTTTTTGCCATATGGCTACGGAGTCCTAAAAATTGGTTTTAAATATGCTTGTCGCGTTCCGACTATTGCTAGTGACGCAAGATTTTTTCCTGATCGAAATGGCAGACTTGTCGAAGTTTCTAAATAATACTTGCTTACTATGCACCCCATAGACTACGTTTAGCCTATTGACATCATTAAAAAAATTTCGCGCGTTCCCTCGGCCGACTTGTACATTCTTCGTTGGAAGAGAAGCATCTGGTTCATTCTTTATTTATTTTTTGTTTTCTTCCAAACCAGCATCGAAGTAACAAAAAAAATTATGGCCCTAGATTCTGTCTACCCCGTACGGGACAATGACGTGATATTATTTAAGTATGTTACTATGCACTTCATGTAATGCAACGTAAGTTTGCGTCTTCTTCGCCCGGTCCATATTATTCTTAGGTCCAAACATAGATTAAAAAAAAATTGCGTCTCTCTGGGTCCAAAGCTCTCTCTAGCAATATTCTCAATGTTTATAGGTCATTTGCATTAGCTTCGAGTGTATAAATTGTTTTCCGTATTTCCCGAATTCTCTGTTTGTTTAATATCACCTTTTGGGTTTTTTATGAGGCAATGAGAGGGAAACGAGCGGTTATTGGTTTAAATTTGTTGTGTTGAAAACTGGAAACGATTCAAGGGATAAATATAATTTTATAGATATTGTACGTTTTTATTGTTTTAACGTATGATTGAGAATAAAGGAATTAAAGTTTATATATCAAGGGTAGATATAAGTATTTAATTCTATAGCCTATGTTCATCAGGGATAATGTAGGTCTCAAAAGGTGAAATAATTTTTCAAATCGGTCTAGTAGTTGCGGGCCCTTTTCGATGTAAACAAACAAACAATCAAATTTTTCTTCTTTATATTATTAGTGTAGATTAGTCTACACTAATCAGACAGACATCTTGGCCGCGTTTTCTAAGAATTATTCAACACCTCTCAATGTCCTAGAGGATCTTTTAAATATGAATAAAATATCTCTTTTTTATATTTTGCGTATTGTTGTTTGACCTTAAATATATGGATTTATAAACTTATATTAAAATGTGATATCTACACTTCTACATCTACATGTACGCGATAAACTTATATTAAAATGTGATATCTACACTTCTACATCTACATGTAGAAGTGTAGATATCACATTTTAATATAAGTTTATAAATCCATATATTTAAGGTCAAACAACAATACGCAAAATATAAAAAAGAGATATTTTATTCATATTTAAAAGATCCTCTAGGACATTGAGAGGTGTTGAATAATTCTTAGAAAACGCGGCCAAGATGTCTGTCATTGCTATCATAATAATCTTATAAAAACCAACGAATAAGTACTTAAGTGTTGAATATTTTATTTTTGAATAAAAATCGGGTGTTACTACTGAAGGCAATATTTATTTTTATAATAAACTAGCTTTCGCCCGCGGCTCCGCCCGCGTCAACGTCGATCCCTCGGGAATAGTACTTTTTCCCGGGATAAAAGGTAGCCTATGTCCTTCTCCGTACTCCAGAGAACTTGTATGCAAAATTTCATGATGATTGGTTCAGTAGTTACGGCGTGAAAGCGTAACAAACAAACAAACTCACTTTCGCATTTATAATATTAGTAAGGATGAGCTAAACACCTGATGGTAAGTGATCACCACTGCCCATGGACAACTGCAACACCAGGGGGGTGACAAGAGAGATGTCAGCCTTTCAAAAAAACGACTCGTGTTTTTAAGTTTTCAATGTTATCGATTCGGGAAATACAGAAGGCAAAAGAAACAACGGGAAATACTGAAGGCAAAAGTTAAAACTCGGCGCGGTAAAAAGAGAGGGGAATATTACTTCCTCTCATACGCAGCGCCGGCGGTTTCAGGTAACGTGTCCATATTACGAATTTTCGATCAGGTGACGTGTCCTGACGCGAGTTTAACATTTTTTACCCATCCCTAAAAGAGCACAACTTCGCTAAAGATGTTTTCACTTCACAAATATAACTAAAGTATATAATCTTATCAATGCAAACCCACATTTCCTGTCCAAACTCCATCAATCTTGCATACGGCCGCATCGCTACATTTCCATAAGTTTCAATATCCACTGAGTTTTATCAGTTCACATTTCTGTAAGGGATTCAAACGAATGCGGCCCGCGATCTGCGCTATTTTTCATGCGTCTTGAAGATTCATAACTCGCTTCTGAGATGAGGAAAACTCTTGCATAATAATTTACTAAAAATAAGACGAATAGCTTATTTAATCATAAAGATATACACGGTAAAATTTTTATCGTTTTGGACCCTTAAAGGAGTGACTCAGACGATCAAAATGAACAACTTTTCCTATGGGAACAATGCTATGAACTCAAAAAAAAAATCGACATTCTTATACAAACTGACCGGGTGGCGGGACTCTTTTGTGGAAATGACGAAACATTTTTTCAGTTCCCAGCGTTGTTCCCATAGAAAATTTGTTCATATTAATGGTCTGGGTCACCCCTTTAAGGGTCAAAAACGATCTAAATTTCACCATGAATTTATTTGTTAAAAATGAGTTTTTTTTTTATATAAAGTGTATTTACACTTACAAAACACTTAGTAAAACATGTTAAATATATACAGTTGAATATATAGCATGTAAATGAATTTCGAGATTCCCAGCAAGTGGTGATTCAGCTCATCAATATGAAGACTATTTCCTATGGGTCCAATGCTGGGAACTAAAAAGTCTTGGATGTTTATCTATTTTATATAAGTATATATTATAAAATATAGGTAATATCATTGAGTTAGTATCCTACGACACCAGTTCACAACTTACTGTGGGGCTAGTTCAATTTGTGCGATATGGGTACAGGGTGAAATTTAATTCATTAGCAAACGTTTAAGGAGTGACTCAGACCACGAATCTGACTAACTTTCATTATGGGACCAACTTCGACATTCTGAAAAAAATATCTGCTCTTTCATACAGAAGTGGAGTATCGACTTGGCTAAAATCTATGGAACAGCTGATTTTTTACTAATGATGTTTGGCTGACGTTTGCTAATAAATTCAATTTCACCCTGTATATCTTAATTAATTTTTAAAAGATGTTTATGATAATATCTTTAATAAGCTTAAATTAGAGAGAACAGTTTAAATTAATAAATTATTATACAACAGTTAACAGTTGATGGACATTTTAATTAAATATGCACCTCTCGTAAAAGTTAACAAGAAAACCCTTCAGTACTACAAGTGTTACTTAATTTACTTTCATTTATACAAGGAAATAGCAATCCTATTAACCACAAATCAACAAATATGTTTTGTACAAGTGGCTTGTCAGATTTATACGTATGCAGTGCCCGCGACTCCGTCCGCGAACTTTAATAATTCATTATGTTATGTTTGTATGGGGGCCACGTATTATCATAACTGTGTGAGAGCTCGACTCTCGACTATCCCGGCGCTCTAGCCGAGTTCTCACATAAATAGGAAGGGAGAACACAAGACTCGACACACAGAACACAGAGAATAACTTTATTGTTACAACTTCACTTTACAACTTCAACTATGTAGATGTTGACTTCAATAAATTAATAACAGAGACTGTTATGCTCCAAGAGATGGTAGTAGACTCAAAGATGTTAGTAGATTGAAAGATGGAAGCGGACTGAAGAATGAGTGATGAGAGAGACAGAAAGTAATCTAAAAATGGAATGGAATGGAATGAAATTTGAATTTAAAATGAAATTTGAATTAAAATAAGGAATAAAAAATGGACAGGATGAGAGAAATGAGGTTGGACGAGATGCAGCATGCAGGTGGCATGCTGCAACGTTACAACAGGAGAAAAAAATAACTAGCCTATCCTGTGTCCTGTACGTCTAAATGTTCAGCTACCAAGAGTAATAAAATTTAGTTAATTCGTTTAAGAGTTTAAGGAACATATATACATACCTACATACAAAAAAAATCTAAAGGTCGTCAATTTAGTTTCAGTAACATATATGAGCTTATAAAAACGATATCTCTGAAAACAAAGTAACTTACTCCATGACCAACCCTTACAGATTTATTATTATTTATTAGTATTGATGATACATATGTACATATTATCCAGTCTTTATCCCTTTCGAGGTAGAAAAATCCACAAGTCAGACGTATATGAATAAATAAAGGTGTTCCTATAAGGAGTGTATATATTCTAAATCACATTTATTAATTAATTAACAAGTTAAAAACATCAATACACAAAATAAAATTAATCAAAAATGCCACCCTGAATTGTGCCTGGCTCAAAGGTACCCGGCTATAATGCTAGCTGCGTTTCCCCTTTGGATAGCTATGGATATCTTTTGAACCACCCAGAGCGGTAGTAATACCCACGGTATTCTAAATGTCTTTAAAGATTCAGACGTATACCTTAATACGTCTAAATCTATAAAGTCATCCTCTACAACCCGTCTGGCCAGCGTGGAGAGTGTAGGCCAAGTCCTCTGGCTGCTCCAGTAGTACAGAGAGGGTCATGCTCCTGTAGTGGATACTAAAAAAGACCTGATGATGATGATATAAAGTCTTCAATAATATTATGAATCCTTATGGGGTATTCTTAGAATCCTTACTTTCCATGTAACAAAGGCTATATTGTTGGTAACCGTGTCCTGATTTGTATAGTATTATTATAGATCTCAATTAGGCCTTAATATCTAAAGATTCAGACTGTCTTCCTAAGGATGGTTAATTTCACAATTGCAAATCCATATTTAATCCCACGTCTAAAGGCTTAGCCTCATAAAAAGCGTCCTTGGAGGGTGCTTCATACCTTTAATTAACTGCTGGGGAACATTCACAGAATCGTAGAAAAAATATTAATACAGAATTTGAGTCAGTCGGTTTTATTGTGTTATCTTTTAATTAATTTTGTGGAATTTGTAACTGTACATGCATCTTTTAATTTTTTTTACTTATTTGATGAAGATAGATATATAGCTTATGTAATGGCTATCCGTATATATAATTTACCTAATAGATTTCATATATATAATTTGCGTAAATTTAAAAAAATATTATTTGTTATTTTATCAGGCTATTACACAGTGAATGCGTTCCTACAAGACAAATTGACATAATCCTTACTAATATTATAAATGCGAAAGTGAGTTTGTTTGTTTGTTTGTTACGCTTTCACGCCGTAACTACTGAACTGATCATCATGAAATTTTGCATACAAGTTCTCTGGAGTACTGAGAAGGACATAGGCTACCTTTTATCCCGGGAAAAAGTACTATTCCCGAGGGATCGACATTCACGCGGGCGGAGCCGCGGGCGAAAGCTAGTAATATATATATGGACGTTACAATTTTTGTTTATTAATTTTATTTTTGACTAATATTGGTTTTGACTATTTTATAAGTTTATTGGTAATTGTAATTCATATCAGCTATTGAAATGTAATTAATTAATTAACTTAAATAACCATAACCATAACATTTACACGCCGTCTTAATTGCTGTAGAATATGTGTGACCACTATTTAAATATAGTATTTAAATCCTTTTGTAATAACCATATTCGTAAATAAAGCTATTCTATTCTATTCTAGAAAGTACTCAAGTTAAATAAAATAACCCAAAAACTAGCTATACATCCTTTCTGCAAATGATACTTACCTAACTATGTCCCGCAGGTCGATACACCGAGGTTGCAGTAATGCAGCTTTTTGCCGGTTAACTTTTTGATCTGATAATGTTTGTTTTGGTTAGAACCGCATGCCCCAGAACTGGTTACAACAGAACGCCATTAAATTCCAAGGATGATGAGAGAAGCGATTGAAATTACTACATATGACATAATTTATATATTTAAATCCTAAAGATGGCTTTAAGTTGTCAAGCACATGGAACCCAGTCCTTCCAACAAAATGTTTCTAACACCTTATCTGATACCGTGAGCGAAGTGTGTCATGATCGAGTTCATAGTGAGATTGAAGTGCATAGTAATATCCCAGAGATATTCACGAAACGAACGTGGAAGAGGGTAGATAGATATATCTATCCTTGACAGCTGTCTACTCCCACCCGCAAAATCTTCAGTTCCTTTGTGATCATGGTCCCATGTAACTGGACCGAAATATTGAAAACTAGCAAAAATATAAAATCATGGTAAATATCCCGATATGCATATACTAAAGCAATGTTATGCGAAAGGTTACTTGACCATGCTATTTCATTAGATTAAAGAGAAGGCAATACTCGCAATATACATTTTCAGATTTTCTTCAGTGCTTGTCTGGGAGAAAAGAAAAAATTTAGATTGAGCCAGCTGTTTTTTTTACTAGCGCAGATCGTAAAAGCCTATTGGGCTTAAATCAGCGGAATCATATCAAGGCGATGCGGCTAGCAACTCATCACTATATTGATTCCGTTTTCCATCTACACGCCTTCTTACATGCTAGATGTGGCCATAAGGTCTTAAAGTCCTAGGCTTTGTTTACCTAGTAAGGTAATAAGAAAAAGAAAAAAGACGTGATACTATGTCTATGTACATTTTCAAATGTCACTAAAATTTTTGATGTAGCTTCACAAAACACAGCGCAGTATGACCATGTACGTTATTTACGGATAAAACTGCACTCCCGGTTATGTTTTAGAAGTGGCGTGTCATTTGCATAGTGTTTGTAGTTGGGCAAATTCGCGCTCCCGCCCCACGCTTTAAATAAATATTGTGCTGCAAGCGCGATGGACGAGGCTTGATAGGGTTGCCAGTAGCCGGGATTTTCCCCAAAAGTAAGGAGTTTTCGTTGGGTCTTATATGTAGTATTTTGCGGTGAAATTCAAGTCATTCGGATATATCGGCGTGCTGTAGGTAAAATTCTACATCCTGCGCTTTAAATACATTTTATGCTGCAACCAATGGCTTAGGTTTGATAGAGTTGCCAGATGTCTGGATTTTTTTAAATGTAAGGAGTTTTGTTTGGGACCTTGACCATGTATATACAGACAAAGAATTTGAATCAAACAACATAAGCTGCATCCGAAATACAGCGTGTAACATAGCCAACGACGTTCCCGTGAAGGGTTGACTCAGCCTGTCAAAATGAACAACTTTAATTATGGGACCCATTCTGAAATTCCAAGGAAATCAGCTGTTCTATAGATTTTGGCCAAGTAGAAATTCCACTTTTGTATAAAAGAGCAGATAATTTTTTCACGATGTCGAAGTTGGTCCCACAATGAAAGTTGTTCAGGTTCGTGGTCTGAGTCACTGCTTAAACGTTTGCTAATGAATTCAATTTAAGTGTGTATTTTTTGACATTTTTGTACTAATTACCGGGCCGGCCGAACACTTTGATATGAAACTGTCAATGTTTTTTTTTTAGTTTTCAGCGTAAGTCCCATGGGAAAAGTTGTTCAATTCGACGGACTGAGTCACCTCTTCACGGAAACGCCGTTGGTTATGTTCACAAAAACTATAAATATGTTGTATAAACGTCTATATTGCCAAAATCTATACTAATATTATAAAGCTGATGAGTTTGTTTGTTTGTTTGAACGTGCTAATCTTAGGAACTACCGGTTCAAACTGGAAAATTATTCTTGTGTTGGATATTCCATTTATTGAGGAAGGCTTTAGGCTATAAAAATCACAGTGCGACTAATAGGAGCGAAGCATCAATAAAAAATGTTTTGAAATCGAGAGAAAATTATTCATCTTTACTAATTAATAATTATAATAGAAATTGCCGCGGACGAAGTCGCGGGCAACAGCTACTTATGTATATTTACAGTCGACAAGCGAAATAAACCATCCCTTCTGTACATTTTATTACAACCTAATACCAAAACCAAGTGGAAAACACCAGTGTCATAAACTAAGTTAATTTAATTCGTGTTTCATCACCAATTTACGTCTGCATTCATCACACGGGAATTTAGGTCTTACCTTTACGTAATAAATGTTACATCATGTGATATTTTAAAGGTGTAAGACTTGCGCGGCGCATGGCGAAGAAATTTGATTTATTCTTGGCTGTATGTCAAGAGTGTATTCAGTCCGCGGATGCGAAATATTGGAAAGTTGATAAAGCTTTATTTGGCGTATATTGAGCGAAGCCGTTCGCTTTGTAGTCAAGTGAGTACATTTATCGGTGAGAACGGTGAAATAATGTCGCTTTAGGAGTAAAGATCCGAGTGCTCTTTAGGGTTGCAACTCTCAAATAAGTAGAGCTCGATGGCCCAGTTGGCCCCAAAAATAAACGCTTACGCATGTAAAGCAACCTCGGGCGTAGGGTGGAACTGGGATGGGTGATCACAAGTGACACCAAAAGTTCTTTAGCTCCTGCTAGAGAACTTTTGTGCTTCGGAAGGCACATTAAGCCGTTGGTCCCGGCTGTCATCATAAAGCGGTCGTTAAGCTATGTCAGATGCCTTTAGGTAGCTTAACAATGCTGACACCGATATTGGCCACTTACATACAATAACAACTGATAGAACAAGAGGGGAGGAAATTTTAATGTAGTGGGTGTTTTTACTCGTTATTCTTTCTTTTTATGACAGGGCGACAAATGAGCTAGCGGTTCACCTGATGGTAAGCAATCACCGCTGCCCATAGACAACTGTAACACCTGGGGTGTGACAAGAGCGTTAAAATACCTCCTTTTAAAATTACTGCACAGATTTTGATGCAAGTTTACACACAATATATATGCTGAGTCGCGGGCAAACACTAGTATTTGATAAAAACAAACAGAGAGAATCTATCGACCGAACTCTTAAACTTCCCACATCGGTATCTCCAGTCCGTATTAGTTTTAATCGTCGGCCGCGACCTCGATTATTCACCGCACTCGCTCTAATCCCCACCAATCCCCACCATCCCCACTAGCCCGTGTTTTTTAGAGTTCCGTGCCTCAAACGGTAAGAACCCTTATAGGAACTGGCTTCGTGGTCCAGTGGTTAAGGCGGTTGCCTGTAGACGGCGGTCGTGGGTTCGAATCCCATGGGAAGCATGATTTGTTTAGTTGTTTCCAGTTTGGTTAAGACCTTGCAGGCTTGAATCACCTGATTGTCTGATAATAAAGATGATGCCGTGCTTCGGAAGGTACGCTAAGCCGTTGGTCCCGGCTGCCATCTGGTAGTCGTTAAAGAAACCACTTCAGAGGCCGTGAGGCGGCCGGCGAAGAACTCTGACACCGTCGATAGGTCGTCGTCGATAGGTGACACGGTCACACACCATGCACACTCTGTGCATGGTCGATCGACCGTGTCACCTACACGAAATGATGATAGGATCATTTGGTTACCCGTCTGTATATCAAGAGAAATAAGTTCTCAGAAACATGCAGAGAAGTTTAAGCTAAATACGCAAGTGTGCGGTCCTTTTAACCTGTAATAAATAAAATACCAGAGTCAACGCATTCAAAAGATATGGGCATTAGTGTTGCATATTTAGTAAATTTTCATACGCAATGGAATCAAAGGGTACTTGACATGACCGTAGAAGCTATACCGCTTCTATGCTTTGTTCGGTGAGTGAGCGAGACGGACGCCCATCGTCCCCCCTTCCCCAATGTCCTCCTGCCAACTCCTTGAAAGGCCGGTAACACTCCTATCACACCATGGTTAGTTGTCCATGGGCAGCGCTGATCGCTTACCATTGACTCGCTTGCTTGTTTGTCGTTCCTATAACATAAAAAAACGGCCCAGAAACATGAAATTTTACGCAATATCTTATTGTAGTCATATTCGTTTTAAGTGAAGGAAAAAAATCGAAAACTATGAATGAACTTAGATTTAGAAATGTTTTTATTTGATAACCTCAGTGCTCGAGTTCGATTCGCGCTTGGCCGCTTTTATTTTTCAACATCAACAGGAGATGAAAACTTCGCCGCAGCCCGCTAACTTCGGCAACTAATCCCGCACCGCTTATTCCCCATTTATTTTGTTGCACACTTCTGGATTACTGACCACCATATTTTTTAACGATTTCGGATTTCGCTTTTGTTTTTTGTTAAGAAAATCACTAAGCGAATACTCAAAATAATCTTAAAGTTTGAAAGTTCGGTGCCGGACCATCGTCATGATATTGATATAAAATTGACATGAATTGATACAAATTGTACGTATTAAATCAAAAATTTAAATAAACATTTTTTTCATAATATTATTTCATATTATGATATGACAATGTAAGCTCTGTCCACACATTTAGTTTTAAGTATGTCGTAGATTGTAATATAAGTTGATTCATTTGGAGAAAATGCGCTGTGCAGCTTGTTGCCGCATCTTCTGTAAAGTAAGTTATTGACGTCAACAATAATAATGTTGCAAGTAATAATGTGTAATTTAAGTTAACGTTCACCAAATGGTATTTAATAAAATATTTGACTATATGACTTAACTTATGACATTCTTAAGTCCCGTAGTGTCTTCGTGAATTACTATTATTTGTCTATTGTCTAGACAGTGATAGTATTTTATACCGCCTTTCGAGGAGCTTTCCTCCTGCTACCAGCTACCATGACTTGCCTGAAAGAGTGTTAGTAGACTAAGAATGCATGTAAGCTGGTCGAAAGAAAACCCAGTGACATTGGGTTTGAGGGGAAAGAGTTTTGTCATTGTGGAGACAATAAGCCACATGCTCTCCTGCTCCAAATGCCTTAGCATCAGCTTATTGGAAGGTATCGTGACTGCTGATTCCAACACCATCTAGGTAGGTAAATATTGGCAGGATATCATTTAATATATATTTTTATAATATAAGTAAGATAGCTCTACATTTTGCCCTAAATTTAAAAAAAAAATTCCCAAGTGCCATTTTAGAACGTTTTTTGGTTAAGGTGTTTTTGAGTACTCGAGCAAAAGTCTTGTAGTTTCTTAGGATAAATTATTATGAAAATAGTTATTCAAGATTCTGGCTCTTCAATATAAAAAGGAGAAAGATAGAGAGAGATGTTAAATGAATATAAAAAATGTCATTTGTTTGTTGAACTTGTTGCTTTTGCTTTAAAGTCAATTTTAAAACGCTTCCCCTAAGTCCACCGTTTTGTTATCATTAGGTCAAACTCCCCGTCCCAATTACGCTAAATGTATGCCACGTCCAACATCTCCTTTGAATTTTAAACGACAAATTGTTGATGCTTTATCTCCGAAAGTAATAAAACTCCCGCTAAGTTTATAAAAAGATACGGTCCCTAGGTAAAATTACTCGGAAGTTTTATTGACAAACTGCGAGTCGGCTATAATGCCAAATAAAGAATGTACAGAATCGACTATTTGTTTTGCGAATAAGGATAAAAATGCACGACCATAAAACCATCTTTCACAAAATCACAACTACTACAACTAGGTATATACAGCCGCAAAAGGTCCACTGCTGGACAAGGGCCTCTTCCAAGGATTTTTCGTTCCATGGCCTCCCATGTGTGATGCCAAGTGTGCCCACCTGCTAATTGTGGTGAGTATAGCAACATCATCATGTTGCTATACTCACCACACTTGGCAGGTGGGTAGGCGAGCGCAGTTTCTTCGGCTTCTTGTGCTACCGACGCTGCTGCCTATCGGAAGCATTTTAAAGCTGAGGAAGGATAAGATTTTGGAAGGGAATGAAGGTATTGGGATACTACTCGCCCGGATAAATGGGGGAAAAACAAGTAGCAGTTTCGGAGGCCGGGCGCGCGTATCCGATGGCATACCTACAACCACCGGACAGGCAGTTGATGATGTCACCACTGACTATAACATTAGATAAAATCTTTCAAAACCACAATGACTGACATGCATGACCAGTTGATCTCGGGATTTGGATATCTATAATATTTATACTGTAAAAGATAACGTACTAAATTATCTTTGTTATATTGTTGTAATAGCTGTTTACGTATCCATTTTTTGTTAAATACAGAACCAGCTTTCGCTCGCGTATATGTATGTTTATCACAATTATGCGAGCGAATCAGCATCAGCTAGCTATCGACTTAAGGGGACAATACTTTTTCTTTTAATTAGAGTCCCTTCTGAATAAGCCTATCGGTTTTTCAATCATTAATGATGATTGTTTTCTTAGTTTACTGTACAGTCAGATATACATTCGCAGTGGTATATAAGATTTTAGGATTGTCAGTCTTAGCTAAATTTGAGCACAATATACTTGAATGCAGGGTTTGCGTATATTTCGTTTTCTTCTAGTCACAGTGGTGTCGCAAAAATGCAACGAAAAAAATGCTTAGCGTAGCTAATATATCCTTCAGTAGTGATTTTATTTTACAGCTATAACAAAGTTTCTGACCAGTCCGACTCAGGCTTCTGTTATTGATACAGGGTGCGCTGGGAATCGGCCGCCATATGCCGTGTAGTCTAAGTAATGGTGCTACTTTTTAAATCAGATTTTTATTTTCATTCGAAGCACGTACTCACTAGTGAAACAGCAAATTAGTGTGCTTTCGTACGATATTGGGCGATTTAAGCTGTTAAGTCCGATGTAGCACTTGTTAAGCTTCGTTAGATGCTTAAATTAGACCATCTCTCAGTTTTAGTTATGTACTTCAACATACACATACATATAGATTTAAACGTTAATTCTAAGTTTTTAATTTGTTTTGTACTCAATGGCGATAAATCGATATTAAGGGGTATTTAAGTTTTTGAAACTTTGATTGATCAATATAAATTTATCACTTTTCTCAGATAAAAATAAATAAATTGCTAGCTAAATGAATGAGGTTTTCTATTAAAATAATGTCGAACATCAAGTGTACCCCGCTGTGTTTAGCTTACTTTATATGAGCCATAAAGGTATTGTTTTAAGAACCAAGCTTTTCGTTCGAGGCAATTTTGTAGTTTTATTGGCAACCAGTTGAACGACGAAGAGAGAGAGACAGATGTTTTTCCTCTAGGTTGGATAAAAGTTTAAAAAAAGGAAGCTTGCATAGGAATCATATGCGAAAGTGAGATATGGTTAGTCTATTTGTTTGTTACATTTTTACGCCTCAACTACTATATCAAATTTGGATACTGTGGGCGAAAGCAAGTTATTATTATAAATGTAAAAGTTTATATGGATTTGAAGATGTTTGTTAATTTTTCGTGCAAAAGCTACAGCATGAATTCTGATGAAGCTTCACAGTGTTTTAACTGACATGTCAAGTTCGACCATAGGTTTTAAATAAATAACGTGGACGAAGGCGTGAGAAATTGTGAAAAATAACCTAGGCTTGGTTAGGCCTGTCTCACTCCCCGTATCGGTATCGAAAACCTACGCATGGCGACAACTTCGATGTAGTAAAACCGAGAAAATCCGGAAGGAACGCCGCGCGTGTGGTCACATGTGTTCACCGACTTCAACGAATTATGAATCGTTTGCTTAGAGCTAAAAGAATGAAATTAGCTTGCAATGGATTCAGTAGGTATCTAACCAAAAAAGTGCTGCATTCTGACGCAAGCTAAATTACACCGTATCGCTAACTAAATTTAGTTGATATTTCTTTGAATAGGTACCTTTGCAGAGTGCGAGTTCTGTACGTACATAAGGACTAGTACGCCATAAACTCTCTCTTTCTCTTCTTTGAGCGTTTTTCCGGTTGCAAATTTAACTGTAATGTTTGAGTCCGGGGTCCGCTAAGAGGATCTCGTATTAAACGTACGAAAAAAAACTTCATGGTCGCACATTGAAAAATTATTGCTTAAAATTTTCAATTTTCTTAAAAGTGAAATTCCTTCATTACGAGAATGTAATACCTCCTGGGACTACAAGCCATCGTTTCTAGTACAAGCCACATCCCAATAAATAAGGCGGAAAATTGTCTCTACTTACGACCATACATCACATACAGTTTATATGATATGCGGCCGTCATATTTCTCCGTAACTTCGTGGGAAAGTAATATCTAAGCGTAAATAAAAACTAAACAAGTGTGTGTTCGAATCACGTATCGAAGGTTCTGTAGCTTTATTTTACATATATTTATGGCTTCACATGTGATGTATTTAGCCAGTATCAAGTATAATTGAGTTTTCCTGTGCCTTTTCTTGTCAAGTCTTGGTGATGGTGTAGTTCATTTCGTTGATTCTATGGAGTCCCTGGCGACAAATCCTACGAATCCACTGGCTTGATCCCAGACGACGCAACGAGGCGGACAGCCACCAGGCCCCTAACTAAATCTCACTACAGCCGCACCATGACAGTTTACTTTAGTTATTCTACATATTGTTCTTAAATATCGGTATTTATAACACCAAATTACACCGATTTCACATTTTAAAGTCCACTAGAAAATTTACAAAACAATCCCCAACAAAAGCCTTGTAGTCTGCTGAAATTCCCGCCAAGAACTCCTTCTGTAGCTTTTGAAATCTTAACATAAATATATTTTTTTACAAACCTGACAATTCAATATTTTATTTTAGTTTACAATCAAACATATAGTAGAGAAAAAGTTCACGTCTTTTAATATTGATTTTGTATATGAAAACGTTCATTTTATTTAGGTCTAATTTGAAACAAGAAAAGAAATTATTAATTTTCTTTTAAAGAGGAAATTTTCCTGTTGCGCACTAGCTAGAGTATGCAGATGCGACAGCACTCCACCCATTATTTTAAGAAAAAAAAACTGGTTTCTATAAAGTCGGTTTACGAGCGATAATTTTACGTGATAACGGTGAAAGAGAGATAATCCGTCACAAGCCTAACGGTTAGGCCGATCGTGCCTGGTCGCTTGTTCCGCGCTCTCACTTGCATAAGGAACGTGACACTTCACCGCGCGTGCAGCCGGCGTTCATCGATATATAAGACATTATTACGTCAAAAATCAATTTACGTACCTCACACTATTAATTAAAAAAAAAAACAGTATTATTTTTACTTTTATGATGCTAAATGCTTTGCGGTTTGAATGAAGATATATCTGCATATATCTTCATTGATATATCTGCATATACCTTCATTCAAACCGTCTAAAGATTTGAGGAAGCAACGATATAGTAGAGAGTAGTTACGCGTACGTAACCTTTCTTGCGTCACGTCACGCCTCTCGCAACGAATCCCTAAAAAGTAAGTTTGTTTTTATAAACCGTTGTTTTTTTGCCCCATCTCGGTTGCCGTCGCCGTACACGTGCCGATTTGATTTATGCCCTGCTGAATAAATAACTTGGGATACTTCTCGCGTTTCCTTCATAACCTTGGTCGCAAATTAGATAGAATATAGAATGAGCGCTTTAAACTTTATCTAACTAGATTGCCAGTAGTATCAGAGCAAGGTACTGTTTTCTACGTAGAAATATCTTCTTAGCTGTATCGTTATAAATATACATGTTTCAAAGTTAAGCTATAGAGTCAGTGTGGAAAGAAATGCACACATATAACTTTGTTTCTGTATAATAATTAGGTGGCAGCCATTATTTTCCATTACACAAACCAGTGAACAGGACAATTTAATTTAGTGATTAAAGAAATATATTTGTTAATTCTGCCCTGCAGCATTTTTGGTTTAAATATGTTTTATACTGTAAACTTTTGTTTGTAAAAATGTTTCCTGGGTTGCATCCTCAAACATGTAACTTTTGAGCCTGGTTCCACCCTCGTGTAGTTTTAGTAATATACGGATACGTTATATTTATCATCGATATAGATAAGATTTACGTGTTAGAAGTCGAAAATTAGCTGTCTAATGGAGATCTTTTTAGGACGAATGAGACGCATGCACGATTTTGTTACGATACTTCCTACTCTGTGATTATCTCGTTAATACTTCTGTTCGCTCTTTATTTTGTGTAGTTGTAAATGAAAACGCAGCTGGCCGAGCGTGATCGTAGCACGAACGCTGAGGTGTCGATAAATTTTCTAATAAGCAACGCTGTTTACGAAATGGTTGCATTTTCACCTGGATTTTTAAGGGATCTACAGTACAAGTAAGGAACTTCCTAAAATGTGTATTATATTCGTTCGTCTTTATGAATTTACTACTAAATTATATAATCAATTTAAACAATCATCATCATTTCGTGTAGGTGACGCGGTCAAATGACCATGTGTCGTGGTGTCAGAGTTCTTCGGAACTGCTTCTCGGCCTCGGACGTGGTTCCTTTAACGACTGCCAGATGACAGCCGGGGCCAACGGCTTAAGACGGTACTGCACCAAATTGTGAAAATTGTACTAGTGATATAAAAACGTGTTTTTAAATCACTAGTACTATACGCTGAATTAATTAAATACATCAAAGGTATTTGTCAATTTAGATCAATCCTTAAACGAGATCACCCCTTGTTGGAATTTGTAATAGATACATATGAAATAGAAAAAGGATATATATATATACGGTATGATATCAAAAAGCATTTTTCTTCGAAAACTTTGTTCTTTTACGTCTAAAACAATAATTCTCACTTACACTATTTTCCTTATAATATTCTATGTATAGCTTAAAATAAAACAGGCAAGAATGATTTATACATAGACGTGTAATTGATACTGAACCGCAGAGCAAACCGAAGGCCGCAAATATTTGGCCGGTACTTACCGCGTGTAATTGGTAAATTTTGTCCGTACATTGGTTAAATATACCCGTTTTGTCGGTAAATTTGCCGGTATTATAAATTAATATCTTCTCATCACTACGGTAGTTACAGCAGTGTTGTGCTACGAGAGTACTTATCATTATCAGGTCTTTTTTAGTCTCCACTACAGGAGCACGATCCCCTCTGTACTACTGGGCCATACTTGGCCAGAGCAGCCAGAAGACTTGGCCTTGGACTTGGCCTCCACGCTGGCCAGACGGGCTGAAACACGGTCTACTCGCGATTATTCATTCGGAATCGCCGACTATGTCGCCTCCCTTAACGCTCGCCCTGACGGTCTTCGTAACAAACTAATCGAAACTAGCATTTTCGACTGAAAAAACGTGAACTAAACCGTCTTTTTATAAATAATATAGAAAAATATCTTAAATGTCAATCCTGAGGGTCCGAAGCATCACGGTTTAGGGCACAACCAAAAATACACCCAAATTAGAACGAGAGATATATTCGGCATATCATAGAACGACTGCTTATTTCCAAACCCGTGTTTCTCCTCTATAGACATTTACGGTTTACCACGGCAGGCATAAAGATCAGCTCCCCGTACCGATTGCGCGGTGCACCGCGTTAATAATTCATGTTGTCGATACGTGTCTTAATGTTTATTCGTATCCGACTTCACCTGACTTCTCTGCTGAATTATTGAGTTCGTGATATGGTTATTATGCAACTTGTTGAAGTTACAATTGTTATATCATACCTTCTTCCAATCTCTTTGATCTTTTCGGTGTTATTAAGTGGAAACAGTGTTTTCATACTGAAGTGGACCCCGGAATGTGATATATTTCAAATGAGGGTGCAACTATGATTAACTTCTAATGATAGAAAAAGAGATAAGTTTTAGAACGTCTTCCATTCTGCGAGCATGTGCTCCTAAAGATATTTATGATTGTATGGTTTTCTACGACATAAATATCAGTTCCCTGCACCGATTACGCGGTGCACCGCGTTAATAATTCATGTTGTCGATACGTGTCTTAATGTTTATTCGTATCAGACTTCACCTGACTTCTCTGCTGAATTATTGAGTTCGTGATATGGTTATTATGCAACTTGTTGTAGTTGCAATTGTTATATCATACTTTCTTTCAATCTTTTTGATCTTTTCGGTGTTTTTAAGTGGAAACAGTGTTTTCGTATTGAAGTGGACCCTAGGCTCTGATATATTTCAAATGAGGTTGCAACCATGATTACCCTCTAATGATAGAAAGAGAGAGAAATCTTAGAACGTCTGCTCACCCGCGATCACGTGCTTCCGAAGATATTTATGGTTTTATGGTTTACTACGACATAAAGTTTAGCTCCCCGCACCGATTGCGCGGTGCACCGCGTTAATAATTCATGTTTTCGATACGTGTCTAAATGTTTATTCGTATCCGACTTCACCTGACGTCTCTGCTGAATTATTGAGATCGCGATAGCGTTACGTACTCGCGACTTGTTGAAATAGCAAATATGACTTCATAATCATTTCCATCAAAAGAAGTTCCAAGAACTTCGCTTGTAAAAATAAATTTGTTTGGTCAAAATATACATTCCAAATTGCAATAGACGTTATGATGCAGCCTAATTAGTGTAGATATTTTGGGTACAAATAAATTACCGAAAGTTCTATTAATAGTTCCACGTGTGTTTAAAAGTTATCCTAGGTGAAAGCAAAAACAACTTATTTTAATTATAATAAATATATACGGACAAATCACACAGATTGATCTAGCCCCAAAGTAAGTTCGAGACTTGTGTTATGGAATACTAACTCAACGATACTATATTTTATAACAAATACATATATAGATAAACATCCAAGACCTAGGCCAATCTGAAAAAGATCATTTTCCATCTTGACCTGACCGGAGATCGAACCCGGGGCCCACGTGTCGGTCGCAGGCTGGCGTGTTAACCACTGCGCCACGGAGCTCGCCAAATAATTACCCTTTAACATTAAGTTTTAGCTAAAAATAGGAGAGATTGTTTTAGAAGACTTAAGCCATTTTATTTCTAGTGGTGTACCCAAAGTACATACTAACATATTATCACGTATTACACTATCTTCTAACTCACACTATCTTATAGACAGATTCTAAGGCCATAAGACGAAGGCCGCGTTTAGCATTTTGGTAGGCGTATAGGTGGAATATTTTAATCAAACCAAGGTCTCTACCACAATTGATTTCTGTCGAAATATTTGCAAGACAGATAAGTGGGATCTTATGTGGCTAATTTAAGCGGAGTAGTAGTACTCTCAGATGATATTTCAACAACTGACGATAGGCTTATTTAGCAAGCAAGCTTGTCGAGTTCTCAGGCACTTCGTAACGTCTTTTGTCTTACAATATTTTGAACCAAATATTATAGAACAAAAGACGTTATAGTCGTCTTTCTTATAGGGAACCATTTTTTCGACCATTTTCGACGGCATAAATAATTTCTGATTCTGACAACAAAATTGATTTAGCTTCTAAAAAACACCAAAATCACTTCGTTTCCTAATCAAATATATTTCATAAATACATGCAATGCATGTATACAAATTGATAGAAGAATGCCCTAACTTAGAAAGTAATTCGCGGCAGCAGAATTTGTCGCGTTATTTAACTTGGTGAACATGAGATAGTCGTGCGGTGCGAGGAATCACTTCGATGAGATGCGATTTTCAATTCTATTTTGCAAGTTACAGCTAAATATAAATAAATATATACGGACAAATCACACAGATTGAGCTAGCCCCAAAGTAAGTTCGACTCTGTGTTATGGGATACTAACTCAACGATACTATATTTTATAACAAATACATATATAGATACACATCCAAGACCCAGGCCAATCTGAAAAAGATCATTTTCTATCTTGACCTGGCCGGGGATCGAACCCGGGGCCCACGTGTCGCAGGCTGGCGTGTTAACCACTGCGCCACGGAGCTCGCCAAATAATTACCCTTTAACATTAAATTTTAGCTAAAATAGGAGAGATTGTTTTAGAAGACTTAAGCCATTTTATTTCTAGTGGTGTACCCAAAGTACATACTTACATATTATCACGTATTACACTATCTTCTAACTCACACTATCTTATAGACAGATTCTAAGGCCATAAGTCACTCCGTGTCGCAGGCTGGCGTGTTGACCGCTGCGCCACGGAGCTAGTTTTCATTCCTGCAATGACATGAGAAAAAGAAAAAAAAAACACCGTGTTGCACTCCGGGAATGCCAGCAGAAGTGAAAACTGGCCTTCGGGGCGAACTCAGGACACGTGTCTGTATTATGAATTATCGATCAGGTTTCGTGTCCTGCCAGACGCGAGTTTAAATTTTTACCCTCCCAAAAGTGCAAATGCCTCTAAAGAAATTTTCACTTCAATAATATTGCGAATTTGTTTACTAGTTACAGAAAAATACGACGGTAAATATAACTTCAAGCATAGATACGATCGTCTGAAGTCAATATAGAAGTTGCGTAAAAAGTCGTGTGTAGTATAGCTACGGGTAATATTAAATAATAACGCAATTTCAACCTTATATATGTGGCAAAAGGTTCATGATTTTGTTAAATATGTATGCCTTCCCAATCACTTCGATTTTCACCCTATGGACTTTAGCAGGTGACCGTCCATACATTTTCATTATGATCTTTAAGACGTTATTTTGCTAAACAGGGCTTTTGGACTTGGCCCTGTCTAAAAAAAGATGCGATATATTGTACTTGGATTCATTGTATTCGACTTGCTTGACACATCATTATTATCATCATTATCATTACATAGTATAAAACAAAGTCGCTTCCCGCTGTCTGTCCGTCCCTATGTATGCTTAGATCTTTCAAACTACGCAACGGACTTTGATGCGGTTTTTTTTAATAGATAAGTGTTTAAAGAGGAAGGTTTATATGTACATTACCGGACTCGGCTTCGCACGGGTGTCGCTAGTTAAGATATAAAGTTTGGATAGCGTTAAAGCTTTCTGTAAATACCGGTATATGCAAAACAAGCGCATGTACAAATTGATGGAAGGATTACATAACTTGGAAAGCAAGCTGGCCGAGTTAGGAACTAGATAATTAGTCGGAAACTACGCGGCAGCGAGCAAAACTTGTCGCGTTATTCAACTAGATAAATATGAAATACTCGGTGCGAGGAATCGCTTCTAAATTAAATAGTATATTTGCAGGTTACACCTAGTTTCAGACAACATTTTATTTATTACTGGTATAGTTTCGATGGAGTATAATTGTGAGATAATGATAATTCTAGTTAGACTTATTTATAGTTAAACGTAAATAGTATAGTTGTAGCTACCTAGAATGCTTGGCATGCTTAGTTTTACCAAGACTGAGTAGAAATGTCCTATATTTTCTATAAATAATAAATATGATACTCGTATGTCACTGTTATGAGTGAATTTCTCTATAAATTGACATTACCGTGGAACATCATTTATAACTTACTAGCTTTCGCCCGCGGCTCTGCCCGCGTTAATGTCGATCCCCCGGGAATAGTATCTTTTCCCGGGATAAAAGGCACCCTATGTCCTTATCTGTACTCCAGAGAACTTGTATACAAAATTTCATGATGATCGGTTCAGTAGTTACGGCGTGAAATTGTAACAAACAAACAAACAAACTCACTTTCGCATTTATAATATTATTAGTAAGGATTAATATTAGTTCAATGCTAGTTAGATCAATCGTCATTTATATTTTTTCATCGTTGCATAACGATCATTGTCCCGATAGTCATGCCTCGTCCAACGTCCAGGATGTTTTTCCTAGACTAACGGACATACACAAAAGGCATAGTTAAAAGTTTTCTCTCTCTGCAGCTCTAACCGTTGGCAGCTAGAGTCCTACCTATGTAAAGATTTTATATATACATACATAGTATCACAACTTTTCCCTTGCGGGGTAGACAGTGCCCAGGACTTTAAGACCTGAAAGCCACATTTAGCATGTTGGTCGGCGTTAGGTGGAAAACGGAATCAAAATAGTGATGGGTTCCTAGCCGCATCGCCTAATAACATGATTCCTCAGATTTTCGCCCATCCCTCGATCAGCTTTTACGATCTGCGCGGGAAGAGAAGCAGCTGATACAATCTACGTTTTTCCTTTTATCCCAGACCAGCATGGAAGATACTATAATTACATTATAGTAGGTTTTATTCAAATAATTAAAATTGAACTAAGCAAATTAATACACGAATGAAGAAAATAGGTTTCATTACATTACACAACAGCGCTCTAAATATACAAAACGAAATAACCACAATGACTATTCTTGATGACAGCATAACAAAAAAGACCCTTAGAACAATAAAGACCTTGTTGAAACGAATATAGATTAATTGTAATCATAAATTTTAGAGAGAAATCTGAATCAAATATGTTTATTCTTGACGCATTCAAATCAGATATCTTTAACGGAGAGCTATTTTTAGCTAACTGTCGATTTCAGTCCCTTTCAGGGTTTGACAAATACGCAGCTCACGGTTCCGCTCGCAGCCGATTTGTTTCAATTTCGCCGCGCGGTGCGAACACCCCACATTTGTCTTTTGTTTGCACTTTTACGAGCTAAATAATGTACGGCGTACGACAAACATTTTGGCTTCATGGGACTTATGTGAAGAGAAGCGTTGTTAGATAATCGCTTTGCTAAAGCGATGATAGAATCTGATAAAGCTGTAATGATATACTGATATATCTGTTACGAAATTTTACCCTGCTCTTAAGCATAGAATGCTTAAAGTCCAATGGCTTCGATACATAAGATGGTAGTGCTAGGCCTAGCTGCTTTTTAACTTAGCAAAACCTTATCTCTTATTTTGAAAAGTTACATTAACTTTTACCCATAAACTTATTTTTTCCGATATATATTTACCATAGAGGTAAATAAATATATTGCGGAAGAATATTAAGTTATAATAAAAGTATCTGATTTAATCTAAACTAATATTATAAAGCTTAAGAGTTTGTTTGTTTGATTGTTTGTTTGTTTGAACGCGCTAATCTCAGGAACTACTGGTTCAAATTGAAAAATTAATTTTTAGTTGGATAGTCCATTTATTGAGGAAGGCTTTAGGCTATAAAACATCACGCTGCGACCAATAGGAGCGAAACATCAATAAAAAATGTTTTGAAATCGGGGAAAAATTATTCATCTATACTAATTAATTATAATAACAGAAATTGCCGCGGACGAAGTCGCGGGCAACAGCTAGTATATTATAATATTAAGCATTTACCATTCTATCAAACTAAATATATTCTGAGCAAAATTCGTAGTGTTACCATCTACACACGAGTAGACTATCTACGGCGTAGTGCTCCACGTAATCTGTTGATCACTTATCACTGTTCTCGAGATAAATGCCATGATTTCAACTCTGTTTACAGCCGATTCATTTTAATTTGGCAACAGGGGCGATGCTTAGTATAGCTGTAATAGTATCAAATTTTAACAAACAAAATTTACAATGCATGTCGCCTTGTAAATTTTGTTTGTTATTGATCACTTACCCTGTTCTCGAGATAAATGCCTCTATATCTAGGCTATTCGCAATCAATATATTCTAATTATTAGCCGTGTGGTTTCCGGCAGAGTAGAATAGGACCACTCCTAGCCTTCCCATGGATGTCGTAACAGGCTTAGGAAATACAAGCTAAACAAAGCTCATAAACATCAATGAGACCTCTCCAACCCGTCTGAACAGAACAGAACAGAACCCGTCTGGCCACCGAGGAGAGTGTAGGCAAAATCATCTGTCTGCTCTGGCCAAGTATGGCTCCGGTAGTACAGAGAGGGTCATGCTCCTGCAGTGGAGACTAAAAAGATCTGATGATGATGATGATGACATTCCAATTTGGTATTTGGGGTCGTGCCTACTATATCTTTAGTGGTACCATGAAATCTACCACACAAATTTGCAATGCTACACACACGTAGACCACCTACGTCGTAGCGCTCTACGAAATCTGTTGATCACTTATCACTGTTCTCGAGATAAATGCCATGACTTCAACTCTGTTTACAGCCACAGCCGATCCATTTTAATTTGGTGACAGGGGTGACGCCTAGTATAGCTGTAATGATATCATGAAATGTAATCTACAGAATTTGCAATGCTACAAACGCGTAGACTATCTACGTCGTAGCGCTCTACGAAATCTGTCGATCATTTATTACGCAGGTTCTCGAGATAGATGCCTCGGTTTCGAATCTGTTCGCACCCCTACGTATCAATTTTCCTACTATGGCGATGAGGACATTGAAATATATTTTAGTGTGTATTCATTGCAATCACAGTCTTAAATGTTAGGTAGATAATATCACATACCAAACGATTCTATAAAATCTAAACTACGATTTTTTGCGCAAGTAGATCATAAAACCAGCTGAAACTTGTACTCAAATTTTCGTCATAAATACAGTTCTTCGATTACGAACGGAAACTCCGTACCAGGTTTTCGTACAGTGAAGAACGTCCCAAGATCTATATTCAGGCAATCGAGAGTTCGGAGTGTGCATCGAATATTCAAACAAAAGAATCGAGCGAGATGTACCTACGTTGAGCAAACATATCGAATCGAGTCGATAAGCCTCGATACATTGATTCTTGTTGACTTTCCATTAAATTTTTTTATTCTTTATTTAAAATCTGTGAGCTTAACTGATGTAGGATTTTTCCCAGTAGGTGAATACCTACCGAAGTAGAATTACTTAGATGGTTTATTGAAAAATATGTTGTTTCTTATTGGAAATGTCTGTGGTCTAGTGGTTATTATGCCAGGCTGTCACACCGGAGATTGTGGGTGCGGTCCCCGGTCAGTTTATGATGGAAAATTAACTTTTTCAGATTGATCAGGGTCTTGGACGTTTGTATATGTATATTTGTTATATAATATTTATAGTATCGTTGAGTAAGGTATCCCATAACACAAGTCTCGAACTTACTTTAAAGGTAGCTAAATCTGTGTAATTTTACTGAATATTAATTGGTTAGTGCAATAAGAACTACTTTGTACTACTTTTATCATTGCAAGTTGGTACTTTAACGTGTACTTCAGTTTCAGTATACTCCTACTTTCTTTATTTTTCACACATAATAGATTACAACGAGAACCTAGGTAGACATTGTCACATAACAAAAGAATCTATATGAATCTAAATTACAATTTTCAGCGCACATTCTACAGGAATAGATCATAAAACCAGCTGAAACTTCTCCTCAAATTTTCGTCATAAATACAGCTCTTCGATTACGAACGGAAACTCCGTACCAAGTCTTCGTACAGTAAAGAACGTCCCAAGTTCTATATTCAGGCAATCGAGAGTTCGGAGTGTGCATCGAATATTCAAACAAAAGAATCGAGCGAGATGTACCTACGTTGAGCAAACATATCGAATCGAGTCGATAAGCCTCGATACATTGATTCTTGTTGACTTTCCATTAAATTTTTTTATTCTTTATTTAAAATCTGTGAGCTTAACTGTTGTAGGATTTCTCCCGGTAAGTATTTTATTTGTGTGATTTTTTGAAAAATATGTAAATAAGTTTCTTATTGGAAATGTCTGTGGCCCAGTGGTAATCATGCCAGCCTGTCACACCGGAGATCCTGGGTTCGGTCCCTAGTCTAGTAAGTTCATGATGGAGAATTATCTGTTTCAGATTGATCAGGGTCTTGGACGTTTATCTGTATATGTATATTTGTTATATAATATATTTATAGTATCGTTGAGTAAGTATCCCATAACTCAAGTCTCAAACTTACTTTAAAGGTAGGTAAATCTGTGTAATTTTACTGAATATTAATTGGTTATTGCAGTAAGAACTACTTTGTACTACTTTTATCATTGCAAGTTGGTACTTTAACGTGTACTTCAGTTTCAGTATACTCCTACTTTCTTTATTTTTCACACATAATAGATTACAACGAGATTCTAGGTAGACATTGTCACATAACAAAAGAATCTATATGAATCTAAATTACAATTTTCATTAATGCTATTACTTTAGCTAACAATAGTCTTATAATGTCTGTAGTGTCATAATGAATAGAACTAAATTGAATATAGTCGGATTTATAATATTTTCTAGGTAAAATCAGATGGGGCTTTCCGAACCGATACATAACTTGATCGAATTTTGCTAATTCTTTATTTGAAATGTGAATTTTGTTTTTTAATACGATACACTGCTAGCAACTGGAGAATTGTTAACTGTGTTAAAATGCTTTTATTTAAAACATTTCAGTCCGCTGGGTATTTTCAGCAGGATGTCCTTTCAATAACATTTAATTGTATTACACTGATACACATCACACGAAAAACAGAAGAGCACTGGTCGAAAATAAATCGCCGAGTTGCTGAAAAATAAATTACGGTAAAAAAGAATTTGACAGTTGCTTTTCAGCCAGCTTCAAATTGTCGATATCATTTCCATAGAGATTATACTCGCCAATTTCAATGCACTCACGTACTTTAACAATTCAAGACGTAACACTTGATGTGCGCTGTAAACAATAGCTTAGCTTGTTAACTTAGGGTTTATTTTCGTTTGTACAACAAACTTCTTTGTTGCGTCTCGTGAATATTGAGTACGTTCTCGAAGGAGTTAGCACTGACACAAAGTCGGCACTACATTGTTTTAGAGCTAAAGAGCATACGAAAATAGCTGAGATCAGGTGACTAAGTAACTTGCCACTTATCGGGTATTAAGGCTCCTTAGTTTCCTGTTTACTTAGGCGTTTGGGGGAAATAATTCCGTGGACATTGTAAAGTTAATAGCGGGAAATGCTAATGGGGTAGTTCTTCGATCAAATTTAATAGTATGTGCAAGTTTTGATGTGTATCTATCCATCTAAAAGTTTATGTAACTTTTTTATTTAAATTTGCTCTAAATCTAAGATTTCGAGCGGTATTATACTTCTGAGATATAGGAAGATATGCACAAATATGAATATTTGTGTAAACTGCCATTTGAAGTTCTATATTTTCATGAATTTTTGGACACAGATATGAATTCTATATGAATGACGTGTTATTATAATTATGATCTTGACTGAAAAATCGTGGAAAATAGCGATCCGAGGTGAGAGAGAGGGAATAGAGATTGTTTCTCTCATTATTTGTCGTAGGTTTGTTTAAATTGTTCACAATTTCTAAAAATGCACTTTACCTATCTTAATTTATAAATTTTACCCGCGAATCCATCTTCATTAAATTGGTATTTCGAGTAAACTCCTTTGATTTTCATACTAACTTCCTCCCTCCATTTTACCAAGTAAAGGCTGATTTTGGAAATAAAAACTATTCTTTTTCAAGGGCACGGTCAGTGAGTATTGAAGAATATATATAATACTAACTTTTGCCCGCGGCTTCGCTCGCGTTAAGAAGTATAGTTTCATCCCCTATTTTATCCCCTTGGGGGTTGAATTTATCACAATCGTTTCATAGCGGATGCCTACGTCATAACATCTATCGGCATGCCAAATTTCAGCCTGATCCGTCCAGTGGTTTGGGCTGTGCGTTGATTGATCACTATGTCAGTCAGTCACCTTTGAGTTAAGTATATATATTAAGAAGATATCACTTTCCATGCTGGATATCAAATTCAGCAACTACAGAGTAATAAACAACCGCAACACCGCTTAAGCCTTCATAAGTGTATGAATTACGTGGCCACATGAAATATTGAAATATAGTTGATATTCATCAACTCATGTGCCCAATATTTCATTACCACCAAACAATGCAAGAAACGTCCGCAATTTTTGTCAATACATTAACGTGCCCAAATAGTCGCCAATCCTCGGTTGCCAGGCGCGTATTCTGGAAGCAATGCGATGAACACCAAGATCATAACTTGACTTTTTTATATAAATTACAGAAATCGTAAATATTTTTTTAAATTAAATTGTACATTAAAGTCATCTTATATATTTATATTACACTTTATTGCATCATAATAATAACATCACTTATGTATTACATCCTTATACTTACTTAATTACTATATACTATACTATAATATTATAAATGCGAAAGTGAGTTTGTTGTTTGTTACGCTTTCACTACTGAACCGATCATCATGAAATATTGCATACAAGTTCTCTGGAGTGCGGAGAAGGACATAGGCTACCTTTTATCCCGAAAAGTACTATCCTCGAGTCGAGGATCGACATTGACGCGGGCGGAGCCGCGAGCGAAAGCTAGTTACAAATAAATAAGCAATCAACATCTTTCTTCTTTATGATAATATTTTTTATTAAAAGGAATATATCACTTAACTCAATAAACTTACAAATAATTATTATCAACATAGATTTAAAAAAAAAACTATGATTATCTAGATATTTCTTATGCTATGAAAATATATATGTATAACAATATGTTAAGCGCCGAACAAGTAATTTCAAAGAAAATAAAAAAACACGAGTGCTCTGCCAAGAACTTATAGCTTATGTCTTTCGGGAAGCGGAAAATATTATAAAGATATCACACACATACACACAAACTCAAATCCACATACAAACAATAATTGAAGTATACAGACTTACCTACATGAAGTGTGAAAGTTTTTCTTTTTCCGTCGTAGTAAGATAAACTGTACATTATATGTTTGCATTTAATTGCAATTAGTTTCCAGAATAAGCCGGGCAACCCACGTGAAATTCATATTGGATTACCCAATTAATTCTGTATAATCGGCCGTCCAACTAATTAATATCCCTCCTCATACAAGGATTTAAATTTAATAGTTTACGGTGATTATCGCGAGAGAATTGTTTGCTGTTCTCTTTGGAAAATACGTATTGCTTTTTTTTATTTGAAAATCTTTTCTTCCATCCTGGTCTGGGAGACAAGAAAAAACATAGAATGAAAATGTTTCTCGTCCCGCACAAATCGTAAAAGCCGATCGAGGGATTGGACAAAAATCTGAGTAATCATGTTAGTAGGCGATGTGGCTAGCATCGCTATTTTGATTCCGTTTTCCACCTTTTGGATTATTCAATCAATCAATCAAATATAATTTATTCATCATAAGATACTTTACATATAATTTGGTGAACGTTAACATTTATTTTATAACAAATATTGTTGATGTTAATTTACTTAAAGCTAAGTTTAGAGCCGCTTCCAAAGCGGAGTGCAGAAGAAGCGGCAATAAAGTTGTTAAGGCATTTCTTCACTGATGTTCCTATTTTGGAAGGTCTCTCCTATATATGCATGTTCCGTGTATAGTATAAGTAAACATATATTACGAAAACTTCCTAATATCCTCCGGTAGTTCAACTTAAAGCCATATCAAAAGCGTTATTTAGTTAGCTAATCTACTGTAACGTTTAACATGCGAGAGCAAAGTTTATACACAATCCATTACTGTCTTGTAACATGATAAGTTTGCCGTTATCATTCCAACTATGGCATGAACGTTTGCATATGCAAATTACACGTAAACATTCAATTCGCGTGTTCAAATCGAATATATTACTGAGACGATCATTCAATATGAACGCATGGAAGAACAAGTTTATTGTTCAGTAAATCTCTAGAGGAGACGCCTTTCAGAACGTTTCACAGTTTGAAGACACGCGAAGATTTCAAGTAACAGACGTAGACGCTTAGGGGAGGCTTTAGCCCAGAAGTGGGACAACTTTTCGTTAAGCGACCAGAGAGCTTTGCTTGGTAGAGTTAATTTAAATGGTTACCTATCTTAAACTTGTTAAGTGTTAGTTTGACTTGCACACGTACTTTTTAAGTTTCCATAAAGTTTCATGGCTTTATAGTTCGCCGATATGAGCATCTTTTCTTATGGGACCAATGCTGGGAACTCTAAAAAATGGGCCGTTCCATACTTACATTTTCGGCCGCTCAGTCTATTTTTATTGGCATTTGATGATTTTGCATTGGCATTGATACCATAGGAAAAGTTGTTCATATCGACGGGCTGAATCACCCCTTTAAGGGTCCAGAATGATCAAAATTTCACCATGTATAGACAGGTAGATAACGCCACCTCTACTTTAGAGAGATGTTTAAGTTATCTAAAACTAGCTTTTGCCTGCGGCTCCGCACGCGTCGATGTCGATCCCTTGGAAATAGTGATTTTTCCCGAGATAAAAGGTAGCCTATGTCCTTCTTCGTACTCCAGAGAAATTGTATGCAAAATTTCATAATGATCGGTTCAGTACTTACGGAACGCTAACAAAAAAACTCACTTTCGCATTTATAATATATTAAATTAATTATGTATCTTTATAATTTAGGCTGTGATAGTCCAAAAGGCTATAACTTAAAAAACACACACAAAACGCGAACTTAGCTACAGAATTACCGGCGGTTCCGGGCAGCGTGAGGGTGAATAATTAAGTAATAAATTCACCGAATAGCAGAATCGCACGCCTAATTAGTACGTAATGTTGGCAGTACAGTTCTAGCGGTGAGATTTTGTTTTGTTCTATGATGGTGATTATTGCTTGAAAAGATTTGAATTCAAGACTCTTTATTAATAATATCTTTTGGCCTTCTTCACTAAGAAGGCCAAAAGATATTATTAATAAAGAGTCTTGAATATCATACTAGTTAAAAACATATTTTAGGCAAGTCAAGCAGAGAACAGCGCAACATGGCGCAGTGAAGTATGCACGGACTACACCGCGCTGTGCAAAACAGTACGTTATAGAATTGCTGGTCGAGGGAGTGTGAGACGCCATATAGCTTTATTAGTGGTTGCGCCTCTAGAAGGTGATGCTGTGATAATATCAAGCGAACACGTGAGGTAGCCTCCGAATGGACGTTGTATATAGTGATGTGCCGGAGTAAAATTCTCTGTTCTCATGAATTCCTTTTCAAGGAAATTTGCGGATAATTTCCAATAATTCTCGAGAATTTCTAAAAGATTCCCGCACTTAAGAGATAGAAGAAGAAATTCTCGGGGAAAATTTCCGACCCGTTCTCGAAAATTTCAGGCAAGGCACCACACTGGTTGTATACAACGGCATACTGCATTGTTAAGTAACACCACCAGCGGGATAGGTATGTTAGGCACGTTTGACGCATTTTTCTCAAGAAAAGCAAACCATATTAAAGAGTCGGCAAACCTATATATATATCGGCGTCGTAAACCAACTGTAAACCAAACAGAACTATTGATTATCTATTTATATAGCGTGATTTTGAACCCCCTAGCTATATTGAAATCTTGGAATCAGAATCTCTAATGGAATACAGAATTCCAAGAAAAAAAGGAAAAACCGAAAAAAAAATGACTTTCCATAGAAATTCGTCCAGCTGATCGGCGATTTTGTATGGGAAACCCTATTTTTTTTTTTCAGCTTCTTTTCTTGCAGTTCTATATTTCATTAGGGATTCTGATTCTTGATTTCGATAAAGCTAGGGGGTTCAAAATCACGTTGTATAGAGTGAATCAATAGATCTAAAATTAACTCCAAGAACAACTAATATTTGTTAAAACTGGACATCTAATTAACATCTGTTCAACAAAAGCACATTATACGATTTCTGCTAAAATTTCCACTAAAACCCCGCACTTGCATGTCGGCGGACTACTCCCATTTTTCCCCCACTGGAAACCGGGCTTTAACTTTACAGTTTTCTTTTGCAACGCCATTAGCAAACCCTTTATCTTCATTAAGGTGCATCGCTCTAACAGACCTTTTACCTGTTGGCTGGAGGATAAATAAATGCCCCTAACCTTTGACGGGCTGTTAGGGAACGGAATTTTTATCACAAAATTTGGAAAGTACGGAATATCAGCTTCTTCTATGAACATACGCTCTCAGAAAAAAAAATCTCATTTTATTTCTTTTAATATTTTGATATACTCGAATTTCTACGGCGTTTTAAATAACATAGTTGAGGGTATCAGAGAAGGATATCCCTTCATTTACAAATATATAATTTAAAATTGTGTTACATTGTATTGAATTTCTTATAAAATTTTATTTTTTAAGTTCAGGACTAACTCTGGTAACTATATGACTCAAAAACACGACTGCGTTAAATTTTCTCGATAGAAAAAAATTGCAAAGTTGCCTCCAAATCACGTCTAATTTACTCGGTATATAGCATTATTCACCAAATACATTAAAATAAACCTTGAAACTTTTGATTATTATTGCATTACAGATAAGGCAGCCATCATATGTTTTTCTTTTTCGAATAACCCTTGAATATTCCTAAAAAACGAAAATATCCAAAGTAGCCAACGCGTTTGGACCATCCGCGTTTGTATCGCCACGCCGCCTGGCATATGGCGGGCTCTTAACAGGTATCTTAAGAGTCGGCAACGCATTAGCACCACCTTTGGTGTTGCAGATGTCCATGAGCGACGGTGACCACTTTCCATCAGGTGGCCCGTCTGCCGTCAAATATAAATGAGAAAAAAAAATTTAAAAAGTCATTAACGAAGGTAGTCTTTTCAAAATTTCTTTGTCTGTCTCTCTAGCACAAAGGGGTCGCTAGAAATTTTCAACACGTAAAGGGGTCATAAAGGGCTATAAGGGGTCATGTTAGTAGGCGATGCGGCTAGCAACAGATCACTATTTTGATTCCATTTTCTACATAACGCCCACTAACATGATAAATGTGACTTTTAGGTCTAGGTACCCTAGGTACCCCGCAAGGGAAATCAAATCAAAAAGATTAAAAACACTGTTCTAGACGAAGGACTATAGGAAAGAACACGAAATTCACTAGTAATCAAACGTACGTGAGCTCTCCATCTGATTTCTCTTAATAGTGCGTTGTTAGAGTAACATGGGGTAACATTCTATTGTAAAGGGCCAAATGAGCTAAACGTATTAGCGGATTTAGTGATCTTGTAAATACCCTTGTAAGAGGGTCTCCACTCCGAGGTAATAGTGGAGAAGTCGTTAAGTTGTATGTGAATCGATTTTAGTAAGTGGGAATGTATATGATATTAGTAATATCTACGGTAGTATAGATAAATAGCTGAGATGTTTATGTAAATTTAAAGTTATTGCATTTAACGTGTGTAAAGCAATTATTAGTAAACGAGCCTTTTTGCATGTCAATGCTGGCTACTACACAATTTGAAAAAATAAGAAAGTATGTGTTTAAAAGTAAGCTGGAAATTTTTCACCGGTCTCCCCTTCAGAACAAGAAAAGAAACTAAAAACATCGATTGATGAACGATTTTTATTTGACGAAGTAGATTTAGTGAATTATATAATTATTTTGAAAGTGAATCTGTGTTTTTTTTTTAAATATAACTCTATAATTCTTAAAATTATATATAAATATCACATTTCGCTATATTTCCTTGGCCACCTTTTATTTTTAGAATAAATTTAATTTGAAAGACGTTTTGTTACACCTATTTTTTATCACACAAAGCTCGTTAGGCAGTATTTCATAATTCATACAAAGGCCTAACGACAGAACTGTAAAAAATATAAGAGTTGCGCGCGGTTTCGCATAAATTCTATCATAAATTGTGGGACTCTGAACGGTGGAATGCGCTCAATTATGCAGATCGCGTTCCTTCCTAATAGGTGCACTTTATTTCAAATTTCCTACCAAAAAATGTATAAAGAGAGAGATATATCTTTATAATCTTAGTCGTGTGTTAAAAATGATGCATTTATAAATCAATAGCCAAGTAATACGCCTTCCTTCTATTTCCTTCCAAATAGTATATAATGGAGAGAAAGTACCTATATCGTTATTTTTGTGTTTACTTATTTAAAAACATTCGTTAGATCTCAAACCAAGCTATAAAAGTTTTAATAAGTTTTAACAAAACTACTTCCATAAGTAATTTTAGCATATGTATAATGGAAGTAGGTGTATATTTTATTATATGTACATAGCATTTTCAAAAACCAAACATTTGGACATAAGTTATGAATGGTATATGGTGGTGTTTAGGTGATAATCTACATAAACTTAAAAAGTAAAATGTGAACTGACAATTATTATTATCAATTTCTCTTATTACATTTATCGACCATATTCTGCGTGGAAAGAAAAACGCATGAAAACTCAAAAACACGCGTTTTCCCAAACTTAAGACTAGTCTAGATCGATTGTTTACCCCCGAAAACCCTCATATACCATATTTCAGCGAAATCGTTAGAGCCGTTTCCGAGATCATAGAAATAAATTTATACACTTATAAATTAATATATTAGAATTGCTTGTTTAAAGGTATAAGATAATGTAAAAGATTAGTTTAAATAATGCCTACAAAATGAAGTCAAAAACTAAGAGCAAGTACATTTGAGTAGCTCGAGACCTCAATCACAACCATTAGCGTAATTACTAGGCTTGGGACCCTCCTCGTTAAGACTACCAGTGGAAAGGACCAGCCCCCGGGATTTACCGGGAGTTTTCGATTACTTGTCAACCTTTAAATATTGTTAAGGTTATCCCGGCTCAGATATCGAATTGTCAATTGTCTGAGGGATGCCTCATTTCTTGTGATGAAAGACCCCGTTAAGTAATATTACTTCAGTTAATTCTCACACGAAAATAATGCTACGTGCAAAAATTAAGTTAAAAACTACAAAAACAGGTTTTACATTTTTAAATTCCGATGTTCATTTTTTTTAATCCTTATATCCTTATCCTTATCCTTATCCTTACTAATATTATAAATGCGAAAGTGAGTTTGTTTGTTTATTTGTTTGTTACGCTTTTACGCCGTAACTACTGATCATCATGAAATTTTGCACACAAGTTCTTAGGAGTACGGAGATGGACATAGGCTACCTTTTATCCCGGGGAAAAGTGCTATTCCTGAGGGATCAACATTGACGCGGGCGGAGCCGCGGGCAAAAGCTAGTTATATTATAAATGCGAAAGTGAGTTTGTTTGTTTATTTGTTTGTTACGCTTTTACGCCGTAACTACTGATCATCATGAAATTTTGCACACAAGTTCTTAGGAGTACGGAGAAGGACATAGGCTACATTTTATACCGGAAAAAAGTACTATTCTCGAGGGATCGACATTGACGCGGGCGGATCCGCGGGCGAAAGCTAGTAATCTATATTTTACCTATCTAATTTCTTCCTGTGCAGATCGTCAAAACCGCTTCAAAGAAAGAGCAAATATCTTAGTAAGAATAACATAGGAGATGCAGTTAGCAAGCCATGAGTATTTAGATTCCCTTTTTACGGAGGGAGTAGGCTGGCAACACTGGAGCTCACTTGTCAAATTCATAGCTCCGTATTTAATATTGTAAAATTAAATTATAAAAAAGGCCAATCGTTGTAAAAATACATTTATTATATAATATTGACATACTTTAAGTGTTGTTAGGTACTTGTGTGTTAAAATAAAGTGTATTTTTTGTGAAAATAGTGTTTTAAGTTTGACGTTTGGTGGGTTACCGGTACCGAAATTTACATCGGTTTTAAAGGTAAGAAAGGTGCTATTTACACATCTTTCCTCTATATAGCTCGTCACAACGTCATTAAAGTGCTATTTTTGTACTCTTTTACACCTAACAAACACAAAATTCGCTCCGAAAATTTGAATTATTGAACAAGTAGGTAGTATAAGGTTAGGTTACTTAGTTGGTTTTCTAGCTTGATTATACTAAAATAACTTCGTTTTCATCCCTAATTAATCTAAATATTTTTAAAGAATGTCGACTACAACCCGCGCCGTCACAGTTCGTCAATTGGAGATGCAGCTGAAGGAGGCCCTACTACAACTTAAAGCAGAGAAGGCAGATGTTCAGAAATTATTATTGGAAAGGGATGAAAACGATCAGGAATACGAATCAATGCGTATAAAAATCATTACTCTTGAACAAAAACTGTCAGAGAGTCTTATAACTTGTGACGATTTAAATGAAAAGCTTAACCAACTCACGTTAGAAGTAAATTCTTTCCGCCAATGTGGTGATACATTCGAGCAAATGCTTAGACGTAACACCGAACTAGAAAAAGAGTTGGGAGAGGCATATAGGCAAATTAGTGGATACGAGCAAGATGCCCAATCGCGTCAGTCAGCAGAGGTGTCTAACCTCTTTGACGAGCTCATTGATATTGCCCCTGTGCCTCTCTCAACTAATACAACCAATTCTCCTGTAAATTCTTCAGTGGTTGATCTCACCAGTGACATGTCTTCATGTAATATTAGTGTAGCATTAAAAAAACCCAGTACAAGTCATAATAAGATTAAAAAACATAGAAAATTAAATAAAATTATCAAGAAGACTAATATTAAGTTACAAAATCATTTGCGTAAATCATGTTTAATAAAAACACATAATTTGAGTTGTGATAAATTGCAATCAGAATTAGAATTATGTAACAAAAAATTGGTAGAAAGTCAGGAGGCATATATTATTGACAAAAACAGACTCCAGTCTCACATCGAGAAATTACAAGATGATTATACTAAATTATTTACTAAGTATGACCTAGCTCGAAAGCAAAATACTGAACACATGTTGGCAGTGGACACGTTGATTCAAGACGGCAAAGCTAATCAAGCGGTTCTTGATTCTTTACTTAAGCAATGTATCTGTGGGCAGTCGAACAGTTCCACCATCAACGAGTCCCTGCCAGTGCTCTCTCCTTGTGACAGTATTTTGCATGAAACAGTGTCTGGTTGTGTCGACATAGATGGCCCCCCATGTAACACAATAGTTTTTTCTGACAATGTAGGTCGCGGTATGGGTTCTTTGTTTTTTAAATATTTAGAGAACTCTTGTGTGAATTACTGTTTACCTAATGCAACCTTTACCCAAATAATAGATAGAATCAAAACTACTCCCTTGAATAGTAATTCAACTGTTGTATTACTTTTAGGAAATAGTTATAAGTTAACTAAAAAAGATATTATAAGTGGTATAGACGGCCTAAAAAATATAGATGTTTACAAAATAATAATTTGTGCCTTCCCATATTTAAGTTGCCAGCCTCCATCTCGAAATAATAACATTCATTATCTCAATAAATTAATGCATACATTGACATGTCGTCATAGCAATAAATTTGTTTTTTTTGACACTAATAATTTTATTAGTGAATGTTATTTGACAAAAGATAATATTTATCTTTCAAAGTATTTTAGACATAAGATTGCTACATTAGTAGCTTATACTATTAATTTTTGGACGAGTTTACATTGTAAACAAGACATTAGTACTAAGATGCCTACAGATTTGCCAATACCTTGTAATGGTAATTCTGTAGACTTAATAGATTTAAACTAAAAAAAAAGACAATGGGAAAACCTAATGAAATCAGAATTGTGCACCAAAATTTGCAAGGTCTTCCCGGCAAAGAATTAATTTTAGAATTGTTTTTGGAAGAATTAAATGTGGATGTTCTATGTTTGACTGAACATTGGCTCAAAGAGAGTGAGATGATGTTCAGCCTAAACAATTATGAAATTGTAAGCTGCTTTAACAGAAAGTCTGCAGATAGAGGTGGTTCGATGATTTTTACAAAAAATGGTCTCCGTGGCAAAGAACGGAATGACATTGTCAGGCTATCTGTTGAGCGGTGTGCTGAGGTAGCCTGTGCTGAGCTGGAAAATCATATTATAATTTCCGTATACAGTCCGCCCAAAAGTGATTTTAGAGGTTTTGTCAAAATAATGGATCAGGTTCTAAAATTAGCATCAAATAGTAGAAAAAGTTTAATTATTTGTGGTGACTTTAATCTAGACATATTAGTACCAACTGCTAAAAGTACTCAATTCTTAAATCTATTCAAGAGTTATAATTTAGTCAATGTTTTTTGCGAACCAACTCGGATCACTGCCTCATCTGCAACTTGTCTTGATAATTTCTTTTGTGAAAATAAATATCTAAATAAATTTATTATTACCAAACTGCCTTCGGACCATACTGGTCAATTCACATCTTTTGCAAAAGAAATTAAGGAACCAATTAGTCAAGAAAAATTTTTTTGTAGGCCTATTACTTCTAAAAGCTTATGTAAACTTAAAACCAGTTTAGGAAATAAATTAAGTTCAGTTGTCTACAAAGGGAATAACCCGGATGACCACTACAATTCATTATTCAAAACAGTTTTTACGGAATATACAAAATCACTGAAACAAAAACAAGTTAATGTCCGTAATAAGTTACAATTTAGTCAGTGGGCTACTACGGGCATTTATATAAGCAGAGAAAAGCTTTTTGATCTTTATGCCCAAAAGCAATATAATTTTAATAGAAATTTTACTGAATATGTTAGAAATTATTCTAAAACGTTTAAAAAAGTTTGTAAACTGGCTAAATCCTTTTATATTAGTAGGAAAATAAATGAGGCTCCCAATAAAATAAAAGAAACCTGGAATGTAATAAATAAAGAAACTGGTAAAATTAAATCTAAAAACCACATTAGTCAAATTAAATGCGGCAATAAAATTAATACCTCAACTAAAGAAATAGTACAAGTTTTTGAGGACTTTTTTACCAACATCCCCTTAGACCTTACTTCTAATATAAATTCTTCTAAATATAAAGCTGACGACCTACTTAGAAATAATGTTCCTCTTTGTAGTGCTAAATTTAACTTTTACCATATTTGCCCCAGTGATATAGTCGATGCATTCAAAGAGCTAAATCTTAAAAAATCTGAAGATCACTGGGGAATGTCTGTCAGTATTGTGAGCCATATTATAAGTATTATTGCTGCTGATTTAGCATTTATATTTAATGAATGCGTTAATGAAGGTATATTTCCTGATTTAATGAAATGCAGTAAATTATTACCCTTGTTTAAGAAAGGAGAAAAGTCAGACCCTAGTAATTATAGACCTATTTCCATTTTGCCGGTATTGAGCAAGGTGTTTGAAAAGATAATGCTTAAACAAATGCAGCTTTACTTTAAGAACCACAACATTTTCCATAGCCAACAATTTGGCTTTACTGGCGGAAAGTCGACCACCGATGCGGGAGTAGCCCTAATTACTCATATCTATAACGCATGGGAGAATTCACAGGATGCCATTGGTGCATTTTGTGATCTCTCAAAAGCATTTGATTGCGTTGATCATCAGACACTTTTGCTCAAGCTCCGGCAATACGGGTTTGAAAATAAGTCCATTGAATTGATAGAATCATATTTAAAAAATAGGCTTCAGACAGTCGAAATAAATTACACAAAGTCTAAAGGAACTAACTTAAAAATAGGTGTGCCCCAAGGATCCATTTTAGGCCCATTCCTTTTCTTAGTTTATGTCAACGACCTGCCTTATATGGTTGAAAAACAAGCGGGAATAGTGTTATTTGCGGATGACACGTCTCTAATATTCAAGTTAGACCGCGCTAGCGAAGACGTTCAAGCTACAAATAACACTCTATCTGCCATCTCAAATTGGTTCTCAGTCAACAATCTCTTGATGAATGCGCAAAAAACCCAATGCATTCGATTTACAGTCCCCAATGTGAGGCAGTCCAACGTTGACATACTAGTTGAAGGTAAAATACTAGACTTTGTAAATGATACCACCTTCTTAGGAATCACAATAGACTCTAAATTGCAATGGGGCGCTCATGTATCAAAACTTTCGAATAGACTTAGTTCCGCAGCATATGCTGTTAGAAGGATTAGACAATTAACAGATGTGGCAACCGCTAGGCTTGTATATTTTAGCTATTTTCATAGTTTAATGTCATATGGATTACTTCTCTGGGGAAATGCAACCGACATTCAAACTATTTTTATATTACAAAAAAGGGCAATCCGTGCCATCTACGGCTTGAACTCGAGGGATTCGCTCAGAGATTTGTTCAAAGACATAAATATTTTAACGGTAGCCTCACAGTATATACTCGAGAACATAATGCACGTAAGGAAAAATATTTCGTCATTCAAAAAAAATTGTCATGTAAGAGATAGACCCTTGCGTAACGATCATAAACTATTTCTACCGCGGTATCGGCTTAGCAGAGTTAGTGATTCGTTCATGGGGAACTGTATACGTTTTTATAACAAGTTATCAAAACCAATCCTAGATATGCCTGATAGAAAATTCAAAGGTTATGTAAAACAGTTACTTTGTAAAAAGGCCTATTATAGTACTAAAGATTTCCTGAATGACAATAATATTGGTATTGAGCTTGGCGCAGACACCTCGTAGTTTTGTATATATGACTATATATTTGGTACATTCGGTACAAAATATTTTTAAAAATGACATTTATATAATTTCAATATTTTGACATTTTTTTTTTTTTATATATTCATGTATTATTTTCTTAAACATATTTTTTTAAAATTCAATTTACAATGTCTATAATAAGGACAATGTTTACTCAGTCCACATGCCTACTTTTTAAGATAAACTAAAATTGTAAGTTGACGTCGATTGGAGAAAATGCGCTGTGCAGTTTGTTGCCGCTTCTTCTGCACTCCGCTTTGAAAGCGGCATTAAACTTAGCCATAAGTAAATTACTGACGTCAACAATTCTCAGTTGAAAATATATGACAATTAATAAGTGTCCAAATGACCTATGTTAAATAAATGTTTTTGATTTGATTTTGATTTTGACCTATACGCCCTAAGGGTTTTGATATATTAACATGAATATTGTGTGAATATGAATGGATAAAAGCAATACAAGCCAGTGGCGATAAAAGATATAAAATTGTAGAGCCACGGAGAGGGTTTTTCGACGTTCTTTTGACGGTTTTTCGAGAAGCTAGCTAAATATATATAACGGAATTTATATATTTGTAATAAAGATCATTTAATCTAAAAATAAACGCCCTTCCATCAAATATGATTATTTTAATGAGGGGAGAGGATAATATTTATTCCAACATTTTTCTCGTTCGGGTGCGGAGTTACTAGGTATTGTAAATTTTGATATACACGTCCGCTCCGTTGTGCTATTTTAAAATCAATGCACAAATCGGTCGATAAATCCAACAGTACAAGAATTGGACAAGATTTTTTGGTAAACCTACTTTATTAACGTCCATGCACTGTAGAGACGGTCATATTTCGAAAATCCAATCACTAGAAGAGTACATAATATTTTCAATAAGACGATATCACTAAAACAAAATCACGAAATAAAGCACGTATACAGCACATTAGTCATGTTTCGAGGTATTCCAAAACAAGTTCAGTGATTCTATCGGCAATTGTTTGCGCAGCGCGTTACAATCTGCGAGCTGTCAATCAGGATTCGCTGATATATCACTGCGAGATTGGTATTAACGGCTAGATGGCGAAAGTTCACTCGCGTTATGTTAGTCACAACAGTGTTATGTTTAGAATTGTAAGGGTGTGATATTTTACGATCTTACTCTGATGTCAAAATACAAACTATTATGCTACGTACCAACAGTGGAAATATATCATTGGGGTATATTCTGCGTCATATACAAAATTACGAATCCTCATCGAGTCTTCACACATTATTATATATATACTTATTATTACAAACAATTACTAATTATTATAAAAAATAATTAGTACAATCATGGCAAGTTAATAAAAGTTTCTGTCATTAAACGCCCACTAAAACCAAAGAACATAATAAACAACACACGTACACAGCACATTATTCATGTTCGACGTGATTCCAGAACGAGTTTAGTGTTTCTATCGGCATTGTTTGCGCGGCGCGTAAAAATATGCGAGCTGTCAATCCTGACTCGCTCATATATCACTGCGAGATTGCTAGCAACGGCTGGATGTCGAGAGTTCACTCGCGTCATGTTGGTCAAATCTTAACACAATTCATATAAAAATTATGTTTTAAACATGCTTAGTTTCAAAATTGTCCACTAAAACAAAAGAACATAATAAACGGCACACGTACACAACGCATTAGTCATGTTCGGAGCCATTCCAGAACGAGGTCAGTGATTCTATCGGCATTTGTTTGCGCGGCGCGTAAAAATCTGCGAGCTGTCAATCAGGACTCGCTGATATATCACTGCGAGATTGGTATTGACGGCTGGATGTCGAGAGTACACTCATGTTAGTCACAACAGTTTTGTGTATGATTTTATAAGAGGTGTGAATTTCTCCCTTTTTAACTATTCTTTTTTCTCATTTTGGTTATGTTGTAGTTGTGGTTTGTATTGTAATGTTGTGATTTAAAAGGCATGTTTCGTAAAGAAATATCAGGAATGCTTATTGCTTTATACTAATTTTGTAAATATAAACAGAAAATATAAGAGTTTTGCAAAATTTTAATTTTTAGATATTTCATTTATACCTTTTATATTAAGCATGTTATCAGTTGCCTTCTTAGCTATCATTCTTTAGAACCCCGGGTATAAAGCAAGTTTTAAAAGCCGGTCGCTAGCCGCACATTCTTTCTCGGGTAAACTTTTACTTATACTCTGATCAGCGTACTCTAAAGCTACAAGTTTATATTGTTCTAGTTTTCACCTGTTGCACTGCTAAAGTCAAAGTCATTTTTGATGATGATAGCTTGTATTGCTAAGTAAAAACAATTGGCTGTTAGTAAAGTCGGTTTACGGACGATAATTTTACGTGATAACGGTGGAAGAGAATAGATGTGTCACAAGCCGAACGCTTAGGTCGATCTTGCCTCTATCGCTTGTGCCGCGCTCTCGATTGCACACGGAAAGCGCGACTTTTTCGTTTTATTAAATTATCACAACAAAAGTGGATCTGTTTTCAATCTATACGCCCGACAACACGTTAAACGTGGTCTTTGGTTCTTAAAGCCTTACGCTCTGTCTACCCCGAAACGGATAAAGACGTGATAATATGTATGTATGAATGTATGTGTGTAAAATGTATAAAATTTTTATTTTAATCCTAACTAATATTATAAATGCGAAAGTGAGTTTGTTTGTTTGTTTATTTGTTTGTTTGTTACGCTTTCACGCCGTAACTACTGAACCGATCATCATGAAATTTTGCATACAAGTTCTCTGGAGTACGGAGAAGGACATAGGCTACCTTTTATCCCGGGATAAAGTACTATTCCCGAGGGATCGACATTAACGCGGGCAGAGCCGCGGGCGATAGCTAGTATAGAATAAATAATTTATCATCATCTTACTGTGATGTTACTTATACCATTTAATCAATATCACAAAAGACCGGTTTCCCAGTCGCAACACAAAGACAACATATTCATTCATCCAAAAATATATCCGCAAAGATTATCCCGTGAATCAATCTGCGGCATCCATATCGGGTCTCATTCCATTTAGTCATCCGGTAAGGTTTTAGAAACCGGAGATTATGGCTTTAATTTGAAGATTTTTGCTTTTGTTCGCCAACGTTGTAGACGCGCTTAGCCAAATTAAAGGTAAACAAATCTTCGGAATGGGGTGTGAATTGAGTGTCTACGGGTACGGTTTAATGGAGTTTTTTATTGTTAGACGTATACGAGTAATTAGTATCGTTGGCCGACACGACATACGATTCCGTTTTGCCGCCATAACGCACCAATAATAGTTTTAAATCGAAATGTGTGTAGTGCTTGTATTTTTAATTAGCCTGCGGTTTATTTGTGAGTGAACCGTGTACTAACGTCAACCGGTCCATCTAATGATTAATAATAATTGCACGCCATGCTAATCTTAACAACATCATCCACCGAGCCCTAGCTACTATACCGGTGCCAGCCGATCTGAAAGCCAATGGACTGGCCCTAAATGATGGCAAGGGGCCGGACGGTATGCCGCTTGTGTCCTGAAGATTGGGAAGACCTTTTTTGGCTAGCTCCGTGGCGCAGCGGTCAACACGCCAGCCTGCGACACGAGAGTGCCCGGGTTCGATCCCCGGCCAGGTCAAGATGGAAAATGAACTTTTTCAGGTTGGCTTGGGTCTTGGATGTGTATCTATATATGTATTTGTTATAAAATATATATCATTGAGTTAGTATCCCATAACACAAGTCACGAACTTACTTTGGGGCTAGCTCAATCTGTGTGATTTGTCCGTATATATTTATTTATATTTATTTATTTAGTGTGGGACGCTCCATTAATCAACATCGACAGCTACTTTCATCTTCTCACCTCCACGGCACGAGTTCTAAGGCTGGTGAGGCTGCAGCGGCCGCCGAGTCCCTCTAGCGGCGCAAATATGCATGCCTCGGCGATGGCTACATATTTAAGCCGTTTGGGATAGGAACGTTGGAGAAGTGGGGGTCCTCAGTTTAGTGGCGTAGATAGGCGAGGGTGAAGTGGGGCCTCACGCATAATGTAGCAATTTTTTTGAGATGCCTACGATTTTCGAAAAAGTGCTACAAGGCTTCGCGAAACGTGTGTTGCCCCTGCCCAACTTAAATCTTGCGCCGCCACTGCCTCAGTTTAAAACCTGCTAAAATTTGTAAGCAAAAGGCTGGTTAAGGTGTCGACTGACGAGATGCTGGCAATTACTTTGAGAAAAAGCATTGCCATATGATGTAAGGCTGCCTTTTTAGGCTGTTTTTTGGAAGCACTTCCGCAGGGCGGTGTTAGCTGGGCATTCATTATTTAAAGGTTTCTTTTTTGTTCAAGTAGATTTTTTAAATAGTTATAATTGTTTGTAAGTTTCGTATTATTTTTCAATTCGTGTTTTAGTACGCTTCGTGTATTATTCATACATGTATTAAACATAAAACACGTCTAAACAGGTTGTTATTCTGTCAGCACTTTTTACGATCTTTTATTCATAGAGTCTGAAAAGCTCGCACGAAAGTTAATATCAAATGTTATTACGTACACACTTACATACACAAGCGCACATTATGTATGTATGGCGTAACTTTTTGTTTGACGTCAAACATCGAAGTTACACGCGTCATTCCTACTTTTAGTTTAGAACGAATATATATAGACTATCACGTCTTTTTCCTTTGTGGGGTAGACAGGGCCCAGGTCTTTAAGACCTTTAAGCCGCGTTTAGTATGTTGGTGGTTAGAACGCAAGTTTCCAAAATACGTCATATATACTCGTATGCCATAATAATATTGCATTACGCTAAATATTGTTGATAATTTATGATGAGTAGATTCTAGCTTCTGCATTATTATTGGCGTGGTGCCTTGGCAATGAATTACCATAAATTATGTATCCTATTATAATTTACTAGCTTTCTCCCGCGGCGGTTTTCTGTGACCCAAGATAACGTATGTACGAAATTTCATGATAGTCGCTAAAGGCATGAAAGCGTAATAAACAAACAAAAAGATAAATAAATAAACTAACTGTTTTTCTTCACACTTAAAAGTGCGAAGTAATTTTATATTTCCTGACTTAAGCACTTTCGCAGACACTGCCCGCCTGTAGACGTTTGACGTTATTTCTTTTGTCTCTGGTTCAGTGTCAGTGAACGAGTTAAGCTAGGAAAGCTAGAATTGATCGAGAATCTTGAAAACTGTTATGAGGTTTATAAAATATCTCTAGTTTTATAGCCAGCGAAGCTTGTATTATTATTACCCTTCGAACGGATTTTATTTCAAGTAGCGCAAATCGTATAAGTTCCCGCCAAGGCGCACGATAGTCGATAATTTTGTCAACAATCTGAGGCCAAAATAAAAGCAATTTATTCTATTTCGCCACAACGCAGCGACAAATTTTAAGCACAACCATAAATATACCATGGCGGGCGACTTTCGGAATCTGTGCCATTCCACTGTTGACTGATAGGGCGCGACCTCTCTCATTATTCTTTCATGGATTTTGGCAGAAATACTTTTTTATTCATGCTCGTCTCATTGCCCGAATTGCTTTTTAAGACGGTTAAATCGTCGGTTAAATTAGTTTTTCGATGTTCCCTTTTGTCGCAGATGAGATTTCGTGGAATCATGCCAGCGGCCGTAGTTTGGTCATTACACACTTGAAGAGGTTTTAAAATGGGACGTTATTGCTATCTTAAAATTGAAACTTAATCTTTATATTTCATTCACCAGAAACTCTTATTTAGTTATTAAAAAATATTTTGTGTTTGACCCTTTAAATTAATTATTTATTTTGAGTATATTATACAGCTACATATTATCTTAGATAATGGAAGATTACACTAGACTGAAATGCGAGTCTTAATCTGCCATCATCCATAAGACAATATGTAGCAAATAAATATATTTGCTTCATTTCTTTCACGTAGGTCTAAGAAAGAAGAAAAAGAAATATTAATAGAAAAATAAATGACGCACCAAACAAAATTAAGGAAACTTGGAATGTCATAAACAAAGAAACCGGTAAAATTAAACCTAGACACAACATTACTCAAATTACTTATACCACAACTGAAGAAATCGTAAATACATTTGAGGATTTTTTTACAAACATTCCTTTAGTTCTAACGTCAAACATTAACTCTAGTTTAATTCGTGCCGAGGACTTACAAAAAAATAATATTCCTCCTTGTAATTCTAAATTTAAATATAATCATATTAACCATAGTGACATTATTGATGCATTTAAACAGCTAAACTTTAAAAAATCGGAGGACCACTGGGGTAAGTCTGTTAGTGTAGTGAGTCACATTATAAATATTATTGCTGCTGATTTAGCTTATATATTTAATGAATGCATTGTTGAAGGCATATTTCCTAATTTAATGAAGTGTAGTAAGTTAATACCACTATTTAAAAAAGGAGAAAAATCAGACCCTGGTAATTATAGGCCTATTTCTATCTTACCGGTTTTGAGCAAAGATAATGCTGAACCAGATGCAATTCCATTTTAAGACTAACAACCTTTTCCATAACCAACAATTTGGCTTTACTGGTGGAAAATCGACCACCGATGCGGGAGTAGCTCTGATTACTCATATTTACAACGCTTGGGAGGATTCACAGGATGCCATTGGAGTGTTTTGTGATCTCTCTAAAGCATTTGATTGCGTTGATCATCAAACACTTTTGCTCAAACTCCGACAATACGGGTTTGAAAATAAGTCATTAGAATTAATAGAATCGTACTTAACAAATAGGCTTCAAACAGTAGATATTAACGGTGTCAAATCAAATGGTACTAATTCAAAAATTGGCGTGCCTCAAGGCTCAATCTTAGGCCCGTTTCTTTTTCTAGCGTACGTCAATGACCTGCCCTATATGGTTGAAAATGAAGCGGGCATAGTGCTGTTTGCCGATGACACGTCTCTCATATTCAAGATGGACCGTCAAAGTGATGACGTTACCGCGGTAAATAGCATATTAGCAAAAATTTCAAACTGGTTTTCAGCCAACAACCTATTGCTAAATGCCCAAAAGACCCAATGCGTTAAATTTACACTCCCGAACGTGAGGCAGACCGATGTTGACATTTTAATAGATGGTCAAAAACTAGGTTTCGTCAATGATACTACTTTCCTAGGGATCACAATCGACTCAAAACTACAATGGGGCGCCCATATTTCTAAACTTTCTAATAGGCTTAGTTCCGCAGCATACGCTGTTAGAAGGATTACTAGGCTTGTATACTTTAGTTATTTTCATTGTTTAATGTCGTACGGATTACTTCTGTGGGGCGATGCAGCCGACATCCAGACTATCTTTATTCTACAAAAAAGAGCAATTCGTGCCATCTACGGCCTGGGCGCGAGGGACTCACTCAGACAGTTGTTTAAAGAAATTAATATCTTAACTGTAGCTTCACAGTATATATTCGAGAATATAATGTATGCAAGGAAAAATATTTTGTCGTTCAAAAAAGTTAGTGATTTAATAAATAGACCCTTGCGTAACAATCATAAATTATTTCTTCCGCGATATCGGCTAAGCAGAGTTAGCGAGTCGTTCATGGGAAACTGTATACGCTACTACAACAAATTGCCAAAATCGGTCCTTGATATGCCTGATAAAATATTCAAAAGTTATGTAAAACAATTACTTTGTAAAAAGGCATATTATAGGACCGAAGATTTTATTAATGATAAGAATGTTTGGCTTGAGCTTGGCGCGGACGCCTCGTAATTCTGTATTTATATGACTATAATGTGTGGTACATTCTGTACGTGATATTATTAAAGATTACTTTTTTTTTATTTTAATTTTAGTTGATACTTAATTTGACATTTTTTTTTTATTTCGGTGTTATTAATTTCAATAATATGACATTATTTTTTAAATTCAATTCGAACATGACATTTAAATAAACCAATGTATACTCAGTCCAAATACCTAATTTCTAAGGTTTTCAAAAATTGTGAGTTGTCGTCCTTGGAGAAAATGCGCTGTGCAGTTTGTTGCCGCTTCTTCTGCACTCCGCTTTGGAAGCGGCATTAAACCTAGCCATAAGTAAATTTTTGACGTCAACAATTGTTGAGAAGTGAAATATGACAATTAATAAGTGTTCAAAGAAACCTATATTGAATAAACGTTTTGAATTTGAATTTGAATTTGCAAGGAATGTACCAGCTGCTTCCGACGTAGATCGTAAAAGCAGGTGGACGAACAATGACGAATATCTCAGGAATGATCGCTGTAGGCACTATGTAACCTGTGATTGGACAGGATTAACTTACCAGTTCAGCCTACGAATAAGCTATAGTTCACCGATAGAGGTCTAGACTACCAAAGCAACCTAACCATTTCTTTATTATGGCATTATGCTGGTTTGAAACGTGTTGTCGTTCGTTGATCGTATCAGTCGTTGATTGCTTGAGTTGTAAAAATTAAGGCTACCTAAATAATAAAACCGCAGGTCGGGTTAGGGGTGTCATCCTTAACTGCCTGTCCAGTGGTTGCAGGTATGGCATCGGGTAGGCGCGCCAGGCCTCCCTAGCTGTTTTTCCCCCATTTATCCGAGTGTGAGTAGTATCTCAATACCTTTAATTACTTTCCCAAATGCAACGAATTCCTATCCTTTCCCAGCTTAAAAATGCTTGCAATGGGCAGCAGCGTCTGAAGCACAAGAAGCCAAAAACCTGTGCTCATCAACCTGCCTGCCAAGCGTGGTGAGTATGGTAATATCCTCTTATGGAACGAGGAATTCTTGGGAGAGGCCCTTGTCTAGCAGTGGAATTTTCGTGGCTGTTATGATGATGATGAATAAAACCGCATCCATCATGATAAATCAAAACTAGGAAAAAAGCTTGAATTTTTACAAAAATATAAGTCGGCGAAATGCGAGAGTGCTAAATTAGTGCGGTAGACATTACACAGCGTGATGACTTTCTATAGCAAGACTTAACCCGACCAAGAAAAGATAACAATGTAAGCAAAAATCTGCATATAAAGTCCCGTCCCATGACTGATGTACCGTAAGACTGATAGCTGTACGGAAATATTACGTGATATTTTCACGCTCACTGAGCATAGGGAAAACGTAATAACATGGGGGGCATAAGCGTAGTCTTGTAATGCGAGTTAACGCGTAAACTGGTCCATGTCATGACATATCGCGGATTGTATTTGTAACCTACATTCTAGATGTTTCTAGTGACGTGTCCAAGTTATTTATAGCCTAAGCTACTTGCTGGCTAATGTAGGTTTTAACATTAGAAACAAACTTTTAGATTTCTGTTTTTCTAACTATTGTTTGCTTCAAGGATACAATTTAAGGGATATGGGCGTGGACTTTTCTATAAGAGTAAGGTCTCTTTATTTTTGATGGTATCTGTTAACTGTATTAATTTCTATTATACTATATTTATAATAGTAATTATAACACTAGTTTCTATTATATTATTGTAAAGTTCTTTTGAGGTTTTTTTTAAGATCCAATACCGGATACAAATCTCAAGTAGCATTTTTGAAAGAATTATTTCTTACATAGTATCACGTCTTTTTCCCTTGCGGGGTAGACAGAGGTATATAAGACCTTATGGCCACATTTCGCATGTTGGAGGGTGTGTAGATGGTAAACGGAATCAAATAGTAATGAGTTGCTATTTGCATCGCCTATTGACAAGATACTATAAAAGATTTTTCACCGCACTAGTGCTTTTACATAGCGCATTATTTTGACTATAAAGTTCTCGTGGTTTATACACTGCTTTAAAAAGCGTTAGCTCTTCTTTATATTCGAGATAAAACTCGGTGCATTATAAGTCACTTTATGACACGGTGTGTTGATAAAATTGTTATTTGTTATGCTGGGCTGGCCAGCAATAATTCGCATGAACTGGTGGCAAAAGCACACAAAGTAATTTAAATCAAAGTGCATATTTGTGAAGAACATCCAACTCTAAACTTCCATATGTATAATTGCAACGTAAATTAAAACTTGGTTAATTCTTTGGAAACTAGCGCCAATGGCGCAAGTGGAACAAACTTGAAATCCGCGACGGCTCGACTCGACTTTAATTAAATCAAATAGTTGTACGGAACCCTTTGTTTAAATCACATTAGCTGAGAAAATTTCGCGAATTCTACCCTGATAGGAGTACATATCAATTTTGGCTGGATTGTTGTTATATGTATTAGGTTTAATTAAAATGTCCGTGTGCGTTTGTTCTCGTACGTCCATTAATAGATATGCTAAATGTGGCCCTTGATGGCCCTAGGCTCTGTCTGATAATATTTATGTATGTCCGTTCATATTTAAATTGAGACGAAATTGGAATCAATTTATTTTAATGTCTAAACTTTTTCGCCGAATGATCTGATAGAGAGCAGCCTACGTTGATACGACACGTTTTGTGAAAACTGACAAATTACAGGTATTTCCTCGTGGTCATAATAGTCTGAAAATGCCCCGGAGCCCGGCAGAAGGCCCTAAACCTAAGAAATGGTGGCTTCATGTAGAATTATATGTGTGCCAATGGTCTTATCTCAAAATCAAGAATACTGCAGACTGTGCGAATTGGAGACGAAATAGGCGGAAAGAGGAAAGCGAGAAACTCCAAGCATTAATGGCTGAAGACGCACTGGAACAAGTCGATGACATTTAAACGAGTATACCCTTGCAAGTTAAAAACTGGGTAGTTTATTATATACAGCGTGATTTTAAACCTCTGAGCTATATTAAAATTCCGAAATCAGAATCCTTTACGGAATACATAATTACAAGCAATTAAATATATCTCTTAGTCTCACAGAAAATCGACGTCTGAGTAAAAGCTTTACCGCTTCTATGCTCCGTTCGGTGAGTGAGAGAGCCGGAGGCCCATCCTTCCCCCTCCCCTCCCCATTTCCTTCCCCCAACTCCTTGAAAGGCCGACAACGCACCTGTCACACCCTGGTGTTGCTGTTGTCCATGGGCAGCGGTGATCACTTACCATCAGGTGACCCGCCTGCTCGTTTGCCGCCCTACATCATGAAAAAAGCTCATAGGTTCAAGATGTTTTGGGCTAGAGAAGGAGCACTCCGTCTCTTTTTATGAATGTCGTATGTCAAAGCGAAAGGACAAAGGCATACTCAAAGAGCCGTGTGGTTTCCGGCAGAGTAGAATAGGATCACTCCACGTCTTCCCATGGAGGCCGTAAGAGGCGACTTAGGAAATACAAGCTAAATAAAGCTCATAAACATCAATGAGACCTCTCTAACCCGTCTGGCCAGCGAGGAGAGTGTAGGCCAAATCCTCTGTCTGCTCTAGCCAAGTATGGCTCAGGTAGTACAGAGAGGGTCATGTTCCTGCAGTGGAGACTAAAAAGACCTGATGATGATGATATACTCAAAGAGTTCTATCAGGCAGACAACCTTCACTGTGACCTCCAAACAATATAAATTGAACTCGCTTGTCACCGTATAACTTCTATAAACATTAAAGTTTTTAACTTCAATAATCGTCAAGTGGCTTTCTTCATTAAGCTAATTGTGGCTCAGCCCCAACTTTTGTTAATGAGGGCTGCCATGTTGTAGAACCTTTTAAAACACAGGTACGGGTAGCGTAGGATTGACCGTCTGGACCTCTGTGGATAATAGAGCAGTCTTATGACGAACAGAATAGGGTCTTGAATTTTAGGTTCAGTTTTAGGAGATGAAATTTTCGAGGTTAGTCAAATAAAATAAATATGTTATTTTTCTTAGCCTATAGTATCCTATTGTTGGGCAATGACGGTAGTTAACCCATTTTTAAAGATAATTATAAGTAAAAGTAAATAAGATCACATCTTATTTTATCTGATCCGATTGCCAAGAAGAGTTACGTGTTTCGCGCGTATCATGTATCTTTAAATCTTCCTATCTTTCACCTGCTTTACAAATGCTTCCGATGGGCATCAGCGTCAAAAACATAAGCATAAGAATATAATAAAATAGAATAGAATATTCTCATTCTACCAAATAATAAAAAAAAACAATTACATACATAACAGAAAAAGATATGGTACAAAGGCGAACTTATCGCTTTAGCGATCTTTTCCAGTCAATCTTTAGATGGACAGGGTATATTTAATTGGCGTTGGCGCAGAACAGATAAATGAGAAAACAGGAAGAAAATAATTTAAATAAGTATATATATAAGTATTTTTTTAAAGTCCGTTAAGAATCTGAAATAATATTTTTATTTTTATTTTATAAGAAGCCAAAGAAACTACGCTCACCAACCCGCTTGCCGAGCGTTGTGAGTATGGCAATATCTTCCCATGGAACGAAGAATATTTGGGAGAAGGCTTAGACCAGCAGTTAACATCTTACGGCTCAAATGATGAATTATGCCTATTGGATCACAACTCATATACTTCTTTTAAAGTATAAGAGAAGAGCTAAAAGCATAAAAAATATTCTAACAAGCAAAATACATTACGGAAACAAACTGTGTATTCTATTATTATTCCCAATCGACTCAAGAGATTTTACGACACAGTTCCAATCTTAAATACGCGCTATTTAAGATGGGACTGAATCATAATATTCGAATAATTACTTAGAGATTACTTCGCGGAATAATTAAAAGTCATGTAAAGTTTGTTTCAACGAAGATAGATGTCGGAGATAATAGCATTTTTAATTCTATTCCATTTGTATTTGAAGGGCAATTGTTGTCTTTTGATGACTTTACCTGTGAGTACATATTAATTGCTTTTTCATCATCATCTTAGCCGCATAATATCCACTGCTGGACGTAGTTGTAAAAATCGAACGCGACTGGAAATTTATAGAAAAATCGATACCAAAAACAAGTCCCTTTTAATTGCAAGAGGTAATTTAGTATGATGAAAGAAACGAATAGACATATTTATCACTACATAGTATAAAACAAAGTCGCTTCCCGCTGTCTGTCCCTATGTATGCTTAAATCTCTAAAAATGCAACGGATTTTGATGCGGTTTTTTAAATTGAAAGAATGATTCAAAAGGAAGAGTTAAATGTATGATTTATGGCACCCTTGTGAAGCCGGGGCGGGTTGCTTGTATTTTATAAAAACAAAAACTGCCTGGAACATTAACTAATAAGAAAAAATCTCAAAAGCCGTGAGCTATTTACCCGAATTTATAAATATATAGGGAAAATTCTCACCTACCTTATAAATGCAGAAAACTTGAAAGTAGGTTAAAAATAGTTCCATAAATATAGATTCAAATGACAAAATGGTTCGAGAGCTTATCTACACGGCACTACGGAAATTTATTCAATAAGTTGCAACAAATTTTCGAAATGTGCTGAATTCTATGAAATATGAAACATTCCGTCGCGGTGGGCGAAGTGTGCTATTGAAAATTTGTTTTTGTTAAAACGATGACTTTATGCACGAGATGCGTTTTGTTATCGAAGCGAAACAAGAGTGGAAACGTTCGCATTTTTGTGTTGCGGCGTTTTGTTTTTATTAAAAATACAGATGGAAATGTTTTTATGTTATACTTGAACACAACAATATTTTTAAACCATTTTTAACACAACTGTCAAAAATGAGGTATTGTCTTCATGGTTCGTGTATGTATGTCAGTATATTTGTAACTATATGTGTGAGTCCCTTTATTCCACCAGAACTTCTCAAGTACTTGACCTATCGCATGTTTAAGCAACATTTGCTTTGAATTATAAAACAAATCGTCGTTTTAGTCTCCACTGCAGGAGTATCACGTTTTTTCCCCTGCGGGGTAGACAGAGCCCAGGTCTTTAAGGACTTTACGGGGCATTAAGTTGAAGGGCGTGTACTCGTAGATGGAAAACGGAGTCAAAATAGTGATGGGTTGCCAGCCGCATCGCGTATTAACATGATTCCGCAGATTTTAGCCCAATCCCTCGATCGACTTTTACCATCTGCGCGGGTAGAGACGTCTACGTTTCTTTCATTTCTCCAAGGAAAAAAAAATTCGTTGGCTCTGGCTGCACACTTAACGTGACACTGTTTGTAGGTTCGGCGGTCGTTCATCGATTTCGTTTTATGAGATACTAGCAGTGCCCGCGACTTCGTTCGCGTACATTCTATGTTATGTTTGTATGTGGGCCACGTCTTATCATAACAAAAGAAAAAAATAAGTAGCCTATCCTATGTCCTGTACGCCTAAATGTATATCTACCAAGTTTCATAAAATTCCGTTAATTAGTTTAAAAGTTATGGAGGAACATACATACATACACAAAAAAATCTAAACATCCGCAATTTAGTGTCAGTATCATGTATAGAGCTTATAAACACGATATCTCTGAAAACAAAGTAATTTAGTCCAAGACCAACCCTTAAAGATTAATTATTAGTATATGATATTTAATGTATTCATCCACATAAAAACAATCAAAAATCGACAAATGTTTCATCAAAATAACACTGGCACAATACAATCATGTTCTTAAAAAAATAAAAACATCGCGAAGGTTTTCCTAAAAAACATAAATACTCGTACGCTTTTTCCGCCATTATCGGTTAGTTTGTATGCGTATTTATCCAACTTTTTCTTTATTCTCTCATAAAAGGCCCTCGACCAAGTTTCCCGGGAACTTTTAATGTGTATAAAAGCTTCCCTCGCTCCTTTTTGCTACTTTTGTCGGGGGTTTCTAGGCAAATGTTTTCTTAATTTATCGATACTTTTATCGGATGTATTCGATGTTGTATATAATGTGCGTGTATTCTGCTTTACACGTAAAGCTATCTTTATCTTTTAGTTATTTTTATACGACATTTATTGAGTTTGTAGATACGGTTTTTAGCTAGCGTTATTATTTACACAATGGTGGTTGAGCTATCGAAAACCTCTACTTGTAACCGAAACGTGCTGGCTTTGATCTTCGCACATTCACTCTTATACCTAAAAGATTGTAGTAGAATCGGATTTAGGAACAGAAATAGTCTTAGCGTGAATTTCTTTCCCTACAATAATACAAAGTAGAGATTAGCTCTCAAACATTTAAGGGTCTTTTAAATGAGTGGGAGCGAAGCGTCTCCGCTTCAGTTTGTACAAAAATTCATTCGCATGTCTGTATAACTGTTTTCCTCTAAGTACAGGCATTTCCGTTGAGAAATGCGACTTGCATTCCCGTGAAATTTTATGAGCAGGTTTGAAAATCATGCAAATTTTTATTTATTCCTTTATGAAAATTTTACAAAATGGCGGTATACCTGACATAAGATTCATGAGGTAGACCGCATGAATCTTATGACAGGTATACCGCCATGTGATGTAGACATCACAGAGAGTCAGAAGTCATAGTTTTTTTTTGTGCTTTTATTTGTTAATTTGATTTGATAGCTACAATAATCACTTTTAAACCTGTCCTTTTTAGAGAAGTCTGACGCACGATATAATAGACATCTCTCTCTCTCTCTCTCATCCGAGCGTGTTCCCCTTTGCATCCTCAGCTCTGGAGTGCTTTGGTGCCCGGGGTCCGCTTTCCGGCTCTTTCTTCACGATATAATAGACCGTAAGTCTTTCCATCAAAGTCATAAAATAAACTGAAGCAAAATTCAACAAAACCATTTCAAGAAAATCTAAACGTGGCGAAAGATTCCTTAAAATTCCTTCGTAAGAGCAAAATGAAATCTTTGAGTTCAATTTAGGTAATAGCTGTCAAGAAAAAGGTCGGAGCGCATGCTGAATGGTAAATTCCCGATCAGCCGTTTATTCATTACAGCCTGTTACTCATTACCATTTATAAAAGCTAAGTGGGTTTCGACACACAGACTCTTAGTTTGTCGAGCATTTTGTTGATACTAATGTTGGGAATCAGCCTGTCACGCATTACCATTTTTTAAAGCTAAGTGAGTTGCGACACACAGATCCTTAGTCTGTCGAGCATTTTATTGATACTAATATTGGCAATCAGCCTGTCACGCATTTCCATTTATTAAAACTAAGTGGGTTTCGACACACAGATTCTTAGTCTGTCGAGCATTTTGTTGATACTAATGTTGGCAATCAGCCTGTCACCCATTACCATTTATTAAAGCTAAGTGGGTTGCGACACACAGATGCTTAGTTTGTCGGGCATTTTGTTGTTACTAATGTTGGCAATCGAGCTAGATGTGTGAAGTTAGAAAGTTATGGATAACATCGATGGGACTTTTTGCTCTATAGGTAAATCAGCTCGCACGCAAAAAAGACGCATATTTGCCCATAGGACCTACGCTGGGTACTCGAAAAATATATCGCCATCTTCATACAAAAGTGACTGGAGCAGTAATTTGTGTGAAAATGTCGATTTTTTTTAGTCCTTAGCATTGGTTGATTTGATGGCTAAGTTGATGGTTTGAGGTATGATGGTGATACTTGTGTGTGTTTTACTACCCCGCACTACCTATTATTTTAAGTAATTTCTCAAACAGAAGGTTCTGGAAGAAATTGCTATGCCTATGCTACTCGTATGCCTTTTGCGCATTTTCCGGGCTTAACACGTTTTGAAATATGCATTGTTATAAAATTTTTTGCCTTTTACATGTGAAATTAAACGTTTCTTTTATATTCTATTTGAAATTTTGATGAGGAACTTTTTAAATTTTATGTCTCTGTGTATCTTGTGACGGAAAAATAGAATGACCTTAAATAAACACATTTATTTTCTTCACAGAAAATCCGTGAGTCTCAACACACAACAGTTTCCTTCCTTAAGCGAGGAGACAACCAGTTGTCAACATTTACTTGTAAAGTCTACAAGTAACTGGCAACTTTTTCCCAACTTGGCAGTCTCTAATTAATTCCCTCGTTCGTTAATCGCGAACTTGTAATCAGGGAGTCCCGAAGGTTTGATTGTCTGACACCACAAGGCCGACAATGTAAAGTTACTCGTGTACCCACGACTTCATTTACAATTTGTAGAACACTACTTCCTGATTTTCTCTACCATATACCTTCTTGTAAAAAAGTAGTAAAAATTTACTACAGCGAATTCCATTTATGAAAAATCAAATTACAAAAAAGTGTAAATTCATTTAGCAATGATTCGTAAAAAGAAATCAAATAAAAATAGTTAAGAAAGTGAAATTAACAATATGAATATATTTTTTTCATGTGCCAATTTTTGTGTTAAATTCTATGGCCAGTATTTTATTAGATCCAAAATTTTTACTTTTACAAAATCCTAGGCTTTTACTTTTACATTTTATTAAAACTGTCTAGTTTTATCTTCTTTTTTTTTCAGCTTTATATTAAGTAAAGTAGGTACTTTACTTAATATCAAGCTGAAAAAAAAATAGAGAAGGAAGGTTTCTTCTCTGACAAACGTTATAAATATTATGGAATTATTTGTTACAAAGAATATAGAGGTATAATTGCCCCTATTCTTAGAATTTCGTTACAATCCCGGTTGTTTTACGATCTAATTATAATTGGTTTATCACCGACACGATCATTACGCATCCCCAAACGACCCGCGCTACCCCTAACTGCCTTGTGGTTTTATTAAATGTTTTTAACTGTTAATAAAGACATCGCGCTGTATAACGTTAAATCTTCTTTTAATTTTATGTGTCTCTGGTTGAAGATAAATTAAAAGGAAAAGTAATTGAATTTTTCAACAACAAATAGATGTTATAATAAAGAAATAGCATCTCGTTTAAATGAATTAGAATTGCATTGGCCTTCATTTATTCACTTGGAGAATACTAAATATAAAATAAGACAAAAGATTTCAATTTAAAAATATATGTTCTCTATAAAGTCTGTCTTTTATTTTGAACAAACTGATCGACACATTTATTTCCGACGCCTAGGCTAAAATTTCAGACCCATTTGCCTTCAATTTCGCTGAAAAACATCGTTATTACTGATTGACAAAATATTTACAAAATTTCACGTATGCTGAATACTCAACTTCATAAATAATCGTATTATGCTACTGTGACACCCATTATCCAACACGGCTTTTGGAAATATATTTTTATTTGAGATGAACTCACTACTTCGTTTACTTTCCGCTCTTTGTAAAATGTGCTGAATTGTCAATTGATTTTATTTATATTGTCGATTGATGGAGTGCATTCGTTATTTTATTTTGCAATGAAAAAGTTTGGGAAGGAAGGTAATGTTGCAAATTATTTTTATTGGATATACAAAAAGGGAATTCGAATTCCAATAAATATGAAATAATAATTATCATTGTTAGTTACATGTTAGCAGTTTGAAACGAAGTAGTAGGTACATTTACATGTTGTATTTCGTTATTATAATACTTTATCAACATTTGTTATTTACATTTTTGTTATTCATTGTCATAATTCGTTATTAATTATTAATATACAGGAAAAATAAAAATAGTTAAAAATAGTTTAAAACAATTTTTAATCTTATAGGTTCATCAAGGATACGATCAAGGATTGGGCTAAAATCTGCGAAACCATGTCCCATTGACATGCGGCTAGCAACCCATCACTATTTGATTCCGTTTTCAATCTACACGCCCTCCAATATGCTAAATGTGGCCATAAGGTCTTGTAGACCTAGGCTCTATCTACCCCACAAAGGGAAAAAGACGAGATACTATGACACAATTTATTTGATGCTGAGAGGATGATGTAGGTATCACAGCGGTCAATATCTAACTCATCGTTACCAATATTTTTAAAAGCAATACAATTCTAAACACCGCCCTAACATACATCCAATATATTAAAAGAGGAAACTCAACTCAATCATTTTATCGGATCGTCTGTTTCCATTTTTGACGTTGTTCGTATGCGTACACTGGCTGGCAATGTATTGAATGAATTTCCAGTTCGTATTTGTATTTTATTTGCGCAAGCAGTGTACTTGCAAGTTGCGATTAATTGGAAATTGGAGTTCGGGTGCAAACAAAACTTTGGAATAATTCTGTTGTACATATTGGTTGCTTCGAACAATGTATTGACTTGAACGTTTTACTAGCAGAATTTTGAGAATGTGTTTTTTCTTTTTCGATTATGATAGGACATAAATTATGTCAGACTTTTAAACAGCCTTAATATCATTTAAATATTGATTGGAACGTCGTCTAAGGTCAGCATCGAAAACCTTTAGTTAATAACGCTCAAAGATAGAAGTTCTTTAAACAAACAAGTGAGTGTCTTATGCCTTGGCATTGACATATCAGTCCCATTTACGCAAACAAACTTAAATCACAACGAAAAACTTACGCACTCATAGACGAAGCTAGTTTGTGATTGGCCGCGTCAAGGTCACGGGGTGGTGTCAACATATCTAATGAACGTTATGGTGTCAACATAGCGAAGGTAGGTAGGCTAGTAGTCAGAAAAAATATTTTACTCTCCAATGATAAGTTACTCCAGTGTCAGTTTTCCGTCTTTCCTTGCGTTTCCTGATGATTAAGATAGCCCTCTTAATTAGTTTGTTAATGATTTAGGTTAGATTTCTTCTATCGTCTTATGTCAGTGGATTCTTAACAATCTATTACGTCTGTGGCACCCCTGGTGTTGCAGGCGTCCATAGGCTACGGTAACCGCTTTCCATCAGGTAGGCCTTATGTCTGTTTGCCTACAAAATGGTATAAAAATATCTGTTATAAGATTAATTAAAAATATTAACGCTTGTAAATATTTCTTGTAAAAAAATATTTTCGGTTCTTACATTTAAGATGAAACGTGTTTGAGTCATAAGGCTTCGACGCCCTCGAAGTAACTCCTATTACACTGAAAACATAAAAAGTTCAGCACTGAAAAGTTACCGCGCGGGGTGAAATTATGATTTAATCAATAATGTATAAATATTCTTCTCGGAAAACAGGATTAAAATGAAAGCTCCTACGTTGATAAAACTGCGTTCAATTTATATTTAATAGGCACACTTATTATATAATATGTGCATCTATAGTTACCCTCTTATTTAATTTTTTTTTGTTGTGATAAGTATATTACAAAAGTTAAATCCGGAGGTACTGACCGACACCTAGTCCAGTGTTGGAGAGGCTGGTAATCTATCATACAGGTTCTCCTAGTACGGATGCCAGTCTCTCACGTAGAAGTATAACTACTATTGTACGACCTATGCTCTGCCATCTGAGCTAGGTACTGCATAATTCAATCTCGGCGCCGAAATTCTCCACCATATCCCATTTCCCCTTATACGTATTAAGGCTTATATTTTATTCTTTAAGAGTATATCAAAAATACCATTGTAAATGCAAAATAAAACACTTATAAAAATATTTATTATTTTATGGAATATGACACTCTACTTCATATTTTATTCTGTGTGAGAAAAGAAATAAAGATTATATTATTCTTATATATGGAACATAGAATGGTTGATACCACTTGGTCTGGATTCAATATTTACTTTCCGCTTGTTCTAATTTGTAGCTGGGAAAATTTATGTCCTTCCAACTACAAATTTGGAAGAACATAAGTAGGTGTATTTTTTTAACAAAGAAGAGCTGTATTTAAATGTTTAGGGCTTAATATTTACTTATATTTTTGCGACTGTAACACATTGAAATTAAACCACTTAATTCTACCTACGAACATGAAAACTGTAAAGTTTTCGAAAAGTAAGATCTAAAAATAATGATGTGAATGATTAAACGATGAAATTTAAAAATTTAAGTTTTTTGTCCTACTGGATTTTAATATTCCCTCAGCAAAGATTTTAGTGGCGACTGAGTTTTTCTATGAGATATATAGGGAGATATATAACATATCACACAAATTGAGCTAACCCCACAGATGTTGTGAACTTATGTCGTAGGATACTAACTAATTATTAGTTAGTATCCTACGATTTTATAATTGTTACTTATAGATAAACATCCAAAACCCAGGTCAGTCAGAAAAATAACGTTTCTACATCATGACCTGAGTGGGGATCGAACCCAGGATCCTCGTGTCGCAGGCTGGCGTGTTAAGGACTGCGCCACGGAGCTCGCCAAAAAGCGCAGGATATATACCTGGAATGAAAATACCTCGATTTTTTTTTTCGATATTCCAATTCAAGTGATCAGTGTCTTAGCAGTTGTTACAGCAAAATCCTACGTTAAAAAAGAAATACACAATTCACAAAACCTTTATTGATATCGTTTAGAAATCGTTTTAAATATTCAACGTAAAGTGAGTTCGAAATTTGAATGAAACCTTTTAGAGTATAAAAGGATGGTGAGTTTAGACAATAGTGGGGCGAATTCTAAATTAATTCGCTTTGTTTAGCGTGGAGACGCTTTTAATTAACTAGCAGATGGCAGGCCTGGGCTATATCAGTCTCGGCGTACGTCGTGTTATATTTAAATTAAAAATAACGGGATTAAAACCTTCGCCACATGTGAGATTTCTACTCACCAGTTTCCATGATTGCTCTTTTGGCCTACATTTAATTTGAAAAATTAAATTAATTTGAAAAATGTCCGCGATTACTATTAAATATTTTTTTCTCTTTATTTTTAAAGGCATGTCAGCCAGTACATGATTCTTAAACAAAGAAGAGCACTATCTAAAGAACTATAGTCAAGACCTTTATCTACTAAGTTTGATATAAAGACCTTTAGTGGTCTAGGCATGATTGAAAAGTAACATACAAAACGATTTTCACATTTGTAATACAAAATCATCCTCCTCCCCTGACGGTCTGTCGACAGCATCCTCCACTGTGATGTGTAGGAGTCCTGGATCAGTTATAATGACAACATTATGGTTCGATCCCCGGTCGGGTCAAGATGGAAAATTGAACTTGTGGTGTAAGATAAACACAAGTTCACAACTGACTATGGGGCTAGCTCAATCTGTGTGATTTGTCCTATATAACTAAATACATAGTGACAAATCACATAGATTAAGCTAGCCTGTAATTTGGGAACTTGTGACGTGTGATGCTAACTTAACGATACTATATTTTATGATAGATACTTATGTAGATAAACATCCAAGACCCAAGTAAATTTAGAAAAAGATATATTTATTTTATTATTTTAAGGAATACTTCAAAAGTAATACATGTTTTTGTTACACCACAACATAAATAGAAAACTAACCGTTTCAAACAGACCCGAAGACTAAACAATCCGTATAAGGTTAGTAAGTTTTCAATAGATACCATTTTGTATTTGCCTACCTGCGAGTCTTTTGTTCCTATATCTTCCGCCCTCGGGACCGGGACGTAGTTTCAAATAACGATAAATAGCCGGAGAGCAAAGTATCAAGTTATTGTTAGTTTTGACAGTACACTGGGAGTATACTAACTAATATTATAGACGAAAGTGAGCTTGTTTATTATGCGTTAACGCTGTAACTTTTGTGGGAATTATCCTTATCCTTACTAATATTATAAATGCGAAAGTGAGTTTGTTTGTTTGTTTGTTTGTTTGTTTGTTTGTTTGTTTGTTTGTTTGTTTGTTTGTTTGTTTGTTTGTTTGTTTGTTTGTTTGTTACGCTTTCACGCCGTAACTACTGAACCGATCATCATGAAATTTTGCATACAAGTTCTCTGGAGTGCGGAGATGGACATAGGCTACCTTTTATCCCGGGAAAAGTACTATTCCCGAGGGATCGACATTGACGCGGGCGGAGCCGCGGGCGAAAGCTAGTTATGAAATATTGCAATGATTTAATCCGAAATATAAGTTAGGACATCTTGAAAGATAATATTATTTTAAAAGCTTTCATTTAATTAACACCGTTTTTAATTTCTGGGTAAAATTAGCTACTGAATTTTAAAGATGATCTCAGCTGATTTTGCTTAATTCCGCTATTTGATTTGTAAGTCGCACGATACGATACGATATTTTGAAATCGTTGAGTTGTGATTATGGAATCGGAAGGTGGCCATTTGCAAAGGTTATATTAGATTTTTTACTTATATCGTGTCTATTGGGTAGTAACCTGTAAAAATATTGTGTTATTGAAATAAATACATAAATAAGTATTTTCTAGGAATCTACTCGTACACAAAATGATTAGTTGAATACAGTATTCGTTCGTGCTATTTTACTTGAACATGATTTAAGTAAGCACGACACGACCGAATACCGAACTTAAGCAAATTTCAAATATCTACTTATTACGGTGTAATAAATACAGCTCCGTGATAGACGGACGGATGGACGGACATCGGAGGCTTAATAATAGGCTCCCGTTGTTATTCGTTTGCGTACGGAACCCCAGAAAAGGGCTATCATTATTAAATGCAACTTGAAATGCAACACCAATGTTAGCCACAGTAAAACAAACATAGCGGCCGTCAAAATGTATGAAAAATCAAAACGATAATTCTTCTCTTTAAAATGCCCCTACACAGTTATGTAACGTTATATTATATTTATAGATAATAATGTATAACAACGATAGTATTTTTTGTAACGTTATATTATAAAACTGCTGTGTGAGAGGACCTTTAGAAAAACACCTCAAAATAGAGATATAAATAGAAGGGCTGGCACATACGAGTAATGAAGTACGCAGACGCACGCTCGAATGGTTTTCTTTGGAGCTCGTATGTTTCTGTATTCAGTCGGTCTCAAAAGGAAATATTCGCAACCGGTAAATAAATATCTGATTCAAGTCACTTTCAGGTTTAAATTGATATCTTGCTCACTTTACGGTGCAATTTATATTCAGTTTATGGTTTTGAAGCGTTCGTTATAAAAGTTATTTGCATTTGCATTAAATAATGTTAAAAAATTAATAATATAATTAATCAAGCAAAGAAAACATTAATAAATTATTCTCATATCTTAATAGGGCAAACGATAGCTAAGCACTGGTTGAAACATCCTTACTAATCCTTAAATAATATTATAATGGCAAAAATTGTGTGTATGTATGGATGTATAGATGTATGGATATTTGTTACTCTTTCTCGCCAAAACGTCTGAACGGATTTTAGCGAAATTTTGCACACAGATAGGTTAACCTGGATTAACACATAAGCTTTCTTTCATTAAGGGAAAAATACTATGCACGCGGGATCATGAGCGAAGCCACGGGCGAGAGCTAGTTTTTCATATGTATGTATGTATGTATTATTTTATTTACGCCCCATTATATTTTTATACTCACGAATTATACTGTTTATTTTTCGAGTAACGGATTGTTAAAACAAATTCCCTTTCCCTTCCCTTTGAAAAAAGATACTTCATATCAATAAGTTTACCCACCATACATACAAGAATATAACAAAAGGCCTGCACTATCCCAAATATTTATAACAAATACAGCCGTGCTCTTTACTGCTTCTTTCACATGTAACTTTGTCCACGAAACAGTAATTTTTCCGAATGGCCGACGGTTTAATATTGGGGTCGCCCGCTTTGATATAGTGTAGTGGGTCTCTCAGCCAAATTAAAACCATAAGGTATTCCACTTAGGCACCGAATTTCCTTGCAGCATTTAATATCTAAGCCCTGATTTCGCATGATATTGTTTCATTACAGCACTACGGGTCCCTCCTAGCTTAGTGTTCACCGACAGCTTAAACATTGTTTTTAAAGGCCTGTAGTTCTTTGGGATGTCTTCTTTAAAGACATTCTGTGTAATCTTTTTTTGTATGTATATTTGAAGGCAAACGAGCAGACGAGCCACCTGATGGAAAGTGGTCACTATCGCCCATGGACATCTGCATCACCAGATGAGGTGCTAATGTGTTGACAAAACTTAAGATACCTGTAAATACGCCTTTTGAAGTACCCCAAGTCATAGTAACTACGGGTATCAGGTTCTATTTATTTTAATTTTTTTTTTTACTGCAAAAAGAACAGTAATTATTGGTATAATTTCAAATGATATTTAATAGTTGTTTGTTCATTATTTATTTAAATGTCATAGTAGCTGCTCGAGTGTGTAAGGAAACTTGTTTTCTTTTGTTTCAAGATAGGTCTATAACAATATCTACAAAGCTCAAAGATAATAATAATAAAAATAAATATATTTTCCCAGTAAACGTTTTTCATGATTTTCTTTTATTATCATCGCTTTAGTCTGGAATGTTAGCAAAATCTAGATTGGTTAGGGTTGTCAGTCCTAGATTAAAACGAAGTTTAAGTCAAGGCAGTACAAGAAAATTATAGTTTTTTTTTAAATCACGGACAAGAACGTTGTAAAAGAAAAACAAAATGATTCTTGGAAATGGTGTTTTTTTTTTAGTTTTATTGAGTTTATTGTAACCGGTGACACGAAAATATAACTACATTATTATTAACAAAAAATTGGTTGTCTGTAAAGGTTTACGGACGATAATTGTATGTGATAATAACGGTGGAAGAGCGATAGATGCGCCACAAGCCGAACGCTTAGACCGATTGTGCCTCTATCGTTTGTTCCGCGCTCTCGCTTGCACATGGAACGTGACACTTTTCGTGCGTGCAGCCATCGTTCATTTATTTATAAGACGATATCACGTCGAAAGCTTTAAGTTTTTTTTAGATTTGATCATAAACAGGAAATTTTAGACGGCATAAAAAAAAATAATTTAACAAAAAAATAGGAAGCGTTTGCAAAATACAGGACAGTGGACAACCCTGCGATCGATAAGCTTTTCAACCTATCCCGCTGATGTCTGCCTTCTGAATTCTGTAACTGAATACGGAGAAATAAACCTGAAAATTGAAACCCTCTATTATGTAAAAAGTCAGAATTTTCGAAATCTTTTGTTGTTTTTAAATAATCTTTTATGTAGATGTAAAACATATATGCGGCTCTTAATTTCAAAATCAAGTAAGGACACATGCGGATAGAGCGCTTAGAGATGTTATTTATTCATAAACAATCTCGCTTTCGCCTATGGGTTATGGTTAGTAATATTTAATGCACTCTTTATTGCATAGCTCATAGATACCCATAGTGCACCATCATCATATTTCGGTCACAGCCCCGAGTACACAGCCCTCCAGAATACAAGTCTCATTCTATCATCCAACCTCATACGCCTTAAATTTAAAAAAAATATTTTTATTTTAATTAACGTAATTGTTCGCGTAAATGTAGATCTCTCAGGAAAGATACCTTTTTCCGAGATGAAACTTCATCCTTTCCCGAAATTAAAACTACCTACATACCAAAATTCATCGAAATCGACAGACAGTTTCTTTTGCGTTTCTAAAGATACTATAGATCATATTGTACATTTCCTCGATTTATAATACCACACTAAATAAGATATGCATTAATAATTAGTATAATTTCTATTTGAAACTTGGCGATTACCTGAATGATTGATGCGAACCGAAGCCGATGAGGCACTCAGATTACCTACTAATTATATCGGTAATATTATTAGACTGGTATTAGTCGCAATCCTTCTATCTAAATCCTTGTAGGTATATAATTCTAGGTGGAATATAAGATGTAACAGAATTGAGCCACAAAGTTCTAGAACATTATTAAATAATTTGTGATTTTCATCATCATCAGGTCTTTTAGTCTCCACTGCAGGAGTATGACCCTCTCTGTATTACCGGAGCCATATTTGGCCAGAGCATACAGAGGATTTGGCCTACACTCTTTTTGCTGGCCAGACGGGTTGGAGAGGTCTCATTGATGTTTATGAGCTTTGTTTAGCTTGTATTTCTTACGAGTAAGACGCCTCTTACCTCCATGGGAAGACTAGGAGTGGTCCTATTCTACTCTGCCGGAAACCACACGGCTTTTCAAATGGACCTGTGTAATTGTTTAACCTTTATGTATATTCATTATAAAATATCATATTATAGTTACTTATTTTTGCAGAAGCTTATTACTTTTTTCACATAGTTTAATTACCTTAAAGAAATCGTTTCAATTTACATACGTAGTTAATATGTGACGATCCACAGGTAAAGGTACGAGTACCTTATGGACGCTGGCCCTTAAGACGTTTAGAAAAACAATTCGTATACTTTTACTTAGCTAAAACTTAGCTAAAATAAACAAAATGTCTTAAGCACCATCCTCCATAAGGTACCTTTAACCGTGGAACGTCACATATTTACAAATTTTACTTTGAAAATTGACAGTATTTTTGTAAGGCAATTAAATTATAATATGTAACTGGGCGTTCATAATTTCTCCCTAATATTGAGAAAATAATTATTTGTCCATACTTTAAATTTGTAGTATACAAGAAAAACGCGTCATCTCTATCTCTTTATAATATATAATTCAATTGCTAGTCATTGTCTCGCTAAAAGTCGAGAACGGTTGGCCTATTTAGCTGAATGTTTGTCGTAAGTCCAGAGAAGGATTAAAAGTGATTTACGACAAAAAGGCAAAACGAAGTTCGCCAGGACAGCTGGTTTAAAAATATGTGGTTCCCAAATCCCGAAGACTTACGATTTATACCCAGATAATTTAATAAAACCGGACTGCACGCGTAATCAAATCAACGACACCCCTTTAGCGCGATCATAAATAAAAAAAGGACCATAAATAACTTCAGAGAGAGCCATAGAGTCTAATGAGTCCGCCTCTCGGCTCGTTCTGAAATTGGAGCCGTTTCAATAAACCATTTGTATTCAAACGCCTGCCCGCCGGCCGCATTTAATTTACTTACTCGAATTAAAAGTGCGCGTGATTCGAATTCGATCGAGTTTTACGTCGATACTTTATTTTTATCGTTGATTGAAGACGGCATTACCGTTTTGTTACCACTCGGGTCGATTGAGAATTAAATTCGGAATATTTCTTAGGAATGGACTTATAGCAATTTTGTATTGATTCTGTGTGCCGTGAGCTAAACTCAAGTTAGTAACCAATTAACAACCGACTTCCGACTACAACTTGTACTTCTATCGGTTTCCCTTTCTGTGAAAATGCTTGCAATTTTTGTACCGAATGTAGGCATGCCATTACTTTTTCGAGAGACCGCATGAAGGTTTTAAAAAGCAAATTGCTAACTTTGCTAACATTGACACAGGCCGCTAATAAAAAAAAAATAATATGTGAAACTTGATTATTGATGTCTATAACTCACTTGAAGTCCAAGAAAATAATTTTCTTTTATGTTATGATCAGTTAAGTAGGTAGTGCATATTCATGTAAAGCAGTGCAAAACAGTTGAACTAAGTTGTAGTAGAATGGTGTAAGTTGTTGTAAATAAGTTTTAGGGCTACTGAAAATATCAAATAGTTAAATTTTAACACAAATGAAAGGTGTCAGCAGTGCGCAATCCTGGTATTGCTGACTTATATCACGTGCTAGATCGTATAACTTTTTACTAGCTTCCTAGGATGATTCGCCTAAACACAGGATAAGTACTTACATACAGAAATCGCATTCTGCAAAGGTATACAAAGAAATATCAACTCAATGTAGTTAGCGATACGGTGTAATTTAGCTCGCGTCACGACGTAGCAACTTTTAGTTTAGATACCTACAGCAAACCAATTTTATACTTAAAGTTAATAGGAACTTATATTTAGGCTCGTCACCCCTTTAAGGGAATGTCAGTAGCAAATTTGCATTTGTAAACGAATGGGTAGAAAAAGCTTTTTGTCTTTTAGACAACAGTTTCCAGTAACACGCTCGTATTCGGAGCCCGGGGTCTAGCTTTTACTACTTTATCCGATCTCTTTCACACATTGACATCTAATCCTAACTAATTATCCTAACTAATTATATAAATGGGCTTGTTTGTGTGTTTGTTTGTTACGATTTTACGCCTTTACTACTGAATCGATCATCATTAAATTTTACACGTTATCCGGGGTACGGAGAAGGACATAGATTAGATTGCTGTTTCCGAGGGATTAACATTGCTGCGGGCGGAGCCACGGAAGTAAGCTAGCCAATAATAATATTAAAACTTACGCGAGATAAGCTCATACGGTCAGTCATTTGTCGGAATTTCCGACTAGATTACGAAAACCATCATCACTATTAGGTCAAACTACTAGACAGCTTGCCTTCAATTACTATGCAAGTCGGCGGTCCGTCGGTCTGGCGGTCCGGCGGTCCGCGGTCCGGCGTTAATGAAATCACGGCACAAAGCGCGAGATTGTTGTGCTAATATAAACATCGAGTGCCACGATAACTCCGCCACACCGAATATTAAACGGCTGTTTTCAGTGGCTCCTGTTGTTTGAAATTCGAACTTTTTATTTTTAAGCAGTGTAGTTTTTTCTTAATGTTTATATATTTATTAGCCATTGTGCCGGTGTTATAGTGTAATAATGGATATTTTATTTATTTATCTGACAAATTATTCCAAATTTCAAAGTTTTGTCTGTGTTTTCCGTGTACGGGCGAACGCTGGTGTCAGATTTTTCAGATGCCTTAGCATCTGACAAATCTTAGCTTAACAAGCTGACCAACATTTATTGTTATAGCGGCACCAAATATACGTCATCTGTGAAAAATTGCAGCTGTCTAACTATCACGGTTCATGAGATACAGCCTGGTGACAGACGGACAGCGGAATCATATTAATAGGGTCCTGTTTTTTGGTACGGAACCCTAAAAACGTGTTAACAATGTATGTACGTGGCTTAAAGTACAAACACGTTGTCACTCGGAAACCAAAAGAAACGGAGTGGTTTACCAACATTAAAAATGCACGAACCAACCGTATTTAAATATTAACTCCGCCATACTCTATTAGCTTGAGGGCTGAGGCTGTTTCCGACCCTTTGCCGGTACCAGAGAAACCCATTTAGTTTATTTAGAACGAACTGTGAGATGTCAAATTTTGTGGCATTGTTTTAAATAATTTGTCTCAATCCTCCTTTTTAAAGCTTTTTTTTTAATTTAGCCTATTTGTCTCAGTATTCCGCAAAGGTCTCCCAAAAAGTTTAAAATTATTTTTTTCTTGTCTCGATCTAATTTTAACAAACTAAATTGTATGTTTGTTTATTTATTAGTACGTGTTAAAAATACAATTCCATTTATATTTTTGTCAATACTACAAAAATACAAACGGTTTTAAAAACGTGGGAATCGTATTGTGGGCACAACTAAAATAAAACATAATAAAATATTTATTTGTATGTAAGAGTCTGCGCTATGCAATATAAAATTCACACTTATGTACACTGTAAAATAAAACTTTTTCGGTTTATATGAAAACTAGCTTTCGCCCGCGGCTCCGTCCGCGTCAATATCGATCCCTCGGGTACAGTACTTTTTCCCGGGATAAAAGGTAGCCTATGTCCTTCTCCGTACACCAGAGAACTTGTATGAAAAATTTCTTGATGATCGGGTCAGTAGTTACGGCGTAAAGGCGAAACAAACAAATAAACTCACTTTTGCATTTATAATATTACTAGCTTTCGCCCGCGGCTCCGCCCGCGTCAATGTCGATCTTCGGAAATAGTTATTTTCCCCGGGATAAAAGGTAGCCTTTGTCCTTCTCCGTACTCCAGAGAACCTGCATGCAACATTTCATGATGATCGGTTCAGTAGTTACGGCGTGAAAGCGTAACAAACAAACTCACTTTCGCATTCATCATCATTTCGAGTAGGTGTCACGGTCAATCGACCATGCACACCCTGGTGTCAGAGTTATTCGGAACCGCCTCTCGGCCTCTGACGTGGTTCCTTTAACGACTACCAGATGGCAGCCGGGACCACCGGCTTAACGTGCCTTCCGAAGCACGGAATCATCTTTATTATCAGACAATCAGGTGATTCAAGCCTGCAATGTCCTAACCAAACTGGAAACAACTAAACAAAGTATGCTTCCGGTGGGAATCGAACCCACGACCCCCGGGTCAACAGGCAAACGCCTTAACCACTGGACCACGGAGGCTGTTGCCACTTTCGCATTTATAATATTAGTAAGGATAAGGATAATATTAGTAAGGATTAGTAAGGATACATTTTAATAGGTCTGTTCAAGACCATTTATTTTTTCAAATCTGTAACAATTTGTATGTACTCATTATTTGTGTATTATATATATTAATTAATTCATTCATTGTACCATAGAACCTCATTCCATTGCCACATCCATCTCTCTCTTTTTATATACATTTAACACCCCTCTTTCCTTGTCGCGGATTAAAAATACTCGTTATTACCACTTATTACCGCAGACGATCCCGTTGCGTCATTACGTACAGGGTGCTCCACACTCATCTCTTAGCACATCACGCGCCACCTGAGCCCGCTTGCCGCGCAATCTAATTATGGCGGGAAAAATGTGCTCCTCATAAATCATCCTTCATCATCATGATCTTGGATGTGCCGGTAATTACTGATTCGGGAATTACCTTCAAGGTTTTATTTTTAGACCTTTCATCGAAAAAATGTGCTTTCGCTACTAATAAGACTTTCATCAATTTGCGACTGCATCTTCATGGCAGAAAAAGAACAAGAATGTGTCTTTTATCGCATACATATTCATCTTTCATCATCATCATATCAGCCGCAAGAAGTCCACTGCTGGACATAGGCCTCCCCCAAGGATTTCCAGTACGACCGGTTGGAAGCGGCCTGATTCTATACATATTATCGCGTTATTTTCCCTCACGGGGTAGACTGAGCCTAAGGTCATAAGACTAAAAGGCCACGTTTAGCATGTTGGTGGAAAACGGAATCAAAATAGCGATGGGTTGCTAGCCGCATCGCTTATTGCCATGATTCTTTAGATTTTCGCCCATTCCCTTGACCGGCTTCTACGGTTTGCGCGGGAAGAGAAGCAGCTGGCACATTCTACGTTTTTTCTTTTCTCCCAGACCAGCATGGTAGACTACATCTAATCGGTTATTTAATTACATCAGCGCTCGCCAACCTGCCTGCCAAGCGTGGTGATAATGGTAATATCCTCCCATAGAACTAAAGTTATTGGAAGCGGCCTTTGTCCAGCTGTGGACTTCTACTTCTTACGGCTAACATGATACGTACTATATCATCAGGCCTTTTTCCCTTACGAGGTAGACAGAGCTTAGGTTTATGAGACTAAAAGCCACGTCATAAAATAAGTACTAGTACTTAGGTCAGAAGTCGCACTTTGGTCATTTAAAGAAATATCAACTCAATGTAGTTAGCGATACGGTGTTATATAGCTCACGTCAGAACGCAGCCCCTGTTAGTTTAGATACCTACAGCAAGCCAATTTATACTTATGGCCCTGAACATACGATTCATAATTCATTGAAGTAGTTAAACACATATGACCATACGCGTACGGTTCCTACCGGATTTGTTCGGATTTCACCTTTGAAGGTGTCGTCGCGCATAGATATGTTTTCGACACCTACACGGGGAGTGAGACAGGCCTGACCACGTTTAGCATGTTGGCGGGCTTGAAGGTAGAAAACGAATAATATAATAAATAGAAATATTTTGTCGCTCCAAATGCTGATAAAAATCTACCTTCTATTAAAACGAGCAGCTTTTTAAACTGAAAATTTACAATTTAAATAGACATAAAACAGCCGTATATATTATAAATCAACTAGTTCATTCGGCAACATAAAATACGTCTAAAATAAAAATCATATTCCTTTCAAGTAGCAACCGATACGTTCACTGGGTATTTTCCGGTGCCACCAAGTTTGACACCTTATTGCTTCTCATGCAATATGCATGGTAATACCCCCTCAGACACTCGGCTCATCCCTTCTCACACCCCAGTAATTGGTGAAAATCAACCCCCAGTCCCCCCTTTCTGTATAACTCGCAGAAAAAATAACAAACCCGACCAAAATATGTAGGACTTCGGCATAGTCAAATTTTCCCGCGCGAAAGGGGCTTCCGAAGCTGGCAGTGTTCTATCAAGTTGGAGTCTACGTTTTTAAATAACACCAACTTGAGGAAGTCGATTCCTTGCTTATTATGTTATTGGGATTACGTGTTCGTAAGCCTTTGAAACCCAATTTGATCGATAATACTTTAATAAGAAACAATAAGAACGATTTACGGGAAATGGAAAACTTTGGTGTACCTACTTAATAATATAGGCTGAATTTCTTTCAAAATAATTGTAAGTTTTTCTTTAAATCTTTTTTTTTGTAATTATGGAAAGATTTTTAGTAAAAAATGCCTAATTTAAATAAATTTATACAATGGAATATACTAAGGATACTTACTGTTGAAAAGAGTTTTTTTTTAGCGTTTCTTCTCTGCAGTGGTCGGTTTCGAAATGCTAGTAGCTTTTGCACATTAATTAATAATATAAATATGACTTAATAAGATCCTTTAAAATTTGACGTGAAAAAGTGCCTGCAAAGGCCTATTTTCTGAATAAACGATTTGATTTTATAACTATAACCATATGTATATTATAATTCTACAGGAATAGAGAGAGATTTACGAAATAGTAGAAATAAATTTACAAATCTTTATTGCTGTTTCAGCATGGCAATACCGATACTAAAATATCAAAAATAGCTTCATTTACAACCCGATTGGTTTTCGAAATTGTTTGACTAAAACAAATACTTCTAACATTGCAACTGGAACTGACTCCAACCATTTCGACCATTTCGGTTTTATATAGAAATCTGAGCAATTCAATTTAGTTTCGTTCGGGATTCTGTTTATATTGCAATTTAGCTAAATGAGTCTATTGAGAACTCGATATTTTAGCCCTTTGGAAGTTTAAACTATAAAATGGAAAACGAGATTTTGATCGAAGTAATTAGCGTCGCATTGTAGGAAAAAATATAGATACTAGTTTCAGAGATTGTTTAAAGACGAACTCATAACTTATTAATGACTACACGGGCTATAGAATATTATCAAAAAGTTAGAGATCTGTATTTAAACTTCGATAATGTAACCCAATGTGTGAAAAAAAAATATTATAAACATCAAATACGTAAGGTATTCGATTTTTTAATATATTTTTTTTTGAGTTTAATTACGTATCTCTAGCTTTTTGAAAATATTCTATAGTCAATGTTCATCAGGAATAATGTAGAATTCTAATTAGTTGCGGAGCCTATTCAGAGCAAACAAACGAACAAATCTTTCCTCTTTGTAATATTAGTGTAGAATTGTAGATAAATGATAGCTGTACTAGTCCAAAAAAATCGTCGGATTTACAGATTACTTGTGTTCAAAGTCTTAGTTTCCACAAATGAATATACATTATATCCTTTTTCGTTTGTATCTTAATTATTGTAAAATATGTTCACGCGACTCATCACACGATAAGCAAAGCATTTATATTTCTGTAAATCAGTTACTCACGATATATTAATTTGAAAAGAAGTAAACATTACTGTGGAAACCTCGTCTTTTTCTTTTCGAGTCGTAATGTCTTAGACATTACGTGGCTTAAGGATCAGCCAATCTGCGTTACCGACTAGACTGTCCTCGCAGATTGTTGCCCAGGGTGCGCCGGACGCAAATGGGGGTTTCAATGCGCCACACGGGGAGGCTCCTTTACATGCACCACACTATGGTAACTATGGAAACTGCTCATGTTACTCTTCTTATAAGAATTACTGAATAAAAGTCCAAGTTTCAGAATACAATAGAAATTTGTAACTTTTCTCATGAAATGCTTTCGTCTTGCTCTCATGGTAGAAAACATTATTTTAGAACAACTCGCTCTGAGAAGTAACATGTATAACACACAGAGTTCAAAAGTACGTTATGTTTAAATCCAGTGTTTCCGCAAAAGCACTGCAGGATAGAGCATTTTGAAGTAATATTGTTTATGGTAAGCAGAAAATCTTGTCACGGGTGTGTACCGCTCGTATACATAGCCCGGAGTTAGAACACAAATCACGCAATGTATAGAAGAAAAACTCCTACACGCTGTTGATATTTTCATAAATAACTACAACCCATTTGCCGTTAAGCAAAGTTTCATTTATCCTATGTCCCAACTGACACAAGTCTAATGGGAAGACAAGCGCGATAGAAACATAAAAAAAATAGAGACTGTCTAGCTAGCTGTCAGCGAGTATTTATACCAAAATACTGACACATTATGGGTTTTTCAATAAATGAAACATAAAAAACTGATTGATTTAATGAAACATCTCTTCACTTTATTTTATCGCTCGCTGTTAGATTTTTAAAATAGGCAATCATTACAAAAAGGTCTTGGTGATTCGCACAGAGCGGTGCAAAATGACCCATTCAAATAGAGCTGTCAAGGCGCTATTATACCATCCTTCATCGCATCCTGAATCGGACCCGATGAGAGGGACGCCGCTATACGTGCGATACGATTGGAGATAACTCGCATCGTTTCTAACGTATAGCGGCATCCCTCTCATCGGATCTTAAATTCAAGATGGTTTGATAGGCGCTTTAGACAATTCGGATCGCGGTTTGAACCGCTCATGGTACGAAACAACTCGAGACAGAATAGATATTGCATAATTCCTTGTTGGTAAGTGATGTGTGCAACATTTCTGTACTCTCAGTATTTTGTGATTAGAATATGAGCTTATTTGGGGACATACAGGCAGGAAGGGAGGCCAATTTCAGGAAATGGGCTATATACCCTGCAAGAATAACTCCATTTTGCATTTTTAATTTAGCATTTTACTTTTGGCTACAAAGATTTGCATACATTTAATACAAACTTTTAATATATTTCTTGATGTTGTCAAATATAAAAAAGTGTGGTTGTATTTATATAATTTGTCCTATCTTATTATTTCTTCTCCATGCTGGTCTAGAAGAAAAGAAACATAGAATGTACCAGCTGCTGCTCTTCCCGCGCCTATCGTGGAAGCCGATCGAGGGAATGGGCAAATCTGACGAATCATATTAGTAGGCGACGCGGCTAGCAACCCATCACAATTTTGATTCCAATTTCCACCTCCCGCCCACCAACATGCTAAACGTGGCTTTAAGGTCTTAAAGACCTGGGCTCTGTCTACCCCGCAAGGGAAAAGACGTGATACGTGGTGAGATGGGAGACAAATGCCTAATCCAATAATTAGTAAAAAAAAAAACACTATGTATGTATTTATATCATTTGGAAATTAACACTGGTACAGTTTTAGATCTATTATTGCCTGTGAAAATATGAAGCAGCTGTATATTTAGCTAAAAGGTCACTGTGATTTGTACATCTTTCTTTATTCACAAAAACAGTCCATTTTCATATTAGAAATCTGCTTGAAATTTAAGGAATTGATATAATGATAGTAAAAGAGTTTTATTAAAACCTTGTTGTGTGTATGTCCGTTACGAATCGTTCTGTTTGTCCGTATGTCGTTATATCATAAGTCCAAAAAGCTTGTATATGGCTTTTGACACCTAACTTCGTACGAATATGTATTTTTATTGTCGCTGTAACTCTATATTATAGTGTCGCCATCACATCTTCGTAAAATGTCTCCACATACAAGTTTTCACAACCTTTCTCTGGGCAACTTTGTATTTTATGGTGTAAATTACACTTCAAGTTAAACACTGTTACCGTTACTGCGGTATTATGCAGCGACAGATAGAAAAGGTCAAATTAAAGCAAAATAGTCAATAAAATTATAGATAATTAAATAAATACGGACAAATCACACAGATTGAGCTAGCCCCAAAAGTAAGTTCGAGACTTGTGTTACGTGATACTATCTCAGCGATACTTTATTTCATAACAAATACATATATAGATAAACATCCAAGACCCAGGCCAATCTGAAAAAGATCATCTTCCATCTTGACCTGACCGGGGATCGAACCCTCGTGCCGCAGACTGGCGTGTTAACCACTGCGCCACGGAACTTGCCATTACATTACACATACATACATACCTACAGTTTTAAATAGTTTTATTTGTGTGAAACTGGAACTGATAGTGTTTCTACCATTATAGTGTAGGTTCTATGAAAAAAATCGTTCGTGTGAAATTATATTTTTAAAGTTGATCCTTGAATCTAAATACCAGTATACCTTTTTTGTAATTTAACTTATAATTGTTTTTTGACGTGATAACGTCTTATAAATCGATGAACGCCGGCTGCACGAAAAAGTGTCACGTTCCGCGTGCATACAAGAGCGCGGAACAAGCGATAGAGAGGCACGATTCGGCTTCTGACGCATCCGCTCTGTTCCACCGTTACAAGTAAAATGATTGTCTGTAAGCCTACTTTACAGACAACCAATTTTTTTTTCTATATCTTAAGCGCCTATTAATCCATCCTGAATTAATGATCCGATGGGAGGGACGCCGCTATACGTTAGAAACGATACGAGATATCTCCAATCGTATCGCACGTATAGAGGCGTCCCTCTCATCGGCTCCTATATTCAGGATGGTTTAATAGGCGCTTTACTCTTTAACTTAACGCAATATACTAATATATAAACTTGTTATCTATCTATATAGATTAAATATTTTATCTATATAGATAGATAAAAATAAATATTTTATCTATATGGATTATAATATTTTAATGACATCTTTGAACATCCTGTTATAAGCATTTAACTATGCCATTATTTCGTCAGTTCGTTTATATTATGATGTGTATTTAGTTTGTAAGTTTGATAAGTTATATATGTACCGTATTTGCAATGGACTGCAAATCAAGTGTATCAACTCCACCATTGTAAATCGGATTATTATACACTGGATATGCAGCACATTGTTTATTGTAATACCTACCTTGAAATTTTTTGTGAGGAAAATTGTGTTCTAATGTACACAAAGGCATATTTATTTCTTTATTCTTATTGGACGTGCTTTGATTTTTTAAAGAAAGGAATTAATTACGTTTGCCTTTTTCTTCTGATATTTAGAACTAGCCTCGTGTGTTCTATTGCGCGATAAATAACATTTTAGGCAGACAAAAAAGGCCCATCCTTCCCCTCCCCTCCCATTCCCCCAACTCCTTGAAAGGCCGACAACGCACCTATCACACCCTGGTGTTGCAGTTGTCCATGGGCAGCGGTGATCACTTACCATCAGGTGACCCGCTGGCTCGTCTGCCGTCCTATAACATAAAAAGACAAAACCACCCGGTTTTTCATTGCTTTTCCGTGGTGAAACGTTAACAGGGTTGAAATAAATAAAGAACTAACATTACATCGGTGGCTCTATGTAGCTGGCATTTTTCATACATTTATTCGAGCTCCAAGACAGCTCATTGAAATTGAAATGGTACCAAATTGAAAGCAAAATCTTTTAAACAAAAAAAAAAGCCGTTTATAAAAGACGGAGTTAAGAAGTAACAAACTTTAAAAAAATTTACAACCTAATTGATAACCGCCCCTTTTTTTGAAGTCAGTTAAAAATGCTCATGAGAGATAAACTAGGAACACATCACGACATATCTGCAAGATTGTGTCTGTACAACAGTTTTAGATTACATTTAGGTATGCAGGTAGAAGTGTAAGTTTCTTTATTTCAACATAACTCCTTCCAACATGATCCTTATATCGTCTCGAGTGATACCGAATTTTTTTTACAGCGCCACCGCGTTTTTAAAATTGTACATTATACTCCATTAAACTATAGTAGTTAGCAAAATGGCCGCTACGGTTCATAATTCCGTGCGACGTGGAGGTTACGCCACGCCGTAAAATATTTTAAGGCGCATCTCGAAGTGCACTCTCCTTAATGCACCGCAGATACACTTATCTCCTCAATATGCAAAGTATGTGATGGCTACCTGCTTCATGTGTTATGAGATACAGCAATATTATTATAATCTTCTCGGTACATAAAGTGTATTATTTTTGCACTCCGATGGGTACTTGCTTCTTGTTTATGATGATGCATAGCGCTAAACTTCTACAGTATTCTTAAATCTGAGATGTAACATCGAAGCATAATTTATGGTTAATTGAACATATCTTAAGTGAACTTCAACCAAAATTAAAAATACCCAGTCACAAAGACACTCATAGGTCAAAAAAATGCTTTAGTGACAAATTTTAAGTTTTTTTTTAATGTTTTCATACAAAATAATTCTTATTTTTAATTATTAAATCAGCTGTTTTGACTGTCGAGGTCAATGATCTAGTATCCATAGTAGACAATAGTAAAAAGTTGTTGGCCAAGAAAGTATTTACTTGTACACAGGGTGTTTTTTTTTCGTCTGTTTTTTTACCTGTTCAGGTCCAGATATCTCGAAAATTAGCGTGTCGATTTTTTTTTTTTGCTTCTAAAGCATTTTTCTAGGTTAGGGGTGTCAGCCTTTAAAATATTTGCGCTTAATTTAAATAAAACTTATATACACATAGCATAAGGGGAATCAATGTGTGCAAGTTCGATGTGCGATGCGCGATATGCGACCCATCGGGCGCGAGGCCATTGGGCAGTGTGGGCGTCTGTCAACGCCTTACACTGCTTTTGGCAGTAATATATTATTTTACTAGCTGTTGCCCGCGGCTCCGCCCGCGATAGTGTCGATCCCTCGGGAACAGTAGAATTTCCCGGAATCAAACATACCCTATGTCCTTCCCCGGGCCTCAAACTACCTCCATACCAAATACCATGCTATATATTTGCAGGTAAACTCATGCCTTGAGTTCATTCAAATGACGATAACTTGTTTTTTTAATAAACCGATTTTGATGAAACAAACTTTAAATGTTTTGCTGAGTTAAAACAAAGCAATTGGTGAAAGTTTGAAGTAAATCGGTTCAGTATTTTCGGAGATAATCGCGATGATACATACAGACAGACAGACAGACGGACAGACAGACAGACAGACAAAAAATTCGTTTAATTTTTTTTTTGCTTTCTTTTATTCTATTTAAGTGTCCCTCTATCCATTTCAGTCAAAAATTGTAAATGTACAGACAAAATATTTTACTGTTTTATTATATGTATATATATAGATGTTATCCGAGACTATCCGAGATAGGGTATGGCGAAAGCTTCAAAATTACGATAGCTAAGGGCACCACGTGCTAGAATGGCTACAGCTTTTACAACTCTTCGGTACTAGCACTAACTCCGCATTATGGGATTCACCGTAAACTGAGACGATGGAGTCGCTGGCAGTATGTACCGACTTCATCAAAAGTGGTATGCCGGTTGTAAAACTTGTCAATGCTGTGTGCAGTTCAATAACTTCTAAAACCTGTTTTATGGTGATAAATACCACTAAGGCACCTTTTTTGGATGTTTTTGTTTTGCGTGTGTATATATAAGTGGCCAACACTGCTGTTAGATTTTTTAAGCGGCCTATAGGCATCTGACATAGCTTAACGACAGCGATCTAGAAATGGCAGCCGGGAAAATAATTTACAGATAGAACAAAAGATTTTCTTTTTAAAAATAAAAAGAAAATTACGTGTGTGAACTTAAGAAAAATCACGCAATAGATTAAATCAAGGCGAGGAGCCTCGATATAATCGATATAATTTCTAACAGAAATCTCAGTCTTCCAAAATTGTCTGGGAGAATAAAAAAAAACGTTAGATGTATGTTACACTCTACGATTTTTTTTTCTCTCTTTTCTGCTCCTCTTCCCGTGCAGATCGTAAAAGCCGATCGAGGGAATGAGCGAAAGCCTGACGAATTATATTATTAGGTGATGCGGCTAGAAATCCATCACTATTGTAATTAGTTTCGTTTTCCACTTACACCCTCAATATGCTGAACATGGCTTTTAGGTCTTAAAGACTGTGTCTGTCTACCCCGCAAGGGAAAAAGACGTGATATTATGTTTCTATGTAAATCTTAGTGTAAATCTCACGATTGTTTTGAGTCATTCGCAAACACAAAGCGTAACCCAAGATTCTCGGTTTTACGGGGTATTAAAACTGAATTCACGGACTGCCGTAACTACTCGTACAAGGCTGTATAGTGTATTTGTGGTTTTGCTTCGGGATTACGGTACCCAATAACCGGTGAGTTATCACAGCGTTATATTACGCAAATTTCTAGTACGTTCTCTTCTCTTTCTCTTTTCTATGACATAGGGTGGCAAGCGGGTCACCTGATGGTAAGTGATCACCGCTGCCCATAGACAACTGCAACACCTGGGGTGTGACAAGAGCATTGCAGGCCTTTTAAGTAAACATAGTAGTCTATAACGTCTTTGTCCAAGATGTAGTTATTATCTTCCCAAGATGTAGTTATTATCTTCTTCATCTTTGTCGTTTCGCTCTTGACAGAGCTGTCGTGGTCACGTTAAGGCATCTATATCTGGTCCACGTAAGAGATAGATGTGGACACAGCTGTTTGCACGATTTCCCGCCATCTCTCCCTTTTGGCAGACTGTCTGACGTGACGCAATCACTAACAAAATTTCCTACTGCAGGTTTCACTTGGTTTAGCGCATGGGCGATCTGCCGCGTGGTCTAGTTTCCTCCACTTTTCCCGATATAACCAGCCGCTCTATTGAGTCGATACCAACCCCCCGCCTACAGATGTGTCCGAAGTACTGTAGTACGCGCGACTGTTCTACGGTCGACTGACGCTGCGTTATGCCGAGCTCCTGGAGTATGGATAGATTGGTGCGGAACTCCGTCCACGATATCCCGAGCATCTTCCTCCGTCATCTATCTTCCCCTTTGCCAACTCGCGCACTGTTCACGTCTCTGCCGCGTAAAGAAAAATGGGGAATAAAACGTTCGCACGAGCCTGACTTTGGTGGCTTTTGTGATATAGCGATTCCTCCACACCTTCCTTAACTTCTCCACCGCAGTTCTAATGACGGCCATAGGGTTTTTATTTTTTTATTAAGTATTGAATTAGGCAGTTGCCACCCATCGCAGCTGATGTTAAGTGACGATGAAGACAAGGATGTTACATGCCTATCCAAGAGATACCCATTTATTCTACTTTTGTGTCCCGGGACTGTACTTGTCTGGGAATATAGACGCAGGCAGTTCATTCTATACCTTAACTACTCGAACCAAAAAGGAACTGATAAGCGTTTAGTTTGACTCTTTGGTAATTCAACGACAAAAGGGTGAAATTTCTGTCTGCGTGTCGTAGTCCGATAAATGCATACGTCATACGTAGTTATTATAATATCTATAACTAGCTTTCGCCCGCGGCTCCGCCCGCGTCAATGTCGATCCCTCGGGAATAGTACTTTTTCCCGGGATAAAAGGTAGCCTATGTCATTCTCCGCACTCCAGAGAACTTGTATGCAATTTCATGATGATCGGTTCAGTAGTTACGGCGTGAAAGCGTAACAAACAAACAAACAAACTCACTTTCGCATTTATAATATTAGTAAGGATTACAATAAATGTTATATGTGCCTGATATTTAAGAGCGATTCTTTTTGTTAGCCGTGTGGTATCCGGCAGAGTAGAATAGGACCACTCCAAGTCTTCCCGTGGATATCGTGAAAGGCGACTTAGAAAATACAAGCTAAACAACGCTCATAAACATCTGTGAGACCTCTCCAACCTGTCTGGCCAGCTTAGAGAGTGTAGGCCAAGCCCTCTGGCTGCTCTGGCCAAGTATGGCTCTAGTAGAACAGAGAGGGTCGTGCTCCTGTAGTGGAGACTAAAAAGGACCTGATGCTGATGATGATGCTATGGGCTAGTTCATAATATTACTTAGGCTTCTAAGTTATAACACCACCACAGTAGCGACGGTCTCCACAAAATATAAGTTTTACATAAAGCCCACATTGTTGCGAGTTTCTATCGGGACTATAAAAATCCATGTTTCATACGCGAGATGAGAGATTGAGCTATAAATCCGGGCGTATGAAACTAATAGAGCCTCCTCAGGGGCCATTAACCAGCAACGATGCTCAGTCAATTTCCTGTAATGATGCGTGCGCTTTAAATGTTTATTTATCGCTTGTGGAGGCGGAGCTTTCGCTTGGATCTCATTAATATTTGGCGCGGCTTTGGTTCAATGTGTTCAAAATAAATGCCCTGGAGAGATTACTGCAAGCTTTTTTACAGTAAGTAAGTATTTTATTTAAAAGCACACAAAAAAATAACAAAAAAAAACACAAAAGAGAAAGATACAAAAATATAAATAAAAGTATAAACTAGTAGTTCGCTGCGAACGTGGACCTCGCGATTATTTAATTTTCCTGATAATTTCGTGAGATAGCCACTGTTATACTGATTTTGATAAGTGTGTTGTCATAGTGCTATTGTTTAGATGACTTCAAAAGCACTCTTTTTATTTTACTCATCACGACTTATTTTAAATTAACATACAATGAACACGATGTCCTTACTTTCTTGTACTAATAGTTAACATTCATTTCTATCCAAACAAATAAACTACCATACAATGTTAAACACCTTTTTTATTACTGTTGCAAGAATAGTTGAAATAGTTTTTCCCTTGCAATCCCTAAATGTACGAGTAGAATTTTATCTAATTAATAAGGCAAAATCAAAACCGGCTTTTAATACAACATCTGTGAGGCGTTTAGCTCTCGATAGTGCAACGTGTAGCTGAATTATAAAATTTTGCTCGATAGTGTAACGCAGCACTATCGAGCAAAATTTTATAATTTCACTAAGGGACAAATAAATGTAACAGTATCGTCATATCTGGTCATATCTGAAAGACTATGGTTATTAACGGAATCACAACATTGGACATTTTATAAAAATAATTTTCGTACCAAATATTCCACAGGCGTTTTTGAGTGTTTGAAAATGTCAATAGGCCTGCGACTTCAAGGAATACAAATATAAAATGGCAGGTATCCGGGTGACTGAGTTTCGGTCGGCATGATAATGATAATTAAGGTTCTAAAAACGAGACATATGTGTTTTGCTTTCTAAACCTATATGGTTTTTATGTGTACCCGTCAATGTTTGATTTGTTTAGCCCTGATAGACATATTACCCCCGTTTCTTCGCTTGAGCTTTATACTTATAAATTTTTGGTTTTCATATGTATCAATTTTCTGGTTTGTTTTGTTCGGACAACCCCCCAGCTCATTTTTCATTTGGCTTTGGTTTTTGTTTCTCTCGCAGAGTGCTGCACTCCCATACTCCTCTTTCTATGCTTCGGCTTTACCTTCCAAATATGGTTTTCGTACGTTTGGACTCTACATCTGTACTTATCTTGCGCCCACCGAACCCCATTTCTTTGTCTTTATTGTGTATGTTTAGCGGAATTATTTGTTTCTTCTTACACTACTTTTTTCATTCATTTTTATTAAAATTGAAAATATGTGATGAAAAAGAACTCGGCCACAGGTAGGATTCGAACCCACGTCCCTTAGGTTAACGCCCTAAGTGTGATACCATTACACCACCGTGACTTCGAATCACCGCGTCGAATTATCACATATTACCCCGTAGGGTATACGCATTTCAAGCATGCGTACTTCTTCAATACTACCCACTATTTTAGTAGTGTGGTATTCTACTTCATTCATATCCGATGAATAGAAAGTTGATTAAATTGAAGAAAGCTTTTACTTATTTAAATTGATTTAGAAATAGCATTACAATGCTCGGTATATTATTAAAATTGAAAATATGTGATGAAAAAGAACTCGGCCACAGGTAGGATTCGAACCACGTCCCTTAGGTTAACGCCCTAAGTGTGATACCATTACACCACCATTTTTATTGTTTCGTATAGGGTAAAAACGGGACCCTATTAATATCGCTCCACTGTCCGTTTGTCTGTTTGTCTGTCTCTCCGTCCGTATCTCACCAGGATGTATCTCATGAACCGTGATAGTTGGACAGCTGAAATTTTCACGGATGATGTATTTCTGTTGCCGCTATAACAGGAAATACAAAAAAATAGAATAATATAAATATTTAAGGAGGCTCTTATACAACAAACGTGATGTTTTTGCTTGTTTTTGCACTATATTGATAACGGCAACAGGTAGACGATTAAAATATTCATAGAATATGTAGTTATATATATATCCCCTAAAAATAAATAATTAAATAAAAAATAATAATATTAAAGTGGGCCTCCCATGCATCAGACATGATTTTTATAGATAACGGTACGGAAACCTTCGTGCGCGAGTTCAACTTGCACTGTAAAATGTTGTAAACGGGATGTTCATCATTAAATAGCTCGTCATCTTCAAATCAGATCAGTGATTTTTTTATAATTATCTTCCTTTACCATAAAGTTAAGTAAAATGCGAAATTGCAGTTAAATTGGTTGTAAATAACTGCTTTAATTTTTGGTTGCAGGCTTAAACCCGAACAAACATATACACACTTAAAATTAAAGATAAATAAAAACTTATTTAAATATCCCTGCGCATTTTTGGACCTCTGTCTCCATCTGTTGGAGAAATTTGGAACTAACAAGAATTTATTATGGAAATTTTCATGGACTGGTATTTTTCTGTTCTAAAGGAACAAAATATTGTAAATTAAAAATAAGAAAGTCACTTGGAATTCAATTTGGAACAGACAGCGAAAGAAATATTTGCAATCATTGAAAAATCAAATTTTCTTGCGCGGCTCGAAGTCTAATCTTTTCGATCGGGTAACTACCGTACTGCGACTGAGCCAACCATTCGATAAGTATAGAGGAGAAAGTACCGTTCTAGTTTATAATTGTTCATGTTTAGTTAGTAAATTTAAATTGAATACACAGAGCATGGATAAAGCAGGCGTCAAACGAAATACCGCCACCTAGCGGCGGCTGTGGTTACCTTCAAAATTAAAATTTATTTCAGCGCCATCTTGTAACATATTCAGCCTAAACGTCATGTTCAATTTTCATTTCTTGAAATTCTTTAACATTTATTTAAATATCTCGTAAACGGCTGAACCGATTTTGATGCCCAACGAACTTGAAAATTGTATTTATAAGACCTATATACATTATAAATTTCATCTTAATTGGAGCATTGGGTCTAAAGTTATCGTGGAACAAACATACATACATACATACATACATACAAAAAATGTCTTTTCGCCCCAACTTGAATTGAAGACCTCGCTCGCTTCGCTCGCTCGGTCAATAAAAAAAATATAAAGAAAACATAGTGGTGCTCTCAGAAGGGCTTTTATGTATTGTCCCAATGTATGTCTGTAATTAAATCTTGTAAGTTAAATTTGATCCAATTCCCGGTTACCGATTGAGCTGAAATGCATGCAAGTGTAATCATCATCATCAAGTCTTTTTAGTCTCCACTGCAGGAGCATGACCGTCTCTGTACTACCGGAGCCATACTTGGCCAGAGCAGACAGAGGATTTGGCCTACACTCTCCTCGCTGGCCAGACGGGTTGGAGAGGTCTCATTGATGTTTAAGAGCTTTGTTTAGCTTGTATTTCCTAAGTCGTCCCTCTTACCACCTTCATGGGAAGAATAGGAGTAGTCCTATTCTACTCTGCCGGAAACCAAACGGTTAATGCATGCGTGTGTAATGCTGGTCCGATGATAGTCGGAAGGTGGCCATAGAACCTATTAAACTTAGCAATATATGTACACCAATCGTGTTTGGGCTCATTTGATTTGTCTTGGAAAGCACTTTACAGTGTAAAAATTTGTTTATAATTTTTGAAAAAACTTTTTATCCTTTTGTATTAATAATAAGGTTATGTTTTTGCAGTAAATATTTGTTCATCTTTTCACGACGGAGACGTCCTGATGGATATTAGTTAGAGATATTCAGCGTTATTTATTTCTTCCTTGTGAGAGTTACGCGGGCTACATTTGATCGGTTAGACCCAAATATATTCAATTCGATCAAGCTCGAAACAAATGTTAAAATGTAATTCGTATCATATAGAAACTTCTGAATCAATTGATACAAAATCTTTTGTGTTTGATAGGTAGTCGTAACAAGATGAAGCCCAAAATTTCTAGGTGAAAACGAAATAAGCCCAATAATAATAGGCCATGCGGAAGTAGTCGCGGACAATCCTAACTTATATTATAAATACGAAAGTGAGGTTGTTTGTTTGTTATGCTTTTACTTCTACTAGTGCGTATCATTATTATCATCTCTATACCCTAAGCATAACGTATCATTATGAAATTTCGCATACGTGTTGCTTAGGGTTTAGAGATGGGCTAGGCTACCTTTTATCCAGGAAAAATGTATTTTTCCCGAGGGATCGACATTGACACGAGCGAATCCGCGGGCAAAAGGAAGTTCTTAAAACAATAAATCACTCTATCACATACCAAAAGAAGCCCGGTATTATAAGAATTGTTGCTTTCCGGACCGAGTTTTCCCATTTTTTCGCACCAGCTCCTTTGAGGCGAGCGCTCTTTGTTCCGCCATTGTTCTTGCTTGTTTATTTTCCACCTTTTTGTCTCACTGCGGCCATTCATTAGTGACATTCTGGTTGCCGACGGGATTGTAGTGCGTAAATAACATGGAAGAAACGTTGTTTTTTGGGATGTTGTGTATTTTTTCTGATAAACTTAAGGTAATATTAAAAACGTGGGATAGAATGAGTAGTGGGTCCTTTTATGACTTTGTATCTATTTCCGGTATAAGGCATTATCTTCCTAATCGAACGGCAGATATGAAAACTCAAAACAAGCACAGGGTGGGCTTTACTTTTACAGGTTGGACTAATAGTAACCTGTCACATGCGGAGCCGTAAGCGAAAGCTAGTATATCCGAATTTCTTTTGAGTTACTGAGAATTAGGCTAAAATCTAATTTTGAGCTTATAAAATAAAGCGGGCTATGTAAAAGCCGTCGAAGGCAAAAGTCAATTATAAATCACTCCATCTCCCAGTTAGAATATGCCAGTATTATAAGGTTATATATAATCGTTTCTTTCCGGATCAAGCCATTTTTAGCACCAGCTCCTTTGAGGCGAGCGCTCTTTGTTGCGCCATTGTTATTGCTTGTTTATTAAACCTTTTTGTCTCACTGCGGCCATTCATTAGTGACATTCTGGTTGTTTTTAGGACTTTTGTGTTTTTTTTCTAATAAACTAGAGAAAGCTTTATTAGTGTATGATATAGCGATACATATGACAAACAAAAATCCAAAACAAGCAAACATGTTTAGCGTCAGGAGGGTCTTACAGTATCGCTAGCGGAGCCGATGGCAAAAGCTAGTAATGCTGAAATTATCTAAGATAAAGTCGCATGAAAACCTAGCAATACAATAAATCACTCCACCTCCTACCAAAAGAATGGTATTATAAGGATTGCTTTCCGGACCGGGCAATTTTTTCGCACCAGCTCCTTTGAGGCGAGCGCTCTTTGTTCCGCCATTGTTCTTGCTTGTTTATTTTCCGGCTTTTTGTCTCACTGAGGCCATCCATAAGTGACATTCTGGTTGCCGGCGGGATTTTAGTGCGTAAATAACATAGAATAAAAGATGTTTTATTTGGAATTGTGTGTTATTTTTTTCTAATAGACTGTAGCGAATGTAGCGATAAATATGACAAACCAGAATCCAAAACAACAAAACAAGCAAATTATATATGTTTCGCGTCAGTGGTCGTTTGTCGTCAGTGCCACTAGCGGAGCCGATAGCAAAAGCTAGTAAGGCTGAAAATTTATACCTAAGCAAATATGTAATTTTGACTAAATAAAAATAAGAACTCGCCGCGGAAGAAGTCGCAGGAAAAGCTAGCATTACAATAAATCACTCCATCTACTACTAAAATAATGTACTAAGGTTTATTTCTTTCCGGACTGGGCCATTTTTTCGCACCAGCTCCTTTGAGGCGAGCGCTCTTTGTTCCGCCATTGTTCTTGCTTGTTTATTTTCCACCTTTTTGTCTCACTGCGGCCATTCATTAGTGACATTCTGGTTGCCGGCGGGATTTTAATGCGTAAATAACATAGAAGAAAAGATGTTTGTTTTTGGAATTGTGTGTTATTTTTTTCTAATAGACTAGAGGAAACTTTATTAGTGTATCATGTAGCGATAAATATGACAAACCAGAATCCAAAACAAGCAAATTATATATGTTTGGCGTCAGTGTCGTTTGTCGTCAGTGCCACTAGCGGAGCCGATAGCAAAAGCTAGTAAGGCTGAAAATTTATACCTAAGCAAATATGTAATTTTGACTAATTAAAAATAAGAACTCGCCGCGGAAGAAGTCGCAGGAAAAGCTAGCATTACAATAAATCACTCCATCTACTACTAAAATAATGTACTAAGGATTATTTCTTTCCGGACTGGGCCATTTTTTCGCACCAGCTCCTTTGAGGCGAGCGCACTTTGTTCTGCTATTGTTCTCGCTTGTTTATGTTCTACCTTTTTGTCTCACTGCGGCCATTCATTAGTGACATTTTGGTTGCCGTCAGGATTGTAGTGTGTAAATGACACGGAAGAAATGTTGTACTTTTTATATTTTTTTTGCTTGTGAACTTCAGTTAGCTCTTTATCTTATTTAAATTATGCCGTCTTCTTATAAAACGAGAACTCAATTAAGTGCGTGGTCAACAACATAGAACGATAAATATGATAACCCAAAACTCAAAGCAGGCGGCCGCGGCCGTCCAATGCTTGCCAAATCATTCTACAGGAATCATTCTACATGATAATTGGCGGACAAAAAGTCTGCGGTGTAGTCTTATTAGTTATAGAATAAGATTGCACTTTGTACGCTAAATACATGAAATATTGCGCGGAGCACCCTACTCATCTGAGTGATTTTCCCACTCGGTATTATGGCAGCCTTGATGCTGTGATATGATTTGGCTAAAGTATTTACGGCTGGCTGCCTGCCTGACGCCAATCCCCTTGCTTAGCTCCTGACCGGAAGACAAATAACAGTTAATATGAAGTACTGAATATATGCCTGCTCTGGGAATCGAACCCGGTGGCTATATTATCCTAGGCTGGCTTTTAACCACTGCGCTACGGAGGCCGTCCCTGCGCCTTTACGCCTTACGCTCACTATTCCAAAGAATTCGATCATCACATATTACCCCGTAGGGTATACGCATACCAACGATTTTGAATGTTTTTCTGTATGTATGTATGTTTATCCATAACTCTTTAACGAATTGACTGAATTTTATGAAACTTGATAGAGTTTATAAACATGGTGGCTCTGAAAAAAAAAAAAACATAAAAACAATTGAATTATTCTAGGGAATGTTTTGATGTTAGTAATTGTATCATTTAGTGGCCTTGTACAACATCAAATGTAACAGGAACGCATTACCGAGTAAAAGGTTACCTCGGGAGCTTTATATTTAATTCTCTTTTAAGAAAGAAATGAGTTAACTAATATCATAAAGAATTTCATAAAATATTATCTCTCAACATCATACTTTTTCACAGCCGACGTAGAGCAGACTTTAACTTTTTACACGAGTTTGCAAGAATCTTAGAGGCGAGAATTTCTAAGATCAGTGTAATCTATGGCTTTGGAACTTTGCTCTGTTCTTCACACTTAAATTCTTTGGTAACTTATAATTTCTAGGATTACTTTGAAAGCACTAGATCTTAGGCCTTTCTCAAACATGTTTTAAGTCTATCTACTAATTCTCATAATAGCTTTCGTTATTTGTAGTTTAACTTTTGATATCACGTACACATATACTATCAGGTTTTTTTCTTTGCGGGGTAGACAGGGCCTAGGTGTATTAACCTAAACCTACTAGGTCTACTGAACAGAATATCACGTCCTTCTCAACATGGTGCAGAGGTAAGCGCAACAAGAACTTTGATGTATTAAAAGATAGGGTAACTGTCTTAACACATTTGGCAACAATTGCATCAAAAGGAGGGCAATAAATAATCATACACAAAATGATGATGACCACAACAACAATATTTTATGAAACTGAATATAGACATAGGAAATTAGCTGTTGATGTAATAACTAAATATAAAGCGAAGTTCACACGGCTTTCAAATACATATTCACCTCTTGCTAAACCGATTAACATAAAATTTTGCATACTCGTCCTTAGGGACATCGTGTCTACGTACTTTTATAAAATGTATAGAAGAACTATTATTTAGAGAAAGCAAATAGAACCGCGGGCAAAAGCTTTTTTAATAAAATTAAAACGTTTACTATAAACGAAATGATGCTGTAATTCGTTTCGTGAAAATTTAAAGACACTACCTATTACGGTTCAATAGATACAGTCCTGTGACAAACGGACGGACGGGCGAACGAAGGGACACTGTAGGCTTAGTATTAGGTTTCCATTTGGCACCCTTCGTGTACGGAACCCTAAAATTTACAAAAGCACTAGGTATAATCGAGGATCAGTAAACAACAGAGTACATTACGGCGCAGAGAGCGTTCATATTAATGCGCGCTATTAGGCTCTGAACGCGCGATAAATTCCCAAGGGCGATAGAAAAGCGATTTGTTCGCGTACGTCACTGAAATATCGCACCCGCGTGCGAACTCTGTGTGGACTGGGTTTTATATAAAGAATATCTCAACAGCTACTTACATACATACTATCACGTCATTTTCCCTTGCGGGGTAGACAGAGCCCAAGTCTGTTAAGACCTAAAGGCCATGTTAAGCATGTTACGTGGGCGTTAGGTGGAAAACGGAATCAAAATAGTCTTGAGTGGCTTGCCGCATCGCCTACAACATGATGCCTCAGATTTCGGCCATAGGCCATTCCCTCGATCGACTTTTACGATTTAGGGAATAGAAGAACGGCTACCTATACATATTCAAATTTACGTGAAAAATCATCACTTAATGTCCAATTTCTTATCCGAGCGTTTTCTCCCTTGCGTGTTCATCTGTTATAATACTTTATATATAACTATATCATCTGTTATAATACTTTATATATTAAATATGACAGGGCGTAGTAGTTTCGTCCATTAAATCTGAAAATATTTTATAATGTTTTTACAGCCCGCCTCCTAGACATCAAGCCATCTTAGATATTCTTTAGTACATGATATATATTTCGATACCATTTTCTTTTATTTCTGTCATTAGAAATTTATTAACGTTGGTGGCAGAGTTTTCAAGGTGTCTAAAGGCATCTAGCATAGCTTAACGACTGCTATCTAATGGCGGGAAACGATACTGATCTATTATGCGACATTCATGTTTTATTGTGATTTAGTCAAGTTCTTATGGCCGGCCGCCAACCCTCCTTGGGTAAATGCATTTTCTACTATATCTAAATGAAATTGAGCTATGGCCATGTTATGAAAAAAGATGCCACCTGGAAGTAGATGGCTACAGAAGAAAGGGAAGAACGAGGGACATGGAATAAGTGTATTAGACGGGATATGAGAGACACGGTAAAGGAGAATATGGTTAATGACAGGAAGAAGTGGAGCGAGTTAGCATGTAAAGCCGACCTCAAAAAAGGAAAAGGCGAAAAAGATGATGATCTTAACAATATAGAGCTCGAACCAATACTTGGGAACGCACAATGCAAATCTAAGAACGGCACGTGGAATATAAAGGAGTGCACCCATTACCCGTTTTATCGCATCTTAGACACAATGGAAGTCCGCAATATGAATAATGGCTGGCTGTACAAACCATAGCGGCTTAGAGGGCAATGGAACAAATCTTAAAATGACCTACATACCGTATGCAGGACATTTTGCGATTTGATGAAAGACACATACGTTCATAGGACGTGTTTTCAAAACATGTCATTCTGTCACAGCATAGAAATATCAAGGGATACTTGTACACAGTTTCACTAACAACCCTTTAAGACAATAGTATCAAAGTAAAATATCCGCTCGGTATCTCGGTGTAATATAAACGCTTTGAAAGTTCAACACAGTAATTGACATACGCGTGATGTCAAAACATTGTTCCACAGGTACCTATGTCAAATATTACGTTTATTGAAATGGCTTAACAAAAATTGCTCAACATTTTAAAGACAATAGAAAATAGTTATATGTAAGGTAAATTTTAACAATTACCTTAATGTGCCTAGAAATAATCAGATATCGGACGACTAATAAAAAATAAATAATAAAAACCATTTGTTGCGTAACTCAACTCTTTTAATTTAAAATTAAAAGAACATATTTAAGATATCTCTATATGGGAATGCCTCAGCTTGTGTTAGCCCGGTAAACTTTGTTTTTTAAAAGGCAATATTTAGCAATATGGCGTTTTGCGAATAGAACTCCGGCAAAACCTACAGACCTGAGATATATAAATCTTTCAATAATCGATGTTGCTCCGATGTTTATTTATTGCATCGATACCAGAGTATCGAGATCTCGAGTTTTTTCTCAATAATAACAATGCGTGATTTATAGTTCGTGCCGAAAGAGTATCGAGCGATGAACCTTTACGGTCTCGGTAAATATTCTATTAAACGGTGCCCGAGAATATATTGCGGAACCTTTGGCCTGTATCTGAGATTTTTGTTGTTTTCTTTTCTTTTATTCGATATAAAATCGTTTTATATCGACAAAATGGCTGTCGAAAAATAAAAAATAAACCATTTTACATTCTGTGGTCATAAATTTTCTTCAATTAAAATACCAATACTATTGCTATGTGTCCCTAACGGCGTAGATCGAGTCTATGTTCAAAAGCCCATTTGGCGATACCTATAAGTTCTCGGCACCTACTTGTGTACATTATTTTGACCTACAGCACTAGGTAGCACTAAGCACATTTGGACCTACGGATTTTTTTATAGATTTTTCCGTATACAATCATCAAGACGAGTCACCCTCTGTAGTGACTCGTCGAGTGAACGCCAAAAATGTAGTGTAAAATAAAATCTAATTTTAAACTGAAACACAAAACGCTCAACAGCCATAAATGTAACCGTAAATAAAATGTATGAAACGTCAAACACAGTTTAAAATACAAAATGGCCGACAATATTTCCTAAGATCGCGTGTTTGCTTGCAAATAGCCGTCGTTTCAAGCACTTTGAAGGTGCCAGTAGGCACAAAATATCTAGATTACAGATGGATACCTCGTATATGTACACTCCGATACAAACTTAATGGCCGCTCGGATATTAGCTACGAGCGCAGACGGGCGCAGGTACAGGCGTGTGCACTACATGAACATAACTCATACATCAACGATATGATGAAGTGCGCAGCCAGCAGGCAAGTGCGCAGCGGCCCACTCTTGCTTTGCTTATACTTAAAAATTGTGTACTGCGCATCGCGCGATGTTCCGAGCCGCCAAAAAGTTTGCATCGGAATGTATATGATGTTTAACCACCAAACTTCCGTGTCACTCCATTTCACAGTTCAACCCGCTTTTTATTCCACGCTACTTATTATATTTTATTTAAAACAAATCAGGTTTACTCCCGTATTTTGTAAAATGCCAATAGTTTTAGCTATCTTCAGTGAAACTGTTATGTTTAATATAAAAATGATATCTCGCGTAAGTTTAAATAATACTTCTTTATACTTAATTTAAAAATTCCGAACTTCCTGTGCTAGAAGAACTTGAGACTTTAAAAAAGTAAAAGTTTTTTTAAAGTCAGACAAAAACCGTATTCTTGACGCTTGTCCTAGAATATACCGTGACTTGAACATAATAATAGTTACATTTTGGTATAACATTTTTATTTGCAAAAATGTTTGTAAAATGAAAGCAGTTGTTCACCTTAAAAATACGTACCTAAGTGAGAGAGAGAGAGTCACTTTGGCAAATATTTTGTAAACGTACCCATCTGTCACATCCTTTAATTTGTGCAGTAGGGCCCAGCATATGATGCAAAGCCGGGTGGGGTCATTTTTCTGTTGAAAACAGGTCAAACATAGAACTACAAGCTTGCTGTGATTTAAACTAGCTAGTTTTGAGCTGCCTATTATGTTAACAAAAGAAACTGATTATCATAACCACTGTTTTAGTTCTTTGTTTTACATTTTCTAGATAAAACCACGAAATGATTTTTTACACCATTAAAAGATAAATATGCCTTTGCCGCTAATTAGTAAAATTGTATTTTATTGTATTTAGACTTAATAAAAGGTAATTGTATGACCTACGTATTTCGTGGAATGTGCATTTAAAAAGGAATACGAGAAATACTTAAAGTTAAATGTACATACTAAAATTGGAATACGATCTATGTTACATTTTATAAGGTTGGTAATTAATTTGTTCGTTATTTATAAACCCTTAATTTTAACTAAATTAATAATTAAGCTTGATTTAGTATAATTACTAGTTCAAATGATTGTTCATTCAAATGATCGTTTTTGTACGTATGATTTTGTTTTGTGTGTAAACAAATAAAGTAACACTTTCGTAAATACTATTTGCTTTCCATCTCTCCATTAAAAATCTAAACGATCATTAGAATTTAGGATAAGTATTATGTACTTGTTAAATCTCTTAAAAACCAAACAACCAAAAATATCACAAAAATACGCCAATCGCTCAGGCTAAACTAATTCTTCTAGACGACGAGCAACTGACAGAAGAAACGGAGCCGACCCTGGAAGTGGAAACGGTTCGGCCCCCGCCGGCCATACCGCCCGTCAACGATTCTGGAAATATATTTATTACATTCCTAACACGTAAGTAGAGACCGTGTCTCTTCTGTTGCAGGTGGCACGTGGTGGATATCTTATCTGCGAGTGTATTTTTTAGTTTTTACTTGTCTGTGTGTTAATTAATGAAGTGGTAAATAATTCGGTATACTACATCTTTTCAGCTGTAAAAAGTCTACTACTGGACAGGACAAAGGCTTATCCCATGATGCTTCCTTCTATAGGAGGATATTGCTCTACTCACCACGCTTGGCAGGCGTGTTGGTGAGCGCATTGTGATGATAATGTGATGGGTGACCGCAAGTGGCATAAAAATATCTCGAGCTCGAGGCACGTTAAGCCGTTGTCATCTTTGATGGCAGTTATTAAGCTTGAAAAATCTGACACCAGTATTAGCCACTTACACGCACGAAAAAACATAAACCTTTACAAAAGGAAACTAATTTAGTAGTTAAACCACGAATGCTCCAACTGCAGTATTATCTCCTCAATAGATATGTTCATAGTTCATACACTGCACAATACCGGCCCGAACCGGTTCCCGGCGGATATATCCAGATTATTGTCATATTCCATCCGGATATAGCCATTAGCGTGTGCACATTTCAATTAACCGAATTTCGACGTAATGAAACGTTCCCCTAGAATAAAATTAAATTTGTCGATATAAAAAATTTGGTTATTCGTCGTACCGGCGAAATTAGTTTATTTTATTCGTTGCCTACGAATTCTGGCGGAAAATTCGCTGCGCTCAGTGTTTTCGATGGAATTCAATAAAAATTGGCACAAAATGTTGAACTTGGCAAATCTCTTTTTTTGAAGGTAGGTATTCTCACCACGTTCGCGATTCACTCCGTTATTATCATTTCGGGATAAAGATATGATTAAGTGAGCATTATTAAAAAAATACAATTACCGTCAGTTAGGTCTAATATGGTGCTAATCGGGTGAGAAAGATTTCCTCTATGGCCACTAGATTAAAACTCCTATATTTGTTACTATCACATCATAATCAAAGTAAAGTTAGATAGAAAACCTTTTTATATACATGGTATCCCGTCTTTGCCCCTTGCGGGGTAGACAGAGCCGCCTGTAAAACCTTATGGCTACATTTAGCATGATAGAGGGCGTGTAGATGGAAAACGGAATCAAAATAGTGATGGATTGCTAGCCGCATCGCGTATTGACATAACATGTGCGGGAAGAGAAGTAGCTGGAATATTCTACGTTTTTTTTTTGTCCCAGACCAGCATGGAAGTTCGTGCGTACTCTGGGATAGGAGGATCAGATATACATATGTATGGTCATCACCATTATGCACATTTCATCACTAAAGGTCTACGTTCTCCTATAGACTTTTTAGTCGGAAAATAATAAGATGTTCTTTATTTGATTTGAATAGTTACGCATATTTAGGATAATGACAAGTGCTTTCATTTGGAGTAATAATTATGTTATTAAATGTCATAATCTGTTTTGTGTGTCAATAAATCCTTACTAATATTATAAATGCGAAAGTGAGTTTGTTTGTTTATTTGTTTGTTTGTTTGTTTGTCACGCTTTCACGCCGTAACTACTGAACCGATAATCATGCAATTTTGCTTACAAGTTCTCTGGAGTGCGGAGAAGGACATAGGCTACCTTTTATCCCGGGAAAAAGTACTATTCCCGAGGGATCTACATTGACGCGGGCGAAGCCGCGGGCGAAAGCTAGTAAATAAATAAATAGTAAAACTGAAAACAAATAGTTATTTTAAAGTGTTCATATTTCATTTCAGTCAACAAAAATTGAAATATAAATACGCAATGAAATGGACACCTCCATTTAATACTGCGATGTTTTTACTTTGATAAATATTTGCCGATGTATTTTTCCTAAGTCCACAAATGTTTGAGGTTTATATCTCTTTTTATATAATAATAAACACGTCATATACCATACATATAAAAAGTTACATAAAAATAATTTTCCAATACTTGAACTTTGGTTTTCGTGTCTGTAAGTGGCCAGCACTGGTGTTAGATTTTCCAAGCTGCCTAAAGGCATCTGTCATGGCTTGACGACTGCCATTAATAATGACAGCCGAGACCAACGGCTTAACGTGCCTTCCGAAGCACGGAAGTGCTCGAGATATTTTTATGCCACTTGCGGTCACCCATCCCAGGTACTGCGTCCAGGGTTGCTGACCATGCGTAAGCGCTAATTATGCTCACCTCACCAGGCCATCGGGATTCTCGAATACTTGAACTAAAGTATATAAATGTTTAAAATTAGTGGTAAATTCAATGAATATCCCAAAAGACCTCTCTGTCTACATTTGTCTTAATTCATTAATAATCTTGTTTAGCCCTTACCGTTATCAAATCCTAAACGAACGCACCTTGAATACATTTCTTTAAAGAGGTCATCTTTTCATTATGGAACCAATGCTAGGAACACAAAACCTTCGGAATCACAATACTAATATTTTTAATTAAATATATTTTTTCCTCAATTTATATTCACAGAGCTTTGGAAGAAAAAAAAATAAGATATAATTTCTTAACATTTAAAAAAAATTGTATATTGAAATATTTCAAAATTTTAAGAAGGCGCACCATATGAAATATTCAAACAAACCTACAAAAAAGTTTTGACGCTTAGAATTACTTCAGTTCAAAGTTCTCGTTAACAGAAATACGTGAAATTTCGGCAATTCTCTTATTATTGGGCCTTAATTTGTAACTTCTTCACGCAAAAACTATAAGATGAATTTTGATGAAACTTTCAGGTCAGGGATTCATCCTCATCATCATCATCATCATCATTTGTATCCCAACCTTCATTCCCTTCCCATATCCAACAAATTCCTTTATTTCCCCAGCTTAAAAATGCTTCCCATGAGCAGCAGCATCGGAAGTCGGAAGCACAGAAAGGACAAGAAGCTGTGCTCGCTAACTCGCCTGCCAAGCGTGGTGAGTATGGCAATATCCTCCCATGGAACGAAGAATCCTTGGGAGAGGCCTTTGTCCAGCAGTGGACTTTTAGCAGCTGGAATTATGATAATGATTATGATAAAACTTTACAACATTAGTACATACAGATCTGTTTCTGTGCTTGTAGAGCACATTACCTATATCTTACGCGGACAAAGTCTGGATGATTTATTCAGAAAATAGACCCTTTTCACGTCAATTAACATTTTAAATAATACTTATTAAATTATATTCCAATTAATAATGATTGCCCAAAGGCTACAAACTGCTTGCGTTTCGGAACCGACCACTGCAGAGAAAAAGACGCCGAAAGAAACTCTATTCAACAGTATTGGTCGCCTACTTGCCTGAAGGGCTTTATATATTTATCTTATCTTTTTACTGATTTCATGTCATATACAATTTAAATTTACATAATTTTGTGGAACACTACGTTATGTTAGCGATCAAGCGTACAATAGCAACAGATAAGATAAAAGATAGAAGTCACAAAGAGGCCGAGCAGACCTGTCCCCCCGCAGTACGTTCACGAGTTGACGCATGGATCGGCCATCGCTGAGTTCAACCATATTAGAGGGAACGCAATTCCAGGAAATGGTGCTTATTCTTTTTATGGTAGGTTTTATTAATAATTATAGTTTTATTAATATTAATAATTATTAGTATTTCGCAGACTAGTTAACTGCAAAAGGCTTTGGCGGAAAATTTCAACAAACGTAACACATTCAGAGATTCCATTTGGACTTATGGGGGTGCTTTAGCAGGATTTCATATCGCCTAGCTCCGTAGCCTCTTATACTGATGTTATCGCGGTCTAGCTGAGAATTTCTGGGAATCCTGTTCTACCTTTATCTGGATCTATGTTTTACTATGAAAATTGTTTCAGAATTATTATTTTAGACAATTTCTTTAATTTTACGTAAAGAATTGATTTTCTTATCTTTCTTAAAACATTTGTATTTGACACAAAACTGACTTACAATCTTACTTACACATATGAACTGTCAATATGGCCGTACACTCTCTTTTTGGGGCAGTCGTGTAAAATTGTTATATTTCAAGACAAATGGTAACAGCCATTTCTAATTACAAAGAGCAAAATATACGAATATAGCCGTGGCGGTACATATTTTTTTATGACGTTGGCTAGCCTCCAAACAGATAGCCCACCTGCTGGCAATTGCGCAAAAACAAGTGCAAATTGTGCAAAACAAAACAGTTTAAACGTAGATAACGACAATTAAGTGCTAGAGAATATCTTTTTAAGGCCTAGAGGGTAGAGGAGGTATTAATACTAAGGCATGTTCAGCAATGAATGGGCAAAAATCGAAAGAATCATGACAAAAGGCGATGCGCCTCATCACTATTTTGATTCCGTTTTCCACCTAATGCCCACCGACACGCTAAAAGTGGCCTTTCGGTCTTATTACGACGATGACCTTAGGCTCTCCCTACCCCGTAACGGATAAAGACGTGATAATATGTATATATGTATGACGGTAGGACACGGAGACTTATGGACCCCGCTTGGACGGAATACCACAAGTCTCCGTGCTTCGGAAGGCAGGTTAACGTTAAGCTGTTGGTTTCGGGTGTCATCATTAGATGACAGAGGTTAAGCTAAAGGTAACGGGCAACAATGTTAGCTACTTACAAGAATATATTTTTAGGGTTCCGTACCCAAAGAGTGAAAACGGGACTCTATTACTGAGCTTCCGTCCGTCGAAGAATCATAAATACAGCGTGTATATTGATCCTCGACATCCCCTTAAAGGGGTGGCTTAGCCCGTCAATATGAACAACTTCTCATATGGGACCAATACTGGGTACCTTCTACACAAAAAACACTTAACGTTTTCATACAAGTGTTTAGACGCCCGGGCTATTTGAGTAACGTCGAACATTTTTTGAGTGAAAACTTCTTTAGCGGCGCGGCGTTTTGCCTTTTTAGTTGGACACCTGACCTGATCGAAAACTCGTAAGAAGGACGCGTGACCTGAGCACGCCACAAAGGCGAGTTTTTACTTCAGCCGACACTCCTGGAGTGCAACCCGTTGTTTTTTTGCGTTCCCAGTTTTGATCAAAACATGTTTATATTTACGGATTCACACCTTCTACGGCAATTCGAGGACTACAATTAACATGACTCAAAGTCATTTCTCATTACAAACGTACTTACATTTACTTGCTCGTACACACAAACAAAAAATATGGGCAGTCGGTTAAAGTAAACAAATAGCAGTCGCGCGAGAAAACTAGTTAACTAAATGATATTATATTTCATGTAAATTACACGTTCGTCCTGCCATTCCTTGAATGACTATGTAAATAACTTGGCGTGTCCACACGTTTGTGTATGCAGCGGATACGAGTAGTAACCAAATTCAAGTGATTCTCTCGGGAAATCAACGCCTTGACAGTAGCTCCCAATTTAATCATAAAAATATCTGTACATATATTGAGAAATATACTGTCCGATTATTTGTAGACATTTATGTTTTTACTTATATACATAATAATCACGTTTTTACAGTTTACGGGCAGACGCAGCCTAGAGCTATAAAACGAGGCCACGCATAGTGTGATTGTGATGGTTGTCGTGTTAGTGCAAATAGAAATTAAAATAGTGAGGGGTTGCTTGGCGTATCGCCTACTCGTATGACACCACCACAACAGTGGTGACATTCTCTGTACGTGATAGTTCGGGCACCGGTGACCTTGAGCCGGAGCGTGTAAGCGCTAGGGTTGATACCACTCACTACTCACTCCTGCCGCCGCGCTGCCCGGTGCGTGAAGTATAAGAGACAAACATAACACACACACAGCCCTAGATTAATACAGTCGAGGGCAGCCCTTGCCACGGTCCGCGCGCCTCTGGATGCCCCCGCGCACATCCAGACACCCACACATAGCCGAAAGCGAGTTTACGTACACACATGCTTAACCTTTCAAGACCCACAGATTCTTTTCAAACAAAATTTCCTAGAGACCCGCATGGCATTCCAGAATCCCATGTGGGTCTGAAAGGTAAAGTGTTGTTTCTTTTCGCGTAGTGTATTAGTGTATAGATATTCTTTGCCACCACTGAGGTATTCACCGATTTCCTTGACCTGCTTTAACGATTTGTGTGAAGAGAAACAACCGGTTCAATCTATGTTTTTTTAAAAATGTCAGGTTCCGAAGCAGCAGCAACAGCAACGGTAGTAATAGTACCTATCTCTTACAGTTGTCACGTAAAATTAGCGTCCGTAAAGCGACTTAAGGAACCCCAATTTTTTTCCTCTCCAGTCTTTAGCGTTTGTACAATAAACAAACCAATGATATGATAAAAGGCTATGGTAATTATATTGAACAAAATCATTCTATCATAAGGCCTAACTGTAATAGGCGTCTTGACGCAATCGGACCTAGACGACCGAAATGGCGAAGAGTCAAAGCGAAAATCTTTTCAATTTCGCGGTTTAATTTCAGAGCCGCGTCTAGGCACCGCGTAATTTAATCCCGGCTGGTGGCGCTAGAAAAATTGGCGGGTTTTTGTATGCGACCGTTGCGGTCGCAACGGTCAGGTTAGATTTTTCGTAGAAAAATGTTTATTCCTCTATGGCTTTATACGTATAACTTTTACGTCACGTCATAACCATACCCTATTGGTAAATATTAATCCGAATAATAAGTGCCGAAATCAAACAAACACAAATCATTTAGGTTTCTGTCTTACTTCTTCCTTTATTTCTTATTTTTTTAATCTTCCTTTCTATGAAGATTGATGTGAGAACAGTTGATGTCATCAGTAATTTACATTTACCTTAGTTTAAAGCCACTTCTAAAGCGCAAGTACTGAAAACGCTGTATCCTTTTGATATCCAGTAAGAATCCTTCTGAAATTAACGTGAAACATACCTGGCAATATCTACGTCCATTACAAATCAACATCTGAAGTTTAAGTACATACAAGTAACTATGCCAGAGAAATAGTACTCTTATATGAGTACAGTACGACTTACGCAGCTCCTTTTTTTTGAGACATGGTTAAAAATGGCGGCTTCTTTATTTGAATGCATGCGGCACGTTTGAGGCCATAGAGACAAAATATAACGCCCGCACCAATCTCGCGAACATAGAACGTGACCATTCACATAGTCGTCCGTTGAGGAATAAACATATCCATCATTATTTTTAGGGTCCAGTGCCGAATGGGAGACGGGTGACATACCTTCTCTTTTTTTTATTTATTATAAATATAGTGGATACGTATAAAAAATTCTGTATGATTATTTTATTTCAAATATACCTTTAAAACAAAGTCGGGTTTGTTTGAACACTTAACTTAAGAAGAGGTTAACCGAATTTTTAATTATTATTTTAATATTAAAATATAAGAAATAATTTACACAGCTAGTAAATAATATAATAATCATGTACTTTATATCTTCGTAAATTAATAATAATGATGACAGCTTATCGGATTCGACGATCAAGCAACACGTGTTCCTCCGTCCGATAAGTTGTAGTAAAAGATCACAGACGACGCAACTAGGTGAGGCGGACAACCACCAGCCCGCTAAGTAAATCTCACTACAGCCACACTGTGACTTTATTTCAGTTATTCCACACATTGTTCATAAACATGGGCATTTATAACACCTAATTACACCGATTTCACATTAAAAAATCCACTAGAAACAATTTACAAAACAATCCAAATCACAAGCCTTGCAGTCCGCCGAAATTCCCGCCAAGAACTCCGATTTGAGTAATTATGCATTTTTTTTAAATCTATGTTCTGAGGATATTGACGTGGAAATAAAATGGCCAGTACCATTCAGCTGGAACTCAAAAGTTATTACACCTCTTCGCGCGTGCCACGTTTCGAAGCAAATATTGCCCTTTGGACAAATAGTCAACTCCAGTGTATCAATCACACTATTATTAAAAGCTCTGAATGTAATTTAGGTGGCATTTTATTTGCGGTTATAAAACTTCAATTATTTTAAATCTGAATGGTCCAATTAAACTACATTCACGCAGTGATATCGATTTATGCCATTCTTTTCGTTTTATTTTTTAAAGGTTGGAAATAGAAAGTCTCTGCACTATATCCAGGCTATAAAATTGTGATAAAAATGTACGTTTTGTGGCATAAGAGCTTATCCATGACTTTCCAATCGATGAAGTCGTGTAAATCAAATAGCCATTCGTGTCTGTACTAAATCAAGTATTCAAAGTAATGTATGTCGGTCTCTGGAATCTCAAATGTCTGCATAATGCATGCAAACATTATTTAACAAACTTTACTTGTGCAAAACAAAGACAAAAAAAAACATTTTTTACCACTCGACTATGATAGAACAGGTAAACTTTTTGAACATTCTAAATTCGAACTGTTCGTTAGAAACACTGGCCATTCTTTCCAGCCAGGTACTTGAACAAAAACTCCAATGATAAAAAACAAAATTTAAAACAGAGCTTCCAAAAAGATCGTCTATCCTATTTCAAAATCCACCGTTCTGCCTCCATTCTCGGTTTGCGCGGAACAATTTTAGGGATACTCGAAAACAATGTACATCCGCCGCGGCGATATGAATTGGCACCGGAGTAAAATAAAGGTATTACAAAAGTGTAAACAAAAAGCCACTCACCAGACCTAATAGAAATGAGATCTAAAGATAACTCTGGATGACCAGTTCGATTGTTCGTTTCGCTCTTCTTCGTTCTCTTCGCTTTAATCGCTTATTCGCTTTGATTTCCTCAAAAGATAAGTGTGTATTAGATTGTAGTTCTAATCATAACTTTATTTTGAAAAGTATTGACCGTAGCCTGGAGACTACGATGCATGCTACACTAACGTTACTACGAATTTGCACAAGAGTTAATTGAAGAAATTTATTTAAAGCAAGAGCCTTTTGAGGCATATTTTCTTGGCCGGCAACGCTCTTGTCAAACCCGGGGTGTTGCAGATGTCTATGGGCAGCGGTGATCACTGATCACTTAACATCACGTTACCCGCTTGACCGTTTCCGTCCTATGTCATAAAAAAAGTTATTCTTTGTAAAGGCTGTAGCACGGCGCTGTACACTCTAGACTGCAATTCCATTTCGAGGTAAACTTCTATACAGTCTATATTTTCCGGCCACAGATTATACCAAAGCGGATCTACCTTTTTTCAAATCTTTAATCTGCGACCTCTGCGGTGTCCATTTCATGAATATTTTAACTCGCGTGACAGTATACGTACCGCATTCGTTTATTAATGTCGCATAGTCGATTCTTCGAGCCCCTGGGACGTCCCTCGTTCGACATGTAGAGAACTAAATGGGATTTCATTTTCTAGTCCAGAAATCAAACGCTCCCCGCGGCGTTTTCCGATGTTCTTTTAGCTATGGACCCTTCAGATGTATTGTTACGGGTCGTTTAGTAGCGATGGCCTGGACGACGTAATTGTTTCGGCATTTACTTACGGAAAGAAAAGGTTATAAATCAGAGCGAATGTGTGGAATTGATGTTGATGAATTAAATATTAATTCTGTTAATTCTGTCTATCTTTATCATACATTAGATAGTTTTCATACAATTGCGAATAGTGTTTCGTCACCGAATCGCATAAACGTTAACTTTTTTGATTTGAATTTCTATTATTTAACAATGACGGACTCGTGTGACATATTGACTAAAATATATCGAGAGGAACAGTTATCAATAATATTAATACCTAATATCATAAAACACGTCCAGGAAAACTTTAAATATACAAGTTTACTTAATTCATAAATGCTCCCCAATGTTTTTTTGGCTTGCCAATAGGCAACATGCGAATATTCAATAGTTTCAATATTTCAATAGAAAGCATGTTAATTTACCCTCGACATTCCCCGAAAGGGGTGACTCAGTCCATCAATATGAACAACTTTTCCTATGGGACCAATGCTGGGAGCCCAATCTTTTTTTTTACATTTAATACTAACCGAACACTTGTACGTTAGGGACAATTCTTTTGAGTTCTCACCATTGGTTCCATAGGAAAGGTTGTTCATTTCAATGGGCTGAGTCGCCCCTTTCAAGGGAAATTCGAGGGTAAATGTTCACGCTGAGTACGACGACGTCAAAACTGGATTCGTAATGCACAAAACCGATGCCGTGCATTGAGAGAGGCCTATACCCAGCAGTGGGATATAGAAAGCTGTCTAGGAAGATGATGATGATGATGATAAATGGACGTGTAGTTAAGAAAAACTACGGTTAGTTTCTAGTGCTCATCATCTCGCGCTATTTTTCCACAAGATGGCGCCATTAATCCGCGCCGAGTAATGAAAATGTACGTACTAATTTTCCGGAATTTCCGCATTTCCGAGGCGGAAGTTTCCGGAGTCTTTCGGAATTAAATCCGCGTGGGTTTATTGTGTTGTAAACTATATGCGTCTTTGTTAATTACGAATTCCGAACTTCTGTCTTGTGAGTTGCGGATTCTTACAAATTGGGCCTGAGGTTCATGTATCCTAGAGTTTAAATGTATTCACAACTTTAGTTGTAAAGTTTATTCTGAGTCAGTGGAGTCAATTTCTATTTGTATTAGCAATTTATGTACTTGTATTTATAGAATATAGTATCGATGATTTTTTGACGTGAAACGTCTTTAAAATCGGTACTGTACACGGGGTGCCATATCAAAAACAAACAAAACAAAAAAACAAAAAAAATCCATGGGTGCCATATCAGAACTCTGACTCCAGGGTGTGCATGGTCAATTGACCGTGACACCTACTCGGAATGAATAAATGAATCAGAAAACCGGACCATAACGAATTGGTCTATATTGTCGGACATTAATATCTACAAAACTATCGTAGAAACATGATATTAGTGACATTATTTAGCGTATATAGTCAGCTCGCTGCTAAGACCTTGAGTTTGCATCGCGGCATCTGGTTTTCTTTCAATCTTTAACACTAAAAGCTACTCACTGGTAACGTTTCACGTTAAAACAAACGGCCGTGTGAATACCATCCGATTATTATCTGACTAATTGTAATGTGTTTAGTAGATTATTGTTATTCTTTTTTTTAATTATTTTTATTTCTAGCAGTGTGCCTTCTGAATTCATATTTACATACATACCAACTATGGTAAACACATTAGCACTCAAGTTTACAAATATTTCCTTTTCTGTATATCAGTGGTGATATTTTTTTTATGCGTATGTGCATAAGTCGCTTAAACTTGTGTCAAATTATATTTTTTTCTAAAGTTAAGCACATCTGACTAGTTTTTCAACTATAATTGGTAATATAAATGATTTCTCAGGACATTAGATTATGTTAATATAAAAATAGATAATTTATTAATTAATTACTGATGCGTAATCTATTTAATAGTCTAAAAGCATTTTGTCACTATTGATTTTTAAGAAATAAGATTAGTAGGGGATTTTGATGATCAGAATCCTTAACACTTTAAGACTTACAAGCATAACATTTCAAGTGGCTTAAACAACGATTAAGCGTTATTACATCGAAATATTAGTTACAATATGAATGCAATGAATAATACTCAAAATTCATGATAATCTAATAAAAAACGTCGTCTTCCATCAGACATGCAAATTGGTCCCTTAGCATGGCGAACTAATCGTACCGGACGAACTTGTGTATGAATATGTATGACAGCTGGAGTTTTCACACCCTCATACCTCACAGTATGTTAGTGCTCTCAGATGTATCACTTTGAGGGTGAATTTATGATGAAGGTACATATATTCACGAATGATATTGCGAATAAAATGTTGATTGAGGAATTTCGTATATAAGGTTTTTGTTCGTCAATAATAGAACCAACTTGTTCTTAAATATGTAAGTTTACTTAGTCTTTAACAGTGTTATTATAAAACGCGGACTAACTTTAGTACCTGGCTTAAACCATTATCCGTTCAAAACAAATTGACAATGACAGTTGTCTAACGTCGAAGTGATAAATGACATCTTATTTTGGTCGGATAATGGTTTAAACCAGGTACTAAAGTTAGTCCACGTTTTATAATAAGACAGTATGTATTTAGTAGTAGCCGTATCACTTTTTCTAGCCGTGTGGTTTCCGGCAGAGTAGAATTGGACCACTCCTAGTCTTCCTATGTGGGTCGTTAGAGGCGACTTAGGACATACAAGCTAAACGAAGCTCATAAACATCAATGAGTCCTCTCCAACCAGAGTGTAGGCTTAATCCTCTGTATGCTCTGGCCAAGTATGGTATATCCGGTAGTACAACGAGGGTCATGCTCCTGCGGTGGAGACTAGAAAGACCTGATGATGAAGGTATATTCGCGTATAATATTGCGAATAAAACGTTGATTTGGGCAGTGATTTGCGAGACATTTTTTCTTTAGGTTTTTTGTTTTTACTATTAGGTTTTTCGTTAGTTATAGTAGTCGCAGTATAGTTTTAATTTTTTTATAGTTAGGTTTAGTTTTGGTTTTAATTTTTTTCAGTTATTACTGTTATTTTAAGTAGTAAACGTTCATTATGGAATTTCGTATATAAGGTTCTTGTTCGTCAAAATAGAATCGACTTGTTCTTAAATATGTTGAAAGCTTACTTAGTCTTTATGTATTTAGTAATATCCATATATGGCTTCGTCCAGACAGAGAAACCTTATAGGGAAACTAAATAATGAATAAGATTTTACCAAAATCTCTAGAATACTTAAATATGAAATAGTTCGTACATGTGATACAATTGTACTTAGACAGCAAATTTTACTTTATATAAGTACATATTATCAAGTCTTTTTCCTTAACCCCCGTTTAGACAGAGCCTTAGGCTACAAGACCCAAAGACCACGTTTAGCGTGTTAGTGGGCTTTAGGATGGTGTGACGGTTAGACAGTAAGATAGTAAAATATATGGTAATGGGGCGAGAAATGGGTATAAAATGAAAAGGTAAAAAATTATATTTAAAAAGGAAATAAACAACTAAAAGCAATGAGTTCGTTTACGTATATCATTATACTTTTGTACATACCGAATTATTACTACTTCACCAATATTTTAAATGAACAATAAACTAACTATTTTCTTTTGTTTGTGTGTGCAGATCCACCCGAGATAACAATCAGACCGCGCAACCTGCAAGTTCGCGCGAACGGAATCGCCGCGTTCTACTGCGCAGCGCGCGGCGACCCCGTACCCAACATACAGTGGCGAAAAAACGGAAAACGAGTCTCTAGTAAGTATACCTTTGATATGATATTTTTTAAAAAACAAATTATTACTTAGAAATATAAAACGGCCCTTGACTTAAGGGCCTAGGGAACTTCCGCAGTATTTCGCGGTCGCGATCGGTCTTTGGTCACTTCTGGCTAGATTAGCCCAATCGTCTTCATTTCCACTGCCATAGTGAGCCACCAGATCTGCTTGAGACGGCCTATTTTTCGCTTGCCCTGGAGTATTCACTCCAGGGCTTGCTTCGACGTGTGATAAAACGGTTCTACGTGTATAATTTTGTATATAAACGTGACGTAGCATAAACCTTTTTATTATTTGTTTCCGTTGACGTTTTAACGGAGTCATTACATTAAAAGTCGACAACTGGCTTGTTACGACAACGATGGATGTTAGTCTATTGAAACGTTAACGGAAACAAATAAAAAAAGGTTTTATCTATGTCCCGTTTATATACATAATTAGGTGTTTAAAACGCGAATGTTTAAAAAGGATATGGCCCTACCTGTAACCGGCAAGCTCTATCCTACACTCAATGACCCCGTAATCGACAAACAGTGGTAAAGAAAGGAAAAGCAGTATACGCCTGACATGTCGCATATTGTTTTTTAAAAGAAAAAACACGTCACTTGACGAAATTAAAAGTTGAGATTAATGAGTATAATTATAGTATAAATCTGTGTGTAAATAGTCAAAATCCGTTCAGCCATCTGGCGGTTTTTTATTATTATGTTTGTTAATTAAGTAACACTCATCCATAAATATTCACAAAGTTTTGCGTTTCTAATATTAGTAAGGATTCCTTAGAAACCCGATCACGCAGCCTCGGAGTTTGCGCGAACAAATATCTGGTTTCAACATCGTAGTAAGGAAATCTCTGTACGAGCACACTCTTACAGATAGAAATAATTAAAATTCTTCTCGGCTATGTAAAATGTGGATGGGGAAGTACCATACTCTCACAGACAATTTAGGTTTGAGTAGAAGTTTCACCACTTCTGTGCTTCGTTCGGTAAGTTAGAGATCCTCTTCCTCCCACCATTTCCCCTCATGTCCTCCCCACAATGTCCTTCCCCCAACTGCTTGAAAGGCCGACAACGCTCCTGTCACTCCCTGGTGTTGCAGTTGTCCATGGGCAGCGTTAATTCCTTACCTTATGCTTATCTGTGAAAATTTCAACTGTCAAACTGTGTAACTATCATGGTTATATGAGATACAGCCTGGTGACGGACGGACGGACAGACAGACAAACGGACAGCGGAGCGATATTAATAGGGTCCCGTTTTAAGCCTTTTGATACGGAACCCTAAAAAGTTAAATATAGTAAAACTGAAATGCAGCTAAGCCAAGAATAGACAAGAAACACGACGACAATCCGTCGTGTCGCAACAAAAAGATTTACTAACAAAAACGCCATTGTTCTTTCCATCGCAGTTTTTCCAGTCGCCGGTGATGGATGACGGCGACAGACAACAGATAACACGGAGAATACATAAAACGATGTTCTTCTGTGCCTTGAAATGTAAACTTATGTTGCTTGTTCTATGTATTTACTATTTATTCTATTTAATTCAAATAACGGTACCCAACGCATTGTTATTCCAAAAATTGTTTTCAATGTTCTATTTAAATTTATATAATTATTTGTAACATATATTACCAGGAGCATAAAAATGAACTTCGAGACATTCAAAAGTAGAATAAATGGGTATCTCTTGGATAGGCATGTAACATCCTCGTCTTCATCGTCACTTACCATCAGGTGAGATGGGAGACAAATGCCTAATCCAACATTTAGGAAAAAAAAGTTAAGGTGTATTGGCCAAGTGTATGTAAACTAAATTACATTATCGCAACAGCATCTTAACAATTATAGAGGTATACGGTGTAATAATTCATTCTATCACAAAAAGGAACATCTTCTCTATTATTTTAAATCAGGGGAAATTAAAAAATAATGGTATCTTTTCCGATATGCCCAACAAGTCCTAAGACCGAAAGGCTTATTGCTGGTAGTCCATTACTCCTCCCCATTCAAGTGTTCTTGATTGCATCACCATGGTGTGTCAACGCCCGTCATTTTAGTTTAGGTAGGTAGATTCTCTAGTCAGTTCTCGTGGATCACGCGTGTGCGTCGGACGCGTACCTGACTTGCGCTCAATAAAATTAACAAAGAAAAGGATAACGCAATACGATAAACGAAGATCAATAGAGTGCAGTCAGATCCGTGCGATATTGTATAACCGCATAAGCTAATTGCAAGACAAGGACACCGCTGCGTGTAGGAGAAGGACATACGATCGCAGGTAGCCAGTCGTACCTAGCAACGGGCCCTCTTGCCGTTAAGCGAGAATGAATGGTATGTAAGTAATTAATAGCAGCAACGAGAATGCAACGAACACCTAATAAAAACTTTGGATCGGATTCAGATATAGAAAAACTTAAAGACAAAAGCCGTACGATGGATAGTTGGATAAACACTCGGCCAAAAAAGAAGAGATATGATGATGAACTCGATAGTGATTCGAGCATTTCGCACGAACATAGTCGGCAAAAAACGTCTTGTTGTCATAACAGTTCCATTAATGAAACTCTTCTGGGATTCCAAAAACAAATGGAAACAATGAACAGTGTCCTTTGCTCATTAAAAGAGGAGCAGAATACTCGGTTCACCGGGCTCCATGTTAACATGACAGAAATAAAAAATGAGATTAGTGCGATAAAGAAAGCGAGCACGGAAATGGAGAAAGCAGTAGACTATCTCGGTGGAAAATATAAAGAACTTGAGAGATGCCAAAATGACTTGAAGGAGGATACCATAAAGCAAGAGAAGAGAGTGAAAGACGTCATACAGAAAAATTTGTTCCTTGAAAAAACAAATAAGGCATTGGAAGAAAGAGTGGTAAGACTTGAGCAGAAGGAGCTTGAGAGACAGATTGAACTCGTTAATGTGGAGCAGCAGAATGGAGAAAATGTCATGGAAATTGTGCATAGAATTGGGAAGGAACTTAAACAGCATCGAAAAAGCTTGGCGAGTTCCGGGCGACCGAAACAAACAGGCGCGGCCGCTGATTGTCAGATTTAAAACAAGGGATGCCCGAGTTGAATGGTTGAAATGTGGAAAAAGCCAGATTACCAATAACAAGATATTTCATAACGGGAACGATTCCCGTATTTATATAAATGAGCATCTGACCAGACAAATGCGTCAACTGTTCTGGAATGCCAAAACTAATCTCAAAGATTATTATAAGTTTATATGGATCCAGAACGGGAAAGTTCTGATTAAAAAGAGCGAAAGTGAAAAACAAGTCTATCAAATTAATTTAGAAAGCGATATCGTATCCTATATTAAAAAGAATCAGGAGTAATAATCCTCCACAGAACATAATAATACATAATATATATTGTAAAATATTTACATCGACTGCCCAAAATGTCAGTGGAATTTCATCACCTACCAGAACTACAAGATATAGAATACTACAATTATAAGGACATAGACTTATGGCATAAGAGAATAAACGGACAGACAAATCAACTAAACATCATGCACGTAAACCTTTGTTCCTTGAGAAAACGTTTTAGTGAGCTAATTACATTAATAAAGGGATGTATTCATAAATTGGATATAATATGTTTAACCGAAATAAATATAAAACAACAAGAGGAAAGTATGTACCAAATAGAAGGGTTTAATAGTTATTCATGGACAAGGGAACAGCAGCGCGGTGGAGGAATTATGCTGTATTTGAGAAGCAATATTGTATTCAAACCCGCCGACATACCGGCGACAATGACTCAATGCGAGATGCTGAGCGGTGAAGTGCGTATAGGTGACTATAGCACAAACATTCTTATCATATACAGGCCGCCCGTAACGAATAAGACAATCTTCATCACGGAATTGACGAGTGTTGTAAACTCGATCCCGAGACGATATAATTTAATTTTGATTGGAGATACTAACATCGATATTTTACAAGCAGAGCTGACTGTCCTAGATGCAACAGCGAATAGGTATTTAAATGTGTTGAGTGAGTTAGGATTGCAGTGCGGAGTGCGTGACGTAACTCGTGAGTGCATCGTGGACGGAAAGCGGGTAGCGTCCTGCATCGACCACGTCTTCGTTCGGACTGACTTACCAGGTACAATTCATACTTATGTTGTGTCAAGTAAAATCGCAGATCATTACGTAATAGGCTTGTCAGCTGATATAAATAAACAGTTATTGGACTCAAGTTATAAAACTTTTTATAGAGAAGAAGCTATATTAAAAAAATTAAATGAAATACAGTGGTTAGAGTTGTTGAATTTAAATAACCCGAATGACATTTATTGCAGAATTGTTGACATATTCAAGAACGTATACAGAACATGTACTTTTCAACGTACTGGCGACCATAAAAGAAATACACACGCATGGGTAACTAAAAACTTACAGAAAATGATTGAAGAGAGAGATAAACTATTTAGAAAATGGAAATCGAACCCTAAAAATTATAATTATAGGTTAGACTACACTAGGTACCGAAATTATGTAAATAAATTAATAAATAAAGCTAAAAATTTAGATCGTAGAAAGAAGTTAGAAATATGTAAAGGGGATATGAGAAAAATTTGGAGTCATATAAATAACTGGTTAGGAAGAAATAAATTATCGGTCGACAGTGTAGTTGAAAAGTACATGTTAAGGTCGGAAACAACAAAAAAAGATGTGTGTGATGGGTTTTGTCGGACTTTTACTGAAGAAATAGATAGTATAAAAAATAAGCATAACTGCCAGAAATTATTTTTGGATAGGAAATCATATGTAAATGAAAGTAATATGAGCTTTAGATTTACAAGAGTATTACCATATGATGTAATAAAAGTAATTGATAAAATTGACTGTAATAAGGCGTCGGGATCGGATGGTGTCAGGGCTAGAGACTTAAAAAATATAAAAAATAAAATTGCTCCTGTCATTGCACATTTTATTAATCTGAGCGTAAAAATGGGAGTGTACCCGAGCGAATTAAAAATGGCTATCATAAGGCCTATCCATAAGCAGGGCTCTCACTCCGATTATACAAATTATAGGGCTATTGCAATTTTAAATGTAATTAATAAAATCGTTGAAAAAATCGTAGTCAGTCAGATAAATGAATTCTTAGAGAAACATGAAATTATTAGTGACGCACAACATGGGTTCCGTCCTAACAGGAGTACAGCTACAGTACTGTCTAAATTTACCGATAACGTGAACAGCTCTCTGAACAAACAAGAAATGGTAGTTGTAGATTTTATTGATTTCAAAAAGGCCTTCGACACCCTCGATCACGACGGGTTGTTGCAGTCCATGGAAGAATGTGGCATTCGCGGCCCAATGAACGCTTGGTTCCGGAAGTATCTTAGTGGTAGACGGCTAGAGGTGAGAGTTTGTGGTGCAGTCAGTGCGAAGGGTGACATTAAATATGGGGTACCAACAGGCTCGGTTTACGGTCCTAGCGGCTATAAGATGCATGTGAACAGTATGCCTAATGTAGTAAAAAAATGTAATGTGTATATGTTTGCTGATGACACATGCCTCATTTATAGCCACAAGGACCAATCGGTTATGCAAAAAGAAATTCAAACCGATTTCGATAATGTGGTTCGATGGGCACATGATAATGGAATTATAATAAATACGGCTAAAACAAAATGTATGTACATTAGATCACCATATCACAGGATCAAAAACCTAGCCTTTGAAATAAAAGGTCATTCGTACGACTGTTTGCACAATGAAAATCAGATAAACTGCAGCTGTGAAATAATAGAAAAAGTAGATTCATATAAGTACTTGGGCGTAATCGTGGACTGTCACTTTGGCTGGAACCTACACGTAGACATGGTATGTAATAAATTGCGATCCATACTTTGTAAATTACAAAGCCTAAAATATGTTTTGTCAAAAGGCATTATGTTTTTATTATATTACGCTTTAGCTGATGCCGTGATAACGTACGGTCTGGGAGCTTACGGGCTTACCTTTCCTGTTCACCTTAACAAAATTAAAACTATCCAAATTAGAATATTGAAACTCTTGGTTGATAATAATATGAAACAATCCATTGATAGTTATGAAAAATTATTTAAAATATGTAAAATATTACCAGTAGAATTTAAAGTAAAACTGTGTATACTCCTTGAACAGTATGGTGATGATAAGTATAAACAGGAAAGGAAGTTCGCGTACCCAACCCGGCTATCCAAGCAGTATAAGTTAATAGTCCCAAAGATAAAAAATTATTTCGGGACCCGCGAAAGAAGGTATGTCACGCCGACCTACATTAATGAGCTGCCACAAGATGAATTACGAGAGATTAAGAATGCCAGAAGTAAAAATTACTTAAAGTCCATGCTCAAGAAACATTACTTGTCTTTATGTCCTTAACTGGCCTTTGCCAGCAGCGTCGCTCGCCTCGGCGTCGATCCCTCGGGAGCAGTGCTCTTCTCCGGAGTGAATGGTGGCCTATGTCCTTCTCCGTGCTCCGGAGAGTTTGAATGCAGAATTCATGATCTGTGCAGTGGTTACGGCGTAAAGGCGTGACAGACGGACAAACTCGCTTTCGCACTTATAATGTATAATTATTAGTTATGTACTTACCTAACTTACACACATAAGTGTGTAAGTTAGGTAAGTATAAATATGGATTTAGCTCGGCCAAGAAAATCAAACGTTTAATATATCTATATGTAGTTAGTTAAATATATAAGATATATGATATATTATATAAAATATAGTAACAATATTAATAAGTAACCAATATAAATTTAGTTACCTGGAAAATAATAAAAAATAAGCTAAGATATTGCCCATCTACGAGTATCTTTACATTGTATAAAGTAAAATGAAGTCGCTTCCGTTGTTGGTTCGCTTAGATCTTTTAAACTACTCAACCGAAAGGTAGAATAGAAAGGTATTATATATGTATGTGTGATTTACTGCCCATATTAGTATCATGTTAGTACATTACATTAACATTAGCATGTAATTCATATCTAATTCTTATGTCTTACTAGAACTTGTAATGTAGGTACATAATAGTGTGTATCTGCGAGAGCTGCTGCCGACAAACTGTCTTGCAGTTTGGCAGAATTTGTAATAAGGATATGTACTGTTTTGTATGAAATAAATAAATAAAAAAAAAAAAAGATTATATTGACCAAGCAAGCACGAAGCGTCTTCATTTCAGCTTATAAATAAAAAATATATACGGTCATATAACACAGTTTGAGCTAGCCCCAAAGTACGTTCGAGACTTGTGTTATAGGATACTAGCTGTTGCCCGCGGCTCCGCCCGCGTTAATGTCGTTCCCTTGGGAACAGTAGAAATGATAAAAATTCCATACAAACCCCTGCCCCTTTGCTTTTTCCCCTTAAGGGGGAACTTAATACATTTCACCTGCATAGATCTTTAGCCCTTAAGGAGGGGATTTTGCCCATTTCACCTACACAGATATTTTTTTTATTGTAATGGAGAACTTCTTATTGTCATATTTCTAAGTAAATAAAAAAAATCCATACAAACTTTACCCCACCTATTCTACCCCTTCAAGGGGAAATTTCGACCATTTTAACTACACAGAACTTTTTAATTGTAATGTAAACATATATACTTCTTTTTATACTTCTATGTCCAGATATGAGAAAATTTCCATACAATCCCCCCCCCCCCTTTATGCCTTAAGGGAAAAATTTTGTACATTTCACCTACACAGATCTTTTTTAATTGTAACCTAGAACGTATATACTAATTTTCATACGTCTAAGTCTAGAAATGGAAAAATTCCATACAAACTTAACCCCCTATTTACCCCTTCAAGGGAGAATGTCGTCTGGTTCACCTAAACAGATCATTTTTAGTTTTAATTGAGAACTTGCGTACCTACTTTCAAACTTCTAAGTCCAGAAATGAGAAAATTTCATAAAGCTTCAACCCCTTTGATTTTCTAAAAATCCTTTCTTAGTGCTCATTTACATCATAAAAAGAATCCCTGTGCCAAATTTCAAGTTTCTGCACACAGTAGTTTCGGCTGTGCGTTGATATATAGTTTGCCTTTGGCCCGCGGCTCCGCCCGCGTAAATGTCGATTTCTCAGGAACAGTAGAATTACCCGGAATACATTAGTTTATGACTTTCAATGAAACACCTTAATATTGAATTTCAATTGAATAACTTTAAAAACGGAAAGTTTCATACTAACTTTGCATCCCCGTTATATCCCCTTAAGGGATGATTTTTGGGAAAAATATTTTACTTGTGTTTCATGCCTTTTAGTAAAGAACCTTCATGCTGAATTTCATTCGACTAACTTCAAAAATGGCAAAGTTTCATGCTTACTTTGCACCCCTATTTTACCCCCTTAAGGGATGATTTTTGAGTAAAATATTTTACTCGTGTTTCATACCTTTCAGTAAAGAACCTTCATGCTGAATTTCATTCGAATTACTTCAAAAACAACAAAGTTTCATACTAACTTTGCAACCCGTTTTTCCCCCTAAGGAGATGAATTTCCAAAAATCCTTTCTTAGTGCTCCCCTACGTTATAAAAGGAACCCCTGTGCAAAATTTCAAGTTCCTAACCCTTATAGTTTAGGCCCTGCGTTGATATGTCAGTCAGTCAGTCAGCTTCTCCTTTTTTTAGTATGGATTACTATGGATAGTATGGATAGGTATAATGCTGTCGTATAATGATGATGAATTGACTTTGGATTTTAATTTTCTTATGTCGCTTATTTTTTTTTTTTTGCTATATGTTTGCAGGCAAACTCATGCCTTGAGTTCATTCAAATGACGATAACTTTTTTTTTTAATAAACCGATTTTGATGAAACAAACTTTAAATGTTAAACTGAGTTAAAACAAAGCTATTGGTGAAAGTTTGAAGTAAATCGGTTCAGTATTTTCGGAGATAATCGTGATCATACATACAGACAGACAGACAGACAGACAGACAGACAGACAGACAGACAAGAAATTCCAAAAATTTTTTTTTGCTTTCTATTATTCTTTTTAAGTGTCCCTCTATCCATTTCAGTCAAAAATTCGAAATGTACAGACAAAATAATTTTACTGTTTTATTATATGTATAGATTAACTCAACGATACTATAGTTTATAACACACATATTATAGATAAACATCCACCAATCTGAAAAAGATAATTTTCTATCTTGACCTGACCGCGGAACGTATCCGGGCACCCTCGTGACGCAGGCTGGCGTTTTAACCACTGCGCCACGGAGCTCGCCGAGCACCAAACATGATTTCGTATATCTGGCTGTCTCTCTTTTTCGTGTGTAATCTTCAAACGATTCTTGTTAAATTTTGTAGGCTGGATCGATAATTTAAGTGATTTTTTCGATTTATTATTTGGAACTTTTAACAACATGTTCACAGGGCGACTAGTTTAGGCTTTAATCTGATTTAGTAGCAGATTACAGATGTTACAAAACTGATATCCTGGGATTTGACAAAATAAAGAAGTATATAGCACATTGAATATGAAATGAGACAGAGACACGCGAAGTTGTGATCGCCGCCATTTTTATTATATGGGCGCTCTCGCAAATGATCACGGATTATATTTTTCTTGGAAGCCATCAAACTATAAAAGCAGCGTAGGGGTGATTTACACAGATATGTGGTTTTGATCGCAGTAAAACGTAGAATGAACCGGCTGCTTTTCTCTTGTCTTGTAAGCCGATAGAGGTAATGGACGAAAATATAAGAAATATTGTTGATGCGGCTATAAACCCAATTACGATCTTGATTCCGTTTTCAGCTGTGTGTTACTTCTTCTGCTCTGTGTCACCAACATGTTAAACATGTTGGTGACACAGAGCAATGATTAGAACATATTTAAAAAAAAAATAGACTATTTGATATACCATTTTGAATATGAAATGAGACAGGCACGCCGAGGTGTGATCGCCGCCATTATTATTTTATGAGCGTTGTCGCTAATGATCACGACATGACATTTTTCTTTGACTATTTATGGATCCTAGAGTACACAAAAATATGGCTTTTATCGATATTTTTTTGTATGTGCCATAGAGTTCAATGACTGGATCCAATTTTTTTTCGTTATGTTGATATATATGTATTTGTGGTTATGTTTTATATAATTAAAAAAAACAACGAGTTGCCCTCCGGGATTGCCGGCAGAAGTGAAAACTTAAACATTTACGTTACAGCAAGAGCAGGCATACATTTTCGAAGCGCGGTAGAAAGAGAGGATATTACTTTCTCTCAAACGCCGCGTCGGCGGTCTCAGGTCACATGTCCTTCTTACGAATTTTCAATCAGGTCACGTGTCCTAACGCGAGATTAACATTTTTTACCCATCCCAAAAAGTTCACAACGCCACTAAAGAAGTTTTGACTTCAAAAATAAGCTCATTATGCCTAAACACAATAAGGTCACAAAGTTAGGTTCCTGCAATCAATTCTAGAAAAGCATTCTTTCATTTAAAATCTTGAGTCTGGTGCATTCTTAATCTTTGTATAGATGGAGATAATAAGTAGGCACCTTACAATTACATACCGAGCATATTCTATTGAGAAGATTTAAATAATTCTTAAAAGATGTCAGGTTTTTGACATTGTATATTTTTTGTTTCTAAAGTATAAGCTTTCAGTTAGATTTTAGGTAATAATAATAAATGCATCATAGCTCAATAATTGTGCCATTCATTATTCTGCATTGTTAGATTGACCACAACCAACATTTTAGATTCATTACCATAATATTGTTATGATAATGAGACTAAACAAAATAGACATTTATAATGCAGGAGTTTGAAACAATACGCATGCATACATAAATATTTTGTAGTGTTCAAAATACCATTTTGCAATATGATGGAGGGATTTGTAAATCCTACTAACGCAATCATCATCATCATTTCGAGTAGGTGTCACGGTCAATCGACCATGCACACCCTGGTGTCAGAGTTCTTCGGAACCGCTTCTCGGCACTTACGTGGTTCATTTAACGACTACCAGATGGCAGCCGGGACCAACGGCTTAGCGTGCCTTCCTAAGCACGGAATCATCTTTATTATCAGACAATCAGGTGATTCAAGCCTGCAATGTCCTAACCAAACTGGAAACAACTAAACAAAGTATGCTTCCGGTGGGAATCGAACCCACGACCCCCGGGTCAACAGGTAAACCACTTGACCACGGAGGCTATTACTAAGGCAATCAAAAAGTTGTACCCCAAGTAAGCGTTTTTTGTGCATAGGGTGTCTATTGTGTGTGATTTTCTAAAGGTTCAAGTCAATCTGTCTATCTCTAAAATTAGCGCGTAATTTTTTATTCTCTTCATCATCAGGTCCTTTTTAGTCTCCACTACAGGAGCACGATCCTCTCTGTACTACTAGGGCCATACTTGGCCAGAGCAGCCAGAGGACTTAGCCTACACTCTCCACGCTGGCCAGACGGGTTGGAGAGGTGTCTTAGATGTTTATAAGCTTTGTTTAGCTTGTATTTCCTAAGTCGCCTTCTACGACATCCACGGGAAGACTTGGAGTGGTCCTATTCTACTCTGCCGGATACCACACGGCCAATTTTATTATATTAAAAATAAAATATGATAGTACGACTTACGTTCTACCAACTGAGCCGGCCTGATTCAACCTCGTCGCCAAGATTCCTCACCTCAAATACCGCACTTGTAAAAGTCGGGTAGTTGTGTTGAGTGACGTAAGGCTTAAGAGCCCGACATATGCCAGGCGGCGTGGCCATACAAACGCGGATGGTCTAAACGCGTTGGCTACTTTGGATATTTTCGTTTTTTAGGAATATTCAAGGGTTATTCGAAAAAGAAAAACATATGATGGCTGCCTTATCTGTAATGCAATAATAATCAAAAGTTTCAAGGTTAATTTTAATGTATTTGGTGAATAATACTATATACCGAGTAAATTAGACGTGATTTGGAGGCAACTTTGCAATTTTTTTCTATCGAGATTAACGCAATCGTGTTTTTGAGTCATATAGTTACCAGAGTTAGTCCTGAACTTTGCTGCATTTTTATTTCAACTTGAGTATTGAATTATTATTGATATAACAGTCAATCCTGCAAAGCAGTGTGAGGTAGTATGGACCCTTAATACGTATACGGTGGCTCAGTTGGTACAGCGTAAGTCGTACATAGACTTAAGGTAGCTTGTTCAAATCCCGCCCGCTAGAATTTTTTTCGCCATATTTTATTTATTAATTTAATAAGAGAATATAAAAATAGCATTTTTAATTAAGTAGGTTAAGTTATTTTATTTTTAGTAAGTTTTAATATTAATTAAATTACACCCTGTATATGAATATATAACTAAATATACTAAATAGCGTTGTGAATGCTAAATAAAACACAAATATATATTTTTTATAGCTTCCAAAGCATTTTATAGCTTATGGGTATCAGACCTTAACGATTATGTATTTAATCCTAAAGTTAGATTCCTCAACTTCGTTCGTGTGCATCTTTCAGGGAAATACAAAAAGTTTTTTAAGTTTCTTGCTACATATTATTGTTTGTCGGACCGTCTGTACCCTTACTATCCTTAAGGAAGTTCCGTGTTTTCGGTTCATTGCCCCGGGGCACTTTTTTATGGCGAAAGCTATGTAACAGTTTGTATGTTTTTTACTAGTTCCGTGGCGCAGCGGTCAACACGCCAGCCTACGACACGGAGTGACCAAGTTCGATCCCCGGCCCAGTCAAGATGGAAAATGATCTTTTTCAGATTGGCCTAGGTCTTGGATGTTTATCTATATATGTATTTGTTATAAAATATAGTATCGTTGAGTTAGTATCCCATAACACAAGTCTCGAACTTACTTTGGGGCTAGCTTAATCTGTGTGATTTGTCCGTATATATTTATATTTATTTTTTTATATTTTTTACTCGATACACACACGCAACTTACTAACTAAATGGACCATATCCCGAGTTTTCGTAGAGAATACTGTTATCCCACAATGAGAAGCTTCATGGCCCACTGTGCGTACGTATACTTAGCCCTTACCACTGAATAAGTACTAGTACTTACGTACAGAAATCGCACTTTGCAAAGGTATTCAAAGAAATATCAACTTAATGTAGTTAGCGATACGGTGTTATTTAGAACGCAGCACCTTTTCGTTTAGATACCTACAGAATCCACTGCAAACCAATTTCATTCCTATAGCTTTGAACAAACGATTCATAATGGGTTTGCCAGGATTTACCGCTTCGAACGCCACGCGTATCTACGCGTGTCGTTCGAAGCAGGAATCCTAACTAATATTATAAATGCGAAAGTGAGTTTGTTTGTTTGTTACGCTTTTACGCCGTAACTACTGAACCGATCATCATGAAATTGCATACAAGTTCTCTGGAGTACCGAGAAGGACATAGGCTACTTTTTATACCGGGAAAAAGTACTATTCCCGAGGGATCGACATTGACGCGGCGGAGCCGCGGGCGAAAGCTAGTATATCTATATTTTCGATACCGAAACGGGGAATGAGACAGGCCTGCCCTAACACAAGTTAAGCAACTCCAGGCGTAGTTCCCATTGGGATAGGCATACCAGTGGGAACTACGTTCCCGGTCACCCGGCCACAAGTGGCTACATTTTAAGCCGTTGGTTCCGGCTGTCGTCATTATATGTTTTAGCAGTTTGATGAATCTGACATCAATTTTGGCTGGCCACTAACACATCAAAACTAAATCTTATAACTTTCTAGGGTAAAACATTTTCAATATTCTTCCCCAATACTATCCGTCAACCCGTCTGTATACCTACAGCTTAAGGGGCTTACACCACTCAAAATTTTATTCTTTATCCTAAATCATATCAATAAAAAAAAATATTCTGTGCTTCGGTACCGCTAGTAAATTACTTGATATATTTTTGCTAGCACTTTTTATTATTTTAAATTTGATAAATTAAGAGTTGATTGCCTCCAAAAGTGGCGACATTTGACGTCAATCAACAATTCTTTTCATTCGTAATATCAGTAAAGTTGTACAAAAATGATTATTAGAAGAATTAGATAATTTTTATTTGCTCTGCAGATTTTATGCAGGAAGTGGGACATGAAGGGCACGAGAGGAATGTGACATGGTCTGATATTCTTGACCACACTGCGAACCAACGTAGCCGCAGCGTGACAAATTATGCATCCAAGCATCGTCCTACTCAGTGCGAAAGCGATTTAAGCACTTCCATGTAGACCACGCAAGGTTGTGCCCAGGTTCCTCAGAAGGAGGAATAAAGTCTACAGTTCGTGGATGGAAATTTCGCCAATGTGCCAATGATAAAATTAATAAAAAGATGGGCGGCACTAGTCTCTCTGATCAAAGCCCCTTAAAGGAAGTTCCGCGTGCGTAGCCGATACGTTTTTTCGGCCCATTGCCCCGGGCTTATAGTCGTCGTTACCGGCCAGATATTTATGGCGCAAAAACGCGGGCTTTACGTTTCAATCGCGGATGAAAATAGTGGAAGTAATACGCTGCAGTTTCTCATCGCTCGGTTTGCCTTTAAATCTTTTTATCCGATTACGACGGAGTAAGAAGGATTATGGTGTTGGCCGCTATTTTTTTTATCTGTTTCGGTGGAATTTCTGAACTCCCGTGTTTGGATTACAAGCTGTCAGGCTGCCTGACGCCAACCCTCCTTGGGTTGCTCTAATACAACCTTATTATTCTGTAAATGATTTTTAAAAACGACCGATTGTAAATAATGACATATTTTTATTTTATTTTTTCTTTTGACATTATTAATTAAAATTTAACATTCATTTATTGATCCAAATTGTTTACTTATAATTTAAATCAATTTGTATACAATTTTATAATAATTAATAAAGCAATATCATTTTCTATTAGTTATGTGGTTACCTTATATTTGTATGCTATTTATAGCAAAATATACTCCTTTTTTCTGTCATCTTTATCAATGTACAACAACCTATGTTTGACAAATAAACATATTGATCGATTGAACCTGTGAAAATTAATTACATGTATTTGCTGCCCGCACTGAAATTCGAACTTTTAACTTAATTTTATTATCATATATGTCGAAAGAAGCCTATAAAGGATAGTGTCAAGATGCATTACTTAATGAGTATTGATTGTTTGTTAGTTATACTCGTCCTAATACATTCTAATCGCTGCTTTCTGACAAAAAGTCCGAAATATGAAATTAATCTTTGTTGGTTTGTTTGTTTTTCCTTTCGTTTTTACGCCTTCAGCTACTGAACCGATCATGATAAAAAAATGCAATATGCATAGTCTGGGCTACAAAGAAAGGATATAGCTAACTGTCGACCCAGAAAAAAATACATATTGCCACAAATTTAATTTGTAGTCGTTTTTCATATCAACATTATTTTTTTTACCTAAAACGTAAATACCTATAGTAAGAACAAATTTAGAGATTATTTATGGTTTTATTGTAGGAACATTTCCCTATTAAGGCTACCTACAAATTACATAACGGCCTGTCCACTGCGAACTATCAGCGATCAGCCCCGCCCACCATTACCTCCTTAAACCAGAACTGCAAGACAACAATTATTCTCACTTGTTGTGAAATACATTTTCTTGGCACTTACCACGAGTGGCGATTTAGCTCTGTCGCTCCACATTCTACCAACTTTTACAACTTCCCACCGCCACTGATGCACACCAATTTAAACTTTCCTCCCTGAAGACAAGAGTCACACAGCGCGCAAATGCACCGAAGTTTCACCACCGCGGCAATCTTGGGCGGGAAAAATGCAAAGTGCAAGGATGCTTAACAAAAGAACAGGCGCATTAATACTGTAGTTTTAAGTTTTTCAGTGGGAAATAATAACACAGACAAACAGACAAATCGCCGCGGCGATAGCCGTGTATAAATGGTGTACATTTATAACGCTTAGCGCTTTCGTTCGTTAGGACGAGTATTATGAATTTCTGGGCTTGCTGGGTGACCAATATTTTAGTTCTTAGTTTTACTACAGTCACGTAGTAAAGCGTCGCTTTCTTGCTCCTTCTGGTCTTTTTACTAACTCTTTGAATATTTATTAATAATATTATAAAATAGGTATGTTTCTTTAATGTCATGTAATCATGTGACAACGAATATATTTGTGTCTTATATTTTAAGAGGTACTTTGTGATAATAATGTGACTTAAACCTGTATAATGCACCCAGAACCAGCTGTAAGACAGGTTCTTAGGTAACCTAGTTCAGGCACCAGTCCTCCACAATAACCCTGTACACTTTCACCATTGTCACACTTTTGCACAAACCTAAACTAATTATTAGGTTAACTTTTGTTGTTGTTGTGGATGGAAAATAAACAATATTTTTATTTATTTTATTTTCTGTAGAATAGAATAATAGGACCACATCTGAGAGACCTCTCCAACCCGTCTGGCCAGCGTGGAGAGTGTAGGCCAAGACTGCTCTAGCCAATTATGGCTCTAGTAGTACAGAGAGGGTCGTGCACCTGTAGTGGAGACTAAAAAGACCTGACGATGATGATGATAATATTTTATGTTCTCATGTAAGTGATGTAAAATATGTCTTCATCAGAATAAAAAAAAATCTTTAAATGTTTGCACCTTTTGGTTCTTTCTTAAACGTTATCTTTTGTTCTTGTTTACAACAATACCTTTATAATATACGCCTTCTTAAAATATTAGTATATATGAATGTAAATATTTAATGGCAATTCTGCTTCTTATAAAAAATAAAATATCTATACTAACACCTATCGCGTAAAGTTCCTTACATGATCACTTTATTAAAACGTGAAAAAAAATAACAGTTTACTCTTAAAAGAGCATTACGACACGCATTAACTCATCAATTGCTATAACCAAAATAACTGAAGTCATAAATTGCCGTCGGCTGTATGATCGGAAGTCACGCACATGTGTCAAACTATCGGGAAAACAATGACAATCCAATAATAATAATTCAGCGCGAGGGAAATTTTTGTGAGAAACTTCGCTATTGAGAGTATACACTTCGAGTACGGTTCTTTTTTTCTCTCAACTCCATCGAAACGGCAACGGAAAAAAATAAAAACGGTTCGTGCTCAGTCCCATTTATATAAATAATTAAATTATGTATGTGTTCCTTCTTTATTGTAGTTACATATACAGAGTCAACTTTAAATTAACTATTGTAAAACTAAAACTATAGCCGTGTGACAACAAAATGATAAGCAGAGCTAAACGATAGGAATTGCTCACTCATTTCTTTCTTATTTTATTTAACGACTGCTTATATATGCGACGTTTCTAAGCTAATATTATAAATTCTTACTGAATGGGTAGTATGTTTACCCACTTACATATACATGTAGTCAACTACAACTTTACTATTGTAAAACTAAAACTATAGTCGTGTGACAACAAAATAATAAGCAGAGCTTAACGATCTCATTTCTTTCTCATTTTACTTAACGACTGTCTATATAGGTGACGTTTCTAAAGTAATAAAATCAATAATTTCTTGATTGGCTAACTCTTTACCGGTACTGCTATAGCCGTTATAACAATAAACCTATATAATGACAAAAACAATAATATGTTTAGCCACTATCCATTTATTCACCATTAGTCACCTTTTGTTAGAAAGATGATAAAGCTTTTAAATAACTGATAAGGTAGGACCTATATTATTTACTACTCATACCGTTGCTCTGTCAAAAATGCCAAACTATCGGAAAAAAATTATAATCCAATAACAATAATTCAGCAGGGGCAAATATTTTGTTAGAAACTTGGCTTTTGGAGAATTTCTAATTTAGGTATGTATACTTTCTTTATTATATTAACTTATACGTATAGTTAGATATTAGTATAAAATTCTAAAACAAAATCTTTAGCTAGATATATGATACAAAGCGATTAGCAACTTTTGACACGAGCTAAAAGCCTTTGTTTTCCATTTTAGCTAACGTCTTTCTCGGTGTATGTCGTTTTCAAACTGTGAATTGGATAAATAGTATAGAAAGAAATATTTACAGTTAACTCCAAATAGATAAAAAGAGGAATTCGACTCGCATTAACTCGTCAATTGCTAGAACACAACCGAATAACAGAAGTCATAAATCGCCGTCGGCTGTATGATCGGAAGTCACGCACATGTGTCAAACTATCGGGAAAACAATGACAATCCAATAATTCAGCCGAGGGAATTTTTTGTGAGAAACTTCGCTTTTGAGAGTATTCACTTCGAGTACGGTTCTTTTTTTCTCTCAACTCCATCGAAACGGCAACGGAAAAAAATAAAAAAGGTTCGTGCTCAGTCCCGTTTATATAAATAATTAAATTATGTATGTGTTCCTTCTTTATTGTAGTTACATATACAGAGTCAACTTTAAATTAACTATTGTAAAATTAAAACTATAGCCGTGTGACAACAAAATGATTAGCAGAGCTAAACGATAGGAATTGCTCACTCATTTCTTTCTTATTTTATTTAACGACTGCCTATATATGCGACGTTTCTAAGCTAATATTATAAATTCTTACTGAATGGGTAATATGTTTACCCACTTACATATACATGTAGTCAACTACAACTTAACTATTGTAAAACTAAAACTATAGTCGTGTGACAACAAAATAATAAGCAGAGCTTAACGATCTCATTTCTTTCTCATTTTACTTAACGACTGTCTATATAGGTAACGTTTCTAAAGTAATAAAATCAATAATTTCTTGATTGGCTAACTCTTTACCGGTACTGCTATAGCCGTTATAACAATAAAACTATATAATGACAAAAACAAAAATATGTTTAGCCACTATCCATTTATTCACCATTAATCACCTTTTGTTATAAAGATGATAAAGCTTTAAAATAACTGATAAGGTAGGACCTATATTATTTACTACTCATACCGTTGCTCTGTCAAAAATGCCGAACTATCGGAAAAAAAATGATAATCCAATAACAATAATTCAGCAGGGGCAAATATTATGTTAGAAACTTGGCTTTTGGAGAATTTCTACTTTAAATATGTATACTTTCTTTATTATATTAACTTATAGTACGTATAGTTAGATATAAGTATAATATTCTAAAACAAAATCTTTAGCTAGATATATGATACAAAGCGATTAGCAACTTTTAACACGAGCTAAAAGCCTTACTTTCCATTTTAGCTAACGTCTTTCTCGGTGTACGACGTTTTCAAACTGTGAATTGGATAAACAGTATAGAAAGAAATATTTACAGTTAACTCCAAAAAGATAAAAAGAGGAATTCGATCGCTCGCATTAACTCGTCAATTGCTAGAACACAACCGAATAACAGAAGTCATAAATCGCCGTCGGCTGTATGATCGGAAGTCACGCACATGTGTCAAACTATTGGGAAAACAATGACAATCCAATAACAATAATTCAGCGCGAGGGAAATATTTGTGAGAAACTTGCCTTTTGGAGAGTATGCACTTCGAGTATGTGATCTGTCTTTATTATAGTTACATATACAGGTAGTCAACTATAACTGATGTACTGATGGGATAATGGACAAGCGAGAAAATTATGACAACTGGTCAAGCGTTTTTAAACCGCTCCTTAAATGGTTTATTCGTCAAGCGGTGCAAAATGGTTAATTCGTCAAGCCCTTTAAGGCGCTGTGCATCAGAAGAATGCCGTAACACGTCTATTTTTTCGTCGTGTAGTTAGCCTTATATTTCATGGAATACTAGCATTATAAAAATATGAAGTACAGTTCAAAGATCAAAATAAATGGCCACACCAAATATTTTCAAAAAAAAGTTTAAAACCTAGCAAAATAAAATAGCAAAAAGCTATATCCAGAAAAAGTTTCGTCGCGAATTATTTGATATTTTCAGCGACAACTACCAACTTTTTACGTCTATAAAAAGTACCTATAACTAAATGAGCCCGATTGATACCTAAAAAAATATATTTGGTTATAATTATTCATTTTATTACATTAAAAGTGAAAATTAACACGGAAATGGCAGACACGGGTTTGAAATGAGATTAATGACAGGCCAACCGGTATCGCCACTTTCAACCGCTACAAACGGATAAGGGATATAGCGCGTTAACTATTGTAAAACTAAAACTATAGACAACAAAATGATAAGAGCTTAACGATTCGTAAACTGATTTCTTTCTCATTTTACTTAACGACTATCTGTATATGCGTCGTCTCTAAACTAATATTATGAATTCTTACTGAATGTGTAATATTGACTAGCTCCGTGGCGCAGCGGTCAACACGCCTGCCTGCGACACGGAGTGACCGGGTTCGATCCCCGGCCAGGTCAAGATGGAAAATGATCTTTTTCAGATTGGCCTGGGTCTTGGATGTGTATCTATATATGTATTTGTTATAAAATATAGTATCGTTGAGTTAGTATCCCATAACACAAGTCTCGAACTTACTTTGGGGCTAGCTCAATCTGTGTGATTTGTCATTAAAAAAAAAAAAAAAAAAAATATGTTTAGCCAATATCCATTTATTCCAGACACCTTTTGTTTGAAAGACGATAAAGCTTTTAAATAACTGATAAGGTAGGACTTATAACTATTGACTACTAATACCGTTGCTCTGTCAAAAGTGCCAAACTATCGGAAAAAAAGAATCATTCAATAACAATAATTTAGCAGGGAGCACTTGTTAAAAACTTGGCTTTTGGAGAATTTCTACTTTAAGTAAATATGCTTCTTCTTCTTCTATCGTGTCAATGAACCAAACGATTAAATGAGTCTTGCCCAGAATGATGCAACCCTTACAGCCGCATCCGTGGCTTCCTCCAAATCCTCTGTCGTACAAGAGGCGGGACATCCGGGGCATGATAACAGATGTGGCATGGATTGCACAGCACCACAGCTACATCCTATCAGTGTGCTTTCTTTATTATACTAATACTATACGTGTAGTCAGCTATAAGTAACTGTACTTATAGCTGACTACACGTATAAGTTAGTTAGTTATTCTAAAACAAAATCTTTAGCTATTGACACAAAGCTATTAGCAAATTTTAACACGAAATATTTTACGAGAAACTTCGCTTTTAAAGAGTTGTCTACTTTGAGTATGTATTTCTTCTATTTCGAGTACTAAAGTTGTATTTATTTTGTTCTGTATTGATGCTAATGATTATGCTTTTCCACTAAAGATGTCTAGCGGAACGTTAAGAGTATCCGTGTTTTTTTTAACCTTTTACCACATTTTTAAATTTCAAAGAGTTTATTATAACGGTAAACGTAAAAATAAGCCAACTAGCGGGCCGCCCTAGCTTCGCACGGGTAGATATAGGTATTTAATGTATAGCCTTTGTTCATCAGGAATAATGTAGGATTCTAATTGTGAAAGAATTTTTCAAATTAGCCCTTTAGTTTCGGAGCCTATACAATGCAAACAAGCAAATCTATCATCTTTTTAATATTAGTGAAGATGTAGATATAGACAAGAAATAAATTTAACTCGAGATATCGAATAAACAGAATTTAAAATACAGAAGTCATTTGCATTCGTTATCACGAAGGAAATATAGAAGGGTCTAATCGTCTGAGAAACAGTTCACGGCACAGTTTGCTTATGATCTATGCCTCATGCAAATTAGGCATAGGTCATAAGCAAATGCAGTCACATTTGCAAACAATTACTCGTAAAATTTCGTGCACCACATATCATCGTCTATAGTCTTTCACTTCCCATCGTATATTTAAATCTCCTCTACATCTACACTAATGATCTATTCTCTATATATTCTCTATCTCTTCTCTTCATTATCTATTCTTCCCTTCTCTATCTCTTCATCATCATCATCATTTCGTGTAGGTGTCACGGTCAATCGACCATGCACAACCCTGGTATCAGAGTTCTTCGGAACCGGCGCCCGGCCTCTGACGTGGTTCCTTTAACTACTGCCAGATGGCAGCCGGGACCAACGGCTTAACGTGCCTTCCGAAGCACGGAATCATCTTTATTATCAGACAATCAGGTGATTCAAGCCTGCAATGTCCTAGCCAAACTGGAAACAACTAAACAAAGTATGCTTCCCTTGGGAATCGAACCCACGACCTACGACTACAGGCAAACGCCTTAACCACTGGACCACGGAGGCAGTTGCCATCTATCTCTTCTTCCTAATATTATAATGAGAAAATATTTTAATTGTTTGTTTGCATTGTATAGGCTTTAAAACGAATGGACCAATTTGAAAAAGCGCCAGTCTAATGAATTTTCACTCACTCACCGTCGTGTCGCCACCCGATGGTCTTCATAACAGACCGAATCTGGTCGGCGAATCTGACGAATAAAACGTAAGTCCATAATGAGTCCATGAATGTGGGAGTGAGATCGCACATCCATGGATCTCGGGACAACAATTTATCATACGCAGAACCAAAACAATAACGGTATTAAGATAGCTACAGGGGGATTATTTATAGCCCTTAAATTTCAACGGATTAGATTCCGAGCTCAAAATAAATAATTTATTACCGTCAAATTTCAAATAGCTATTGTTACGTGGTTCGATCGATAGGTCGCAAAGGATTTAGGGATTTCGTGTTAAAATATTTATATTTTATTCAACCTTTTGTACTTATTCTATATTTAGGCTTATAAAACCTATTTGAATTTAAATTAAGTACTTACGAAAACTGGCCAAATCAGTGGGATCACCTTGCGGGTGCGAGCAGTGGACCGGGTTACTTAATCAATTCTTCCCTTGCGGATAGACAGAGCCTAGACAACATAACATGCTAGACAGGGCTTATGATTAGCGTGTTGAACGTGATTTGGTGGTTGGTGTGTAAGTGGAAAATGGAATCAAAATAGTGATGGGTTGGTTTGCTCATGCCCTCGCTTGGCTTTTACGATCTGCCCAGGAAGAGGAGGAGCTGGTACATTCTACGTTTTTTTCTTTTCTCCAAAACCAGCATGCCTGATCAGAAAGAAGGGCAGAAAGACTCAAATGTCAACCACAAACTGGCAAGCACAGTGCAGGACACCCAAAGCCCGGTAGTCACACGACCTGACCAAGATCGTTTTGAAAATTTATTTGATATTTATTGATTTTATAATTGTACTGTACCTTAAAAGTTACAATAGATAGCCTTAATGCAAAAGCATTCTCTCCCAGTCAACCTTTGGCAAATGCCAAATTCTTGAGGGAGACCTACGAGTATGTATCAAGCAGTGGCTTTCTTGCGGCTGAATTGATAAAAAGGCAGCTTCTTACAATGAACAGTATTCACGGATTTGTTCACACAGTCGTCGCTATCCGCTCCATACAAACACACGAACAAACTTCCTATTTACATTAGGTTAGCATTTACGTCACGTACTCGCCGGATACGTCACCTCGGTTCACGCATCGCGGAAGTTTGTACAAACCCAAGTCTTGTTTTTGTTTTACACGAGATAAAGCTTAACAATGCAAATACCAAATACCTACATGTACGCGTGTCTAAAGCTCGATTACTTGATCTTATTTCTTTACTTGTTATTACTTGATCGAACTTATTTCTGCTCGCGTGGATTTTTTACTATATCTATTTATACTTTATCTTTATCTGCTTATTTAAAGGAGATATAAACCTCCTTTTATGCACTTCAACTATTCCGGTCTTTTGTGTTTCTCCCCCCTATCGGACCCGCAACTTTAGCGATTACATAACTCCAGCTAGCTAGCGGTTTCTTTCGGATTCTGTGTCCCATCCTGGGTCTCTAGTCTAGCAATTTTTAGACCCTTGCTTCCATCCTCCTCACGGCATATATGACCTGCCTATTTCCACTTAAGTTATGTTCGTCATCTTTAATCATCGTCTGATCACGGTGTTTCTGATACGATGTCTAAGCTACATACTCTCAACATGGCTCGTGCCATCGCTCACTGTGCCACTTTAAGTTTGTTCATAACTACACTTTCATAGTCTGCATTTTCATTGGTATTCGAAAGGAGTAGTGACAGTAAGCAGACGGCAGCTGTCAAAAATGTGTCAAAACCTCAGGTCAAAACATGTTGCAGCATGAATAGTTCAAAACTAAGTACTACTATCCTGACATTACAGCTGAGGATGCAATAAAATTATTGATCCATGATGATTAACTTAAAAGTATAGAACACCCTTTAAATTGCACGATTTTGTATTTTCCTCGTGTATTTATGTGAATGCTGCTTTTTTTTCTGTAATAGTCTGAATATTGTCCACATCCTATCCTACTCATTTTATAAATTTGAAAGTTATCTAATGTGATTTTTTTTCTTATGGGAGTAAGAAAATGCAAAAACGACGACCATAAAATTCAAAATAGCAAATGAACTATGAAATAATGAGATGAAATCGAGGGAAAAGCTAGTAGTTGTAATAATATGAAGTGTGGCATTTCCGTGAGACTGCGCGAATCGGGTGCGTCATCCATCACGAACCAGGGCTGTCAATCCAGAGGCGACGTGACTTGTCGCTTTATTGTGTGATTGACTGAAAGGCGTCTTTTGTATGCGTATTGCTGATACTCTTAGACGTATTGAGAAAAGACTTGCGTAGAATTCATGGCTATATGTAATATCAGATTTTGTTTAGGGATTTTAGGATGGTCCCATGGTAACAGTTTGTATTTTCTGTCTAACATTGTATTTTCCTCAAATGCAACTTTTTCTTTTTGGAACTCCCAACATTGACTAAGTCCTGTCCTTCTAGATTATAATTGTGATCTGAAAATATGAGGATTTATGTAACTCCTTCATTCAAATCAAAACCTATTATATGAGTTATGATGAAATTTAGCTAAAAGTGCTAAAGCATAAAAATAGCACAGAGCCATGATTTTACCCGCGTAATTTTTACGGGCCCGCGAAAATCGCGGGATACAGCTGGTCGTAATAATATGAATTGTCTTAATAATATGAATTGTCGCATAAACGTAAGACTACGTGAATCGAGAGCTTCATCCATCACGATGCCGGGTTATCAATCCAGATGCGACGTGACTTATTGTACGGTTGGCTATATATAAATTTCGCACTTTTACTTAAGACTTAAGACTCCTTCTTTTGTATGCGTAATTCTGAGGTAAAAGTGCATTTTATATATAAGTGAATTTTATAGACGTATTTGAGTAACAAAACTTTCCGTTATATTCATAGATCGAGCTACAAAGGTTATATAAATGGGTTCCAATTACCTTTTGAGGTACAGAACCCTAGAATTATGAAACATCAGATTTTGTTATGAGATTTTAGGTCTTTTTCGACTCACATTCCGACTCACATGTAAATCTCTTCGAATATTACTTAACTAGCTTTCGCCCGCGGCTCCGCCCGCGTCAATGTCGATCCCTCGGGAATAGTACTTTTTCCCGGGATAAAAGGTAGCCTATGTCCTTCTCCATACTCCAGAGAACATGTATGCAATTTCATGATGATCGGTTCAGTAGTTACGGCGTGAAAGCGTAACAAACAAACAAACAAACAAACTCACTTTCGCATTTATAATATTAGTAAGGATAAGGATTGCCGATACGTGGTCTCCATTCGAGAATCCTTCTGCGGCAAGCGCAGCGTCGGACATCCACCGACCAGATGGTCGGATGACCTGACTAAGGTCGCAGGAAGGCGCTAGATGCAGGCCGCCTGTGTCCAGTAGTGGACTTCTTGCGGCTGATATGATGATGATGATTACTTAATTTATTAAGTTAGGCGTTTTGGAGTAGATTTTTTCACGAACACTTGGGGGAAGTTACACGTTCATTAGTATGCTAATGTGGTATTTCTTCTACAGATATGCAATCCCGCTACCAAGTATCCGGAATGGACGCAACGGCCGGCCCGGCGGCGAACGGAGCGGTGCTCCGCATTGAACCAGTGCGCGCTCTCCGTGATGACGCTACTTATGAATGCGTGGCGGAGAACGGAGTAGGGGACGCTGTGACTGCTGTTGCTACTCTTACTGTTTTTGAAGGTAAGTGATTTTCTTACCTAGTATATCGCATATACATTACGGCAGCTCCAGCGGCTGTATCTGCGTACACATGCAACGTCCAAAACCGAGGTCCGTCCCTCCTGGTATATACAGGTTGTGGGCAGTCTGCCCTTCCCCCAGACGCCTGAAGTACCGAAAGCTCCCTTGGAGCAAGCTATATAGTCCATTAAAAATAGAAGTGGCTGTATCTACGTCTTATTGCTCGTACTAGTTTTATTATTACTGCAAGTGTTATTTGTCCAAGTGCGGTAAGAGTTTCGTAATATTTACATATGTATATAGCGATGATACCTGCGAATAGAACTTTCTGTTTGGTTTTTCGTGTTACCTGAAAGTTTTAAAATAACTTTTAAGTATCTTAGTTGGAATTAATATCGAAACAGTAGTAACATATTTACGTGAAGTAATTAATACATGAAGTAAATTAGTGAAAAATGCGGTAATATAAAAGTAAGCAAAATTGTTTTAAAGGTGGTAACTAAGCAAAACAATACAGAAACCTTTACATGATTTGGCGAAACAAAACCTTATTAACATTTGACAAACTTACACAGAAATAGGCGATGAAAATTCGTTGACGAATCAAAATCATTTTCAGGTTTGTCGAATCATACCCTCAATCACATTTAATAGGAGGAAGTGATATTTAAATAAAATCACTTTAATACGGTATTATCGCGTATATTACATTATTTTTACACCTAACGTTTCAAAAACTTTACAGTTTTCATGGTCGCAGGTCTACCTGCGACTACTAAGTTGACATTTGTCTTTGTGTTATAAGAACTATACAAAACTACCGCCTACAATATTTATTGATAACTTTCCAGATGTACGCAGTAGTGGCTCACGGTGTCTGAAGGTCTTGCAGTCTTGTGATGAGCTTGAGATTTTATTAAATTGATGACAGGATCCCAAGCTGGTGGTAACTGCCAACCATCCTCTCTATTGAGGGAGTGATAACTTGAGAAAAGAAAAAGAGATTTGGAGGTGAGACACAAAAAGAACGATCAAAGAAAACAGGTGAACAAAAGTCAAAAGTCACCTTGCAAGACAAAACATAATTCTGTAAGCAAAATTGTCTCATAGATGTCTCGCAAGTACTTCCGAGCGCCGTCTAGCTCAGTAATTGAGTTTCTACTGCAGTCGCGAATTGTGAAATTTTCATTATTAACGACTGAGTAATTACTCTTGTACCAGATCTCTTGTAAGCGTCGACCCGTGCAGTAATGTTGTTGTATTAACAGAAAACTACTTAAGTCGTCTTCGCTTCGCACTAGCGTTATTAGCGCTTACGTATTTTAAGGGTTCCCTATCTATTAGCATAAGAAATTAAGCCATAATGTAACATGGCATACTGTTTTTTGGCATAATGATTTCTAAGCAAAACGTTCTTGCGCTTAACAGTGTACGCATAATTATTTTAAGCATAATGCACCTAGGCATAATCATATTTAGGCATAACATTAGTAAAGCATAATTGTATCTCAACATAATGATACTTATGCATAATATTTATAGGCATAGGTAATATTAACTCCTGTTAAAAACGAAATTATTAAATTTTACTCGTTTCTGATGGCGATTCGTTTTCTGGTGGGGTCGCAGTTCAAACCTTACCTACTTTTCTGGTAACAAGTCATTTCAAACACCAATTATGCCTAAGAACTATTATGGCAAAATGTTTTATGCCAAAACGAAAACATATTAGGATAAAACAAGTTCCTTATGCGTGGTTCACTCTTGGATTTGTGGCCGCAAGAACAATAAAATATTTTTAACTCCTCCGACTTTCGCACATTCGGCTGTTGTCCAATGTTTATCATTTGATGGTATTCGCTAGTAGATTAGGTCAGTTATCTTTGACATATTGTTGCTTGCTTTTCGTGTGTTTAAGTGGCCAACTCTAGTGTCAGATTGCAAGCTGTCTAAAGGCATCTGACATAACTTAATGACCACCATCTAGTGATGACTGCTGAGACCAACGGCGCAACGTGCCATCCGGAGCTAGGAGGGGCTTTTAGTGCCACATGTGATCACCCATCCCAGTAACCACCCCCAGAGTTACTTTGACTTGCGTAAACGCTAATACTGCGCAAGTCAACTGAGCCATCGAGCTTCATTTCGTTCATTGACAGATTGATAAACAAGTACAATCATGTTGGCCACTATTATTACTAGACAGAAAGGAAGAAAATACTCTTTATTGCACCATTATCATACAGAGACAAAAGAAACTATATGTTAACAACTAAAAATAAAATAATAGGTACAAAGGCGGACTTATCGCTACTTAGGGTAGGATCAATATAAAAGAAATCGAATCAGAGTGGCGCAGTAAATTCAATTCAATTCAATTCGTTTATCGTTTCCATGTGTGGTAAAAGTTCACAAAAAGACTATAAATAGTTGGTGGTACAGCATAGAACCCTGCAAGGGCACTACAACATTATATTATTATATAAACACAAAATAATAAAACTAATCTAGGTAATAATTAAACATTTAAACTACAATTGATGTCAAAAACAATTAAATGTCAAATAATAATAATAAAAATACGACGTCAATATTTTTTTCTTATTGTTTTATTTTTTGCAAAAAACTCCTCCAGACTATAAAAACATTTCTCTATCAAATAATTTTTGACTGAAACTATGATTTTTTTTTTATCTTTTTCACGTACAATATGCTCTGGTATTTTATTGTATATTTTATTGAATACTACATAAACAATACATAAATATTGGATAAATATAGAATAATGCATACATACAAATATAATACTAACAGTACCACGAGTATTACTAGCGTATGGTTTTCAATGCAGCGATGATCAAAGAGTAAATGCAAAGCTGTCAATTCCTTCAAACACTTTTCATCATATACAATAGAGAAGAGTGGGTTACTGCCCACTCTTCTCAGAGATATGAATACCTGAACTTCTCCATAAGAATTAGTAGGGTGAGTTGCAAAATTCCAATTACATATCGACTCAGTATTTCTTGCGAAGATCTAACCCGGCACAGATAAATTTGGGTCGTAAAGGAGTTCATTTGTTGATTTCTGAGTTAACTCATCTTTCAGACCATTCCGTTGGAGTCTTGTCGTCCTGCAAGGTTCTTGATGCCAAGGCAAATCTGAATTTGCATACTTTAATTACGTAAGTATTTTACAATATTTTTAAAACACGTCGGATTTTTCTTTTTTGTAAGGCAAGCAAGAATCTCTGAGAAAATCTCTAACAAATCTAACTATCTAACTAACGCGCTCGATCTATTAAGGTCTCAACGCACTGTATACTTATCAGTTCCTATAAAATCTATGGGGTCCCCTCGCAATCCCGTGATTTTATTGCTGTGGCGGACTTTGGCCGCATGTCAGGTTTAGTGGCCACCGTGAAATATCTCTCTACCTATTGGGTTTCCGAGACTAGACCCTTTAATAAATTAGTATAAGTAGTTACACCTTTGTTAGTTTTAAATAAAGCGATAGTAGGTCTAGCAGCTGTTATATATAGATTAAAAATTCTTCCGATGGGCATCGGTGTTGGAAGCAGGAACGAAAGAAACTGCGCTCACCAACCCGCCTGCCAAGCGGTGAGTATGGCAATATCCTCCTATGGAACGAAGAACCCATGGCAGAGGTCTTTGTCCAGCAGTGGACTACTTATGGGTGAAATGATGATTACTTTATTTTCATCTCGCTAAAAAAATCACAAAGTATTTACGACCGGCTTCTTGGCTTTTTACCAAATCTACTCGAGTGTTAAAAACGTCTGTCTTGTTCTAATCAAAATCAACGCCTAGTAACTCCCTGATTCTCCTAATCCGTATGTATCTACAAACGAAGATAAATCAATCGCTGCATATAGATATATATCGCGAATGATTCATCTGATAAGCAGAACATATTTACATAATAGAACACATAGTAATCGCTCTCAAGGATCAGATATGAACATACAATTAATATGTGGTAATTTGTTGCCGATTCGCTTTGACTATGCTATATCCGTGCTTGGCAATCAGTGACATAATATTGTATTTAATTACGAGATAGAGAAATATGTTATGATCTAGGTTAATTTGATCTGAATAAATAAAGTAAGGTGAAGGCATTCTTTATGATGCATTGATTGGTGAAGTTACAAATAAAATTTTGATTAACTTCAGATGAAAGTGGACTACAAGGTGTACCTACCTACAGGTACTAGCGTGACCACAAAGATTTGACTTTTAGTTTAGAAAAGTAATTTATTATATAAAATACGTGATATTTGCCGAGACCCCCTCCCTCTCCCCAACAAGAGATCGGGTAAGTTTTGGCTCGAGCCCCTTCCCCCCTAAACTCCGCACGTAATTTATGCTCGCCCCCTTACATACAACGTTAGCCAGTAAGGATATACCGAGAAAAACGGGGATCATTAATACGAACAACTTTCATTATAGGACCCTAAAAACGCGAAAGAAATCACTTATTTTAATATTTTTTTTTCGCGGAAAAAAAGACTTCAAACGATACACACCATCCTTTAAATATGATGTCACTGCTATATAACATTGTGTTAAAAATATCTAAATACGCACCGAAATTCAATTCTAAATTAAAATTACCCCTTTAAATTACGTGGAAAGCAACAAAACAAGTTCCAATTTCCCGAAATATATGCAAGGAGTTAAGTATGTCGCGAGCGGCTAAAATATGACATAATTATCGCGATTTAGACGTCAATTAGAGCCGCAAGTAATTCCAGAACTTAGGGACGCCCGTTAATAACGTCTCGGTAAGCGAGATATTTATGATATGAAGTTTGATTTCAAATTTATATACGGAACTCTGTGGAGTCACTGAAATGTCTTGGCTTTGCTTGCTATCTACACTATCTGTGTTCTTCATGCCAGGTTGCCACTCCGTAAGTCCCGGTTTCGAACCCCGGTTAGGTCAAAATGGTAAATGATCTTTTTCAGATTGGTCTGGGTCTTAGATGTTTTTGATATAGATGTATGTGTTGTTATAAAATATAGTATCTCATAACACAAGTCTTGATCTTACTTTGGGGCTAGCTAATCTGTGTGATTTCTCCGTATATATTTATTAATTTAATGATAACCTGTTAAAGGGTATGCTTTTACCTTTATTTGTGTTAGTTTCATTAATTCACGAGTAGTCAGGGATGGAAGATAAATAAGTTCAAGAATATACTTTATCATTATTTATTTACCTTGCTGTCATGAAAATGTGGTATGAAAACAAATTATTAATTCAACTGGTAGTATCACAGGGTAGTAGAACATTTACACACATAAATACTTTTAAGGCACTTTAGAGTGAATAACTTTAATTAACGAAATCAATTTGGAATCTTTAAAAATAATAGCTTTTAGTACAAGAAAAACGCAAAAAAATGTTGGGTATAACTGGATGTATGAAATATCAATCTTTTTCACGAATCCAAACTTGATAAAATCATGACACGAAAATAAGATCTTTTTTAAGTAGCACAATAATTTGAAGAAATTATCACACTCTAAAAGTCTTTTCGTCTTACTCCCAACATCTTAATAATGGTGACAACGATGCCAGTATCAAAAAGAGATTATCGCCGTTCACCCTAGCCTCGCCTAGAATCGTATATGCGCTTAAACATTCTTTAATTTTCTCTCACTCACACAATGCATGTGTCGAATTAAGATCACTCTCTTTAGTTTAAATCTTATGTTTTGAAATAGCGTTATATTCAAGTTTTTTCTTGTATTCCATCTCACTTTAACGTAATGGGAATGACTGAGACACAATTATTGAATAGAGATTGTCGCGGTTCGCTAGTAGCAATTTAGTCGCTCGTTATCGCTGTCCGAGGTTTAATTCTTATTTATTGAAAGAGCGCCTCCGCAAGTTATTTCCCGCCAGGATCATTGTGTCGCCGGCACTGCTTTATGGGGGTCCGTAGCGGCTTCATATTATATTTTCTTTGTTTTCTTTGGTTGACTATAGTCTGTAAAAAATTGGCATTTTACTTTTCGTTTACTCTCTCATTGTCTGAACACCAAGATCTTTAAACATTAAACGGCGACATGAAAAAATACATTGCCTGAAATATCTATATTTTTAGAAATATAGGGGTTTATTTAGCCCCGCTACTCACAAACCAGGTCTGCACTTTTGTGTTGGGGTATAATTGCAGAGGTATGTGACAGGTTTTCAGCTTGCCCCAAATACCTACCCAAAAATTGGGACTAGCTCTCGGACTACTAAGTTAGTCACTATCATCGGACGCTTAGCAGTTTGCAGACAACTGAAAGATGAATCGTCTTATTACAAAATGAGGACTAACCTTAATTAATATAATAAATAACTGATTTAAAACATTATCCGCCCAAAAGAAGTCGTCACTTATCATCTTGATGTTTTTAGTTGGCAATTTGTTTTGGGCGGATAATAGTGGCGGGCGGTAAAGTTAATCCTCGTTTTATAATAAGACAGAGTTTAATTTCTCCAATGTAGTTTTTTTTAAATATGATTATCATTGCACTTAGGCATTATATACTGCGTGATTTTGAACCTCTGAACTATATTGAAATCCTGGAATCAGAGCCCCTAATGATTTCATTTTTTTCAGCGTTTTTTCTTGCTATTCTATAATATTTATAGACTAGCAAGAAAAAACGCTGAAATTTCGAAAAAAAATTGGCCTTCCCATACAAAATCGCTGATCAGCTGGATGAATTGCTATGGAAGGTATTTATTTTTCGTATTTTACCTTGTTTTTTTTGAAATTCCAATAGGGATTCTAATTCCATGATTTCAATATAGTTCAGAGCTCAAAATCTCGCTGTATAAACAGGCAATGGGTTAGATAGACCTGTGAATCTTTCTGCTTATCGTATCAACGATCTTTGATATTATGAGCTTTAGCTCTGTTATATGTACATTAATTACCGTTGTACAAAAACATGAGTTGTTCCAGTTTCTTACAAGCAAATATCGGAATTTTCGCAAAGGAATATCGGAAAACTTAACATATTTAATTAGAGTTCAATTTTACAGCAAATTCTGGAGTAATAACCTTAAATTAATGTTGGGTTTAACGAGTATGTAATAAAAATGTTTTGGCACGCCGCCCGCGGCCCCGCGCCGGTTCTTTGGAAAATTCTGGAAACTTCACAATGGCTATGTGATAGAGTTATTTTCTATATTTTTTGTAATTTTATAATTAAATTAATATTTTAAGTTTCGGTACTATTTGGGATGAAAGAAAATAGTTAAGGGTGAACTCCTTTATATATATTTTTTTTATTAAAACTAACGCGAGATAATAACATTCGAAGTTCGGGTTACGGCCCATAGCTGACTGCGTATGCGATACGCGTCTAAATCGCTGCGTCCAGTTGTATGAGAGGTATGCGTAAGAGTAGCAACAGCTTTATGTCTAAACTAGCTTTCGCCCGCGGCTTCGCCCGCGGCTTCGCCCGCGTCAATGTCGATCCCTCGGGAATAGTATAAAAGGTAGTTTCCCGGGATAAAAGGTAGCCTATGTCCTTCTCCGCACTCCAGAGAACTTGTATCCAAAATTTGATGATGATCGGTTCAGTAGTTACGGCGTGAAAGCGTAACAAACAAACAAACAAACTCACTTTCGCATTTATAATATAAGTAATGATTTATTGATTTTAAAATTGTACTGTACCTTTAAAGTTACAATAGATAGACTTAATTCTAAAAGCATGCTCTCATGCTTTTCATGATGATCGGTTCAGTAGTTACGGCGTGAAAGCGTATCAAACAAACAAACTATAATATTAGTAAGGATAGTATCGTAGTATGAGATCAAAATAAAACTAGATATTTCAAATGCAAAACACTAACATACTTATCCGTTTTAGTTAAACAAATAGCGCAGAATAACGTTTTTAAATCATACTGTGGGGAAACAAACACACGTACATATAAACAAGAAAGTAAGCAGGAAAGTTGGTTAGTAAACAAGGAGTTGGATTAAACCGACGCTCGTGTGTGTTGAAGTATACAACAGTGAGACTATAGAAGAAAAGCTCGCGTCTATACTCTTATAAAAGTATGTATAGTTCAAATATTTGTTACTTCTTAACGCAAAAACTACTGATGGATTTTGATGAAACTCTATCCTTACTAATATTATAAATGCGAAAGTGAGTTTGTTTGTTTGTTTGTTTATTTGTTTGTTTGTTACGCTTTCACGCCGTAACTACTGAACCGATCATCATGAAGTTTTGCATACAAGTTCTCTGGAGTACGGAGAAGGACATAGGCTACCTTTTATTCCGGGAAAAAGTACTATTCCCGAGGGATCGATATTGACGCGGGCGGAGCCGCGGGCGAAAGCTAGTAATGTTATAACTGACACATCGGAATAGCATATCCTTATCCTTACTTTACTTTACTTTATTACTAATATTATAAATGCGAAAGTGAGTTTGTTTGTTTGTTACGCTTTCCCGCCGTAACTACTGAACCGATCATCATGAAATTTTGCGTACATGTTCTCTGGAGTACCGAGAAGGACATAGGCTACCTTTTATCCCGGGAAAAAGTACTATTCCCGAGGGATCGATATTGACGCGGGCGGAGCCGCGGGCGAAAGCTAGTAAACTATAAATTATGCGGACGTAGTAACAAAAAACACCTAGCATATAATATGAATGTAGGTACATCACTCCAATAAGTCAATACGCATTGACTCGCATGTGTTTCTCTTGCTTGTCTATTAGGATAAAACTTAAAACAGAAAATAAGCAAATAATTTAAAGTTAAGAGGTACTTAAAAGCGGACATCCTTCTTTACGCAATCACCTTTCTCTTAAATTTAGCCATACGTGTTGAAGGGAAACGGATATGATATGATCTGCTACAGAAGTGGAAGAGGCATAATATGCCGATCCCACGTAATGGAAGGGAAAAGGTATAGCATATGTAGTCAGCATGTTACAAGAATCCACCGTAAGAACACAATTAAAAGCCAAGCAATAAAACTCCTTCCTTTTTTCGGTTTCCTCTAGCATTTGCGTTGTACCCATTACGCTAAAAATCTCCAGTGCAAATATAGACGATGATTTAACGAGCTCTGTGGCCTAGTCTCATCATGTCAGGCTGCCACACCAGTGATCTCGGGTTCGATCCCCGGTCAGGTTAAGATGGAAAATGATATTTTGCAGATTTCCCTGGGTCTTGGATGATTATCTATATATTTGTTTGTTATAAAATAAAGTATTATTATATTTTATAACAAATACAATTCTAGCGTTATTAGCCTACGTGTAATAATATACCATCCGCTTTCACGTCGAGATGGGTAAACCGATTTTAATTAAATTTGAAACGGAGATAGTCCGAGTCCTTGGGAACGACGGAAGCTAAGAGCAGATGAAGTTGCAGACCAGTAAGTTGGTAATAAGGTCGTCAAGATAATAAAAAAAGACAAGATATTGAAAAATATATTTTTCCTTACAGTTTGTGAAAACTGTAACTATTAGGTACTAAATCTTGAAATTATTATTTTCCCGCTATTGTATGAATTTATGATTTTACCCGCCATTCTGATGTCAGGTTGGCGGTTGGTGGCTCACTTTCATTTTTGCATAACTCCGAAAAATTTAAGGTAATAAAACTAATAATAAAGGTTATAATTAGTAACAATAGGGTAAGAAATAATACTTTAATATTTATTTCAATTCTCGTTTGTACACCCGCGGCTCTGACGGACACCACAAGTTCACTACTTACTGCAGGGCTAACTCAATCTGTGTGTTTTATCCCTGTGTGTTTTATTTATTTTCTCTTTTCTACGTGTTAAGCGAGATTTTATAAAAGTGCGAAGCGTTTTGTCAACACGCGCTATGTGTTTTACTTCTATACTGAGATTATTTTTTATGTAACCGGTGCACGGGTTACGACGATAGAGTGAATTTATTTTAAAAAAATATGTATTGCAATAGAAATTTTAAAAAAGGAGTCTCTAATTCTTCTTCTATTGCAAGCAGAAGAATAGCGATCCTGGTTTACCAAAGTTAGAAAGTAAAATTGGTCCAGCGCCGATATTCTTTAGTACCCGCCGGTGAGACTTATGATAGGACATAATAGTCTATTCTGTAATACGAATTTATCACAAGTTCTATAAACAAACCCTCTATCTTGTCTTCAACCCGGGTTAAGGAGACAAGATAGAGGAATTCTTGTGTCAGAGGTTTCTTAAAATCTTCAATTTTATAGGAAAAGTTATGTATATGTTAGGTTTTCTGTAATTATAATAACATTTCAGCTCATACCATGTCTATGATAGTAGAAATTCTCATTTGTCCTTTCATCAATACTTGAAATTTTAAAATTTCAAGCATATTATAACATTCTCTAAAAGTCAACATTGTACATTAGTGTACTCTTATTAACTTGTTGGCATTCGTCAATCCTTATCCTTACTTCCTTATCCTTACTAATATTATAAATGCGAAAGTGAAATTGTTTGTTTGTTTATTTGTTTGTTTGTTTGTTTGTTACGCTTTCACGCCGTAACTACTGAACCGATCATCATGAAATTTTGCATTCAAGTTCTCTGGAGTACGGAGAAGGACATAGGGCGGAGCCGCGGGCGAAAGCTAATAATTTATAATAGGCATAAATATTTATAATAGTCATTTCATATGTACAGAAAAAAGTATTGTACATAATAAGTAAATAAATATTAATATAATATTTATTTACTTATTAACATCAATAGCAAAATATGTAGACCTAAGCTCTAGAGGATAAGCAACTATGATTATGGAATATGTTTTTGTAATTTATATTTAGTTAAAAACTACCGTGTGTACGGGTGAGGAGCACTGGAGTAACTGTGACACAGGCTTGGCCTTCTTCAGGCTCCAGTCTCCATAAATCTTTAGTATTAAGCGTATAATAAAAAACGTTCTGTATTTTATGTTTCTGTTTTAGATTAATGGAGAGAAATAAATATATTTTTATCTTTATCTTTTATCTAAATACATAGTTTACGTGTACCACCCTAGACCTCATCGTTGCTTCCCACCAGGCAAGAAAGAGGTTTAACGCACTCAAATTCTTGTAAAAAAAATATTTTATTCGGAATTATTGGAGAATTCCAATACGCGCAAACAATCAGTTAATAAAAATATTAAAAAACCAATCTGAAACTTGTAAACATTACCAATCAACAAATCATTCCGTATTGACGGTCAGCAAATATTTCCCAACAAAAGATCCGCAGAAACGATACCCTTTATGTATCGGAGTACCGTAATGGCTTCCATTCAACGTGTCTCATTATTCATCCAGGTTTCGAAGGCTTTTTCATTAATTTCCACATGTTTTATTTCGGTGATTCGAACGGTTCCTGGTGATTTGTTTATGGTGCGTTATTTTTTTAATTTTCTACTATTGTATGTGGTTCGGTTTGAGGATGGATATTTTACGGTTATATCTTTAGTTATAAAACTTTTTTCAATATTCTTTACGTTTCATTTTTAATCCAGTTTTCCATTTTAGGTTTAACTTGAATTATTGCGTTTTTCTCTTAGAAAAATAACTAGGTAAGTTCTATTATATTCTGTCCTATACGAGTTTCTATACTATACGAGTTCGTTTAAAAACAATACTTGTATAATTCTAAATAAATCAGAATCATTATCATCATTTCGTGTAGGTGACACAGTCAATCGACCATGCACACCCTGGTGTCAAAGTTCTTTAAAACCGCCTCTCTGCCTCTGAAGTGGTTCCTTTAACGCCTACCAGATGGCAGCCGGGACCAACGGCATAACCTGCCTTCCGAAGCCCGGAATCATCTTAATTATCAGGTAATCAGGTGATTCAAGCCTGCAACGTCCTAACTAAACTGGAAACAACTAAACAAAGTATGCTTCAATGAGACCCAGCTTAAAGTATTTGCATTAGGGATTCTAATTCTAGGATTGCAATATAGTTTTTTTTTTATTTTTTTTTATTTTAAACAAACAATTGTACAAAGGATATTTACAGAATATTTTAAGTTAATTTACTTAACAACTAGATGCCTGTACAATCAGCTACGTAATCCACATATTACTTATAAATAGTTGTAGTTGTGATACAAAGCAAAACAGAACCACAAATCTAAGACTTATACAATTTAATCTATACAAATTTCGAATAATTTATTTTTATAAGAAGACAGAGTCAATAGAAACAGATCTGGATTTGTAAAGTATTCATTGTAAGATTTCATTAATCGATTCACAGGTGCACGTTCACCTGCATTAGTTCTAGAAAAAATTGGTGCAAACAAACGGAAAGTTAGAGCATTGCACGAGCGGCCACGTCAAGTGGGCACTCGGTAGTATAATTTATTGTGTAAGTCATTGCAGTCAAGTAAATTTTGACAAGTCTTGTACAATATCATTTGATCCAAGGTTAGTTCAGAGGTTCAAAGTCACGCAGTAATAAGTAGTGCATTTTATTATACTACGTATTGTTATTGATATTAAAAAAAAAAAAAAAAAAAAAAAAAAAAAAAACCGAATATTCAAGTTTTTACTTCTATCGGCACTCAGTACTTCATTTATATTTTATATTAGTACAAAATTTGGAATTAACATAAAAGTACCAATCAACCACTAACTGGAGAGCATCCCTAATTCATGAACTTTATCGCTCCATCCAAAAAACTTGCGACCCAAATGCAAATCCCACTCCGTTATTACTCTTCTAACAATTTGAAATCCCTACTTTCATTTTTACGGGCGTCACGAAAAAACTTAAGATCCCGGCAACAAGTGTCCCGTGCCTATTAAACGGTGCCTAAACACTTTCGTATCCTCGAGTGGTTATCGACGTTATCACAAGGTGATAGAGTTCAAATTGCCTCGAGGATTTGGGAGTAAATCACACTATTACATGTGAAGCTGAGACACAATAGATAGGCCTGTACGCCGTGTGGTTACGAGTTACGAGGTGTGAACTGTAAATGAGTGTGCTACTTGAAATCTAGGCTAGGCAAGCTAAGAAAACATAGTAAAAATAACAATCTAGCGATTTCGTAAATCTCACAAATAATCCAACTTTACACAATACTTAATTATGTATACAGAGTGATTTTGAATTACGTGGCAAAATTTCAATGTTGGCATCAGAATCCCTTATAAAAATATACATCTGCAAGAAGAATAAGGTAATTTATGAAAAAAAACTTAGAATTCCATAAAAATTTGACCAGCTGATTGGTAAATTTGTATGGGAGGCTCAATTTTTTTCGTCACTTTTACCTTTATTTCCTGCAGGTCTATATTATATTAGGGTTCCTATTCCAACACCAAAATACTGCCAGGTAATTCAAAATCACCCTGTATAAACGTGACATAGCACGATCATTTATATTAATTGTTTCCGTTCTTGTTTCAATGGAGTTATAATAACGTAAATACGAATATACATTCGTAGTCGCAACGATCCTGGAGACTGACTACTATGAGGCTGGTTCGTGCTAAGTCCTGTTTATATACAAAATTGTGTGTTTCAATCTGCGCTAAAATGCATTGTTTAAGGGGTCACCTCCACGGGCGAGTGTATCGTGGCGCAGCAATATTCTCGCCATGCCATCAAATTTAATAGTAACTCTTTGATTGAACCAATCTCCACACGCCGATTTCATCGCGGCGATATTATCTATAGAAATGGGCGTATAAGTCGCCTTTTACTCGCCTATGGAGGTGACGCCTTATTTTTAAGTGTTTATATTTTACGTGGCCTTCAGGTCTTATAGGCTCTGTCTAACCCATAAGGGAAAAGACGTGATACTATGTATGCATGTATGTATGTTTATTTTGCATTCACAATGCTATTTCGTTCGATATACTCTTATTAAATTAAGAAATAAGAAATTGGTGAAAAAATTTCAAGCGGGCGGTTTTGAACCTGCGACTTACGCTCTTCCAACTGAGCCACCGCCTGTACTAACCTCGGCGCCGAAATTCTCCACCATATCGCATTCCCCTTATACGTATTAAGGCTTACGTCACCTAACACAACTACCCGACTTTTACAAGTGAGGTATTTGATTCAACTCATTTTACAATGAATTTGGAATCAACCAATATGTAGGAAGCCATGCAGTATTTTTAATATTATATTATTTAATTTAATAAGATTATATCAAAAAAGCATTGGAATGCAAAATATAAACACTTAAAAATATTGCATGGCTTCCAAACACATTAAAAAGATTATGATTCTTTAATTTATTTCAACAAATTTTCTGTTGTATAAATATTTTGATAAAACATATTATTTTTCTCGAACAATCTACCAACCTTTTTACCAACATTACAAGTTTGTTGTACCTAAGTTGTTGTGTCGACAACACTGACAAGTAAAGTTCTAGTCACCACACATATACCGAGTGTCTTATCGACACGTGAAGTTACCACAAGCATCGGATAACTTGTTCATCAGTAAAACATACTTTTGTGTTGTTTATTTTCGCGGTTTTACACTAGTATAAATAAAATTGGTTGCCTGTAAAGAAGGTTTATGAACGACTAGCTTTCGCCCGCGGCTCCGCCCGCGTCAATGTCGATCCCTCGGGAATAGTACTTTTTCCCGGGATAAAAGGTAGCCTATGTCCTTCTCCGTACTCTAGAGAACTTGTATGCAAAATTTCATGATGATCGGTTCAGTAGTTACGGCGTGAAAGCGTAACAAACAAACAAACAAATAAATCACTTTCGCATTTATAATATTAGTAAGGATATTTTTACGTGATAATGGTGGAAGAGAGATAGATGCATCACAAGCCGAACGCGTGCCTCTCTATCGCTTCTTCCGCGCACTCCTTTGCACACGAAACGTGACACTTTTTTATATATTTACTAGCTTTCGCCCGCGGCTCCGCCCGCGTCAATGTCGATCCCTCGGGAATACTACTTTTTCCCGGGATAAAAGGTAGCCTATGTCCTTCTTCACACTCCAGAGAACTTGTTTGCAAAATTTCATGATGATCGGTTCAGTAGTTATGGCGTGAAACCGTAACAAACAAACAAACAAAGAAACAAACAAATAAACAAACAAACAAACAAACTCACTTTCGCATTTATAATATTAGTAAGGATAAGGATTTATTTAAAAAACTTTTTGAGCCTATAGAGCTACAGTAGGTGGACTTAATGCTAAAAGCATTCTTTCCCAGTCAACTTTTTTCATGCGCGAAGCCGGCGTTTATCGATTTATTAGACATTATCACGTCAAAAAAAGATTTTTTATGCAAGTAACTGGCCAGGGGCTTAATTTATGTGCAATGATGACTCGTTCTACCTCTCCAACCCGTCTAGCCAGCTAGGAGAGTGTAGGCAAAATCCTCTGTCTGCTCTGGCCAAGTATGGCTCCAGTAGTACAGAGAGGCTAATGCTCCAGCAGTCGAGACTAAAAAGACCTGATGATGATAATGATGACTCGTTGTCGAGCTTCCGCGTGATAAAGATTTTAAAACTAATTACGGCTGGGTGTTCCGAGTGGTCGCACTAGACAACTTGGACTCATAGGCGCGTACCATGGGGTGCCATTGGGTTGGGTAATAATGGTTCCAGATCTCCTCAGCGTTAAGATTTTTCCGGACACCTATTTTTAAAGCAGATACCTATTTTTAAGGTATGCGACATAGCTTAACGACTACTATATAATTATGTCAGGCAGGTTCAATAGATATACCTTCCGAACTACGAAAAAGGCTTCAGGTGCCATTTGTGGTTACCAATCCAAGTGGTCACCACTTGCTGGGTTACTTAACATAATTAGCCGTAATAATTCAACTCAATCGGCTTTTTAAGGCGTCCGAATACATCGGATATATCATCTGCCAACTACCGTAACTAAAAACAACGGCTTAACGTATCGAAAGCACGACTATTTCTGTACACTAGACATTTTTCAAACGACTATCAGAGAAGCTTTCCATTAATAGAAATCTGTTGGATCGCAGATTCAATCACTTTCAATAAAATCGCATGCATTGGTATAAGCTTTTATTGAATAAAAAAGAAACCTTCTTACAATATAAAAAAATACAAAATAAAGAAATATTTATGTATTTACTAGAACAATCTTTAAGCATAATGTTTATATGACTCCCGCACTAATGAACCAATCACAATGGAACGAAACACACACAAAGAATTCTGTGTGCGATTCGTCCACAGGCCTGCATAGCGGGCAGCCATGTAGGTTACTAGCCAACCTATAATTTAGGACGAGTGACGGGGAAACATATTACTAGATACAGATACAATAACGCCTTATTGACCCTAATGCGTCAATGCTGCATTAAAAATCCTAATAGTTTTTCACTAGCAACGTATAGCGTAAGCTTGAGATACCAGTCGCAGAACATGCCTGTATATAGCCAAGATCGAACCACCAAAAGCAGCCGATATAACCTGATCAGTTTCAATATTCCGCCCGCGTGCCATAGAGGTGCAATACAAGTTTTGATTGGGCGAGATCTCGTCAGCCGCCTGATCCGATTATCGGCCAAGTTATAATGACAATCGGCAAGCTATGCTAATCGAGCGAACACTTGGCAAGCGAACCACAGCGTTATATAAGGTACTATGCTTGTTGGAAGTGTTGGGAGATATTGGACTGGGTCAAAGTACCCTAAGTACTGTCTAACCGAATATTAACATCGATATCTCAAAACGACTGACTCCCCTCTGTTTTCATACCGAACATCATTACTAACAGTACAATCACGAGAAATTAATATTTATAAACATCAGTTCTTAAATCAATGTGATAAGGTCTAAAATGGAATACAATTGTGTTTATATTAGTGGTCGTGACTGTACACTCATACCAAACTGATAAGTATAGCTTTGTAGCGTCGCTGCAGGGATTAAAAGGCCTAATATTGTAAATCACGATTAACCGAAATCGCGCAGGCCAGGCGACGCCGCGGCTCAACATTAGTTTATGGGTTATGTAAAGTTGATTGCCAATAAATTGAGATAAGGATATCGATTTTGCAGTTATGGAGATAGCGGGTTATGGCAGTTGTACACTTGTACGTAGTATTTAGTTATTCATCCTATTCTTCCAATAATACTATAAAATGTAAGTTTGTATGTCTAGATGTTTGTTCTCCATCACGCCAAAACGGCTGAACGGATTTTGACGAAATTTTGGACATAGGTTAACCTGGATTAACACATAGGCTACCCTTCATCCCGGTAATAGTACTGTTCCCGCGGGATCGACATAAACGCGTGCGGATCTGCGGGCGACAGCTGCTAGTATTATTATAAACTAGCTTTTGCCCGCGGCTTCGTTCGCGTTAAGAAGTATAGAAGTTTCATACAAACTTTCATGCCCTATTTTATCCCCTTGGGGGTAGAATTGAGCAAAATTCTTTCTTAGCGGATGCCTACGTCATAACATCTACCTGTATGCCACATTTCAGCCCGATCCGTCCAGTGGTTTGGGCTGTGCGTTGATAGATTCGTCAGTCAGTCAGTCAGTCACCTTTGAGTAATGTATATATTATATTTAGATTTGAAAATGTACGTTCGTCCGTCTTTTACGTTACAATAAAATAAATACTTAATATATTTTTTTTCCTTTATTGTTCTGGAAGAAATGAAAAACATAAAATATACCAGCCGCTTCTCTTGCAGCGCAGATCGTTAAGTCCGGTCGAAGGAATTGGCGAATCCCTCCGGAATCATGTCATAGACGATCTAACAATCCATTGGATTGATTGTGAGGTTAGTGTATGCTCTGTGAAATATGTCACTTCGCATACGACCTCGGTATGTCGAGTTATCGATGCGAGAGTGTCGCTGACTCGCTTGTTAATATCTGGAATTTCCTGGAAGCCATATCTTAGTTAGCTTCGAGTCTATTACGTCATTCGTGACTAATCCGTATCAAATACTCGAATATAACTCATAGTGAGATGGGCATTAACACATTAACGAGCGCTGTGGTCTCGTGGTCATCATGCAAGGCAATCAGAACGAGTACCCAGGTTCGATCCCCGGTCAGGTCAAGATGGATAATGATCTTTTAATTGGCCTGCGTCTTGGATGTTTATCTATATATCTATTTGTTAATATAGTATCGTTGAGTAAGTCTCGAACTTACTTTGTTTGTATATTTATTTATTTATTTATCTGTGTCTGAAAATCGTACGAAAATCTTTTTAGTATTAGAACTAGACCGTCTCTGTCTTGAAGGGATAGAGTCGTGATTATTACGTATGTTATGTATGTAGTATTTATGTAATACATCCCTTGGCGTACGACCTAGGTATGTCAAAATCTCGATCAAAGAGAAGGTTTTCCAAGCTTGTAAATATTACGAATTTCCTGGAAGACATAAAATATATCAGTTACCTCATAGTCTATTTAGTCATTCGTGAGTATTCTTAGTCAAATGTAACTCTCCTCTTGGACTGGGAATTTAAATGTCAGACAGTTAAATGTCAGTGCAACTTCTAAAAAAATGGTTTATTTCTTACAAAAACTTCACTGAAAAATTAAGTGAGTGTGTGTGGTTTTATATTGGACAAACAAAGAGAAGCATTGGTACCCGTGTAAAAGAACATATTGCTGACATGAAGTATTGACCAAATCTGCAGTCTGTGAACATTGTCTGAACAAACCCAACCACTATATGCGCGTTTTGATTATCCTTAAGTCATTGCAAAAAAAAATAGATACATTCCAAGATTGCTTCGTAAGGCTGTTGAAATTGAATGATATCCTTATTTCAATGGAGAGAATGGTTGGCAGTTACCACCAGCTGAGGATCAGATCGGTCATCAATTCAATAAAATCGCAAGCTCAGCACAAGACTGCAAGACCTTCAGACATCGTGAGCCTATACTGCGTACATCCGAAACGTTATCAATAAATATTGTGGGCGGTAGTTTTTCATAGTTCTTATAACACAATAGACAATTAATATCATGTGTTCTGAAAAAGCGGATACCCCTGTCACAGGCTTTATCTAAGCTTACTAGGTGGGTCCTAGATATATGTATTTTTATAAATTAAGGCTTGGAAATAAAGATTTTTTTTTATCGTTTTTTTTTTTCATTAAATGTCAACTAGTCTGCTTGCGAACATGAAACTGTAAAGCTTTCGAAACGTATGATTTAGAAATAATATAATAATCGCTGTCGGGTTGAAGGCAGCAAAACTAAAGTGGGATTGGGCGGGTCACGTTTGCCGTATGTACTCTGAAAGATGGGCTCACATCTCAACTAACTGGGTTCCAACAGATGGCTAAAGAAAGAGAGGAAGACTGAGGACGAGGTGGTCGGATGACATACGAGCATTCGACAGACTCTGGAAGGAAAAGACCAAAGATAGAGATGAATGGCGGAAAAGGGGAGAGGCCTATGCCCAGCACTGGGACATAAACGGCTAATAAAAAAATAAACGCTATAAAACCGTATAATTATATAATTTAAATGAAAAAAAAATAATTTATGATTCAAACAGATTATGCAAAAAGGATGGAGGATTTTTTCCTCTGTGGTAATATATTGCACCTCTCTTTATTAAAAATTTTAATTATATCAAACGAGAAATGTTTGATAACATGAATTTGAGTTTACACTTTTTTACTGTTGCATTTGATTACACCCTGTGTCCTCTTTATAATTTTTGACGAGAATTGCCAGGTTCTGTTTTAATTTTAAGGTTTTATACACATTATTATTAATTTTAACGGGACTTAGCCAGAACCTTCAATATATTTTTTCCGCTGACGTTTCTATACATAAATAAATATATACGGACAAATCACACAGATTGAGCTAGCCCCAAAGTAACTTCGAGACTTGTGTTTTGGGATACTAACTCAACGATACTATATTTCATAACAAATACATATATAGATATACATCTAAGACCCAGGCCAATCTGAAAAAGATCATTTTCCATCTTGACCTGGCTGGGGATCGAACCCGGGCACTCTCGTGTCGCAGGCTGGCGTGTTTACCACTGCGCCACGGAGCTCGCCATGGAGTTACGATGGGTGTAATGTAACTCCATATATACCAATATAACTAAATCCCGTTAAAATAATAATTATGAAAATTGCCAGTAACCATAAATTACCAGTATTCTTTCTCAGACCGTCTGTTCTGAGCATAACCCTTCTTTTATATGTGTCGGTATTGTTTTCACCTTCCTATCAAACTACCGATGTATGTCATATCGTAAAACATTCCCCTTATTGATCAAACGAAACTATTCGTATTCCATCAAATAAAGCTTTGATCCTAAAAAGTCACCAATTTCCCCACGTTACTGCTACCAAACGATAAATAAAAGGTATTTGGGTGTCCGGCAGTGCATTAAGATAGTAGAACCTTTAGTAGAACTATCCGTGCTGGTCTAATGCGACACGTAACGCCAAATTTAGCACCATTACCCGCAAAAGCTTCCGGAAAAAATATGGTGCCGTTTGAGCTAGCATTACATGGGCTCGGCGAATATGAATGGTGCATGTTATGGGAGACCGCGGAGAAGTATGGTGTTTGATTGTCTTAATTTAAAAAAAAGAAAACTTGCATTATGTTGCGATAAAAAAATATAAGGAATGTGGATGAAGCAGAAGGTTACTGAAATAAATGAAAAATTGCGAAGAGACAAATCTGCAGATTAGCTTAATCTGCTAATAAATAGATGTAATAAGTATTAAAAATTAGTTGCTAAGAGAACTAAATCTTGAGTAAGTATATATAAATAACATTCTTTCGAATATCTTCTTAATCCGAGCATTTTTCTCGGTTGCGTCCCCCCATATAAATGGGATTTATTTCAAGTGCGCATTTATTCCCCTCGTCCTGTTTAATTATGGGTAATTTACAACCAATCCAATTGACCAACCAATGTACCGTCTAACTATATAGGTTGTCCCGGCCAGCAAGAACCATTCCTCTTATTACATAAACCACACTACTGGGGTTTGTTTTAAGTGGGCGCATTTAATCTCCCCGCCCTCTTTAATTATGGGTAATTTACAACAAATCCAATTATGATACCGTCTAACTAGGTTGTCCTCGCCCGCAAAATCGCTTTCTCTTATGACACAAACCACACCACTAAGGTTTGTATCAAGTACCCGCATTTTTTCTCCCCGTGTACCAGCCCTCTTTGATTATGGGGAATTTACAACCAATCCAATTATTAACTAAATTGTCCCCGCCAGCAAAATAGCTTTCTCTTATGACACAAACCACACTTTTGAAGTTTGTATCAAGTGGCCGCATTTATTCTTCCCATATCAGCCCTCTTTAAATATTAATGGTAATTAAAACCAATCTATTTATGATACCGCCTAACTAGGTTGTCTCCGCCAGCAAAATCGCTTTCTCTTATCACATAAACCACACTACTGGGGTTTGTTTCAAGTGGTCGCATTTATTCTCCCCGTGTCCAGTCCTCTTTAATTATGGATAATTTATATTCAGATTAAGCCCAGGTGGGATTTCTGGCGGTCTATTATACGCACGTGACTCTAATGCAACTATTGGATTTACGATCGGGATGGGTTTCATATTGTAATTAGCATTTGGTTTTTGGTGGTAGGAAAAAACCTGTATTTTGATATAGAATGAGAGATAAAAAGTTATAGATATAAGATGATGTGTATTTGAAGGTTTTGTTTGTAAAAAGTAAGTTTCAATTCATTATAATCTAAAAGAAAAAACCGGCCAAGTGCGAGTCAGACTCGCGCATTAAGGGTTCCGTACCATAATCCATAAAAACAGCAAAAAAAAATGTCTATTGTATGGGAACCCCCCTTAAATATTTGTTTTATTTTAATTTCATTATTTATAAAATGAATATATAACTAAATATTATTATTATTATTATAAGCCTATTAAATCCCACTGCTGGGCAAAGGCCTCCCTTTCTTCTTTCCACTCCTCTCTGTTCTGAGCTTTGGTTGACCAGTCTTTGCAGTACGCATCCAAGTCGTCCCGCCATCTCCGCCGAGGTCTTCCAGGTCGCCGGTGTCCATTTGTTGGGGTCCATGCCGACAGATATCCAGCCCAAAGTTCAGATGGCATACGGCTTACGTGCCCAGCCCAATCCCATTTTAGCTTAGCGGCTGCGACGGCGACATCGGTAACTTTGATGATGGAACGTAGCATGGTGTTGCGGACTCGATCCGTTCTTTTGATATTTATCATGCTGCGTTCCATGGCCCTTTGGCAAACCCCGAGTCCGGACTTTTGAGCTTCTGTCAAAGACCAAGTCTGAGCTCCATATGTAAGTGACGGAAGGATGCACATGTCCATGAGCCTGCGTTTATGCGATAGAGGAAGGTTTCCCTTCATAAGTTCCTTCATTGACCAATAGTTCCTCCAAGCGCTTTCGGTGCGTCTTGCAACTTCTTTTTTTTGGCGCGCCTGAAAGGATACTAATTGGCCCAGGTAGACATATGCATCGACAAATTCGATCCTTCCGCCTCCGACCTCCACTTTGTACTTGGTCATTAGTTTAGTCTTTGACATATTCATCTTCAGTCCGACCTCGAGGCTTGCCTTGTGCAAATCTTGGAGCATTTGTTCAAGTTCTGAAGCTGTCGAGGAGAACAGGATGATATCATCAGCGAATCGGAGGTTTGTGAGTCTCCGTCCACCTAGCTGGATACCCCGCTCCTGCCAAGTAGTCGCTAGAATCTTAAAAACTTCTTAAAGGGTGCTAATGAAAATTTTGGGTGACAGAGGGTCTCCCTGTTTAACTCCCCTTTCAATATTAAATTTGGGACCACATGATTCGAGTTTGATTGAGGCCGTGCTGTTATTATATATATTTTTCAAGAGATCTATGTATGCTTGGTCTATTTCTTGATTTTCAAGTGCTGTAAATATGGCTGTGTGCGATATGCTATCGAATGCTTTGGCATAATCAACATACGCTATGTACAGAGGGAGATTGAATTCTTGGTGCTTTTCTATTGTTTGGTTAAGAGTTTGTAAGTGGTCTATGGTGGATAATCCGGGACGGAAACCTGCCTGTTCAGGTGGTTGGTGTGCATCAATCTTTGCTGCTATACGGGATTCGATTACTTTTATGAAGACTTTATATAAATGTGAGACCAAACTTATTGGCCTGTAATTGTTAATGTCGGATTTGTCACCTTTTTTATATAATAAAACTATATTAGAATGGCAGAAATTTTCGGGAATATTACCAGATTTTAAGATGTTGTTGAATAAATTTGTTATGCGTGGTAAGAGAACGTCCCCAATTTTTAGTGCTTCTGTTGTTATCCCATCTTCGCCAGGGCTTCTATTGTACTTCATTTTCTTTAATGCTTCGTGTACTTCGTATGGTGTAATGGGGGGAATGGTGTCAGGTAAGGAATATTCTTTGTTATGATGTACTCTACTAGTGTCGCTATATAATGATTTGTAAAATTCTGTGGCTATTTCCATTATTTTATCTCTTCTGTTATGTTCTTTACCATCCCTATCTTTCAATCGAGTTACCCACGACTTTCCGGTTTGAATTCCTTCTTTTGCTGTTTTTAAGGACTTTTTATTTTGAATCGCTAACTCTATAGTCTTAGTATGATAATTTCTTAGATCTTTTCTAATACTGCGTTTTACTTCCTTATTCAATCTTCTAAAATCGTAACTTGTGTTGCTTTTACGAGATGATTCTCTTTCTTCTATTAAATCTATTGTCTTTTGTGAAAGTTTTTTATGTTTCTTTTTTATAGCTTTTAATTTTTTACTTGCTATCATTATACTATTTCTTATAATTTCGTATTCTTGCTGTACACTAAGTTCTCTTTCATTCGGTTCTAATTCTGTATTTAAAATTTCAAAGAAATTTTTCAATTCTATGTTGAATTTTTCTTCGTTGGCTATTAAGGAATCTTTATCTATTTTTTTAATTGTTCTCTTTCGCGTTTTGTCTCTTAAAATCTTATCAGTAAAAGTTGCTTTTGCTCTGATTGGCCTATGATCTGAGCTTAATTTTATTTTATTAATTACTCCTACATCATTGATAATTTGCATATTTGAGCTTAACACGTAATCTATTTCGTTTTTGATCGGTACTCTTTCATTTCGAGACATCCATGTCCATCTACGATGAGGTTTTTTATAGTAAAAGCTATTTGCAATACTCAATTTTTGACCAAATGCAAACTGAATTAGGCGTGAGCCACGTTCGTTGCGCTCCCCTAGGCAGCCGTATGGTCCAATAATTCTGTGATCATCTAAATCCTGGTTTTGTCCTACTTTGGCGTTAAAATCACCAATCACCATGGTCCACGTGCTGCGATGTTCATCTAGGGCTCTGTCTACTAGGTCATAAAGATCTTCGACCTCATCATCAGAATAAGATGACGTTGGAAAGTATACTTGAACTATGATGAGAGTTTGTTTTTCTGATATCCGGAATTTTAACAGAGCAATTCTTTCAGAATAAGCGGCAAATTCTATTATATTTGCTTTCCATTTTTTTGCAACCAAAAAGCCAACTCCGTGGTATTTACTAGATGTTCCGTAGTAATATAATATGCTATTATCCCTTTCAACTGTGTCTTCTCCTTTCCTGCGAACCTCTGACAAACCAACTATATCCCAATTTATATATTTAAGAGCGTTTTCTAATTCTAATAATTTGTCTTCTGTCCCTAAAGTGTGAACGTTATATGATATTATATTTAGTTTGCTTTCGGAGTCCTTTTTCGTTTTTGCTAAGGTCGTTTGACGGGGAATCTTACCCGCCCGGGGATTCTTTGCACCCCATGCTCCGGGGCAGCCCTGGCTACCGTCATCGTCAGGAGTGCCGCCGCAGACGCCGGGCACTTGGGGCCTGATAGTTATGTGTGCTTTCATGGAAAAAAAGATAAGGGGTTTGGACATAGAACCCACCGCGCTTGTCCAGTGCGGGTTGGTGGGTGTACAGTAAACCTTATTCGGCCTGTGGAACACCGCCGTTGACGTTATAAACGCTCATCCGCCGCCGTCCTGAGTTGATACCCTGTACTAGCACCAACTGTCCAATCGGACCTCGTCAGAGAGCTCCGATTAGCGTTTCGACAGTTTAACGTCTTATCGAGGACGATAAACTAAATATTATGTGAATTATTTATATTTTATTTATTTATTTTAATATTTATTTTATTGTATTTGTTGTTATAGCGGCAACAGAAATAGGTACATAATCTGTGAAAATTCCAACTGTCTATCTATCACGGTTTATGAGATTCAGCCTGGTGACAGACGGACGGACAGACAGTCGGACAGCGGAGCCATATTAATAGGGTCCCGTTTTTACCCTTAGAAACTTCTCATGATAGAAATAGCTATAACAGTCAATAAAAAGTCATGGTAATGAATTAAACATTAAAAAGGTGGTTAAAACAAATTGTCGCTTATTACTTTTAATTATATTTTTTCCTTTGTATTACTGTGTAGATACTGATTTGAAATGAAGCTTGCGCCTAATTTCTTTTCTAACAAAGAAAAATATAAAAATGTTAACAAAGAAAAAGATAAATGGAATACGTATTTTATTTCCTTATTTACCGTTACATAAACACCTTTGTAACTGAACAGTGTTCACATCAAAGTTACATATCAAAGGTTATCTTACAACTATCAAACCGTATTTGAAAGCCTTTGTGATGTTTCCAAGGAGTATTGAACTGAAAAACTTGTTCTACCTCTTTTACACATTAGAGGGAAGTTTTAAAGTATTTTCCGGTGGCGTGTTTTATAACTCCCAGGGGTCTATTTAGGTCATGTACAAGTTTAAAGATACAAGCTCGTTTTCTCTAGAGAATGTGGGTTATTCTTTTTGTATTATTTAGCATCATTGATTACGTTCTGTGAACACGAAAGAGATACACGAGCGATATTGAGCGATTCAATTGAAATGTTCACGTTTGTTTGCAACAGACATTAATGTAAAATCAAAGCTCTTCGTAGAGTCTGGGCTCTTAATCAGAATAGCCCGACTGCTGTCATTTGATATCTACGCGAACATCAAAGAACTTCGCTCAAAGTGAGCGAGATAAATTATTACTTGTAAACTAGGTTTTTTTATACGAAATTGTACTATGTAGTGTACGTTAGTATATTACCGTGTGCTGGCCACTTCTGTGTCCTCCGCAAAGGGGGATTATACCATCCTGAATCGGATCCGATGAGAGGGACGACGCTATACGTGCGATACGATTGGAGATATCTCGTATCGTGTCTAACGTATAGCGGCGTCCCTCCCATCGGATCCGATTTTTAAGATGGTTTAATAACTATCTTACACTGAACTGTACGTCTACACTCGTTAGTTATATTATTTAAATGCGTTCTTATGAATGTGTACTATAATAAATATTCATTTCATTCATTCTCAACACAGGTGTCGGATTTTGATAACGACTTTGATTGATGACTGCCATGTATGGATTTAATACATCGGCGTGTGTCTTAGAGTATGTCACATGAAATTGGACCTTGAACATAATAGATACATTTCATATTTGAATGGCGTGGCGGAGACGCCGCAAGCCGCTGGCAGCTCACCCTGCACTGTTTTTTTTACCTATTTTATTTACTTACTAGCTTTCGCCCGCGGCTCCGCCCGCGTTAATGTCGATCCCTCGGGAATAGTACTTTTTCCCGGGATAAAAGGTAGCCTATGTCCTTCTCCGTACTCCAGAGAACTTGTATGCAAAATTTCATGATGATCGGTTCAGTAGTTACGGCGTGAAAGCGTAACAAACACAAACAAACAAACTCACTTTCGCATTTATAATATTAGTAAGGATAAGGATACTGTTCCACTGCTGGGCAAAGGTTTTGATTAAAATATGGAACTTAAATGTTACAAAGAAAGACCAATACGAGTATCCTTCGTTGCATGTAACATGTGGTACGACGCGCCTTAACGTGCCTTCCGAATCACGGTCAAATTCACGATTATTAATGCGACTCATTAATGTTCACCCAACCAAGAATAGACCACGCCTGAGGTTGCATGCGTAGTTAAAACAAACAAAACAGATTTAGATGAATTTTGGTACATAGATAGATAACAAAACAGATTTAGATGAATTTTGGTACATAGATAGATTTAATTGAATTATAGGATATTTATTTTTCGAATTGATTAACTATATGTATTTCGTAACCAAATCGAACTTATCGGCGCTGAAATCGAAATAACATAAAACGTAAACGCCAATATCTTCAAAAATAGCTTTCCATTTCTCAACTGCATCTATTTAAATTGAATTTAACAATGTGCATGCCACAATAGTGTTGTTTGAGTATATTCTGCGGTTCGAATCTTCAAGAATTTGCTTTCGTATACAATATTACATTGAGTGCTTACAATTTACTATTATTTAACTAGATATATCGTAGAATGTGTAGACTTCATAACCATTTCAGTTCATCAACTGAATTTCCTTTATCCTTTAAAAAGAAAATGGCAAATTGTATTCAAAAATTCAGGTCAAAAGTAAAGTATGTTTTTTTTTTCGCGTGTGTAACTGGCCAACATGTGTGTCAGATTTTTCAAGCTGCCTAAAGGCATCTGACATAGTTTAACGACTGCCATCAATGATGACAGCCGGGACCAACTGCTAAACGTGCCTTCCGAAGCACGGTTGTACCACTTGCGGTCACCCATCGAAGTGGGGACTGCATCCAGGGTTGCTTAACTTACGCAAGCGTTATTAATACTCACGACCTAATGGTCGTGAAGCTCGTCCTCGGGTTCTTAAATATTTTCTATGTTATGTATATTTCTGCATTATTTTCCAAGCTCTTTTTTTATTAAACTTTGAAAAAAATTGTAGTGTTTTTCTGTGCTCACGGTGTTTTTTGCGTGTGTTTTTTGAATGTTAAAGTCGAAATGTGTCTCAAAATAGTGAGACTTTTTTTTAATTTTGCTCCTAATGCATTCTAGCTAATAGGTGTCAGTCCTTAAAATATTTGCACTTAATTGAAATTGACCTCATATGTATACTAGCTTTCGCCTGCGGCTCCACCCGCGTCAATGTCGATCCCTTGGGAACTTTCTCCCGGGATAAAATTTACCTTATGTCCTTCTCCGCACCCCAGATAACGTGTATGCAAAATTTATGATGATCGGTTCAGTAGTTACAACGTGAAAGCGTAACAAACAAACTCACTTTCGAATTTATAATATTAATTAGGATTAGGATGCTTTAACCAGTACTTTGAAACTGCACCTGCTCTGTCGTTTGCTTCATTAGCATCCGGCCTTTTTGAGTGCATGTAGATGGATATTTCATGCACACCAATAGATGAATTTAGCACTCAACCGCAACCACAATGTACAGCCAAAAGCGGTTTGCAATATTGACAATGTACACGGTTTGTGCATACAATGTGATAGTTTTGTCCTCTAACATAGAATGTTGAAACTCTGTAATTGTATACCAAATTAGTTAACTTTACTTCCATGCTGGTCTGGGAGAAAAGAAAAAACGTAGAATGTGCGAGCTGCTTCTCTTCCTGCGCAGACCGTAGAAGCCGATCGAGGGAATGGGCGAAAATCTAAAGAATCATGACAATAGGCGATGCGGCTAGCAACCCATTACTATTTTGATTCAGTTTTCCACCTTTACGCCCACCAACACGCTAAACGTGGCCTTTCGGTCTTACCTTAATCTCTGTCTAAGGGATAAATACGTGATAATATGTGTGTATATTAGTTAACAAACTCAGTTATTTTGTTTTATTAAAAACTAGCTTTCGGCCGCGGCTCCACCCGCGTCAATGTCGATCTCTCGGGAATAGTTCTTTTTCCCGGGATAAAAGCCTATGTCTTTCTCCGTACTCCAGAGAACTTGTATGCAAAATTTCATTATGATCAATTCAGTAGTTACGGCGTGAAAGCGTAACAAACAAACAAATAACAAACTCACTTTCGCATTTATAATATTAGTAAGGATACCAAGTACTTAAGATTTTACACACTTTCAAATATCCTAGCTCCGCGATGGTCGCATGACGTCACTTTCCAATTACACTGCGTGCGACATTGGTCGCTTTTTAAATCAGCATTGACGGGAGCGCGCGATGTAAAGCTGTGTGTTGTATTATATAGGTTGTATAATTTACAAGAGAAAAGGGCGCTCATCAATTTTAAAATGCCATATTTCGGAAAATTGTAGTTGAATCTATATTTTATCTCATATTTTTATTGTTTTTCTTTTTATTGAGAATACTGTGAAATAAAAAATAATTTTATGAACATTTACACCAGTTCTACGAAATTTTGACAAGTATTGCAGTACACATACACCTAGGTAGACAAATACCTGGACAATTCTAAATAAAAGCTTGTGAAAGGGCTCTCCAAAAACATCGTCTCCATAAACCCGTTGACAACAGAATTGAATAAGAGCCTTTGTACACTAATTAGCGCTCAATCGCTACCACAGTGTACGGCAACAATCAGTCTGTCAATATTGACCGTCAGTCTGTGTGCATACAACCGGACGATTGTACAGGTACCACGGATAGGTACACACTAAATGTTTTACATACGATCATGTCGTTATTCTTTACGGAGTAAGCAAAGCCCAGGGCCAAAAAGTTAACTAAAAGTTATTATAAAACAAATATTAAACCAAAGTTTTCGTGTTCTTGGCGCGTAGATGGTCAATGGAATCGAAGTCGTGTAGTGTACCTAGGTGCTAGCAAAATCGCCTATTGTCATGATTCCTGAGAATTTTGCCCGTTCTGAAGAAGACAAGCTGAAGACATTCAACGTTTTCTCATTTCTCTCAGACCAGCATGGGTGTACGGGTCATTGGCCGCACATCGCGCCGCGACAGCACTTTTACACATTCCTATAATTGTATTAATTTCGTATCAGTTCGCAACATACGGCCATCAAGCGCGCCACGCGTTCTCACCTATCATTTATCAAATATCAAGTTTGTGTATCGAACAATATACTTTCTCTTCTCTATCAAGACTCTATCATTTCGTACACCAGCAAGTAATTCCCCGTACGTAGATTACATCTGGCGAGATATAACATGGCGGGCTCTGTGACGCAGTGGTTAACACGACAGCCTGTGACACAAGGGTGCCCGGGTTCGATCTCTGATCAGGTCAAGATGGAAAACGATATTTTTCATATAGACCTGGGTCTTGGATGCTTAACTATATAAAGTAACTATTATAAAATATATTATCGTTGAGTTGGTATCCTACAACACAGGTTACTGTGGAGCTAACTCAATTTGGGTAATATGTCCTTATATAAGAGTATTTATATATATTTAAATGCTTCATAATAAATTACTAGTTTCTCTATCACTATCTAGATGAATAAAACCAAACAAAAGATTATAAAACGGGTATTTTTTCAGTCGTTTCCAAAAACCCGGTGCCAGCGGAGGCGCAAAAGGCCCTTTGTACACTAATTAGCGCTCAATTGCCGCCACAGTGTACGAAACAAGCGGTCTACAAATATTTACAGTGTACACAGTTTTGGTCTGTAATTATGCTCGGAGTGACCAGCAGGGCTACTCGCCAGCTTTTGACAACTAAGGTGTATCGTTTTGAGGGTCACTTTAATAGCCATTGCGGTTAAAATATCGTAGAGCTTTATGTCCTTATCCTTACTAATATTATAAATGTGAAAGTGAGTTTGTTTGTTACGGTTTCACGCCGTAACTGCTGAACCGATCATAATGAATTTTTGCATACAAGTTGTCTGGAGTACGGAGAAGGACATAGGCTACCTTTTATTGCGAGAAATAGTTTCCGAGGGATTGACATTGACGCGGGCGAAGCCGCGGGTGGAGGTTAGCATTATTATAATATATACAGGTCCCAGAAGTGGACGTCAACCCGGAACCAGATGATAGCCCAGTTACTACTTATTATATAAAAAAAACCATATTACATTTTTTTAGTAACGGCCTTTTAAAACGTGACCAATATTAATTTTGAATTTTTTGTTGAGAAAAAAGTGTAATTTAGATCCAAGCTGAAGCAGTTTGTTTTACAATTTGGACACTAGTTTACAGAAGCTTTATTCAGATTCTGACAGTTTTCTGGGAAATTTATGAATTAATATTAATATTTTATTAACTACTGTCTTAACGAGACGGTGTCTAAAGAAACGCCTCATAAAGACATACATCTGGAGTATCGCACTATATGGTAGTGAAATGTGAACATTGGCTAAAAAAAACAGAGAACGCTTGGAAGCTTTCTAGATGTGGTGCTGGAGACGTATGGAGTGTATTAGTTGGACACAGAAAAAGACGAATGAAGAAGTGTTGGGACAAGTAAATGAGAAACGAAAACTGCTGAAGACGATTGGAATGAGAAGAGGAAGGATGTTTGGTCACCTTATACGACACGATCAATTTATGAAAAATATTATAGAGGGAAAAATTGAGGCAAGGAGAGGTAAAGGAAGACCAAGAAGAGCATATTTGGATGAGATAAAGGAAAAGGCTTTGTCCTATGGAGAGGTGAAGGGAATAGCTAAGAACCGAGAGACATGGAGAGTACTCCACCGACAAAAACACAGTTCTTAAATTAAGAGATTATCTACTATGTTAATACTGCGATTATGCCTCTACTCGTATGCTAAGATTATATTAACAATCCACTGTTTATTTAAATTCCCCGTGTTCCGCAAAATTCACCTTAAACGTGTAATTTTAAAGTATTTGTCTAAGACGGATAGCGAGCTTTAGTGTTTGCTAATGGAGACGCCATTGTGATCATAATGAACTAACTATACGTTATTTTAACTTTACCGGGTGTTTTAATGTGTCTTGATGGTACAGGTAAAATATTAATTACTAGCATTTGCCCTATAAACTATTACATACATACATTCATAGTATCACGTCTTTTTCCCTTGCGGGCTAGAGAGCCTAGGTCTATAAGACCATATGGCCACATTTAGCATATTGGAGGGCGTGTAGATGGAAAACGGAATCAAATAGTGATGGGTTGCTAACCGCATCGCCTATTGACATGATTCCACAGATTTTAGCTATAAACTATTTATCTCAAAAATTGCTGCAATTCTTGTATCAAAATTTTATTTAGAAAAAAAAAAAGAAATTAGTTGTTTAGCTATTGTAAATGTAACGCAGTTTTAATACTAAAAGAGGTTAACACACATACCATATATATGATAATTACAATAATATTTTAGCTACACATATATACTGATATCTAGTTTCTCATTAGAGAATAGTATAATCTAATCTATAGTCCGCATTATGTATCACGTCTATTTACTTGCGCTTAACCTCAATAGCAATTTGGGGATGTAATCACCCACACTTACTGTCCACCTAATACTCTGTCAACATCATTTAGTGGCAAACAATCGAAGTGCAATTAATTTATTTACTTAGACAGTTAGTCCCAAACGTATCGTCCTTTGCACTCGTCCGGGGACATATTATGTGTCACTCACGGCCCACTTGACACTTGCAACTGAACACAGCCCTGTTTAATGGGGCCATCAATCTCTAACTAGATTATTTCTTTATTGTCATGAAACCTTTTACGTTTTCATGCATCTCTTCTTTATTGTCAAATGTTTCTCTGTGGAAATTTTGTAATTTGTTAATAGAAATATCTAGGAAACGTAAGTTGAATTACATGTGTGATAAATTATCGCATTAATGAATAAGATGTAGCAGGTTTATTTATTTGATTTTTATCTCAATAACTACTTTGTGGAGTAATATCCCCTTGTGTCCATATAACGCTGTCAACATCATTGAGTGGCAATTAATCGAAGTGCAATTAATTTATTTACTTAGACAGTTAGTCCCAAACGTCTCGTCCTTTGCACTCGTCCGGGGACATATTATGTGTCACTCACGGCCCACTTGACACTTGCAACTGAACACAGCCCTGTTTAATGGGGCCATCAATCTCTAACTAGCTTATTTCTTTATTGTCATGAAACCTTTTACGTTTTTATGCATCTCTTCCTTATTGTCAAATGTTTCTCTGTGGATTGTTTTTGTTATGTAAATAGAAATATCTAGGAAACGTAAGTTAAATTACATGTGTAATAAATTATCGCATTCATTAATGAGGTATAGCAGGTTTATTTCCTCTCAAAAACTACTTAGTGGTGTAATATCCCCTTGTGTCCATCTAACGCTGTCAACATTATTAAGTGGCAATCAATCGAAGTGCAATTAATTATTTACCCGGACAGCTCGTCCCTAAAGTGTCGTCTCTTGCCCTGGCATGCGTTACTCACGACCCAATTGACACTTGCAACTGAATACGGCACTGTTTTATGGTGCTCGCTGTTTAACTATCTTATTTATTTAATGTCACGACACTTTTTACGCTTTTAAACATTATATTTTTTCACCGTTATCAGATGTTCCTACTGATTTATTCACCTGTGTATTTATGGTATCATAGAAATATCTAAAAGGAGATGGAACTTGTTTACATGTGTAATAATTTTAATGTCCCACATGCCACACCTTACACTGTCACTATCACCACCATCAGTGGCAATCGATCGATGTGCAATGAAATTATTAAACTCGTACTAAGCGCCTCGTCCCTTGCACTCGTCCTGGACATGCATCATTCACGGCCCACTTGACACTTTCAACTGAATACGAAACTGCGCCATGGCGCCATCCATCGTTTAAATTAGCCATCGTTTTATTTATAATTATAAATTATTTATAATACAGATCAACTGTTATTTTTAAGTAATTTAGTCAACATTATAACTCTTATGTATTACTGTATGCTCAATTAAATATTATAACTTCCTTTATTTCAACCGATATTTATCAATCTAAAAACTAAACCGCAGATTAACCTTTTCCTAAGTCCTGTATTTTTTTTTCAGACGCTGACATTAAATCTGACTTCTTTTATATTTTAACTCTTCTGTTTTTAATAAATTATTCAAGTTGCACCCCCGCCATATTACAAAAAACACTTACAAAAAAAATCCTTTGATATATCTTCGCTGACTGGCACTGTGGCCTTTTCTTTATTTACGTGAGCTGATACTATTAATAAATAAAGAAATATGTAGGGAGACAAATCACACAGATTGAGTAAGCCAAACTGTAAACTTGTGTCGTGAGTTCAATATCCAGGTCTTCCAATAAGCGAACACATTATAAAAATCATTTACTTTCAGACAATTTACTTTGCGTGCTTCCGCCTAGTTCATGCAAACTATTGCTGGCTAGAACTAATTTGTGGCGGAAGTACGCAAAGTAAATTGTCTCAAAGTAAATGTAGCTTTGACTTCCGCAAAGTAACACCTGAATCTATTAACTATTATAAAAATCTTCCACTAGGCACATCCCACGCTTCTATTTATATTTTTCATTATTACATCCAAGTTACACCCAGCCTTATTACAAAAAAAAACTTAAAGGGAAAGAAAAAACTCCAATATAATTTCCCTTTGATATTTCGCCGCTAACTGGCGCTGTGGGCTGTGGGCGCGTCATTCGGCACGTCGTTCGTCAAAATTAGCGAAGACTTTTCCAACAACCTGTACACTTGATCAATGGATCAAGTATACTACTTGATGCTTTTTAACTTGTTTTGAAATGCTTGGGAGAAATAATAAAGTCCTTATTTTGGCAATAAAGGCCATCGTTTTTTTATGGTATACGATGGCAAACAAGCAAGCGATTCTCCTGATGGTAAGTGATCACCGCTGCCCATGGACAACTGCAACACCAGGGTTTGACAGGAGGTTATAAGATGGCAAACGAGCAAGCGATTCTCCTGATGGTAAGTGATCACCACTGCCCATGGACAACCTCAACACCAGGGTTTGACAGGAGGTTATAAGATGGCAAACGAGCAAGCGAGTCACCTGATGGTAAGTGATAACCGCTGTCCATGGACAACTGCAACAACACCAGGGTTTGACAGGACCGTTGCCGGCCTATCAAGGAGTTGGAGGAGGACATTGGGGGAGGAAAGGGGTTGGATGGATGGGGTACAGCTCACAAACGTCGATTTTTTGCGAGAGTGTGGTACTTTCCCGCACGAGATAGTCCATTCATGCTACAAGCAAAAAATAATTTTGACGATAGTGTGGTTCTACTACGACCCAAAGCGTTTATTTTTTGCTCACTAGTTGGCGCCACTGTTGTGTAAGGTTCCATACAAGCTTTTATTACATGCGTGTGAATAAAGTTTACATTTCAATCAAAAATTACGTTACAGCTTTGACAAAAAGTCGTTCGTATGTCCCGCTGTCCGGTTGTTCTCCTTTAAAGGTCACATTTCTCATCGATACACATACATATTATCACGTCTTTATCCCGTACGGGGTAGACAGCCTAGGGTCTAAAAACCTAAAGGCCACGTTTAGCGTTTTGGTGAGTGTAAAGATGGAAAACGGAATCAAAATAGTGATGGGTTGCTAGCCCCATCGCGTATTGTCATGATTATTTAGATTTTCGCCAACCGATTTACATTTCACGGGTTCAACTGATACCCGTGAAATTTTGTCAGCGGGTTCAATAATTAGTTACATAGAATTATAACGAGGGTCAAGCTCCTGCAGTGGAGACTAAAAAGACCTGATGATGATGATGATGATGATGAATTATAACGATATATATATTCGATTTAGCTTTTAATAATATTTCAAAATGGTGGCATTGGCTCAAAAGACTTAAGCGCCATTGGGATCTTTAGCGCTCAGGACGATCGTGAGTTTGACGTGATAAGACTCGCCAGTCGCGAGGTCTACAACTCACAAAGCCACTACTAGTACTAGTATTTAATACCTTTGATTACATAAAACAGTATAACTTTATTGCATCAAAAAAAGCGAAAGTTGTATACGTGTAAATATAAAAAAATAATCTAAGAAATGGCTTCAACAATTTCATTGAAATTAAATAAATAGGCCTTTGAGGTCGAAAAATTGATATAACTGGGGCTCATATCTGGGAAAATACGTTTTTCCGTCTAAATCTCGGTTACCCAGGTATTAAGCCTCATTAAATGTCATTTCGGATACCTCACGCTACGTTAGCGCCTCTAGTGGAAAATTCTCACGCGATAACCTACATTCCTTTGTGTTAGTGAGAACTTGTTATCGCGAATAGTTTTTCTTTTTTTATGATATAGGACAACGAACGAGCAAGCAGGTTACCTGATGGTAAGCAATCAACGCTGCCCATGCACAACTGAAACACAGGATCGTTGCCGGCCTTTTAAGGAGGGCTCTCTCACTCACTGAACGAAGCAAAGATGCGGTAAAGCTTCTACTCAAACGTCGATTTTCTGTGGGAGTGTGGTACTTCCCCGGACGAGCTGGCCCATTCATGCTACTAGCAAAATGGAATTTTGTCGGTAACGTGGCTCTACCTACCTTTTTGCTTTCTGCTGCCATTGTCTTACATTTAACTTATATTTTCCTTATTCTCTTGTTCCGGTAAATATTCATTACACTTATAGAATTTTTACCACGTAGATGATACCAAGAAAAGAGATCGCAAGGCTTTTCTAACTCTTATTATTTTGAGATCAACCCGTTCATTAGTCGAAAGAGATCCTCACACAGATTTTAATACAGAACAATCGTAAAACGGACACTTAAGTCGGCACTGATAGCAAGCAAAATTACACCTCGTACCGACACAAACTGTAATCACAAACAATTTCAAAGCGAAGAAGATTGCTGCGATTCGCAATATTGTAACGCTAGTGGACTAAGTGGCAAGCGGAGCGATACGCTACGTCTTATGTGAATATGTTGTTGTTATATATTTATTTATAAACATGTAATTGATGGATTATCAACTGTCATTTAACTGGCTTATGGTATTACACAAGCCAAATGACAGTTGATGCTCAGAATGAATTGTAGAAGTAAGTGCAAAATTATCATACCTTATAAAAAGCTTTACTAATACATAATTAAAAATGATATATACAGTTAAGTGACTAAAATAAAACTAAAACAATTATTATTAACATGTCTTGCAGTTAAACAGACTTTTATATCGTGACGGCAAAAACTATGACTATGACACTCTCATAAAGTGGGACTTTACATCAACCCTTGATGTTTCATATACGCTAAGCATTTCGTGATGGGTATAATTAACTTACACTTTCTTCTAGATACATATTTTGACCATCAGTTGTGTTTGAAAATATTCAAGCAAAGCTCTTATTTTCACCTGTCCTTGTTTGTCTCTCACTTCCCGTTTACCGATTGGACTGAAATTTTGCATATATGTGCAAATCGGATGACAATACATATTATGGAATCGTAGTTATGGTCTGATGATTGAGTCGCAAGGTGGCCATAGGAACTCTTAAACTAAAGTACACCATTAGTGTTTGGGCTTATTTGATTTGACTCGGAAAGCATTACAGTGGATTCGTTTATAATAATAACTTGTCACAAAAATGTAATTTTTGTAAAGAAACTTGTTACATAATAGGGTATTTTAAAATCCGGCATATTATAATTTTCTGCAAGATAGGTATTTTATGGTAAAAAGTATAAAGACATTTGAGTGCTTAAATACGGTATTATTTATGTAGTAAAACTATGGATCGCTAATCGGTCCGCTCATACCTTAAACCTCAACAGCTTATGAGCCAAAGGACAGACCTTTTAAAGTGAAAATACAGATTGCGACTTTCAGAATATGTATTCGTTTATTTTGCTGAAAAGAATCTAAGCGTGACGAAATCGTTGTAGCCGTTTCTGTTTTATTTTATTTATTTACAAACTTTTTGAGCCTATAGAGCAGTAGGTGGATTTAATGCTAAAAGCATTCTCTCCCAGTCAACCTCAAGAAGGATAAACAAATAAAAAAAACCGGCCAAGTGCGTGGTGGGTCACGCACAATGTAGAGTTCCATAGCTGCGAATGGCAGCTGACCGGTAATGGCTCAGTGGTCTAAGAGATCGACCTATTAGCGAAAGGTTCCAGATTGATACCGCGCCCGGGCCGACCACTGAGTTACCATTGTAGGAAATTTTCCAAAAAAAAATCCCGTGTTAATATTCTTTATCAGCAGTATTGTTATCTGTCACGGTTTAGCATTTGAAGAAGCATTTGCTCAAACTTAGTCATGGCTGGCTGACGTCCAAAAATATCCGATGACCAAAACTATGTATGTAGAGAGACGAGACCATTCAGGAGTTACACCTTTCATACAGATATTTAAAACCCTTTCTGTTTCTTTTAGAGAGTGATGGATATAGATGAAGTGAAAGAAATTTGTAAGGCTCGTAGCAACTGGAGGTCCCTAGTCTTTGCCTATCCCCATGGGAAAGAAGCGTGATTGTATCTATGTATGTATGTATTTCTTTCTCATTTCTTACGAAGTCTTTATAAAATGTGTAGTTTTACATGTGGCAGCCAGCCGGGTCCCAGACTGCACACACAATCTTATACATTAGGAAATCACGTTGGGACGTCGGTCTACCTGGATCACGCTCTGAATAGAGGACAGCTAAATATACATTTACCATTCAGCTTGAACCTTCGACTGAAGACGCAGAAAAACAGCAGCCATATAATAAAAGCCAACAACCGTCCAGAGCCAAAATAGTCTGAGATTTTCAGCTTTTTTCGATTGATAAACTATTATTTCTTGAGAAGTTTCTTTATCTTTTATCTTTAGCAAAGCTTTAAGATTAAAAGCATCGAAATCTTAAAGAGCGGTCTGTTATATATTTTTAATTATAACACTGGAATTATTTCAGCCCACGCGTGTTTTGTTAATTTCAGGCTAAGCAGAATAATAGTATGTAAAATGTTGTTTCTGTGCGTCGAACAGATAAATATTATAAAACGTGCTGAAATACGACAAAAAATATTATATATTTTATTACTTTCTTTCTTAAAGTTCAGTAAGAAGCACAATAGGACCAAATGAAAACATAAAACTATATTTAGCCATTGCGTGATTTTTTTTTAAATACATTTTTAAATATATTGGTCTCATAGGAACAGTTATTAATTTAGACGAGCTGATTTGATAGTTTCAAACTACTATGTTTACCCGAACATCCTGTATATGAAATAAGTGTTAATCTATAGGCATTTAAAAACTACCGGAGTAAAACTTGTATTTCAATTATACAATATGTCATAGTCTATCACATGACAACGTAAGTTAAAAAACCATAGAAGTATGAAGTCTCTAGAAGCAGCGTATTACTTGATACGTCTTGTTACTGATACCCTTAAAAGGAGCGTATACTATACACTAGGTCTCAGTCCTCTGACGCCTGTCGAGGGGTATGTAACAGAGAGGAATTTAATTTTTAAAATTATATACATGCCAATTTCTGAAGTTCTGTCCTTCTAAAATACTAAAATGAATATTATAGTAAACTATCGCGCTGGCACTTTTCACATTTAAGTAATGCAAGTTCATGTTATTTACAATATTATAAACATATTTATTCTCCATTAAAAACGTCAAATTCCATTGTCAGTGAAAGGCGGAAAGACGCATAGTGATGCACTTTGTTATTTTTTGCCAAACATCGATAATTTACAGAATACAGATGAGTGTAATAATATAAGTAATAAAGTTAATGCCAAGAAATAAATAATAATAAATTCACTCTCCATGACTTTACCGAAAATTTAATATTTTTAGTGTTCCGTTCCCTAAGAGTAAAAACGGAAAGGTAATACTAAGCCTTCGACGTCCATCCGTCCATCCATCTGCCACATGACTGTATCTATTAAACCGAAATAGATAATATTTCAAAAGGACAATGCCGGTTATTGGCGTCTTTTTGTTTTCGCGCGGCCACTAACCATACCCGATAGTCAATAACAAAATAAAGTTATAAGGGCATATATACCTCTAAACTCAGTCCGAACTGAGTTATAAGGATTAGATATTATATTCATAGGTTTTTGCACTATTTTTCACTAAGTTCATTAAAAGTTGCAATTAAATAATAAATAAAATTATTTTGGACATTTTAATAACTACTTAACTTTTTTGAAGCCTTTTTCATCAACGATACAGCAGCAGGCTCTTCTCCGCTACCTCCTTGAGGTTAAGAGTATATAGTAACTGTTTATTGGGGCAGCCTGAAGTAGCTTTGATAGATACTTGATACTTTAGGTAGGTCTTTTTGTTCTTTGCTTGGCCGTCGTCTTCACTGTTTCGCTTCACTCTTGAAGTATTGGTGCAGCCGATAGCCTAGTGACGTCAGCTTTGACGTTCCCAGGCGAGGGCTTGGTGCGTCACGAGGCAACACAACAAGTACCGAAAACTGTACTTGTTGTTTCTGTCCATATTCACTTTCATATACTAACAGCGCAACTGCCACTTCATTAGTTGCCATCTTTAGTAGTTGATCTGCTTCATGAACACCTGTGAGAGCTTTCGTGGCACCCCGCTCAGCGCTTGGGCAGCATGATGACCCAACAGTGACCCACGGGGTCACTTCAGCAGATGGCGAACCACCTTATTCAGCAGGCAGATCATACGTTGCACTTGGAACACAATGGGAGTAGGCTTTCGCCAATCATCTTGGTTTTGGTTATGACAAAATTGTTTCACTTAGACGGTGCCCTCTCTTGCGTTCTACGCAACACTATAAGAGATGTACCTCAATACATACAGGACTTAAGAGAGCCCAACCCGTCTTACTTTTTATACAAAGGCTCGTACGTCTCTAGAAGCAGCGCATGTCTTGTTACTCATACTCTTAAAACAGCGTATGCTTTTTCGCGGCCTCAGTCCTCTGACGTCTGTCGTATTATTTGTAGCGGAACCTTATGAGCCGAACGAAAATTTATTTTTATAATTATAAACATGCCTAGTTGTGTAGTGAAATCCTGCAAAAATACTGTAAAAAATGCTAAAGGGAAACCACAACCTGTGACTTTTCCCATGTAAGTAATGCAAAGGACATTTAATTACAATATCATAAACGATAATGATAATCTCCATGGTACAGTGGTTAACGAGCCAGGTACCGGGTTAAATTTCCGGCGCAGGCAAAAACTTGTACTTCAGTTTCATATTTATGTATGTCCGCGTTACTGGAGTTACATAAGGAGAATTGGCGTTGGGCCGTAAACCATACATACATTCATATTATCACGATCTATCACCCTTACGGTGTAGGCCTCTGCCTGAAACCAAAAGCCACGTTTAGCGTGTTTGTGGGCGTATGTAGGTGGAAATCTGAATCAAAGGTGTAATAGGTTGCTAGTCGCATTCCCTATCAGAGAAGCAACTGGTACATTCTCAATTTTTCCTTTTCATCTAGACCAGCATGGAATATATACTTCTTATTACAGCATGAATGCTGTCATAATACCGACCCCGGGCTTGGACGCAGCACAACTGAAGATGCCAGGAGTATAAGGAACCAGGGAATCTCTTAGATGATTATGACTATATAATTATTACTACTTCATATGTAGTTTACTTAAATGAAGTCAAACTGAAACAAAATCTTGTTGTGGGTTTTTCTCGATATCCATATTACACGGTGTTGTACATCTCTTATGACAGCGGCGTCAAACGTCATGAGTGCTATTTTTGAATCGACCTGTTTACTAAACGATCGATGATGTATGGAAAATTTGTACTTCTTCATCGAGTCACTCATTTACAAATAGCACCCCTGAAACCACGACTCCCTTTCCTCTGCCTCACACCCCCGCTAATGACACACTAGGTTCCCATACAAAAATGGCAAAATGTGACATCTATTCAGAGAGACGAAATTTTTTTTTTAAATCTATGTAAAAAACTAATAATAAAAACCCGGGAAAGTTCAGGTTTGCTTCTTAAGAACGAATCGACGTTTGACCGATGGCTAGTTACCCGAAGTCATTGGTGAGTGGAAAATTCTTAGTACGAGTGCCAGAAAATTTCCCAGCAGACAGATATTCAAGAACATAGTTCGTAAACAAACCATTGTCAACTTCCGCTCGACTCAACAATCTGATTTGCAGTATTTGAAAATCTATCGACAAAGTATACGTCGCCATCTTATTTGCGTTCCATCCTCCGTGATGTGGATTGATATTTTCCAGTATTTTCCAAATGGAATTTCGTTTCCGCTGAGTACTTTACGTAAATTGTGTTTTGGCATATTAACTGAATTCTAGTAGTTTGTTTCTTTTATACTCAAAAAAACATTTCGCTTTTCAATACACAAAAGATCTGCCGCCCGGCCATGGTATGTAAATGTCCCAGCATTGGTCTAATAGGAAAAGTTGTTTACATTGATGGGCTGAGTCACCCCTTTAAGGGAACGTGGAGGGTCAATTTAGACGCTATTAGAAATTTGTGATTTTGTCAAAACTAATCAACATCTGCTTGCAACACTAAATGAAACGAGAAAGAGAGCTAAACATATTCGACCATAATATAAATTAGTAACTGTCGGTCATAATACGGCCCTTATGAAAAAAGTGTATTTGATATGGCACCTATAATTTATAATAAGTTACCTGACAGTTATAAAGATTTAAGTCACAGAAGAATAATTTAAGAATGACGACTTATAAGCGCCAATTGAAATTATTTTTGACTAAAAAGTTTTATCATACTATTAATGATTATTTGAATGACAATATTGATATTATAATTTCAAATATATTAATGACTTATATTATTGTGTGTCCTAATTTGGGCAGGACGGCTGCACTAACACTATTGTAACAACTTTTTATTTACCTGTGATCCACATAATCATCATCATCATATCAGCCGCAAGAAGTCCACTGCTGGACATAGGCCTCCCCCAATGATTTCAAAAGTGACCGGTTGGAAGCGGCCTGCATCCAGCGCTTTCCTGCGACCTTTATCAGGTCGTCCGACCAACTGGTCGGACGACGAGTCGGTGTAAAGGTTATTTGTATTTTTATTAATAAGTTTTCAGAAATTTCAAAATATCTGGTTTCCCTTACATCCCACACACAACTTTAATTTTAAATCTGTACCTCATTTGCCCATTGACGCCATTAGCTTTACCAAGAACCATTCCTAAGTCGGTTTCATGAAATTCAACCTCAGAAGAATTAAAAGTTTAGGGGATTTACTTAATTGTATCTTCTGGAGCGCGCCCTTGAAATTTAAAATGAACTCCTCAATTCGGCCATCTTCGGGGATTATTAAATTTCGCCCGCGAAAGGATGAAAAGTGGAAAGTTTTCGTATCAAATAGTAATCTGTGAGTATTATTATAATAACGGTGGGAATTTGGGAATTCTTTTATCCTTATTTTTCCCTCTGCCTCATCCGATCGTTTTTCCGGTTACATCCGCAGCTGTGGTGGAGTGCATTTATAGTTCCAACTGGCTTTCACCCGCGGATCCGTCCGCGGCAATATTGATCCTTTGGCAACAATACTTTTTCCCGGGATAAAATATACCCTTTTTCCTTCTCTGTACATCAGACAACGGGTATGCAAAATTTCATGACGATCGTTTCAGTAGATAGAGCGTGAAGGCATCACAAACAAGCTGTTGCCCGCCGCTCCGCCCGCGTTAATGTCGATCCCTTTGGAAACAGTAGAATTTTTGGCTCAGAAATTCGATTTTTTCTCAGCTGCAAGGGTAAGTAGACCTGACTATTTGATATGAATTTCAGCTTGATACCTCGTTCCTGAGAACCGGGTCTTGACAGACAGACAGACAGACGGCCAACCAAGTGATCCCATAAGGGTCCCGTTATTTATTTTTGAGGAACCCTAAAAAGGTATTCGTTTAACGAGAAAGCCTTATAGAGAAATATGTAACAACTGATCTTTATTTCCGCCGTCCGGCCCCGGGTTATGAACGTTCCCCAGAACTAACAGCACTAAATAAAGCAAAACCATTCTACTTTTAACTTAAATTCTTGCTAACTGTTAAAAGCAATCGTAGCGTGCTTTACAATTGTACGTCTTGTATTCGGTAGTTTCTTCTTTTCTTCCTTGCTTTTCCTTTTTTCGGGTGGACTATTTCTTATCATTCCAATATTGTACCTCACTTATGTCAAATAGAGATTTGGTTTTATTTTGTTACTTAAGGTTTACTTATATGAACACAGTATAAAAATTATGCATAAATTCATACGGACATATCACACAGATTTGTCCGTATATATTTATTAAAACGAGTCTTATATTTTCTTGAAAGGCCGGCAACGCTTTTGTCACACCTCTGATGTTGCGGTTGTCCATGGGCAATGGTGATCACTTACCATCAGGTGAACCGATTGCTTGTTTGCCATCCTGTATCATAAGAAAGAGATTAAACTAGCCCCAAAGTAAGTCTTGTTTGAGGTTTGCCTTACAGCATCTGGCGAATGTACCCAGATAAAGAGTATGTATGACGTCCAAAATACTGAATTGCAGTTCAAACATGAATACTTAAAAATAATTAAACATAGGTACCTTAAATTAATTTAGTTTCAGATATACACTTAATATTTGCATTTCAAAAACTACTAAACCGATTTTGATGAAATTCGCACTGCTTCCTGAATTGTTGCAGTCTAAAAGAATTTTGCAATCTGACTTACAATTTTTTGATATGCGCGAACAAACACACAAAGATTCAACACATACCTTTATGAAATTTGGCACACGTGTTTTGAAGCCGGCATAGGCTAACATATAAAAAGATGTGCAATTCTGACAATATTATATAGATACATACGGCTCGAATTGATAACCTCATTTTTTTTGACGTCGCTAAAATAATATTATCTCTTTCCAAATACTACACTGCATTCTTTATAAACGCTCTTTCAAATACTACCACTAAAGGTTTGATATTCAAGTTTTGATATTGAAGATTTTTTTTTTTAAATTCCTTTTTGTTTTTTTTTTTATTTTAAGCAAAAATACTTAACATAAACAAAACGCCTCCAAGATTTTCGCCATACAACATAATCAAGACGGATTCAGTCAAAAGCCGGGACGCGTCACTGAATAAATTCATTTTAAAAAGAGTCTCTCGCAGATTCATTAAAAAATCAAGGATATTTGATCCGAATTAGAGCGCTCTCGTCCCGGACTCGAGCCACCTCGTTTGGTCTCTCGAGAGCCCTCGGGCCGTCTGCAAGGAGTGAGACACTAGGTAGTGCCGTGACACTTATAATTATGCGACTGGTTCTTAACTAACTTTGGCTTTAATTAGTTCCTTTTGCATAGTATTCTGACTTGTTCGCAACGTACAATTGACGTTTGTAAAGAAAGACTGACTTGTTCATAATTAATTCGTGCTATTACAGTCCTTTAGTAGGTAGGTATACTACTACTAAATTCAGAAGACCAAAGTTATTATATTTGTGTACATTATGTTTTTTAGGGTTCCGTACCCAAAGGGTATCAAAAGGAACCGATGTCCGTCCGTTTGTCACTGGGCTGGATCTATTGAACCGTTAGAGAGAGACATGAAATTTACACTGAAAGTGTATATCCGTTGCTATAAGAACAGATAATAACAAATAAGTTAATAATTAAAATTGGCAATGGGCTCCCCATGCACGTAACGTGTTCTATGCCGATTTTTTTCGATTCTGTCAAAGTTGCTGCTCATTTATTACTGATAGGTCAAACCACAGATGATTAAGAACAATAGTGTTCGTGCTCGCAAGGATTTGGTTACCTTATAAGATAGATTAAAGTCATAAATCTTTGTATAAAAGCTGTTTAATTCTCATAATATTACATTTATACAAGTCGTATTCATAACCTTTTTTTTTGAAGTCGGTTAAAAATAGCCGGTGCTCGCAAATTTCACAGAAACTAGAATGCACCGAAGACTCTTATAATTATGGAACGCTCTCAGCGAGTTTGTAATTAGTTTGTTTACCATATTTATTTTTCTCCGACACAAGAAATTGTTTAAAATAAATTCATTAAGGGTGTAATTCACTTCCCGTTTTACTCAGAAATTTTAATTATTCGTATCCGACTTATATACATACAAACATACACTTATGAAATTTTGCACACAGGTTTAGAAGCTGTTATAAAGTAACATAATATAAAAACCGTTTAATTCTGACAATATTACATACACACAAGTCGAATTCATAACCTTCTTCTTTGAACTCGGTTAAAAATAGCCGCTACTCGTAAATTCCACAGAAACTAGAATGCACCGACCACACTTATAATTATGAGACGCCCTCAGCGAGTTTGTAATTAGTTTGTTTACCATATTTATTTTGCTCCGACACAAGAAATTGTTTGAAATAAGCTCATTATGGGTCCAATTCACTTCCCGTTTGACTCGGAAGTTTTAAATAGGGACTTACTGGGATCTCGATTTCTTTTTTCGGCCTAAGTTTGCATGAATTACAGTCGCGTGCACGGAAAATGGCAACGTTTTTGTATTCGTGCTGGTGTTTACACTTAAAATTGTTCCTACAAAGTCAGTAAAAAATGTTTTTTTTTTGTTGTGATAACCCCTTTAAAAATCGATGCACACCGGCTGCACGCACGTGTCACGTTTCGGTACAAGCGAGAGCGCGGAAAAAGCGATAGAGAGGCCGAAGCGCTCGGCTTGTGACGCATCTATTTTCCACGTTATCACGTAAAATTATTATCGTCCGTAAACTGCCTTTATAGACAACCAATTTTTTTTTATAAATATTGAGTTTTATTTCTATAATAGTCAATACATCAAATCATTTTAATTATGAACAAAACAGCCGAACATTTAGGCCGATCGTGTCTCTCTATCGCTTGTTCCGCGGTCGCGCACTCGGAACGTGACACTTTTTCGTGCGTGCAGACGGCGTTCATCGATTTATAAGACACTAACTTTCGCCCGCGGCTCCGCCCGCGTCAATGTCGATCCCTCGTGAATAGTACTTTTTCCCGGGATAAAAGGTAGCCTATGTCCTTCTCCATACTCCAGAGAACTTGTATGCAAAATTTCATGATGATCGGTTCAGTAGTTACGGCGTGAAAGCGTAACAAACAAACAAACTCACTTTCGCATTTATAATTTAGTAAGGATAAGGATAAGGATAGTAAGGATTATCACATCAAAAAGATAAAAAGTTTTCAAAGTTCTAAAGCGTGAATATGAAAAGCAAAAACTTCATCGTTCTCAAAAAATGATAAAACATAAATTTGAGATCGAGGGCCTACTTGGTTTCAATAGGCCCTCAAGAAATCGCTTTCCGTATGCGGAAAGATCTAATTAGGGACGAACTTGGGGAATATATTCACCCTCGCCGTTGAGTTTCGAATGACATTTGTCATTATTATTCGACAATAATTACATTCCAAACTTTCGCTTTTAACCGCCGCCGCAGAATGGGGAGTGTTGTATGATTCACGGATATCTTTGTTTTTCTCAAATGAGCTTGCCTATTCAAAATCAATCTTCCTTGCTGGTCTGGGGGTAAAGAAAAAATTTAGACTGTCCCAGCTGCTTCTCTTCCCGTGAATACCGTAGAAGCCGGTCAAAGGAATGGGCGAACATCTAAAGAATATTTTTTTATAAGTGTGTTATTTTGCATTCACAATGCTATTTTGATATACTCTTATTAAATTAAGAAATAAAATATGGTGCCCCGTGAAGTATGCTTTTCGTGGAAATCGAATCCACGACCCCCGGGTCTACAGGCCCATGTATGCTTTTACTGCTACACGAAGCTGCGCGGTACATTAGTTTAAGATAATGATAGGTACAAAAAAGCTTTGAAGTTATATTCAAAGATGTTTCCAATTCCGAAGTTAAAAGAGTTATAATAATTGGGTAGTTTATTTCTCCTTCAAGTTTATTACTTTGTACGCTTCAGTAATGTTATGAAATAACTCAAAACATATGAGAATCGAGTTCTAATAAACATATATAGGTCAGGGTTGAGCCCAGATTGCTTTGGAAAAGGCTTCTATAATATATTCTTCAATCGCTTTTGCCCGCGGCTCCGCCCGCGTTAACGAAGATCCCTCGGGCACTGTACATTTTTGGGTGCAAAGTACCCTTCTTCTTCTTCTTCTACCCTATGTCCATTATAAAAACACGGTTTCACTCACGTTTATTCAGGTGAAATCGCCAACTAGTTTCAGTCTGTCACGAAGACCATCATAAGGGCGATTGTTAGGGGTGGCGAGACGGCAGTTTCGCTTCCCTCAAAGCACTGAGGGCTGCCTCGCGCGTCGCCGCCCGCGCCGCTGCCCGCGCTGCATGGCTCGAAACGATGGCTGGAGGGGATGTCGAAATTCCGGTCGGTGTTGCCTGTGGTGTGTCATCATCGTCTTCTGAAACCGGTATAACGAGTGCACTTGTATACAACGACCTGACTGTGCCGATACCTCTTACAGTATTGCTGTAAGAGTTTGAACCTTGAAGTACTGGTTTCCAAGTGGTAGGTAATATCCACCCTCCGTCTCGATTAAAATTCGGGCGTCTCGTAACCTCAATAGCGTCGCGTATTTTAAGCGGGCCAAAAGCTTTCTCTCTTACTAGAACTTAAGCGTTATCAAATCTTATGAAATGTTTGACGTCCGAATCCAATACATGCTCGGTGCTTGTGGAACCATCCTTGGCTAGTTTTTTCATACTTCTTATATGCTCAGTCAGCTTAGTTAAAACGTTACTTCCCGTTTCTCCTATTTAGCTCTTGCCACTCTCAGAGAACCTCGTACACGCCTGACACATTTAGCGGATTATATTGAACTTATCTCGCGTAAGTTTTAATACTACAACCACACTACATGAATAATCGCATGAATATTTCTAGCCATTCAATTCATTTTTCTTGTATAAATTCCTACGCCATTTATGGTAGAATATGTTTGCACTAATTTAATTGTTAACATCTTGACTTTATGTTGTAACACCATATTCTAAGGAATAAATAAATAAATATTATTATTATTATACTATTAAGTACCCTATGTCCTTCCCCGGGCTGCAAACTACCTCCGTATCAAATTTCATCAATTAGATTATTAGATGAAGCGTGAAGTTTGACTACTTTTTGTCGTGACGGTGTGGTGTGGTTGTAGTAAGTACGCGTGAAATAAGCCTAAAGTGACAGCATAACATAATGAGACAACTGAAAAATCTTATTACATAGATACCTGACATACTTAATATCACGCCGTTTTCCCTTGCGGGGTAGACATAGCCTAGTTCTATAAGATTTTATGGCCACATTTAACATGTTGGAGGGTGTGTAGATGGAAAACGGAATCAAATAGTGATTGGTTGCTAGCCGCATCATTGACATGATTCCGCAGATTTTAACCCAATCCATTGGGATTTTACGATCTGCGCGGGAAGAGAAGCAGCTGGCACATTCTACGTTTTTTCTTTTCTCCCAGACCAGCGTAAAAAGGAAAAATCTTAATTATTAGAGAGAGCCATAGAAGTAAAGACGCATTTTTTTTAATCTATGGAGGATTGATTATCAGATCTTTCTTAAATAAAATATAATTATTTATCCCACATACATTTCTTGTAAATATATTTTCAAACAAAACTAAACGCCGACATTTTTAAATTAAACAACAAAAGCTGCAAATGAAAACATTTTAAATTAATTCGCGTCTATCTGCAGCGGTACAGTCGAGTGGAAACTTGTCTTCTGTCGCATTCTTTATACTTAAAAAACGGCCAAGTGTGAGTTTTACTCGCGTACGAGAATTCCGTATGAAAAGGCACTGTCAACCGTACATTGTCACACCCCGGGTGTTGCAGTTGTACATGGGCAGCGGTGATCACTTACCATCAGGTGACAGGAGTGCTGTCATGTTTTAAAAATAATTACATATATAACGGTTACTATTTTACTTCAACATTACAGTTTTTAGCTCTTTTATCTTTAGTTGTAACATTGGCGAGGTGTAGTGGTCAACACGCCAGTCTGCAACACGAGGGTGCCCGGATTCGATCCCCGGTCAGGTCATGATGGAAAACTATCTTTTTCAGATCGACCTGGGTCTTGGATGTTTATCTATATAAGTATATATTATAAAATATAGTCCGTTGAGTTAATATCCTATGACACAAGTTCACAACTTACTGTGGGGCTAGCTCAATTTGTCTGATATGTCCCTATATATTTATTTATTTATTGCAATTTTATGATTTTAGGTCAATGGGATATCATTAAGTTTTGGTTCCCTTCCGAGTGTGTAAAATGACCGTATATTTTGATAAGGGAGCCCCGAGTTCTTAATTCTAATATTTCCAAGTTGATGTTTTTTCTGCGCGTTCTTTAAGGAAAAGTTCAAATAGATTATATTTTTGTTTTGACTACTTCTGCTAGCATATAACCTTGTTTACCAAGTAAATATAACATATGTTAGTTTATCCATGTAGATAGATAGATCAAAAATAAACTTTATTACTGTTTATATACATTTATTCAAAACCGCGTACTCAACTTTATACGCCACAAACCACAGTATGGTCCAAACACACCACAAAATTCGTTAACAAACACAAAAAAATGTACATGACTGTCAACTTTTCAGTCCGATACGTGAAATATTTGTTGAAATAGTGCCTGTTGTGAAAAAAAAACTACTGAGACCCCGCTGTCCGTCTGTCCGTTTGTCACAAAGCTGTATCCTTAGAACCGTCATAGGTAGAGACTTGAACTTTTCTCAATTTTCACAGTATATGTACCTTTGTTGCCGCTTAAACAAGAAATAATAAAATTTGAATATAATTCAAAATTAAAGGGATACAAGATACAAGAAACACGTCTCTTGGCGTCTTTCTAGATTCTATCAAATAATACTACGATGATACTAAAATCATTAAGAATTATGTCAAATCACAGACCATTAGGATTTTTATCAGGTATGTTCTGTAATAAGGGGAACTTAATCGATGAGTATTTAATTGACAGCAGCAAAACAATAAGAACAAGCATAAAAATTCATTTAAAATTAATTTGCTTCTATCCGAGTACAGTCGCGAGCAATGAGCTTTTGTTGTCTACAGCCGGCGCGTTAGTTAACACTATCTCACGGAGCAGACGTGCCGGTACACTTGCGGCCAGTTTCAATTTGCGCCATCCTTATTTTTACTTGCAGTGTACTAAAGATTTTCGCTGTTTTTAACGTTTCCGAATAAATGTGGCAATATGCAGATCTAAAATTATAGGCACTTATTTCACTTTCCAAAAAAGGAGAGTTAAGTTCATATAACTGTTCATACAATATGTAAAGAATACCCTGTCCGATCCTTGAAGGGGTGATTCAGCCCGTCGATCTGAACAACTTTTCCCATGGGACCAACATTGAAATTCAAAATGTTTTTTGACGTTCCCATACAAATTGATATGGCGGCCGTACATTTTTGTTTGAAAAATAATTCACTATAAATCCTATATTCCTGAATGAATTTGGGTGTATGGGTATTGTTGGACTCCTAACCCAAATTAACACTAGCTATAATTTTATTGCCAAGACACTCGTGTGTTTTTATTTTAAAATCACGAGTGTCTTATCTATATCTATAAGTTCTATTAAAGCTGAAGAGTTTGTCTGTTTGTTTGAACGCGCTGATCTCTGAAACCACTGGCACAAAATTATTTTAGTGTTGGATAGTCCATTTATTGAGGAAGGCTTTAGGCAATAAAACATCACGCTGCGACCAATAGGAATGAAGCATCAATAAAAAATATTTTGAAAACGGGGGAAAATTATTCATCTTAAGGGTCCATACTACCTCACACTGCTTTGCATGATTGACTGTTATATCAATAATAATTAAATACTCAAGTTGAAATAAAAATGCAGCAAGTTCAGGACTAACTCTGGTAACTATATGACTCAAAAACACGATTGCGTTAAATTTTCTCGATAGAAAAAAATTGCAAAGTTGCCTCCAAATCACGTCTAATTTACTCGGTATATAGTATTATTCACCAAATACATTAAAATTAACCTTGAAACTTTTGATTATTATTGCATTACAGATAAGGCAGTCATCATATATTTTCTTTTTCGAATAACCCTTTGAATATTCCTAAAAAACGATAATATCCAAAGTAGCCAACGCGTTTAGACCATCCGCGTTTGTATCGCCACGCCGCCTGGCATATGTCGGGCTCTTAACTAAGAAAAAAACCTAATTAATCATAATAACAGAAATTGCCGCGGGCGAAGTCGCGGGCAACAGCTAGCATTTATATATGAGACACCCAACACTCTACAGACAAGGGCTCTTTAGTTACAAGAAGATGAAGTTTTATATGTTGGTTTCTTATTTTTATGTAAGAGCTTTTACTTTTAAATATAAGGAGCAAATTCACTTATAAATAAATAAATATTAAGGGACAAATTACACATATTGTGCTAGCCCTAAGGTGAGTTCGAGACTTATATTATGGTAAACGAACTCAACGATACTATATTTTATAACAACTACATTTATAGATAAACATCCAGGACCCAAGTCAATTTGAAAATATCTTTTTCAACTTGAGCGAACCCGGGATCTCTGGTTTAGCAAGCCTAGCACGATGAGCACTAGGCCACAGAGCTCGTCTTACAGTCTACTTTATTTTAGTTTCTATTAATAGAATAGAATTGGAATAATCAATGCAAGTAATTTATAAAATTTAATAGAATTATTATAATCAACTCGAATTATAACCATACGAAGACTAACATCAGATACTTAATCCGCTGAATCCGATATAATTTATGAGGAAGCGCATAAAGTATGCGGCTCTGGAACCGCAATATTGTTTTGTTCCCGTGGCGGTCGAAACAATGGGTTGCTGGGGCGCTGACGCAAAACGTCTTATTCGAGAGATAGGCCACCGAATAGCTGAGAAAACAGGCGACTTCCGCTCTGGCTCGTTTCTCGTGCAAAGGATGGCCATAGCGATCCAGCGTGGAAATGCTGCCAGCGTTTTGGGTACCTTTGCACGGGAAGCGACCAGTGGTGGATTTTAATGGTTTTTTTATCTGTGTATTTTAATCTATATAATTGACGTATATCTTTGTAATTTTTACCTTGATTTTAATTAAATGAATTGTATTTAATATTGTAAATGGACAAATAAAATGAAATATGTATTTATGATTTATAGTAATTTGGCAAAATATCCACTACAACACGCCATAAGTATATTACTTCACAGCGGACAAAAAATTCAAAGTAAAACTTAGCTAAAGTTATAAAAAATGTGCTGCATTATTTCCCAGAAGAGAAGTGAACGTATTCAAGAAAAAGGAAGCAAAGAAACTTTTGATTCAGCGCTTGTGTGCGCGTCTGTACCTATCTAGTGCAGTGCCAAAGTGTCTCAGGGGTAATGAAAAGAAGTGTCCTCTTGAAAGAGAAAAGCATGTGTTACCTTCCGTCTTTACTTTTTTAAGAAAAACTATACGGTTGAGAAATCGTATTTACGCGTGCATTTTAAATAATTTTAAATTTAGAATTCTAAGTTGTTACATTCATGTTGACACGTGGTTCATTTTTATGCATTTATTGCAAGTTGAATTTTTTTACGTTTGCACGTACTATGCTATTTTGTTCTATTAAAACTGATTTCATATGGCCATCCTATCCCCATTTTGTCAGCATCGGATAAACCTATTTAGTGCATTATCAACTGTCCCAAGGGAAATGAGACGTGTTCTTTTAAAAGAGAAAAGTCTGTGTGACCTTTTTTCTTTACTGAAAAAAAATACGGAATAGAAACTGAACTTGTACGCGCATTTTATGTAATTTCAAATCCATACCAAATTTTTATAAGTAGAAAGTAACGCTCTGTCTATCTATCTGTTACCTTTTCACTCTTTATCTCTGCACCAGATCATCATAAACCTAAAATCCTGAGAAAAAAAACCTTACCCCGAAGGATCTATATGAACGCGAGTGAAGTCGCTAGCGAAAGAAAGTAAACATATAAAGCTTCTTCGCAGCAATATTACATAATATTAGGTACTCTCAACAAGGGCATATTACCGCTACCAAATTCACATTATAAGTACCGGTATTTCCATTCTGTTATAATTTTAACGGTAATATGGGTATCGGTAATCTAGTAACATGACAATATAATATTGTTAAAAATTAATGTTAATTTTACTGGTAACTGCTCGTATGGAAAATTGTACGAATAATATTTTTAACCCATTATTCGCTCTTACGGCAATATTAAAATACTTCGTATAATTGTGAAATCTGTTTCAGATTTAACAATTATACAAAGTATTTTTAATTAAAAACTGCTATCAATGTGTTATTATTGAAAAGTATATGAAAGATGTTTCTGCCGCTACAGACAAATTACATTTTTTTTTTGTTTAAAGTATTGATTAAATGATCTATTTTCTATAATATTTATTTTAAAATCTTATTAGATTTCGCCCGCAGCTTAACTCACATTGTTTGGGAACAGTACTTTATTCCGGGATGAATGATACCCAATGACCTTCTCCGTACTGCAAACGCAAATTTAAATTTTCATTTGGTTCAAGGGTAAAAGTTTAAAAAGTACAATACACACAGTGTTATTTTAGCATTTATAGCAACCCGTTGTATTTTTCTTAAGTGCCATATGTGCAGCGATTATGCGCAAAATTGAAGCTTCGTTATGAAATATAATGGCATCGGAGTTCTTGGCGGGAATTTCGACGGAGAGCACGGCTTGTGTTTTGGATTGTTTTGTAAATTGTTTCTAGTGGACTTTATAATGTGAAATCGGTGTAATTTGGTGTTATAAATGCCCATGTTTATGAACAATGTATGGAATAACCGAAATAAACTGTCACGGTGCGGCTGTAGTGAGATTTACTTAGCGGGCTGGTGGACCGCCTCGCCTCGTTGCGTCTGTGATCAAGCCAGTGGATTCGTGGGAATTGTCGCCAGGGGCTCCGTAGAGTCAATGAAATGAACTACACCATCGTTTCATTGATAACAAGACTTAGAAAAAAGCGCGGGAAAACTCATTTATACTTGATACTGGCTAAATACGTAACGCGTGAAAGCCATAAATAAATTAAAAAAAAAAAATATATAATGGCATCGCCTACCATAAGTATATTGGACTTTTTGGTGCGTTTATTATGAAAAGAAAGAAAATTTAGTAAGCTGTCATACTATGTATTGATTTTTACTTTTGTCAAGGAACTCAATAAATACAGAAGTCTTATTCGGGTGTTTTAATAGTTTCCTAAAGACACATATTTACTGCGCTCTAATAAAGTAAGTGTCATAATATTGTATTTATAAGGCATTTTGGTGCAAAACCATGAAAGATATTAAACTGGAGATATAAGTACTCGAACTAATTTCGGCCGGGAACCGAACTAACCTAAAAATATTCTAATATGAATGGTTACAACGATAAAAATATTCAAATTTCCACAATAACCATTACGTCTTTGAGAAACGAAAAACACACAGCCAATGAATTACAATGCATAAAATGGAAAATCTCCAATCGAAGGAGACAGACACACGTAACATTAGAAGTATATTCGATTCGAGATGTAATTTCCCGCATTTTCCAAACAAACGTTGGTAATACTAAGCTTGTTTGCTAACACACCTTTGCTTTTAGACGCTCCTTGCAGCACTTTTCAAATCCTCCCTTATCTCGTAATCATATAAAAACAAGGCATACAATTCTCGTGAAATGTAAACTAAACGAAAATATGTATATTAGATTTAAAAAAACTTTACCCTTTTGAAGGAAATGTTGTGGATCAAAGTGAGAAAAGTATATTGCGTATACTCGTATTTTGGGTTTAATATTTTTTTAAGTTATAAGTAAGGTGGCAATTTACATCCACGTGTACCTTTGATCTGCGTAAAGTAAGACTGAAATAAGTATTTAATATAATATGCCTTTTCTGCGCTAGTTTTACCAATAGTAAATCAATGGAGCCGTCAAAAAGTTTTTGATGGCTCCATTGATTGCTACGGAATGAATGAAAAATTATTTATTCAAGAAACATGGTCTCATAATTGTTAGTTGATACAATAACTGATAAAACTGATGTTAGTAACTTATACACGGTGAAATTTTGATCGTTCTGAACCCTTAAAGGGATGATTCAGCCCGTTGATATAAACAACTTTTCCTACGGGACCAATGCTGGGAACTCTCGTTTTCATACTAATTGACATTGAAATTTTTTGTATGTAACGGCCCATTTTTTTTATGAGTCCCGACCACATAGATTTTAACAGCGTTTTTCGTTACACCTGGTGTAAATTTAAAGAGTCGAACTAAACGCTTTGACAGTTCCTTTTTGTTTCGAGTAGCTAAGGTGTGGAATGAATTGCCAGCGTCTATATTCCCAGACAAGTACAGTCCCGGGACATTCAAAAGTAGAATAAATGGGTATCTCTTGGATAGGCACCATCAGACGAGATGGGAGACAAATGCCCAATCAAACATTTAGTAAAAAAAAAATACCCTGACTTTGAAGAAGTGACTCAGCCAGCCCATAAAACTAACTTGAACTTAAGAGCCCGACATATGCCAGGCGGCGTGGCGATACAAATGCGGATGGTCTAAACGCGTTGGCTACTTTGGATATTTTCGATTTTTAGGAATATTCAAGGGTTATTCAAAAAAGTAAAACATATGATGGCTGCCTTATCTGTAATGCAATAATAATCAAAAGTTTCAAGGTAAATTTTAATGTATTTGGTGAATAATGCTATATACCGAGTAAATTAGACGTGATTTGGAGGCAACTTTGCAATTTTTTTCTATCGAGAAAATTTAACGCAATCGTGTTTTTGAGTCATATAGTTACCAGAGTTAGTCCTGAACTTTGCTGCATTTTTATTTCAACTTGAGTATTTAATTATTATTGATATAACAGTCAATCATGCAAAGCAGTGTGAGGTAGTACGGACCCTTAACTAAGTCGCCTATTCAAGATAATTTCGAGTATGTATAGTATTTATTACCAAGGAAATGGAGTGAAAAGCACAAAATAAACTAGAGTACACATGACCGATTTCTAATAATCATCAGACCTCCAAAACATGGTTGCGAGGCAACACAATACGTTCTTTACTTATTATAACAGACACACGAACCTCACAGAGAGGGCCTTACATTATCCAATTTATTCCGTTAGATACGCACAAAGGCAATGAGCTGGTTTATTGATGCCTACACGACGAATTGAGTTATACTTGTCCCTTAAGAAAACATGAAGTAAATGTATTTTCCTTTGCGATATCACAGAAAAGAAGTATATTTTCGGCTATCTCCAAATGTTGTTAGGATTGCGGATACTGAGGGTCTCTCAGCTCTGTGGCAACAGATGTCATTATGGTAGACTGTAGTAATTCAATTCTGTGATATTACGAAGTCTATGACACTGTTATTTCGTTTAGGTATCAAATGACATCTGTAAAAATATGAGACTCCATTATCCGAATACCATTTTGCATTAATCCAAATAAGAAATTACAAAATTTAGGCATCAATTTCTTTGAATAACGCAGAGAGCTTTTTCTTTTTCAAAGGTATCAAAAACTAAATATTTATTCTCTATACATTCAATTAATAAATAAATAAATATATACGGACAAATCACACAGATTGAGCTAGCCCCAAGGTAGCTCGAGAATTGTGTTATGGGATACTAACTCAACGATACTATATTTTATAACAAATACATATATAGATAAACATCCAAGACCCAGGCCAATCTGAAAAAGATCATTTTCCATCTTGACCTGACCGGGGATCGAACACGGGCACCCTCGTGTCGCAGGCTGGCGTGTTAACTACTGCGCCACGGAGCTGTCGAATAATATACATATATAAATTATTCGACTTATTCTCAATAAATTATTCAAAATGCAGACAGCCAAAAGAGCTTAATATTTACTTATACCTGCTAAATAGTATTTTATAAGTAAAGGATAAAATCAATAACCACTTAAAACCTGATGTGAAATAAAAACGGCTGCAGGGGTGGATTAAGGAATACTTAATATTAAAACGTTTTTAGGTCTTCTCGGAATTGCTGCTTTAGATTTTACCTGTCTCGTTTACGAGTAGTTTCTGTGAACCTCTCGAAATGTTTTTTCAAAATACCCTTGAGGTGTACTGCTGAAGTTTATTTTAACAAATTTATTTACAGGATAAAATGTTTCGTATTCCTAAGAGAAAAATAACGAGGTGCAGGTTATTAATTACTTAAAAATATTTAAATAAGTATGGTTAAATCAAAACTGAAAAGTGAGCTTTAATATTTCTATTTTTTATCCTCGGAGGACCTTAAAAAAAACAGGGTAAACTTTGTGTAACGAAATTAAAGGGTTTGGTTATTATATTAAATAAAGAGTTTTCTTTTAACGGAGATTAAGAATCATCATCACCATATCAGCCGCAAGAAGTCCACTGCTGGACATAGGCCTCCCTCAAGGATTTCCAATACGACCAGTTGGAAGCGGCCTGCATCCAGCGTCTTCCTGCGACCTTAGTCAGGTCATCCGACCATAGTCGGTAAATGTCCGACCAGATGGTCGGGCCGCTTGCCGGTACGTGGTCGCCATTCGAGAACCCTTCTGCTCCATCGACCATCGGTTCTACGCGGATAACAATTTACTTAGAATTTGGAACAAACGGACTTTATTTACATAACAACATTGTGATCTAAACTCTGTTTGTCGTTTTCTACAATGCCATAATTTTAACTTTATAAGTATAGTAGTTGAATTTTATAAGTATAGAGAAGTATAAAAGGATTGATTATACTAAGCACAGTAAGAAGACACGTGCTAAGCAATTACAATTCCATTTCTGCTCGTATGAATTCATTGTGCGTACGAAATATTTACGTTATGACTCTATGTCGGTATTGTATTTGAAGCTCAGTGACATTCATGTTTATTGGGGTCTAAAAAATACAAAAAATACGCTAATTTCACTATTGCGAGTGTTTTTAACCGACTTCAAAAAACGAGGAGGTTACTTAATTCGACCGTATATATTTTTTTTACATTTTGTAGTGTTTCAAAATATAGTTATCAATGTTAACCTAACAAACTTTAACAATTAAAAATTTTACGTGTAAGAGTTTTTCTTTAAATAGAAGATCGCTATGTTTCACTGATCTTTTATACTAATATTTATTTCTGTTATTTTATCTCATATTTATTATAATATTGTATTAAGCCTAACCTGCTTTTGTCTGTCTGTAATGAAAGGGGCAAATGTTTAGTTAAGTATAAGTAATAAACATACTACACAGTGAATAGTGCACAAAAGAAACTATTTATCACCCTAAAAACTTTCCCAGATACTTTTATTTTTATATAAATAAACTTTCTTATTCTTCCATTACCCACCACATCATTAAAGTTTACCAAAACCGCAAAGTTCTCCTAACAGTCGTAAAGAAAAAAATACATAATAAAACCGTCCACGAAAACCACAACACTTCCTACGAGTTTAATCATAAGAAAAATAAACCGAGATATGAGCACACGTCATAACGGGGCCTTGCTTCGGTAATCTTGTACAAAATCTAAGGTAAGGCAGGGACGCATTATGTTTACGCTTCGCATAAAGAGGTAATGTCACCAAAAACCATTGCCAGAACCCATTTAATCTCGCCGCATCTTGTCTTGTGTGCGGAGGCTCATACGCTCTATGTTAATATAAAGTTAATTATGCATTTTGCGTGCGTAAAATAAGCCTGGATTCGTCTCTGGCGCCCGAGATTGCCCAACTTATGAATGTGTATAAAGTAAATGCAGATCGCGGTTGGAGATGTTTAATTAAAAGTCTTTGTTTTTTTTACTAAGTTAGGGAAAGTATAAACAAGAGCGTTATTTTTATGTTATGATATTAGTTGCTGCTGATGCCACCCACAATAAAGAGCTATTCATCACATATATAATCTGTACATATATAATGTCCAATCTCTGAAGAGGTATGTATATAAGTTGTTCATATCGACGAGCTGAATCAGCTCGTCGATATGAACAACTTATTCTATGGGACCAAAGTAAGGAACAAAAATTTTTTGACGTTCCCATACAAATAGAACGGGCGGGCGGTCCAACATTTTTGTTAAAAAATGACCATTTTTTTTGAGTTCCCAGCTTTTGTCCGATAGGAAAAGTTGTTCGTACCACGGGCTGAATCACCCCTTCAAGGATCGGAAGGGTTTTCTTTTCATCCTTATCCTTACTTCCTTATTCTTACTATCCTTACTATATCCTTATAATACTTTACTTTATTACTATTACTTTACTATAATCCTTATCCTTATCCTTACTAATATTATAAATGCGAAAGTGAGTTTGTTTGTTTGTTTGTTTGTTTGTTACGCTTTCACACCGTAACTACGGAACCGATCATCATGAAATTTTGCATACAAGTTCTCTGGAGTACGGAGAAGGACATAGGCTACCTTTTATCCCGGGAAAAAGTACTATTCCCGAGGGAACGACATTAATGCGGGTGGAGCCGCGGGCAAAAGCTAGTATTATATAAATCGACATAAAAGGAAAACACGATACCAAAATAAGATGAAACGATTACTTCTAAATTCTGTATCACGCCTCGAACAATGATGCGTAGCGAATTTTTGAATAAATAATTCATGGCATTAGCAAAGACGAGTAGCAGTACGCCCGTTTCAAACAACAAGTACTTATGTAAGCAATATTTATAAAGTTACGAATAAACCGACATATAGAAAGGTATATACATATATCGTTATCTAATATATTATTATGATAATTAGAACACCAACATGAAGTTTTCTTTAAAATAATTTGCTGTTTTTAGGGTTCCGTATCTCAAAAGGAAGGAACGGAACCCTTATAGGACCACTTTGTTGTCGGTCTGTCTGTCTGTCCGTCAAGACCTTTTTCGCGGGAACGCGTGGAGTAGGTATCAAGCTGAAATTCATATCAAATACTTAGGTCTACTGTCCCTTGCAGCTGTGAAAAAATTCTAAGCCAACGCAATCAAAAATACAGCCGTTTATACCGCAAATATTCGACATTTGCAAGGGAATCAAAACCTCCCGTACTTCCCGTGAACTCAGAATCTTGAAATTTGGTACGAAGGAACGTCTTATAGTAAAGAATAAAGAAAAATTGCGAAAAGCATACATTTTTAGCTTCACCATATAATAAAAATATTTTTAAAAGTTCAATACTTCTTTATTCATAAAAACAATATACCTACATTGTGTTTGAATTCGTTACATCACTTACTAAGTACTTTTTTATGAATAAAGAACTATTGAACTATTTTAATAATTTTGAACTTATTTAAATGGTACGGCGAGAGTACAACTCGGACTTGGCCGGTTTTTTCTTTATTATCTTATTTCATAATAAGTTGCGCTATTTATTCCATATGTTCTCTAATAAAGAATCAAAGAAATTGTTTTACGAGAATTTAAACTTTGTCAATTATTGCGATTGCGACCATTCTGTTAAAGAATGAAGGAATACTATTTAAGGTTCTGGTAAAATAATTCAAATACAAACGTCTCCCGATGTCTGTCTGGAACAACGGCTTATATGGCTGTACGTGATGTAATGTCCGACAAAAGACTTAACGTGAAATAACACCATTTAGAAACAGACCTTTGTGTCACCGACGCCTTTCGTCACATTCGTCGCACAAGGCCGTCTCTAGGCACAGGTTTGGGAGTTTATTTTATTTTGTTTGTAGAATATTGTGTTATCAATACTGTCTTTAAAATAACTGGCCAAGAGCTAATTGGAAACGCATACGAAGGGTTTTTTTATGATATAGGACGGCAAACGGACAAGTGAGTCACCTGATGGTAAGCAATCAGCGCTATGGACAACTGCAACACAAAGGTGTAACAGGAGCGTTGCCGGCCTTTGAAAGAGTTGGGGGAAGGAAATAGGGGAAGAACAGGCCTCCGGCTCTCTCACTCACCAAACGAAGCATAGAAGCGGTAAAGCTTCTACTCAAACGTCGATTTTCTGTGAGAGCGTGGTACTTCCCCGGACGAGCCGGCCCATTCATGCTACTAGCAAAAATTACTTTTGTCGGTGGCGTGGCTCCACCACAACTACAAAAAACGCTCAAAAAATATGTTATTGGTGTGCCCCTTAATTTTTATGTAAATGTAATTTTTATTATTTAATGTTGTAGCGGCAATAGACATACATATTCTGAAAAAAAATAAGTCTACCTGTTATGACTCAATGGACCAGTACGGCTTACACTGTGGCAGACCGTCGGTCGGGCGGTCATACATCGGAGGCTTAGTGATATGGTCCGGTTTTTACCCATTGGGTCCATCCATCCATCCATAGCAGACTTTATGTTGTCATTTTCAGGACATTGGCCTCCTCCATACCATGTAATCTTTTTTTAATAGAAAACTTCTGTTTTGTTGTTTCTTGCTTCATTAGGCTTAATTTTCTTTCTGTTTTTCTTTTAGTTATTAAATTGCTTCTTTTATACCGGAACTCCTAACTGAAACCTTAATGACTACCTGACTAATGTTTTTTGACAGTTATACAAATTTCATTGTTTCTTCGTTTTTAAATATTGTTTTACCAGGTGTCGCCTGCGGCTTCGCTCATGTTAATGTCGATCTTACGGAAGTTTTTCATTTTCCGTATGTGTTAATCCAGGTAATAATATGTTCACAAATTTCGTCAGCCGTTTTGGCGTGATTGAGTAACAAACATCCATACATACTCAAAAACTTTCGTGATTTTTTAATGTTGATAGATCACAGACTGTATTTCTCTCACTCAGACAAATAGGCATATCCCATGTAAGGGGGTACCCTTACATGGGATATGCCTAGCATCTTTCGAAAAGTAGCCTAAAGAAATCGTGGTGAGCCTGCGACACGAAGGTGCCCGTATTCGATCCCCGGACAGGTCATAATGGAAAACGATCTTTTTCAGATTGACCTTGGTCTTGAATGTTTATCTATATAAGTATTTATTAAATAAAATATAGTATCGTTGAGTTAGTGTCCTACAACACAAGTTCACAGCTTACTGTGAGGTTAACTCAATCTGTGTGATATGTCCCTATATATTTATTTATTTTGAAACGTATAGAAAAGGCCTTTTTTGTACTTACTTATATTGTGCCAAGGTGTATAAACATAATGGATATTTACGCAAGACGTTTGTTTTGCACTTTTTATAGCGACACTGAGAGCTCTTAAGTTGGAGAAGCGGGCCTTAACAACTCATAAACATTTTATGTGATTCCACTAGGATTTCGCGCCTACACTGTATTACTGTACCTTTAGAGCTTAGGCCGCAAAATCATATTTCATTATAATAAGGTTTTTTTTTATCATGGTAGGCTGTAAGCGTCGCGTCTAATTTTGCAGTTTATGTAGTTGATGCAGTGCAAATGCCGATTTACTTAGTTTCTTGCATATAACGTCCACTTGTTCTTTCCACGTAAGTTGTTCATCTATTGTTAGTCCTAGGAAACTAGCTTTTTTGACAGTTTCCAAATTAGTAAGTAATTAGTAAAGTATACCTAGTTTAGACTATACCTATAATGTAAAATAATTCTGTTAGGTTTTTACAGCCGCCTGCTGACTCATACCAACCCACACTGAGTAAAACCTATCAGGAAATACAAGTATTTCTGGCTAACTGAAAATCCAATTTGGGTCCTTTAGCCTGACGTTTATATTTCCTACATCGAAAAAGTTATTCATATTAAAAATTATCAAACATTTTGCGCCTATTAATTGCATGATTAAGGACTTTCCCTCTCAAGGGCTTTGTGATCGTCAAATAAAAACCGTCGTCATGAAAAGTTACAGGGAACCCAAAGTGACAAAGAAAAAATGCAAACGTTCGAATAAAAAAGTCCCGAGTGAATTAGGCTTACGCCGAGAAATCTCTCTGACTCTGTCACAAAGCCTAGACTTTCAAGTCGTAACCTAAATTGAGTCACTTACCTGAAAGTCATTCATAAGAAACACGTCAGTAACAACTTACATCGAGAAATATATATCTTTTTCTAAATCTTTATGACACCTCACGCAGTTTGAGCATGTCTCTAAAATATGTCTCGAGCTAGTACGAGTAACTTAATCCAGCTACTATTATGAGAAATGTGGCATAATGTAAAACATCCGTGTCGTTTGCCAGGACATGTCGACTCACTCGCTCACTCACTAAATAGTGAGAGTATAGAAAGATAGTACGTGCTTACTTGTTATACGCTCACACTCAGGTGGGAAGTACGCGCCCAATTGAGCAAGCATAAGCATAATATATATTTGTAGGTTAAGTTATATATTCATTTGGGCCATAATTGTTTATTATATGTATTTTTTTTTATTTTTACCTGAACCAAAGAAATAAAATAAATAAGCACAACATTTGTGGTAAGCATGATTATAAAAATGTGAAAACCGAAATGTATTAGAATTCTAAAATATAATAATCAAAAATTTTGCGGCACACCATGGAAAATACGTTGTTTTAATTCCTTTATAATAATAATAATAATAAATTCATTTATTTCGACCATCTTAGGATCATAATACATTACAAACATTTCAGAAAATATTAAAAATTACAATAAATTAAATTAATAAAATTAACCTACAGTCAGTCAACCATAGCAGCATGGTTCATGTACTGACAGTCAAATCTACTCGAAAATATCTTCAAGACAGTGCTAGGGCTGGCACGAACCCGGCGCACCAAGGATGTGCACCGTTTTCGCATTATTGTGTAAAAACAATTCATGCGATACTCGGCAAACATCCCCGATGCACTGCAGAATCGAGGCAGCCCCAACAACATCCTGAAGGCATTATTATACGAGACTCGCAAAGCGCTGTATCGTTTCTGGGTATAGTCCACCCACAGGATGCTCGTGTAGAAGGACGTACAAAATGCCCTAAAGAGAGTTATTTTGACATCCTCCGAACAACGAGCAAACCTGCGTGCGATCATATTCGCCCTTACAGTCAACGCCCGGCGTTCCCTTTCTATGTCCGCATCATCCTTTAGGTCAGCGGTAACTATGTGTCCAAGATATTTAAAATGTTCTACTCTTCTCAAAGGTATGTTATTTAACTTAATAGATGGATATTATCCACACGCTTACCGCCGGCCCGAAAGACCATGCATTCACATTTGGACACGTTATACACTAGTCCCCGCTTCTGGGCAAAACCTTCACATATAGCTAGCAGCTTCGATAACCCACAAGGAGAGGCACTCAGCAGCACCATGTCATCAGCGTAACTTATGTTATTTAGACAGACTCCGTCAATATGACAACCTATATGGGTGCTACTGAGTTCCTCAACCAGAGCGTTGATGTATAGGTTAAAGAGCTTGGGCGAAGTCAGCCCCCCCTGCCTCACCCCACACTCCATCCTATATGGATCGGAATAGGTGCCTGTCCAACGAACCACATTAACCTGGTTTTCATACCAGTACTTAAACAGATTTACAAGTTCAGTCGGCATTGAAGTACTGGTTAACTCTTGCCACAGAATATTATAAGACACCAGGTCAAAGGCCGTTGACAGGTCCAGAAACCCCGCGAACACTGGTGTTTTCCGATCAGTATAATACTTAACGGTTTGCTTAAGGCTCAGAATCGCAGTTTCTGTTGATTGTCCCGACTTAAAACCAAATTGGTTATCATGGATAGATAGGTATTTATCTAGTTGAGCATTAAGCAAACCGTCCAGTACCTTAGCTATGATAGTAGCCAAAGAAATCGGCCTGTAATTACACTTATCACTAATGTCGCCGGTTTTGCACTTCACAATAGGCACCACCACAGTTTTCATCATTGCAGATGGTAGATACGAGTGCCCAACGCACAGCGTGTAAAACATGGCCAAGACTCTCGACAAATGGGGGCCCGCATACTTAAGGTGTTCTATGCTAAGGCCATCATGGCCAGGAGATTTACCACGCGACATCGAAACTATGACATTCCTGACCTCTTTGGCGGTAAACCTAGCACAGCGCTCACTCGTACATTGGCCCCCACCACTCTGTAACCGTGTTGGGTCCAAAGGAGATTTCACAGAAAAGTGTTCCTTAAACATATTTGCTATCTGCTTTGGATCACTGATATCATTGACGCTCGCAGGAACGCCCGGCTTAAAGTTTAGCTTACCTGTGGACTTCCAAAACTTACGGAAATCGTGCTTATCATGATGTTTAGCAAGTATGTCTAATTTAATCTGCTCTGCGTTTTTCTGACACCATTTTAAGCGAGATTTAAAGATATTCCGGCTATTTTTCATCTCATTCCAAACATAACCCGACCTTGGTTTCCCACAAAGTTGCCACATCTCAAACTTACACCTAGCCGCCCTGTGAGCCTCACTGACATATCTATTCCAACCTACAACCGGGCGTTTTCTCTTATATGTATTCGTGTAACTCTCTAAAGCCGCACATGATAACGCACTTACAATTTCGTCATACATTTTATCTATAATATATCTGTGGTCGACCTGCCTACAGTTGAAATCACTACAAGAACTTAATTCACTTGGGAAATCAATTATTCTCAACTTTTGATGACATAATGTTTTATACAATTTCAACTGATCAGGGTTTCTTTCACCCCATCGTACCTTATTAGGACCTACTTCGTCGAAATCACACATAATTTTTGGTTTAATAGTATCCAGTTTACATTGTATAATTAGTGGTAGGTGGTCAGACCACAGAACGTCATACATAATATAAACACTAGTTATAGTCTGCAAGGCAGCCTTTGTCACAACACAATGATCCAACCATCGTCTCGAACCATTCGCTTCACTTACATAAGTATAAGTGTCTGATGATAACCCTAACAACTCGACATCAGCACACGTTAAGTCATACTCGGTACAAAAACTACTTAACTCGTTATAAAAGGGTTCATGTGGGTGCGCGTTATAGTCACCCAGCACATAGACAGCCTCAATATTGTCATTATTAATAATAGCACTCACCGCACCGAGGCAGTCCGTGAAATCCGCAAGGTTCACTGCACTATCCGTTGGCATATAAATCGAGCACACAATGAATGCACTTTGTTTTAATATTATTTTCAATGCACACACCCTCGTGTTATCACTTTGCACTATCGACACATTGGGGAACACGCTCTTTCTCCACAACAACGCTGTACCTCCGTAAGGACGACCCCTCAGCATCCCGGCTCCGGTATCCACCGCCGAGGTGCCGACGTACCCAAACTCTTCGTCGATGGTGGCCAAGTAATTAATATCCTCGGGAAGCAGCCACGTTTCTTGTAAAGCTATAATACTTGATGTCCGACATAACTTTCTTATATGTTCTACCGAGCGCTTTACGCTCTTGCAATTAAAACTGACAAACTTATGTTCACTTGACATTCATATTAACTTTAGGGCCGTAAGCGGTTTTGCGAAAATAGTTACCGCTCGCTCTCTTTCTATGAAAGTTTATAAAACGCCTAAATATTATCCCTTCAGGCCACAATTTTTCATCTAGGAATGTAGATAATTTCTGTTCCGTTACAAAGAATTTATAAGCATAATAGTCTTTCTCTTGCTTAAAAATTATTTTCTCCAGACTAATCACTTCCTGAGTTTTCCGGAATATATAATCTATTATATCTTTCTCCAACGTATCTTTGTGCACCTTGGTAATAAAAAGCGGCACCTTTTTCTCAACAGCTTTGAATCTTTCACAGTTGTCCTTATTTATACCGGCAGTACCTCTGTAGCGATATTTGACCGATCTGTGTTTATGTTTCACTACTTTTTGCCAGCCTTCATTATCTATAACAGCTGAGCTACTAGGCGGTATGGCTGAGGATGCATCTGGGACTAAGCTATGCTGGAAAGTAGTAGTGTTATTTGACGCATCGCCATCAGCAGCATTATTACACGGAATGTGCAATCTACGATGAGGCGTCAGCTGTGTGGGTGACGTAATCTCAGCCTGCGCCGACAATATTGTTGCAGCCACCGAGGCGGAGGGCGCCGATGGACTAGGAGTAACGGGACTCGGAGCAGCGGGGGGAGCGGCGGGGGGAGCGCCGGGGTTCACTGGTGATAAGGCCGCCGTTGGTCGTTGGTGCTCCGCTGAGTCACATATTATTTGTTTATCGTCTACCGTCACTATGTCCCTGTACCTCGATTTTTCGACCGTACTTGCGTTACAACGATTCGCAGATTGCTCATCGACACCGTATTCCGTGTTTAGCGAGTAGTCGTGTATCTGTGAAATGCCCATTGGTCCGCTATCCATCATCCAAGCACCTCGCCGTAGGTTCACATTATGAATGCTTGCAGGCGGCAATGAATCATTTCTCACTTGTAGCAACTCTGATCTCACTTCGCTTAAATCCTTTTGAGTGACATACGTAGATTTAATGTCCTTCAGTTCATTTTGCAGTACCAGCAGATCCTTTAACAGTTTTGTGCAATCTAGGTGATCAAATAGCACTGGTGGTAGTTTTTCAAGTTCTCTTGCACAAAACACAGGTATCACGTCGGGTTCTGTAGATTTGAAGATATTTATGATGTCATTGAGGTTTCTTTCTTCTTTTCCTCTATTTTTGCGCTTAATTTTAGCGTGGTTTGTAGGAATCGAGTCAAATAAAAGCGATTTTGCTTTTTCAATTTCTGCACTTGAGAACGCAGAAGTACAAATCCGCACTAGTGTTTCCTCATCAACTACGGAGACTTTATTTTGAACGTAAGATAGCAATTCGTTAATCACTATATTGCACACGTTACACTTTATAACATTCGCCATTGCTACGCTTTGTACGTAACACAATACGCAGCCGCACAGAGGGGGTGCGCGCGCGCGACTTTATCATCTTTAAGGCCGTGAATAATTCTTACCCATTTATTTAAATTTTTTAGTTGTAAAATGGAATTGTGGAAATAATGGGAATGGAATTATATATTTTTCAAGTTTTTTGTAACTCTTACCATTACGATCTTACTCTTTTATAATTTTATGTCACTTAACATAAAAAAAATACGAAAACCGATTTTTAAACAAAATTTGCAGCATAAGCAGTTGAAGTCAGCATATTTTAAAATATTAGTATCTAGATGATAGCCTGTCCCTCATTTTATTTGTACTCTCTATATTTTGTGCTGAGTCACTAAGCACGCATATCCGTCACCATGTAATCTTAAGTTGACAAGAGCCCAAAAATTGCTCTCCACGTTTCGTTATTGTTGAGATTTGAACTCCCGGGCATTGTGTGGGATGACCTTCCTGGAGGATCGTTTGTTTGCAGACGAGTAGGTGGGATAGTGGCTAACGGCAACATCTCGATAATAATAGAAAACTAACTATACTTTTTTATATGTGGAAAGTGCGTTATGTATACTGATCTGCTACGGGGGTACAGAACAGTTATGCGGGACTCGCACCCGCTATAAAACCACATGATTGCTCTGTCCACGCCATATTACCGGAATGGTGGGCACGGTGGAGCTACCATCACTCTAATACCTATGCGCAAAACAAACAAACCGTTGTCTAGCTTTAATTTGATTTTGAAAACATGTGTCAACGTATCAGTTTTTTCGTGATTTACCCGTTGAATGTTAGTCAAAGTTTTTGTTTTTATTAATAACATTTTAAAATTTAGGGGTTGGTATCCTTATTTTAGCTGGAAAATCTGAGGCATTAAATCCTCAGATTTCTATATACAACGTGATTTTAAATTCTCTAGCTATATTCAAATCTGGGAATCAGAATCCCTATTGGAACACAGAATTGCAAGAAAAAAAGGTAAAAAACGAAAAAGGACATTAGGTTTCCCATACAAAGTCGCCGATCAGCTGGACGAATTTCTATGAAAGGATAAATTTATTTTTTCGTTTTTTTACCTTTTTTTCTTGCAATTCTGTATTCCATTAGGGATTTTGATTCCCAGATTTCAATATAGCTAGGGGCTTCAAAATCACGCTGTATATTTGATTTTCTCAGGCTTGTAACATACTCGTAAAGAAAGGAAGCAGTTGTGCAAATTCAAACGCTCCTCGGCAGGTGAGAATACGGAATAGCAGGATTTCGCGACACGTGCTGGCACTTTTTAACATCCCTCTTCGTTCGCGACGCCTTTTTGTCCACATGTTAAGATGTCCGCTGCGAGAGACGTATTGTAGTTTTGCTCGTTATTTATATTCCTGAAAATGTGACTGTTTTGTTCAAGTAATACAATACGTATTTGAGATCAGCTTTCGCGGGCTCAACTACCGTTAAGACGGTACTGCACGAAATTGTGAAAATTGACGTGTTTTTAAATCACTAGTACTATGCGCTGAATTAATTTAATACATCAAAAGTATTTGTATAATTTAGATCAGTTCCTGAAAAAGATCGCCCCCTTGTTGGAATTTGAAACGGATACATATGAAATTTAAAAATGATATATACATGGTATGATATCTAAAAGTATTTTTCTTCAAAAGCTTTGTAATTTTTACGTCTAAAACAATAATTCTCACATGACAATATTTATATGTACGTCTCGGAGGTCGCCCCCTTTCTTTTTTTATAAAGATATAAATATGAAAATATTAAGACTTTTCATCTGTTTTCCTAATCGCCGAATGGTTCTGCGCAGCCTAATGGCTTGCGCGGAATATGTACGATCTAAACGTAGCCCTTTTTCGTGATGAAAGATTCCCTATCCTTCTCAATATTACCGACAGCATTCATATTTCATTTTGTGATGATCGGTTCTACGATGAGATAAGGGTAATATGCAGAGACGCTTAAATATTTTAGTCAAACACATATGTATTTAAAGTGACTTTATTTTTCTTAATACTATAAATGAAGAATAATTAGGATAAGGGAAGTGTTATTTTGATAACTGACAATAAGAAACTAGTAAATAATTACGCAAACAATGATTACAGATTTGAAAATCATTAATGATTTGAAAGCTTTTTTTTTCGTTTCGTTAAAATTTGAAGAAGCTAAACCACTCATGACAGTGGGAATATAATATACCCAACTAATTTCCTAATTTCAAGTCCCACACACTCCGAATTCCTATGATTGATCTTCAAGCACCCAATCAAATATTCGGCACCATATTCTAAAACTAAGGCATTACCCGCGTCGGGTATCAAATGGCATCAGCTTACTTAATCAAGGATCAGGGTGATTCTTCACAGGGGATCGGGCCTCGTGTTACCCGGGACATTTGAGAAGTATCCTTATTGACGTAACCCGAACGAGTTGAGAGGTGTTGATGAATATTTTTCGAGATAAATGGGGTGAGCGAGCGTTCTTGTAAACCTAAAATTTAAGCCACAAGGGCTTAAATTTTAGGTTTTTGATTGATATTTTTTTATATAAGTCATTGAGACTGACAATATTGTATTGCCTGTACACGAAAGTAGCCCCCTTAACGGAAAAATTAAAAAGCTGTAGGTTGGAATGGTATGGACATGTTTTGCGAAGAGAAGAGAGCCATATAACTAGGAAGGTGTTGGATATAAAAGTAATTGGGAATCAGAGTAGAGTTAGGCCAAAGAAAAGATGGTTTTTTTTTTTTTTTTTGATTGGATTGAGTGTGTGAAGGAGGATATGGGTAAAAAGATAGTAACAAAAGAAATTGCTCAAGATAGAGCGAAATGGAAAATACTCCCATGCTGTCCCGACCTTACTTAAAGTGGGATAAGGTGAGGAAGTAGAAGAAGAAGAATATTGTATTGCAGGGCATTCAAATCATACATTTCAGTAGATACTTAAATAAATCAAGAGATGAACTTTCTTAACCCGAAGACGATCACAAAAAGAATAACTTTTCATAAAAGTTAACGTTCACTGAATAATATTTCAAATATTTTATGAAAAATAAATGACTTTCGATTGATTGATTCAAAATTCAAAAATTCAAAACGTTTATTCAGAAAATAGACCTTTGCAGGCACTTTTTCACGTCAAATCACATTTTAAAGGATCTAATTTAGTCATATTTATATTATTACTTAATGTGCAAAAGCTACAGACTACTAGCGTTTCGGAACCGACCACTGCAGAGAAGAAACGCCAAAAGAAACTCTTTTCAACAGTATTGGTCGCCTACTCGCCTGAAGGGCTTTTTTATTTTATCATCTATCTTTATCATTTATCATCTAATTTCTTCATTTATAATTTTTTTTCATTTTATGATTACAATTTTTATTATATAGGTACATTATTATCATTATTGATTTATTTTCCGTCTCATTCAATTCCAAAAGTATTCAGTAAACTGTAATTGGAAAGAATATTTAAAAACGTTGCTGTTGTCGAATATTATCTAATCACAACAGCTCACGGACCCCACGTTTCAGTACTATCCGGTATTATGTCCTTGTTGCTTCATCTCAAAAACAGAATACAGTTTATTTCTCAAAATATAATAACTTCAGACTATTTAAGCCCAAAACATAATTAATTGGGCCCTTAATGTAAACAAAAAACATGTAGGCCATTGAGTAACAGGGTTACAACTGGCATGCAAAACAATTTTACCCCTCTATTAGTTAATAGTTCAATATATCGGCCAAAATTAACAGTTGTTAATTTTGGCCGATATATTGAACTCGTATTTATTCATAAACAATAGCATTATTGTTAACAGAACCAAGCGGTTCGGTAGAAAGGGTGAAAGGTCGATTCACATTCTCGATTCAAATTTCAACAATGTTTTATTGTGAACAAAGTCTGCACGAGTTTGTAACTCCCTCCGTAGTCCAGTGGTTAAGGCGTTTGCCTATAGACTCGGGGGTCGTGGGTTCGATTCCCACGGAAGCATACTTTGTTTAGTTGTTTCCAGTTTGGTTAGGACATTGCAGGCTTGAACCACCTGATTGTCTGATAATGAAGATGATTTCGTGCTTCGTAAGGCACTTTAAGCCGTTGGTCCCGGCTACCATCTGGTAGACATTAAAAAGGAGCCACGTCAGAGGCCGAGGGCGGTTCCGAAGAACTCTGACAACAGGGTGTGCATGGTCGATTGACCGTGACACCTACACGAAATGATGATGATGATGATGACTAGTTTGTACATTTGTTTGTTTAGATGGTTAAGTTACACTTGAATTACTAAACATTTTTCAATGTTAATTCCGTGTAACATTGATGACAAAGAAAATGCAAATCAAAAAATATACTACTATAATTAACAACCAAATTTGTTAACATGGCATATTACGTTTTTCGAGTAATTAAAGTGTAAATTTTATTAAAAAGCTCAAAATTGTAAAAAAAATATGACAAATAATAATTGAGGGTTCGAGTTTTTTTCGTTTTCAAAATTTTTTTACATCATCAGAAAGTAGAGATTTCCGAAAAAGACCACCGACTTTTAAAAAAAAGCAGATATTTTGACGTGAGAATTGTCGATTGACAACTAGGGTGCTTTTTTGATATTTAAGTGAAAAGAAAGGTGAAACTATAAATATTTTTGATCAAAAAAAATACAGTATGTTTAGGACATAGAAAGGTAAGTGAAAAAGGTAACATTTTTGTAAAAGATAAAAATAAAAAACTTGCTTAGGTATTTGAATTTTTATATACATTTTGAGGTTATATGAAAAAGTGTAAATACAAAAGGAGTAGAACTTGTTATTACCTATCATTAATATTATATTAGTTTTTCCACAGGACTTGTAGTTTGGCCGGAAATCGAGACAACCGTTACCTTTGAAAGCTCACCCCTTCCACTTCCCGACCTCAGATCGCCTGTAATTTATTTTTCCTTTAATTTTAATATTCTCTTCCTTTTGTAATGGGTTTCATCCTATTATAATTTTATTTCAGTTTTATCATTTTCAAAGGCTTTGGCACTGGTCTATAAGCATCTGATTAATATTCAGATGATCAGCAGTGACATCTAGTTTACTCATCTGAGTAAGCCAAGTTGACAGCTTGGTTAAGATAAGATGTAAGAAGGGTCGAATTTGGCGTAGCATCGTGACAACATGTCAAATGAAATCAAAAAATCGAAATACGATTTAGAAAATAGGCCTTTGCAGGCTTTTTCACGTCAAATCACATTTTAAAGGATCAAATTTAGTCATCATCATCATCAAAATTTAAGAGCAACGCTCTTGTCGGTGGAGCTCCCTCCATCTTGGTCTATTTATCAGTTATTTTAAACAGATAAAGGAAAAAGTGGAAAGGGTTTCGAACCAGGATGTGAAAAGACTGGCAGAGAATAGACCAAATCAAGTGTGGTACCCGGCAGAGTAGAATAGGACCACTCCAAGTCTTACCTTGGATGTCGTAGATGACGACTTAGGAAATACAAGCTAAACAAAGCTTATAAACATCTGAGAGACCTCTCCAACCCGTCTAACCAACGTGGAGAGCGTAGGCCAAATCCTCTGCCTGCTCTAGCCAAGTATGGTTCAAGTAGTACAGTCAGCCAATGAGATATCTGACCCCCTACAACAGCGCCATTTTTCGCAAACTAAAGAAACATCCGTGGTTTAAACCCAAAGATAAAAATATACAAGTGTAATATCCTTTGCGACTAGTGCCATCTATTGAATTGTGAATGAACAAATAAGGTTAATAAGCAGAAATCTGATACCCTTGACGACTAATGCCATCTATTCGATTTTTGATAAATAAAACAGGCCCTAGCATACGATACGCTTATTTCAAAGATACTTCAATAGTTAGATGTGGCGCAAGTGGTAGGCACTACGGTTTAATAGTTAGTGTGATTATGAATGAACAGGTTCAAATCCTCCAAAGCTTTTTATTTTTTACAAATATCACCAACTTCGTATTGTGATGTTGGTGTAATTTTGGTTGTTTTAACATAATGTTACCGAGCTAATTACTGTGAATAAAAAGCATTTTAAATTTTTAATTACTTTATTACATCAAAAAAATGTAACAGTGAAATAAATACCTGCCTACTTAATTCAAACTATGATTAATCTTCTGTAGAGAGAACCAACATGTTACTTAATAAGTAACAATTTACATCTCTCAACTTCTTTTTAATCATAGTATTATATTTTTTTTAAATGTGTAGGGTCAAATAGTGCTATGTGAATAACTTTGCTTCGATAATAGTATAAGAATGAATATAAACCTATGGCATTAAATGAATTTTAATATGGGAGAGGGTGACCCCCATTTTGAAGCTTTTGTTCAAGTCTATTTGTCATTTCACTTACCATGTTAGATCAGATCACATATCACTTATGCGCATATTTATTAATTTAGTTTAACCTTTTTGTCTAAATTGATTTAAATCAAACTTTACTCGTGTCTCGTGTCCCAGTTAAGCACTATTTGACCCTACAATCTGGGATTTTAATTGGTCACTCAATAACAGTTAGATCACAGAACAATTGTCTTAAATAAAATAATTCTACATTGCAAACTGTTGGAATCACCACATCTCATAAATTTTCCAAGTATTTTTCTTTATTCATCCGGCCGCCGAATTCTACCAGCTCCCCTGGGCCCATTGAAGACATCTGTCCCCAATAACCTGCAAAACAATAATACGATCAGTTACCTATTATTCTACACTGCGTAATACACTAGGTATTAAATATTATTATTATTTTACTTCACTATTTAATTAATATTTTTACCTAATGTTATCCTGCCACTGTTCTCAAAGGCAAATTATTTTGATGGCTATACGTTGGCCATGTCTTCTCCGCAATATTTTTCTGCCATCATCATCAGACTTAAAACTTTTTTCATCAGAATAAAATACGATCTCGTTCTTGTTGAATGTTTCCTCACTGTTTCAATTGAAATATTGTAGTGTATATGTTACGCCAGTTGACTCCGAATCCACAAACGGACGGTGTTTCTCTGTAAGAGATATATTTATCTTAGACATTTATCACAAACCCTATGTTTTACGGAACAAAAAATAGTGTGACAATTAAGTAAGTATATTAAATACTTATAATTTCTACTTACCGCGATACCTAACTCTCTAGATATAGATACTTTAAATACAGTGGTTATCTTCACAATACAATATTAGCTTTCACAAAATCTGCTATATAAGATGAAACGGGATGCCTAATAACTGGTGGGGTTTTGGATCACTACACAGTAATCGCAGTATCTTAATTGTGACGCGAGTGAACAATATTTTTGATTAGTTGGTATCAGGTATAAATAAATCTGATAGATTACCCTCAATTTATTTGTTAAAGCAATGCGTTGCAGTTGGTGACAATGATGTCATAGCAGTAGAAATAGATAGCCAATTTCGCCCTAGACGTCATATCGTCGGTTGGCGCATTGAGATGAGCGCTAGCTTCTCAAGTCGTGGGTCCATGGTTCGAATCGAACTTTACGTAGGATTGTTTTTGATTCTTTCTTGTTCTTACCATTGATGATTACTTGAATTATTAGCTGAGATTATTAGAAATACAAAATTTGCAACTGAGCAGGTTATCAGAAACAAGTTTATACCAGCAGTTGTCTGTCTACTTGCCAAAAATCACGGTAGGTGGCGCTTCACAGCAAAGTGTGAATTTACGTTTTAAAAGTCAGGGGGTCAGCTATTTTCAGTCGTGCTCCTGTAGTGGAGACTTAAAAGACCTGATGATGATGATATTAATAATTAATGTGCAAAAGCTACAGTACTAGCGTTTCGGAACCGACCACTGCAGAGAAGAAACCTGAGGAAGAAACGCCAAAAGAAACTCTTTTTCAACAGTATTGGTCGCCTACTCGCCTGAAGGCCTTTGTTAATTTTATCATCTATCTTTATCATTAATCATTTAATTTTTTATTTATTATTTCTTTTTTTTCTAATAATGATTACAATTTTTATTATATACATTATTATTTTTGGAATATATGTTAGCGGTCGAGTGTGCAATAATATTTTACATTATACACAGTAGTCTCAAAGAGGCCGAGCAGACTTGTTAGGACCCATAACTTGTGTATCACTGTTATACGATCATTTCAGCCAAAATATGTCCATTGCTGGCTGTAGGTAGTACTATCCCCGATTGCCTGAATTTGGTTAGAAACGCGCTACGCAGTACTAAAATAAATTGGAAGCGTATCTTTTTTTATGGTATAGTACGGCAAACAAGCAAGCGAGTTACCTGCTGGTAAGCGATCTTCGCTGCCCATGGACAACTGCAACACCAGGGTGTAACAGGAGCGTTGCCGGCCTTTCAAGGACTTGGATAAAGGACATAGGGAAGGAAATGGGGGAAGGATGAGCCTCCAGCTCTCTCACTCACCGAACAAAGCATAGTAAAGCTTCTACTCAAACGTCGATTTTCTGTGTGAGAGTGGTACTTCCCGGGACGAGCCGGCCGATTCATGCTGCTAGCAAAAATGAATTTTGTCGGTATCGTGCTCTACCACAACTTATAGCGAATCGTTTATCAAGTCGCTACCATTCGACAGGTGTACTTCACTTGGCTAATCATTTAGATATTTTTGGATGAATTTGTTTCAAACTTCGATAGGATCGCGTTGACGCTGGTACATTCATATACTTGCACATTTATGAAAATGTTCGTCCCAAAAACACTCACAGGAGAGATTTCGCCATGCTATTCACGTCCCGAAATCCGAACGACGTGAATATGACTCGCTCTTTGCTAAAAGTGCTTTGGAAATATTAATTAACGATGTAGCTATGCCTTTACAGGAGAAGTAATTAAGTCTAATATCAAGAAACTCTTTGATCGGCATAGAAGGGATTTTCTTGTCGCGTATTTTTGTTTGGTCGCTGTAGGTAAAATTGTACGGTGTACGTGTGTTTATTACCTACTTGGTAAACGACTTCAAAAAGGAGACGGTAAGCAATTTTGTTATATGTTTGTTACCTCATAACTCCGTCATTTATAAAACAATTGGAAAATAAAATATCTTAAAGGATATGCATCCAAATTGGTCCAATTTAAATTTCATCAAAATCGGTCCAGTAGTATGTTTGAAGCCGGTATTTTTATATGAAAGATTATTTACACGGTATACTACACTTTGTGGCCTAAGTTAACAAATATATTTGTTCTCTCTATTTTCGTTTTACGTCTTTGATTTTGGGGTCAGTTAGAACATGTTAAATTTTGAGCATTCAGTAAAGTAAAAGAAAAATTAACTTTATTGTTTATTGCAAAGATTGGAAGTAAAATAAAAATAAATAAAATAGCACAATAAGCGGCCTTATTGCCAAGGCATCACTTCCAGGCTACCTTTATTATTGCAAAGTAGATCCCTAAAACAGCTATCGCAAAGTTTATCGTCGCTGCTAATGCAAAACAGACTGGTCCTAATATATGTCCCATGGTCATCATTGGTTTCGTTTTGCCGAGGTCGGAACATGCGATAGCTAATATATAGTAAAATAAATAGTAAAATAAAAATAAAATTAATATTAAAGGGGGGCTCTCATACAACAGACATAATTTTTTTGCCGTTTTTATAGATAATGGCATGGAACACTTCGTGCGCGAGTCCGACTCGCACTTGGTCGGTTTTTCATTTCTGCCCACACCAGCAGAGGAAGAAACCCATATATTAAAAAAAATCCATCGCTCGTGGCTTGCGTGCAGCATATGCGTCCATGCAATTACGGAAGCCAATTTGTGTTATAATTGTTTACAATATGGTTTAATGGTTGTCTCTGATGGACATATAATTGTGGCATCGATCAGCTCCTACTGTTTCCGGCCTTTGTTCCTCCATGTGTTGATTTCCAAATCAATTTTAAGCTTTAATTACCGAAATATGCTTTAATTGTCTTGGATTTATTTTCTTTTTTTATGTATATTTGACGGCAAACGGGCAGACGAGGCACCTGATGGAAAGTTGTCACCGTCGCCCATGGACATCTGCAACACTAGAGATAGTGATTATGCGTTGCCGACTCTTAAGATACCTGTGAACACTTTGGAAAGTATTTTTATACATAACAAAAACATACTAAAAAATAGAATAAAATAAATATTCAACGGGACTCCCATACAAAAATAATTAAATTAAAATAAAACAAATATTTAAGGTACTCCAATACAGCATGATTTTTTTGCCGTTTTTATAGATGATGGTACGGAACCCTTCGTGCACGAGTCTGACTCGCACTTGGCCGGTTTTTTGTCTAATCCTTTATGATTGGGCAAAAACGAGAGCAAGCATTTGTCACACAAAATGCTGGTATGAGTAAAATTAAAAAATCTTAAAATGTAATAGTTGCTTCTCGTCCCGCGCAGACCTGGCCGAGAGAATGTTATACATCTAAGGATATACTCAATAGGCGATGCGGCTAGCAATCCATTACTATTTTGGTTCCATTTTCCATCGGCCCACCAACGCGCGAACGTGGCTCGAGTCGTTACTCGGCCTTAAACTCTGACTACCCTGTAAGGTATATAGACGTGATAATATCTTTTGTATGTATGAAAAAGAAAAGGTGTTAAACAAAATACTAACACAATAATAAAACGCAGAACAAAGATATTATAATTCATACGATAAAACGCGAGCAAAAAAGGGAAATGTGTGCGCTTGCAAAGTGCAATTACTTGGTAATTAGCTGCAAACAGAGTGCTACAACTGCGGGATTTACGTGGCTCACACATAAAATAAAACATGTTTTTCAATGATTTCTTTTGCACAGAAAATATCCGTTATGTTTCAGTTCAAATCGAATATTTATTTCTGAATTGTAAACCTGACTCAAAGGTAATGTTTTGTATGGGAAACCTAATTTTCTTTTTCGTTTTTTAACTTTTTTTCTTACCATTCTGTATTCCATTAGGAATTCTGATTACCATATTTCAATATAGCTAGGGGGTTCAAAATCACGCTATGTATACATGGTGAAATTTTGGTCGTTCGGAACCTTTTCCTATGGAACCAATGCTGGAAACTCAAAAAAATTAACAGTTCCATACAAAAATGTTCGGTTGTCAATTTGTATGGGAAGGTCAAAAAAAATATTGAGTTCCCAGCATTGGTCCCATAGGAAAAGTTATTCATATCGACGGGCTGAATCAGCACTTTAAGGGTCCAGCTCGACCAAAATTTCATCGTGTATACGTCGAACAAAATGATGGTAACAAAAACTTAACATTGGGGCATGATCAACTCATGATATTGAACAACGTACCCCAGGGGACATAGGACAAAAAAATAAATAAAAAAGCCAAAAGTAATTTATTGCCAAAACAAAAATCCACTTTTACTTAACGTGTTTAAAACAATGAGGACATATTCAGGTCGATTTTTACGTATGGCAAAGGAATGCCTCAGCTTTTGTTAGCGGAATAAGGTCAGAGTATAACGTTGTTTTACAGACACCCCTCTCATACAAAATAAACAAACAGCTGATCAACTATGGAAAATTTTTGAAGTGAAAACCTCTATCGGCGTTGTACACTTTTTGGGATAGGTAAAGAATGTGAAACTCGCGTCAGGACACGTGACCTGATCGAAAATTTTTAAAACGGACACGTGACCTGAGACCACCGACGCGGCGTAGGAGATGAAGTAGTTAACATTAATAATAATAACGATCGCTGATAATAAATACAAAATTAATATGTATCTATACTTTGCTATCTATTCATTAAGTAGCTGCATGTCATAAAACTCGCTTGCCGTCCCATATATTTTGTTTGCGATACCCGACACGGTTCATAGTGTACTTATCTATATGTAAAACAGTGACTATTAGTAGTTAGAACTGATATACATTATGAAATGCAATAATTTAACTGAATTGAATTGAGTAATACCCCTCTTTTCGACTTGTTTGTATTTTGTATTTATTTTTCGTATTTGTTGAGTAGTCCCCTAAAGAAAGTTGTTCAATAGCATGGGCCGATCATGCCCTTAAGTATTATTATTCCCATTTTGTCACACGTTGTTTTACTTCTTTAAATATAAGTTTAAGAGTTATAAGAGTTGTTTTCAATGATGTTGGTCAGCTCCCGAACTAAAGTAGGATAAATCAATATCGGTAGGTAATATAATACGGCCACGGATTCGTAACGCAATTACACGAGGGACGTAAAAAGTTACAATGCGATTTGTTCAAATGGACATCTGTATCGGGCCGGATAACTTTATTTCGATTTTCTGTTTGTTTCCTAGTGGTCAAGTACAGCCTGTCTGACAAATAAGGTCGCGTTCATATCAAACCAAAGAGATATATGTTCTATCTCTCTGGTTCAGAAGGACGTGTGTTTCGGGGTTATAATTCTGAGGTTTCGGCTTAGCTTACTTTCTTTTGATTCTTTCATCCTTTGCTAACCTCGTATACGCTATTATGACGTCTCGCGCGCCCCTTCCTAACCTCGCGCCCTGGGCACGTGCCTAGTTTGCCTTAACGATAATCCGTCACTAAACAAGACGTCATATTATTTTATACTATCCACGCAGTAAAGTAATTAATAAAAAACGTTAACTCTCCAAATTTTCTTACGAATTATTTAATCATCAGCATCAGAAATTTCAATAAACTATAATAAGGATTAAAAAAGAAAAAAGTGTTCTTATCTAGCTAAAGGATTATGATAATCCCTTAATGCTTTATATTTTAATCTTTTAATACAAAAAAGTAAATTAATTGGAGTTTCCACTTTCATCTTTCAGATAACGTGGGATTTATTTTTAAGAAGTTATAGGTCAATTTCCCAGCGTCTTGAATCTTTAATTTAAATTTTGTGTAAAATATTTGATGTCAAGTCTCATAAAGGGCCTAATACCGAGCAGTAATATCCTTTGTCCTGATATATGGGTCTATCTAAGGTCTATCTAAAGGTCGTGTAAAGGGACTATTCAATTCATTCTTCATGTATTAAAGTGGTCCTTTATCTAAGGTTGACTATATGTAACTTAAGAAGGCTGTTTGCCGATATTGTTCTTATGAAAGTGTACCATTTATGTTATATTTTATTATTTTTATCAAAAATTATATTTTAAAAAGTAACAGACTACCTACATAAAAATAAGCTTACTTATCAACTTTTTTTGGGATAAGACTTTTTCTGCGTTTTGTTATAAATGAAATTGAATTTATTAGCAAACGTTTAAGGAGGGACTCAGACCACGAATCTGAACAACTTTCATTATGGGACCAACTTCGAAATTGATAAAAAAAATCTGTTGTTCCATAGATTTTGGCCAAGTAGATATTCCACTTTTTTATGAAAGAGCAGATAATTTTTTCACGATGTCGAAGTTGATCCCATAATGAAAGTTGTTCAGATTCGTGGTCTGAGTCACTCCTGAAACGTTTGCTAAGGAATTCAATTTCACCCTGTATGTACTCTTCCATGCAGGTCAGGGAAAAATTAAAAACGTAGAATTTAAAGCCGATAGAGGGAATAGGGGGAAAAATCTGTGGAATTATGATAAATGGCGAAGCAGTTAGCAACCCATTACTTTTTGATTCCGTTTTCCACCTAATGCCACCCACCTACTAAACGTGACGTCACGTCTTATAGACCTGGGCTCTACCTGGCCCGCAAGGGAAAAAGAAGTAATAGTATGTATAATGTATATGTTATATGTACTTACTGCTACGATTCGATTTTGTTAAACAAATTTTAAATATAATACCTACTCTGCTCAAATTTCATTGTTTTGAAAGGACGTGTTTTCCATAATTTGACATGCAGGCATGGGCAAAATACATCCTCACACGTGTACAGGAATTAATCCGCGTCCAACTCGCTTCGTCAAAAGAATCACAAAAGTAAAACAACGATGACGCATCAGGGTAAGCTACGCCCCAAACAGACAATAAATACACAATTCAGTCTAACCCAAACCCCAAAAGGAACGTATCCGATGGCGGGAAACATAAAGAATATTACAATATATTACAATTTTGCCCGCTTGTAATTAATATCAACTTTGCAATAAATTTATGAAGGTACGCCTTCTCTGCGCTGCAAGTTTCAACCAATTTTATACCTTATTCATAGTCGTTTAGGACTCAATTCTTGGAAACAAACAAAGAGATTGCTTTTAAAAAGTTCGAAATGCAGAAGTGAAAGAATTTTATTGTGGAACGTGGACTTTGAGGTTTCGTTTTTGAGTTTGAAATGATAAAAATATTTTATGATGACTTCTAGGTTATAAACATTTTTGTAAAATGTTGGAAAGGATTTTTATCAGGGCAAAAGCTGCCCTCTCTGCTTTCCATTCTTCTCTGTTCCGAGTTTTGGTTGGCCAGTCTTTACAGTAGGTAAGCATCCAAGTCGTCCCGCCATCTTCGCCAAGGTCTTTCACATCGCTGGTGTCCACAGAAATCCAGTCCAAAGCTCTGATGGCATCGCCGCAACACCACGCTACGTTCTATCACTAAAGTTACTGATGTAGCCGTCGTAGCCGCTAAGCTGAAATGAGATTGGGCCGGGCACGTCAGCCGTATGCCATCAGAGCATACTTATATTATAAATGCGAAAGTTTGAAAGACGGCTCAACGAATTTTGACGAAATATTGCACACAAATAGGTTAAGCTGTATTAAACATGCTACGTTTTATCCCGAAAAAAGTACTGTTACCGTGGGATCTGCATTAAAGTGACCGGAGCCGCGGCCGACAGCTATTAAAAATAAAACATACATATCACCAGCACCACGCATTTATCTCTAACGGGGTAAACAGAGCCAAAGGTCACAAGACCCAAGTGCCATGGAAAAATAATTGAAATCGTGGAAATATGTTTTCACACTTGGGTCTCCAAAAATGTCAGAGCGTCACGTGGTTTTTTCCACGTACAGCAGGATTGTGGAATGGACTCCCGAGGTTTTCCCTGTGTGCTATGAATTGGGGTCCTTCAAAAGACGTGTTTACAGGTATCTTAAGAGTCGGCATCGCATCAGCACCTCCTCTGGTGTTGCAGATGTCCATGGGCGACGGTGACCACTTTCCATCAGGGGGCTCGTCTGCTCGTTTGCCGTCAAATATACATAAAAAAAGATAGGTGCAAAATTTAAAATAATTTGTAAAACCGTAGTAAAAAAAGTGCCATGGAAAAAAAATTTAAATCGTGGAAATATGTTTTCACTTTTTCTTACGTCGTAACGGCCCATGGGAGATATCATCATCCTGTTCAGTCGTAAGAAGTAACCTGCTGGAGAAGTCTCTCACAAGGATTCTTCTTAGCAGGCGGAATGACGAGCGTAGTTTCTTTGGCTTCTTGTGCTTCCGAAGCTACTGTAGTATTTTTAAGTTGGAGAAAGATAGGACTTTGTTAGATTTGGGCAAGGAATGAAGTTATTGGGATTTCACCCACTCGGATAAATGGGCAAGTAGAAGCTCGGGAGGCCGGGCGCGCGTATCCGATGCCATCATACCTGCAACGACCGCCCAAGCAGTTTAGGATGCAATTGCATATTACGAACAAATTCTGTTGTTTTACAATTTGTTTGGAATGGTTGTTTGGAATCCGAACAGCCAAAAGCCAAAAGAATCCAATTTCGCCGCGTCCATAATGATCATAAACAACGTCACGTCATATCGCATCAACACGACATTGTCTCCAAACTTATCGTGTAATCGAGTTACGTGGTGCAAGTGACAGGCGACAAGAGATATTTTTACCTTCATTGCTCAGTAATTATTAAAGTTATGCACGTTTAAACTATGTCATAGTACAGTCACAAGCAATGAAATGTACTATACATTATGTACTAAAAACGGGTCACTCACGTGCTATTTCGTCGGGATTGCCGACTATAGTTTCGGACTCGTCAGGAGCCCATTTTCAAGGCGAGTGCGAGACGCGCGGCGGAGGGTCCCGAACTAACTGCTCTCGACGCACCGCTCGTGCGGCGGCTCGTGCCGCCCTTTTGGAGGGGAGAGCCAGGTCGGTCGCAGGACCCTGGTGATGAGTAGTCACGGAGGTAGTGGATCCCATTTCTTCCTCGTCGGTGTCTGGTGACGGTACGTGTGTGTGGAAAGAGCTAATCGTATCGGCCTCTACTGACTCTGTGTGCTTTAAGTTACGAGTATCATTCCCTTGAAGAATCGGTTTCCAGGTTGCGGGTAAAGTCCAACCTACATCCCGATTGAAATTTGGGCGTCGACTTATTTCTATGGCCTCTCTTATTTTTCGGGGAACGAATGCCTTTTCTCTAGAAAGAATCTTGATTGTACTTGATTGTACTATACATGAATAGATTTTCATAAGAATGTATACCCGAAACAAAAAAAAAACAATGGCTTGCACTCCGGGAGTCCCGGCAGAAGTGAAAACTCCGCGCGGTAGAAATAGAAGGGGATTAATTCCTCTCCTACGCCGCCCCGGCGGCGGTCTCAAATCATTTGTCCGTCTTACGAATTTTCAGGTCACGTGTTCTGCGCGAGTATTTTTACCCATCCCAAAAAGTGCACAACGCCGCAAAAGAAGTTTTCACTTCAAAATATAATTCTTCTAACTATCAAAATTATGTTATCTTTAAATTGGGTCAATATTAGGTATACTTTTTCTTCATAGCAAAGTAAACAAAACACTATCGGTGAATACACACTCCCAAAGTTAAATTAATGTATTTGAGACAGTTACTTTGACAAATATACCAAATAATTTTATAACAATGTATACGCAATTTTTTGAGAAAATACCAACAATTATGAATGTGGTTTATATCATATGTATACACTTTTAAAACGGCATCAGTTTACGTCAGCCGCCAAACGCCAGCCAGGCCAAAAAGGACTGGCAGATTTTCCAATCGTGGTGTTTAGTCTCTTGTACGCTCATCTCCTATAGCTTAGCACCTTTAACTTTAGTCCAAGCCCATAACTCTCGCGACATCCTGTACCGAAAACAATCTGCGATAATCGGATTGTGTGCGCGATAAAATCGGTTGTGTGCATTGGCGGATCCGTTGCCATGGCGACGACGCTCAGCCAAGGATCTTCCCGATTGAAGACTAAAATCGAAACTAACAAATACTATATTATTAAATTAAGAAATAAAATATGTTGAAAAAACTACACCCGGGCGAGGTTCGAACCACCTTAGGTCTATGTACGACCTACGCTCTGCCATTTTTATTATTATTATGAGGTGGCTCGTCTGCTAGATTGCCGTCAAATATACAAAAAAATGCGTAGTTTTAAAGATATAAGCATACATAGGGTCTGTCCAGCCAGCAGAGCTGCTAACTCAAATCAGTGCATTGGTTGCCATGTCGACAAGCTCAAATTCAAGGATCTTCCTGATTTAAGAAGAAGCGTCATCGAAATTCTTTAAAAATTACTTTTTTTTCTGAATCTGTTTAGCTAGAAACAGTTAAAAGACAACTAATAGGTATAGGACAAAGTGTAAATAAAAAACTTTGTAATTATTATGTCATCACTGGTTATACACAACAAAGCTTTAAAATTCGATGATATACGTAGGTGGTCAAATAAAAAAAAATACGTCTTCATTTTTCAGTACATAAGATAAACTAAACAATCTGTTTGCAACATCCTGCGGCAACATGACTTAACGATGCATTTTATCATCAGCTTTGCATTTAGGTTTGTCAAACGTTATATTTTCAAATGTTCTTGCGATTGTTACACATTTAAATTTAATCACATAATAGGTACGTTTTTATCGCTTTAATACATGATTTTTATTTCTATACCCAACGTTTTGAAAACATTACAGTTTTAATAGATTAGGAGACAAATATAAATATTGTAGGCGGTAATTTTGCGTAGTTCTTACAACACAATAGACAAATGTCAAGTTAGTCCACCTGCAAACATGAAAACTGTAAAGTTTTCGAAACGTTAGGAAGGAATAAAATCCATCTCTACATCCTTGCCAATTGGGTCTTCAAAAATGTCAGAGCGTCACGTGGTTTTTTTCCTCGTACAGCAGGATTGTGGAATAGACTCCCTCCCGAGGATTTCCCTGTGTGCTATGACTTGGGGTTCTTCGAAAGGTATGTTTACAGGTATCTTAAAAGTCGGCAACGCATCAGCACCTCCTCTGGTGTTGCAGATGTCCATGGGCGACGGTGACCACTTTCCATCAGGTGGCTCGTCTGCTCGTTTGCCGTCAAATACTCGTATACATAAAAAAAAGTTAGGTGCAAAATTTAAAATAATGTGTAAACCCATATTAAATTATTTCTCAGACGTTTTCATCCTGCATGCAACGTTTTTGTACAGAAACACGTTTCTGTTGGTGTGTTCACAGAAATATTTCTGTGAACACACCCACACTCAAAATTTACTATACACACCCAAATAGCACGAATATGTAACGGCCGGCTCAATGTAGGCCGATGTAATTATTATTAATGTGAGCCCAAAGGGAATCTTGAAATTTGGTAACAAGCCCTCGACTTGTACTATTACCCAATTATGTTGTTATGCCAGTTAGCCGCCATTACTTCCACGTAAATATTTCAGAACATCAATATTCAGCAATGAGGAGACGGGGAATATTGATGTTTATGCGTAGACTTCAAAGTCTTACATTTTAATGGACTTCCAAAGAGGATACTGTTATCTTTGGCTGAAATAAGGTCGTCTGTTGATGTGTATGTTATCTATACCTCTTATAAGCTCTACCCTCTTGGAATATTTTAATATAAAATATTGGTTATTTTTTTTATATTATATGGGTTTACTCTTGACCATAATCTAGGCCAAAGGCAAAGATATGGTCTAGGATCGAGCGAGCTCACCCAGAAGAAGCCTATTCACTCTAACTTTAAAAAGGCTATATGCGCTCGGAAATACAGACGCAGGCAATGAATTCCAATCCTTAGCTGTGCGCATAATAAAAGAAGAGGAAAAGCGCTTGGTACGAATGTTAGGAATTTTAACCAGGTAAGGATGGTACCCAGCGGTGCGCCTGACCGTCCGATAGAAAATATTAAAATATATCAATTAGTTGTGAGTATGACAAATAACAAGGGATATAGACAGCTCCGTGGCGCAGTGGTTAACATGCCAGCCTGCGACACGGAGTTCGATCCCCAGCCAGGTCAAGATGGAAAATGATCTTTTTCAGATTGGCCTGGGTCTTGGATGTTTATCTATATATGTATTTGTTATAAAATATAGTATCGTTGGGTTAGTATCCCATAACACAAGTCTCGAACTTACCTTGGGGCTAGCTCAATCTAAATAAATAAATATAAATAAATATATACGGACAAATCACACAGATTGAGCTAGCCCCAAAGTAAGTTCGAGACTTGTGGTATGGGATACTAACTCAACGATACTATATTTTATAACAAATACATATATAGATAAATATCCAAGACCCAGGCCAATCTGAAAAAGATCATTTTCCATCTTGACCTGGCCGGGGATCGAACCCGGTCACTCCGTGTCGCAGGCAGGCGTGTTGACCGCTGCGCCACGGAGCTAGTCAATCTGTGTGATTTGTCCGTATATATTTATTTTATTTATTATTTTTTATATAAGCACAAAGTATCCATTTCTGCATAGACCTTTCCAAACCTTATAGCCATAGATGGAAACGCGCGGCGCATATTTAACGAAATTTCGCGTATTCCAAATAGGAGATAATACCTCCACCAATAAGCGCGTTAACTGCCTCCGTGGTCCAGTGGTTAAGGCGTTTGCCTGTAGACCCGTGGGTCGTGGGTTCGATTCCCACGGGAAGCATACTTTGTTTAGTGGTTTCCAGTTTGGTTAGGACATTGCAGGCTTGAAACACCTGATTGTCTGATAATGAAGATGTTTCCGTGCTTCGGAAGGCACGTTTAGCCGTTAGTCCCGGCTGCCATCTGGTAGCCGTTAAAGGAACCACGTCAGATGCCGAGAGGGGGTTCCGAAGAACACTGACACCAGGGTGTGCATGATCGATTTGACCGTGATAGCTACTCGAAATGATGATGATAATGATGACCAATAAGCGCGCGGTCGTACACTTAGCGTAGGTATCATCCGCGCTATTATAATCCACTTCCTTGAAGGAGGCTTTTGAGGAACCCGATGGCCTCACGTGCACGTGAGCATATTTAGCGTTAACGCATGCTAAGCAACCCCTGTCGCAGTCCTCACTGGGATGGGTGGCCACATGTGGCATAAAAATATCTCGAGCTCCTCCGTGCGTCGGTTTAGTTAGCCGTTGGTCCCGGCTGTCATCAATTATGGCGGGCTTCATGATGAGATGTCTTTAGGCATCTCAAAAATCTCGACACCAGTGTTGGTCACTTATACAGGCGAGAAGAACTTCCTTGAATTAAGAAATAAAATATGGTGACAAAATTCCAAGCGGGCGGGATTTGCGACTTTAAGTGTATGTAAGTCGTACATAGACTTACGGTCGCAGTTCAAATCCCGCCCGCTTGGAATTTTATTTCTTAATTTAAGGGCCCGTACTACCTCACACTGCTTTGCATGATTGACTGTTATATCAATAATAATTAAATACCCAAGTTGAAATAAAAATGCAGCAATGTTCAGGACTAAATCTGGTAACTATATGACTCAAAAACACGATTGCGTTCAATTTTCTCGATAGAAAAAAATTGCAAAGTTGCCTCCAAATCACGTCTAATTTACTCGGTATATAGCATTATTCACCAAATACATTAAAATTAACCTTGAAACTTTTGATTATTATTGCATTACAGATAAGGCAGCCATCATATGTTTTTCTTTTTCGAATAACCCTTGAATATTCATAAAAAACGAAAATATCCAAAGTAGCCAACGCGTTTAGACCATCCGCGTTTGTATCGCCACGCCGCCTGGCATATGGCGGGCTCTTAATAAGAGTATATCAAAAATAGCATTGTGAACGCAAAATATGTATAAACACTTAAAAACTTCCTTGAAGTTTTGGTAAATATGCAGAGCTTCTTCCAATCACTGCTTATCCTTTCAAGAGCCACAGATTTTTTTTCGTACAAAACTTCCAAGGTTAAAGTTTCATGGCATTGCAGTTTGCCATGTGGGTCTTGAAAGGCTATCAGTACTGCGTTTTTAGTTACACCGCACTCCGAATGGCTGAAAATTATGAATTTTCCGTCACAACGACACAAAAAGATTTTACTAAAATATTAAAATGTAAAGAAGTATATAAAATAATAACTAAAATAATCCTTTTATACGCCAACAGAATTATAAACAAAAGATATTTACACAGTAATTCGGGATCCACTCTCGTGAAATTTTCAGTTACCTAATGGATTAAAATCCCTGAAGGACGCGAACAGGTACTTGCAATTATTAAAATATTTTCATATAAAAGCTTTCGTTATCACTTTTTTTCTTGCTAGCTCTTGCTTGCGACTCCGTTTGAAGTCCAGATTGAGTTGATAAGAATAATGAAAGGCTTTAGGGATAATCCCAGGCAATAACGATGAAATTTGGTCTCATATTCAATGTTTTAGGAGTAAAGATGAAAAACGTTCTTTAATGACAAAGCCTTTTTAGCATAGTTCACGATTTTTTAAGCCATATACGCTATTTCTTAAATGATAAAAAAAACACAAAAATGAAATTTTTTGCTATATTTATTAAAGTATAAAGAAGTTCTTTAAGCAAATTTTCATTAGGTAAAATAAATTACGTACAACATACAATAATTACATAATAAAAATAATCGACTAAATTAAAATTATACTTATCAAATTATTTAGAAATAAATTAAAGATATCGTCATAGTCGGATTTATATATTAACAATAGCAATTCAATAACGGTTTTTTTATTTAGAATTTTACTCAGGGCTTGACATTAAAAAACTATTGAATACAAACGACCAAATAACAAAAGGCATTTGGCCGGAAGAAGAGACAGTTGTTGGACCAAAACAGTGACGGAGTGGTGGCCGAGAGCGGGGAGAAGACCAGTCGATAAACCACCAGCCCGCTGGTCAGATGACATTGTTCGGCTGAGTGGAAAACAGTGGATGAGACTAGCACACGACCGTAGAGAATGGCGTAAAAAAAGGGAGACCTATGCCCAGCAGTGGGCTAATGTGGGCTGAAAATGATGATGATGATAACCAAATATTTTTTTTATAATATTTCTTATTACGTACCTACTCGCCATTCCTGTGAACTTATAACAGCGCTAACTGTAAACAATCTCAAGGCTCGCCATAATTTATTCAAATACTTACTCTATTATTCCATTACTTATTAATTTAATTACTCTTAATTACTCAAAAACGACATCGCTTGCTATTCAAATTTGGTCTTTATTTCAATTACAGTAGGCAGTAAAACAGGAAATGCTATTGCACCGCGTATACTCCAAATTGGCTAATTTCCAAACAGACCAGCTCCGTTTATTCAATTAATCGCAGAGTTTTACAAGGCAATGAATTTCGTTCGCATCCAAAAGTTCACAAAGCAATCTTCCCATCTGAACCTACTTGTAAGGGGAGGTTTACATCGAGGCGGTTTAAATTGCCGCTACGGCAAGCTAGTGTTCCCACTTGAATTATTATTTGTTCTCTGGTCTTGCCGTATGTTGAATGGTCATAGTTAGTTAGGTTAGAAGATTCTACAAAATGTATTGTAATGTATGTATGTATTGTAATGAATGTATGTATTCTTGGCTAAAAGGCTTATTGAGGTATCTCGTGACCAAAGGGCTGGAAATTACCTAGCTCAGCGTATCAGCATTGCCATTCAATTAGGTAATGCTGCCAGCCTTTTGGGCACGCTGCCCAGAAGTGAGCATCTGGAGGGACTGTACGATTTGTAAATATATATTTTTAAGTAGGTTATTTTTTTTTGTATTATTTTAGTTTCGTATAAGTATCCATGTCTTGATTAAATAAAATACAAAATGTATTTGATCAAAGTATTAAAATTCAAATGACTTTTTACGAAAGATGTAAGTACGTCGTACAAGTATAGAGACTGTTTATATGGAGTAGATATGTAATATATGTTATAAAAACAGATAATATAATTTCACTAGCAATATCCTTCAATTTATTTTTTGAGATTAAATTCATTAGCAATCGTTTAAGGATTGACTCAGACCACGAATCTGAACAAATATCATTATGGGACCAACTCCGAAATTGCAAAAAAAAAACATCTGTTCCATACATTTTGGCCAAGTAGATATTCCACTTTTGTATGAAAGAGCAGATAATTTTTTCACGATGTCGAAGTTGGTCCTATAATTAAAGTTGTTCAGATTCGTGGTCTGAGTCACTCCATAAACGTTAGCTACTGAATAGTATTTCTCCCTGTATATCAACTTTTTGACCAAATCTTAGTTATACAAAATATTCTTTAAAAAATAACCACTGGTTACACTCCGGGAGTGCCGGCAGAAGTAAAAACTCGCCTTTGCGGCGGTCTCAGGTCACGTGTCCGTCTTACGAATTTTCGATTAGGTGACGTATCCTGACGCGAGTTTATCATTTTTACCCATCCCAAAAAGTGCACAAAGCCGCTAAAGAAGTTTTCACATAAAAAAAAAAAAAACGTATTGCATATTTGGAGAATTGTAGGCGGTAGTATTAATAAATAATAAAATAAATAAATATATAGGGGGACAAATCACACAGATTAAGCTAGCCCCAAGGTAAGTTCGAGACTTGTGTTATGGGATACTAACTCAACGATACTATATTTTATAATAAATACATATATAGATAAACATCCAAGACCCAGGCCAATCTGAAAAAGGCCAATCTGAAAAAGAACATTTTCCATCTTGAACTGGCCGGGGATCGAACCCGGGCACTCCGTGTCGCAGGCTGGCGTGTTGACCGCTGCGCCACGGAGCTATTATGTTATAAGAAGTATTGCATAGTTCTTATAACATAATAGACAAATGATTACTTTAAAACGTTAGGTGTAATAATAATGTATACACGAATTGTGAGTAGGAGTTATTTATTTAACGTTAATGTATATAATATATAACATAGAAAACAGCAGGAGTGTTTTGGAATAAAGATTGGAGGAGACTGGAGCCTGATGAGGGCAGGACCTGTATCACAGTACTCCAGTGCTCCCCGCCTCTGGACGGACACATTTCATCGGGAATTTCAGTGTAAGAGTAATAGATTAGGATCTTACAAAACTACCCCGGTAAAGATAGTAGAGATCTGATTGTATCATTTTAAGGAAAACCTGGACAAGTCGAATTTGAATTTTTAGAATTACGAATAAAGAGTTACAGAATAGAATACATAAGAGACTGAATTGATTATAAGCTCAATTTTATTCTGTAGGAAGTAAAGCTGAAATTCCCATGTAAAAACTGTACCCATGTAAACCAGCCACAACACGAATTTACCCACACAAACTCTAACCAGAAATACGAATCTCCAAGAAATAATGTCAGCCTTAACTTAATCAAATTTCGTTCAGTTTTGCCGAAAAGCGGGAGAATTTCATTTAGCAAATTAACATTTCACTATTTGAAATTTTACGGGCGTTTTAAGATCTCCGACGGGTATTTCTCGTCAATTTGGCTTAGAATTAGTCGACGAAAGGGCATTTATTTCGATATCTTTACCTGTTTGATTTGAATGAACGCTTGCTTTGCTTGACAAATCGTACCAATATAACATTATAAGTTAGTACCTAATCAGAAAAACTATTAAGCAAAATAAAAATTAATTATTTGAAATATTACGGGCGTTTTAAGATCTCTGACGGGTATTTCTGGTCATATCGGCGTAGAATTAGTCTGCGAAAAGGCATTGATTTCGATATCTTTACCCGTTTGATTTGAATAAACCCTTGCTTTGCTTTACAAATCGTACCAATATTAAACATTTCACTATTAAATAACATTACCTAGCTAAATAACATTTCACTATTTGAAATTTTACGGGCGTTTTAAGATCTCCGACGGTTATTTCTCGTCAATTTGGCTTAAAATTAGTCGGCGAAAGGGCATTCATTTCGATATCTTTACCTGTTTGATTTGAATGAACGCTTGCTTTGCTTTACAAATCGTACCAATATTAAACATTTCACTATTAAATAATATTTACTAGCTAAACAACATTTCACTATTTGAAATTTGACGGGCGTTTCAAGATCTCTGACGTGTATTTCTCATCAATTCGGCTTACAATTATTCGGTTCAGTAATTACAACGTGAAAGCGTAACAAAGAAACAAACTCACTTTCGTATTTATAATATTATAGTTATATTTAGGATATGATAATAATAGACCTAATCAGAAGGGAGACTATTTAGTAAAATAAAATTATACTATTTGAAATTTTAAGGGCGTTTTAAAATCTCCGACGGGTATTTCTCGTCAATTCGGCTTAGAATTAGTCGATGAAAGGATGAAAGGCCATTACTTTCGGTATCTTTACCTCTATGATTTGAATAAATACTTGTTCGGTGAAATCGTATTAGTATTTGACATTACAAAGGAAGTTAGTACATAATCAGAAGGGTGACTATTTAGCAAAATAACATTTGATTATTTGAAATTTTACGGGCGTTTTAAGATCTTCGGCGGGTATTTCTCGTCAATTCGGCTTAGCATTAGTCGGCGAAAGGGCATTAATTTCGATATCTTTACCTCTTTGATTTAGATAAATTCTTGCTTGATGAAATCGTATCAGATTTTGACATTATAAGTTAGTACCTATTCAGAAGGGTGACTATTTAGCGAATTAACATCTTACTATTTGAAGTTTTACGGGCGTTTTAAGATCTCCGACGTGTTTCTCGTCGATTCTTCAGCAAAAGTCGCCGAAAGGCCATTATTAGTTATTCGTAGATTCATTTCATTTTAATGAACGCCTGCTTTGATATGATGTAAGTTAATTGGACTATTCTATTGTTAAATTAGTGTTATAGTGAAATTAATTTAATCATGCAATAATATATATTTCTAAAATACATTTGAATTAATTCGAACTCTTAAGTAAGTCAGCAAAAGGACATTAATTTCAATACCTGTTTGAATAAATGTTTGTATTGATGTGTGTATGTTCAACTTGTGTTCAAATATTTTTTGTTGATTAGAATGGAAAGTGAACAGATGACTTAGAGATGGTTAAAAACCTAAGTGCGCTTTTGCCGGATTTCGAAGACTGACAGAACAAACAACGCACGGCAAATACGAGCAATTTAGGGGCTGTCTTTTGGCCATATTTTTGCTTTAACCTGTAGCTTGAGCGGACGGCGATCTTCGGGAAAAATACTTTTTCCCGGGATAAAATGTACCCTATGTTCTTCTCCGTACCCCAGACAACGGGTATGCAAAATTTCATGACGATCAGTTCAGTAGATAAGGCGTGAAGGCGTCGCAAACAAACAAGCTCACTTTCGCATTTATAATATTAGTAAAGATTAGGATTAGTCTTCCTACATATTAGTTTACTAGCTGCCCCGGCGAACTTCGTTTCGCCATAAGTTAAAAACTATCCTATCTCTCAAGTTGGATCGAACTGCACATGGTTTGCGAATTTTATTATAATCGGTTAAGTGGTTTAGGAGTCCATTGAGGACAAACATTGTGACACGAGATTTATATATATTAAGATTTTCGAATTCATTGTAAGATGAGTTGAATCAAATACCTCACCTGTAAAAGTCAAGTAGTTGTGTTAGGTGATGCGTATAAGGGGGGAATGGAATATGGTGGAGATTTTCGACGCCGAGCTTTGAAGCGCGGTAGTTCAATTAGCAGAACATAAGTCATACATAGACAGTTAATAGAATCAGGTGTTACTTTGCGGAAGTCAAAGCTTTATGTACTTTGAAACAATATACTGTGCGTGCTTCCGCCACCAGTTAGTTCATGCAAACTATACTGTAATAACTATATGACTAGCTCCGTGGCGCAGCGGTCAACACGCCAGCCTGCGACACGGAGTGACCGGGTTCGATCCCCGGCCAGGTCAAGATGGAAAATGATCTTTTTCAGATTGGCCTTGGTCTTGGATGTGTATCTATATATGTATTTGTTATAAAATATAGTATCGTTGAGTTAGTATCCCATAACACAAGTCTCGAACTTACTTTGGGGCTAGCTCAATCTGTCTGATTTGTCCGTATATATTTATTTATTTATTTATTTATTGCTGGCCAGCGCCCACCCACTACTGTAAGTCCCTTCTCTGTCCCATTCATTGTTCATGCAAACAATTGCTATTGCTGACGCAAAGTAAATCATACATAGACCTAAGATTACTGGTTTAAACTCGGCCCGCGCATAATTTTTTACCATATTTTATTTCTTACTTTAATAAGAGTAAAGGAGCATTCTCGACAATACGAGAAATCTTTTTTTTTTCTTGTAATCGATTACTATTGTCAGATTTTCCCCGTCCTTCAAATATTTTATCTCATATCATCAGACAATTTCAACTAAATTTGCCTTTTCTTTCCAGTCGACAAAGTACCACCAGGCTTCCCCAGCATCGCGCCGCCCCCGACAACCATGGTGGTGGAAGTGGGGCACACCGCCACTCTCCCGTGCCAGGCCACCGGGAACCCCACGCCGAAGGTCAAGTGGCTGCTCAACTCCTTGCCTCTGGACGTCGCCTCTAATCCCAGATATGCGCTGCTCAACGACAAGATGCATGGTAAGTGTTTTATTTCTACATAACTGTGTTTTTTCGGTCCGGTCTAAAAATATGAGTCAGAAGCAGGGTTGCGAAAAGTTTACAAAATATAGGTGTAAAAATATATTATTGGGGATGAAAATCTTTAACAAATAAAAAAAATATTTATTAGGGCCAACCAGCCCAAATTATTGAATTTAACACAAATACAGAAATTAATAATGTAACCGACATAGATTTCTCTTAGGATGTTTACTATCTGACGACCGATGACAAAATGGACGAGAATGGTGCAGGCAGCTCCTTATAAAGCCTTAGTGGGGTTGCCGCTGCATATTGGAGATTCTTCAGCTAACAATATATTTTCAACGCCTTAATTTGTGCATACGTCTTAACCTTAACCTAAAACTTGTGATAAAAGAAATGACACCTACAGAAGTTAAATAAAAATTTGACTAAGACTAAAAAGCTCATAGTGCAAATATTATAGTCTAATACAATTATTACTATTACAAAAATTTAAAACCCGACTACCCCCTTAAAAACTGACAACGACTTAAATTTTTGAGATGCACCTAAGGCCTAACCGAATCTGCATATAGTACCTACATATAATAACAATTATTTACTATAGTATCATGCATGTATCATACATTTATGGAATACATTTATTAGCCGTGTGGTTTCCGGCAGAGTAGAATAGGACTCCAAGTCTTCATCATGGATGTCGTAAGAGGTAACTAAGGAAATACAAGCGAAACAAAGCATATAAAAATCAATGAGACCTCTCCAACCCGTCTGGCCAGCGAGGAGAGTGTAGGCCAAATCCTCTGTCTGCTCTGGCCAAGTATGGCTCCGGTAGTACAGAGGGGGTCATTCTCCTGCAGTGGAGACCAAAAAGACCTAATGATGATGATGACATTTATGGAAATACAATGTTGCAATAAGAAATTTTCATCTGAAATTATGCCTTATTACTAATGACAGACTAGCTCCGTGGCGCAGCGGTCAACACGCCTGCCTGCGACACGGATTGACCGGGTTCGATCCCCGGCCAGGTCAAGATGGAAAATGATCTTTTTCAGATTGGCCTGGGTCTTGGATGTATATCTATATATGTATTTGTTATAAAATATAGTATCGTTGAGTTAGTATCCCATAACACAAGTCTCGAACTTACCTTGGGGCTAGCTCAATCTGTGTGATTTGTCCGTATATATTTATTTTATATTTATTAATGCCTTGAAATGATTGCGGGTGTCAGCTTTTTGAATAGTCTCAGGAAGTGCGTTCCAAAGGCGTATGGTGGTGAATCCAAACGAATCCGAAAAGGAGATGAGCGGAGTGAGCAAGCCAAAGGTTATTTGAAAAGCGCAGTTGCTGTCATGTGTAGCGCTGAAAAATTTAAATTGAGTCATGAACTTTACACCTTCTTTTCAAAAAAGGGTGCGACTTGTATGAATAAACTGTCGTTCTGTTCTATTCAAAGTTAAGTGGATAATTTGGAAAATAAAAATATTCGACTGCCTTTGACACTCCGGGGAAGAATACGAATCTAATGATACCTCGCACTTCAAAATTGGTGAAGCCGTTTAGGCTACAGGAGGCGACAATGGAATAGACATACTTACGTACATACGTACGCGCGAAAACCATTACCCGCCTCGTGGGTAGGTCAGTCGAGTAGATAATAAAAAAAACTGACCAAGCGCGAGTCGGACTCGCGCACGAAGGGTTCCGTACCGTTAGCTATAAAAACTGGAAAAAATATCATGTCTGTTGTATGGGACCCTTTAATATTAATTTTATTTAATTATTTATTTTTTAAGTGAATACAAGTATATCTTTAAATATTCTGTGAATATTTCAAGCGTTTACCTGTTGCCGTTATCAATATCGAGCAAAAACAAGCAAAAAATAACTTTTATTTTATGAGAGCCCCCTTAAATATTTATTTTATTCTGTTTTTTTAGTATTTGTTGTTATAGCGCAATAGCTATATATATAGGCTGCAGAAATACATCATCTGTGAAACTTTCAACTGTCTATCACGCTTCATGAGATACAGCCTGGTGACAGACGGACAGACGGACAGACAGACAGACGGATATCGGAGCAATATTAATAGTGTCCCGTTTTTACCTTTGGGTACGGAACCCTAAAAATATGTAGCCCATTTAAATGATGTTGTTAAAACAAAATATGAGATAGTTTGGTATCTACTCCATTCAATGTTTGTAGAGAAAAAGGTTTTATGACGGTAAATAAAGAACTCCTTTGTACACTTCAAAGAAATCTTTCAGTAATTGTACGTTACGTCGAAAATAAACTTTTTACGTAAGCAGAGTATAAAAGTCGATCCATTTCAAATGGCCTCATATATAGACAATATAAAAGCCTGCTTGGACTGCAATGACGTCTAGCGTATCATCTTCCTGGACTGAATTTAGAATTTACATGGAGGTATATCTTCTCTTTTACAACATCACCACTATTTAATTTTATTATATTTTAGTGTTTCTTTCATATCGTGCGTGCACCTATAGTGTTGTGGGACCTCGACGGTCCCGGCGCTCTAGTCGAGTTCCCACATAAATAGGAAGTAGGGAGAACACAAGACTTGATACACAGAAGATTAAATTTAATTGTCACAATACTCTCACTTATGACTTCAATATAACATTCTTTTTAATAATTAATATATAGATCAGAGATCGTTAGAATTCGAGAGATGATAGTGGAATGGTAGACTGAGCGATGAGTGAGAGAGAAAATTATCTAAAAATGGAATGGAATGAAATTTGAAATAAAATGAGGAATGAAAAGTGGACAGGATGAGAAAGAAATGAGGTTGGACGAGATGCAGCATGCAGATGGCATGCAGCAACGTTACAGTGTTATTTGATTAAAAAAATATAAACTTACCGTTATAAATATTAAATAAATTGAACGTCCAGCTCGCGAATTATCGACACTACCGCGAATGGAGCCGCAGGCGAAAGCGAGTAAGATATAAATTTCCTCTATATTATAATATTGTAATACAATACAAATTACATGACGATATTAAAGCCTTAGATGATTCTTCATTTTAAAATAGATTGACGAAATGGCTATTAGACAGATGTTATTATAGTGTTAAAAAATATTTGTATGATAATTATGATATAATTTTAGTGATATGTCTAAGTAAGATTAAGTTGAAGATAAATTAGGACTTATGTACCTTATTAATATTTGCACATCTGCCTGCAGACTGTATATACAGTGACATATAATAATAAAAGTGTAACGCCTTATTATACCTCATGTATTCTAGCAATTCCTGATTTTTGATCATTTTCACTATTATAAAAATCTAGTGTCAATCAAAAGTACGTTTTATTTATCATTCAATCCAGTACAGTATTTTAGGTCAGTGTAAGATAGACACCGCACAGAAGGTGACCTACCGAGCTAACAATGTCGGATCTTCAATTTATATAATCTGAAATGAAATCTCCACATCCATCAAACGCTCATACCGTGTCAGTGTCTAATGAAGTCGATTCTTTGTTCTTATACTGAAAAAGCGTAGTTTTAAAAGGGTATTCACTGTGACGACTTTCGAATAATTCATCGTATTCTCAATTATAATTCGGCTTAAGTTTCACAGATTAACGCCATAAAAATACATTTTATTCAATCAATCATAAATGGAATCGAAAAATACCAGTATTAATTTAAAATTTACTAAATTTAAAACGCCATTTTGATGTAAAACGATGACATACTGTCTTATTATAAAACGAGGACTATGGTTTAAACCATTATCCGACCACAATAAGATGACACTAATCACTTTAACGTTTGTTCAACTGTCATTGTCCATTTGTTTTTGACGGATAATGTGTAAAATCTTGCTACAACTAATAATTGTAGTCATACAAATTGCGAAATACAAGATGGTCGATTAGTATCATGTTCCACGTATTTTAGCATAAAGATCACAAAAACTTCAAAATATAAATAATAATAATAAATAAATATATACGGACAAATCACACAGATTGAGCTAGCCCCAAGGTAAGTTCGAGACTTGTGTTATGGGATACTAACTCAACGATATTATATTTTATAACAAATACATATATAGATAAACATCCAAGACCCAAAAGATCATTTTCCATCTTGACCTGGCTGGGGATCGAACCCGGGCACTCCGTGTCGCAGGCTGGCGTGTTAACCACTGCGCCACGGAGCTGTCAAATGGCATTAATCTTGCAAGTGATGTATAAAAATCATCATCATCATGTATTTTTAGTCTCCACTGCAGAAGCATGACCCTCTCTGTACTACCGGAGCCATACTTGGCCAGAGCAGACAGAGGATTTGGCCTACACTCTCCTCGCTGGTCAGACGGGTTGGAGAGGTCTCATTGATGTTTATGAGCATTGTTTAGCTTGTATTTCCTTAGTCGCCTCTTACGACATGCATTGGACGACTTGGAGGACCACTCCAAGTCTTCCTATGCATCCTTCCTATTCTACTTTACCGGAAACCACACGGCCAGAAATACTCCTCATCAAATCAATGTCATCCATTATCATCATCCGAGCGTTTTCCATACTAACGACAGCATCCATGCTGTCATATGATTTGGCAAATGATCAAAGCTGATTATGTCTGAAATATTAAGTTTAAGTCCACGCTGGTCTGAGAAACGTAGAATGTACTAGCTGTTTATCTTCCCGCGCAGCCCGTAAAAGCCGATTGAGGGAATAGGAGAAAATCTGAGTAGGTAATCATATTAGTAGGCGATGCGGCTAGCAACCCATCACTATTTTAAGTCCGTTCTCCACGTGCCAATATGCTAAATGTGGCTTTTAGGTCTTAAAGACTTGGGCTCTTTCTACCCCGCAAGGGGAAAGGAAGTGATAATATCAGTGAAGTGCACAGACATTTATCATAGGGTAGACATAATTTTAAAATTTACTTACAAACATACCACCTATATACCTTACCTTACTATACGGCTAGGTATCTACAACTCGTTTAATATTATAATAGTCTTTCGATCTTCGACCGCAAAAGTATTCAAAACAAGCAAAAGATAAGAGATATGATTACAACCTGTGAGCCACGTACACGTATCATACGGTTTAAGATTAAACTTTAGAATAACTAACCATAACTAACCGGTTACTTGATTTGTTCACAAAACACTTTATATTTCGGTTTTGGCATGCAAACACTAAGCGACACAACGTTCACATGAAAATATTTTTGTCACAAATGAAATTTAACTGATAAAGCAATTAATTTTAAAATAAAACTTTCCTCTTGGATTGTTTGTAAACACGTAAATCAATGACATTGACATGACAAGTGACGATGACATTTACATTGCGCGCGGCAGCCAATAGAAATCTCGGAGACAGTGTCTTCAATTCACACACACAGCGCAAATTTGATTTGCATGTGTGAGTCGATGGAAGATGATTACTTGTACTACTACAAAAGTGATTTCCTATCGGTGTATAAAAATTTTCTATGTGTGCGTGAAAAGTCAGACCTTTGAAATTTTGTCTTACGCGGCTTACGCGTATAGATACTGCTTCGCGCGGGCAAGCGCGGGCCGCGGGCACAGCGCCAAAATCGACTATAAAGTATTTGCTAGCAGAATTTTGCAGGCGCACCTAATATAATTATTTTTTTGTAAGAAAAAAAAAATTGTATTTATTAAGCGACTGCAGGGTAGACAGTGTCTAACAGTCTATATGGACTGCACGTCACTGGATAATATGTATGTATGTCAATCCTTGTTTCTGCAAAGGCGTGTTAACCTGTATCGATAAATGATAAGTCTTGGCATTCAACACACACTTGATCCATGAAAAGACTTATCCTAGTTGTTAGTAGGATTACAGGAACCGATAGCTAAGCCTCGACTAAGAGCGTAATTACGGGGCACAATCGACGGGAAAGATTTTTATCAGGTGTCCCGGGGGACTTGTGATAGAATTACTCCACGTTTATGAGGCTTATTGCCGACTCTCAACTGCCTCCGTGGTTAATGCGTTTGCCTGCAGACCCGGGGGTCGTGGTTTGATTCCCACGAAAAGCATACTTATTTTAGTTGCTTCCAGTTTGGTTAGGACATTGCGGGCTTGAATCACCTGATTGTCTGATAATAAAGATGATACCGTGCTTTGGAAGGCACGTTAAGACGTTGGTCCTGGTTGCCAGCTGGTAGTCGTTAATTGTGATGATGATGCTGACTCTGTGCTCTTTTTAAGTCTACGAAGAAATAAAATAAACAAATCACATAGAATTGAGCTATCCCCACACTAAGTTCTTATCGCATCGCCTTTAGAAATGATTCCTTATAAATTCTTTCATTTCCTCGATGCGTTCAACGTGAGAAGAGAAACATCGGAACATTCTACGATTTGTTCATTTCCCTAATAGACCATAGTCCCAACGCGATTTTCTGATGTATAGACAGTGTTTGGAGAATAGATTTTAAAAAAATGGCGTTTTATGGTTTGGAGAATCAATGTAAAATTCCAATCCTCAATGTAAAACATGTAAATGTTTGCGATCGACAGGTGGTTGACATTTATTGTATTTATTTTTTGACAAAGTCTTCGAGCTCGAGTAAGTCATCATCACTCAAATGTTCAAACTAGATAGATAGATAGATAATGCCGTTTATTTGCTGCTCTAGTCACACATATACAACAGTTTGATAAACAACAATGTCATTAGAAATACAGAGTAAAATAAAAACAATACTTTACAATTGTATATGTATGCCACAGCAATGCAAAAAGGTCATAGCTCAGTGATTATGTTGCCCTGAGAGCAACACACTGATTTTCAGCTATGGCCTGTCATCAAGTGCGAGTGCGCTTCAAATAACTTACGTGGAAGAAATGGGGAAAGGCCTTACTTAGTACCAATTGACTTTTAATAAGTTTTTAGGCGAATATAATAGATTGACGAATATATAAACTTAAATAAATACTTATAAAAAAGAAAAATAATAAAAACATTGACAAATAAAAAATATTGATATTCATTTTAGTGTCAGAGACAGCAACAGCTACCGGCGATATGTTGGATTATTTATCTTTTGGATATCTAGCAAGTAAGAGCGAAACTGTTTTTTAAAAGTCGCTACTGACAAGTTGGCCTTAATTGGAGGAGGTATATCATTCCAACATTTTGTCGCCTGGAAGCGGAAGCTACCCCTGAACGCAACAGTTTTGTGACTATGTATACGAAGTGGTGGTCTGCAGAGCCTAGCATGTCTATTGTTGAATAATAGTCTTGAGTGTAGGTATTCAGGTGTCTTGAAGTGGACTACTCCAAACAGCAATGTTGCCAAGTGTAATTGTCTACGCGAGTCCATATTCAGCAACGAAGCATTATTTAAATATGGTGTGATGTGGCTCCGGGGTGGAATATTAAAACAGAATCTGCAGCATGCGTTCTGGACTCGCTGAACCAAGCGACTTGTTCTTTCCAACAAACGCGGGCCGTAAACTGTATCACCGTAGTTAAGACGTGATAGAACCAATGATTCACACAACCTAACTCGTACTTCTTCCGTCAATAAGTTACGAATCTTATATAAAACTTTCAAGCGGAAAAAGCAGTTTCTGACAATACCCAGGACATGACTCTCGAAACGAAGTTGGGGGTCCATCACTATACCTAGGTTCTTAGCTTGTTCTACCCTGTCAATAACCTTGCCCATGATGGTTATGTTTGGGTTATTTTCAATAATGGAATGAATTTGGGCTTTAGAACCGAAAACCATACACTTGGATTTGGCGGGATTTAGCACGAGAGAGTTCTTAACAGACCAGTTTACGATACTATCCAGATCTTCGTTCATTTTTTGCGCTGCCCCATGTATATTGCCGGGAGTATCTGATATATATATTTGTACATCGTCAGCATAGCAATGATACTTGCAGTGTTTTATTACTCCTGTGAGGTCGGCACTGTACACGATAAAAAGCAAAGGCCCAAGGATAGAACCTTGGGGTACCCCACGTGTTAAGAATTGGGCCTGGGAAAAAAGAAAAGAACCATCTTCCTTTTGCAATTTTACTCTCTGCGTTCGGTCAGTTAAATAGGTGTTGAACCACCTAACGGAATTATGGTCTAAGCCATAAAACTTGAGTTTAGAGAGCATTAGAGAGGTGTCTAAGCTATCAAAAGCACGAGAGTAGTCCAATAAAGTAAGAATAGTACCGTGACCTCTATCCTGCTCCGCTAGAATATTATCAGTCACATCTAGAAGTGCTGTTTGCGTTCCCCGGTTTTTACGGAATCCAGATTGAAAAATAGATAAGATGTTATTTGATTCAACGTAGGCGGAGAGTTGCGCATGTGCGGCTTTCTCTAAAACTTTCGAAAGAAAGGGTAATATACTTATCGGCCTAAGTTCTGTGAAGTCCTGCGGATTATTTGTTTTAGGAATAGGAGTCACCAATGCCTCTTTCCACTGGGGTGGGAATGTACCAGTGACAAGTGACGTATTTATTATTTTTGTAATAATGCTTAAGGAGGAAGGAAGAGTAAGAAGAATCATGTCCCTGCTTATACCGTCACAACCAGGTGCATTTGATTTTATTGAAATTATTAACTTAGCTACGTCATTTTCAGATATAGGATTAAATTGGAAATTAGAATCACAAAAACGATTATATTCATAAAATGTCATATCAGATAAATTATTTTTATGTGAACTGGGAATATTTAAAAAATGTTTATTAATGTCATCTGGGTTGTCAAAAGATTTAGGTAAGGAGTCATTTTTTGAGGGGTCAATTAGAATTTTTTCCTTGAGATTTTTCCAAAAAGCTTTACTATCATTTATTTTAGAGTTTACATAGTGGTTAAAATATGCAGTCTTTTCATTTGCGATACTTACCTGGACAAGTTTTTTGAGGTCATTTAAATATTTTTTGTCAACATCTGATTTTGTTTGTCGATATTTCTGGCGGGCTTGATCTCGCAAACCTATCATGAGCCTACAAGTATCAGTTACCCAGGGAAGTGAATGGTTACATTTGAGTCTCGATTTTTTAATGGGCGCGTGTTTATCGAAAATGCCTAAGATAATCGCATTAAAACAGTCAACCATTTTCTCCACCGTAGTTGATCCTGTCACAGATTCCCAGTTAACTAAATTTAAATCTTTGTTCAAAGCGTCCATATCAATTGACTTCATAGGACGGTATGAAATATTTTTGGCGGGTATTTTGGGTTTTTTAATTTGAAGCTCGACGTTAATCATAGAGTGCCCTTCGACACTACCCGTTATGTTTGTAACCGATAACTAGTGGCGGCGTCGTGTGTCGGGTCGTTGAATTCCCTCTAATATGGTTGAGTTCAACGATGGCTGATCCATGCGTCAACTCGTGAACGGGTGCTGCTAGGGGGGACAGGTCTGCTCGGCCTCTTTGAGACTACTGTGTATAATGTAAAATATTATCATTGCACACTCGATCGCTAACATAATATGGTTCAAAAAATAATAATGTACCTATATAATAAAATATTGTAATCATAATTAGAAATGAAAAAAAAAAGATTAATGAAGAAATTAGATGATAAATGATAAAGATAGATGATAAAATAAAAAAGCCCTTCAGGCGAGTAGGCGACCAATACTGTTGAAAAGAGTTTCTTTTGGCGTTTCTTCTCTGCAGTGGTCGGTTCCGAAACGCTAGTTGTCTGTAGCTTTTGCACATTGAGTAATAATATAAATATGACTAAATAAGATCCTTTAAAATGTGATTTGACGTGAAAAAGTGCCTGCAAAGGCCTATTTTCTGAATAAACGTTTTGATTTTGATTTTGGAGACTATATACGGATGGGCAATTGGGCACTTCACTGGTGAACATAAATATCCAATTTCCTACATTATTTGAATATTTTAATAGTTGTTAATAAATATGTAGGAATGATTGTGTTCAAACTACGAATGAGTAATTACTTATTCGTAGTGTTCAAATAATTTTTTTTTTTAAGAAAGTCAAAGTCAAAGTCAAAGATTTTTATTCAAAATTGGATACATGTATCTCTTTTTGAACGTCATATTTTTATTTCTTATATATTTTTTTATATATGCAAAATTGAAATACTACTAGCGTTTCGGAACGACCACTGGTGAGAAGAATACGCCGAAAGAAACTCAATCCAGCCTTGGTCCCTACGTGCCTGAAGGGCTCTGAATACATTGTTAACATTAAATACAATTTTTCATACTATAGATTAATTTTAACATTTAATAATTGTTAACATTAAATAAATTTATATAAATTTCCACGCATTTTTATCAGTAATATAATCATCAATGCAGTAATAAGCCTTTTTTATTAACTGGTTTTTTACAATCGTTTTGAACTTAAGTAAAGGCAGACCTAATATTTCTGCAGGAATTTTATTATAGAAGCGTACTCCTAAACCCAAAAATGAATTCATAGTTTTCTGCAATCGCAATACTGGTGTAGCTAATTTATTTTTATTTCTCGTGTTTCGGTCATGGATATCACTATTTTTCTTATATAAATCAAGATTATAGCGCACAAACATAATATTCGCAAATATGTACTGAGAAGGTAAAGTTAAAATATTTATATCTTTAAACAATTCTCTAAGAGATTCTCTAGCACCAAGTTTATATATAGATCTAATAGCGCGCTTCTGCAGGACAAATATGGTGTTTACTTCTGCAGCGTTACCCCATAGTAAAATCGCATAAGACATAACACTATGAAAATAACTGAAATATACCAAACGCGCAGTATCAACATCAGTCAGTTGTCTAATTCTCCTGACAGCATAAGCTGCAGAACTAAGTTTACCCGCTAACGTAGTAATATGGGCACCCCATTGAAGCCCGGCATCAAGAGTTATTCCAAGAAATGTTGTTTTATCAGTTAAATCTAGTGGTTCATTATCCATTACTATTTGTGTTGGAATTTTTGTAACATTTGGTAAGCAAAATTTAATACATTTCGTTTTCTTAGCGTTCAACAATAGATTGTTCGCTGTGAACCAATCCAACACTTGAGCTAAAGTACTATTAACCACGTCAAAAGAATTAGTTTGTCTATCAATTTTGAAGACAAGAGAAGTGTCATCGGCAAATAGTACAGCCTTACATGTATTGACACAGTAAGGTAGGTCATTGATGTAAATGAGGAATAACAGAGGCCCTAGGATAGAGCCCTGGGGTACGCCCATCTTAACCGATGATCCGGAGGATTGTACCCTATCTAAACTAACTTTTTGAGTTCGGCCACTTAAATAAGATTCAAGTAAATCGCGAGATTTACCTTTTATTCCATAGTGCTCCAGCTTGGAGAGAAGGGTATTGTGGTCTACGCAATCAAAGGCTTTGGAAAGATCACAAAAAACACCAATAGCATTTTGTTTTCCCTCCCAAGCATCATATATGTATTTCAACAGAGCTACACCCGCGTCTGTAGTTGACCGACCCTTTGTAAATCCATACTGTTCACGATGGAAAAGGCTATTTATGTTAAAAAAAGCTAATAACTGATTAAAAATCATTTTTTCAAATATTTTACTAAGAGCTGGCAGAATAGAAATGGGACGGTAATTAGTGGGATCATTTTTATCGCCAGATTTGTACAAAGGAATGACTTTACTTAACTTCATCAAGTCAGGAAATGTCCCAGTATCTACACACTTATTAAATATAGAAGCTAAATATGGTGCAATTACTTCAATGATGTTACTAATGACAGCTACAGAGATATCCCACAAATCTCCAGTTTTCTTATTGTTCAAACTCTTAAATGTATCAATGATTATTTGAGGTGTTACATGTTGAAATATTAAATGATTGTTACATTCTGGTATACAGCTTGTTAATAGTTTTTTAGATTCCTCAGATGATGAACGTAAGGAGGCAGTAGTATTTACGGGAATGTTAGTAAAGAAATCTTCGAAATATTTTGCGACGTCTTCATTAGTACTGAGGATCTTATTATCTACTTTTAATTCTATTTTGTTGTCACGATTTTTAGTTTTCCCGGTTTCCATGTTAATAATTTTCCAAGTGGTCTTTATCTTATCATGAGAATCTAGAATAGCTTTTCTTGTATATAAAGATTTTGCGCACAGGCACGCCTTTTTAAAAACCTTAGAGTAAGTTCTAACATAATTAATAAATTCAGTATTTTTATTGTAAGCTTTCATAGCTAATAATTCGTATAACCTGTTTCTACTAACGTAAATACCAGTTGTAGCCCATTCACTAAATTTTTTACCGATGCGTTTAGTACATTTTTTAATTTTGAATGTATTGTTGAATTCCGATTCAATAATACCAAACATTTTATTATATAGAGCATCCGGATCATCTCTAGTTTCTTCAATTAGGGGCATTTTTTCAGATATTTTTTTCTTAAATACATTTATTTTAGCTTTGGTTATAGATCTAAAGGTTACTTTTGGTAAGTCTACTTCTACATCATTTATAAGTTTTACAAACTGACCGTAGTGATCCGAGGTTAGATTTTTAGTTATATATTTGTCAACAGCAGTGCAATTGCAGAAAACATTATCTATGCACGTTGCAGAATCTTCAGTAACTCTAGTTGGTTCCAAAAACAAATTAACCAAATCAAATGATTTAAAGACATTTAAAAATCGAACACTTTCAGTTGTTGTAACTAACAAATCAACATTAAAGTCACCGCACACTATAATATTTTTGCGACAACAACATAATTTTCTCAAGACATCTTCAATAACTGATTCTAAAGTATTATAATCTGATCTTGGGGGTCTGTATACACATACTATAATATAATTCCCTAGTTCGATACATGACAGCTCAACATTACAATCTACCGAAAGACTAACAATATCCTTACGTTCTTTACATTTTACGTCACTTCGAGTTAGAATTAAGCTACCGCCTTTCTCTTTAGTCTCTCGGGTGTAAGAGCTTGTCAATAAATAATTTTCTACATTGAACTGTTGCTGGTGCGAATGCATAAAATGTTCAGTCACACAAACTACATGCAAATCTTTACTGTTTATAAACAACTCTAATTCTAACAATTTGCTAGTCAGGCCTTGGACATTCTGATGAAAAATATTTAATTCTTTAGCCTCGACTGTTGTCTTATTAATTAGTTTAAATCAGACTGAGGATTTTGTATTTTAGGTATATCATTAGTTGCAATACCTGTGTCAAATTTAAAATTATTTGCAGTTGTAATACATACAACAGAAGTTTGTAAATTAAAAGCTACTACTGTAGCTATTTGTCTTTTAAAATTAAAAGGAAGATACATAGTATCGTTAGTCAACTTAAATCTACTTATAAACTTATTTATATCTAAATAAAAAATAAAATCGCCATGACGATACGTCATGTTGTACATATGTACATTTAAATGGTGTATGTGCTCGTTTCTTTTCCTATCTAAAGATTCCGAATACGGAAAGGCACATATCATAAATTTACATTGTGTTCTTTCATTTATATTAATTAATTTGTCCATACTTTGTTTAATATTCCTTTTTGATACAGAGGAACTGTCACCACATAATATTAATATTGTACAGTTTTCATCAAGACTGTCACAAGTAATACTGTTTACCAGGTCTAAATAAGAAGCGCCGGGTGTACATGTGTTGTAGACAGAACAGTTTTGGTTGAGGTGACTCAAAATTATGCTACTAAGACCTTGACCTAATTTATCAGAGTATATAAATAATTTGTTACAAAACCTTTTTTTATTAAAACTATTTTCTATCGTACCTATCCTTGTTTCTAAGTTACATTTACCAGTATCACATTCTCTAGACTCGGGAACAATGGCTATTACAGGTGACATTGTAATTGCCGTTTCAGGAGTACTATAGCACTGCTGTTTTTGTAAGAGAGCATCATACCGCTCTTTATTATAGTGAGCTTCAGCCACAAATTCTTTGGCCTCTAAAATATATTTACTTATATCTTTTTGGGACAATTCATACATTTTTGATAAATTATTTAAGGACTGTTGCAATTCCGAGACCTGTGACTGCAACTCATGAATCTCGGTGTCATATATACGGCTAGCCATATATAGGTCATCTTCACATGATCTAAGGTCCTTAGACAAACACAGTTTTTCCCTACTTAACTGCGCTAAAGATTTACATTTTTTTTGTTTAGATAATACTTTCTTAGTGCGTTTTATTATTCTATTAATTTTTACATACTTTTTAATTTTATTATGACTATTTAAAATAAAATACTGTGACTGCGGAGTACTCGCAGGTATTTCCATGACCGGTCCCGAGCCACAATCCATGAGTTCGCTGTACAAATGAAGCGTTTTGTTACATATTTCGGCATCTTTTTGATCTTGTATCTCTAATGCAGATTTTTGTGCATCGTATAAGCTTTGTTCTAACTCATTTATGCGACATAGGGCCCGTTCATGTACCATACGGCACTCGTTAGCTTGCTCTAAGCATTCTTTCAACCTAAGGTTTTCTTCCAACAATTCTGTACTGTTATTGTGAAGACTTATACATTCATTTTTTAATTGACTATGGCGATCATTTATTTTCTGAAATTCTTCTTCAGATTCCTCCCGTTCCAGTAACAGTTGTGCCTTATCCTCACGACACGCTTTAAGGTCAAACAGGGCTTGCCTCAGCTTCATGGTTAGGTCTTTGATAGTGGCCTTCCGTGTCATCATAGTGAATGAGGTGGTCAGTAACTGAAAATATATTTAATTATGTAAGTAAAGGTAAACTATACTTTAAGAACTCGGAGGGCAATTTTTTGTACTTAATAAGACAATTTTATTATATTATTGAGAATAACTACATAGATATTTAAAGCATAAATGAAATAAATTAGCTGTATTCTTGCTATAACTATTGTTTTATAGTCATCAACTCAGCTTTCACAAGCTTAGCGAGACCTCAAAAACAGAGTGAGTTTTATGTTATATTAAAGGGGTCAGTAAGTAGAAATTAGAGTTTTATTGTATATCAAAATATATAAAAAAATATGCAAAAGTTAAAAGTAAACTTCACCAATTTATATTTTTTTTTGAAGTAAGTAGGTAGTTTACATTTCACAATCTGCCATAAAAGAAACAAAAGGGATACAGCAGATTTTGCGTTGCAGTGTATAAAGTATTATTTGTTACTGAATATATAAGCCTATAGCTGTAGTTTTAGGTCGTCATCACCGATTGCACTAGGTAAACGGTGCGAGATTCAAACTGAGCTTCGTAGGCAAAATATAGTTCACTGCTATTGCTACTTTAAAATTAAGTTTATACTGATTATTGTTTTTGAAGATACACTGCCTATCATGAAATTATGAAACAATATACTCTCCCGGTTTAAATTGATGATGATCCACGAATTTCCTTTGTTTGGTTTGACAGCTGAACAAATCCAACCGCCGGCGCCGATCTTCTAGTTTTTAACGTTGATTCACGTTACTATTTCACGATAACTTGTTGCTTCCATATAATTATTGCCTTATTTTACGTAATTAATTTAGTTTTACATACAATTGATCACAAATAATACACAAAAATTATTTAAATTACGGAACAGATGATTTTGACATGTCACCCGGGCGCGTTCCGTTTCACGTATCATAGAAACTCTATTGTTCCAAAATAAACATTTTATTACAATAGGAGGACTTAATGCTATGGGTATTATCTCTCTACTATGGTTGTTCTATTCTTTATTCAATTTGTTCATGATATAATTGTATAATTGTTATTTGTCATAGATATGTACCCTATTATACATTGTATAGATCTATGTTTATCGAATAGTCTGCCTAGATTCTCTTGCCTCCACACAATGCAATTTGTAATTTAAATTGTGACCAGCATCGCTGAGTTCATAGTGATAGTTAGTAGTTATAAGTAATATTTTTGTTCGATGTACTATGACCTTGTTTGTGGTTCAAATTAAAAAATAAATATTTATAAGCATGATCGACTGTGTTGTTCTGAGTAGTTTAGACCAATTTCTGTCACGGTTCTAGGAAGCCAATCTGAAAAAGATTATTTATCATATTGACCTGACCGGGGATCGAACCGGGCCCTCCTGTGTGGCAGCCTGGCCTGACGGCCACTAGGCCACAGAGCTCGTCAAAACCGAGGTTGCAACCTGAATTCGCTTAGATGAGAGAGGGCGAGAAACTTTCTCGATGTAATTGAATCCCTTAATAAGAAATGAACATTAGTTTAAAACGATTTAAAATCGCTCCAGAAATTCCTAGTTACTGGAATGAAGTCAATTGGCAAGAGGCCACCGGAATGGGGCCAGCTAAACACGGCTAAGTGGCCGAACATGGCAATCACAATGTAATTGGAAAATGTTTAAGAAACTTTCTTTAAGATTGGGGATATCTTCTTTAGCGTACTAACACTTTCATAGCTCTTTAACCGAGGCTCGGAATAGAACCCAGACTGGGTTCTATTCCGAGCGCGATCAAACACTGATACTTCATATACACAGCTGATTGTCTGTAAAAAAAAATTGGTTGTCTGTAAAGTCGGTTTACAGACGATAATTTTACTTGATAACGGTGGAAGAGAGATAGATGCGTCACAAGCCGAACGCTTAGGCCGATCGTGCCCTTCTATCGCTTATTCCGCGCTTTTGCTTGCACACGGACGGTGACACTTTTTCATGCGTGCAGCCGGCGTTAATCGATTTATAACACGTTATCATATCAAAATTATAATTTTTAAAGCATTCGACATTAACTGCTCAGCGTGATACCATTTCCACCAATCATAGCTGAGAATCTAGCCTAAATAATAATTATTATAATAACTATACCTAGTCCTCATCCTATCCTAATATTATAAATGCGAAAGTTATTTTGTTTGTTACACTTTCACGCCGTAACTACTGAACCGATCATCATGAAATTTTGCATACAAGTTCTCTGGAAAACGGAGAAGGTCACAATCTACCTTTTATCCCGGAAAAAAAGTACTATTCCCGAGGGATCGACGTTGACGCGGGCGGAGCCGCGGGCGAAAGCTAGTTACAAATAAAGAAAACCACATTTTCATCCGTCTACCCGTTTGGCTATGACGCCACAAACAGACACATACTCGTAAATAGCCTACCAGGTAAAACTGATACCATTTTTGTTGGAGTTTAATAACGGGAAACTCATACTTGACTAGCTCCGTGGCGCAGCGGTCAACACGCCAGCCTGCGACACGGAGTGACCGGGTTCGATCCCCGGCCAGGTCATGATGGAAAATGATCTTTTTCAGATTGGCCTGGGTCTTGGATGTGTATCTATATATGTATTTGTTATAAAATATAGTATCGTTGAGTTAGTATCCCATAACACAAGTCTCGAACTTACTTTGGGGCTAGCTCAATCTGTGTGATTTGTCCGTATATATTTATATTTATATATTTATATTTATACGCCTGTCTGATCCCATATATCCAGGATATAAAGGGCCATCATTTAGCGCCCACTTGCCGTACCAATGACAGCTATAGTGGGGACTCGAGCGGACTTTAATGAGCGGGAGTATTCCTTTATTAACTGCATTATACTATTTCATAGAAATTAAATATTTTACAAATAAGGAGTTGATTTAGCCTTAATAATTTATAACTTATATTATAATTTACCTTTATTATCGTGCATGGTCGATTGACCTTGACACCTACTCGAAATGATGATGATGATTATAATTTAATCTTTAAATTAAATCTTGTAAAGTCCGGTGAAGTTAGCTCAAAAATCGGTTAGCTTATAGTCATTTTCATAGAACTAAAAAAAGTATTTATTTTGGTATTTAATCATACAATACATCAAAGATGACACCCATATCGTTGTTTAGTAAAAATTATTATCGGCCATCGCGAATCTCAAATTTGATTTTGTTATTTTGGTGAGTTTACTATTCCTGTATTAACAATGATTTATTGGGATTTTTATCACTATGAAGAAGAAGCCTTAAATTTGAAAAATTTGCGAGGCAGTTAAAAAGTATTAAAAAAATAGATGAAGATTTTCTCGTGACGCCTTGCTTCAAAAAATGCAAGTAGTTTTCGATGAAAGAGTATGTGAGTCAATGTTAAAACCACTTCTACCGGGTTTCAATTCCCGTTCCCACCACTGAATCATTGAAAAAAAGCAACGCACAACACGTGGTGCGGCAAAAACTGGAATGTCCGACAGTGCGAACGTCGATAAATCCGACCATCGACAATTTGCCCGCTACGCCAGTGTTGTTTTACAATTCCACCGACACTGCTCACCTCTTTGATTCCATGTGCGGCGGTGATTTTTGTCTGTGTCTGTGGCGGATTTTTTTTTTGTGACAACCTTTTTTTATAAACGAATCCTCACTGTAAAGTGTTTTCTAAGACAAATCAAACGTGCTCAAATACGATTAGTGTGCCTTGTTTAGTTTAAGCGTTCCTATGGCCACCTTCCGACTCTATCATCAGACCAGAGCAACGATTCCAAAATATTATATTGTCATCCAGTTCACACATGCGTGCAAAATTTCAGCTCAATCGGTAACCGAGAACTGAATCAAATTTAACTTGCAAGATTTAATTTCAAACAAACATCGAGACAGGTGAAATATAAAAGCTTGTAAAAATCATTTTAAGCCGTCTTTTTGTAACGTGGTCATGTGGATATGCCACGAATAAAAATAAATTCTTTAAAACATAAGAAACGAACAAAAATAAAAAAGTAAATTCTTTCAAAAATATAGTGGCTCAAAATCAAATTTAGAACACCAGTTTAGGTGGAATGAACTTAAAGAAAAATAAGAGAGAGAGTGAACAATACCGCAATGACCAAGTCAGGCATAAATTCCGAGAACAAAGAAATCACTTGAGTGAATTAATGATCACTTTTATACGACAGATACCTGTAAAGTGTTCATTATAATTCAAAACTTCCCTAAAACCACTTCACATGGATCTTCGTTCACAAGTTTTTGCGCCACCCCAATCGTCCCAAAACTTAGAATATTACTATGTGTTAATAACATAGTTACACCGTCCCCGTTCAACAATAGGTAAATAAACACAAACTATTGGTTTAAACTAATCCCGAGGCATAATTCAGTGTGTGGACATATTGTGATTACGTAGTAAACATACGTTGATTATTACTAAATCATAATTTAGAAATGGACGGTATGTTAGGTAATTACTCTAATATTTGCTGTATTTTGGTTCGATTTATTTTAATGGGCTTTCAAAGCAAATACTTGAAACTGTCCGTAGTATAATGGATTACTTTATTATCACAAATTCAGCAGTAAAAATCCACTGTTGGACAAAGACATCTCCCAAGGATTCTTTGTTCCATGGGAGGATATTACCATACTCACCACGCTTGGCAGGCAGGTTGACTTTTTTTTATTTATTTATATGTAAATCACAAACAGGTTTTTATAATATCACTAGCTTTCGCCCGCGGCTCCGCCCGCGTCAATGGCGATCCCTCGGGAATAGTACTTTTTCCCGGGATAAAAGGTAGCCTATCTCCTTCTCCGTACTCTAGAGAACTTGTATGCAAAATTTCATGATAATCGGTTCAGTTGTTACGGCGTGAAAGCGTAACAAACAAACAAACAAACAAACAAATAAACAAACAAACTCACTTTCGCATTTATAATATTAGTAAGGATAAGGATAAGGATTATCGCCAAACTGTAAAACAGTTTGTTGGCGAAGACTAATGTACTCACTATTCTTTAACCTTAATTTAACTTATCTTATTATATCAATAGCAAAGTTAATATGTAGACATACTTTTCAATTTCTTTGACTTCTCGTGCTTCCGACGCTGCTGCCCATCGGAAGCATTTATAAGCTGGGGAAGGATATAATTTTGTTGGATTTGGGAAGGAAATGTAGAAAATGGGAACAATGGTGGGAACTCAAAATAAAATTCGACATTCCCATACAAACTGGCCGGGCGGCGGGACACTTTTGTATGGAAATGACGAAATTTTTTTTTGAGTTCCCGGCATTGGTCACATAGAAAAAGTTGTTCATATTGATGACCTGAGTCACCCCTTTAAGGGTCCAAACTGTTCCTAAAGGATGGACACTAACGGCGGCGGCGTAGCCGCGGGCAAACGGCAAATCAACCTAAACTGCTGCGCCTAGAAACTTGACATTTGGTACAGGGGTTCTTTTAATGATGTGAGTGAGCGCTAAGAAAGTATTTTTAAGAAATTAACTTCTAAAGGGATAAAATTTATATGGAATTTTCTCATTTCTGGACTTAGAAGTATAAAAGTAGGTATATAAGTTCTAGATTAAAATTAAAAAAGATGTGTAGGTATAATGGACGATATTTTCCCCTGTAGGGGTAAAATAGCGGGGTAAAGATTGTATAGAAATTTACAGATTTCTAGACTTAGAAGTATGAAAATAGGTAAATAAATTCACGATTACAATTGAAAAAGATCTGTGTAGGTTAACTGGAAAAAAATCCCCCAGAAGGGGGGTAAAGTGTGTTTGGAAATTTTGTCATTTCTGGACTATGAAGTATGAAAATAAATAGGTATGTAAGTTCTCAATTACGATTAAAAATGATATATGTGGGTGAAATGGACTGAATTCACTCCTAAAGGGGTAAAATGGGGGGGTAAAGGTTTTATGGAAATTTTTTCATTTCTGGACTTAGAAGTAAAAATAATATCCATACTTCCATACTTATACTAATATTATAAATGCGAAAGTAATTCTATCTGTCGTTTTTTTACGCTAAATTTGGTATAGAGGTGTGAGGCCCGGGGAAGGACATATATAAGGGTATGTTTGATTCCGGGAAATTCTACTGTTCCCGAGGGATCGACACTAACGCGGGCGGAGCCGCGTGCAACAGCTAGTAAAAACTAAAGTAATAAAATAAAATAATATCAAATAAAATTAAGTACAATCATATTTTTATATCAGGTAAATAGCACTTTTAGCGCGCTAAATTAAACAAGCATGCATAATAAAATACTTCTAGTTCTTTTATTTTTCTTTTTAATAAACGTACCTGGCTAGTGCAACTGATTAAAAATATAATTCGACCTTTTTAGTCAAGGATATTTTCAAAACAATATTTGTGTTCCCTATTCATAATCTTTTTATTCCCTAGGGAATAAAAACGTATTTTAGACCCTTGTTTTCTGGTAACCGTCCTTTGTTTTTTTTACTTTACTTTTCTTTGCCGTATTATTTGGCCATAACACACTCGTGGTTAACACGTTGCTAGTTAAAAATCGGTGTATCACACGAGTATCTTTTTGATATAGTGTATTGAAAAGCTAGTTATTTTTACTCATTAACCAATTTTCTCTTCAATTAATCAAATTTTAGTTGCCATAAAAATTACGATCCCTCACGCCACTAATTCAATTTTATGATGAGGAAATTAAAAATCGTCTTGGAGACTTAATTTTCGCGTCTTAATAAAAGTTAGAGGCGGCCAACTTGCCACCCACAATATGACGAGGTTCACATTGCGCAAATCTTCTGGTGAAGTGATACAATATATTAATGAATATGTTTTAATGTTATATAATTCACGTTCTGACGCCAAAAAAAATATTTCCTTCCTTGTTCATATAAAATTAAAATTCTTATAAAAACATTCATAATTAACGGCTGACAATATCAATACCTTAGTTTTAGTATGATATCTCAAGTGATGCTCCTGCCTTAAATCAAGTCTTATTTTTGTCAAATTCAGTGCAATTGATTAATCAATTAAATCCGTCCGAGAGTACACTCATCTATTACATCTAGCTACAGCAAAATAATTTTCCTTTTCTTATCTAAGTATGTACATAGTTGTATACTGAGCTGAGATTCTTCTGAGCCTAGCGTCCGCTTTCCGACATTTTCTTCTCCACTTACAACGCACGGTCGTGGGCATCCTTGCTTCACAAACATTGACATACAGCATAGTATTTATCAACACATAATCACTTCCCAACTACTTCAGATATACGCTTCGCTCATCCCTTTCTTTACTCTTCAGTACAATGACAACTAGACCAATGTGAACTTCTCTATTAATAAGCCAGAACTGGAGCAACAAAATGTTAATTATGTCAACACTTTACTGAACACCAAAAACTTGCTGCCTCGGAAACTCGCTCTTAATTTTGTGAGGTAAATAGTTAACTAACTAAAAGCTGCATCGCAACGATGAAATTATTATGCACCTGTTCTTCCTTGATTCTATTAAATAGAAAATAAGTTAACACACAGTTATGTAATTAAAATATGACCCCGTAATTCTATGAAATAGAAAATAAAGGCAGACCTGGTTTACATTGAATAGGTACGTTTTCGCCAACAAAGATACAACGGCTTACCTCGTATATTTGAGGTAGTAATGTATTTAATAAGTAATTCTAATTCAGGCACTCCAGAAGTTCCAGATTCTAGCAAATATTCTAGTTGTACGAGTAAATGAGTATACGCTTGTATAGTGTAAAAATAATATACGTTTAATGTTCTTTGAATATGTATATTATAGTAAATTTTCCTAAAGATATTTACTCGATGACAATTCCATTCTTAGTTCTCAGCTTTCCAAGAATGGCTTTATAATAAATATTCAAACTTAGGTTAAACTTAAGAATACTTTACCCTACTAAAATATAAACTCAGTGGCGATAAAATTATTATAATGCAGTCAAATTTAAACGATACAAATAAACGAGTCGGAATAAACCCGCCGACAGACTCACCAAATGTTAATAATTTCAATTTTAATGCCATTATGCACTTCAGAAGAGGTGCGAAAGTAATTTATATTCAGTTAGGGCAAGACCGTGGGCGACTTGCCGTGGGCTCTTTTAATCTCATTAATTTTAATTTATTCGAGTAGATTATTTCTTCTTCGTCGCGTCCAATCTTTCATAGCTCTATGTAGTGTGCGTGAATATGTTTGTAGTGTAGGGAGAGTCGATGAAATTTTCAAATTTGCCTATTAATGTGTTTTTAAACACGATTGGTGATTAAGAAATGCGCTTGGAGTTGCCATAGATACGCTCACTACAAGAGGCGATGTTTTCGGGGAACAGGAGATTAACGAAAAACGAAAATGTGCTGGATTTTATGCTCTCTAACTGCCAAACTAACAAAAGTCTTTAAAATAATGCAACAAACAGCTATTGTCTGCCCCGAAATGGTTAAAATACATCCTTATCCTTTCCTTACTATTTTGTATTAATATTATAAATGCGAAAGTGAGTTTGTTTATTTGTTTGTTACGCTTTCACGCCGTAACTACTGACCCGATCATCATGAAATTTTGCATACAAGTTCTCTGGAGTACGGAGAAGGACTTAGGCTACCTTTTATCCCGAGAAAAAGTACCCGCGGGCGAAAGCTAGTATAATAATAAATAGCAATCACATTCAAATAAATCCCTCTGTACATTTAATTATATTACGCGTGTGATAAATGTGTAATAATCCCAGTTGATTTATACCTAATGCTAAAAACCTAGAGACATTAATCATTTAGAAGTGTCAATACACAACTCATTATCGGGTAATCTCATATGACATAACAAATGAGCACTGTATTTGAGTGTCCAGTTTATGTGAACGTAAATTTATCGTTATGGCAAAAAAACAACGCGTTGCATGCTGAAAACTTTGCGGAGTAGAAAATGAGAGGGATATTACTTCCTCTCCTACGCCGCGCCGGCAGTCTCAGGTCACGTGTCCTTCTTACGAATTTTCGATCAGGTCACGTGTCCTAACGCGAGTTAAACATTTTTTACTCATTCCAAAAAGTGCACAACGCCGCTAAAGAAGTTTTCACCAGGTATCGTAATCTTTATCATCAAGAACTACCTATATTCTTGTCGGTAGAGTATTTTTCATTTTTCTCAATCCGCTATCTCCTTAAGGGTCCATACTACCTCACACTGCTTTGCAAGATTGACTGTTATATCAATAATAATTAAATACTCAAGTTGAAATAAAAATGCAGCAAAGTTCAGGACTAACTCTGGTAACTATATGACTCAAAAACACGATTGCGTTAAATTTTCTCGATAGAAAAAAATTGCAAAGTTGCCTCCAAATCACGTCTAATTTACTCGGTATATAGCATTATTCACCAAATACATTGAAATTAACCTTGAAACTTTTGATTATTATTGCATTACAGATAAGGCAGCCATCATATTTTTTGCTTTTTCGAATAACCGTAACCGTAAGGCAGGATATGAGGGCGATGGGAGTGGATATAGATCCACTCCCATCGCCCTCATATCCTGCCTTACGCATTCCATCCATTCCTTTTTTGGTCTTCCCCTTCCCCGGTATCCACTAACCTCCATCTCTAGCGCTTTTTTTATAATATGATTACCTTCTCGCCTCATTACATGACCATACCAACCTAATCTACCCCTCCTTAATTTTTCGTTTACCGGCGCTACTTTCAAACTTCCTCTTACATAAACATTTCTGATCCTATCCATCCGCGTCATTCCGCACATCCACCTCAGCATTCTCATTTCGGTAGAATGAAGTCTATTTTCATCCTGCACCTTTGTAGCCCAGCATTCTAAGCGTTGACCAGAGTTGTAATTAGACCAGTGATGATGTACGCATCACTGGTCTAATTACAACTCTATATATTTTGCCCTTAAGTTTCAACGGCATTTTCGGGTCACACGTAGTGCCGGTAATTTCTCTCCACTTCTGCCATCCCGAGTTGATTCGGCGCTTTACCTCTCTGTCCACGTTTCAAGTAAAATAGATCTTTATACAGAGTGTAAATTCATCCTTGATAAAGCCGTAAAGGGTTGACTTAGCCCATCAATACGAACAACTTTTCCTATGAGACCAATGCTGGGAACTCGAAATTTGCCACTTCTAGAATTTATGAACGTCGAAGTCACAGTCACAGCAGCCGAAACCACCAAATCATGCTTTAAAATATAAGCTTTGTTGATGAACCGTGCTGAAATAGATTACAATTTAGGTGACTAAATTACAAGATATATTGGTATTCTAAATACATTGGTACAAAGTACTTGTATTTCACCAAATATGTATTTTTAAACCCCGATGTTAAAAGATTAAAATACCTTAAAATCCTTTGTACTAAATATCAGGCTTCCCAATAACTAGACACAGATAAAAAAATACCTTAAAATCCTTTTTACTCAATATCAGGCTTTCCAATAACTAGACACAGATAACAAAATACCTTAAAATCCTTTTTACTCAATATCAGGCTTCCCAATAACTAGACACAGATAATACCGTATAAAAACCGGCCAAGTGCGAGTCGGACTCGCGCACAAAGGGTTCCGTACCGTTATCTATGAAAACGGCAAAAAATCTTGCCTTTTGTATGGGAGCCCCCTTTAATATTAATTTTATTTTTATTTAATTATTTATTTTTAAAGTGAATATATAACTAAATATTCTGTGAATATATCAAGTGTCTACCTGTTGCCGTTACTAATAACGAGCAAAAACAAGCAAAAAAATCACGTTTATTGTATGGGAGCCCCCTTAAATATGTATTTAATTCTATTTTTTAGTATTTGTTATTATAGCGGCAACAGAAATATATCATCTGTGAAAATTTCAACTGTCTTACTATCACCGTTCATGAGATACAGCCTGGTGACGGACGGACAGACAGGCAGACAGACAGACGGACAGCGGAGCGAAATTAATAGGGTCCCGTTTTTACCAATTGGGTACGGAACCCTAAAAACGTCATCATCATCATCATCATCATCATCATCAGGTCCTTTTTAGTCTCCACTACAGGAGCACGACCCTCTCTGTACTACTAGGGCCATACTTGGCCAGAGCAGCCAGAGGACTTGGCCTACACTCTCCACGCTGGCCAGACGGGTTGGAGAGGTGTCTTAGATGTTTATAAGCTTTGTTTAGCTTGTATTTCCTAAGTAAAAACGTCATATAGTAGCTCTAAGGTGCTCTACTCCCAAAGTCGGTTATTTAATTCTAAAGGCAAGCTGAAAAAGTCTGTTTCCTTAGTCGCGTCATAAAATTCGGAAGCGCCGACTGTAAAAGTTTATGGCCTGAACCTGACGTCACATTATTGGGAATAGAAGCCTTTGAACGCTTTGTCGACATACATATTGATGCTTTAGGTGCCTCTAATCGGCGTTTACTTGAAAACTTACGTCATTTAGTTATTGCCAGGCCTGTCCCCGCGAAGCCTTCCAAGGTGAAAACTGAACAAATCCGGTAGGAACGACGAAGTTTGATCATATGTGTTTACGGACTTCAACGAATTATGAATCATATGTTCAGAGCTATATGTATAAAATTGGTTTGCTGTAGGTATCTTAACTAAAAGGTGTTGCGTTGTGACGTGAGCAAAATTTTACCGTATTGCTAACCACATTGAGTTTATATTTCTTTGAATAAGTACCTTTGCAGAGTGGGACTTCTTTAATAAGTAAGCTTATTCTGTGCTATTGTTTAGTTACTAAGTAATCTATGAGAAAAGTAAGATATACGTATGTAGAACGAGACAAGTAGAACCGCTTTTTCATCTCGCGATCTGTCCGATCCTTGAAGGAATGATTCAGGTCGTCGATATGAACAACTTTTCCTATGGGACCAATGCTGGGAACCCGAGATGATCCAATCGCCTGCTATCCCACCCGCCAAACCCACTCCTTTCGACCGGCGGTTCCCTATAACCAATCAGACCAGGCAATGCTAGTGCTACCAGTGCTAGTTGGACTTCCACTACCAGAAGGTCCGCGGCGAGAAGTGTGAGCCTTGCCAGTACTTCAAGAGGGTGTACAACTGTACAAGTCCCTCTACCCCCAACGAGAGGGTTTTTGTTTGTTTGTGTGTGTAAGTGGCCAACATTGATGTCAGATTATTCAAGCTGCCTGAAGGCATGTGACATAGCTTAACGACTGCTATCAATCATGACCGGCGGGGACCAACAGCTTAACGTGGCTTCCGCAGCACGGAGGAGCTTGAGATATTTTTATGCCACTTGCGGTCACCCATCCAAGTGGGGACTGTGCTCGGGTTGCGTAAGCGCTGATAATGGGACACCCAACGTGCGGGGGGAGCTTTGCAGGAAGAATTTAAATTATTTCACAGTAATTATTACAATTTTATGTTAACTAGGTCTGCAAATAATATAGGCAATTAATAATAACTGAGTTGAAATTCAGTTTAAATATCCTCTGTCTGCTCTGGCCTATGGCAGTATGGCTCAGGTAGTACAGAGGTAGGCACGGAGAGGGTCATGCTCTTGCAATGGAGACTAAAAAGACATGATGATGAAGATGATGAGTTGAAATTCATAATAATCAACAGAATTTTAACCGACTGCAAAAAAGAAGGAGGTTATCTATTCGATTGTTTTTCATGTTTGTCACCTCAGAACTCCGTCATTTATGAACCGCTTTTGAAACTTCTTTTTTGTTTGAAAGAGTATGCTCAATTTGGTCTTATTTAAATTTTTTATTTATTTATTTATTTAATCTTTATTGTACAAATACAAAGTAAACGCACAATAGGTGGACTTAATGCTAAAAGCATTATCTGACAGTCAACCTTTGGGTTATGCAGAGAATTTTATGTGGGTGTAAAATAAAAAATAAAAATCTTACGTGTAGGTAACAATAAAATTTTAAACATATAAACAATTTAATACATATAAATACATAAACATATATATAAAAATAAATATATATACATATATATATATATATATATATATAAAACAAACCATATAAAATTTTATCACAATCGGTTCAGTAGTTTGATTGAAGTCTATTTATTTATATAAATAAATATATAAGGACATATCACACAAATTGAGCTAGCCCCACAGTAAGTTGTGAACTTGTGTCGACTTATTTTGTTGCACTCTGAGTGAATTTACAAGGATGTCATTAAAAGTAATTTGCTATAGATTGAAATAGCTACACTATCGCATTAGGTACCAAATCTTGTAATGATAGCTGTAAGAAGTAAATAAATATACAATAAATACATATTTTATAATAGACACTTACATAGATAACTATCCAAGGATGGATAGTTATCTATGTAAGTGTCTATTATATGGAGTGACGCGAAAGGATAAAGTAAGGAATGAGTATGTAAGAGGAAGTATGAAAGTGGCACCTGTGACAGAAAAAATTAAGAGCAATAGGTTGAGCTGGTTTGGACATGTCATGCGGAGGGAAGAGAATCATGTGACTAAGAGGGTTTTAGGTATGCAAATTGAGGGACGTCGAAGTAGGGAAAGACCGAAAAAACGCTGGATTGAGTGCGTCAAACAGGATATGGATAAGAAGGGCGTAACAGAGGGTTTGACGAGCGACAGAGCAAAATGGAAGAGGTTGACGTGCTATGCCGACCCCACATAATAGTGGGAGAAGGATAAAGAGGAAGAAGAAGAAGATAGATAACTATCCAAGACCCAGGTCAATCTGAAAAAGATCGTTTTTCATCCTGACCTGGCCCTGGATCGACCCCGGGAACCCTCGTGTCGCAGGCTGGCGTGTTAACCACTGGGCCACGGAGCTCGCCAAAAATGAAAGATTATAATTTCTTATGAAATCTAATCAAGTTCGTCATCTCGAGTAGGTGTCACGGTCAATCGAACATGCACACCCTGGTGTCAGAGTTCTCGGAACCTCTCAGCCACTGACGTGTTTCCTTTAACGACTACCAGATGGCAGCCGGGACCAACGGCTTAGCTTGCCTTCCGAAGCACGGTATCATCTTTATTATCAGACAATCAGGTGATTCAAGCCTGCAATATCCTAACCAAACTGGAAACTACTAAACAAAGTATGCTTCCCGTGAGAATCGAACCCACGACCCCCGGGTCTACAGACAAACGCCTTAACCACTGGACCGCGGAGGCAGTTAATAAGTGACGTGCTAATTCTGACACCGCAGAACCTGGGTATGGCACAAGGAGTGGCTAAGCCGTAAAGGACAAACCGTAATGAAACCAACACCCATACTCACCGCTCAAACGCGTGGGAGTAAAAACAGATGATGAGGTAATAAGGGTACATTGCCAAGTTTCGTGGTTATCGGACGTACTTCAATTGTAGAACAACCTCAGTGTGGGCGTAGAAAAACCACGTAACATGTGCTAGCATTTTCTAAAAACCCGCCAAGTGCGAGTTGGAGTACATTTATATAATAAGTTTGAAATTATTAAAAATATTTTTTATTATAATGATGTAACTCAAAATTAATACTTTTCACAATTTTTCCCTTATCTGTACTATAAGACGTTGCTTCGTACCAAATTTCAAGATTCTGAGTTCACGGGAAGTACCCTGTAGGTTTTGATTTCCTTGGGAGTTATGTACTAAATTCCTTGGGAGTGTCAAAAAACACGAAAATTTGCGGCATAACCAGCTGTATCTTTTGATTGCGTTGGCTTAGAAGTTAAATTTTTTCACAACTGCAAAGGACAGCAGACTTGAGTATTTGATATGAATTTCAGCTTGATACCTCTACGCGTTTCTGAGAAAAAGGATCTTGACAGATCGATAGACAGACAGACGGACAACCAAGTGTTCCGTTTACTAACTTATAAGGGTGCCGTTTTTTCCCCTAAAAAAAACTAATACTTATCTGAAGTCGATGACAGGGAATCGATATTATGGATCTGCCTAAACAACCGCCACGCATAGCTGTGATCGTATATCCGAAAGGGGCCTGTAATAACGCGTCGTTCAGAGGCGTGTGTATGTGTTATTAATTATAAATAATTTGCATGCCAAAAGGCTGTTTATGGTCTAAGATCTGTGTTTTAATGTGACATTCTTGTATACCTAAGAATTGTCTACCCATAGACGCAATAAAGTTATTGATTGATTGAACATACTAGGATAATCGTATCTTTATGGATCAAAAAGTCATTGTTCCTTTTTAAATATTATTTAGTGACAACATCGCGTTGGGTCCGAAGACTCAGCCTTACCATATATATGGTGGTGTTACGGACTGAGGGTCTCGGACTCGATTTTGAAGTGACTTCGTTAGCGGCGTTGTACACTTTTTGGGATGGGTAAAAAATGATAAACTCGAATAAACTCGATCGAAAATTCGTAAGACGGACGTAATATGCCCCTCTCTTTTTACCGCGCGGGGTTTTCATTTTTGTCGGCACTCCCGGAGTGCAACCCGTTGGTTTTTGTCAAGTGGCGGCACTGTGACAGTACAAGGTATGTTTGACAGCAGCTGTCAAAATCCATCAATCATAAAAAATGGATTTTGACAAATTTGTGGATTTTGACACCTGCTGTCAAATATTTGTGTACTTCTCGTCACAGTTTCGCCACCTGGGAATAAATCGATTCTGAAAACCCTCAGTTCGTAAAACTTTGATACAAATGATTAATTTTTAGGGTCCCGTACTCAAAGGGAAGAACGGGCCCTATTACTAAACTCCACTGTCCGTCTATCTGTCTGAATGAACCATGATAGCTGGACAATTGAAATTTTCACAGACGATGCATTTATGTGGCCGCTGTAACAACAACCACTAAAAACAGAACTAAATAAATATTTAAGTGGGGCTCCCGTACAGCAAACGTGTATTTTTGCCGTTTTTTGCTTGGTATTAATAACGGCGACTGGTAGACGCTTGACATATGCAAAGAATATTTAGTTGTATATAAAAATAAATAATGAAACTAAAATCAATATTTTTTACGGCATAATATAGTGTCTTATATTTTATAGATAATAATGATACGGAACCCCTCGTGCGCGAGTCCGACCCGCACTTGGCCGATTTTTTTTTTAATAAGCATTACATTTTCGTTTACGCTTGAAAATTTTAGGAAAGTAGATAAAATAAATATAAATATTATTTATAATTTAAAGTATGCGTAACTAAATGAGTTTTTAAAATTCTCATGTCACTTCGACATAATCCAAAAGTGTAGGTCTGTTTGTTATCTCGTCGCCAACTTCTAACATGAAGCACTTATTGTTGTTCGAATTAAGCCCGCTTTTTGCCAACAACAGCCGCGTCCATTCAAACTCAGCCGCATTTGTATGTAAATTAGTCGTAATCTCTGCCTGCGGCGCTCAATGCGTATATCTGTTGCCTTTAGAGGGCCGGGGATACGATCGCAGAAGTTACCTGGCCACTAAAATTGACCCGTTTTAACCTGGACTCTCGCAAGGGACATTTTGCGAAAAAGACATTTTGCGAAACGGACATTTTTCGAAACGGGCATTTTGCGAAAGGGACATTCTGCGACGAAGCGTCTATATTAAGTAGTTTGCAACAAGAATAGTCTTGAGTTTCACAAAACGCTCTGTGTAAGTGGACAACAGTTTCAGTGATCAAAAGGTACTTAAAACTCGCCTTCGTTTGTGTGTAAATAAAAGGGACGGGATTGCGGTAGAGTACCTGGCCACAACCAGTTGTCATATTTTAGATTTGGAATCTGAATGATTTAAAACATGACATTTATTTAAAATAAGAACGGTTTAAAGACCCACATAATTTCGGTGCTAATGATTTTTTTTATATATTCGTTCGACATATAGAACCTTTGCGCAAATCATATTCAACTTTTTGTCAGCACGCAACACTTACCGTCTGTATTTTACTGTTTGTAATAGAAAATGAAAAAACAGGTATGAATATTGATAGATTTTTAAGTTAGGTACTTATCAGTATTAATATTCATATAAAAAACTGACTTCAGACGAAGTACTAAACTGATTTTGATAAAATTTAAATAGGACCAATCGGGATGCATATATCCTTCCAAGAAAAAAATAATATTGTTTTATAAATGACGGGAGTTATGGGTTAACAAACAATAAAAAAACATACAACCGAATTGATCTCTCCTTTTTATGAAGTCGGTTAAAAATTTACTGTGTTTTTCAAATAGCTACCTCCATTAGGATTCTATCCTTAAAAAAGCACAAACTGTGTGGTCAGGTGCCCAGACTTGATCATGTCCCCAGCAGATTCACGCGGTGACTGCCCCAGGGCGCGAGATTACCATTCATTTGCATACAAATGCGAGGCAGTTTGAATAGACGTGGCTGTTGGTAGGTTGGTAGCAAAAGGCGGTTAATTCAATAACAATAAGTTTTTTTTTTTCTAAAACTACCAACCATAAACACAAATTTTTAAGCTCGCTTGTCTTTGCTACAACAAATATAAGATACTGATACTTACGTTAAACTTCAGGTATTATATTTACATACATACATATATAGTATCACGTCTATTTCCCTTGCGAGGTAGACAGAGCCTAGGTCTATAAGACCTTATGGCCACATTTAGCATGTTGGAGGGCGTGTAGATGGAAAAAGGATCCAAAATAGAGCGTTGCTAGGCGCATCGCCTATTGACATGATTCTGCAAATTTTAGCCCTATCCCTCGATCGGTTTCTACGGTCTGCTCGGGAAGAGAGGCAGCTGGCACATTGTACGTTTTTTCTTTTCTCCCAGACCAGCATGGAAGGGGGTATGTTATTTACATGCTTTTATTATTACCTGTCCCGATGTATGTCTGTAATTAAATCTTGCTAGTTAAATTTGATCCACTTTCCGGTTATCGATTGACCTGAAGATTTGCAACCATGTGTAAATCGGATCATCATCATCATCAGGTCTTCTTAGTCTCCACTGCAAGAGCATGGCTCTCTCTGTACTACCTGAGCCAAACTTGGATGACAATACAATATTATGGAATCCTTGCGCTGGTCTGATGATTGAGTTGGAAGGTAGCCATAGGAACCAAGGTGCGACAATCGTGTTTGGGATCATTTGATTTGTTTTGGAATGCACTTACAGTGTTGATTCGTTAATAATAAAAGCTCACAACAATTCAATTTTTGCCAAAAAAACTTGTTCATCATTCTTTCACATTAATATATAACCATTGCATTTCACAAATTATTTTGTCCCATAAACCTTGGTCGATCTGTATTCCAGATTCAAATAACTTATTTCAGGTACTAAGTTAAAAGGTATAGTTAATAGATTCAGGTGTTACTTTGCGGAAGTCAAAGCTACATTTACTTTGAGACAATTTACTTTGCGTGCTTCCGCCACTACTGGCGGCGGAAGTACGCAAAGTAAATTGTCTCAAAGTAAATGTCCAAAGGTAAAGCCGGATACTTCAACGATCTATATGTACCTTCCAAGAGCAGCAGATAAACGCAATTCCTCTTAATAAAAAACAAGGACTATCTTTAGGAAGTTAAACCATTATCCGACCAAAATAAGTCGACACTTATTACTTTGACGTTTGTTCAACTGTTATAGTCAATTTGTTTGGGGCGGGTAATGGTTTAACCAGGTACTAAAATAAGTCCTCGTTTTATAATAAGATAGACTGAGTGCCGCGGACAGCTTACAACTCATTTACATACAAATGCCGTTAAGTTTGAATGGACGCTGGTTGTTGGCAAAACATGGTTAATTCCAACAACAATAAGTGTCACGTTAGAAAGTTTGCGGTGACGAGATAACAAACATACATGCACATCTCTGTTTATGTCGAAAGTTAGTATTTTATAAAGGGTTTTGTTGAAATACTCATATCCTTAGATTTACCCACAGAGATGTATAGAGTGGGCCTGGGGGCGTGGCAGGTGCGACCGCTTTATGTTCAAACTGATTATATTTCTCTAAAACGTGACCGCGTTTAAAAGTAGGGAGTTTATGAGCATACGCGTAACATGATTGGATTTTTTTCTTAAATGCAGCGATTATGTGCAAAATTGAGCTCCGTTATGAGTCTGAAACATCATGGCATCACTATAAGTGAGTGTCATAGTATTGTGTTTATAAGGCATTTCGGAGCACAACCATGATATATATATAACTGGAGACATCGATACTTTTTTATGTTATAGGACGGCAAACGAGCAAGCGGGTCACCTGATGGTAAATGACCACCGCCGCCCATGGACAACTGCAACACCAGGGTGTGACAGGTGCGTTGTCGGCCTTTCAAGGAGTTGGGGGAAGGAAATGGGGAGGGGAGGGGGAAGGATGGGCCTCCGGCTCTCTCACTCACCGATCGAAAAATAGAAACGGTAAAGCTTCTACTCAGACGTCGATTTTCTGTGAGTGTTTGGTACTTCCCCGGACGAGCCGGCCCATTCATGCTACCAGCAATTCATTTTGCCGGTAACGTGGCTCTACCACGACTAAAACTACTCGATAATTTCGGCCGAGAACCGATCTAACCTAATAATATTCTGTATGATAATATCTATGGTTCTTCCCTTTTCTCTTGAATACACGGACTATGGACGTCCTGTATAGCTAACTCGAATAATTATTCAAGCCTTCGGCGACCGAACTTCGGTCACTTCAGAGAAGTTCCCCAGGGTGAAACCTAGTTAGTTAGTTCGATTTTTCGCTCTAAAAAACCTTCTACTTACTAAATATCATCGAAACCGTTGGCCGTTTGCAATCTATTGTTGGATTTTACTTAAGAGGCCATTGACACTTGGTTCGATGTCTCGCTCGCACAATCAAACTATGTTAAAGCTATTAAAAATGTGTTTAATTTTTACAAAAGTGTGTCATTATCTAATAACTATATCGTGGATAATTTAGACATGTATTTATACTTATAAGAGAGTGATTACATTTTTAAAATTTTGATCAAGTAATTTACGATGTTGTCATGTCTACGCAATACAAAAAGATGTCTAAAATATCTACGACATAGCTGTCTAGGATGAGTCACTTTTGTAAAAATGAGACACATTTTTTAATAATCTTTAAAAATGTTTGATTGTACGAGAGAGATAGCCAACGAAGTGTCAAAGGCCTCTTAAATGCTTACCATACTAGGCCTGGCAGAGTTCGAACCCGGGACCTTTGACCACCGAGCCATTGCCACTTCACGGCTGTGGAGACGGACAGTCTAAATGCCCGAGCACCTGCACAATGGCTGACCTGATGGCTGCTAATGCAAGCGCCATTCAGGTGGCTAAGTATTGGCAGGATATAATTTCATTTACGATTTTACAGTTTGCCACCGACTCGAAAAGAAGAAAAAGTGTCTTCTTAAACAAAACATCATAAAATTACACACCACATGATTTTTTTTATTTACATTGGAAAATTTACCCATCTAGTTGGTTATAAGCCAACTTAAAACGCGGACGCGCGTCTCGTCTCGATCCACATTCGCTCTGAGGAAGACCTCCGGATGAGGTCGAAATATATCGGCTAGTAGCTGACTTCGTACAGTAACCCGTTGTTACATGTTTTAATAATGTCTATATCTCAAGTTAGCTTTAATAAAAAAAAACTTAAAAACAATATAGTGCGAACGATGTTGGTATGCATTTCTTTATAAGACAGTATGTCTTCTTTTAATGCACATTCTCTGAGACTCGTATATCTCCGCCGACAGTAATGCATGCATTACGCCCCGCGATATAAAAGTGCTGAACTTCCGCACTAGTTTTTGCTCCAACTTTGCCCGCGTCACGTGCACTGTTCAAATATAGTTTATTGTGCAAAGTTGCAGACAGCAGTTATGAATTATTTTACAATAGTTGTTTTACAATTTTCAGGAATTGAGATAGAGCATTAAGGAAGAGATGCTAGGTAAAGTTACCCTTGCGACTCAACCCAGACAATATGTGAAATCCAAAGCTGGTAAATCGAAAAATTTACATCCCATACAAAAGTGTTTAATCGGCCGGAAAAATACAGGATCGTCATAATTTTATATATTTATGAGACGAAAAAAGGTATTAAAAAAAAAATTATGTCTGTTAATGTATAAAATGCTTCTGGTCCATGAAAGAACTCATGAAAGGTACCCTTCCTCTTTCCCTCAAACGGAAGCTCCTCGATATGTGCATCCTGCCCATTCTTACATATGGCGCACAGACATGGTCTTTCACCGAGGCTCAAAAGTCCAGACTCAAGGTTTGCCAAAGAGCGATGGAGCGAAGCATGCTAGGCTTACGTCTTATAGATAAGGTGAGAAACACAGTATAAACTGCCAGACTTAAGTGGAACTGGGCGGGCCATGTTTGTCGTATGCGGTCAGAAAGGTGGGCTAGGTTGGCTACTTTTTGGATGCCGGAGTGTCGCCGAGGTAGAGGTAGACCGAGAAGAAGGTGGAGAGATGATCTCGACAAGTTTATGATTGGATGGGTGGAAGTTGCGATGGACAGACACGAATGGAAAAACAAGGGGGAGGCCTTTGCCCAGCAGTGGGACATAACAACTACAGGCTAGGAAAAAAAAAATGTCTGTTATTATAATTATTTTATTTAATTTCTTACTAAACAATACATCCATATAAATAATTCCAAACTAAAATTCTAAACTAAAACTTAAATTAAATTATTATAAAATTAATCTATAAACACATCAAATTAAATAAAATATGGATGCCAAATCGCTGCGGTCTGCTGGCAGGGTGCCCAAAAGGCTGGCGGCATTTCCTCGCTGGATGGCCAGACTGAGTCTGTCTGTTATTAGTAATTCTCGAAACTACCATGCCCTTCTGCCACCTACACTTTACTAAATATTGGATTAGACATTTGTCTCCCATCTCACCTGATGGTAAGTGACGATGAAGACGAGGACGTTACATGTCTATCCAAGAGATACCCTCTACAGGGTGACTTTGGACTCCCTGGCAATATTTTAATCTATGGCGCGTAAACATAAACATATCACAGTAATTAACGTAAAAAGAAAAAATACTCTCCCCATAGAAATTTTATCAGCTGATTGATGAATTTGATAAAAAAATTGGGTCATATCAAAGATCAATCACACAAGGTTGATGTTATGACGCAAACTTATTTTCTTTTGGGTCCACCATATATTCAATTATGGATTCTAATCCTGCATTAAAACATTGCCAGGGAATTCAAAATCACCCTGTAACATATCTCTCTGCTTAACACGTGGCGTTCTAATATAAATTCTACAAAAATAGCTGTAAGTAAGCCCGTGCGTTCATTGCTCGTAAAAGTTGCGTCATTAAGCCCCCTGCACTACAAATGTCATGTTATCGTTATAATTAAACGATATTACACGCGATAAATCACCGCCCACCATTATTCTTCACTGACAGTCATTACGCACTAGACTCGTATAAGCGTCTTCAGTGAGACCACCTAATATTACTTTATCAGCCTTAGATGGTAAAGTAAACCAACCTCCTGTCCTCACCCCAAGAGCTAGATTAAACGGGCCTCGGTGATAAAGCTTCTCACTCCACCGTATCTTGGCCTGTGGACAGCGCCAGGTTGCTAGCCCACGGTTGCTCTTAATAAGGACAGGAAGGGACAAGGGAGGTCAGACGTGCCTGGTAGTAATATAATGCCACAACGACCCCGCTATTCCGTTGGACGTTTATGAATAGCGCTTATTTTTCTTTTAATTACGCGCCCTGCCGCCTGTTGACGCATTTTGTTCGCATAAACTTCTGAATTTGCTGTTTAAATAGATAGATAACAACTGTATTAGCATCTATAAGACATACATACAAACAAAACATATATAAACATATCTGCGAAAATAGGCGTTGGTGTTTTGCCACTAACAGAAAAGCCACCTGCTTTCAGACATAGATAGATCTGGGAAATGTATAATTATGTAACGATACCTACACAGTTACCAGGCGCGTCCGTGTTATTGATGATAATGATGCAATGACTTAAGAGCGCACCAATGCGACCCGGCTGAAGCCATTTCGCACCCCGCGCCCCGCGCGAAAGCAGGATAGATCTAATGACCGTAACGCGTAAAAAATGAGAAGAAGATAGTGGGTAGGCACAAGCGGGTGTCCTAGAATTAACGGGCGTAAGCGCCAAATCACTTAATTGTTATTTAAAATAAAAGTACGAGGTTAATGAGTAAAAAAACTTGGCCAGATTTTAGAACTAGTTATTGCTAAGCTAGGAAACTAAAAATCATTTCTAAAGACCTTAGGGTTTCGCCGTTCTGACCACAAACATCAAATAAAGGGGCTATGTTTGCAAAATAAAAGTATCGAGGCTTTTGTTATTAATCGTGTTTTCAGGTTGGACAGTTTTAAGAAAATATGTTGAAGTTTTATATATAATAAATAACAGGCATGTAGTCGTTATAGATATAGACATCTAGACGAATGTTCATTGACAAGTTTCGCATTCGTGCCCTCTTAAAAAGTTTTCGAAAATTATCAACGCGTAGACTTTGTTTCTATTTATCTGTGGACTATAAAACAAGTTTGATCATAAAACACGTTGTTTCATGGTTTACGAATTAGTAGCACTATGTCCCACATCTAAAGTGAAGTAAGAATATGCTACAGTATAGGTATGCAAATGCCTTTTCATTAAAATTAAAACAGCGTTAAAAACGATGGTCGCACGTTAATTTTAATTCTTATGAGCGGATTTTGCATAGAGAATTAGTTTGCAAAACTTTTAGAATTAGTTTGCAAAACTTTCCTTTCTTATGACATGGGACGGCAAAGCTGGTCACATGGTAAATGATCACCATTGCCCATGGAAAGCTGCAACACCTGGGGTGTTATAGGAGCATTGTCGGCCCTTCAATAAACTAATTGAAACGTTAGGTGTAAAAAATTATGTAATATACGCAATAATACCGTATTAAAGTGATTTTATTTAAACTAAATTCGTTTTTGTCGTTTTTTTTTTATAAATCGTGTATTTATATATTATATATGTTATATACTTTCTTATGTTATATGCCTTCATATGTCTTATGGCTAATTCATCATCATCATCTGGTCTTTTTGTCTCCACTTAGTTTAGTCATACTTTGCCAGAGCAGCAAACAGAGCATTTGGCCTACGCTCTCCTCGCTGGCCAGACGGGTTGGAGAGGTCTATGGCTAATTGCCTAAAATAAATTATTAGGAGGGGCTGAAAGCTGATCCAGCAATCAATTTGGTTAATCGTTCAATACATGTGCATAACGGTTTCTTCGTCTATTTTTAAAACTCTCGGTTTCTCAAATTCTCCCACGTCGTTTTCAGCCAGTAATATCAACAAAGTCAATATTGATACTTCCAAGCCTATGTAATATTCATGGCTTCTTAATTCTTTCCGTTCATTTAGATAACTCGTGTGTTCGTAGCTAGAGTATGTACATAATCGCATACAATTTGAATGTTTGAGCGAACATATTTTGTAGGCACAGCAAATATTGTTCTTGTATTCGAGTACGTACATAATATTATGTACGCTGTCTGTTTACATCGTGATATTACGACGGGGCCCAAACTTATCAGCGTAATGACATGTTGAGTTTGAACGTTGTATGACGGAAATTTTAAATGATAGTAATCTGCACTTCCATACTATTATTATAAATGAAAAAGAAACTCTGTCTGTTAAATTTTATTGTTATTTAATTCACTGACCATAATTAACTGACATTATTATTATTTACTTTGTTTTGACATTTTATTGAATATTTTATATGCATCTTTTTCTTATTCTTAATTTTAATCTATACTAATATTATAATAATATTATAAAGCTGAAGAGTTTGTTTGATTGTTTGTTTGTTTGATTGAACGCGCTAATCTCAGGAACTACTGATTCAATTTAGAAAATTATTTATGTGTTGGATAGTCCATTTATTGAGTAAGGCTTTAGGCTATAAAACATCACGCTGCGACCAATAGGAGCGAAGCATCAATAAAAAATGTTTTGTAAACGGGGAAAAATAATTAATCATAATAACAGAAATTGCTGCGGACGAAGTCGCGGGCAACAGCTAGTCTATTATATTTGCAATTTTAATAATGATAAATTTTAATATAATATTATACATATTTACACACCTTGTGAAGGTAAAATGTACTGGAAAAAATAACTAAGGTCATCAACTTACTGTACCTACATTTATGCAAATAAATACTTTGAACTTTGTCTGTTACCACTTCTCGCTTAAACCATATTATACCAATTGCGTTTAGGCGGGTGCCGCGTGAACGAAAAACGTCGCTACTGCGCAAGCCAAGCAAAAACGTCGCTATTAGGCTGCGCAGAAACATTAGGCGATTAGGAAAAAAGATGAAGTCTTAATATTTTCATATTTACATTATTATAAAAAAAAAATAAGAAATCGTCGATGTGGCTAGCCCATTACTATTTTGATTCCGTTTTTCATCTACACGCCTTCCAAAATGCTAAATGTGACCATAAGGTCTTATTAGACCTAGGCTCCGTCTACCCCGCAAGGGAAAAGACGTGATACTACGTATTAACCATTGGATCTACCGATATATATTGAGACTGTAACCGAGTCCTATACCACTCCAGTGTAAAATTAACAACAATATCAGGCCTCTCCAAATTAGCCTGAGCTAATTGCTCAGGACAAATAAATTGTCAAATATTTCAGTGGGATTTGGGGCCACTTTAAATTCTATAGCGCGCGCCTAGCTAACGATCCGTTTTACCCTTTTCATAGGTTTGATATACTGTCTAGACGCAGGCTGGTTTATTGTTGGTACATGACTAGATTGTTTGAGACCTGGACTTTTGTTAGTGAGGGTAACGATTCTCTTACTTCTAGAGGTCAGTTCTAATCTTTTTTTGTTATAAGATGGCAAACGAGCAAGCGAGTCAACTGATGCTCAGCGCTCAACGCTGCCCATGGACAACTGCAACACCAGGGTGTGACAGGAGCGTTGCCGGCCTTTCAAGGAGTTAGTGGAGGACATGAGTAGGAGGGGGAGGATGGGCATCCGGCTCTCTCACTCACCGAACGAAGCATAGAAGCGGTAAAGCTTCTGCTCAGAGCAGCAACTCTCATCTTTTGCCTTATGGGCCGAAAGTTACATTACCAGAAGTGCCTATTCCGGGTGTAAGTCACCCGGAACCGCCGGGCGGTCACCAGTAATCGGAGCTTATCATCTACGCACTCAGGTCGGGTGGCGAGTGCGAGGGGTTCGGATAATGGGATTCCTCTGGCTATTCGGAGCCGAAGAGGGGTCGGGGTCCATCTAACGCCCTGGTTTTAAGGTTTTATAGACCTGAGCTCTGCCGACCCTGATAGGGAAAAAGACGTGATACGTATGTATGTAAGTTAATAACTTAATTACTTTACAGGCAACTTGACATTGTTAGAAGGTAACACTCCTGATACTGTGCTACACTGTAGTTAAAGTTGTTTGTTTGCCTAGTGCTAGCCGTGTGGTTTCCGGCAGAGTAGAATAGGACCACCCCTAGTCTTCCTAAGGGAGGTAAGAGGCGAATTAGGAAATACAAGCTAAACAAAGCTTATAAACATCAATGAGACCCGTCTGGCCAGCGAGGAGAGTGTTAGGCCAAATCCTCTGTCTGCTCTGGCCAAGTTTGGCTCCGGTAGTGCAGAGAGGGTCGTGCTCCTGTAGTGGAGACTAAAAAGACCTGATGATGATGTTTGCTTAGTAGTATGATATAGTATGAAAACTTTCTAACCTAAACCTTGACGATTATCTAGTGCATTAACACTCACCTAAATAATGTATGTCGACATATACATATGTATAAAAATTAATGAATCATTGATGATAATAATTTATTCTATCGTCACTGTGAGGTTTCTCCACTAGATGAAGTTCATGGAGGACATTGATCCGTGAAGCGTCTTAGTTATGTATCCGAGTATCACATCTCTAAACCAGAGTGATTTAGTAACATTATTAACGTTCGTGTCTACCGATGCGATTGACTGGTATATATAGCGAGAGGTTACTTATGTGTTATCTGTAATATAACGTCGTGAATGTATATTACGTATGTCATATAAATAATGTCTTTATAAGTTATGGAAAAGACAGAGCCATCAGACCCTATTAGACCAGAGCCGATAATTTATGTAACCAACATATAGTATAACTAGCTTTCGCCCGCGGCTCCACCCGCGTTAAAGTCGATTCCTCGGGAATAGTTTTTCTCGGGATAAAAGGTAGCCTGTGTCCTTCTCCTTACAAACTTGTATGCTAAATTTCATGATGATCGGTTCAGTAGTTACGGCGTGAAAGCGTAACAAACAAACTTACTTTCGCATTTATAATATTAGTAAGGATATGTTGGTTTCAAAAGGGGTTTCATCCTACTATAATTTTATTTCACTTTTTATTATTTTTAAAGGCTTCACTGGTCTCTATATATATATATATATATATATATAATAGACCAGTGCTGAAGCCTATATATATACGTTTACGTAAAGGTGATAAAGGGAACCAAAATAGCCGCATCGCTAATTGACTTGAATGATGATTCCTTAGAATTTCGCCCTTTCCGTGACGTGTTTTACCGTATTTGCGGTAACAGAGGCCGCTGGTACATCTTAAATAAAATAAATTTGATACATCTTACGATCTTTTAATCTCGCATATGAACATCCATGCAAATTTTGCAAATTATATATGGACTAGCGACCTGCCCCGGCTTTGCACGGGAAGATATAGGTATTTAGTTTTATAGCCTAGGTTCATCAGGAATAATGTAGGATTCTATTGGTAAAAGAATGCTTTAAATCGGTCCAGTAGTTTCGGAGCCTATTCAATGCAAACAAAAAAAGAGCTAAATCATCATCATTTCGAGTAGGTGTCACGGTCAATCGACCATGCACACCCTGGCGTCAGAGTTCTTCGGAACCGCCTCTCGGCCTCTGACGTGGTTTCTTTAACGACTACCAGATGGCAGCCGGGACCACAGGGTTAACGTGCCTTCCGAAGCACGGAATCATCTTTTTATCAGACAATCAGGTGATTCAAGCCTGCAATGTCCTAAATAACTGGAAACAACTAAACAAAGTATGGTATGCTTCCGGTGGGAATCGAACCCACGAACCCCGGGTCACCAGTCCACAATTCTCAAGATGGCCTGAAGAATTTAATGGATTAAGTGACACTTCCCTTAAAACAAAGTTATCAGCATCATCTCAGCCTCAAGAAGTCCATTGCTAGACATATGACTCCCCCAAGGATTTTCAATATGACGATTCTCGACGTTGGAACTGGCCTGCATCCAGCGCCTTTCTGTGCCCTTGGTCAGGTCGTCCGACCACCTGGTCGGTGGGTGTCCAACGCTGCGCTTGCCGGTACGTGGTCGCCATCGGTTCTACGCGCTAATTGCCTCGCTCACTGGCACTTCAAAGAGCTAATACGCTGAGCTATGTCGCTGGCCTTTGTTCTTCTACGGATCTCCTCGTTGCTGATTTGATCTCGCAGAGAAACACAGTTAAAGAAAGTACGAGTACCTACATATTAGTTGATTTTCAAATTCATTGTAAAATGAGATGAATCAAATAACTCACTTGTAAAAGTCGGGTAGTGTAGGTGACGTAAGCCTTAATACGTATAAGGGAAATGGGATATGGTGGAGGATTTCGGCGCCGAGATTGAATTGTGCGGTAGCTCAGATGGCAGAGCATAGGTCGTACATAGGTACCTAGGTCGCCGGTTCAAGTCCCGCCCGCATGAAATTTGTTCACCATATTTTATTTCTTAATTTATTAACAGTACGAGTACCTAATAGTTTTACTACGTAATGGGAAAAGTAATTGCGTTAAACAAACAATTCAAGGCAAATTATAACGGCGGTTCCATTTACCTCATTAATTCATTAATAAAATAAGCTATAATGGGACTTTAAGTTTTAATTACATAATAGCAATTAATTGGCTTGAACGGAATCAGTTGCCACAATTCACGGGTGAGGTGCCTCACTTGAATTGCCGACACGTGTGTTAACACCACCAAGGCTTATTAAATTGTATTGTCAGATAATGTGTTGTTAGGCAAATTACGACTATATTTAATTGATAGGATTATTTGGAAATTATATGAATACTGCTTGCACACACATCAAACATTATTATTTACCATTACATAGTATAATACAAAGTCGCTTCCCGCTATCTGTCCGTTCATATGTATGTTTAGATCTTTAAAACTACGCAACGGATTTTAATGCGGTTTTTTTTTTAATAGATTGAGTAATTCAAGAGGAAAGTTTATATATACATTGCACCCGTGCGAAGCCGTGATCCGGGTCGCTAGTTTATTATATAACAAACAAAATACAACAGCTTATTGTTCGAATTAGATGTGTAAGTAAATCATAAAAATTAAAAACAACAAAAAAGTAACAATAAATTGAAATAAAAATTATTGAACACAAGTTGACTCGCTTTCTTTACTCTCACAAAATAGCAAATATTTCCTGACAAGCACATTGCTATCTGGCTGCTGGTTCAGGAACTCGTTAACGTGCGGCAAAGATGCGATTGCGCGTGAGCACAGAATTCAGATAAGTACTAACGTTCAGAACGGAACCTCCCCGTAATATAGCGTCCCCGCACCTCTACCCCGTACTCGGGTGTCTTTGATGGCTTTGAAAAACAGGGTTAGCTGCTATGGGGTTGTCTTTTATACATACATACCTACATTAGTACTTGACTTCATTCTGCGTTGGCGACCCTGATCGTTTACTCATACATTGGCGTGTGCACGGATGTAAATTTTCGTTTGTAACAAAATTTTACACTCCGGTTCAAGGGCGGATCCAGCTTTAGTGCCAGGGGAGGTCACAGAGTAGTGATCGTGTCACAAGAAGTTATAATTTAATTTTTATAATCATAGATACAAGGAAAAAGTAGGTATGTAAGTACTTTGTACTTAAAAATACATAATTTTCTTGTACGTCTTCTTCCGAAACACGATATCACTTCATCTATATCAATGGGTACGTTTTTATGGATGAATATTTAAAAACATTATGTTTAACAATTTTAATTAGTGGTCCTGGACCCACCCCAGGGTGGGGGGGTCATGAAGCGCCATACTGGTGGTAGAAGGCTCTCTCGCAAACCATTATTTGCTGCCAAAAATAGTCACTGTGTGCGTTTCTTTTCACGTAATGATAGCGATAAGAGCCTTGCTCTTAAATTTCGGAGACAATTGAAGTACATCATATTCCATAGGGCTAAAGTTAATTTTAATAGATTGTGGTGATCATTATATTTTATGGAAATGATGGAATTGAAAGCTGGAACACGTGTCGATTTAGCTTTCAAAAAATAAAGTAAATCTGAGTGCGTTTGACCTCCATCGTGCCTGATGGGAGGCAACGATGAGGGTAGTAGACGCAAACTCAAATAATGCCTATTCACTCTTTCTAAATACATACCAAAAATTGTACGAGTCGGGAAACAGCGACGCGGGGAGGGAATTCCAATCCTTTGCGGTTCGCAAAATGAAAGAGGAGGCGAATCTAGAGGTGCGATGAGCAGGAATATCGACCACATATGGATGGAAACCCTGCCCACGCCGTGTCGTCCGAAGATGTAATCGTCATTTGCTAAGATTCCTTTGCTAGTCTCCTTTATTTCTCTTAAGTAGTCGGTTGAACTTTCCTAATGACCTGAAATTTTCCTTCAAACAATCAATCCGCCGTTTCTTGGGTCTGACCTTACACATTTTCCGTTGCTCGCTCAACTTTACATATATTCCTATAGAATCATCCACAGGCTGTTTCCTCCACATGTAAATTGAAACATGAGAACCCAGTTTAAACTGGTTACTAGGATATCAAAGAGTGAGGGGTGCCCAATTTTCGCGATCGCAGCGGATTCCTTTGAGCCCGCAAGACAGCTTGATTGGTGGCGCAAGTCATGAACGATACGATTCCATAGAGGGTCGATATATATATTTATTTAATGGAATTTCTGCATATAATACAAATCACATTCCAAAATAACGCGTGATTTTGAATCTCTGAACATACTGAAATTCTGGAATCAGAATCCCTAATGGAATACAGAATTGCAAGAAAAAAGAGGAAATCCGAAAAAAAAATTGACTTCGAATATAAAGTCGCCGATAAGCTGGGCGAATTTCTATGGAAGGTCTATTTTTTTTGTCTTAAACTACCTCCATATATATTTTTTTATATAATCGCAATTGGTAATAATTAAAGCGAGATGTGGTAATGTAATATACAGATAGAATTACTTTCGCATTAATAATATTAGTATAACAGAAGTACGGATTGTATCGCCCGCTTCAGCTTATAAAACATACCACAGCCCAAGTTATAAAGCGGAAAGCCTAGGGATCAGGACGGTCGAGCTCGCGATCTTTTTTTATTTCATTGCGTTTGATTCAACACTCTACCGGATTTGATTTCTATCTTATAAACAGTATCGCTCGCCGGAAATGATACGGTGCTTGTTATAAACATAGCGTTGCTTGTTGTAATGCCTTTGATGTTTTGATGCGGCCGCTGGACTGAAATAAATGTAACATTTTTATGTGAATGTAAAAGTATATTGTATTTTGTTCATGTTATATCTTTACAATACCCCTACATTTGCACGGATGTGCGTTAAACAAATATTAAGAAGGAATAAAATTATTTCAAATGTATTCAAATACATCGGTATAAATGGTTTAATATTAACAAAATTGTTTAAAAATTTACTAAAAGTAGGTCAACAAAAAATTAATTAATCCTATCTTAAATAAAGCTACATAAACATAAAGACCTAAATATAGATAAAAATCTACCTATAAATAAAAAAATATGGTTTTAAAAGTTTAATTAATTAATTCGTTTTTTATATTATCTATACTTCTATACTATAATATTATAAAACTGAAGAGTTTGTTTGTTTGTTTGTTTGTTTGTTTGAACGCGCTAATCTCAGGAACTACTGGTTCAAATTGAAAAATTCTTTTTGTGTTGGATAGTCCATTTATTGAGGATATATAACATCACGGCTATAAAACATCACGCTGCGACCATAAGGAGCGAAGCATCAATTAAAAATGTTTTGAAAACCGAAAAGAAAAATGATTCATCTTATACTAATACTAGTATTACACTAGAAAACGGGGAAAAATTCCCAGTTTTCTAAAGCCTTCCTCAATAAATGGACTATCCTACACAAAAATAATTTTCCAATTTGTACCAGTTGTTTCTGAGATTAGCGCTTTCAAACAAACAAACTCTTCAGATTTAGATAGATTTAGGGGCCTACTACGACTTCTGCGGACTGTAGTGAGCTTTTTTTGCATATATAAATGATAAATTGATGCAGGCCGCTTCCAACCGGCCATATTGGAAATCCTCGGGGGAGGCCTATTTCCAGCAGTGGACTTCTTGTGGCTGAGATGATGATGATATGATAAATTATAAACAATGATATGCGAAATATCATTGCTTCTAATTCAAAATACGGTCAGATAAAGTATATACGCTGCAAAATTTCATTTAAAAAAACGCGCATTAAACTTGCTTACTTGAATGTCAATCTAAAACGAGACAGTTTCTGCGAAATGGACATTTGTCACTCCCGTAACAAAACTGCGTATAAAAAGCCATTGGTCATGAATTCAGTAACCTTCGTCAGGCGCGAGCTATCGTCGGCTGTCACGGGGCCCGTACCAGGGCCCGGCCACGTAAGGCCGCTAGTTTTATTTGATTACACTGGGGCCCCAGAGAGAACCGCGATTTGGCGCCCAACGTGGCACTGACAAGTGGCCGATTATGATTTTCATTTTTTGCGATAAAAATGCCCTTTGTTCGTCTTTTGCTTTGTGTATTAAAACTTGTTCTGGTTTTGTCATGTTCTGGTTCTAGGGTTATAATTGCGTTTTGATTATTTTGTTTATTTCACATAAAATTCGTGTCTTTCATGCTGTTATCATCATCATCATCATTTCGAGTAGGTGTCACGGTCAATCGACCATGCACACCCTGGTGTCAGGTTTCTTCGGAACCGCCTCTCGGCCTCTGACGTGGTTCCTTTAACGACTACCAGATGGCAGTCGGGACCAACGGCTTAACGTGCCTTCCGAAGCACGGAAACATCTTTATTATCAGACAATCAGGTGTTTTAAGCCTGCAATGTCCTAACCAAACTGGAAACAACGAAACAAAATATGCTTCCCGTGGGAATCGAACCCACGACCGTCTACAGGCAAACGCCTTAACCACTGGACCACGGAGGTAGTATGCTGTTATGACATAAGTATAAGAAATTGTGCCAGTTTTTTGAAGTGAAAACTTCTTTAGCGGCATTATGCACTTGATGCGATCGGTAAAAAAATGTTAAACTCGCGTCAGGGCACGTGAGGTCACGTGTCCGTCTTACGAAAATTCGTAAGACTGACACGTGACCTGAGATCGCCGCAAAGGCGAGTTTTCACTTCTGCCGGCACTCCCGGAGTGCAACTCGTTGTTAATTTTTTCCTTTTTTTCCGCGGTATTTTTATTTAAAAACGCGAATATTATTAGTATAATATATAATATAGCGAATACATTGGCTAATGAGTAATTTTACATTGACTTTTTAAATGAATAAAATATGATTTTATTCTGTCCAAAATGAGGCCCATTTGTTTGTTACAATTTTCCTTACAATGTTTGTTAGTATCTAATATTTGTTTTTGGATTATTTTGCCAAAATTCAAAAATTCAAATTCAAAAACTTTTATTTAATATAGGTCATTTGGACACTTATTAATTGTCATATATTTTCAACTGAGAATTGTTGACGTCAGTAAATTACTTATGGCTAAGTTTAATGCCGCTTCCAAAGCGGAGTGCAGAAGAAGCGGCAACAAACTGCACAGCGCATTTTGCCTTCTCGTTTACCGCTTAAACAGAGAAACTTGAGAGTTATATTTTAATATTTTTTCATTTGCTCGATTTCTGTCTGGTTTTATCATATTTTGATACTGATAGTAGTACAGATAGTGAGTATAATAATTTTAATAATTATCATGGCTTAAGGCAAGCACGGTGTGTGCAATGACTTTCATTTTTGCTTAAGAGTAACAAAGAGAAAAAAAGTTCTTATGTATATTGAATCTCTATGCAGAATAAGGACGTGCTGAGGAGATCAACAATAGCTCAAACTTTTCTTTATTTCCTTCTCTTATAATTAGGGCCATGTCAACCTCCTTGCACTTAAATTAATGACAAAGACCAACCTATCGTTAGTATTTTCATACTGGCCACTACAGCTTACAACCATATTTAAATATCGAAATCAACGATGGCAAATCCGACAATTTCGCAATACATCCTGCTTAGTTAAATGTTGTAGATTAGTTTGCTTTAATCCGCTGTCAGCAAATACACGATACGCTTACATACGATATCTCTTTCACTCTTGGTGGATATCAAATATTCCGTCTCGCTCACTTGCAGAGTATTTACAGTTGCGAATAAACATGTGTAATCCAGAGATTGTCTCGTCATTTCAAATAGACTGGTGAAACTAACTTATCTTGATGTTCCTCGTCATCCTAATCTGCAACTAGACTGCTGTTGATTCAACGTCCTTGGACAAACAGTCGTATAGAACGTGAGTTGGGTAAATCCTAATCCTATCCTAATCCTTACTAATATTATAAACAGGAGAGTTTTTAAGTATTTATGGAAGTGTGGATGTATGGATGTTTGTTACCCTTTCACGGCTAAACGAACCTTGACGAAATTTTGCACACAGATGGGGACGGATGGGGATCTGAATTAATACATAGGCTACCTTTCATTCCGGAAAAAAGTACTGTTCCTGCGGGATAGACATTAACGTGAGCGGAGGCGCGAGCGACAGCTAGTATTATAAATGCGAAAGTGAGTTTGTGTGTTTGTTACGCCTTCACGCCCTATCTACTGAACCGATCGTCATGAAATTTTGCATACCTTATGTCATGGGTACGGAGAAGGATATATTTGTGGTTGAGCCACACTGTGGCTCAACCACAAATATATCCCTGGGCACTTTAATCACGTGAACGTGACACTTTTTCGTACGTACAGCCGGCGTTCGTCGATTACGACGAGAAATGAATGAAATGAAATGAAATGAATTGGGAATGAGACGTTATTACGTCAAAAAATTATAACGGTAATATGTTTGACTTTCACCAGACCTTTCCCCACGTGATTAAAGTGTACGTTTTATGTAGAAAATGTAATGTTTATAACATTTCCTGAATGTTACGTTATTTCACTACTTTAAAATACACCGTGATGAAAAATTACGCGGCAAACGTAATGGCGGCGGCAGGTCACAAAGAAAATGCAATTACGCCATAATGCGGCCACCGCCGCCGGAACCATAGTTTTAATAAAAAACAACAGAATAAAGCAATAAAATGCCAAGTGTAACTGTCAGCTAGATGCAATGTACTTCATTACTGCACTTATTCAATTTCGTAAACTTTTTGGAACGAATTTTTATCATCATCAAAATTTAAGAGCAACGCTCTTGTTGGTGGAGCTCCCTCCATCTTGGTCTATTCTCTGCCAGTCTTTTCACATCCTGGTACGAACCCTTTCCGCTTTTTCCTTTATCTGTTTAAAATAACTGTGTCTGGACTTTCCTCTCCCTCTCCTTCCCTCTATATTGCCCTCTATAATACTTTTCATAAACTGATCGTGTCGCAACAAGTGTCCTATCATATTTATTTATAATTTTTATACAAAGTCTATATATACATACCCGGTGTAAATATGTCTCAGACCAGTGTTTTTCAATCTGTGGGTCGCGAAACCTTATTTGGGGGGTCGCCAGCAAAAAGAATAAGTATGTACAAATCAAACAGAATTTTAGTGAGTACTAACTTACCTCGTATTACTTTCAAAACTCTCTTCTGTTCTCTCTTCTGGGTCTTAATCTACATCTACACTAATATTATAAAGGGGAAAGATTTACTGGACCGATTTGAAAAATTCATTCACAATTTATTTCCTACATTATTTCTGATGAACATATGTAGGTTATAGAATAAATACCTATAGGTATCATCTACCCGTGTGAAGCCGGGGCGGGCCGGTAGTCTTCTATGCATATAAAAAAATATTTTGTACATTTAGAATTTTTGACTGAAATGGATAGAGGGACACTTAAAAAGAATAATAAAAAGCAAAAAAACCGATTTACTTCAAACTTTCACCAATTGCTTTGTTTTAACTCAGCAAAACATTTAAAGTTTGTTTCGTCAAAATCGGTTTTAAAAAAAAAAATTAATATCATTTGAATGAACTCAAGGCATGAGTTTGCCTGCATCATCATCATGATGATGGTGATGCCTGCAAATATATAGCATGGTATTTGGTATGGAGGTAGTTTGCGGCCCGGGGACATAGGGTATGTTTGATTCCGAGAAATTCTACTGGTCCCGAGGGATCGACACTAGCGCGGGCGGAGCCGCGGGCAACAGCTAGTAATGAATAAATGTATGGTAGTCTTTTAATTATTTGTTTGTCTGTGTATGGCACAAGGGGATCGCTCGAATTTTTCAACTTGTAAATATATACATACATACATAGTATCTCGTCTTTTTCCCTTGCGGGTAAGCAGAGCCTAGGTCTATAAGACCTTATGGCCACGTTTAGAGCGTAAAGGTGGAAAAGGGAATCAAAATAATAATGCCAGCCGGATCGCCTATTGTCATAATTCTTTAGATATTCGCCCATTCCATATTACGTTAACGTAAATAAAAAATTAATTTTCATCTATTTTTTCGCATATAACAACTAAAACTTACAGCTTGGGTCGCAACGTCATAACACAGTATGTTCGTTATTTTTGTTTCCCAGTCCTCCACATATAAAGTATTTTAAGACTCAACAAACAGTATTCCGATGTACGAAGCCGCACGTCAAAAAATGGAAATAAAAATCGGATTTAGCGACGGACAAAAACCCAGTATGCAGTTATTTTTGGAAACGTGCGAATTCGAATCAGTGCGTTATATTTCAAGGATAAAAATACAAATGTTGGGTTTGTAGCTTTTCTGACATTCTTTTATTGTGTATTCTAATGGATTGGATGTTGGTAGCTCATTTTCTCGTTTGCAAGACATCTAAGAAAACCTGAGGGTTTTAAACTTGATAGCACCGTCTGAATATACCGCGAGTAAATTTAACCTTAACATTCCCTTGAATTAAAAAGATAATCTATAATTATACTATATACCTACTATATACTATATTATCTATACTAATATTATAAAGCTGAAGAGTTTGTTTGTTTGTTTGTTCGTTTGAACGCGCTAATATTAGGAACTACTGGTTCAAATTGGAAAATACTTTTTGTGTTGGATAGCCCATTTATTGAGGAAGGCTTTAGGCTATAAAACATAACACTGCAACCAATAGGAGCGAAGCATCAATAAAAAATGTTTTGAAAACGGGGGAAATTTTTTCATCTAATACTAATAAAAAACTAATTAATCATAATAACAGAAATTGCCGCGGACCAAGTCGCGGGCAACAGCTAGTAATATTATAAAGCTGAGGAGTTTGTTTGTTTGTTTGAACGCACTTATCTCAGGAACTACTGGTTCAAATTAGAAAATTATTTTTGTGTTAGATAGTCCATTTATTGAGGAAGGCTTTAGGCTATAAAACATCACACTGCGACCAATAGGAGCGAAGCATCAATAACAAAATGTTTTGAAAACGAGGGAAAAATTTTCATCTAATACTAATAAAAAAAACGAATAAATCATAATAACAGAAATTGCCGCGGACCAAGTCGCGGGCAACAGCTAGTATAATATATAAGAGTCGATGGGGGTGTTTGCCTACTTTCAGCGGCTTATGGATACGATCAGATAACCGGCAAACTTGTTCGTTTCGCCGTCGGCCGTAGACGCATCGCGTCCTCCGCGCCGAGCCGATGCGAATGGGATAGCGACACCCTTATTCCGTTGACATAAGGGGTTTTTATGACCGGCTGAAGCTGATTCCGCGTCGATAAATGTGAGGACTCCCTTAAACTTTAGGACCACATCATCCTAATGATGGTTGCTTGATTTTCGTGTGTGTAAGTGGCCTACATTGGTCTCAGATTTTTTTAGGCTGCCTAAAGGCATGATGCTTTTATGCTTCGCTCGGTGAGTGAGAGAACCAGAGGTCCAACCTTCCCCACCTCCCATTTTCCTCCATCCCGTCCATCCCTTGTCCTTCCCCCAATTCCTTAAGGCCGGCAACGCTACTGTAACACCCTAGTGTTGCAGTTATCTATAGGCAACGCTGATCATTTTACATCATGTGACTCGCCTGTTCGTTTGCCTTCTTAAAACATTAAAAAAAGGCATCTGACATAGCCTAACGACCGCCATCAAGTAAGGACAACCGGAACCAACGGCTTAACGTGCCTTTCGAAGTACGGAGTGGCACGAGAAAATAGTGTGCCACTTGTGTCACCTATCTCAGGTTGCTTTACATGCGTAAGCGCTTATAATGCACACGCCAACTGTACTATCGAGCTCCGAGCATAATGATTCATGATTCACGAACCACAACGTGGAGCGTAGGTGATCTCAATTAAAAATACTACAAACATTAGAAGGCTCTTGGGATATTACAAAAACTTATGAAAATAAGCCGAAAATATCCATATTAAACTTAATGATTCTTTAAAGCGCAAAAATTGCCCAAAATGTTGCCGTAACTGCTCTTGTTCAGTAAATTACTCCAAAATAAGCCACTTTCAGTTTTAACCGCCGCACAGGTGGCTAAGATTCGTGTGGCTATAACGTATGCACACTAAGCCAGAAAATAATGAGAGTGTACATGGAAAACCCAAGATTTTGGGGCGCAATAGACTAATAGTCAATAGTCAAATATTTTATTCATCGTAAGATATTTTAAATACCATTTGGTGGATGTTAACTTAAATTACACATTATTATTTACAACATTATTGACGTCAATAACTTACTTAGAGCTAAGTTTACGCCGCTTCCAAGGTGGAGTGCAGAAGAAGCGGCAACAAACTGCACAGCGCATTTTCTCCAAATGACATCAACTTACAATCTACGAAATACTTAGAACTAAATGTGTGGACTTGAGCTTACATTGTCATGTCATAAAATAATATTCAATTTGTTAAATAATAGCAATGAAAAACAAATTTTATTTAAATTTTTGATAAATGTCAAAATACAATACGTACAAATAGTACCAATTCTTGAAGCAAGCAAGTAAGATCTAATGTATGTTTAATTAATCTTGATTTTAAACATACTTGTTGTTATATGCGCTTTACTAGAATTTTAAATTAGAACTACATTTACTTATCCCCCGGGCTGTTGAATTATTCGTATCTGTAGTTAATTTGTCTTTTAGTAATAACTTGGTTATTTATGTAATTAGTGTTAATTCAGAGCTCTATTTAGGGTTTAGTACCCAATGGGTCCTATTGGCACCCTATTTCTAAGCCGTCACTGTTTGTTAGAACCTATTAAGCGAAATTTTGAATACCCACGATTTTTGTTTTCAAAATCACCATCATCATCAGCTTTCTACGACCCTGGGTATAAACCTTATTCTGTCTGCACCATTCCTCTCTATCTTTAGCCATCGCAATCCAGTTCTTTCCAGCAATTTGCCTTACATCATATATTTTTGTGTTTTAATTTTTTCACATATTTATTACCTTTCATCGTCAACCCACCTAGATGCCGGACGTCCAACACTACGTTTCCGATTTCTGGGATACCACTCGGTGACCTTACTCCTCCTATACCATCGTTATTTAATTAAAATACAAATACCCCCTAGTCGTTCGAATGTCTTTTCTGTACTCACTGTTTTGTGTTCTGTAAGCCACCGTCGAGGCGAAGCAAGCAGTAGCTAATGGCGGCCACTAACTGCGCCTTTATTAGCCAATAAATCTTTATATATTAAGTCAGAATAGAATAGCAGTGTCTTGAATATAGGCTGCAAGGTTTATAATGCAAACTAGGATTTATGGCCGTGTCTGCTATTTTCTTAAGGCTGTTTTAAGTTTTAAATTTGCTGCTTTGGGATACACCCGTGGGATACACTCACTCGGATGAATGGTGGAAAAACAAGTAGCAGCTCATGGCCGGGCGCGCGTACCCGATGCCATACCTGCAACCACTGGACAGGCAGTTGAGGATGACACCCCTGGCCTTAAGGGCCCGTACTACCTCACACTGCTTTGCATGATTGACTGTTATATCATCTTCATCAGGTCTTTTTAGTCTCCACTACAGGAGCACGACCCTCTCTGTACTACTAGAGCCATACTTGGCCAGAGCAGCCAGAGGACTTGGCCTACACTCTCCACGCTGGCCAGACGGGTTGGAGAGGTTTCTCAGATGTTTATAAGCTTTGATTAGCTTGTATTTCCTAAATCGCCTTCTACGACATCCACGGGAAGACTTGGAGTGGTCCTATTCTACTCTGCCGGGTACCACACGGCTATTATATCAATAATAATTAAATACTCAAGTTGAATAAAAATGCAGCAAAGTTCAGGACTAACTCTGGTAACTATATGACTCAAAAACACGATTGCGTTAAATTTTCTCGATAGAAAAAAATTGCAAAGTTGCCTCCAAATCACGTCTAATTTACTCGGTATATAGCATTATTCACCAAATACATTAAAATTAACCTTGAAACTTTTGATTATTATTGCATTACAGATAAGGCAGCCATCATATGTTTTTTCTTTTTCGAATAACCCTTGAATATTCCTAAAAAACGAAAATATCCAAAGTAGCCAACGCGTTTAGACCATCCGCGTTTATACCGCCACGCCGCCTGGCATATGGCGGGCTCTTAAGATGACTTGTGTAGCTTGTTACTTTCTAAAATATTTTTTCTTAATAAATGTAATATGTTTTGTCTCTTTCCAGGTACATTACAAATAGTGAAGAGTGAGGAGGATGACCAGGGCAAGTACGAGTGCGTCGCCGAAAACTCGATAGGAACAGAATTCGCCAAGCCTACATCATTATACGTTAAAGGTATGTTTTATACAGGTTCATAATAAATCCTCTCACATTATTTAAATTCGAAATCATTATTATCAATAGAAAAGAAGTTTAAAAAAAATCAAAATAATATAAATAATAATATCTCATATAGAAAGTATTTCTTGAATATGATAACGTCATGTCACACATCCAGTCTAAGTTCATCATATCAGCCGCAAGTAGCGAGGAGGCTTGGAAATCCTTTGAGGAGGGCTATGTCCTCCCCAAAGGATTTTCCAATACGACCGGTTAGAATCAGCTTGCATCCAGCGCCTTCCTGCGACCTTAGTCAGGTCATCCGACTATCTGATTCATGGGTGTCCGCCTACGTTCTTCCGCGCCTAAATACTTCGCACCTTCGTCTTCCGCACTTAAATTACTCATTCCGACCTTTAATTCCCTATGAAAAATATTACCAACTGAAACCGTATAAAAAATTATGCAATATTCTGCTCCATCAGGATATATGTTTATTCTACCCCAATTTTCTGCACATACGATTCCTAGAAATTAAAAACAAAATAAAAAATATAAAAGCTATGCAACGAAAAGTAGAGAAATATATTACCTACGTAAAATTTTACACAAAGCATTGTTCCAAACTTATTTTATTTATCCATATTGTGTCTTTTAACACCTAGGAATAATGTAAAACTCTCACAAAGGCACTTAAAACAAATATGAATAATAAAAAGCCTGAATACGACGAAAATATTTAGTCCTCCTCAAAAAGTAATAAGGTTCTCCAGGAGAAGTTGAAAAAAGTAACCGAAAGCAAAAAACAAGAAATGTTGAAACGCCCGGCTACTTTTAATTAGTTGCCGAGAACATTTAGGTCCAACTGATTAAAAATAGTCTGGAAATGGGACATTTCAAGATGAAAACTATCCGTTTTTATCGAAATTCGGTTATCTCCTGCTCAATCTGGTTTTTCTTGTGTTAATAAACTATTCTGGACTGAGGAGGTTGATTTAAAACATAGAGACGCCATTTTTTAGGGTTCCGTACCCAAAGGGTAAAAACGGGACCCTATTAATGTCGCTCTGCTGTCCGTCTGTCACCAGGCTGTATCTCATGAACCGCGATAGTTAGACAGTTGAATTTTTCACAGATGAAGTATTTCTGTTGCCGGTATAACAACAAATAGGTACAAAAAAATTGAATAAAATAAATATTTAATGGGGCTCCCATACAACAAACATGATTTATTTGCTTGTTTTTGCTCGATATTGATAACGGAAAAAGGTAGACACTTGAAATATTCACAGAATATTTAGTTATATATTCACTATGAAAATAAATAATCAAATAAAAATAAAATTAATATTAAAGGGGGGCCCCCATACAACAGACATGATTTTTTTGCCGTTTTTATAGATGGTGCGGAACTCTTCATGCGCGAGTCCGTCTCGCACTTGCTCAGTTTCTATGCCATGTGGGGATTGCGCCCGGGGTTACTGGCGCAATCCCCACGTAGGCTTTTTTAGTGCATAAGCACTAAAAAAGCCTACGCCCACTGGGCCATCGAGCTCTTCATTGAAAATTGAAAACATTACTCTTTCAATTTATATCGCAATCTTTTTCACTCTCTGTCTGTCTGTCCGTCTGTCACCAGGCTGTATCTCATGAACCGTGATAGTTAGACAGCTGAAATTTTTACAGATGATGGCACTCCCGGACTGCAGCCAGTTATTTTTTACTCTTTGGTTATAGATTTTCACGGGTGGTAAACCTAAAAATAAATAAGCTAGCAGCTGTTGAGATGAGATTCTCGAAAAGGATGGAGATCAGCCGTTTCAGTTGGATCATCGATTTTAATCCCCTGACGTTAAGAGAACTCACTATTACTTTCCGCATCCACAGAACTCTCCCCAAATATAATGGTAGCTTTATTATGGCTAATGGCCTATTAACATTTAATTGACTGGAATAAAAAAAAGTTATAGTGACTAACTAAGTAAAATATAAATATAAAAAGATATAAGAATTTGGTCAACTGGACAAAAGGAAAATTAAAAGAAGGCGGTTTTTACAATACGGTGCGAGAAAACAAAACTATTAAGCAAGGAAGGGAGAAAGTATACATTTTTATTAATTATTAATTACGTGAAACGATATTATGCTAGATTATTATGGAGACAGATAATATTATCTATTAAAAACCGTTGCTTAAGAATGACTGCCTAAAATATCTATTTCGTCACACATGCTAGGAAATAAATTATCAACAAACTGATTCACACTTTATCTTTAGAGTTACGGCGTCCGACACTATCTGAGGAAATATACTGTGAATATTACGTAGCCTACTTTCAGCAGCGAGTTATTTGTTGTTATTATGCTACACTTTGTAATGAGACTGGAAAATAAATAAAGATATGAGAAATTAGCGTATACATTTGCAACCATTGTAGGTGTTAATGTTATATGGCACTTATCATAAAATGTAACCTAACAATCTCAGCATTATTGCTTGAAAAACATCTCTAAGCTAAAAAAAGCAAATCATAAAATCAAATATATCTTTTGCCACATTTTGTTGAAAATATCAACGAAATGATTTCACTTTTATCTTTAGAGTTACGACACTATCTGAGGAAATATATATACTGTGAATATCACGTAGCCTACTTCAAGCAGTCAGATATTTCATGTTATTTGTTGTAATTATGCTACACTTTGTAATGAGACTGGAAAGATATGAGAATTTAGCATGTAACTTTTGCAAACATTGTAGATGTGGTTACGGATGTTATTCGGCACTAATCATAAAATGTAATCTAACCTAAAAAAAGAAGATTTTCAGCTCTTTAATATCTATTTCGCCACATTTTCAAGGAAATATCAACAAAATGGTTCTCACTTTATCTATAGAGTTAGGGCGTCCGACACTATCTGAAGAATTATACTGTAAATATAACGTAATCTACTTTTAGAAGTGAGTAATTTTACGTTATTCGTTATTATGCTACACTTTATAATGAGACCGGCAAATGAATAAAGATATGAGTATTTAGCATGTAACTTTTGCAAACATTGTGGGCGTTAGTGTTATGGCACTTATCATAGAATGTTACCTAACAATGTAGGCATTATTGCTTAATAAACATCTCTCAGCTAAAAAGCTTATTTTCATCTCTTTAATACCCTTATTCGCCACATATTCTAGGAAATATCAACAAAATGATTCACAATTTATCTTTAGAGTTACGGCGTCTGACACTATCTGAGAAAATATACTGTAAATATTACGTAGTCTACTTCCAGCAGTAAATTAATCGTTGTTATTATGCTACACTTTGTAATGAGACTGCAATATGAGTAAATATATGAGAATTTAGAATGTAACTTTCGCAAACATTGTGGGTTTTAGTGTTATATGGCACTTATCATAGAGTGCAACCTAACAATGAAGGCATTATTGCTTAAGAACATTCTAAGCTAAAAAATCAACTAGATTTTCTAACCTTTTGTACCTATTTCACCACATTTTCTAGGAAATATCAACGAAATGATTCACACTTTATCATTAGAGTTACGGCGTCCGACACTATCTGAGGAAATATACTGTGAATATTACGTAGCCTACTTTCAGCAGTGAGTTATATGTTGTTGTTATGCTACACTTTGTAATGAGACTGCGAATTTATTTCCGTAGCACCTTCATGCAGCACGATAAATGGTAAATTTTGGTCTTACATTGATGAAGTTTTTTTATGAATTATTTATTAATTAGTGGATTCATATCACCTATTTAAATATTTGCATGCCTATCTAAAGGTGGAATACAAGCGATTGTAATAATTTAGGAATTCTGGTCTAGAAAATAAATTATCTTATCTAATTTTAAATGAAGTGACTTATAGTTACATTGTTCGATATTTTCATATAAATTGCCAGCTGCTCTTCCCTTTTACCACCTATCTAAGAATACTTAAGTTTTTGAGACACGCCATAACTATCTTATCTATCGAAATTCTCGTATCTTCCATCTAGCCGTTTGGAGTTTGGGGATAATACAGAAATTTACAAAATTAAATATAAACGACACGCGCCAAACACATAACCAAGAAGGGTTATGTGTTTGGCAGTCGAGTAAAAATCAAGAAATTATGTGAATTATAAGAATGTATGAGAAATAATAAAAATTACATTACATGTATACTCTAATAAAACTATGAACGAATTGTATGTATTAATTAATTATTACATTATTATATTTTTTAGTAATAAGTATGATTAGTTATCCTCACTATAACTAATCATACTTATTACTAAAAAAATAACCTCTGTGGCCTAGTGCCAGGCTGTCACACTGGAGGTCTGGGGTTCGAACCCCGGTCAGGTCAAGATGGAAAACAATATTGTACAGTTTAGCCTTGGGTCTTGGATATTTTTTTTTTTTTCATTTATTATCATCTAAAAAATCTTACAAAACATTATGTAGGATATTTAACTTTTGCATGTAACTTTTGCAAACATTGTGGGTTTTAGTGTTATATGGCACTTATTATATATGTCATATATCATCATAATCAGGTCCTTTTTAGTCTCCACTACAGGAGCACGACCCTCTCTGTACTACTAGGGCCATACTTTGCCAGAACAGCCAGAGGACTTGGCCTACACTCTCCACGCTGGCCAGACGGGTTGGAGAGGTCTCTTAGATGTTTATAAGCTTTGTTTAGCTTGTATTTCCTAAGTCGCCTTCTACGACATCCACGGGAAGACTTGGAGTGGTCCGATTCTACTCTGCCGGAAACCACACGGCTAATTATATATGTATTTGTTAAAAAATATAGTATCGTTGATTTAATACAAGTGTCAAACTAACTTTGGGGCTAGCTTGATCTGTGTGGTTTGTCAGTATATATTTATTTATTATAGTGCTTTAGATTAATACAATAAATATTCCAGACATGATTTCAAAATTGTTAATGAATAAATAAATTAATATATGAAGTCATCTACACATTGAAACTCGAACTTCTTCAAGGACATAGCTGTTCACATGACTGGACTCCAATTGTTTTAATTGCCTGTGTGACAAGTATTACGAGAGTCAAAATGCGTTACAGACATTTAATACCGTTGTTAGAAAGAACGTTTCTTAAATGCATCAGAATTCGTTTATCCTGGTGTGTATAAGTAAAAAACAAATTTTGTGGCATTCCAATTACTAAAATAACCGAATATACTGCGTCCGTGTTTTTATAAGCGAATAAAAAACGAAAAGGGTAAACAAAACGTAGGTTGTTTGTGTTTCTGGAGTGGAAAGAAGCGAAACAAGAAAAGTTGCAACGGTAACAGATCTTTATTGAATTAGTTTCCAAGTTGACGAAAAGGGACTGCCGATTTCCTCTTCAAATTCTCCTTTGACTAGTACGAAGTTATATTTTATACAGTTTATTTCTCTTATTTTTACCAAAAAAAGTAGACACTAATTAAATTATACTTGGTGAAATTTTAATCGTTCTGGACCCTTAAAGGGATAATTCAGCCCGTTGATATAAACAACTTTTCCTATGGGACCACTGCTGGAATCTCAAAAAAATTTTTGACGTTCCCATACAAATTGACCGGGCGGCCGAAATTTTTTGTAAGGAACTGCCCATTTGTTTTTTTTATGAGTTTCCAGCATTAGACCCATAGGAAAAGTTGTTCATATCGATGAGCTGAATCACCCCTATAAGGATTCAGAACGATCAAAATTTCACCGTGTATAATTCACGTTTACCGCCAGGGACTTTACCAGTGTTTTGAACACTGTTTTTTATTAATAAAACAAACACATTTTTTATTACAATATGATTATATTTTGTTTATTCCTGTTTTGAAAGGAAAACAGAAAGAAAATGAAACACTTTCAATCTGTTTTTAAAAATACCGGTTCATAAGGGTTAATAACTGTTACATCCAATAAGGTTTACATTGGCATAACTATGCGACAGCTCACGCACATTTGCCTGAGAAATGCCTGAATGGATACGAACTGTGCAAACACGTACGTAGAAAAATGTAAAAACGGTTTTCTAACAGGTTGGTTACAGAGAACATTATATCTGTTCCACTTTTATATGTGCGACAGGTTGAAAACACCCAAATAAGTGTTACCGGAATAATTATATAACAGATATAATGTGTAACCCTTATGAATGTGTATCCCTTATAATGTTGTTTTAGGATCCCTGTTATCGACATGTATTCGTATATTGCATGCTGCGCCCATGGCATGACGCACCATACCGGACTCTTATTCATCATCATTTCGAGTAGTTGTCACGGTCAATCGACCATCCACACCCTGGTGTCGGAGTTGTTCGGGACCGCCTGTCGGCCTCTGACGTGGACTCTTATTGACAACTTGTCGTCTGAACGCGCCCGCGTCCAGGAGTGCTATTTTTGAAATGACACCGTTCGTAAACGAGCTATTTTTCCATACCAAAATCGCTCGAAGACGAGTGTCACACTTTCAAAAATAGTACCCCAGAACTAAAAAACCTTTCTCTCTTCTTCTCCTCGTATATACGAATCCATATAACGACTCTGATTACAGTTGTTTCGATGCCATTATCAACTTTTGACCATCAATCACTTAATATTGATGAATGTTCGACACAACAGTTAGACAATCTCTTGCAATGGCCGATAAGCCTAGTATTGTTCCAAAGTTTAGATTCGGGGTTAGCTCCGTGTCAGTTCGCCAATTTGTTTCCTTTGACAGGGAAGGATAAATATTTAGACTGCGATATTGTTAGTCGATGATAAACTTCTGAAGACTACAAGTAGTTTTCGGAAATTTATATAGATTTATTTCATGTAAACAAATTAATTTATAGTATGAAAAATTATGTCTAACGTAAGCAATGTAATCAGAGCCCTTCAGGCACGTAGGGACCAAGCCTGGATTGAGTTTCTTTCGCCGTATTCTTCTCACCAGTGGTCATTCCGAAACGCTAGTAGTATTTCGATTTTGCATATATTAAAAAAATATGAGTAATAAAAATATTACGTTCTAAAAGAGATACAAGTATCCGTATCCAATTTTGAATAAAAATCTTTGACTTTTGACTTTTTTGACTTTCGGAAAATCGTTAAGTTTCGAATCCATTATGTCAATCGAAGCCGCTCAACGGCCCGTAAATACAGTTAGGTTGATACTCGTATCATTACGATTTGAGGAGCTCGATGGTCCAATGCTTCAGAGCCATTGGACCATCGAGCTCCTCAAATCGTAAGAGACGTTATTACCGATTACGTATGTTAAGCAACCCAGACGCGGTGGTCCGAGTGGATGGACCGCAATAAAAATATCTCGAGCTTATAAATTAAATCACTTATATAAAATACGGTGTATCGCGTTTATTGCATTATATTTACATACACCAAACGTTTAGAAAACTTTACAGTTTTCATGGTCGCAGGTAAACTAGATTGAAATTTGTCTATCGTGTTATAATAACTATACAAAACTACCGCCTACAATATTTATTGATAACGTTCCGGATGTACGCAGTATTGGCTCACGGTGTCTGAATAAAACGGTAGGTGTTAAAATAATGTAATAAACACGATAAAACTAAATTATGTGATTTAAGTTAAATGTGTAACAATTGCGGAAACATTAGAAATAATTATATATCTCGAGCTCCTCCGTGCTTCGGAAGGCACGTTGAGCCGTTGGTCCCGGCTGTCGTCATTGATGGCAGTCTTTCAGCTATGTCAGATGCCTGAAAGATCTGACACCAGTGCTGGCCATATAAATGAGGAGTCCCGTAAAATAATAAAGGTTACATCAGACACCAAAATACTCACTGATGTAGTGGGGTTACGCATTATCACGTCTTTATCCCTTACGGGGCAGACAAAGCCTAAAAACACAAGATCCAAAGGCCACTTTTAACTTTTTGGTGGGCGTATAGGTGGATAAATCAAAATAATGATGGGATGCTAGCCTTATAGCCAGATTTTAAAATTATTGCCCAAAGATTCAAATGTTTATTCAGAAAATAGGCCTTTTCAGGCACTTTTTCATGTCAATTGGCCCGTTCCATCGGCCAGCTTCTACGGTATGCGCGGAAATAAAAGTAGCTTACATTCTACTTTTTTTCTCCCAGACCACCATGGAAATAAAGGAATAATAAATCACAATGGAGAAAGAACTTTCAAGCATAAATAAAAGCAATAAATTTATACTCGTATCTGTAGTCTACAGGGAAATGTAGGAATCGGTCAAAATACTTAGCGGAGAGTGGACTAAATTGGCCATGTACAAAAGATAAGCCGATTTCAATGCATAAGCATCATCTGGCGTGCATGTAGAATTTCTGTTTCAAGTATTGGAATCTCGGATAAATATTTTTCATTTCAAAATGTACGTTTCATAAATGATTTTTTACCTACTAACTGAGACTCTAAAATAAACTAACAAGCATTTAGATCAGCCTATTTTAAAAGGGTAGAGCCACGTTACCCGCAAACTTAATTTTTGTTAGTAGCATGAATGGGTCGGCTCGTCCGGGGAAATACCACACTCTCACAGAAAATCGACGTTTGAGTAGAAGCTTTACTGCTTCTATGTTTCGTCCGGTGATTGAGCTGGAGACCCATTTCAGTAGGTGTCGAGACAATTAAGTAACTGTTGTAGTAAATTCCGCACATTTAAACAAATTGACATTTGGCCATTTAAAACCAAAATTCTAGCTGTTGAGTATGAGGTTGAGTAGAAATATATACGACAATTTTTCTCAATCGTTTATATCTTGGACCATACATAGCTTTGTCACTGAAGAAAGGACGTCTAGGCAAATTGTTTGGGGTTCTGACTGCAGGCGACATCTGTCTATAGAAAACTAGAATTCTAGCTGTTGATCTAGAGTGAGCGGTTGATCTCTCCGACGTACATATAAGACCCAGGAATCAAGTTATTGTGTAAGCGGTTGATTTCAAATATCAACGGAATTTTATCTCAATCGCTTATATCTTGGACCATACACGAGTCTTGGACTGCCAAGACTCTGTACTGATAGAGTGGACATCTTGGCAAATCGTCTGGGTTTCTGACTGCAGATGACTTCTGTTTACAGAAAAACAGAATTCTAGCCGAATTCTAGCTGTTTTGTAAGCGGTTGATCTGTCCATATAAGATCAGGAATTAAGTAATTGTGTAAGCTATTGATTTAATTTTTTTCTCATTATTCTTAGTCGCTTCTATCTTGGACCAAACAACAGCCTTGTCAGTGAAGAATGGACATCTTGGCAAATCGTCTGGGGGAGTCTGACTTTAGATGACATCTGTCCTCACTCACGCACCTTAATTAAACCAGGGTGCTGACCGACTGGTGCCTATTATTTATTCTTATCTTCAAGTTGAATATAAATGAAATAATTTATTGTATCTTTTGAATTCAGTGAATTATATATATGAGTGTTGACAAAATGTGACTTGACTAAAATAGGGAAATTGCACAGTAATGGGTGTAAATAAAATATTTTATCATTAAACCTTTACCAGTCGCCATAGGCGTATATTTTTCTTTGGTTTTGTCTTTTACGTTAGAGGCAGAAGGTTCAATTTATGCCTCTATATCAAAAATAATTATTTTGTATGTAAACACAAATAAACACTAGCGTGTCGATTTCTTGAAATTTGCTACGAAAATATTTCTTTGACCTATGAGATCCAGCCCTTTAAAAAATTTGAGCTTAATTTAATTGGATAAAGGCTAGCTCCGTGGCGCAGCGGTCAACACGCCAGCCTGCGACACGAGAGTGCCCGGGTTCAATCCCCGGCCAGGTCAAGATCTGTTTCAGATTGGCCTGGGTCTTGCATGTTTATCTATATATGTATTTGTTATAAAATATAGTATCGATGAGTTAGTATCCCATAACACAAGTCTCGAACTTACTTTGGGGCTAGCTCAATCTGTGAGATATCCGTATTATATTAATTTATAATTCTTATCTCCCGTATGATATTTCGTAATATTTCACTACAAAGTCCGTAAAACAGCTACTTTAATAATTCTTAAAGTAATGGCGCCACAAGCATTGGGTGTGTCACCCAATCTTGTTAAAGAGCTAGGCGGCAGGTGGCATACACAAAGGGGCACTTTGTAGCAGTGCAACGTATTATTAAGGGGCAAACACCATGCATGCTATTAATGTAATTAATGTGGTGTTTTTTTTATTTAATTTATTGCTCATACAATCATTATGAAATATGCAAAAGGTTATCTTTTAGTGCTAAGCATTCTCTACTAGTATTACCTTATATAGATGGGTGAAAAGTTAATAGAAGATATGCAATATACGAATGAGAGATTTCACTAATAAGATTTAAATAGATTAAATTAATAAATAAACAGCCATGCTGGTCTGTGAGAAAAGAAAAAACGTAGAATGTACCAACCTAGTAGTCAGCAACTCGCAGGCGAAAGCCAGTAGAAAATATAAAACATGATTGATTACTCTGCCAAATAAAAGGATTCGATACAACATATTAACTCATAATGCTTGTTACAGTGAGACGAGTGGCGCCGCAGTTTTCCATACCGCCGCCGCCCAAGACTGAGGTCATGTTGGGCGGGAACCTGACACTGAAGTGCGTAGCGTTCGGATCGCCTATGCCCACTGTTAAATGGAGGAAAGGTAAAGAACTCCTAATTTAAGTCAAATAGCATATGGAAATTCCAGGTGAATAATGTTACATTCGCCTAGTCGTTACGTATTAGGTTCGATTTGAGATTGAATAAATCGGAGAATTTAGTTAATACAAGGATCTAGAGGAGGCAAATGACAGGGCATTAGCCGTGGCCACATACTGGGTGAAATTGTTGTAGTCAAAAGACATTAGGACGCGAAAAGAAGAAGAAGAAGAATTTAATACAATTAATTTTGGCAAGTACTCATAGTGTAATACACATAGTACCTAGTGCCTGCCTACGCGTCTGTTTTTCAGCATCAATTAGAATTTAATAAAAACTGGCCAAAAGTGAATCGCATTAGCATACACGGCAAACCATATTTCTGGTATACTCTTGGTGTATTAAGTACTCTTACAACCTTTTGGATCGGAGGCTTAGTAATAGGCTGTACCCAAAGGGTGCCATTTTGGCACCCTTTGGGTACAGAACCCTAAAAATTTGTTAGTTATCATTAGAATGTAATCGAGCAAGATATTGTGCACATTCATTGTGGCTCCAAAAATTAAAGTAAGCAACAATTATGTTAAGTTCTAAAATCCTCAACAGGTTTAACAAAATGGCTGACACCAGAAGACAATCCCCCATTAGGACTGAACACCCTCAAACTAGAAGACATCAGGGAGTCTGCCAACTACACGTGCGAAGCTGCGAGCGTACTTGGAGTCATAGAGACCACGGCGGAAGTTAAAGTGCAGAGTAAGTATCGTAGATTTAAACTATGTTATTGATGGAAAGTCACTAATGCGTCCAGTTAGCATAAGCTTACAGTGAAGACACGCGGGCTAAGCCGCGTATATGGAAACCCTTCCAATATTCAAAACCCTCAGTTCTGAGGTACGAAAGGGTTTACGAGCATAAATTTACAAAAAAATGCCTTAAATCAGTCTGCTATTCAGAGCGGCGAACGATCTGGATTCGAGTTTTTCTTATTAATATGTTACTAGTATGATACTTATATTTTCTTTAACCTCCGCTCTTTTACATGGAAGCCATACTGTAAAACCTATATAGGTAAGCTAAATTTTAGTCTGATTAGCGGTAGGATATTATAAACTTAACGCTAATATTGCGTTTGTTATGGCTCACGCATTACAGAACTAAAATCAGGGTAGCATTTAATCTATGAAACTGCGAATTCATTCGCTTAAAGGCTTTCACAGCTCAGAACTATCGAGGTTCTGAATACCGGTAGGGTTTCCATATACGCAGGCACGCGACAGTGCAGAAGTGGTTAAGTTACCAACCAACCATCTCCATGCATAATACAATAAAATATCTCATAAACAGAAGATATCACGTCACTTCTGTAGAAGACAGCGCGTCTTAATACAGAAGTGACATAACTGGTGTCAGATGAGCATTTTCGATGTCTTAGAAAGTAGAAGATAATACTTCTTGTAATACGAGTAGAAGAACACATAATATAAATGATTAATATTCTGCTTCTATCAATCAAAGTCATTCTTAAAGTAGCACTGTGTCACGTAGATATCGTTCCAGCCACTTTCAAACTCACAAATTCTATCAGCTGAATTAGTGTAGCGTCTGTTTTTGCTTCCTATCAAACAATTTCGTCGCTTAATCTTTATTAATGTTCAAAATTACAAATGGCGCTATCAATATTGAATAGGTAGAACTAGATGGAACTTAATCCGGCTGAATGAGAAAACGGAACGCAAAGTAACAATAATTAATCATTGATGAAGCCGACATTCGTTTGTCTCAGGGGCCAGCAACTTTCCAACCCTTTCAATTATGAATTATAGTACCTACTAATTCATAATGGATGTCTCGACTTGCCACAATTTATCAAATTGATTTTCCCAAATCCCTCCGCCCACCTCGGAGGAGCTATTACCATAAATTTGCAACAGTTATCCAAAGAAATTATGAGTGTAATTTGATTCAGTCACTCGTCTCAGCTGTCTCACAGTTCCGAGTGGAATTGTTAACAAAAATCCATTAAAGGCTTATGGGGAAACGTTTTCGATGTTGTTCAGTGCGAGTCTGGGAGAAAAATGGAGAATAGGCATATCCAAACCAGATCTTGAAATTTGAAAATGATACTTACTAATGTTTGCTATTCATATGATCAGTTGTGAAAAATAACAATCGTTATTCTTCCTTAGGCGATGATAATTGATGAAAATATCTAGAAATCACGAATATTATTAAAAGTCGTACTTCAGATGTTCTAACACTTCCAATATAAATAATAAATTGTTTTAAGATTATTTTTACAATCATAATCGGACTCCTGGTTCTAACGCACAACAGCTGCTGAGGATTAACCGGAAAATCGCTCAGATGAAGGGAAGAAATAATCTTAAACCAAGATTTACCCAACATATTCCATGTAAGACCCGTCTCAAAATTTTGTGTCATGGAAATTTTCTGTACCTAGCTTTTGAATTTCCATTATCCAATGTAGAACAAAAATAACTAGCGGATAATCCGGATAAAACAAAGAAAGACTTGTCAGAATTACAAGCCTAGCTCAAAAATGTTCATTAATATTAGCCACGCCAGTCGTAGTAAGCCTGAAATCCTATTTGACTGAATGGGAGACCCGTGTCTATACCGCCTAAAATGTGTGTTTTGTTGCTTGCGAGAATAGATTTTCAAGATATATATTTTACTAGCGGCCCGCCCTGCTTGGCACGGGTATTTATATATAATCAGAAACCATTATTTGTAGGTATTAGAGTTACATTATCGAAGTTTTCATACGGATCCCTAACTTTTTTGAAATTATTTGACTGTCTATGTTCATTGAGGATAATGTAGGATTCTAATGGTGAAATAATTTGCCAATCGGTCCAGTAGTTTTGGAGCCTATTTAATGCAAATTCAATGTAATATTAGTGTGGAAGTGTGTAGACTATCTTACGCCCGCAGCTCCGCTCGCATGAATGTAGATCCCTCAGGAACAGTACCTTTGTCCGTGAACCCTTTGTTCGCTTCCGGGCCTAAAATACATCCATACCAAATTTCATCCAAATTGATTCAGTGGTTGAGGCAAAAAGGTTACAGACAGCAGCTGTCTGTTACCTTTTTGTTTTTTGTCATGTCTATGACAGAGTTACTTTCGCATTTATTATATTAGTATGGATTTGTGCATTTTGGGTTAAAGACCATTAGGACAGAAGAAATCTAGTGCAAGATAGTTCAACCAGATAATGGGTTAGAATCAAGGAGGCTCGGAGGCGCACTCACCTACATTTCTGTACCTAAGCTCGACTATAGAATATAGAAATGATAGGATTACAAGCAAAACCTCATATTCCCGGTCTGAGGCCGATCAACATAGGTTATTTGCTGCAATTTCAAAAGTGTCACGTATATTTTCTGATTAAAACACAAATACATAATAACAACATACAGTAATGTATCCAAAACGACCATAAATAAGCTCCTAATCTTAACTTGTATCCACAGCACTACCTGGGCCACCGACTGAAGTGAGAGCATCAGAAATTACAGCAACTACCGTGCGCCTCGCTTGGACCTACATCGGACCAGAAGAGCCCCAGTACTACGTCATCCAGTACAAGCCAAAATATGCCAACCAGGTGAATTTTATTATAGTGGAAACCATAGGTATAGAGATAAAAAAAATATAAAATCAATTTGGCCTTTACGACTTTCGACACAATAATCAATCAGAATCAGGAGCATATTTCGTACACAATTCCTTCCTTCCATTATATAAGAAACATTGTATATGATTGCATGTGTTCCCAACAGGCTTTCAGCGAAATCTCGGGCGTGATCACCCAGTATTACTCAGTGACGAACCTATCCCCATACACGGAATACGAGATGTACGTCATCGCCGTCAACAATATCGGCAGAGGGCCACCGTCAGCTCCGGCCGTCATCACCACAGGGGAGACAGGTAGAAATGACCTTTATTCTAGTTGATGTCGTGATTCTTCTGCATTAGATAGATCAGAAACCAGAAAGGGATAAGATAATTTAAATAAAAGAAAAAAATCAGTGTTAGATAGATAGTGAATTAAAACTAGCTTTGTTTATAGTCACACGTTTCCAAAGGAACATACAAAGAGTTTAGTTCTTATAAAAAACTTCGAAGAAAGCTAAAATTTATTATATTCGGCGTATTCGGTGATATGAATATAGTTTGTGTGTAATTATTATCTTAATTATTTACTTACAGATTTCTTCAATAATAAGTATGAAAAATCGCAATTGACGCGTATTTCGCAAATTTCATTTTCATAAACAATTGTTTCATGATATTTTTAAATGTAAAAATTACCTGAATATGCGATTAAACGATGATGTTATTTTCATGATCGTGTGCTAAAAATACTTATTAGCGAGTCCATTCGACAAATACTTAGGGTTTACGAGATACAACTACAACAACGACAACTGCGTCTTTTATTTCAAGATAATCGGCAACACATTGGTCCATACGCTTATTAAAGTTTCGTTTCTATATCGCTTTCTATTTGACATCATGATTGAGTTAATTTGTTTCATTAAGTAAACTAGTTTTGAGTTTCTTGCGCTGGTTTATAAGTTTTAAGATTTGTTTCAACATCTTTCCATGCCTACGCGTTTACGTGACGAACGACTAACGCGGTCGCTTGATGTAAGTTTTCGCTTTTAACTTTTTTATTGAAATATTATCTTCAGTTTGATTTGCACATTTATTTTCAGTATTTGTAGGATTTAGTCGTAGTGCGTAAGGTTTTATTTCGAGATTTTCATGCACCATTACGTTATATTAAGTGTTAAGAATAAGTCGTGGAAGGAGTTTCAATTAGACCACACACGTATTTTTCCATTTTGTGCACCGTTTGTGTGTTGTTGCTACTGTAATTTTTACTGTCCCAATAACTAATGATGTCTTTGTGTTGCGGCTTCCAGTGGATTCGTTGTATGGAGGTACCAGTAAGTATCAAGATGACTATCCTAACTTGGGAGTTAAAGGGTGTCTAAACAGCATGACTTTAATTTTTACTACATTTTATGGTGCACTGTCGTTTAATATCGCTGCAATAATAAATAGTGCTGTGTGTCTGCGTATTTAATTATATTTTGATTAGCAACGACTTAGTCATAACAATTTAATATCATACATTTTCTTGTAACATCTTGTTAAGCTATCATATCTAATTTACCGAGGCATAATATTAAATTTGACTTGTGACAACCGCTTCAAATGCCCCGTGTCACGGAACAGGCAAATTATAACTCTGATGAGTTGGTAATGAAACGCTGCTGTATCAAAATTGTTCCCAGGTTTTTATGTCTTCGTTACATTTCTAATAAAGGAAAGTTTGCGCCGTCGCTGGGCCTCTTCCTCAAATGAGATTATAGCGTTTTAATATTGCTCAACCCCGAAAAACTTTTATTGTTTCGTCCTTTCCGGGTATTATCAACAGAAAAGAGATTTTTCATTGAGTCACGCCCCTTTTTGTGTTGGAGGCTACGATTACAAATCCTATTAAGGCTCTATTGTGCCCCCGAGGCTTTTTGTCACATTTTTATTTCCATTTTGAACATAATTGAGATGAGCCGAGTCGCTCCTTAATTTGATATTGCGTTGTTCTCTTATTATTACTTTTATGGTAATACGATTTGAATTATTACGGTTTTATGAAAACGACTTTTAACCTTTAAACCTTCGGATACAACGGTTGTTTTGGAATTATTTCCTTTGAAGTTTTTGTGTGGTATACTTTGAATGTTTGTGCATGGCTAATACCTGGGTACACGGTGTAGGGTTCTGCAGCAGACCTACAGTGGATAGCAACTGCTTTTATACTAGGTATAATTTGATTTTTCCATGCTGGTCTGGAAAAAAGTAAAATGTACCAACCAGCTGCTTCTCTCCCCACGTAGACCATAGAAGCAGGCTGAAATAATGGGTGAATATCAAGGAATTATGTCAATAGGCGATGCGGCTAGCAACCCATCACATTTGGGAAGACCCAAAGGCGTAAGGCGTTTATCATAGAGCCAACATCAGGTCATAAGAATGACCTTAAACTCTGTCTACCCTGTAAGAGAGAAATACGTGATAATATGTATCTTAGTATTTGATACTGGTATTTTTATGCATGGTGATCATAAACGGTCATGAAATAAAAAATGGTCACGTAACAAAATATTAAAAGACACGAAAAACAACTTACACGCTGGCAATAAGATTCTTGGTATCCAAAGGATCTCCATTTAGATCATAATCCGTAACATCCCTAAAGTAACAAGATGCCAAGACTGCCTCACTTAACAACTTTCATCATCATTTCAGCCATATAAAGGCCACTCTTGGATAATGGGCTCTGCCAAGGATTCCTCGTTCCATCGGAAGAAATTCCCATACTCACCACGCTTGGGAGGCGGGTTGGCGAACGCAGTTTGGCTTCTACGCGTTTTCAATTGGTTTTTTGTGCTTCCGACGCTGCTGCCCATCGGAAACATTTTTAAGCTGGGAAAGGATACGAGTTTATTTGATTTGGGAAGAGAATGAAGGTATTGGAATAATACTTACTCGTGAATGAAAGAAAAGCAAGTAGCTTGGGAAGCCGGGTCCCCCTATTTCAAAATTTATATAAATAAGTATTCAGCTTTGCTGTGAAAACTTTTCCAACCAACATTTTTAAGTGTTCCGTACCCAAAGGACTACGACTGTCCGTCTATGGTAAGGCTGTATCTATTGAAACAAGAAGAGACTTAAAATTTTCACAAAATGTGTAGGTATATATCTATTTATGCGATTACAATATACAATGTTATACAACAACAAAAAATAAAATTCATTTAAATATCAAGGTGCAGCCCAAAGAACTTGTTTTGAACGGTTTTTGTGTAAAATATTGTATGGTGGTATGGAATACCGTCGTGTGCAATACCGACTCGCATTTGCCGGATTTATTTTTCATCATTACATCATAAACTAAAGCATAAATTGAGGTTCTCCAACGCGTACCTATAGCTGTCTGTATAGCCTAATCTTAAAAATTACTCTGACGATTTTGACGCGGTTATCGCCAAAGTGTAAAGCATATTTCTGGGAAGATTGATGTGGATGGATGGGCCGCGAGTTTTCTTATAAGAAGCGCCGTGTATCCAAGGTTAATTTAATAGAGTAGTTGCTAGTCGCCATAATTGTGGAAACTTCTGTATATGTTTATTATAGTATTTGTGCCGATAAGCTTCGCCGTACAATGCCGAATATTGGTTAACGTAGTAGTTTTGTTCCTGTTCTAGTTATGTTAATATCTTTATAGCTTTATTTTTCAGTGTATTATTTATTATTTGTATCTCCTTACGCTAAAAAGCTCCTTTAAAGCTCAAACATCAATGAGACCTCTCCAACCCGTATGGCCAGCGAGGAGAGTGTAGGCCAAATCCTCTAACTGCTCTGGCCAAGTATGGTATACCCGGTAGTACAGAAAGGGTCATGCTCCTGCAGTGGAGACCAAAAAGACCTGATGATGATGATGATGAGCTAACGGTTCACGGGTGTTACCCCGGTCCTTTGAGAGGCTTGCGTGGGGATATAGATCCAACACGTAGATGCCCTTTAGAGAAGTTGATGTAATGTAGGTCTCTAGCCAGAACTCGTTCCCAGTTGTTATTATTATTATGTATTACATGTATATTTTACTCCCTTTTCAAATTTTAATTCTTTACGGGCCTTTGGCCAAGCAAAAATATTTTCTATTATTAGTAGTATTATTTATTATTATTCTTTTATTCAGCATGAATGTAGAAGATAGTCGATGGGTTTATTTTCGTAGTTTGTAAAGTTAAATCTGCTTATCTGTATTGAGATAACTACTTGTTATTGTTATAGAATAAGTTGTTAATTGTATAATTGGAATACTCGCGTGGTAAAGTTTATATGATAATGTTAATTGGACTACTGATTAAAATAATTAAGTTTGATATTAATCGCGTGTTATTTAATTCATGATATTACATACAAGCAAAAATAAAGTGCTTTTGGATATCCGAATGTTAATACAAATGTATAGAGTGAAATTAATTATACTTATTGTTTCATCAAATTTAAATTATCATTTCATTGAATAAAATCATGAATATTTCGTAAGATACAGCGACCATATTTACACACACATGTGTGATAAACCCGTCAAAATGAACAACTATTTCTATGTGACCATTGCTGGGAACTCAGTAACGTCTTAATAATCAATGAACGTCAGCTGCACGCATGAAAAAGTGTCACGTTCCGTATTCAAACGAGAGCGCGGAACAAGCGATAGAGAGGCACGATCGGCCTAAGCGTTCGGCTAAAATATCTCTTCTTTCTCCCTTTTTACGTAAAATTATCTTGACTTTACAGACAAACAACTTTTTTTACTCATACTATAAACATAATATAATGATGATTTTTAATCATATAAAAAACGCCGTTGAGTATTGAAATGCCAGTCAAAAAGTTGCTTATACAAATGTCAAAAGGTAGAGAACTGAAATACCTAACCCAGGTACAGCCACTATTAGAACAGTTTTTAGCTATTGACTACCACAGTTGTTTGCCATATTGGATTTAATATGAAAATGTAAAAAAAGTTGGTTCCCAGCATTGGTCCCATAGGAAAAATTGTTCATATTGATGGCCTGAGTCACCCCTTTACGTGAATGTTGAGGGTTAATATATACGCTGTATAACCACTTTTGTAATATTTTCTTGGCTACAAAAAATAAACTTAGTTGTAACAGTATCATCTGAGCAATATCTAAATTAAAGTATTATTTTAGAGCCCGGGTCTGCGCCCCGCAACGTCCAGGTCCGGCCGCTGAGTTCCAGCACCATGGTCATACAGTGGGACGAGCCCGAAACTCCGAATGGCCAAGTTACAGTAAGTTTTAAGATAATTCATTATCAAAAATATGTATGAGAAGTTCTAATACCAATTTCGGATTTTGCCGCCAAACGCACCGCTTAACACCAAGCCTCACGGTAAACGAGGCCTTTTAATTGAAATGAAATTTGATTACCATGACGTTTTTAATTTGACGCGTCGGGTTAGGAGATGTTTGGGGCTAACTGAGGGTCGCACTCAGCGACCTAACAACCTGTCCTCTATTGGGTAGCGACATAAGGTGCCTACTTACGAACAATAAAGAGATCTGCCTACTGGCCGCCATCAACCTTGTTGAAAGCAAGCGGGACTTAATAACTTAACCGATACTCTGGGTTAACTAAGACACCCCAAGACCAACTGATCCAATTCCACTTAAACTTTCCACTTTACGAAGTAACTTTAAAACTTTCCAATTTCTGTTATCATTAATCCTTCAACTTTTAACACACCCTTTATTTTCACAGGGATACAAAATTTTCTACACAACGGACCCATCGCAACCGCTACAGTCTTGGCAGTCACAGATGGTAAGCAAAAAATTACAACTAGGTCATAGAACAAGCTTTTTCGAGTAAGATTTAAAAATCTCGACTGCTCTGGCAATAACTCTGGCAGATAGCCTTCGATAATTTAAGGAGTCTAACGACACCTCATACTGTTTAGCCATTTAGAAGGTATAACGTAGAAATACTATCGTGTAAACATAACTCGCCTTTTCTGGGCATTTGTGTAAAAAAAAATCATATCGATACAGTTTAAATAAGTTTGGTGTGCGGGGAGACGTAGATTTAGTATAAATACGACGTAAATTATTGCCTAAAAATATACCTCTTTTAACCAACTTTGATTTTTTTCTCCCGTGATATTTACAAAGACATTAGCGATATTTTTAATGATAAAACGTGCTTCGTATAAATACCGGGAATATATTAACTATCATATCCTTCGAAGGGATGACTCAGCCCATCAAAAGAAAATGCCGATTTTTTTTGAGTTCCCAACATTGGTTTTATATAAAAAGTCGGTCGGGCTGAGTCGCCCCTTCAAGGGAATGTCGGTGATAAATTTAAACGCTGTATAAAGTTTTGTTATTTTAAACTTGTAGGTAATCTTTTGAATTGTTGATCGATGAGATAGGTGATATTTTGTGTGATAGCGATAGGTGTGATTTTGTGCGATAAGTGTAATTTTGTATGATAATTTAAAATGTGTAACATCTTTGAGATGTCCCTTTCTACAATAATTATAATCCGTATATTTCTTTACTAGCTCTCGCCGGCGAATACGCTCACGTTAATGTCGATCTCGTGGGAATAGTACTGTTTTCTAGTTTTATATCTACTGAATAGTGTGCAAAATTTCGTCAAATTCCATTCAGCCGTTAAGGCGTGAAAGAGTCACAGACATAAAAATAAATAAATAAAATAAATATATACGGATAAATCACACAGATTGTTCTAGCCCCAAAGTTAGTTCGAGACTTGTGTTCTGGAATACTAACTCAACGATACTATATTTTATAACAAATACATATATAGATACACATCCAAGACCCAGGCCAATCTGAAAAAGATTATCACATTTTTTATCTTGACCTGGCCGGGGATTGAACCCGGGTACTCACGTGTCGCAGGCTGGCGTGTTGACCGCTGCGCCACGGAGCTAGCCAAATATATACATCCTTAACATAATATTACACATAAATATATACATCCATACTTACAAACTCTCGCGTTTATTATATCAGTAAGGAAAGGATTAATAACATCGAAAATTTTAACCCATTTTTTTTTCAGATGGACAACAGCCATCTGACAACGATCAGCGAGCTGACCCCACACACGGTATATACGATACGAGTGCAGTCGTTCACTTCCGTGGGCCCTGGACCCATTTCAGCACCAGTGCAAGTCAAGACACAGCAAGGTAAATGCGAATACAGAAGCATGTCATTCCGGGGTGGGGGATAGACATAGGACAAAGAAGACATCGCCGTGTGGTACCCGGCAGAGTAGAAAAGGACTACTCTAAGTCTTCCCATGGATGTCGTAGAAGGTGACGTAGGAAATACAAGCTAAACAAAGCTTATAAACATCTAAGAAACCTCTCCAACCTCTGTTCTGGCCAAGTATAGCTCTAGTAGTACAGAGAGGGTCGTGCTCCTGTAGTGGAGACAAAAAAGACCTGATGATAATGATGATGAAAGAAGGCATCAGGCAGGCAGATGGCTATATTTTTTGTTTTACATCGTGATAAAAAAGAGGCAAATATCAAAATTATTATCATCATTACAGCCGCAATTAGTCCACTGCTGGACATATGCCTCTCCCAAGGAACCTTCGTTCCATGGGAGGATAGTGCCATACTCCCTACGCTTGGCAGGCGTATTAGTAACTAGCGACCCGCCCCGGCTTCGCACGGGTGCAATGTAGATACAAAAACCTTGCTCTTGAATCACTCTATCAAAAAAACCGCATCAAAATCATCACTAACATACATAGGGACAGACAGACAGAGGGAAGCGACTTTGTTTTGTACTCTATATTGAATATCAGGATTTCAGCTATTTGAAGCCCCTCCCATCTCTTGTCAGCAAAAGTAAGAAAAGCTCCTCCTCCCTCCCTCGAACTTACGTAAACAATTGGTATCATGTTCACAATAGTTTGTATATTTTGCGATGTATTGCTGACGTGATCTCGATGCAAGCCCCTCGTCCCCATGTCAAAAATAAGCAAAGCCTAGACCCCCACCCCCCTTTCGCTGCTTACGTACATAATATTTGAATGACCATTAGTGCTGGTAAAGGATTATATTTATGGAAAATAAGGTATGGTCGTTCCGAAAGATCCGGACAGTAGTGGACAAAAAGTCTGCGGCAGTCTGCGGCGCGCTCTTATTAGTATAAGAATAAGGTTGCACTTTGTCCGCGAAATATTTCATGTTGCTTGGCAGTTGTACGCATACAAAGTGCAAACTTTGTGCAAACGAATAAATCAAAGTACAGCCTCATTTTACGTGACCTCAATAGGCATGCCGTCACAGTTTTTCAACCTCATAGAAGGCCAGCGCATGTGGCAAGATTTTGTCCCAGTATAGAAATATTTTCTAATGAGAATCTCTATGATTCTGTCACATGTGTTTGAAATTTCATATTTGGAACACCAAATCATTAACAAATTAACAAGTTGAGGAATGTACTCACATGCAACCTTGTCTTATGTCAAATTAGAAAAGGCATCTCAACATACTGCCACATTTTACATGTCTTAAAAGGCGTTCAACCTCGTCGCAGGCCGGGGAAACGTCCGTGACGTTATCTTGGCTTCGGCCTGCGCATGCTGACAACACTCTCTCTTATAAGCTTTATAGGACACGTTTTTTAACCCCCGGCGCAAAAAGAGGTATAAGTTTGACGTCGATGTCTCTCAAACGAATGGACCAATTTTGATGCGGTTTTTTCTTCATTTGAAAGCCAGTTTCCTTGCGGTGGTCCAACATTATGTATTTATATGCAACTAGCTTTCGCCCGCGGCTCCGCCCGCGTTAATGTCGATCCCTCGGGAATAGTACTTTTTCCCGGGATAAAAGGTAGCCTTTGTCCTTCTCTGTACTCCAGAGAACTTATATGCAAAATTTCATGATGATCGGTTCAGTAGTTACGGCGTGAAAGCGTAACAAACAAACAAACAAACAAACAAACAAATAAACAAACAAACAAACTCACTTTCGCATTTATAATATTAGTAAGGATAAGGATTAAGTGCTTCACGCATGCCATCGTTAATTGACAATTCATTGATAACTTCGACCTGATGCTGCAACCAGAATAGTCTCCAGAGAACCTAACTCCTCGGAAACTTACAGTAGACATATCGTCTTTGGATGTGTTCTTTAAACTATAACTAACTAGCTTTCGCCCGCGACTCCGCCCGCGTCAATGACGTTCCCTCGGGAACAGTACTTTTTCCTGGGATAAAATGTACCCGTATGTCCTACTCCGTACCCCAGATAACGTGTATGCAAAATTTCATGATGATTAGTTCAGTAGTTGCAACGTGAAAGCGTTACAAACAAACAAACTCACTTTTGTATTAAAATATTAGTTCGGATTTTGCGTACGTTTTTAAAATTTTAATTTTATTTTGTAGTCTAGGTTAATGGGTTTTTATAATGCGATAACAAGGGGGTAACTATACTTAAGGGACATGATCATCTCATGCTAAGAAAAATAGCAATCAGCCGATCGAGTTGCTATGGAAAGTTTTTTTTTCGTATTTGTTGGTTGGTTCCCTGGGGAAAGTTGTTCAATATTATGGGCCCTTTAGTATTGGTACCCCCATTTTGTTACACGTTGTATAATCTATACATATAATAAAACAGTAAAATTATTTTGTCTGTACATTTCGAATTTTTGACTGAAATGGATAGAGGGACACTTAAAAAGAATAATAGAAAGCAAAAAAAATTTTTTGGAATTTCTTGTCTGTCTGTCTGTCTGTCTGTCTGTATGTATGATCACGATTATCTCCGAAAATACTGAACCGATTTGCTTCAAACTTTCACCAATTGCTTTGTTTTAACTCAGTTTAACATTTAAAGTTTGTTTCATCAAAATCGGTTCATTAAAAAAAAAGTTATCGTCATTTGAATGAACTCAAGGCATGAGTTTGCCTGCAAACATATAGCAAAAATAAAATAAAATAATAAGTGACATAAGAAAATTAAAATCCAAAGTCAATTAATCATCATTATACGACAGCATTATACCTATCCATACTATCCATAGTAATCCATACTAAAAAAAAGGAGAAGCTGACTGACTGACTGACATATCAACGCAGGGCCTAAACTATAAGGGTTAGGAACTTGAAATTTTGCACAGGGGTTCCTTTTATAACGTAGGGGAGCACTAAGAACGGATTTTTGGAAATTCATCTCCTTAGGGGGAAAAACGGGTTGCAAAGTTAGTATGAAACTTTGTTGTTTTTGAAGTTATTCGAATGAAATCCAGCATGAAGGTTCTTTACTGAAAGGTATGAAACACGAGTAAAATATTTTACTCAAAAATCATCCCTTAAGGGGGTAAAATAGGGGTGCAGAGTAAGCATGAAACTTTTCATTTTTGAAGTTAGTCGAATGAAATTCAGCATGAAGGTTCCTTACTAAAAGGCATAAAACACGAGTAAAATATTTTTCTCAAAAATCATCCCTTAAGGGGATATAACGGGGATGCAAAGTTAGTATGAAACCTTCCGTTTTTGAAGTTATTCAATTGAAATTCAATATTAAGGTGTTTCATTGAAAGTCATAAACTAATGTATTCCGGGTAATTCTACTGTTCCTGAGAAATCGACACTTACGCGGGCGGAGCCGCGGGCCAAAGGCAAACCTGACTTATATATCAACGCACAGCCGAAACTACTGTGCGCAGAAACTTGAAATTTGGCACAGGGATTCTTTTTATGATGTAAATGAGCACTAAGAAAGGATTTTTAGAAAATCAAAAGGGGTTGAAGTTTTATGGAATTTTCTCATTTCTGGACTTAGAAGTTTGAAAGTAGGTACGCAAGATCTCAATTAAAATTAAAAAAGATCTGTTTAGGTGAACCAGACAACATTCTCCCTTGAAGGGGTAAATATAGGGGGTAAAGTTTGTATGGAATTTTTCCATTTCTAGACTTAGAGGTATGAAAATAAGTATATACGTTCTAGGTTACAATTAAAAAAGATCTGTGTAGGTGAAATGTACAAAATTTCCCCCTTAAGGGATAAAGGGGGGGGGGATTGTATGGAAATTTTCTCATTTCTGGACATAGAAGTATAAAAATACGTATATATGTTTACATTACAATTAAAAAGATCTGTGTAGTTAAAACGGTCGAATTTTCCCTTAAAGGGGTAGAATAGGTGGGGTAAAGTTTGTATGATTTTTTTTTATTTACTTAGAAATATGACAATAAGAAGTTCTACATTACAATAAAAAAATATCTGTGTAGGTGAAATGGGCAAAATCCCCTCCTTAAGGGCTAAAGATCTATGCAGGTGAAATGTATTAAATTCCCCCTTAAGGGGAAAAAGCAAAGGGGCAGGGGTTTGTATGGAATTTTTATCATTTCTACTGTTCCCAAGGGAACGACATTAACGCGGGCGGAGCCGCGGGCAACAGCTAGTATATAAATAAATAGGGACATATCACACAAATTGAGCTACAGTAAGCTGTGAACTTGCGTCGTAGGATACTAACTCTACGATACTATATTTTATAATAGATACTTATATAGGTAAACATCCAAGCCTGGGTCTTCAATCTGAAAAAGATCGTTTTCTATCTTGACTTGGCTGGGGTTCGAACCTGTGAACCCTCGTGACGCAGGCTGGCATGTTAACCACTGCGCCACGGAGTGCGACATAAGTAAAACCTATTTTGTTTGATTGCCTAAAATCTTTAGGATTCATTGTTTTAGAAATTGAGTACGAATGGTTAATTTTCATCAATTTTGTTGAATTACTTTAAAGCTGTATATTCTAAAGTTATGAAAAAAATATCTCACATCCTCGCAGTAAGTCCTTTTATTTCATATGTCGCAAGAGGTTCGCAATACTTTTTATCAGGCTCGTCTGCCCTTAAAAAAACAACAAAAAATGCCCAAAAATCAAAACGCATTCAGCCACGTCCCGCTCCGTCTAGAGGAATATATACAACCTCATTCTGTAACGTGTTTTGTCAACAGGCGTGCCATCCCAACCCTCCAACCTCGTGGCGGTGGAAGCCGGCGAGACGTCCGTGACGCTATCGTGGCGACGTCCCGCGCACGCCGGCGACAATATTGTCTCCTACGAGCTCTATTGGAACGACACGTACGCGAAAGAACACCATCGGAAGTGAGTCTAGCTTTACTTTTATTATTATTGCGCCTTCTCTAGAAATGGAGGGTATCGTCTCATTGATATTATTTGTTGAACGCTTTTTCTTAATGTTTGACCTTAATAACTCACAGCTGATTATGAATATGATAATTTAATGTTTAACACTTGGTTCCCAGTATTATTACATTTTCAATTCTTTTTTTTAAACTAGCATAAGTAACGGCCCTTCTCCCAATAATCAATACTTGAACATACGTATACATATGTAAGAAAGTAAGAAAAAATGTTTATTTGGCAGATATAGGTAAAACAATACAAACAATATACACATAACAAATCATTGTACCAAAATGGTCCCCACTCAGCATAAATGCCGTGGTGTTGGCCACGACGCTGGTACAAGTATTGGTGTATGAAATACCTACCTGTACTTAGAAATGGTTGGCATTTAAGTCTCTTTCAAGCTGATCTGGGAGAAAAGAAAGTACGTTGAATGCGTACCATCTGCTTCTGCTTCCGCGCAGCGATTGGGTAGTAGGCGATCCGGCTAGCAACCCATCATTATTTCGATTACGTTTAGTGATGAGAGAGAGGTATCTATTACCACACCAACAGAGATGTAATTGATTGAAGGGTTTAATTAAAGTACACCAGTGTTATGAAATTATATTAATTGATATTCTTATTTTTCTTATCTAGACGGATACCAATAGCAGAGACGTATACCCTAAACGGATTGTACCCCAACACGTTATACTACATCTGGTTGGCGGCGAGGTCACAAAGGGGAGAGGGGGCGACGACACCTCCCATCGCAGTCCGAACGAAACAATATGGTATGTGGACACCTCGGGCCGCTTGGAGTGACGTGAGAGTGGTAGGCTGGGTGGGAAGGCGCTTGGACTTCAAAGTCTTCAAACTTCTCATTTTGGTATCTACTAATCATAATTTGGGACCATCATTCCATTTCCACCCGGGTTACTGGGGACTACACTTTTCATGAACGCATGATTACAAAAATCTCATATTAACTATTTCAATATATGATTCCGCTGCGCTCCAACACTCAAACAATAGACAAACCAACCAGTGTTCTAGGAATTTGAATAAATTTTATGAATAATAATAGGGGATTTGTTCATATTTTCTATTTATCTCGAATGCACAAAACCAAAATTTTAACCTGACCTGGTATTTACCTGATCCCAGATTTAATTAATGTGGAATTACAATAATATAATACAACTTTTATTTCAGACGGAGTCCATTTTGTTACGAACATTAATATCTTTAGCATAGGGGTAGTAGTATCTACACAATTGACGATACATACAAATTGCGATGATTATAACCAATCGTTTGACCAGAATCAACGTTTTAGCTGTTATATTCCAGATACCTCTCAGTTTAAGAAATATATAGATTTAGTTATGATTGGTGTAAATGCTGATGAACTTACAGCAATCGTAACGTAACTAAATCTATAATAACTAAATTCCAGCCCGTTTAATCTAGTTTACATATTTACAAAAACTGTCGACAAACAAAAGTGTTTCAATTCGTCCAATTCGCAGATACGATGCTCCAGACAGGCACAATAAATAACACAGACTAATAGTTGAAACTATGTAATACCCTCTTTAGATCTGGGGTTCAAAATTAAAACTAAACTAAATTTGCAGAAACAGCCTCGGCAAAATCCGATTTTAAAAGCTAAACACATTAAATACGCCCATACATCTATATCTTTGAATTGAACATCATTATTTCATTACGACCTACGGCTCGAATAATATTTTAGCTTTTAGCTTCACGACTATTATCTTATGGAAATTACATGGGCTTTTTCTTGTTACTACTCAAATAGGTCAGAGCGTCACAAACTCAATTTTGCAGAATATTAATGTAACCTTTTCCAAACAGGTCTTATTATTTCTGAAAACTTTTGAAGGCGCACTAATTATCATTTTACGGGTTAAACTGTATTATTCTTGGATTTTCGTCTCTAGAGCTTTCATATTTTTTCTTGCGTTCAAATAAACCCACCCTTGTAAGCTTACCCCGACTCTTATCTCGGCAAGAAATAAAGATTTTGATATTTGTTCCAACGTTTTATTAATCCAGCGTAATTGGCAAAGGAGAAACGGCAAATTGTTCCTGTTTTCTAGTTTATGCCTTCTTTTTACGATAACAAAGGGATTTACATCCGAAAACTTTGCGATCGAGATACCAAGCGCCTTCCCAGCCGGCATTTTGTGAAAATGTGTGAAAGTATGATACCTAAGGGTCGTCCAGGTAACTCCTACTGTAATATTTCACATAAAAGCACCTGCCCGGCACGCTGCCAGTAATTCAGCACAAGCACAAGTTTTATATATCACGATATGTGTTCGTAATCGTACAATGTCGACGGGTAAAGTGTACGCACGGAGTTACGCTTCCGAACATATGCCGCTTTTCAATTTAAATGCGTACACAGTACCTTGAGCCCCCGATCCATCGGCTGGTGAAGCCGCAGCCTTAGCGGCTAACGTCTGACTCGCTTCGGATCAGCGACAAAATTGCAGTTTTAAGAAGTTCGATTTCGCCCGCTCCCGCGCGCTGACTCGCCGTTTTTAAAACTGAAGTTATGTTATTGCTCCATAAGCGAGCTCGCAACTCCGCGGTCTTGTTAACTAATGGATCAAGGGCTTTAGTAGTAGCTTTATGTTGTTCGTAGGTCAGTTTAATCTGAGGTTAACGCCTCGAGTGACCTTTTTGTTTATTTTATTTTATAATACAGCGGGCGACGCGTCTAACGAAGGGATTAATTGATCCATCATGCTTAGAAAATATCAAGTGATCACAGCTGCTGTGGGATAAATAACTTTAATAACTCCTTCGTTACTCGTTAGCTCTGACATAATCAGCACAATTTTCTTCCAACAGGAGAAAGTGTGACGGATGAGACATAGAGATGTATGGGCGAGCGGATCCTACACTCACACCACACAAACAATGTGCATGCTCTACTTTATTTTGGCGGCTCGACCGTCGTTTCGTTTTGTTTTGGGCACAATTATTTTTGTTTTCCAATCGCATTCAGTGATTGCATCGGTTAGGTCGGTTGTGGGTTTAACGGTGCGCGCGGCTCGCGAGCGCCGCGTGCCCATTTCAGTTGCAGGTCCCAGGATCGTTCTGTTTCTTATTACTGAGCTTGTTTAGTTCCTGGAGCGCCCCCGATGAATGTGACCGCCGTGGCGATTTCCCCTACTGCGATTCGTGTGTCTTGGCAACCGCCGCCGGCGGAGCGAGCGAACGGGAGAATCGCTTATTACAAGCTGCTTTGCGTGGAGTCGGAGCGTGGGGATTCGGAGGCGACGGTGGTGAAACTGAACCAAACGACGTTTACCCTGGATGAGCTGCGCCGTTGGACCGAGTACCGTATTTGGGTACTCGCGGGCACGAGTGTCGGGGACGGACCCGCCTCCTACCCTGTCACCGTTCGCACCCACGAAGACGGTACGTGTCTAAACAACTCATTGGCAACTTGTAACTACTCCAACTCAATATTCAGTCTCTATTTTATGACTTGATATTCTTAATCATATTACAATTTCATCTTATCCCAAGCTATTGATTAATATTTTATGATTAAATTCAAAAATCAATTTGTTAAAATGTTTATTAATGTTATCATGAAATTGAGACTAAAGCCAAAGAAATTATATCTAACGTGGATCAATAATTAAATTATCTTCTAAATTAACGAAGTTCTTTGGCGATGTAATATCAGAGGCCTTTTGAGAGGTCAGTAACTCTACGTTTAACCCTGTTACAGGAATTCTCCTGAGGGTTTCTTTAAATTTTCCGAGTATAAACGCCCTCTGATGTTACACTCGATTCGATTCTATTGAACTACATAATAGTAACTTAATAACAACTTTTTTAATGATTATGTCTTGGTGCTAAGGTTTCTGGATTAATAATGGTATGGAAAAAGTAAAAATCATTCATATCGTAAAATTTTCTCATCACATTTCAGCCAATATTGGAGCGTTCAATACCCTAATTACCTTGTGCAGTAAACGTTTATGAGTGATTTTGCCTTTGCATCGGATTCCAGTCAAAATTGAAACACATTGTATGCTTAATGAGTTTCCGTAATCAATTGTAATCTATCTCGAATAATTTAAATAGTTTCAATTTCGTCTGTGTTCCGAACTAATGATAATCTGTTTGCTGACTCATTGGTGGTGGGTTTAATTCATTATCGTATACAAATATATCATGATACCATAACGTCGTTAAAGCGCTGTTTACTATCAAAAATACTAATGTAATTTTTTCTTTTGTTCCCTTTTTATGAGCATATAGCAGGATTCTATTGATGGAGGTTAATTCTCGTAACAAAGTTTTACTATGCTTGCCGATAAAGTGTATTTACTCGTATCATGTCACTGATGATCATTGGTTCACTGTCCGCCGCTGTGCACAGCGGCAGTCGCTCCACTCACTGTCACATGTAATGATTTTTCTGGTGACGAGCATAAAGATGGCACTCACTGAAATGCAAACTTTATATTGCACCCGATCTAGTGTCGACGGCACCTGTATATTAATTTTGGCGCACAGTTGTTGAGTATTTAGCAATGGACACAATTTTGCATGTTTTCTTTACGACACAGCACCATTTTTCGTTCAGTTGATTTCACTAGGCACCAGCTAGGGTCACGTCGGTCGCACGCAATCGCTTGTTCGTTTTGATTGCGTGGGGCGGACTGCACTTTTAGGAAGCACTCAGCACCACTTAGCGACGACACAAGGTGAGAGAGCGAGTGCGTGACACTACAAGGCGACTACCGTTTGAACTGCCAACCATCATGCACCCTCGCATCTGGTTATGGAACCTTGTTTCCGTGGGAAACAGGGCTATAGCGAGAAGTGAGGCATGTAGCCCTGATGGCACTGCGACGCAGATACTGCTATCTTGCGCTATCGACAACTATTGCTTAGTCCATAGCGCAGTTTCTAAATTTATAGATTCTTGTCAAAGATGGCGTGTCGCGGAAGCAGGTCCACTCACTCCACTACCGCATGGGTTGGCTGTTTCAGTCGGTTTCGCGACACGCACCAGGCCCGAGCGCCGCATTTGAATACCAATACCGTCCCCACACGACACGCGCGCATGCTATACTATACTACTCACAACTACTTCTCCACTCACTGTACTATCTTACTCTTCTATTAGCGGGAAGGCTGTCGAAGCGAAGTCCCGAGGATCCGTCAAAATTTCATTTCAACCAATTGGTCCTAAGGATCCAAAGGATTAGATGACGCTCTTCGCCTGTATATAATCCGACTGCTCAGCTCGGTCCTAGACTGCGCGCTACCTCTGTCTTTATCTCTATATCTATCTATCTCACTTGCTCTAAGCTACAACTTCTTGCCAGTAGCGATTTCTCTCTTGTCTTTCTTCTCTCTTCTGTATTCTCTATCAACCTTTCGTCGTGCATGCACACTAGATATTGTGACATACAGAATACTATTATGCCTAACGTTCGCTATTGCCGTTAACAAAGAACGTACGGGACTCAAAGAACGCTACGAGGTATTCCGGCTCCGATCACTCCTGAAACCGCCGGTTAAAGTCAGAACAGTTTTGAAGACAACCATCAAGAACAATGACACTCCAACACTGTCACAAACATCACTGAAGACAACACAAGGTACGAAGATTACACACACAGAAGATCGGCGCACATGACAAGACCTACACAATGAAGCACACAAACATAGACTGGCGCCGTCGCGTAATCAATACATGTGCGTGTGAGTGTCTTCTCTGCGCCGAGGGACCAGAAACGACGACAGCGCTTGTCTTTTTCTATTCCACATTCTAAATACCGATTTAAAATTCAATTTGCCGACTGTAATATTCCCGGTGAAAAAGAGCTTCGCACGTTACTTTAGAGATGTTTCCCGGCATTTCGCGAATTTCCTGATGCTATTTGTGCCGCGCACGCTGGAAACAGAAAAAGGCAATGCACGCGAACCTAGACCGTCGCCGGCGTCCCAAGCGGCTTAACCCGAATGCGCCTCCTAAAGAGCTCAAAATACACGAGGAAGTAAAATAAGAGTTTCCCCAATTTCGCCGACAAGCGTTCTACTCGTAATCTCTCACTTAGTAGTTCCGTTCGCCCTGCAATGTTCGCACAATTTGTCTTAAATGTATTTGAATGCGTTTTTCTCTTTTTTCTCTCGTCACTGACTTTGTATCGGCCGCTGGTAACCCGTACAGCCATAAGGAGTGAGTACAAATTACTATAGTGCTTGTTTTGACGTGCGTTTGTGCTTGTGCCTAAGCTTAACGTAGTTAACTCTTCCTAGCAACTTAATCTGATGACCTATAACAAACTGCAAGCGGTGAGACAAAGCATGCCTTCTGGCGTTTGGAAAGACTTGGCGTGACTTTTATTGCCGTGAATGTCCCCAAGTCTGAGACCCCGAAGCATGACCCCTTGCAGTGTGTGATACAAGATTATAGTTATAGTTTTATGCTGCTTTGGATAACTAATAGAACTTACTAAATGTTGAACTCTTTGTAAACGCTTGACAATTTTAGTTGTACTAAACGATGTGGATTGGAAGGTAATGGATTTAAATTGGTTATGGTGATGTGAAAGGGCGTAATGATAATCTCAGTGTGTGTTGGTATTCAAATGCCCGATCGAGATGCTGAGCGGCGCGTGGCAGCCACGGCCGGACCCGAGTACTCTATCAGCACTACGACGGCGTTTACCGACCGCACTTAACTCCAAATTTCAAATTAAGCCGCTGTGAAGCCTTTGACGCTTGATTCCCATTTTAGGCCCTTGAGATTCGCTTTAGGTAGTTTTTCTTTAGCACGCTCCCGTAGATGCTGATAGGGCATTTAGGTCAGACGGCAAACAGGTCGGGGAGAGGTGTCTCACATGTCTTTTGTGTGTACAGTGCCTGGGGAGCCTCAAGACGTGAAGGTGACTACCATCAACTCGACTTCAATCCACGTAACGTGGAAGCCGCCGCACGAAAAGGACAAGAATGGCATCATCCGAGGCTACCATGTGCATGTTCAAGAAGTTAGAGAAGACGTAAGCAATATCTCCTTGTAATCTAAAATATTTCCTTGTTAATCATAAGATATTAATGTAATTAAAAAGTACCCAAACATGAGTTAAACTATATATATAGTTTTAAATCTATTTAAATCCAAGTACATTTACGTCAGCAACTGAATATCTAGACAGACTTAATTTTTTTATTCAGTATGTATTTCGTGCCAACTATTAGTGATGAGCCGCTGAGAAAATCACTGTCCTCAGCAATGTCTTTTGTTAATCCTATGAAAAATCACTGGCAAAGCTTTGTCGAAAATTCCGATTATGGCACATCGCTAGCGCTAAGCGACACGTGTAACTATAGCACTGTGAAAAAATTAAGACGTCTTTTATTTTCTTAGAACAAGAAAGAAAGTCTTCTGAACGACCCGATGCGGTTCAACGTTATGGATGAAACTACACTCGAGCTGAATGTGTCGGGTCTGCAGCCGGATACCAAGTACAGCGTGCAAGTGGCCGCTTTGACTAGGAAGGGCGACGGTGACCGAAGTTCGCCGGTGCCTATCAAGACGCCTGGCGGTGTGCCAAACAGGCCTACCGTTAACCTGAAGTAAGTTGTTAGCCGTTAACATGAACTACCAATTAATAGAAGAAATTCCCTCCGAAAACGCCGGATTCTAATGTTATTATATTTTTTCAGGGTCATAGAGCGAGAGCCAATTGTATCCATAGAATTAGAATGGGCCAGACCAACGCAGACGTACGGAGACTTGCAGGGATATCGACTTAGATACGGTATCAAAGATCAACTGCTAGATGAAGAGAATTTTGGACCGAAAGTTACGTCACACAAAATAAATGACTTGGAAAGAGGTGTACAGTACGAGTTTAGAGTGGCCGGTAAAAACCACATCGGCATTGGACAGGAAACAATTAAGTATTGGCTCACACCCGAAGGAGCTCCTAAGGGTCCTCCCACTAATGTTAGTTACCACTTCCAAACTCCTGATATCATCAGCATTACGTGGGAACCACCAATAAGAGCAGATCGCAGTGGTCAGATTAAGAAATATGACATCCAATTCTTTAAGAAAGGCGATCAGTCATCAGTGATTGAAAAGAAAACGGAAGCAACGAAAGCAGTATTTACAGGATTAGAAGAGGACGCGCACTACGTGTTCAAAGTAAGGGCTTACACGATACAAGGCGTTGGACCCTACAGCAAAGAAATAACTGCCCATACTGAACGAGATATTGGTAGAGCGCCTATGTCTGTAAAGGCTGTCGCAACTTCGGAGTCCGGAGTAGAGGTTTGGTGGGAAACGTTCCGATCGAGAAAGAAGATTATTGGATATGTCATATTTTATACCATGACGCCGGTGGAAGACTTAGATGAGTGGAAACAAAAATCGGTACATGTAACGCATTCAGCAGACCTAGAGAACTTAGAAAAGTTTGCCGAATATGCTATTGCAGTGGCTGCCAGGACTGCTGACGGGCTCGGTAGATTATCAGAAAAAGTTACTGTTAAAGTTAAACCAGAAGAAGTGCCTTTAAACCTAAGGGCTCAAGATGTATCCACGCATTCCATGACTCTTTCATGGACATCCCCATTACGCTTAAATCCCGTTAGCTATAAGATTTCATACAACGCCATCAAGGAGTTTGTTGATTCGCTAGGTATGACGCAAACTCAAGAAATACCGAAACGAGAGATAGTAGTTAAGCACGACAGGACATCATACTCCATCAACGATTTGTCTCCATTCACTACCTATAACGTTAATGTAAGTGCGATACCTAATGATGATTCTTATAGGCCACCGACTAAGATCACAGTTACGACCCAAATGGCAGCACCGAAGCCTATGGTGAAACCAGATTTCTACGGCGTGATCGAAAACGAAATTCTTGTTATTCTACCTCAAGCTTCCGAAGAGTACGGACCCATTTCACATTATTATCTAGTTGTAGTACCTGATGATAAAGCTCATAATCATAAGAATCCGGATCAGTTCCTAACCGAAGATTTAATTAAAAGTAATGTCAGAACTGACGATGAAAATGCTCCTTATATAGCTGCCAAATTCTTGCAACGAAATATTTTGTACACTTTCCACCTCGGCAACGACGAGATGTACGAAGGTTTTCTAAACAGGAAGTTAAATCCTAGCAAAAAATATCGGATATTTGTTCGAGCTGTTGTAGATACGCCCCAAAAACACTTGTATACGTCCAGTCCATTTTCGGAGTACTTGTCTCTAGACATGCGTGAAGCTCCACCTGGTGAGGAACCAAGCAGGCCGGATCCTAAGGATATTAATGGAGATCCAGAAATAACAATACAAGAAAACAGGAAAGAAGCCGGCATGGTTTGGGTCATTGGACCTATAATAGCAGCCCTGATGCTGTCGCTGTGTTTCGTACTGCTGTTTATACTGAAGAGAAGGAGACAACCTTGTAAGACTCCCGACCAGGCGGCGGTGACCCGCCCACTAATGTCAGCTGATGTTGGATTTGGAGCTCCATCTGATCCAGTAGAAATGAGACGTCTGAATTTCCAAACCCCGGCTATGATTTCTCATCCACCAATCCCGATATCCGAGCTCGCCGAGCATATTGAGAGACTAAAAGCTAATGATAACTTAAAATTCTCCCAAGAATATGAAAGTATTGAGCCCGGTCAACAGTTCACTTGGGACCATTCTAACATGGAAGTAAATAAGCCTAAGAACCGTTACGCTAATGTAATTGCATACGACCACAGTCGCGTCATTCTCCAGCCCATCGATGGAATACTTGGAAGTGACTATATTAATGCTAACTACTGTGACGGCTATCGTAAACATAATGCCTACGTCGCCACTCAGGGTCCTCTGCAAGAAACTTTCACTGATTTCTGGCGAATGTGCTGGGAACTTAGAACATCAACGATAGTCATGATGACTAAACTAGAGGAGCGCACGAGGATTAAGTGTGACCAGTACTGGCCCAGCCGGGGCAGCGAGACGTATGGCATGATGACGGTAACCATCGCCGAAGTTCAGGAGCTTGCCACTTATTGTATCCGGACCTTCCAAGTTACGAGGAATGGAGGTGCTGAGCGCAGGGAGATCAAACAGCTTCAATTCACAGCTTGGCCTGATCATGGCGTACCGGATCATCCTGCTCCCTTCCTACAATTCCTGCGCCGTGTTCGTGCATTGAATCCTCCTGACGCTGGTCCCCTTGTTGTTCACTGTTCGGCGGGCGTTGGCAGGACTGGATGCTTCATCGTCATCGATTCCATGCTCGAAAGGGCTAGGCATGAACGCACTGTCGATATTTATGGCCATGTAACTTGCTTGAGAGCTCAGCGAAACTACATGGTGCAAACTGAGGACCAGTACATCTTTATTCATGACGCGTTAGTTGAAGCTGTAGTGTGCGGTGATACTGAGGTTCCCGCGCGCAATCTACATGCACATATTCAAAAGCTGATGCGTGTTGATTCTATTGAGAATATAACTGGAATGGAATTGGAATTCAAGAAGCTGGCTAATATGAAAGCTGACTCTAGCCGCTTCGTGTCTGCTAGCCTGCCTTGCAACAAGCACAAGAACAGACTGGTGCACATCCTGCCGTACGAGTCGAGCCGAGTTTGTTTGACTCCAAGAGATGGCTCTGATTACATCAACGCCTCATTCGTCGATGGGTACAGATACCGCTCTGCTTATATTGCAACTCAGGGACCACTTCCTGACACAACAGATGACTTTTGGCGGATGCTGTGGGAGCATAACTCTACGATCATCGTTATGCTCACCAAGCTGAAAGAAATGGGCAGAGTAAGTATTATATTTTTTGATTAATACTAACGTGAGATATATACATTATTAAAATATGAAATAACGCGTTACTCACGTAAGAATTCAGCTACGGGCTGACATGTTTCGACGCGTCTGATGTCCCAATCCAAAGTGCGGATTGGGACATGGGACGCGCGTCTCGATCCACATTCGCCCTGAGGAAGACCTCCGGATGAGGTCGAAACATGTCGGCCAATAAGACTTCTTACAAGAGTAACCCGATGTTACATATATTTTAATAAAATATAATATTCGCATCGCATAAACGTTTATTTATTTTTTACTCTTGCATTTGCGCCTAATAATAATACATATATTATTTTAGGAAAAATGTCACCAGTACTGGCCTTCGGACCGCTCGGTGCGCTACCAATGCTTTGTGGTGGACCCCATCGCCGAATACAACATGCCTCAGTATATCTTGAGGGAATTCAAGGTAAGATCGGAGTTTCTATATTGACATTTGCCAAGTTCCTTAAAATATCTTAATTATTCTTACACGGGTGCCATTTAGCCCCAGATCTAGGGGAGGAGGCTAGACAGGGCCTGTGCTCCTGGCGATAGCTTCAAGGGGCTTCAAGTTAAAGTTCTTTTATTTGTATAAAACATATGCTATACATATTTAGATGTTAGAGGTATAATTAAATTTAAAGTCCTTATCATTTTTGGCCCTTAACGCATACAAACATTTACATTTGCTTAAGAACATAATAAAATTCAGTTAATGTTACATGCAAATTTACATAAAATGTTAAATAATGTAGTCAATAATCGTCAATATTAAAAATAAGCTAAATGTAACGTAAATAAACAATATTAATTATGAAGCAAAATTTCAAATATATATTTAATAATTATTATCGATCATCCATAAATTCTTGAACATGATAATGTTACTATAAAGTAACATTTATCCACAAAAAAAAACCGATTTTTAAACACATTCCTCGGTAACTCCTTCCTATCATAAGGTAGTTTGTTAAAAACTCCTTCCTATCTTAAGGTAGTTTGGTCATATACTCATCATCATCATCAGGTCTTTTTTAGTCTCCACTGCAGGAGCATGACCCTCTCTGTACTACCGGAGACATACTTGGCCAGAGCAGACAGAGGATTTGGCCTACACTTTCCTCACTGGCCAGACGGGTTGGAGAGGTGGTCATATACTAAATCATATCATTTGTTTAATACAGCCTCCGTGGTCCAGTGGTTGACACCTATTCGAAATGATGATGATGATTTGTTTAATAGGTGACGGACGCTCGCGATGGGGCATCGAGAACGGTCCGCCAGTTCCAATTCACGGACTGGCCTGAACAAGGAGTTCCGAAGAGCGGAGAAGGCTTCATTGACTTCCTCGGACAAGTGCACAAGACCAAGGAGCAGTTTGGACAAGACGGGCCCATCACTGTGCATTGCAGGTGGGAATACTGTTTATAGTTCTTCGCCCCATTGTTAAGAGTTTTCGTTATTCTATGCCGGCAGTATAATACTTTTTTATCCTTAAAATAAGAGCACATTTATAATTTAACATGGAGTGTCGAAAAAGTGGATGTTTTGTCATAAAGTGTATCGTTGATACGCCGTTTCGCAGAGTTAAAAAACAACAGACGTGTTATATTTATTTATTTATTAGCGTACTAAACAGATTACAATCGCGTTTACATAACATAGGTACAAACTATAATTGGATTTAATCTAGAATGTAATCCTAAACTAGGTATGCCTAAAAGATCTAACGATGACGAGGAAAAAACGTAATATCGCTATGGAACACCGTTTAAATGAGACTTCGCCCACGGCGTACAGGGATGCGGGGATATTAACGATTAGGTATTATTATAGAAAGCATGCAAGTTATTTATTAATTATGAAAGTAACAGAGATTATAGGTACGAGGATTGAGAAAATAGTGGAAGTGGGGTCTTCTCATGTTATTTTGCTTAATTAAATTTTGGTTTACGTACTGCGTAATATTCTAGCGTGTTCTTCAAAGTTCAAGGTTTTCAACGATTTTAAAATGAACCTTTCATTTTTGTTTAAATTGTTACAGCAAACTATTTTTGGTAATCACAAAAAAATATTATTTTTGAACTTAATATGCGAATTAAGAGTTACTCACGTGCGAAGTCAGCTATAGTCAAGTAACTCTTAATTCACATAGTAATAATATTAGTATCACGCGTTAGTTTTAAACAAAATATATTTATTCTTTTACTACTCTTGACTACAAAATAAAATTGCTTGTCTGTAAAGTCGGTTTACGGACGATAATTTTACTTGATAACGGTGGGAAATAGATGCGTGATAGATTCTTCAACTACTGCTGCTGCTGCTCCGGAACGTAACATATTTCGTGCGTGCAGCCGTAGATCATCGATTCATAAAATAAAAATCGTTTGTTGCAGTGCGGGAGTGGGTCGCACGGGGGTGTTCATAACGCTGTCGACGGTACTGGAGCGCATGCAGTACGAGGGAGTGGTGGACGTGTTCCAGACGGTCCGCACGCTTCGCACGCAGCGCCCCGCTATGGTGCAAACTGAGGTAACAATTTAGTTTCGTGAGTAAGGCGTCAGAAAGATACTGTGGGTACAGTCTGCGAGGCGTAAGCTGAGCTTTGCATTTGTGTGAGTGATCACCAAAAGTTAAAATTATTTTTTTATATATATGCAATCAAACATAAAAAAATACAACGATTATTCTAAACAGGACATTGCATCTTCATCATTTTCTTTATCTTCATTTTCACTATCGTCTGATGAGGATGATTGATGAGTCTTGACATATCTTTACCGTTCAAGTCTAAAATAACTACTTAAATTGAACAAAATTTCTTTAACTTGGCTATTTAAAGGTTTTCGTATTTTTAGTTTACTTTTATTGGCAGACATTTCAATAATAGTGATAATCAAACACAAAAATAAAATAAAAGAATTAAACACGTTAGGATGCTACCATTACAAAAGTCAGTACGCGAAGGAACCGCGTATCAGACCGATTGCCAAAAAGCAGTATAAACCGGTTTATGGCAAGGGACGAGCCTCGCCTTAGTCCGACATCACACCTACAGCTACACTATCTATGTATTCACACAAATGCAAAGCTCAACTTACGCCTCGCAGGCTGTACCAGGGTTGTAGCGAATATCAGCAACAGCATCAGCTGATCATCAGCTTCATTTTCCACATCAGCATCAGAATCATCATCCGCATTGATCGTTGGTGATGCTGATGTTCGAGTCGCAACATGTCCCCCGGTGGGCGGAGTTAACGTCTCGCGTCGCTTTCGCTTGCGAGTTTTGTCCAATCAAAATGCGCCATTGTTTATTCATTCGAAACAAAACATCGCGTGTTCGCTCAGTGATTATTGTCAACAATTCGTAGTGCATTGTTTTTGTGTTGTGATTTTATTTTATTTAATGAGCACCTTTTAGGACAGAAACATAAATCAGCATCAGCATCCGCTGATGTCTATTACAAAAAATCTGCTGCAAAAAAATGTGAAAAATGTGACAAAATGATGCATCAGCAACAACCCTGGCACCTAACACGATATTTGTAGATACGATTCCATGCTTAGGATGAAATGTCATAATGTCAGATATATCCGGTTCGCGAAGATTGTTAATGAAAACAACGATCGATTTTCCCGAGTGTGTTAATTACACTAGAATTAAAAATGCTCGTTTATAATTTGTCACAAAAATGTAGGCCGCGCGTAGCGCTGCGTATGTAAAAATCAATACTATGAAAATGCTCGGCTTTGTCTGAACAACGTGTCATATCTTTTTATTCTGATGATATTAAGCATAATATTGCATACGAATATGACATACAGGTTAGTCAAACAAATTGTCCCCAAAAACCATCCTGATTTGAATATGACATATTTTTATTCGTTAGAAATAATACATAATCTTTCATATAAAAAAAACCGATTTCGCTTAAAGACAACCGAAATCGAAAATCGGTTCAGTCGTTTGATTTAATCAAACAACTGAACCGATTTTGGTGAAGTCTAAGTGGGACCAACATTAAAGCATACCATTTCAAATAAAAAAGAAGCTTTTAAATCGGTTCATAAATGACGGGGTTCTGAGGTAACAAACATTAAAAAAGAAACAGAACCGAATTGATAACCTTCTCTTTTTTTTGAAGTCGGTTAAAAATATCCTCATTCATACATTCAATTATTCAACTACGATAAAGCCATCAATTGCGTTCCATATATATTTCCACTATTAAATGGTAACATGTTTAAAAAGTTGTTGTTTTAGTTTGTAAAAAAGGTACAAAAAAACCATTTCATTTTTAAATGGTCTTTTCTTGTTGCTTTTCCACCGCTTAAACAAAAAAACATTTAATTAACTAAATTGGTTTTTTTTTTGAACATGTTTATTTGAATTTTAACAGGACCAGTATGACTTCTGCTACCGGGCGGCGCTGGAGTACTTGGGCTCGTTCGACCACTACGCCAACTGACGATGAGACATACTCGTCTAACGGAACTGTCGCTTACGTACTTAATCGCCCATGTAGGTTCGCAGACCTTTCGAGAAATGTGTTTCTTAAAAAACTCTTTTTTTAATTTAAAATCATTCAGATGTGTCATATATCAATTAATCTAGGTATAGATTAATAACAGGTATGTTAAAAGTTTATTTGGAAAAATATACAGAATTGAAAAATTACTCAAGAACATGAAGGACACACCATATCATTTTGTTATATAGATAACAAAGGCAATAATAAAATAGTACCTTATCAACTTTTATCAATATAACCTTTGGTACAGAAGATTTTGAGCATATTTCCCGGAAGGCGATTCCCTATTATGTCGCCCAAGAAAGACAATAAAAATATTCAACAATATTACTAAGATACAAGTGTTTTATTGTATTTCTGGGCTGGCAGACTTCGCGACGCTTGCTGTTAAGTAGTTGTCTCCCATACAGACTGACCGTTAGGTAACAATCATTTTCACTTGTATACCTTATATGAGGCTAACATGTAAGAGTGCCTAGGAACGCAACTTATGATGTAAATTTACGTATGTGACCACTTAAACATGATTGTGAGTCTAAAGGGTAATAAATATAAATATTAATTATCCTAATATCTACTTATGATAGACCTTACGCCTGTTCTCGCTATTTTTAACTCTATGGAACAGAATGTTGAAGTCCATATAAACAGTTAAAGTATACTTAGATGCATTTAAATATTACGACAGAATTTCCAAAAATATTTAAAGTCGGTGTAACGCGTTGATAATTATTTGCTAAAGAGTAAACTAGTGATTGAAACAGTGCGCTTAGAGACTTAAATAACGTTACATATATTCAATTCTGATCGTCACATATATGCAGACATATTGTAAAATGTATAAATAGTTATTGCAGCTGTAATTAGAAGTTTATTTTTCATATCGGGTGTTAAAATATGTTAAGAGTAGTGTATATTGTGGTAACTCGTTTCATGATTGCAATACATTATTATAACTCTTTAGACGAATCGGCTGTGTCATGTGGAATATGTGTCAGTCCTGTGCGTAGAATCTTATGTAAATAGCTATATTTTCAACCCTATGTGTTTTTTTTTTATTGATTTGTCAGTATATGACGAATCAATCATTGTATTTTTTTTAGAATATGCTTTTAAAAAATCGCTGCTTGCTTTTAGTAATGATCGTGATTTAATGACATATCTATATGTAGGTAGAAAATGTTCTTGTCGGTGTGGTAATGTTTGGGCCTGAGTGAAGGGTGGTCGATTAGTCTTAAATTGTGGTTGAAAGAACTTAAATGGGTTTGTAAGGCACTGAAAGAAAAACTAAAAGACATCGCGAAACGCGGTTTAAATGTTCATGCTGTTTGATTCGCTATGTATTCCTAATTTCGTCTACACGCGTAAGGACATACGAACGGCTCGTGTGACTTCACTATTTTAAGCTATCTTTAAGTATAGTACGTTGTTTAATCTTTTACAGTAATTCCCTTGCCTAGTATCGTATAAGATTTTTAGGTTTTTCACTCGTTTTATACAATATACCTACTTGTATCGATTTATCTACGTATAAGTTAAATTTGAGCTTGTATGTAATTTAGGGAATAAAGACAACTGCGCGACTTCGAACGTAATACGTAGATACGCGAACAATTTAAAAAGAACTCCTTTCTAATTATGATAACCGTAACTAAGTATGTCTTGATTTGGTCGGTTGATGCGGCCAGTCGTTCGAACTGCCAATCGTTTCACTTAGATATAATTGAAGTAAATTAAAAACAATAAAATACGAGTACGTAGAATTAATGAATAATTGTTAAATTGAGGTTATAGTGAAATTTAATACTCGTTGAATCATGTATTAGCGGGGTTCGAGGCATACGCGCTAGTGGAATGAGGAGCAAGATTTCTTTGTTTTTTGAGTGGCAGCTAATGACACCGTATTAATCGAGAGCACATACTTAAGTCAGTTTGAGATTTAAACGTTTATTTAGCCAAAACCAGTGAAGAGTGTCAGTCTTTGTCTGATTATAAAACTACGAACTACAGTTAAAACTTTGTTAAATCACTTTACTTTTTTTTTACTTTTCAGTACGACAATTATTCAGCTTATCACACTTTTAAAAAGTTTAATTTTTCAAAGTACATTTGATGGCCTGCTGTGGTGCAACAAATAAAGGGCTACTAGATGCCAATTTACTTAAATTTTAAATAAAATTTTAAAAAATGAATTATTTTAACAAAACCTAAACATAATTATCACTGGTTTCTATCTACTTAATTCTGACTTTAGTCCGCGTTTTATAACGACCTGAAGTTAACAAATGATTAACATTTGTTAACTTCAGACAATGGTTTAATCTAATGCTTAATTAGTCTGCGTTTTATAATACGTAATGTATAAATGTTTACTATTACCAGCTTTATTAATTCATTCCGTTTATTGTTAGGTTGTATGTAATTATATCTTCCATTTGCCGCATCACATGTTACGAATCCATATTGAACGGTTACGCACACAGCATTTTTGTAACATAGCATTTTTTAATTCTGCCTGTTTTCACAAAATAGACACCTACAAAAGCGACACTGTAGATATTCATAAATAAGTTATCCCACTATAATGTATCCAACTTAATTAAGAAGCACATTTTTTATAAATGTGAGATGACAACTCCGCTCTTCTGCAGTTAGTTCTAGGTGTTGATATCGTGGTATAAGTACTTATAGAGTGTCGTATTTGTAGGCATCTAATTTGTGCTGTAGTCAATTGTATTGTATATTTAAATAGCCATATCTTTAATTGCATTAGACGCTATATGCCATGCCATATCACGGTGCTGTTCCAGTGTAGTACAAAATTGTGTGTTGCCAGCATTTTATTATTTTTGTGTATAACCAATAATCATTTTTGAAATCATTGTTATTTTTTATCATTTTGTCTGTAAATGTGAACAAAATAATGTTGCGTTTGTAAAAGACTGATATCCTGTACTTGTTTCGTTCTTAAAAAAATGTTTTGTGATTATTCTGTGTTATATCCAATAATTATTAAGTGAACCTACGTTTGCCGATCAAAATTTAATAAATTTTACTTAAGAGCATTATTATTTGTATTTGTAAAGCTCTTCGTTTATGTATGAGATGTATTTGATTTTAGTTTTGTTTGAATGATAAACAGTTCGAAAATGACAAATTTAAATCAAATATCGGACTTGAATAAAATTGATTGAATAATGAAAGTAATCAAAGTTGTCTCGTCTAAACTACAGCTATTCCATGTTCTTGCATTTATTCTAAAAGTGCAACTTTATAATTTTGTGTCCACTCGCCATTCCGCGCTATATTTCATTTGCTAAGCCTCAGGCCATGACACCAACGCGCAACCCGAATTTCCATCGTCTTTGTAACTCATTGCTTACTGTGCCCTAAGTAAACCCTGATTAACAGTAATAATGGAGCAATGGATACGAAAAACATTGGTCATCGCAGCGCGTAGTCGTGGCGTGGTGATAGGGACGTGGCTGAACGCGCAAAACGTCCTAGCTTTAAATTGTAAACAATTATGTTAGTGCAATTAAATGGATGCAATATGGCCGGCGGGACGGAGTGAATGTATTCGTAGGAGTTTGTAGACAATTATTTTGTAAAATATCCCGCGCTGCGTCTCGGGACACAGTGGATTCGCAAAATTATACATATGTATATGAAGAAATAAATTTATGTGAGACCATTGTGTAGTTAGTTATTCATATCAAATTCCTTGATATACCTTTTAGTTTCAATAATTTTGAGTCAGTCAACAACGGCATTGGCACATTATTTACTCGAAACGATCTTCATTTCTTACATACTGTACATATATTATTTTAACAATGAGCGCGTCGTAGCGGAAGGTCTACGAACGCCTACGAAGTGCGTAGCAACCTCTACGCGTGAAGTTCGCCGATATAGAAATCTACTAGATTTGATTGTTTGTGTGTTATTTGTAATGGACATTTTCAAAACTAAAACCGATTTTCAATATCTAGTCTTAGTTATTAGAAATACAGATACAACATGCTTTAGTTTTCTTAATATCGCGTGTCGCATCATTAACTTTACCATCTATTAGTAAGAGGTAGGAGGTACTCAAAGAAGATTTGCGTAAGGCAGGCAGCCGGCCGTAATAACTTTCGCCTAATCATATTACAGCATGAATACTGTCATTATGGCGGACCTTGAACTCCAATACGTGACAGTTGAGAATGCAACCGAAAAATCAAATGAGGACGCTTTTACACTTACAGAATAAGTAAATAAAACCATCATCTTCTCACTATATCGTGTTCCTGGAGGACTGAGAGAACTTATATATGCACAAATTAAACAGATTGAGCTAGCCCCAAACGGCCCTGTCTCACTCCCCGTGTATACCGACACGACGAGTAAGACAATAATACCTACGCGCGACGACCACTTCGACGCGATATATTACACGCCAAGCTTGTCACGTAATAAATTAACCTATAGGGTAACCTATCCGGACAATAAAAGATACAGATAATTTATCATAGATACAATTTATTAACACTACTTTATAATCTAGATTTAGGTTAAGTTAAGTTTAGGTTAAGTTAAGTTTTAAGATAGCTAAGCAATTAATTTACTATGAATTTATAAAAGTACCAGAACGTTAAACGCGGGCAAATCACATGTGTTCACCGACTTCATTGAATTATGAATCGTTTGTTTAGAGCTATAAGAATGAAATTGGCTTGCATGGGAAACTGTAGGTATGTATCTAAACGAAAAGGTGCTTCGTACTGACGCGAGCTTAATTGCACCGAATCGTTGTTGTTGTAAAGGTATTCTTTGAATACCTTTGCAGAATGCAACTTCTGTACGTAAGTACACTAGTACTTACTTATTCTGTGCCCCATAAGTTAGAGACTTGTATTATGAGATACTTACTCAACGATACTATATTTTATAACAAATACATATATAGATAAACATCCAAAGCCCAGGCCAGTCTGAAAAGGATCATTTTCCAATTCGACCTAACCGGGGATCGAACCCAAGACCTCCGTTGTGACGGCGGCCTGGAATGATGACCACTAGGCCCGCTCGTCAAATTCACTTCTTACTGCACTCCTTAACATCGAGAGTTGAGGAATGGTTAAATATACCTTCCATAAATAGGTTAAATATGCCGTGTGGTATCCGGCAGAGTAGAATAGGACCACTCCAAGTCTTCCCGTGGATGTCGCAGAAGGCGACTTAGAAAATACAAGCTAAACAACACTCATAAACATCTAAGACACCTCTCCAACCCGTCTGGCCAGCGTGGAGAGTGTAGGCCAAGTCCTCTGGCTGCTCTGGCCAAGTATGGCCCTAGTAGTACAGAGAGGGTCGTGCTCCTGTAGTGGAGACTAAAAAGGACCTACTGATGATGAAGAAGACCTTTCATAAAATATATTGACCTTCCATAGAAATTCGCCCAGCTAATCGGCGACTTTGTATGGGAAGCCTATTTTTTTTATTTTGCCTTTTTTCTTGTAATTCTATTTCAGTATAGTTCAGAGATTTAAAATCACGCCGTATAGGATTCTTGCAGTATCTGCCAGACGAAATGATAATGAACTCCGCACTATCAATACTTTTGTTTACATGTGGAAAATGCGTTATACATATCTGCTACGGGGGCACAGCGGTGACACTCCCTGTACGTGTGACTTCGAGTTTCTGTGACCTTGGATGGCAACGTGTAAGCGAGACGCAAACAACAAACGCTTATATCCCTCGAATAATCCACTCAGTGGCGGATCGTTCACCGCCCCGCGCGCCTCTCGATGCACCCGCGCTCATCCAGACACCCACACATAGCCGCAAGCGCTTTTACGTGCACACATGCTTGAGTGTCGCTTCTTTTCGTGTAGCGTATATATTCTTTGACGGGGGTAAAGAACAGTTATGCGGGACTCGCACCCGCTAGAAAACACATGACTGCCCTCTCCACACCATATTTCCAGAATGGTGGACACGATGGAGCCACTCTTCCAACACCGCACTATCAGTACTAAGAAAATAAATAAGCATGATCTCTGCCTACAATGCTTGGACTGATGCAACAATAAATCAATTCTATAACCCCACTAAATTAGAACGTTCCATTGCTATGCAAGCATAACACCAGCTGAACGGCGATTCAGACGGGAATCTGCATATCGGGGCTCAAAGGCGAGGATCCTGAGAAATAGTTCGCCTGGATATACAATAGTATTTCGAAAATTGACTTTGGTAGCTGAGATGGCACGAAAACGATCTAATGCTTTTTGTGAACTGTATAGAGGTCTCAGAACAACTAACATGTTTGTTGTTCTGAGATAGAAGTTTATTGTTTGCTTGTCGGTGTCTGTAAGTAAAAAAAATATATATACGGACAAATCACACAGATTGAGCTAGCCCCAAAGGAAGTAAGTTGTGTTATGGGCTACTTACTCAACGATACTATATTTTATAACAAATACATATATAGATACACATCCAAGACCCAGGCCAATCTGAAAAAGATAATTTTCCATCTTGACCTGGCCGGGGATCGAACCCGGGCACTCCTCGTGTCGTAGGCTGGCGTGTTGACCGCTGCGCCAAGGAGCTAGCCAAATGTTTCTGTTACAAAAAAAATGTGTCATAAATTACTAAATAAATATATAGGGACATATCGCACAAATTGAGCTAGCCCTACAGTAAGTTGTGAACTTGTGTCGTAGGATACTAACTCAACGTTACTATATTTTATGATAGATACTGATAGGTAAACATTAAAGACCTAGGTCACACTGAAAAAGATCGTTTTCCATAATAACCTGCCTGACCGGGGGTTATGGCGCGACAGAATCTCATCTTATCATACATTTCAGGGTTTATATCATTACTATGTGTTAAAAATACAATCGCAATAATGTATTCGTCAAAAACTATTATATTTAAGCTTATTTTTAACACAATTCCAAAATCTAGTTTTGCTTCTTGTCCTATATCTTGTAATCTTGTAAATGATTTTCCCTTCCGTGTGTTGAGAACCGGAGGCACAACATTACCCATATTCTTAAAACAGTTTGTTTAAGGTTAGACACAAATATTATATATAGCAAATAACATTGTTATAATAGAAACAAATAACATTGTTATAATAGTAGATTGTGACGCACATCTGACATAATACTTTTTGGTAAGTGCAATATTTTGAATCCAGAGCGGAACAAAGTAGCCTAGCATAGTAGCTAAGTAGACTCGCTGATCTAACTGAAGTGAGGGATTCAAAATATGAGAAAAACGATATTTGTGTTTACATTACCACGGAACTAAAAAAAAATAATAATTGCGAAGTAAAGAATTGTTTAGACCCACAGGAATAAAAACGTATTTTAGACGCTATATACGGACAACCGTTCTTTGTTTCTTTGAATAGATGATATGAAAAATACTTATTTGTATGGAAGGGTTTGCAACATAACAAAATAATGACATTTTCATTGTTACGGATATATTTTTTCAGTTTATATGAAAATATATCTGAGTCTGTTAAAGCAAAAAATGTTTTTCATGTCTGTGGTCAGCAGTTGCGGCTTTAATAGAACCTCATTCGTGCTCTTATATTAGAGGTAAAAAGAAGATAGGTAGTCACATATTTATTTTTCGTGTGTAAAAGGGCCTCGTAAGCCCACGCAGAGGCACCTTGCTTGCCTTGCCGGATGCATAAGGATAGAGACCTAAGTTGCATTCAAATTTTAAGTCCTTTAGTATGCAAGCATCATCATCATGCCCTTTTAGTCTCCACTACAGGAGCACGACCCTCTCTACTACTACTACTAGAGCCATACATGGCCAGAGCAGTCAGAGGACTTGACCTACACTCGCCACGCTGGCCACACGGCTTGGAGAAGTCTCACAGATAATTAATAAGCTTTGTTTTCTTGTATTTCCTAAGTCGCCTTCTACGACATCCACGGGAAGACTTGGAGTGGTGCTATTCTACTCTGCCGGATACCACACGGCTGTATATGCCATTTAGATGGTGATATGCAAGCATATCACCATCTAAATGCCAATTTCGCAATCTGCGACTTAGCTTTGTATATCGAAGTTCAAAGGCGAATTCTAAGACGGTCCAACATTGTGTGCAATTTCTAACGATGCCATAGTTCATCCGAATATATTGTATATTGAGGATTGACTAAGTGTTGAAACTATTGCCGCATTCAAACCTATGGAGCTCCGGAAATTGCACATGGATGAATCAAGGCCGCTATTTCAAGAAGAACTGTATCGAAGAAGTTACAATAAGCAATGAAGTAATGAAGTATTATTGCCATAGATTAAAAAAAAAATGCGTCTCATTATTGCGTAAAAATACGAATTACCCATAGAAGTATGAGAGACGCAATTTTTATTTAAATCTATGGAATTACCAATTAAATCCAAACCAAGGTAAACATTAAATCCATAGATTTACTGATAACAGAAACAACCACTAACATATACAAGAATTTATACACGGTGATATTTTGATCGTTCACCCTTAAAGAGATGATTTAGCCCGTTGGTATAAACAACTTTTCCTATGGGACCAATGCTGGGAACCCAAAAATTTTTTTGACGTTCTCACACAAATTGACCGGGCGGCCAAAATTTTTTATACGGCACTGCCCATTTTTTTTTTGAGTTCCCAGCATTGGTCCCATAGGAAAAGTTGTTCGTATCGGGCACAATCACTAATACTTGTCTTCAAATGACAATCAATCGGTGACTTAGCTTTGCATATCAAAGGTCAAAGGTGACAGCAAAGGCTAACGAAGCCATGATCCATGGGGCATATTGTATGTAGAGAATTGGCTCAGAGCTATTTCCTCTTCAAATCCATGCATTCCTAGAAATTGCAGGTAACAGAAGAGCCATCTAACTGCCAATTCACATTCAGAATCCATGACTGATGAGATTTCCTGGCTCTGATATCCTAAGTCTAAGATGAATTCTGAGACGTCTTGTTAAAGACATGGTTCGATATTGAATTGGGGAGCTCGATGGCCCATTCAGTGTGGCGCATTGAAAGCGCTACATGTTAAGTAATCTTGGACGTGGTCGGGTAATTATTGGGACGGGAACCACACCCAAAGTGAGAAATTTTCATGCACTTGGCAGATTAGGAGGATCTTACAAGGCAATGAAAATTTCTTGAACTCCGTGCTTCGGAAGGCACTCTAAGCCGTTGGTCCATCAGATAGCAGTTATAAAGCTATGTCAAATGAAATTAAAATTTACGTGGCTTGAAAAATCACAGCAACACATTGAATTATGAAAATAGATGTCTTCAACGTACCACAGATATTCTAGAAATTGCTCACAACAGAGCGACCATAACTGCCAATTAGTGTTGCCGAACTAGCGATTGTTCCACTATCGATAGTTGTCCTCGAAAATCAGTTAGGATATTGATAGGACTATCGCTAGTATCGATACTATCGACAGTATCGATAGTATCGATAGGTCAAAATGTGATAATACTATTGATGATTTGTTAAAGTTGTTAGAGGCGATAATAGTATCGATACTATCGGTAGTATCGATACTATCGGTAGTATCGATACTATCGGTAGTATCGATACTATCGGTAGTATAGATACTATCGGTAGTATCGATAGCATATCGACTATCAAGGATTAATACTATCGATACTATTGCAATTTATCAATAGTATTACCACCTTTTGCACTATCGATAGTATCGATTGTATTACCACATTTTGCAGTCCTTAAGAGACTTACTAGTCTCTTAAGGACTTGTATCCGGGGCCGTAAACAATTTATAAAAAAATAGATAAAAATAGTATCAAAATTATTTAGTCTTCAGCCCTGGCTGACGTTTAAAGCGATCAAGCTTACGGACGTCTAGCCCGAGGAAGTTCTCACAAAAGAAACTTGTTATTGCTGAAGTTTGCTGGCGCGGGACAAGAAGACAGCTGCTATTATTACTGAATACTAATGCTATTGTCGACAAAATACTCAGTAATGTTGTTTTTTGTGTGGATAACTGGCTAACACTGGTGTCAGATTTATCAAGCTGCATAAAGGCATCTGACATAGCTTTACGACTGCCATCAATGATGACAGCCGTGACAATAGATATCAGAATATTGTTAGGTTAGATCTGTTCCCGGCCGAAATTAATTCGAGAATCGATGTCTCCAGTTAAATACTTATCTTTCAAGGTTTTACTCCAAAATGTCTTATAAAAACAATATTATGACACTTACTTATGGTAGGTGATGCCATGATCTTTCAGACTCATAACGGAGCTTCAATTTCGCACATAATCGCTGCACAAAATGGCATTTAAGAAAAAAAATTTACGTGTTACGCGTATACACATAAACTCCCTAATCTGAAACGCGGTCACGTTATAGAGAAATATAATCAGTTTAAACATAAAGCGTTCGCACCTGCTACGCCCGCAAGCCCACTCTATACCTACATCTCTGTGGTATGACCCTTAGAAAAGTGACTAATTTTTGAAGTGAAAACTTCTTTAGCGTCGTTGTGCACTTTTTGGGATTGGTAAAAAATGTTAAACTCGCATTAGGACACGTGACCTGATCGAAAATTCGTAAGACCGACACGTGACCTGAGACCGCCGGCGCGGCGAAAGAGAGGAAGTAATATTCCCTTCTCTTTTTACCGCGCGGAGCTATCCCTTCTGCACTCCCGGAGTGCAACCCGTTGTTTTATTTTTCTGTACATATGTGTGAAGGATACCTAAAGGTTATAGTACATTACTGCAGAGGCCGGGAAGTAAGGGATTGCCGGACGAGTATAGTTTTTAAGGCCGAGCGTCAGCGAGGCCTTGGCAATAAATACGAGTCCGGCAAGCCGTTTCCCGGCAAAGGCAAGTATTGTGCTTTTCTCAATAAATGCGAGGAAATAATGAAAGACGTACTACTGGGAATAAATTAGTATAATATAAAAAAACGATAATAGTATGTACATTTTTATTTTTATATTTGTTTTACGGCATTTGTTGTCCTACGCCTTTTAGACCTTCATATTTTTCAACGATTTATCAAAAAAAATATGGTATAATTCATTTCGTTGATTCAATGGAGCTTCTGGCGTAATTTTTCACGAATCCTCTGGTTTGATCTTAGACGACGCAGTAACGCAAGCGACCATCAGCCCGCTATGTAAATCTTTAAATCCGCACCACAGCTGCACCATCACACATTGTTCATAAACATAGCCATTTATAACACCAAATTACACCGATTTTACATTATATAGTCCACTAGAAGCAATCTGCAAAACAATCCAAAACAACAACCTTGCAGTCCGCCGAAAATAAATAATAGTACATTCCCGCTTTATTTTCTTTTTTAATTGCAATTGTCATTTAGTACTAAGGAAACATAGCCCATACAGCCCAGTCATATTTAACCCCTAAAAATGTAATACCGTAAAAATCTACTTTCCCGCGTTTTTTCTTTTTATTATTGGCATATTTTTGTTTGATATTATACCAACATTTTAATAAAATTATTTTCACATTCATATACTTATGCTCGATGAGTGCATTTTTTATAATGTGGTAGCCATGGCTGTATGACAAGTTACATAGTGCAAGTTACATAGATTAATTAAAAAGTTTTGAGCAGCGGCCAGGAATGAATTTTCATACTTACTTTCCTGGCCTAGGCCGGTAAAGTAATGGACGAGCCAAGAATTACAAACTTCGTGGCTTCATTTTACTCCAATATTGCCGACATTTCCGAGCATGTTTGAGAAATAGTACATTACTGCAGAGGCCGGGAAGTAAGGGATTGCCGGACGAGTTCAGCGAGGCCTTGGCAATAAATACGAGTCCGGCAAGCCGTTTCCCGGCAAAGGCATGTATTGTGCTTTTCTCAATAAATGCGAGGAAATAATGAAAGACGTACTACTGGGAATAAATTAGTATAATATAAAAAAACGATAATAGTATGTACATTTTATTTTTATATTTATTTTACGGCATTTGTTGTCCTACGCCTTTTAGACCTTCATATTTTTCAACGTTTTATCAAAAAAAATATGGTATAATTCATTTCGTTGATTCAATGGAGCTTCTGGCGTCATTTTTCACGAATCCTCTGGTTTGATCATAGACGACGCAGTAACGCGAGCGACCATCAGCCCGCTATGTAAATCTTTAAATCCGCACCACAGCTGCACCATCACACATTGTTCATAAACATAGCCATTTATAACACCAAATTACACCGATTTTACATTATATAGTCCACTAGAAGCAATCTGCAAAACAATCTGCAAAACAACCTTGCAGTCCGCCGAAAATAAATAATAGTACATTCCCGCTTTATTTTCTTTTTTAATTGCAATTGTCATTTAGTATTAAGGAATCATAGCCCATACAGCCCAGTCATATTTAACCCCTAAAAATGTAATACCGTAAAAATCTACTTTCCCGCGTTTTTTCTTTTTATTATTGGCATATTTTTGTTTGATATTATACCAACATTTTAATAAAATTATTTTCACATTCATATACTTATGCTCGATGAGTGCATTTTTTATAATGTGGTAGCCATGGCTGTATGACAAGTTACATAGTGCAAGTTACATAGATTAATTAAAAAGTTTTGAGCAGCGGCCAGGAACATAGAGATAATATAATCCTGACGGATAGAGATTCAAACGGATGCTGTCAAACGAGACCGATTTTGAAATGTAGTTGTGGGTGTGATTTTGCATATGTATTCAGTAGTGTTTGGCTAAAATGTACCTGGTGTATGTCAATGTATCGATAGTCAAATCATTATACCTTGCCATTGAGAAAAAAAGCAAAATTATACAGTTTTACAGGGATATATACATTTTCCGAAGAGAAACTTCACAAAGAGTAAAAGGCAATGAACTTCTATAAATAATTTATTTACATTGAAACACAGCAAATAAAACATAGATACCTTTTTCATTTCTTTATTGACACATAAATAATAGTTTAAATATTTTTCATACAAAAAACCGACTTCAATCAAACTACAGAACTTATTTTGATAAAATTTAAATGGTAAAAACTTGGAAGCATACCGTTTTATATAAAAAAAGATTTATGCGGTTATGAGGACACAAACAGTCATGCGATTAAAAAAGGCATACGGCCGAATTCGTAGTCGTATGTATTCGTAGTATTCGTCCTTTTTTGAAGTCGGGTGACAAATCAGCCCATTTTTGAATGGTCAGCTAATAATATATAATAATAATAATAGATAAAAAGATAATAATTTAACCAGACAATCAATAGATTTAGCAATGTATTTTAACTAGTATTGCTCCTATAGAGAAAATTTGTCATGTGCACAGACTAAATGACCCCACCGAGGATATATAATACGTACATTTTCACTATGCATATCAAAATATTTTACGAAAAATAAACCATAAGTATACAAACATATTTCACACCTGATATACAGGCTCAGGCTACTCTAAACATAATTTGTTTAGTTAGTCGTACCTGAATAAACTCTATGATGTTTATTAAAGATTCACTGTTTGTTTTTTTTCATGTCCAAACTATTCACTTTCACCCGCGAGTCTGCAAGAATAAGAAACATGCATAACAAATAGATTCTAAAAAAATACGGCGACGTAAGCATCTAGCTGAAAATACTTTTGAGCACACTTTTGTTAGATATCGTTACGTGAAGTGGACGGACGGCCTATGGAATAGAAAGGTTCTCGAATGGCAACCATGTACCAGCAAGCGCAGCGTTGGACACCCACAGACCAGGTGGTCTGACGACCTGAGTTGACCTTTCCAATTATAGTACTGGAAATCCTTGGAGAAGGCCTATGTCCAGCAAAGGACTTTTTGTGGCTGAGGTGATGATGATGATGATGACGTTAATTTTGGAATAACTTCAATGGGCAAGTTAAAAATTAAAAGAAATAATACAACCATGACACTTGTTATTCATAGCAATTTACAACAATGCATTATTTAACAAATTGGTCATCGTACTCAAAGTATGCTAATGATGCTCTACTAGCTCTGCTCTTATTAAAAACTGTAATGCAATAAATAAAACACAAACAATTATGTTAGTTTGGGCTATGGAGCCACCATACCAGCATTTTATGAATACCATAAAATGTATAGATACATACGTACTATTACATTTTTATTCCCTCGCGAGGTAGACAGGTCTAACCCAAAAGCCACATTCAGCACGGAATCAAAATATTGATTGGTTGCTAGCTGCATCTCCTACTAATATAATTTATCAGATTTTTGCCCATTTCCTAGATCGGCTTTTACAAGATTTTTTTGGAAGAGAAGCAGTCGGTTCATTCTACGTTTTATTCTTTTCTGTCTGAACAGTATGGAAGAGTGAAATAACATACCACACATATAAGTACGTGAAAGCTACAATAAACCTGCTCCGGACGCAGTCGGGTAAAATATCAAGTAACAATATTTCAGTGAGTGCAATCGAAACTATTGTCGATGTCGATAAAATATGAATAACTTCAAGCACTAGTGTAAACGTGTGCGAACTTTCTTTACATAATATTTTCGCTAATTCTCGTTTATGTTTAAATGTTTTCATTTTCCTATCAATTATGAAGCATACTTAACAATACTATCCTAGTAGAAAGCAAAACTGTTCCAGTTTTTTACCGAAATTATACCGGTGACAAAAATGTATACTTACTGATGAAATGTATATTTGCTAGGATTATTCCTACGGTTTGTAGTGCACTCGACAACCGCACAAGACACCATGTTGGTATTTACCTAATTTTATTGTGTAAGTTTAAAGATTATTTATATTTTAGGTAAAATAATTTCCTTTTCAAATTCAGCGGGCCTTGTTGTGCCCAGGTAATGTCAAATGTCATTAAAAATGGGCCTGCTGTCAGCAGTCTTATCTCTCTTTCTAAAGCACAGTGAAGCCGTTTAATGACGTACTACTCATTTTCATTTTGAAAGTCTAAGGTATGTCTATGGCCAGGAATGAATTTTCATACTTACTTTCCTGGCCTAGGCCGGTAAAGTAATGGACGAGCCAAGAATTAGAAACTTCGTGGCTTCATTTTACTCCAATAATGCCTACATTTCCGAGCATGTTTGAGAAAAATAAGTTTTTAATGTTCATTCTTATCCTCCAAGGTAGTATCAAAATTATTCAGTCGGCAGCCCTGACAGACGTGTAAAGCGATCAAGCTTACGGACGACTAGCCTAGCACGAGGAAGTTCTCACAAATGAAACTTAACTTGTTAGTGCTGAAGTTTGCCGGCGCGGGACAGCTGCTATTATTACTAAATACCAGCGTCGCCATGTCTAAAAATCAAATAGCCGGACTTACCCGTCAAAAAAGCCGGACATTTTTGTCCCAAAGCCGGACATATCCGTCCCAAAACCTTAACAATAAAAGATATATTTATTAAAATTAAAATCTTCCATGCTGGTCTGGGTGAAAAGAAAAAAACGTAAAACGTGGGTGAAAAGAAAAAATACGAAAAAACGTTTATCTACCCACGCAGATTGTAAAAGCCGATGCAAAGGAGTGGGCGAAAATGTGAGGAATCATGTCAATAGGCGATGCGGCTAGATAACCATCATTATTTTGATTCCATTTTCCACCTACACGCCCTTCCAACATGCTAAATGTGGTCATAAAAAATTATAGACCTGCCGGCCTAACTCAGTGCTAACTCAGTGACCAACGTTTTGATAGTCACTTCAAAATACATTGAGGGTTTCCTATCATTGACTATTTTTATTAAAGATATATAAAACGTAATGTACTTTGAAATGACTAGCAAAACTTTGTACACTGAGTTAGCAAATAGGCCGGCTGGGCTCTGTCTACCCCGCAAGGGAAAAAGACGTGATACTATGTATGTATTGAAAAGCCGGACTTTTGAATTCCTTAATAGGACGCTAATAAAGGGATTTTTGACTTGATGAACGTGATTTAATTGAACTCATATGATTTTCTCTAGGATCTGCTAAAAGCTATGAAGAAGTGGGATCTTAAAGATTTTGGTCTAAAGTTTTTCTCAAGTACATAATTCAGTTAGCAAGTCCCATTAAAAATACAAAATTAAAAAACCATGTTTCACATCAGCACGCGGCAATATTTCCCCAACAGGCGCCAATCAAAAGAAAAAGTTGGTGAGTTATAATAAATCACAATGAGCTGAGAGGCGACTGACTTATTTCTTAATTCCGATACCGCTCGCCGAAATAATTGATTAATGGCTGTTAAAAATAAAGTTCGCGCTCTCCGGGGGCAGGGATTCTTCATTCATTGAGACTCCGCGGGTGATGCATGGCCTGGTGTGGTTTTTATTGCTGAAAGCCTTGGAGCAATCCGATGCAAATTTTATGCTGACCTTGCCACGGTATTTGCTAACTCAGTGACGTTTTGATAGTCACTTCAAAATACATTGCGGGTTTCCTATGAGTGACTATTTTTATTAAAAATATATAAAACGTAATGTAATTTGAAATGACTATCAAAACGTTGTACACTGAGTTAGCAAATAGGTCGGCTTATGTCATGTGCCTTAATTAATTTAGTATGTCTGACTAAAATTCCCTCTAAAACTTCGGGAAACTTGTAAAAATCGTGCTGCGGCAATATTTCATCAACAGCCGCCAATCAAAAGTTAAAGTTGGTAAAAAATCATGAATCACAATGAATTAAGAGGCCTTTATGTACCTATTTCTTACAGCTCACTGAAATAATTGATAAATGGCTGCAAAAATAAAGTTCGCGCTCCCCAGGGGGCTGGAATTCTTCATTCACTGACTCCTCGGTAGTGAAAGCTTTGGAGCAATTCAAAGGATAAATGCGCAATCAGTATCTATTTATGTTTAAAAACTTATGAGCTGTAAGAAAGTAAAGGCATGTATTTTGTAAACCTTGCAAAATACCTAACTATGTGAAAAGACAATAAGCCATGTCCCTTGTAGGACGAAACAGGTATAGGACAGAGAACTTTATTAAGAAAAAATACTTTTGCTTCGATTAACAAAGCTAGTTGCCATTGAAGTCCTTTATCTAAACTTTCCTTTCACTGAGACTCCGCGGGTGATGCATGGCCGGATGTGGTTTTTATTGCCGAGGAGAGTAGTTCAACAGCAGCAATCATCATCACAGCCGCAAAAAGTTCACTGCTGGACAAGGACCTCTCACAAGGATTCTTCGTTCCATGGGAGGATGTTGCCATACTCACCACGCAAGTTAGCGTTTCTTTGGCGTCTTGTGCCTAAAACGCTGCTGGCCATCGAAAGCATTTTTATGCTGAGGAATACCTAGTATTTTGTTGGATCTGGGAATGGAATGAAGGTACAAATTGATATTCAGTCTGATGGGTGGGTAGGAAAACAGCAAGTAGCAGATCGGGAGGCCGGGCGCGCATACCTGATGCTATCCACAATTGGGGATGACACCCTTGACCTTGACCCGAGTGTAGCAAATACTATTTCATCATTCACGCATTTTTAGGCGGTAACGCGAAAGGCGTGCGGTCTTTGTTATACCTATTACAGACTGTGACTGCAGACAAATACGTTAAGACTGCTCAGCACTTTTTGACTATTACAAAGTTCTTAAATGCATGCTTGGTAAGTCCCATCTTACAAACCTCTTAAATTCACAACCAGCTGTAGGTAATTTCCCCAAGAAAAGCGAAAGAATGCCAACATTTCCTCGAAAGGATACTGAAGCATTATTACGAAAAGAGTAAAAATTAAAGAGCCGAGGGGCGGCCACTTAATACAAGTATTTTGTCTTATTTTTTACAAAATGGAAGCAGACAGTAATATCCATTACTTTAGCATAATTAAGTCTTATTTTGCGTGACATCGTTTGCCTTTCTCGTTCCAGAATTAGACGAGATGCCTCCTATAATGTGGTCTGACAAATTGCATATTTTTTTCTCCCCTTTGTTATACGAATAAAAGCAAGTTTATGTTCCTTTCAAGTAGAAAATGTATGAAATTTATGTCCTGTTCTTCACAGAGGAAGTATCTTATAAGTACCTTATGAAAAGTCGAAATTATTACTTGAAAATTGTCACACCGTGAAACCTTACCAACGTAATTTGTTAGGTATCTACCTATTTAATACTAATAACAATATTGTTAACGATACATAGATACTAATAACCTAAAGCAGCTTGAAAAAAATGCATTCAATGGGCAGCAGCGTTGGAAGCACAAGAAGCCAGAAACTGCTCTCACCTACCCGCCTGCCAGTTCTGGACTTTTTGCGGCTGTAATGATCATCATTACAGCCGCAAAAAGTTAACATTAACATAATGATATCCTCCCATGGAACGAAGAAATCTTGGGTGTATCATTACAGCTGTAATGATCATCATTACAGCCGCAAAAAGTTAACATTAACATAATGATATCCTCCCATGGAACGAAGAAATCTTGGGTGTATCATTACAGCTGTAATGATCATCATTACAGCCGCAAAAAGTCCACAACTAGACAAAGTCCTCAAGAATTCTTCGTTCCATGGGAGGATATTGCCACTCTTGGCAGGCGGGTAGGCGAGAGCAGTTTCTGGCTTCTTTTGCTTCCGACGCTGCTGCCCATCGAAAGCATTTTTTTCAAGCTTGGGAAGAATATGTTAGATTTGAGATAAAGGTTAAGGGATACTTCAATTCGAATGAATGGGGGAAAACTAGCTCGTTTGACTAGCTCCGTGGCGCAGCGGTCAACACGCCAGCCTGCGACACGGAGTGACCGGGTTTGATCCCCGGCCAGGTCAAGATGGAAAATGATCTTTTTCAGATTGGCCTGGGTCTTGGATGTGTATCTATATATGTATTTGTTATAAAATATTGTATCGTTGAGTTAGTATCCCATAACACAAGTCTCGAACTTACTTTGGGGCTAGCTCAATCTGTGTGATTTGTCCGTATATATTTATTTATTATTTATTTTTATTTAAAAGCCAGTAGCAGCTCGGGAGAGCGCGCGTACGTGACCTCATACTTGCAACGACCGGACAAGCAATTAAGGATGACACCCCTGGACGTTAAATGTAGTATCTAGTCATCTACATCTACACTTCTACAGTATAATAATAATATCATACGTGGTAGAGCCACGCTACCGGTAAAATGAATTGGTAGTAGCATGAATGGGCCGGCTCGTCCGGGGAAGTACCACACTCTCACAGAAAATCAACGTCTGAGTAGAAGCTTCACCGCTTTTATGCTTCGTTCGGTGAGTGAGAAAGGCGGAGGGTCATCTGTCCCTCCCCCTCCCCTTTTCCTTCCCCCAACTCCTTGAAAGGCCGACAACGCACCTGTCACACCCCAGGTGTTGCAGTTGTCTATGGGCAGCAGTGATCACTTACCATTAGGTGACACGCTTGCTCGTTTGCCGCCCTATATCATAAAAAAATATATTTATAAAGATTTGATTGTTCGTTTGCATTGAATAGGGTCTGAAACTTTAGGACCGATTTGAAAAATTCTTTCACCATTAGAATCATACATAGACAATATAGTTAAATACCTTTACCTACATACATAGTATCACGTCTTTTCCCCTTGCGGGGTAGACAGAGCCTGTGTCTATAAGACCCTATGACCACATTTAGCATGTTGGAAGGCTTGTAGATGGAAAATGGAATCAAAATAGTGATGGGTTGCTAACCGCATCGCCTATTGGCATGATTCCGCAGATTTTAGCCCAATCCCTCGATCGGCTTTTACGATCTGCGCAAGAGAAGCAGCTAGAACATTCTATTTTTTCTTTTCTCTCAGACTAGCATGGAAGTAACATAATACCTTATAAGTAGGTGTACCTACCCATGCGAAGCCGGGGCCAAGCCGCTAGTATTTTACATTAGTAGTCATTATGAAATCAAATCGCCGTGTGGTTTCCGGCAGAGTAGAATAGGACCACTCCTAGTCTTCCCATGGAGGTCGTAAGAGGCGACTTAAGAAAGCTCCTAAACATCAATGAGACCTCTCCAACCCGTCTGGCGAGGAGAGTGTAGGCCAAATCCTCTGTCTGGTCTGGCCGAGTATGGCTCCGGTAGTACAGTAAGTAAATGGTACGCCATTGCGGGTCGTTACAATCAAGATAGCAGTTTGGCGGAATTCCAAATTAGGTATAACATATGTCAGGGCCACACATGAATTACGCTACTTTAGCCTCTAATCCTTGACTTTAGCTAGCTCCGTGGCGCAGCTGTCAGCACGCCAGCCTGCGACACGAGAGTGCCCGGGTTCGATCCCCGGCCAGGTCAAGATGGAAAATGATCTTTTTCAGATTGGCCTGGGTCTTGGATGTGTATCTATATATATATATTTGTTATAAAATATAGTATCGTTGAGTTCATCATCATCAATTGATAACATTGCATCATCACTAAGTACAAAGTATAAAACAAAGTCGCTTACCGCTACCTGTCTGTCTATATGTAAGAGAATCCCTTAAACTTTAGAATGTTTAAAACTACACAATGGATTTTGATGCGGGTTTTTCATATTATCGCGCCATTTTGAAACAAATAGTAAGGGTTTTCCAGTTTATTTTCGAACGCAGCAGACACGAGCATTCCAAACCAGCTGATTTGTTCCTTTCCACGCGAACCGAGGGCTCTCGAATCATACGTATGGATCGAAATTAATTCGACTCACAATGAGTCCTTTGAGGCTTGTGGCGGCGATATTACACCAATTTGAATAGTAGTATATTGTGTAAAGTAGCTTAAACTTTTCTAGGTGAACAAATGACGGCAGCCGGTATCAACGGCTTAAGGTGTCTTCTGAAGCACTGCGGGAGGAACTTAAGATATTATTAATAAAAACTACCTTCGTGGTCTAGTGGTTAAGGCGTTTGCCTGTAGACCCTGGGGTCGTGGGTTCGATTCCCACGGGAAGCATACTTTGTTTAGTTGTTTCCAGTTTGGTTAGGACATTGCAGGTTTGAATCACCTGATTGTCTGATAATAAAGATGATTCCGTGCTTCGTAGGGCACGTTAAGCCGTTGGTCCCGGCTGCCATCTGGTAGTGGTTAAAGGAACCACGTCAGAGGCCGAGAGGCGGTTCCGAAGAACTCTGACACCAGGGTGTGCATGGTCGATTGACCGTGACACCTACTCGAAATGAATTAATTAATTAATTAATAAAAAGACGGAGGAATAAAATGAGCAAAATACCCATTTACAAGAATGTAGTCATAATTAAATAAGTAGTGATAAATGCATTGAATAAGAAATTCCATGGATAAATGAGTATGGCATCGAGTACGCGTGCCCGGTTTGCCAAGCTTCACTTGCTTTTTATAAAGCAGTGGACAGACTTACTAAATTGGTTTTGCAATAAAACAATCATTGCTAAAGAAGTCTCTTTTCAACAATTTCAACCCCTTTTAGTCTAGACTTTCGACCCTTTTGAGTTTCTACCCCCTGACCCTATAAAACTGCTGTGTAGTCTTATATCGTAATTATACGTAGTAAGTATACTTATGTAGTTAAGATTTTTGTTCATAAAAAAATCATTGACTGCATCGTAAGATCGCGCTGTGCTGAGCTAGCTTAGCTTATGGGCTCAAGTATATAAAATATATACCTAGCCTGGTTGAAAATTACATTGCGAAAAAAATAAACACAAACATTCGAGATATAAATTCAATGCAAAGTAACTCGAGCCCGGTACGGAACTCCTTTCAAAGTCTTCTTTTAAACCATAGACAGCCAGTCAGTTATTTATGGCGGGATTAAATCGAAGCGGCCGGTGGTAGCCAATATGGCACCCTTTCCACTAAGCCGATGATTTAAACATACAGCCATCGATTTAGTAGGCGAACGTAATTAATCATATTTTAGCCGCTTTTTAGAAATACACCGCGTAGCTGTGAAAGGAATGAGGTCGGGATTATAAGCAGGGTTTAAAAATGAAGCTAAAAGTGTAAAATTAGCACCATTTAGCGAGTTTTCAGTCATGTTTTTGGGCTGCGTAATTTTTCTCTATACCTTCCTTCCTAAGTTATTTCGAGTAGCACAAACCGAAAATCGGAAAATAAAGCATAATGTAGTTGTTGTTGTTGTGTTGTTATTAACTAGTAAGGTCAACCATTACTTTTTTTTTCTTTTCTTTTATTTGGCCCTCAAACTTCATTCAGAAGCTTATTTTAGCCAGTGTCTAGTTCTTTTCGAGTTATTCTTGCTTGTGTATCAACGAAACGATGGTGTAATTCATTTCGCTGATTTCGACGGAGCCCCTGGCGACAATTCCCACCAATCCACTGGATTGATCATAAACGACGCAACGAGGCGAGCAAACACCAGCCCGCTAAGTAAATCTCACTACAGCCGCACCATGACACTTTATTTTAGTTATTCCACACTTTGTTAAACATGGTTATTTATAACACTAAATAACACCGATTTCACATTATAAAGTCCACTGGAAACCATTTGCAAAACAATCTAAAACAAATGCAGTGCAGTCCGCCGAAATTCCCGCAAAGAACTCCAACCAATATTTAAGTGACTGAGTTTAATTATATTTTTTTAAATTATTTTTTTAATTGGCCTTATGGATACACGAGACACGAGTAACCAACCATTGTTTACTCGTGTTTCCATAAGCCCGAATATGAATGAAAAGATCTGATAGGTACACAGATTATCCAGACTTTTCGTATCATAGCCCTAGGTGTACTCGACGATTCAGACATCAATATGTTACACGAGACTGCCTACACGTATCTTTTAAACCTAGTAATTATTCTGAGTTTTAAACGCAGGTAATTTTTTAAAGGTATATCACAGATAATCAAATATATATAAAAAAAGATTGATTTAGCCCAAAGTTGTGAACTTGTGTCGTGGGATACTAAACTCAACGTTACTATATTTTATAATAGACTAGCGACCCGAACCCCGGCTTCTCACGGGTGCAATGTAATATAAACCTTCCTCATCACACTATCTATTTAAAAACACCGCATCAAAATCTGTTGCGTAGTTTTAAAGATCTAAACATACCTACATATCCGACAGACAGAGGGAAGCTTTGATTTATTATATGTACTTCGTTTTATACTATGTAGTGATAGTGAAACTCGTACTTATATTTTTCGAAAACTAATTATTTTAAATGATATTCTTTTAGGAAACAATTAAGTCTATTATCTACCTAAAGATTAAATATACGAACATCTAAGTGAAATAAAGCGCAAAGCAAAATTATACTCCATACTCCCTCTAAATAATTACTTTTTCCATTAGCGAAGAAAAATAATGCCTAGAAATTATTCTCCGGGGTCCAAGCTACTTACATATTTATAGACATTTTAACAACAAAAGATTCGTAAGACATTTTAAGACACTATCAAAGCTTTTACCTACTGAGTTTAATTCTTTGTGGCTCAGTGGTACTGCAAGCGCCATGGAATCGTGGAGTCTAGGTTTCGATCCTCATCCAGATCAAGATGAAAACAAACGATCTTTTCAGATTGAACTGGTTCTTGGATGTTTATCTATTACAAAATATAGAATCGTTGAGTAACGTGTCCTACGACACAAGCTCAATTTGTGTGATTTGTACCTATACATTTATTTATTATTATTATTATTATTATTTATTACACTAATCCGGAGTAACACGAAATCTAAGGCTTAGTTTGCCCACGTCTCTAAATTTTCTGAACCACATTCGAAATCCCTGCCCCCGGAGAGCGCGAACTTTATTTTTAACAGCCATTAATCAATTATTTCGGCGAGCGGTATCGGAATTAAGAAATAAGTCAGTCGCCTCTCAGCTCATTGTGATTTATTATAACTCACCAACTTTTCTTTTGATTAGCGCCTGTTGGGGAAATATTGCCGCGTGCTGACGTGGAACACGATTTTTAAGTTTTCAGAAGTTTAAAGTGTATTAACATGCTATTGAAGGGACTTAAATGGGAACTAGCTTTGTAAGTCAAAGCAAAAATATTTTTCTTAAAAAGCTCTCTGTATAAGTACCTATATTTGATCCTACAAGAGACATGGCCGTTTTTCAAAGTCTTTTCACAAAGGTAGGTATTTTGCATGGTTTACAAAATCTATGCCTCTACTTTTTTAAAGCTCTTAAGTTTTTAAACATAAATAGGTACATATATAGTTTTTTTTAATGCTATAGGACAGCAAACGAGCAAGCGAGTCACCTGATGGTAAGCGCGACCAGCACTGCCCATGGACAACTACAAAACCAGGATGTGACAGGTGCGTTGCTGGCTTTTCAAGGATTTGGGTGGTGGACATTTGTCCTCCTTGTCCTCCCATGTTCTCCCCGAACATGGGAGGGGAAATGGGGGAGGGGGAGAATGGGGCTCCGGCTCTCTCGCTCACCGAATGAAGAATACCTAGAAGCGAATCCCTTAGTTTCCTCCAACGCTTTCAGCAACAAAAACCACACCCGGCCATGCATCACCCGAGGAGTCAGTGAATGAAGAATCTTAGGAAACTTTATTTTAGCAGAATCTTTCGAAACTGAAGAATCTTATCTCCCTGGGGAGCGCGAACTTTATTTTAGCAGCCATTTATCAATTATTTCAATGAGTAGTATCGAAATTAAGAAATAGGTACCTAAGGCAGGTCGCCTCTCAATTCATTATGATTTATTATTTTTCACCAACTTTTGATTGGCGGCTATTGGTGAAATATAGCCGCAGCACATTTTTTGAAGTTTCCCGAAGTTTTAGAGGGACTTTTCGTCAGACATGCTAACTGAATTAAGGCATCTAGTAGGTCAGCATGAACTTTACATCATCCAACGTTTCATGATCCCTTCGTTTCTACAAAAGGAAGAGCGTAAACGAACCCATCTCTGATATATGCAGTTTAAGTTGTTTTAAACTTAATCTTCGGTAATTAAAACATGTAAATAAATTAGAGTACTTAATATTCCTTAATCCTTACTAATATTATAAATGCGAAAGTGAGTTTGTTGGTTTGTTACGCTTTCACGCCGTAACTACTGAACCGACCGATAGCCTAAACAGACAGACAGATATACGCGCCGGGGAACTTCTTTTTATACTATGTATTGATAATATAACCGCGTTTTAGAGTAAGCAGTTTATGAGCATATGCGTACGTAACACGTTTGGATACCTACCTATAATTATTACCTACTTGTACCACCTACTTATAATTAATCATTTCATTTCATAATAATATTGTATCATTTTGTAATAATATTTGTATAAGGCATTTTGGAGCAAAATCTTAAAAGATAAGTATTTAACTAGAGTAAATATCGGTACTCGGAACTAATTTCGGCCGGGAGCCAATCTATGGACTTATTTATGGACTCGCCTCTTCGTATAAAGGCGAGGGTAAATTCACTTCTACAATCTACGTAGATAATTCATGCAAATAATACTACGCGTGGTCACGCGCCGTAAAGGCGCTGTTCAGCAGCATCTGATAAAAATAATACCTTTAAACAAGGGCCGTTCGTTGTTTGTGCTATAGAATGACGTAGTCGATTTGACTGTCTGTTTGTGTCTTACTTTCTAATTATAAGCGACAAACGTGGTAAGTATTGATACAACGATGCACTATAGTTTCTTTTTAATCATATCGCAGCACATTTTTAGAAGTTTCCCGAAGTTTTAGAGTGACTTTTCGTCAGACATGCTAACTGAATTAAGGCACCTAGTAGGTCAGCATGAACTTTACATCTTCCAACGTTTCATGACCCCTTCGTTTCTACAAAAGGAAGAGCGTAAGCGAACCCATCTCTGAAATATGCAGTTTAAGTTGTTTTAAACTTAAACTTCGGTAATTTAAACATATAAATAAATTAGAGTACTTAATATTCCTTAATCCTTACTAATATTATAAATGCGAAAGTGAGTTTGTTTGATTATTTGTTTGTTTGTTTGTTTGTTACACTTTCACGCCGTAACTACTGAACCGATCATCATTAAATTTTGCATACAAGTTCTCTGGAATGCGGAGAAGGATATAGGCTACATTTTATCCCTGGAAAAAGTACTATTCCCGAGGGACCGGCGCGGTTTTGACGCGGGCGGATCCTCGGGCGAAAGCTAGTAAAATTATAAATGCGAAAGTGAGTTTGTTTGTTTGTTACGCTTTTACGCCGTAACTACTGAACTGATTATTATGAACTTTTGCATACAAGTTCTCTGGAGTACGGACGGTACTTTTTCCCGGAATAAAAGATAGCCTATGTCCTTCACATAGGCTATCTTTTATTCCGGGAAAAAGTACAATTCCCGAGGGATCGACATTGGCGCAGGCGGAGTCGAGGGCGAAAACTAGTCTTTAATAACTAGCTTTTACCCGTGACAACGTTAGTAGGTAATTTTATTTTATTATTTACCTAGGAAACATATTTCGACGAGTTGCGAGAAAAATAATAGGTACGCAGGAAATGGTCTACTGCCTTGCTACTACCAAGTATCATTTCGATCCGTTCAGCAGATTATTATTTAATGGATCATACAATACATACAAGGAATCAAAAATTACAAACTTTTACTATATTGTGTAGGTACTGATACTTATATCCGAATGCTACAGCCTCGCTACAGTCACAAAACTTCACTTTTATCTCAACTCAAACATCACGGAGCAGATATAGAGCTCAACAGAGAGTATCTCAATCAGAGAGAAGCATTTTTTTTTAAATCTATGGTCTCAATATTATATTTATAAACTTACGCGCTTTAATCACATAATTATGTATATAAACGGAAACAAATAATAAAAAGGTTCGTGCTAAGTCCCGTTTTTATACATAACTCAATATTATTTAGGGACTTTTGTTTTATTGTTTCATCGTAATGGAGAATCGTGCCATAAACAATATGGCGCCTGAAAAAACATGGCCCCGTGTTTTTAAAGGGTGCTTTGGGTTAAAAATAAGCTTCAGCATTAATATGAGGGGTGTTCAGCCGCGATAACGGCTGTGCCCCATATCTCCAGTTTTGTGACATTTTATTACTGGTCTTGCACTTGGCTTCCAATGTGGTTTTGTGTATGCTTAATTTTTACCGCTTTAGGTAAAGGTGAGGTGATACCTCTGTCTAACAAACCCTCTACCTATGATAACTTTATCGTTTAAAAACCTAAACCTACCTACTTAAATATTATTTTTTTCTTCTAATTTGTTACATGAAAATTTCATCAAATCAATTTAGTTGTTCGTTTTTTATCTGAACTAATAAATTCTAGTATAAGTAGATTATGCAAATTCTGGACGTGTAATGTGAACGCATTCATTTTACAGCAAAGACAATACCTACTTGGACTCAACTTTTTGCTAAAAAATACCTAGGTTAGGTAGTTAGTCACTCCAGCCAGGTACACTAGTCTAGTTCTAGCACCTACCTAGCTTGTGTTTAAAACATATAAACTACCTATATTATAAGTACTTACTACTATTTCCTTTTCCTTTAACCCTTATATAATTCTTATTTAAAAATAAAGTCAATCAACTCGCGCCCTTTCCTAATTCCACTAATATCGAGTTCCATCGAAATTCGTTATGGTGCGAAATTTTAATTATACGCTAAGTGGAAAATATTCAAATGAAGGCAGCTCTCGGACTAAACAATAGCAACATCAATTCGAAACCAATTTAATTTCGGCATTTCGGGTCGCCGGCTTTAATCCGTGAAGATAAATATACATACTTACTCATTTTATTGTGTTTTAATTTAATTTATTGTTCCTGAATTATTTAATTTATCTCTCATCGAGCGTAGTGACCGTGGCATTTTCTTTTATGATATTTTGGCATCCATAGGAAAAATAGAACCTCGCCCCAACGCGATTCATATAACATAGTGTTTGGGGACTATAATATATTGATCGGAACTTAATTGGTGAATATAGATAGCCAATTTCTTATATGCGGTTGAAGCGTATAGAAGTTATGGAATTTTGAAAAGATCAAAATTTGTAAAAAAAGTAAGGAGTTATTGTGTTAAAACTCTATAAGCACGATCGACAGAATTGTTATGAGTAGTTTGAGCAAGTTTAGCGATTTATCATAAAATATATATAAATTATATACACAAACCTTCTCAGATAATCACTATTGTCAATAGTGAAAACCGCATCGAAATTGAATAGTTTCAGAGATTAGTCTAAACAGACAGACAGATATACGCGCCGCGGAACTTCTTTTTATACTATGTATTGATATTATAACCGCGTTTTAGAGTAGGCAGTTTATGAGCATATGCGTACGTAACACGTTTGGATATTTTCTTAAATGTCATGTTGTGCAGCGATTATGTGCAAAGTTAAAACTCCGTTATGAGTCTCAATCATGGCATCACCTACTTATAATGAATCATTTCATTTCATAATAACATTGTATCATTTTGTAATAATATTGTGTTTATAAGGCATTTTAGAGCAAAATCTTAAAAGATAAGTATTTAACTGGAGTCATCGGTACTCGGAACTAATTTCGGCCGGGAGCCAATCTATGGACTTATTTATGGACTCGCCTCTTCGTATAAAGGCGAGGGTAAATTCACTTCTACAATCTACGTAGATAATTCATGCAAATAATACTACGCGTGGTCGCGCGCCGTAAAGGCGCTGTTCAGCAGCATCTGATAAAAATAATACCCTTAAACAAGGGCCGTTCGTTGTTTGTGCTATAGAATGACGTAGTCGATTTGACTGTCTGTTTGTGTCTTACTTTCTAATTATAAGCGACAAACGTGGTAAGTACTAAGTTAGTACAACGATACACTATGGATTCCTTTTAATCATAGGCTCCTGAATTTTAGTTGTTTGTCTCACTAGTGTGTGAAATGCTTCGGAAGGCACCTGAAGCAGTTGTTACTAAATAACAGTTATAAACTTATGTCAGGTGGCTTTAGGCAAGTTTCTGTCACCAGTTATGGCCTGGTTTTTTAAAATGTTCAACTTTGTGTTGCAAGGTAATGGCGCTTCATACAAGCGGAGTAATAAATATAACTAGCCTAACACTTATTATACAAACGAAACTTTATACCGTGCACACACAATCGTGCGTCAATGTGTGAGTTAACAATCAGGGTCATCACCGCAGAATTAATTCGAGTACTAACGTACCTCCTTGAACCTACGTAAGTATAAGATGTAACAAAATAAACAATTTTTATAAACTTTAATAAACTTGATCCTACTGAGTATATATATAATGATCCATCCAAGAAGTGAAAAATTATTAGAGCAATTATTTAAACATTTTTATTACTTACAATGAAGACGATAGCCCAAAAATTTTTTGTTACAATAGCCTAACTTGTTGAAAATTAATTTTAAAACTTTTTTTAAGCGGACTTTTTTTATTCAAGCTTTTAAAATACACCATAATTAATTCAATTTTTTAAATTAATATTTAATACTATAAAAAAATATTTTCTGTTCTCACTTTTGCGGCAGCGTTCGTTAAATTAAAATTATAATGGAGATAGAACTCCGGGAGTTAGGACTTTTTTATTGGATTTTTTTCCTATATAAGAAGCTTTTTTTTCATATCTTAAATATGAAAAGATTCGGAGTTTTTAACAAAAAACGATTTTTTTTTGCAACTTAATTTGTTAATAACTTTTGTATTTTTTTGCGTGCTAATTATTCCTACGAATACATTTTTCTAAACGTCATTCCGAATCCAATGAGCTATCGCTCATATTTTTAGAAGCTTTATCACTACTTTACACCAATTTGAATTTTTTGACTAGACTATACTGTTAGTGTGTGTACCGTGTGTGTACCGGACTGTACTGTACGTTAGAACGAAAATCAATTCTGTACACACAAAGCCGGGACTAAAGCGTAGTTATAAAAAATGGCGGCGTACGAGTATGTCCCTCGCTGTAAAACACGATCGCGATAACGACACCTAATTATGACGCCATTGTAATGAGGCTTCCTCCGAGACCGCCTGAGTTATGTCTAATGGGGTACTTTTGCCGGCCTATTTATTGGACTCTTGTGACCGTTGTTCCATATCTATAACACTTTCCGGGACACTCCCGCCTGTAGACGGAAATCTATTGTTGTTTTCTTTGTAGTTGGATGTATTCGCGAATGAGATAATGTATTGTAATGAACTGCGACTTCATTCGCGTGTAATCAAAAGTTGAATTGTGATTTATGATCGTAATTAAACTTTTGATGAAGGACACTTCTAAAAAAAAGAAAATAATAAATCTCGAAAATATTAAATCTTAGAGAAAAAAGTATAAAGACAAATTTAAAATAAATAAGACCGTTCAAATGCGAGTCGAAATCGCATACGAAGGGTTCGTTACCACCATACAATATTTAACAACCAAAACACACGTTGTTTGTGTTGGTATATCCCCATTTTATTTATTTTCAATAAGTAATAAAAGAAATACCTAAACTTCCTAAATATTTTTGAAGTGAAAACGTTTTTACAAAGCGGCGTTGTGCACTTTTTGCGTTGGGTAAAAAATGTAAAACTCGCGTCAGGTCAGGACACGTGATCTGATCGAAAATACGTAAGACCTGAGACCGCCGGCGCAACGTAGGAGGGGAAGTAATATCCCCCTCTCTTTCTACCGCGCGGAGTTTTCACTCCGCCGGGGTGCAACCCGTTGTTTTTTTTTTATTTTTGCTATTATAGCGGCAATAGATAACGTAAAAATGAAAGTGTACCATCTATGCTCATAAATTTCAGATCGGAGTTTCTACGGACTGCACGGTTTTTGTATTAGATTGTTTTGCAAATTGCTTCTGGTAGACTTTATAATATGAAATTGGTGTAGGTAATTTGGTGATATAAATACCCATTTTTCAAAACAATGTGTGAATAAACTGTCATGGTCCGGCTGTAGTACGATCTACTTAGCAGCTAGTGGTTGTTCGCCTTGCTGCGTCGTCTATAATCAAACCAGTGGATCAGAGGTTCCGTCGAAACGAAATTAATCACACTATCACTTCGTGTCAAGTTCCCCCTTTGCTGTCTACCTCAACTGCTCGACCGGTGGTTGCAGATATAGCATCGGGCACGCACGCCCAGCCTCCCGAACTGCTACTTATTTTTCTCCCGTTCATCCAAGTTAATAGTATCCCAATACCTTCATTCCCTTCCCAAATCCAACAAATTCCAAAACTTCTCCTCAGCTTAATATGCTTCTGATGGGCAGCAGCGTCGGAAACACAAGAAGTCAAAGAAACTGCACTCGCCAGGCCACATTGCCAAGAGTGGTGAGTATGGCAATATCCTCCCATGAAACGAAGAAATGGGAGAGGCCTTGATCTGCGTAGCAGTACTCTTCTCGATCATTTCGTTTATTAACAAGACTAAGTAAAAACGCGGGAAACTCCAACTTTACCTGTAACCCCAAAAAGCCACAAAAAATAAAAAGCATAGAAAGCGAGCTGACCTATTTGGGTTCCCATTATTATAGCTAAATTTCCTTCATAGATACTTACATAGCATACTAATTTCGTTGGTATAAACAGACCATAATGGCTTAGCGCCATAATAGTATTATGGCCATAATAGTAGCCATATAGGTATTAACCTAGGCCACATTTAGGCTAGTCGCATCGCCTACACACTTCCTCAGATTAGGCCCATACCAAAGTGATACCTACATATTATCTTTGATTATTGGTATTGATATTCCCGGTGTTACACATAAACTTTTTTTTATGATATAGGACGGTAAACGAGCAAGCGAGTCACCTAATGGTAAGCGATCAGCTCTGCTCATGGACAACTACAACACCAGGGTGTAACAGGAGCGTTGCCGGCCTTTCAAGGTATTGGGGAAGGACATAGGGGAAGGATGGACCTCCGGCTCTCTCACTCACCGAACGAAGCATAGAAGCGGTAAAGCTTCTACTCAAACGTCGATTTTCTGTAAGAGTGTGGTACTTCCCCGGACGAGCCGGCCCATTCATGCTTCTAACAAAAATAAATTTTGCCGGTACCGTGACTCTACCAAAGACAATATATAATACTAACGTAGCTCTACCAAAGACAATATATAATACTAACGTAGCTCTACCAAAGACAATATATAATACTAACGTAGCTCTACCAACCTAAAAAACTATAGTTGCGCTGCAACTATACACAGAGGGCGTTACGTGCTACATTTTACAAATATAATTCTACAACTAATAAGAAAAAGCTATTTTGCTAACTAAATCATATTTTTATCATTTAAATAGATGCTTCATATCTATTTTTACGCTTTAATACATGGCGAGCTCCGTGGCGCAGTGGTTAACAGCAGTCTGCGACACAAGGGTGCCCGGGTTCAATCCCCGGTCAAGTCAAGATGGAAAATGATCTAAGATGTTTATCTATAATTATGTATTTATTATAAATATAGTATCGTTCATTCTTTGGTGTTGGAACAACTCATTTGACACAACCGGTTGTGCCATAGATTTTCTTTCCCATGACACTACCGGTTGTGCCATGGGTAAAATAGCATCTCCCGTGACACTACTCAAAGACCAGTAGTGTCATAGGAAATTTGGTATCCCGTGGCACTACCGCATATCTAACCTCGTTTTATAACAAATCGAAGATTATAGGTATCTATGTAGGTACTCATTGGAGGAATAAAACACTTCATGTATGCGCAGTGTAGGGTTCCGTAGTTGTGAATGCCAGCTTTGAGTTCACGCCCACTAAAAACGAGCCCACATAGGACGGTCGTAACTGAAGAAAGTTATAGATTCTTACTTCACACGGAAAATTAGAAAAGATATTCTTGTTCTTCTTCTTCCTCGCCTTTTCCCTATTTGGGGTCGGCTCTGTATGTCGACTCTTTCCATATTTTTCTATCCTTAACCATATCAATATTTACCCCTCATTCCCGCATATCCCCTCTGACACATTCAATCCACGTCTTTCTTGGCTTCCCTCGTCCCCTACGTCCGTCTACTTCTAAATGGGACATTATTTTTGCCATATGTTCGGCATCTCTCCTTTTTACATGTCCATACCATGTTAGACGTTGGCTTTTTAATTTGTCAACTACCCCTTATGTACTGGTTCCGAATCTTATCCATCCTTGTAATTCCACACATCCAAGCATACGCATTTCTGCCACATGAATACGATGTTCCTCTTTCTTCTTCGTCGCCCAGCACTGCGCTCCGTAAAGTAAGGCAGGAAAAGAAAAGATAAAAGATATTATCCATTTGAATCTGGAAGGGTTGGTTATGGAGTAAGTTACTTTGTTTTCTGAGATATTGTGTTTATAAGCTCTATACATAATACTTAAACTAAATCGAGGAATTTTAGATTTTTTTTCTGTATGAATGTATGTATATTATATATATATATGTTCCTCCATAACTGTTAACGAATTAAATAAATTTTATGAAACTTGGTAAATATACTTTTAGGCGTACAGGACACAGGATATGCTACTATTTTTTTTTTCTCCTCTATGATAAGACGTAGCCCCCATACAAATATAACATAAAATGTACGCGAACGAAGTCGCGGGCACTGCTAGTCCTCTATAACGCATAGTGAATAAATAAAAACACGTCATCATAAATTCAATGATATATATTTCCCATATTCCAGTGGGACTATCATAATTGTACTTAACAAAACATAGTATCACATTTTATCAATAAAAAAAAAACACGATAAGTAATAATTGTAATTGATATTAATGACGTAACAAATAAAATGTTATTTTCATCCCATCTAATCAGAAAACAAAGAACGGTTGCCCGTATAACAGGGTTTAATACATTTTTATTCCTGAGGGACAAAAAAAAATATTTTAATTCACAATTCAAAGTTTAGTCCCGTGGTAATAAAAACACAAATATTGTTTTTCTCAGAGGGAGATGAAACGCAGAATGTGACTTCTCGGGACTAACATAATACTTTTACTTCGGGCAACAAACTGTATCCCTCGCTTCACTCAGGAGTCTATTTTACAATCTATACACCTTCGTTCCTGCGTTCAAGATATTGCCCTTACGAAAAAGTATTATTTTAGGCCCTTGCGTCACTACCTACTATTTAAATGCATAACAAAAACAATGCTTCTTGTCACAGGTTTCCTCTCCTAGTTATCACCTCTTTAATACTGGCCTGAAAAAAATAACAAATTTAAATTACTTATTTGCAACACTTGCCTATTTAATCTATACTAATATTATAAAGCGGAAGAGTTTATTTGTTTGTTTGGTTGTTTGAACGCGGTAATCTCAGGAAATACTGGTTCAAATTGGAAAATTCTTTTTGTGTTGGATAGTCCATTTATTGAGGAAGGCTATAAAACATCACGCTGCGACCAATAGGAGCGAAGTATCGATAAAAAATGTTTTGAAAACGGGGGAAAATTATTCATCTATACTAAGAAAAAACTAATTAATCATAATAACAGAAATTGCCGCGGTCGAAGTCGCGGGCAACAGCTAGTAGATGTATAACTGTAGTGTAGTGTAATTCATCCTCAACTGTCCGCTGGTTAAAAGTATGGCATCGATACGCGCGCCCGGCCGCCCTAGTTTAATTTCTTACCCCAATCCTTCCGAACAAGTACATACTCTCTCTCTCTCTCTCTCTCTCTCTCTCTCTAATGCGTTCCCTCACTGATGAGGATCATGGCCCCTCTGAACATGGCTGTAGATAAGTTCTGGCCATTTGTCTCGGTCTGCTGCATATGGGACCGCCGTTGTAATAGATGTCCCCAGTTGTTGCTTTATTTGATCTGACCATCTTGTTGGACTTTTGCCTCTTGGTCTTTTCCCTTCTACTTTGCCCGTGACAATTAGTCTTTCCCGATTGTCAGGTGTTCTGCGGGCAATATGCCCAAAGCACTGGAGAATAAGTCTCAGGCAAACTTGGGAAAGACGTTGTTTGCCGTCAAGTTTCAGCTGCTTCAGTCACAGTACATACTATCATGTCCTTATTCCCTTGCGGGGTAGACAGGACTCGGGTCTCCAAGACCCAAAAAAAATCTCTCTCTGTGCCCGCTATTTTTTTTTTTTTTTTTTTTTTATTTAATTTATTGCACATACAATCAAAAGATTTTTGTACAAAAGGTAATAACTTAATGCTAAGCATTGTCTACCAATTTTTAAGGTGATAACTGATAATCAGTGATTTTGTATCTCGGTGCAAAAAAAATCGCTGAGTTATGGTCTTTTTGCCTTGCTGCAGCTCACAAATGACATGTTTGCTCATGTATGAGATATAATATAAGATTATTTGTTTAACTGCAATTTGTGTGTCTGTGGCAAATCAAATAAACGCTATATCTATCTATCCAAAACCTTCGTTTATACCTACGTTCTACCTTTAGGAAAGGCCTTTGTTTAGCAGTAGACATTTTACTGCTGTAGTATATTCCACTTATTTCAATCATTTGAAGTTAAAAATTGGTTGTCTGTAAAGTCTGTTTACGGACGATAATTTTACGTGATAGCAGTGGAATAGAGATAGATGCGTCTTTAGCCGAACACTTTGGCCGATCTCTATCGCTTGTTCCGAGCTTTCGCTTGCACGCGGAACGTGACACTTTTTCGTGCGTGCAGTCGGCGTTCACCGATTTGTAAGATGTTATCACGTCAAAAAACCCTACCCAATATTAGGGCGTAACCCAACGGCAGAAGTGAAACTAAAAACTTGATGTCACAACCTTACTTAACAGCACCCACTAAGTCTGTGTTTGCCATTGAATTAGAAAAACTATGGAAGCGTAACTCTCATACATCTAACGTACAAGTCTCATACATTACGAAACTGCGCCAACCATGCTTATTTACAAAATCTTCTACCCAAAGGTTGGCTGGAAGAGATTGCGTTATGCGATAAGCCCGCCTTTGTACCTTCCATAGACATGTATTTTCATATATTGTTTACTTATTAGTGTTGGTACAATCTAGCATATTCATTCATTCATTCATTCATCAGTCCCATTTACGCAGACAAACTTAACTCAAATCACAACGAAAAACTTACGCACTTATAGACGAAGTTAGTTTGCGATTGGCCGCGTCAAGGTCACGGGGCGGTGTCAATATACCTAATGAACGCTATAGTGTCAACATAGCGGAGGTAATGATAAGTTACTCCAGTGTCACCTTTCCGTCTTTTCTTGCGTTTTCTTTTGCATTTTATTACACAAGAAGTCATTTTTTTCTTAATTCGTTAAGATTTTGCCGATGTTCACAAAAAATATGTCGTTAAATGCTTTTATCGACGCGACTAGTTCGCGAAAAGATATACTTTTTAAGCCCCGCCCGCTTTGATCCACTTTGCGTGGTTCGACGTTTTTGAGTTTCGCAATGCTGCTTCCATAGTTTTTCTAATTCAATGGTCATAACAATAGATGACGGCAAAACCAAGCAAGTGATGACATTTAGTGACTAACTCAAGACCTCTCTGGAAGTTTCCATGGGAAAGAACTTACTTTTTCTGAAATCCAAACTTGCTGAGCAAGGTAGGCTGGTTCGTGGGCAGCGAAGTGGTCCGCTTCAAGCCGGGCTTCTTGTTGGCCGCAGTCTTGGTGGCTTGGCTTAGTGTACTCTGTGAACTGCTGCCGGGCCACGATGGCTTCGGATTGAGAGGTGGTGAGCCAAATGAGGACTGAAATTAAAAAATATGTAATTGTAATAAATCTATTTGTGTAGCTTTGTTTAGACTCACGGTTATTGACAATATAATACGGAGTTCTTGGTGGGAATTTCGGCGGACTGCACGGCTTCTGATTTGAATTGTTACTTTATAATGTGAAATCGGTGTAAGTTGGTATTATAAATGCCCATGTTTATGAACAATATGTGGAATAACTAAAATAAACTGTCATGGTGCGGCTGTAGTGAGATTTACTTAGCAGGCTGGTGGTTGTCCGCCTCGTTGCGTCGTCTGTGATCAAGTCAGTGGATTCGTGGGAATTGTCGCCAGGGCTCCGTTGAATCAAATGAAATGAATAACAACGTGCCTTCCGAAGCACGGAATTATCTTTATTATCAGACAATCAGGTTATTCAAGCCTGCAATTCTTTAACCAACTGGAAACAACTAAACAAAGTATGCTTCCCGTGGGAATCGAACCCACGACGCCCGGGTCTACAGGCAAACGCCTTAACCACTGGACCAAGGAGGCAGTTACGCATTAAGAACATTAGTTAGTATTCATAACAAACCTGTGAATCAACCGGAGTGACCAAAGTTTCATATGGATATGTATTCTCTATCACAGATTCTTCTGTACACACGTCAAACACTGGATTTTCTGTTTTCACTCTAAAGGGATTCCTAGGACTGGTCTCCAATATAGGACTCCTAGGCCTTTTCAAAGGGCTATTCTGAGGAGAATTCTCTTTCTGAGAACTACTTAACGGTTCTACTTCCGTTTCTATTTTCAACTCTAATGCCTTAATAATAGAGTCTGGAGATTTCACTTTAAAAGGATTCTTACTTATCCTTTCCGGTGATTCTTCTATAACAATACTTTCTTTCGATACATTAGGACTACTTGAGGTAGCTTGGTTACAGTTAAAAAACTTACTTTCTACAACATTATTATCTAAAATTGTTCTAGGGAATTTGCTCAGTCTTTTTAGAATATTAGTGCCGCCGTTTCTGAGGCATTTCTTGAAAGATCTTTCCTTATTTTCTAGGATCGGAGACTTTTCTTTCTCATTGACCAAGTGGGTGATAATTTCGTCGTCACATAGAGCGATGTTGTGGCTGCCTTGAGTGTCGTATTGTGTGAATGTTTCGCTTTCGTTATTGTAGTCAATTTTCTGCTTTTTATTAGCTGGCTCTGAGCAATACATGTTGCTTAGAGATTCTATTGTTAAACTGGAATATAGAAACAAATTATTCATATAAAAGTATTAATATTTCTTATTATTATTTTAAGGCTCAAAGAGCTATGGAGAGATCAATGCTGCGAGTGAACGCATAGGAAATCAGGAGACGATGTGGAGTTGTAGACGTTGGAGAAAAGATTGCCAGGCTTATGTGGCAATAGACATGAGATGCACAGATAACAGATGGAGTCTGAAAATTTCTGTTTGACGTCAAAGAATGGGATATAGTAATCCAGGAAAACCGAGAGCACACTGGGAGGATGACATTTCAAGGGTTACAGGCAAGTTATGGAAAAGATACACAAAAATAATAGTTAAAAGGAACTCGGAGAGGCCTTTGTCCAAAAATGGGCTACGATTGGCCAACTACAATGATGATTATTATTTATCATCATCATTTCGTGTAGGTGACTTGTTCAATCGACCATGCACACCCTGGCGTCAGAGTTCCTCGGAACCGCGTCTCGGCCCATGACATGACAATATTATTAAATTTAAATTTAGTATTTTCGGCATTGCTTTGTTCAGGAAAAACATATGAAAAGCCTATAGCTGACTTCGTACGTGAGTAACCCTTAATTCACATATAAATAATGAAAAGCTGAACCAAAAATATTTAAAAAATCGCTAAGTTACGGAAACTCTGGAACTAATTTTTTCAACTTGCAACATAACTTTATGACTTCATTAATATTATCTGTCGATTGCTGTCTAAGTGTGATATGGAGTGTGTGTGGTCCATTGCTTGGATGTAGTGAATTATTTTTAGTTGAAAATGCCAACTATTAAATGTTACTTATATGCATAATGATTTGTCATACTGAAAGACTGAAGAATTGGACTCTATTCCTCTAAATAACATCATGAACCTTGTTGTCAACATACAGTGTTGCTATAGCTATATTTAATATAGCGCCCCCAGAGCAGGTTTTTTTATATTTTTTGTAAGCTTTAATTTCTTTTTGGTGATTTATGTACCTACAGTCCGATTGACCAGGCCCCTACCTATATCTTGAATTATTAAATTAAAAATATATATTCAGAAAGATATTAATAAACTTTCTGAATAAATATTTTCATGTTAATATTATTTTTGGTTTTAAAGAAAATTCAAGATTGGTAGAGGACCTGGTCAGGTACCTAGTTATCGGACTGTACTTTATTACAATACGGGGTGAAATTGAATTCATTAGCATATGTTTAAGAAGTGACTCAGACCACGAATCTGAACAACTTTCATTACGGGATCAACTTCTAAATTGTAAAGAAAATCCGCTGTTCCATAGATTTTGGCCAAGTAGATATTCCATTTTGTATGAAAGAGCAGATATTTTTTTCACAATGTCGAAGTTGGTCCCATTATGAAAGTTATTCAGATTCGTGGTGTGAGTCATTCCTTAAACGTTTGCTAATGAATTCAATGTCACCCCTCAAAATTAAACATACCTTTCATCTTGTGTCTCCGGCACATACTTGCTGACTAGATTCACAACCTTCTTTCTCGGCCTGGTTTGCGGCACAGCTATAATCGGCTCCACTTTCTTGACCTTCTTAGCCCAGGGGCTCGGCTCGTCCAGGAACTTTCCAAAACTGCCGCTCCATATGCTGGGATGATTTGATACACCTTTTTCTTTCCAACTGTCTGTTTTTACATGTCCATTCTGTAATAACAATAATATGGCACATTAGTAAGTTGCACGGTAAAGAACCTCAATAAGGCTAATGATAAAGCGATCAGCGTAGCCAAATACTGGTCAAAAGAAATGTAATCCTGTGAGGGCTCGACCGTCCCGACGCTCTAGCCGAGTTCTCACATAAATAGGAAGTTAGGGAGAACACAAGACTCGACACACAGAACACAGAGAATAACAACTTCACTTTACAACTTCAACTATGTAGATGTTGACTTCAATAAATTAATAACAGAGACTGTTATGCTCCAAGAGATGGTAGTAGACTCAAAGATGTAAGTAGACTGAAATGTGGTAGCAGACTGAAAGGTGGTAGCAGACTGAAGAATGAGTGATGAGAGAGAGAGAGAAAGTAATCTAAAAATGGAATGGAATGGAATGAAATTTGAATTAAAAATGAAATTTGAACTAAAATAAGGAATGAAAAATGGACAGGATGAGAGAAATGAGGTTGGATGAGATGCAGCATGCAGGTGGCATGCTGCAACGTTACAATCCATTGAATTTTTCGACTCGAAAAGAAGGAGTGTAAGTATACAACTTGCAAAACTATAATTAAATACTATGGATTCACTTGACCGAGTTTGCCTGTAGACCTGGGGGTCGTGGTTCGATTCTCACGGAAAGCATACTTTGTTTAGTTGATTCCAGTTTGGTTAGGACATTGCAGGCTTGAATCACACGATTGTCTGATAATAAAGATGATTCCGTGCTTCGGAAGGTACGTTAAGCCGTTGGCAGTTTAAAAATAAAGTGATGTATTATCGCCTGCAAAATTCCATATAGAAGTTGCGTAAAAAGTCGTGTGTAGTTTCAATTTCAATTTATTAAGTTGCATTTCATATTGTACAATACATCGTCGGATACTATTTAAAAATAATAGCAATTTTACCCTTATATATGTGGCATAAGGCTCATGATTTTGTTAAATATATATAAAATAATAAGTGCAATCGATTTTCACCTTAAGGCTGTGTATGGAATTTTGCAGGTGACCGTACATAAAAGCTTTGAAAAAGTTTTGAAAAAGTTTATTTACTTTTATATTATTTTAAGCTTTTAAACATCTAAGACACCTCTCCAACCCGTCTGGCCAGCGTGGAGAGTGTAGGCCAAGTCCTCTGGCTGCTCTGGCCAAGTATGGCCCTAGTAGTACAGAGAGGGTCGTGCTCCTATAGTGGAGACTAAAAAGGACCTGATGATGATGATGATGATGATTATTTTTAAGTTTATACTTCTTTAAAGTTTTGAATGTCTTAGTCGCCTTTAGCAAGAATGGAGATAGACTCGCTAATCTACTTCTACATCAACTATTGGTGGCGGGCATAAAGGGACTAACAGTAGTGGGTGGGCGCAGGCCAGCAATAGTTTGCATGAATTAACTGGTGGCGAAAGCACGCAAAGTAAATTATCTCAAAGTAAATGTAGCTTTGACTTCCGCAAAGCAACACCTGAACTATTAACTATATTATTTTATTGCTCCTGTTAATAAATTAAGAAATAAAATATGGTGAAAAAATTTTCACTTAGCGGGACTTGAACCGGCGACCTAGGTCTATGTACGACCTATGCTCTGACAATTCAATCTCGGCGCCGAAATTCTCCACCATATCGCATTTCCCCTTATACGTATTAAGGCTTACGTCATTTACGTATTGCTCTTGCCCAGTAACAAAGTAGATAATCTGTTAAAAAAATTAAGGAACTGTATGAAAGCATACTAACTGTGATATGGTGGTCAGGATGCCAGTCATCCATTTTCTTCAAAGTGAATGGGTCTAGATTTCCTAAGGCTAGTTGGAAGGCAGTCTTTGGGTCCAGCAGTTCACCAGCATTGACACACAATGCTTGCTCAACATCTAAAAAGTGATCAAAATATTTACTTTAAAAGGTCATACCACACATAATGCTAAGAACTTCCATATTCTGAAACTAATTACAGGCGATAGTAGTAAATAATACTAATGTATATAGGGACGACGATACAATAATGCACTTAAAATGGACAGTCAAAATCCATAGTCTACTATTCATATAGAGGCCATACCTAGAGGAGTCTTATGAAGGTTAGGAATACACCTTCATAATTTTTTTGTGTGTTGGAGGTACCAACACTATATAAGAATTCAGTATAAGACAGTACAACATAAAAAGACAGTAAAACACAATATAAAAGTTTAGGCATGAGACACAATACTTCCAACTAAGACTCTTTTTATGCGAATTATCGTTTTGTGCCCTTTGCAGTAGAAACTATAGGACCATGGGGCCCCAGAGAAGGCTCTGGGCCCCATGGCCCAATGGCCCCATAGTGAAATCTCAGTCACTAAGAAGTGACTGAGATTTCACTATGGGCGCCTCCGCGACGTCACCCAAGGGCTGGTAGTTACTTTGCGCAGAGAATTATCATCTCTGTGCAGAGGGGTAATGTCGCCAGCCTATTGGGCACCCTTCCTCGCGGCAACGGGTTGGAATCCCCTTTTTTTTATGATGTAATGATATGATTGAATTTTATGTTCTTAATTTATATAGTTTTGTAATTAAAATATTTGTGTTTTAATGAATAAATAAATGAACTTAGACTAAAAGCTTTTTCCAAATTTATCATGTTAAGTACAAATTACAAATAAAATACTGCTAAAATAACAATAACCTAGAATAAGTTAAAATCAATGAGCTTACCTTCATCATCAGGCTCTGTCAGCCTCACCATTTGCCTCTCGAGGGGATCATACACATATTGATGTTTGAAAGTCGCCTCGGCCTTTAGAAAGTTCTCTCTGTACTCATCTGTCACTATTAGAGATGATTTATTAAAGAAGCTAGGGAGCTTTTTGAGAGCCTGAAGAAGGAATTTTTTTAATCAGACTTATTTATATAGAAATACTACTATTATTTAAAGTACCTACATAATGAAGTTTTTCATTACAGTGCAATGATGGATGTAATCCATGAAAAATGACAGCCTCCTAAGGGAGAAGTGGTGAATACTCCAGTCTCACATTACTAGGCACTGGGTCCAATTCTCAACAGAGACAAATATTTGTACATCATGATTACAGGTACAATACTAACACTTCTCCCTCCGTATCAGAAGGGCAATCTAGTAAAATGCACATGTTATAAGTTACACCAATCAAAATCGAAACAAATTTTTGCATGGCGCGAAAATATTCGTCTGCTATTGGCTGAAGTGTACGCGCCATGAATGGAGTTCGCTGCAGCGCCGCGCTGTACATATATTATGAGAGAGACAGCACGAGCGCTGTTCTGTTAGCGCTGTCTACGATTCTGGACCTACCCAAGGAGGCCAGATGAAAGGCAGACGGCCGGCAGTAAAAACTCTTCCAAATCATATTTTAGCATGAATTCTAATCATCACAGTTGACAATAAGCCCCGAGGAGGATGTTATCAATGACACATGCTAGGCCTGTTTTGATAACACAAACCATAGGTGCTAAAGACGACACTAATATCATTGTCATTTTTATCGATGACTACGATTGTTCACTAGTGTGTGTAATGATAAAGGCAATGGAAAACCACTCCATAATTTCCTGCTAAAAATATCCTTGTGTGCATTTCTTTCCACACAATGACACTGGCAAGAGCCTAGCTATTAAATATCATACAGAAAACAAAGCTAACCTAATTTTTTTTTTAATAGCCTATTTCAGTGTCCCTCTGCTGGGCAAAGGCCTCCCCTTTTATACTTAACATACGCCGTATAGATCGTATTAGAAACACCACTCTGCGCTCCAAAACTCTAATTAAGGATGTAGGTGTGAAATCAGCACAGCTTAAGTGGGACTGGGCGGGACACGTCTGCCGCATGCAAGAAGAAAGTGGGGTGGGTCAAGGTGGCCACCATGTGAAAACCGGATGGCCGCCGAAAACGTGGCAAACCTAGGAGATGGCGCAATGACTTGGATGCTTATATAAGTGGCTGGCAAATTATTGCCCACGATAGGGATGACTGGAAACCTAAATTAGCAAAGTAATTTATCAATGTATGATCACAGAATAAATACTAGTACTTACATACAGAAGTCGCACACTGCAAAGGTATTCAAAGTAATATCAACTCAATGTTGTTAGTGATACGGTGTAATTTAGCTCGCGTCAGAACGCAGCCCCTTTTAGTTTAGATACCTACAGCAAGCCAATTTTATAGTTGTAGCTCCGTACATACGGTTCATAATTCGTTGAAGTTGGTGAACACATATGACTAGACACGCGTCGTTCCTACTGGATTTGTTTGGATTCACCTTCGAAAGTGTCGTCGCGCACAGGTATGTATGTCGATACCTACACGAGGAGTGAGACAGGCCTTATGTGATGTAGATTTTCAATACTTTAAAAATAACTTACATTAGCAAAATTAGGATCCTGTGTGGCCGTCACGAACTGCCTTGCCTTCGCAAGACCTATTCCAGGTAGAGATGAGAGATAGTCGCATCCAGACATTATACACATTTGTCTGAACTTGTCAAATGTATAGCGCTCTATAGGGCAATTCATTACCAATGGCAGTTTTGCAGTTTCTACCAGGGTGCCCGTCCCATCAAGGTCCATTTTGAACAGAACCTGAAAATCATTAAAAATTATTACTTATATATACAAATACAATACATAGTTAATTTTGACTTCGGGTAGGTGGTGGCTATGTATGTAAATTTTGAATATTTTTTGAAAAAAATTATTTATTATTGTAGAGTCGTATCGGGACTAGCTCCGTGGCGCAGCGGTCAACACGCCAGCCTGCGACACGGAGTGACCGGGTTCGATCCCCGGCCAGGTCAAGATGGAAAATGATCTTTTTCAGATTGGCCTGGGTCTTGGATGTGTATCTATATATGTATTTGTTATAAAATATAGTATCGTTGAGTTAGTATCCCATAACACAAGTCTCGAACTTACTTTGGGGCTAGCTCAATCCGTGTGATTTGTCCGTATATATTTATATATTGTTATAGGACTATCCTGCTCAGAGTGCAGCATAGCAATGGTAGGAACCAAATCATGAATATGGGGACATTTTTCAATATTAGCCTATGAGATACTAAAACAAAAGTGGCATTTCTTTTTGAATCATGTATCCAAGTTTTGAATAATTGGTGCCATGATTACTTTGAACACATCTTCTCTGTTCTTGTTCAACCGCTCGGTTGAGCAGTTAAACAAGAAAAGAGAACCAAGCGCCCCAACATAACAAAAGATAATCAATTGTGTCTGCGTTTCTCGTGATTGATGAGTTAAAAATGTTCCCACTGACCTATCTTGGTGACACAACTGTATGTGAGTGTTTCAGAAGCTACTTAACAAGTCAAAGATCTTTAAATTCAAATAATATACGATATGTAAAGAAAATCTACCCAGTCCTTGAAGGGGTGATTCAGCATGTCAATATGAACAACTTTTCCTATGGGACCGCTCGGAACTTTCCTATGGGAATGCTCGGAACTCAAAATTATGTTTGACATTCCCATACAAATTGAAAAGTTCACAGTTTTGATCCCATATGAAAAGTTGTTCATACTGACTGGATGAATCATCCCATAGAGGATTGGACAGGATTTTCCTTACATATTGTATATCTTATGTTGTGGTGTTAACTCAATAGTGCCTTAACATTAGAGCAGTTTGTCCTATCTTAATATGCAGAAATTTGTAGAAACCTTTGAACAACCAAATAAAATCAAATCAGAATCCTCAGTGATGACCAAATGGGCAATATTTTTTATATTCAAGTACGCCAACTGCGCGTCAGCTTCGTAAGGCGCCACTATACAGTCCACATTGCGTTTCCGACACTCCTTGATGAGCTCAAGAGCCATCGCATGGGTAATGTCAACACTACGCCTCATGTATGATCGAGCTTCTTCTATCTGTAACCAGTTTTAAAGCAATATGTTAACAAAATAATCTGAATTTCTTTAATAGTTTATATTTTATAGTTTAGATATATGAATGAACTTGAATCTTATAAGAATACGATATAAGTTGTAAATACAGATTACGAAGGGGTTTTCTTAATATAATATTTCTTAATAAATGGTATGCATGCTATATCACTAAATAGTATAAAACAAAATCGCTTCCCGCTGTCTGTCTGTCCGTATGTATGCTTAGATCTTTAAAACTATGCACTGGATTTTCATGCACTTTGTCTAATAGATAGTGATCCAGAGGAAGATTTATATGTATCTACATTGCACCCGTGTGAACCGGGGGGTATCACTAGTGTTTCAATAAGATAAACTTCTAAGATGAAGCATGGATCCACCTTTCAAGTTTAGATACCGACAACAAGTGTGTCTCACAAAATAAAGGTCTAATTAGGATAGGTAAAAATGTGTGATGAAAAATAAACTGTCAAAAACATCTATTACCTTTCCAAGACTTAATAATTCAGCTGCCCTTTTCTTTGATATTGTTCTAGATCTGAAATAAAGATTACAGGTTTTGTGTGATTTCTAAAAACTTTTTAGAAGATAGTTGCCTAGTCCAGTTTGGGATAAAAGGAAAAAACTAATGTACTAGCTGCTTCCTCTGCTTCAAATATTGAGAAAAATTAACAAAAGGCAATGGGGAAGGGCAATAACAAACCATCAATATTTGTTTTTGTTTTTCACTTACTGGCACACTAATGACCTAAATGTGGCCTTCAGGTCTTATGGGCCCAGGCTCTCTCTTCCCAGAAGGCCTTAAGACGTGATTAGAAAGTGTTATGTTACATTTTACCCAACTCATTACTCATTAGATGAAAAAAAACTCACTCTCTTCTTTTAGATTCAGTCATAGCCTTAGCTGGGAGGTGTCTTCCATCAAACACGAGAATGGGCTTCACATTCTTCGATAGCAGCATTGTCACATATTTTAAACAGTATTTTATATGTCTGGAACATCAAAAATACACAACATTAATTTTATTAAAAGCAAAATATTCAATATTAGTAAGAGCATATATATATATATATATATAAATTAGAATCGGATTGTGGATAACTTAAAGGTGGAAGGTTCACATATAAATCCCATAAATTAAAATGGGGAAATGTTAGCCTTGTAACAATATAACCATTAATGTTACTTACATATCAGTATCTTCACCTCGCACCAACTTATCCGCACAAGCAAAAGCTCCTTTGTGCAACCAACAGTAAGAATCGATAGCCACAGTACACCCACTAAATTCACCGATATTGGCCTTCTTTGAGGCTTTCTCCAAGAAAGGGATCAACCCAGTAATACCCATGATTGATACAGCTGTTCCAGTAAATATTTACACACATATGATTATATTCCTAAATGCACATTTAAGGACATGGTTACTTATCTCAACGTATTCAGTGTATTTTTAAATGTACATTACATATTTAAAAATAATAATAAACATTATGAAATACAAATGCTGAAGATAAACGTCAATTTTCGCGCCAGCAATTACAGTCAAAAGTCAATTTAAATGGGTATGTCTCAGAACAATAACTAAAGCATAGAAACCGTGTTAAAATAACAACAAAATACAATATTCTACACTGTTTTTACTTATGGCATTGTTAAAGCATCAGAAAGAGATGCATATACAATGCCATTTGCGTAAATGTGCAGGTTGTCCTGGGGTACTGATGTGATCAGGGTTGTACTATATCGATGAAATATATTTATCGACTAAATGTTTCGTCCTAAGAAAGTCATAAATGTACTCTACTCTGATTGTATCGATTCGTTAAATGAGTACGATTCATAAAAAAAAACAACTAGTTGCACTCCAGGAGTGCCGGCAGAAGTGAAAACTCGCCTTTGCGGCATACTCAGGTCCGTGTCCTTCTTACGAATTTTCGATCAATTCACGTGTCCTGACGCGAGTTTTCTATTTTACCCATCCCAAAAAGTGCACAAAGCCGCTAAAGAGGCTTTTACTTTAAAAGTTACGTCAAGATACACCTAAATAACTCCTAATCGCATGGCGTCGCTTGGCTTCATCTGATAAATAGGTAAAAAAAAAATCCATACATTACCCACCGCGCGTCTACTGTCTACTGCTGGTCATTAGGCCTTACCCAGTATTGGTCGAACGGCAGAATACCTAATATGATGTCAATCATATTTTCGATTATTTCGAAATTCAAACAGTGCCTACTTACCTACCTTACCTATGAATGCGCAAAAAACCCAATGCATTCGATTTACAGTCCCCAATGTGAGGCAGTCCAACGTTGACATACTAGTTGAAGGTAAAATAGACTTTGTAAATGATACCACCTTCTTAGGAATCACAATAGACTCTAAATTGCAATGGGGCGCTCATGTATCAAAAGGTAATATAAGGTCAGATATATTTTTCACTTGATCAATGGGCCATTCAGCATATTCCAAAACCATCTAAAGCTTTTCCCAGCTAGCTTTGAGGAACAGTCAGTAAAGGAAACATAATCAGGTAGGTAAAGAGAAACACATAATTCGAAGTGATATTTTTTATTTTATAAAACTTTTACACTAGGGTAAAAAAGTGCCAGTGTGTTATTTGTGAAAAATTCACAGTGTTGGTAATAGAAAAACAAGAGGTGAAGAAAAACAAGAGATTACTTTACCTACTTTCATTACTGTCCAAAATAAAATGTTTTTCATAATTTTAAATATAAATAATAAAACCGTTTCCGTAAACTTTCTTATTACCATTGATTTATAATTCGGCAAATATAAATGTAGGTAAAGCATCGTGTTTCAATCGCTTCCATTTAATTTTATATTCGAAATTAATGTATCGGCACGGCAGTAAAATATTTTGAACAAATTCGAGTATGTATGACATTTTATGTCCAATATGTCGCTTGAAAGTTCCTCGGATCCACACCTTTTTATCCTTTTACTTCAGGGAGCTGCAATAAAATTTCAACAATAATTTTCTTCATATTAGTAAAAATCGATTCTTTTTAGGGTTCCGTACCCAAAGGATAAAAACAGGACCCTACTAATATGACTCCGATATCCATCTGTCTGTCACCAGGCTGTATCTCATGAACCGTGATAGTGAGACAGTAGAAATATTACAAACAAAAATTTCGGGCGTTTTTATAGCTTACGCCCACGGCTCCGCTCGCGTTAATGTCTATCTCCGATAACAGTACCTTATTCTGAGATGTAATTTATGTCTATGTTCTTTTCCGTACTCCAGAGATCGTGCAATGGTGATGATGATGATGCAAAATTTCATGATGATCGGTTCAGAAGTTACGGCGTGGAAGCGTAACAAACAAACTCACTTTCACATTTATAATATTATATGTAAGGATGGTACGGAACCCTTCGTGCGCGAGTCCGACTCACACTTTGCTGGTTGTTTAATTACCATGATGGTTCAATTTGTTACATTACTATTGCATGGCTCAACACTAACAAAAATATCCCTGATAGCAAGACCGTCATAAAAAATATCGATATACTCGTAGATACGTGATTTTACCACATCACTAGCAAAAAAAACTAACCTAATTTGAAATAAGGAAAAAACGATAATTTTAAGCAAAATACCTATAAAAGTTGTCATTTATACAATACGTTATATAATTGACAATATTATTGTTGTACTTTGAGGTATTTTGGGTTTTAATTATGCACTTTTAACTGAAAAACTTACCGAAGAAAATTATGTTTTACAGAATTTATTTCTGTTCGTCCTGAATGGGATTTACATCGCTCCATTGCACAAGACATTGTTTAGTATAATGGTCATTTGATAACGCACCAACCCAACACCGGTTAATACTTTTTTCCGTGAGAATTTTAGCACAATCCTATATTTAATTTGCAGACATCACAATTCCGCCGCAATGTTTTTGTCGATATATAACCCGATCAAATCGGCAAGATGCTAATATTACAGACGTTGAACTGTAATAAGTTATTTTGAATTTAGTCGGATTTAATTGGAGTCCAATGGAGTCCATTGACATTTCAAGTCGGGACAACCATGAAAATAATAGAAACTGACTGAAGTTTTTGTCTCATTCTGTCATAAGCGAAAGCTCATAAGAAAAATACAGTGTCAACTATCTGTTTTCAGTTTCAATTTTTATGCGGCTTCTATGTATATTATTCTTCTGAGGGGTATGTATGGGGAATAGGCAAAGATAATATTTTTTGAATGCTTTATTTTTTTACCTTCATTGTTTTTATTATTTTCTTCCCAATTTCCACTTCCTTCCTAGATTTAAATTTACCTAGCAGATATATACCTACCTGTAAAAAAACAGACTTTATTGCGCACAGTATTACCGTGCGAACATTCAAAAATCTTGTTTTTGCCAATCGCTAAAAATAGAGGAGGCGAGGGTAGTTGAAATATAGTTCCATCTTTTGAAAGCAATGTGATGGTATCGCACAGATTGACCTCTTGATTTTATTTTAACCATAAAATTACAAGACCGGTCTTAGTGCGAACCAAAGTTCTCTTTATGTTCGAAATCACCTAAAATGCGATTTCATCCACGCATATTGTCCTCGGCAGCGGCTCTTGCAATAACGTGTGTTGTTTCTGCAGCTGCCTACTATTATAAAAGGCGGAATAAGGAGATCAATGAAGTGATGGTATTTTGCAAATTACAGTTCAATGCGTACAATTGTTTCGACAAATTAGTAAGTTACATCGAGGGAGCTAAGCGCAGTATAAATGTATGCATGCCGGGCATTCACAACCCAGCCATACAGGGTAGGCTGTTAGAAGTTATGAAGACGAAGAAGATTGCCGTCCGTATAATCATAGACCGAGCTGGATATAATGAGTCTACGGATTTCTTTATAAAGGAGCTCATTGATGCTGGTATGTATCTTTGATATCATCGGAGTACCTATTCATAAATAGCACGTGTTGTTTTCTATATGTTATATATCTAAATTAAAAAGTTCTTACTAACTGGAGGAAGTTAATTTTAATAGGCAGCCAATACTTACGTAACTTACCTTCGTGCAAAGATCGTTAAAGCCGAGCAAATAAAAAAAAATAACAGGTTGTAAACAAACCTAATGGTGATAACACTAATATAAACTATAAGCTCTAAGAAAGTTATAGGTACCTATTCTTTTTTTCACACTTGCGAGTTCTTCTCCCACGATTCTAAAACGGATTGGTGAATCAACTGAATATACTTACATACGTAGTTATGAAAAATTCAGTAAGTAGTATCAAGTCGACGTCAATAAATGTTCCCTCGATTTGTACATGACAATATGGTAGATATTGTGAATTCACAGTTTTATCTATACTAATAAATTGATCTCAAAACAGAATAATAACTCAAAACAAAACTAATGTTCTTAGGGTGGATTGCCATGGCGGTATCTTCTTTACCGTCTCATACGAAATAGAGTTGCACTGCAATTGACAACTACTACACACCGGAAGTGATGGTTTTTATTTACGTTTGAAAGTGCCTTAAATAAAATACTTCCAGAATTTTCTCAAATTTTTTTATCCAAAATTCGATTTTTTATGAATTTTTGAAAAAAGTCCAAATGTAGGATTTATAAGCAGTATTCCCATGCTTCATCACATGAAAATGTCAATGTCATTGTCAATATGTTAAAAAGTGATGACGTTGACTGCCAAGTCTTAAGCGCCTATTACACTATCCAATTTTTAGAAAATCTAATTAGGAACGGTTAGGAACCTAAATCGGAAGCTAGTAATCACACTACACTAAATTGTTTCCTAAATCGGGACAACGCACAGTCCATCTACCGATTGCGCTGGGGTTGCACGTCCCTATCAATCACTAATTTGAAAGAGTATTTATGGCGGGCGCCGTATATTATTTGTCCGTATATATTTATATTATATTTATATCTATTATAGATATAAGAAAAAGGAAAAAGAGAAAATGCTGGGTTAAAAAAAAATATCATTAAGAAAAAAATTGAGCCTGACGATTTGTTATGTGTGGTATCCAATGGCTAATTAAAAAAGTTATTGTCATTTTTAGAGTTCCGTACCCAAAAGGTTAATACGGGACCCTATTAATATCGTTCCGCTGTCCGTCTGTCTATCTGTCTGTCTGTCCGTCTGTCACCAGGCTCTATCTCATGAACCGTTATAGTTAGACAGTTGAAATTTCACAACTGATGTATTTCTGTTGCCGCTATAACAACAAATACTAAAAAATAGAATAAAATAAATATTGAAGGGGGCTCCTATACAAAAACATGATTTTTTTGCTTGTTTTTGCTCGATATTGATAACGGCAACAGGTAGACGCTTTAATAAAATATTTAGATTTTTTATTTTATATTTTATAAAATTTAAATTTATTATATTTATTTAAAATTTATTAATTTTAGATTTTATAAAATTTTAAATATTTATTTAAATAAATAAATAATAAAAATAAAACTAATATCAAAGGGGGGCTCCCATGCAACAAACATGATTTTTTGCAGTTTTTATAGATGACGGTACGGAACCCTTTGTACGCGAGGCCGACTCGCACTTGGCCTGTTTTTTATTATAAAGATAGGGCATTTCCCTATACATTTCTATCATCTGTAACAACACTTCTTTTTCGGTGGGCAATGCTGCCGCTTCCGAAACAGTCGCCATTGCCGATACGTCCACTTCGACCAAGCGCGGGCCGGCAAATAGTCGTCCTAAATCGTAGCGTTGCGATTACACTGTCCTAAATCGGAGACAATTTAGGAAACAGAGCGGTCGGGACCTCCGATCTCGACTAAATCGGATTCAATCTATTCTAACAGCGATTACATCTTCCAATTTTCTAATTGGGTTTCCTAAAAATTGGATAGTGTAATAAGCGCTTTATGAATTGCCAGGTTGGGGAATATTTTCCCCGAAATTTGAAGTGTACATGGACTGTTCTTTTTTTGTGATACTTCTTAGCATTTATTTTTGTAAAATTTATTTTACTATTGAATACCGACCTCTACTATTTGCTATATTGAGGGTTTTCTGAAATGTCGCTAACCAGGCGGCAGCACTGAGAGGTCTAGTTCAGACAACTGTCAAAAGTGTCACATACAGCCTCTTCACATACGACACATAACGGCCTCCAGCTGCAGCGGCAGCAGCACCAGCAGCTGCTGCTGCTGTTCATTTCTGTGCATGCTGCCGGTGTTCATCGATTTATAAGACGTTATCATATCACATATGTGATATGATGTACGTATGTGAGTGAATCATATCACTGCCTCCATGGTCCAGTGGTTAAGGCGTTTGCCTAAAAACCCGGGGGTTATGAGTTCGATTCCCACGGGAAGCATACTTTGTTTAGTTGTTTCCAGTTTGGTTGGACATTGCAGGCTTGAATCACTTGATTGTCTGATAATAAAGATGATTCCGTGATTCGGAAGGCACGTTAAGCCTTTGGTCCCGGCTGCCATCTGGTAGTCGTTAAAGAAACCACGTCAGATGCCGAGAGGCGAAAATCTCTGACACCAGGGTGTGCATGGTCGATTGACCGTGACACCTACTCGAAATGAAAGACGAGTGTCACTGGCACACTTTAAAATAGTACCTCTGGAATGCTATTTTTGAAATGATGCCGTTCGTAAACGAGCGATTTTTCCATACAAAAATCGCTCGAAGACGAGTGTCACACTTTCAAAAATAGACAACTGAGCGCGTGCCGCCTGATGAGATAAAACTAAGTACCCAGACCTTAGCTCTAGTTTCAATTATAGAAAACAGCATTTTAATCCTTCCCTGTGGCAACAACAATGCCAGCCAGAGAGACAAACTAACTTTAGTCCTTGTTCTGAGGACTAACTTTTGTAACTTTGAAAACACTTTTTTGGTCGGGGATTAATAAATCCAAATTTAGAATCACCAACCATCAAGCTAAACTTCAGGTATATGGCTCTAGCTAGACATATCATCATCATATCACCCATTCTTCCGCATACTGCTGCGCATACCGCATAGGCCTCTCTTTTTTATTACGCCACCCACAGTGGTGTAACTACAAGGTGGCATGCTGGCAAAATGCCCCGGGCCCCCGATCCTAGAGGACCAGCTAAGTCATCAAGATGCACACTCCCAAAGGGGCTCATTGAATAAGTTTACCTCGGGCCCCAGTTGGTATAGTGACGCCACTGGCCACCCACTACGCTTCGGTCCTGTGCGTCTCTAGATGTAACCCGCGCCTTACATAACTATGTCGTCAACCCATCTAATCGCTGGACGACGAACTCCACTCTCTCCTTCTAGGCCACCATTCTGTTAATGTCTTGCTTCATTTGACGGTCATAATCGTCTTGTAGTTTAGTACGCTGCCGGATTGCGGTGTTGGGAACGCGGTCTTGTAACTTCATGCCGAGCTTGGCACGCTCTGAGCGACTCTTTATTTATTCCCAGCGTAACTAACTGCCATGGATCTAAGCTAACTGCACTGGTAGTACAGTTCGGCGATACTAGTAAACTTGAACACTGACGAAGGAGGGCTTTGTTCCCTCCTTCATCAGTGTCCAAGTTTCTTCACCATAAGTCATAGGTAGTGGGCAGGACTAAGAGGGTCTGCATACATTCTGGAGTTTTGGTCGATTTAATTTAATTATTTCCTCTAATTTATTTTAGGAGCGGAAATCAGATGTAAAGTGAATGAACGCGTATACAGGATGCAGCACAAGTTTTGTTTAGTAGACGATGAGATCCTCATGACCGGCACGCTGAACTGGGGCAACGACCGATCTTCAGACCACTGGAACTACGTATATATCACCAGCAAGAAGCAGCTGGTGGAACCGGTCAAGCAGAGCTTCTATCAGATGTGGAACGACTTCTCGAGCGACATAGCGAGTCTCGACGCACATTCCAACACCAGTGACTCCGGAACCGGTGACATCCCGGACGAATTAAACGATGAAGAAGAACAAGATGAAGTTCACACGCTCAGAGAAACACAGACTACTCCAGAACTGTATATAGTCTAAGCAATGTTCCACGAATTTTATAATCCAAACTAAGTAACATTTCACAAGTGTTTTATAATTCAAACATGCAAGTGCGTCGAAATGTAATTTTTTTAATTATTTTTATTTATAGACTTGTTCTTTTATCATGGAAATTACTGTAATTTATTAGACCATGAAAATGTTTTAACGAAATGTAACAATGTGTGTTGCATGGCAAAGCTGGCCTTTGCCTGTGTTTAATTTATTATTTCTAATTTGCTACTCTCATTTCAATCAAATATAATTAATTTTTACAAATGAAACCACTTTTAAAAGGAAAGTGTTTCTTCATACTGTATCCCTATGAATTGAGTTCTATTTTCAATTTTAATGCTATCTTTTTAATTTTTCTTATTTATTATTCATGTATTCCCGTCTATTTTTATGGTCAGCTTTGTATAATTTCCGATTTCTATTTTATTATTTATTAATGCAACAGCGTAAGTATGAATTTGTATGTTACTTGATGAAATAAATAATTCGATATTATTATTAATTTATTTTATTCGTTCTTACTCCTAACTTAGACATAAATTACTAGTTCACTTAAAAATGGCAAATTCTATAAAATCGCACATTCTGCCTAAATATTACGTAAATAATTTTTGATATATTACATACTATTAACCAAGGATTAGGTATTGATTCTTAACACATTTGGCAGATACAAATAGGGAATTCTATATTTAAAAATATACTATATTTTTTAAATATAGATTTATTGTTTCCGAACAGTATAAATGTTAACAATCAAATATATTAGTGTTCTTTTATTGACAATTTACACTAGAGTCAGCGCAGTGGAGAGCATGTTCCTCTCTTACTGTTTCCTTGATTTTATAGTAAGTATTGATGCCTATGCATGTTTTTGGAAATGCTGATCAGGATGTGTATTTAAACACTTACTCTGTGATTTATACACATTGCAAGATTTACAAACAATACTGAATCTTAATTTCCAAAGACATGAAGTAATTATTTGCAATTGCGAAATTATTCTCCACCCCTAATAGCTTTGTATTTAGCTATCTCATTGGGGAAAGTCTTGGACAGTTCCGATAGCAGATGACTCTTGAACCTCTTGTATGAGTCAATTTTGCCTTTCACTTCCTCATTCTTGGCTAGAGCCTTGTCGATGCAATCTTTAGTGTAGAGTTGTGGATTGCGCCCCTGATCAATATAGCTGAAAAGAAAATAAGATCACTTCTTTGCTAAACAGAATAAAAAATAGACCCTTTGTTAGACAGTAATAATGACAGTACTTTCAAAGATTTAAGTAACCCATCATGGATACTTAAACCTAAAAATTATATTTTTATATATGGTATGTATTGCCATATTGCCTGTATGGTATTGCCACATACAAGAGGTTAATCCATGTTGGCACCAATTAGCACTGCATTTTAATCTAATTTTGTTTAGGCTTTATTATGTACACTTAGTTTGACTATGGCAGCCAATAGCTCAATTTTGTGCCACTCTGCTTTGGAGGCAGCACTAAACATAGCTAGACTTTAAACTGATGTCAAGAATTTTAAGTTGTTATCAAATATGAAAGTGTTCAAAAGAAACCTTTATTTAATAAACGCTAATGGTGATAAATCTGTCAATAGAGACCAAAAACCTCTTGAAATTCTGCTACTAGCTATAATGTAGCATATAACATGTATACTCACTCAAAGACCTCTGTAGGAACATGAATGTCGTGTACTTGAGATTTCAGCTTATCTACCTCCTGAAGCCCAGTGACAAGAGACTGTCTGTAAGTACCAAAAAAGTTCTGGGGAGTATAAAATATGGAATCCATTTAAGCTAATGATACTTTTAAATATTATTTTGATGCTACTTACATTTTTTGGTTCAGAACACTTTGACCCTGTGGTTGAAAGTCGCTGACTATGATGCGTATCTGCCTTACATTTTCAATAAACATTTCAAGCTGAGTTTCAAGATTTTCAAGCGGCGACGACATGTTGATAAATTATTTTAGCGTAAGTATTAAAAATGTGCCTGGCGAACTCTGGAGAGAAACAAAAATCTATAGAAACCCGAGATTGAGAAAAGAGAAATGTTTTTGTTTGGTGTGACACCTATGTGACACTGACAAATGACAATAGACTGACATGACAGCCAAGATGAAATGACAGTGACAAATGACATTAGTATTTTTATTTTTTATTATTTTACGGCCCCTGACGAGTCCTTTCCATGGCGATTATTCTTGTTTATCAACCAAATGATGGTGTTGTGTGTAGTTCATTTCGTTGATTTGACGGAGTAGGAGCCCCTTCTGGCGACAATTCCCGCGAATCCACCAGCCCGCTAAGCAAATCTCACTACAGCCGCACCAACCATGACAGTTTATTTTATTTATTTTACACATTGTTCATAAACATGGATATTTATAACACCAAGTTACACCGATTTCACACTATAAAATCCACTAGAAAGTTTGCAAAACAATCTAAAACAAAAACCGTGCAGTTCGCCAAAATAAACAACAAAAACTGAGCTGAATAAACGAATATTTGTATGCCAGTATAAAATTAAATTAAAAAGTCAACTGTCAATTAGAAATTTTATCAGAGGTTATGTATTTGTTTATTTTTGAAATTGCGAAAGTTTAGAAGATAGCTGAATTTGTACCAATAATAAGTGAAATTTGAAGAAAGCATGTTTGTTTTTACAAAAACTTCTTGTTAATCGTTTCAATATGGTAGAATTCGTACAAAATATTCAATCTAAGTTGTCTGTATATCAGAGTGCACTGGCCGGTGGAGTTGCCGGAGCGTTCACCAGAGCGGTAGCACAGCCTCTCGACGTCCTAAAGATAAGATTTCAATTACAAACTGAACCTATAAAATATGGGTCTAAATACAGTTCAATTTTGCAAGCAACTACTTCTATTATTAAGGAAGAAGGGATCGGTGCCCTATGGAGTGGTCACGTACCAGCGCAGTTCCTCTCCGTCACATTTGGAGTTCTACAGTTTTCCACATTTGAAAATTTGACATCCTTATACCAAAAATATGATCCCCAATATTATAGTACTCATAAGCATTGGATCAATTTTGTGAATGGAGCAGTGGCTGCGACGGTCGCTACTGTTGCTTCGTATCCATTCGACACGATTCGGACGAGGTTGATAGCCGAGCAGAAGAGGAATAAGGCTTATAAAGGATTTCTGAATGCATCTTCTACAATGATCAAGCAAGAAGGATTCACATCTCTATTCAAAGGTCTCATCCCTACTATGGGACAAATAGCACCTAACGCTGGCATACAGTTTGCTGTGTACAAATTATTCTCTGATAATGTATTGAATAGAATAAAATTCTTTCAAAGGAGCACAGATGTTTTAACTACAGTTGAGACCTCTTTATTGGGAAATCTCATAGCTGGTTCCATAGCTGGGTTTGCAGCGAAAACTGCTATTTATCCTTTTGATTTAGTAAAGAAAAGGATGCAAATTCAAGGGTTTCAGCAACACAGGAAGAGCTTTGGTCGTCAGATGTATTGCCTTGGTGTTGTGCACTGTGTGAAGCTGACTGTCATGGAGGAAGGAATTATAGGTCTATACAAAGGATACTTGCCTAGCATGCTAAAGGCCGTGTTAACCTCAGCCCTGCATTTTGCTGTTTATGATGAAGTAAAGAACTTTATTCTAAGTATACAAAAATGATGTTGTTTTTTGGTAACAGTTGATGCCCTTTGATCTCCTTAAAGCCATAATTGTTTAGCTTTGTTCCAAGCCGCAATGGCTTATGGGCCTCATGGCTAATGTACCTTTTACACAAGGCCAGTAGCCAAGCCAGTCCAGACAGCTAATACATAAGTCAGTCCATGAATTATGTGAGGTAATTTAGGCAATTTTCAAAACTCATGGCTCAATGTTGGAACATTTGAACTCAACCAAGTTCCTTCTCCCTTATCACCTCATTTGGATGCCCCCAATTTGTATTGGTTGTTCAGTTACAGGCCTGACCTGGTTTAATGTCTCAATTTACTTAAAGCCAATTGACTGGCTTATTAGTACTAAGTAACTAGCCTGGCATGGTCACTGGCCTAGTGCATGTATAACATGCACATTAATGTTTACTGGATTGCTTTTTTAACTGTCTTCCAAAAAAGGAGTTTAATTATTTTGCCTTTTTTATGATTGTATACAAATTTCCCTGAGATAATTTATATTAATATTTATTGTATTTTGACTAAAGCTATATTTATAGATTATTCAATAAGAATTTTATTAAGTTAGATTAATATACCTCCTTGTTTTGAAGTTGGTTTAATTTTCATGGAAAACAATATGTGTATGTTTACTATGATTTTTACCTGCATTTTGTGATTTTGTGATTTTATGTATTGTTATTTAATTTTTTATGAGAGGTAAAATTGTTTTATTCAACTGAGAGAAGTTTGAAAGATTATGCTTTAGTTTGTGAAGCATTGCATTAAATAGTTTCATAATAATAACGATGAGTTTTTACGTGTTTTTTTATTCATAAATTAGTGAGGGTAGAGTATTTTTTTGTCACATTATTTTCTAGCTATCCTAATATTTATTTTTCTTAGTTATTTATTATAGTTACTTTATCAAATGCAATTATGTTTGTTGTAGAACCTTAAAGCCCTGTCACCTGTGATATTAGTTTTAGGAGTAATCTTTGCTAAATACTTTTATTTGTCTTATTTATCGTTTATTAAAATTTAAAGCCTTATAAACACACATTTTAATTATCTAATAGAAAATTACAAAAGATATGTTTGTATAATTTTGACTATACCAATACATAAAACCCAATATAAACCATAAATAAATATACAATGTATAAAGTCCGTCTGTTTAGATTGCGTCGTTCTACCTTTTTTTCAGTTACCTATTATAATAGAATTGTTTCCTAAAATATTTAATATAATTAGTTCGTCTTATAGATCATCGAAGAATATTAGATACATATTTATTCTTTTTTCAATCAAACAAAAGATGATTAAGATAAAGCGCATCGAAGTTCAGGAGTGGGACGCAACAGGCCGGTAAAAACTAAAAAGTGTACCGGACAGTGGCGTCACGCGGAACTTTAACGGGCTACATCTCAAATTTTTTGCTTGATTCCGAAATTTAAAAAAAAAAGTGTTTAATATTTTTCAATCATCTACCAGACGGACTAATTATTTTGAAAAGATTTTTTTTAGAAACATGCCCACCCCATTGACTTATACCATCAATAATTAGTTTCGTTTGCACTGTCGTACAAAAAATACCTGGTACGTACTTCAACAAAAAGAAATTAGCTTTTTAAAATGAAAGCATATAAAAGATTGTGTTTTTTTAGGGTAATACAACAATCTAAACAAACGGACATTATGTAGATTTTATTAATAGACTATTCTATTGATTGTATTTACTTGTGTCTAGCCGTATGATATCACGTAACCCATATTTCTCATCAAAGTGTCTTTAATAGCTGGCTGCAACTCCTTTTTCATATAAGTCGTGAGTAGTGTTCTTATTCCTTTAGTGAATATATCCTCCATTTCCCGAGATATGTCTTCAACTTCATCCAAATCGTCATCAGGTCGGAATAGTTTACTTCTTTCGTAGTTAACTCTACTTCTTGGTTCGTAAATGATGTCCCAATTGTTGTCAGCTGATCGGCTATCGAAATTCTCTTTTTTATAAGGAACCTCTAGATGAGGCTCGAAAGAGAACTCGTCAGATCTTCTTCGACGCCGCAAAGGTAAACTGTCCTTGTTTCTAACGGAATTCCTATTTATGTACTTCTCGCATCCATAAGCGTAGACACTAATGAATCCTGGTTCAACAAATTCAGAATCAGTTTTAACGTTGAATTTCCCGGGCTGCTGATTCAGAGGTCTGGTATGGAAACCGATGCCGGCTTTTCGTAGACGAAGGATCATATTGCAGCCATTACCGCGGTTTCGAGGGTACAAGTCGTCAGGGTAAGGAGCGTCGTATGGTCTTGGATCAGCGTAGTTTCTTCGCAGCCTCCTACTCGGTGGTATTCCTCTGTCTAAGTCATTAGCGTCATACAAATCGACGTTACCACTTATGGTCAAATCGTGGAACAATAGCATGGTGTCTAAGGAAACGTTTCTGGGATCGAAGTAACACTTCTCCACTCTAACCCAGTTGCTATTTTGTGGTAGGCGTACGCGCATCCTGGTGACGTACATGTCTACTGGAGCTGACCTCATTTGTTGGTACAAACTGTAGCCATTGAGGTCTATGCTTTGACTCTGTAATAGAAATATAAAACTATTTTTAATCTTCCATCGCAACATTTGTTATGCAGAGCGCGTAAACATGGAAGTTTAAAATTTCATCTCGAAACTGAATGTTCGAAGTTGGCTTTACTTGTGGTGCAAGGGAAGGAATACCTAAATAGAGTACTGGAGCAGGTTGGAGCTAAACAATGATTACGTATGAAAGAAGTAAAAGGGCACTATGCTAGAAGTGAAAAAATATATTGTTAATATAATAACTCTCAAAAAATAATCTTTATGATAAGGACCCAAAGCATTAAATAGGAGGCTGAGTGGATCACTAAAGAATTCCAAGGGCATTTAATGATCCGTTAGTGTCCGCAAAGCCTAGAACGCTCCCCGCAAACGTGTACACTATGTACATTCATTTCGTAGCAAACTGGTCGTTCCATTTTTAAATTACACGACAGTTATGACTTTTCATCATGAAGTTCTAATATACCTTTCATAGTTATTTATTTGGCCTATAGATTAAAAAAAATGTCGTCTTCTCAGGTGACTGTTTTGGTCACTTAAGAAAAGCCTGCAATGTCCTAACCAAACTATAACAACACTGTTGTTCTTCCCGTCGAGAAACACTATACATACCAATGGAGGGTCAAGATTCTTTGGTTGATTTCGTTTTCTCCTCTTCAACTGATCCAGGGCCGATTCCAAGCGGGCTGAACATCGTTCCCCGGCAATTGGGACATTCGTTAGGGGCGGAAGACCAACGGGGCCAATACCGGGGCCGGTCGGCCTGCCGTCATATCTTTTGACTTCAAAGAGGGGCAGGAATCGCGACTCTGAAAAAAAAGTTACAAATACTTCGTCAAAATAGGTTTAGTTTTTTTTTTTGCTTGAAAGATTTGCCGTTCTATTTGCTAACTTAGTGTGCAACGTTAATGATAATCACTTCAAAATACATAACGTTTTATATATCTTAAATAAAAATAGTCAATCATATGAAAGCTGCAATGTATTTTGAAGTGACTATCAAAAAGTTGCTAAGTTAGTAAATGGGCCGGCAGATCAAAAGCTCTTTTCATAGCTTGCTACATTAACTTACGCCTAATATAAATCATTGATAAAAGCCATCTTAGTATGTATTTAGGTAGGTAATTGCTTATCTAGATTAAAATCTGCAAAATCGTAAGCTTTGCAAGTGAGAGTAAAATAGACTTAAAGAATCTAAGACCCAGTACATAGGTATCTAACCCCCGAATTCTCAAAACAATCTTTTGAATAATCACGACTTAAATTCTCGTGCTGTCTTTGCGTCTTGCTAGGTAATTGTCTGATTTTAGTTAAGATACTCTTAAAATGGTTTTAAGTATTCGGGCGTAAGAATACCTACCTAATCTGTGTTCTAAAGCGCTTCTGTGACAAACTTGTGACTTCAAAAACTATACATGGCCTTCAAAACTTGGTCTATCGTACTAGATATATTGTACTTCTGAAGTACAGTTTTACAAAACAAAAGAACACATTTAACATTATCCAGATACAATTGAAAGTTATAAAACGTACGATTATGTTCTACGTCTATCCTGCGTTTGTTTTCACTTCTATTGTCTCATGCTCAGTACCGTGAAATGTTGAGTGCAGTAGGTACTATTCATGATTTTCCGTTTTATGACTTTAATTATGACTAAAAGACAAAATTTTATCTCAAATGAAATCTTTAGATCACAATAAATGTGCGGATTGAAAAGTAGGGTAGTAGATGCGAAGCTATTTTAAAAGAAATTGTCACAAGATGGCGCCTAACAAAATAACAGATTAATGTTAAATAGTTGGTATAGGCTCGTGTAAACTTAATATTTAATAGCTAAAGAATTACTTTAATTAGAGTTAAATTACTTGCAGACTGTCGGTTGGTTTTAGAATTCTTAGAAAAGTAAGAAAGTTTACAAATTTCAAGTCTTTAAGAAATAAATAAGTACCTACTTGATTTGCGCAAATTGGGTCTTTCACAAGTGCATTACTTTATTCTCAGGGATATAAGCTCTCAACATAATAACAGGGAAAGCGTGGGAAGAAAGTGAGTAAAATCTGACCGACCTTTTTCAAAGTAAACCGTGTAATTTCGACATTAAATACTTTTGCTTTCTTCTATTGCCGTTTTTATCGTTACATTTATTAATTCTATTTCAAAGTAGACTATGTTAACAAAGAATGAATATAATAATAGAAATTAATCATTTGTAATTAGCATTAAGTACTTACTTCAGTTATTTGGGAGTGTTTAATTCTTTTGCACTCTTTTCGGTCCTATTAACGTTAATAAAATACCGTTAGTTTCAAGTAATCACTCGACTATACCTTTTCCTTCCTCGGTATCAGGCAAAGCGTTGTCGCTAGCTGACGCTGTTTTAGCGAATAATATGAACATCCACCAGAATTTCACCATTTTCACCACAAAACTTAAACATGAAAACGTCAGCGCTGGCTGGAAAGACAAACAGTCCGCGTCGCAAAAAAAAGCAATTGTCAAAAATTGGCGCGAAAGACTTCCTATCACCGCGGGAACGGAACGCGAAATAAAATGAATGTTCTAAGATTGTAAGAAGTGCAGTCTTTGGAAAATGATCCCCGCTTGAGGCAAGACGATCTATGTCGTATGCTTCTAGACGCTTGAGGTTTGCGACAGACGACAGGTGCAGATGGAGGTACCTACTTGGATGTTGGCGAGAGGATGATTTAATAGAGCGCAAATGAAGTTGTCCCCATCGCAAAGAGTTTAATTAGAACGAGATAATCGGTTTATATCTAACCACTATATACCTAGATGGTAAATTGATCTCCATATAACATACATAGTTCATCAGCGATGAGACTTTTAATCTAGAGTAATTCAGGTAAAATAGGTAAGCGTTAATTTTAGGCACATAACCATGGTACTTCATGCATGCACACAAATGGGAGTTATTGGAAAGGATGAACTGCATCTATTTGCATTTTAGTTTCCATATTTAAAGTTCCTGAAAAATGTGTACTCCCAAAATTTAACTTTCTTAAAATATATCTCTAAATAATTAAATAAAGATCTCGGGCCCGTTGTTTTTCGTGTACAGCGCGAAGCTAATTAAGGCTACCTACATGCTATATGTTGATTGCGTTTGTCGACCTAAAGCATTATAGGTACCTACCACATTGCATTTTTTTAGAACATGTGAAGCATATAAACAAAGATATGAATACTGAGAGAAACAAGACTTGGATCGCTATTTTCTATACATACCTAGAACTAGAACCACGTATTTTCCCTAGTGGGGAAGGCCTTCGGGTTTATAAGACCCGAAAGGCCACGTTTAGCATGTTGTTGGGCAATTAGGTGGAAATCAAAAAAGTGATGGGTTACTATTCGCATCGCCTATTAACATGATTGCTCGGAATTTTTTCCGTTTCCTCGTTCGGCTTTTACGACCTGCGCGGGAAGAGAAGCAGCTGGTACATTCTACGTTTTTTGTTTTGTCACCGACCAGCATTAAAGTAATTTTCTAGATAGGTTTGGTTTTTTTTACTCAAGATCATAATAATGATACCACGTCATAAGTATACAATTTATGTCATTCCAGAAATTCATGAAACTATTAGCGATGCAAATGGCACTTTGTTTACGTTGTTCACGAGTTCTAAGCACAACTGTACACTTATTTCTTTAATCCCATGAACGTATGGCTACTAGAACTTGGCGCAATGACAGCAGTTCTTATCTGAGACGACATCAGGCCTCTCCGGCGATGCAAGTAGACTGTAACGTAATTATAAATAGAAATTAGGTTGACACTCGAATTATCTTGTGCCAGCGCAAGCCAGGGTGAACGACCCTTGTGCCTGAATGTATGACATCCTTATCGGTGAGGAATTTTATGATGATGAATAATAATAAAGCCCTGTATTGTGGGATTCGAAGTAAGCACGAAAGGATGCATGTGTTGAAGGTTTTTCTCTTTAGTGCCATGCCCAGCCGGCCTATTTGCTAACTCAGTGTACAACGTTTTGATAGCCACTGCAAAATACATTGCGGCTTTCGTATGATTGACTATTTTTATTTAAAATATATAAAACTTAATGTATTTTGAAGTGACTATCAAAACGTTGTACACTAAGTTAGCAAATAGGCCGGCAGGTACTGTGACTTTATTTTCTTAAGTGACCAAAACTTTTTCCAACCATCGGAACCACCATATTATATGCATTAATTAATTACAAAAATGATAGGACGGACATTGAACTGGAAGGGGCCCGAGAGGTTTATTCCAATTTTCCGTAGTCTGCGCTCGTGTTTGAGTCACCAGCAGACAGAACACATTCGTTCCGTCTATTGTCCCCTACCCAATTGTCCTAAAAAAGTGTGTGTAACCAGGGCCGCGCCATTGTTTCAAATTACATTTTTCTTATGAAATTTCCGTGAAATAGAACATTTGACGCAAGTCTTAATTCGTTTATGTAAATGAATGCTCACATGTAACTGTTGTATCAAAAGCACGGATCAAAAGATACTTGATATAAAAACTCGAAATTTTGTGGGAAACTTTTGCGTAAAATTAAAATATGGGGTAACATATTCCCTCAGCTTAACCGGCGACGCAATGCGATTTTCTGATGTAGATATTCTTAAGATAGTGTTTGGAGACTATGTATAACATAAACGGGTGGTCACTTCATTGGGGAACGTAAATATACAATTTTTCACATCCAGTAAAGAAGCGTTATAGGTCTGACAATTTCAAAATTTGTTAAATAATATGTAGGATGACTGCATTAAAATGCTTATAAACATGATCGGCGGCATTATTGTTCTGAGCAGTCTGGATCAATTTCTGTGGATGTTTCTGGAAGCATTTGACTTCACTTAGTCACAGCTGGTTGTCATATGCCCAAAATGTTCAATTGTCCGAAATGTTTCAATCGGTTCAGCAGCCCAACATTCACGTTATACTTATAGCACTCCTCTTTATACGTCAGATGTTAAATACATCAATGAATGTATGAAGGTTTCTGTGGTATGAAGTATGTAGTACTATGGTAATATAAGCCCCATTGTGAGACAACCAAAGGAAGCACTTAACGCAGGCTGGTACATCCTGCCTCAATTCCTGACTAGTATCCTGATAGCAGATCTGCCCGCGACGGTCAAAACAACAATGTCATCATTGTTGTGCAATTGTGGCGGGCGCTGTGGAGCAAACTGTCATTGTCAGCGAACAATGGGGAAAGCCAGTCCACCTAGGCTCAGGGGGCGAGTGGGGCCGCGCAACACTAGTTGTTCTGTATTCCATTAAGGATTCTGATTCCAGGGTGTTATTATAGCTCAGAGGTACAAAATCACGTTAATGTACGGTACACTAAAGTGAAAGCTAGCTACTTATCTAAGAATTACTTTCATATAAAAAACCGACTTCAATCAAATTACTGAACCGATTGAGATGACATTTAAATGGGATTAACTTGTAAGCATACCTTCCAAACAAAAAAAAAATTAAATCGGTTCCTGATAGACGGAGTTTTAAGGTAACAAACATTTTAAAAAAACCATGCAGCCGAATTAATAACTAGCTCCTTTTTTAAGTCGGTTTAAAACCGACTTCAATCATACTACTAAAGCGATTGTACCTAATAAATAAAAATATCGGTTGGTTTATTAAATTAAATCAGCTAATCTAAGGATATCGGTTAATTAAAATAGGTAATACATTTTTATGTGCAAGTAAGTAGGTATAGATAAAAAAATGCGTCACCCAGTGATATACATAACTGCTAGTAATAAGTAATAGTAATAAGACTAAAGTACCAATAATGTGCTGTGCCTCCTACGTCGCATCAGCAGACAATGCAGGTCAACAGTTCAATAACGACCTCTGTGGCACCGCCTTTGAATCGCAGGGTGCCAGGTTCTATCCCCGGTCATGTGAAGATGGAAAACGATCTTTTTCAGATTGGCCTGGGGTCTTAGATACATACATATTATCACGTTTTTATCCCTTACTGGGTAGACGGTGCCTAAAGTCATAAGACCGAAAGGCCACGTTTAGCATGCTGGGTCTTATATGTTTATCTATATAATGTATCTAATAAAAAATATAGTATTGTTCAGTTAGTATCCCACGGCACAAGTTCACAACTTAGTGTGGGACTAGGACTCAATCTGTGTGATTTGATTTATGATTATTATATTAATGTTGGTAGATCCGTGCGTGCGAACGATCCCCGTGGGGTACGTGATCATTATTTAACGGTGTCAACCGTTCACAAGTAGGTATAACACTCAACTTTTACTCTTACTAAGAAAAAAGAGAACAGTAGATAGAAATAAGTATAGTACACTATCTGATACTATGAAGAACACGATCATTTTGAACCTTCGGGCATTTTTTATTTCGATTGTTAGACTATCTAATTCGTCCCATTATTGGTGATATTGTACCTGAATTGAGTCTGTGACGAGAGGGACGCCGCTATACGTGAGACACGATGAGAGATATCTCCAATAACATAATTCGTTCCCTAATACATATATTAATAGTTTAACAATAATGAGAAGGCACTCTAAAGAATAATAATACGTTGCATACAAAAACCGTAAGTTCGTTGATGTCTTTTTAACAGTGTCTCCGCTATAGATGATAAAGACATCAACGCGGAGCTTAAATCGGTTCGTGAATATTTGTTTATGTTATGGGTCTTTTTTCAATTAAACACAAGACCTACATACCCCATACATACATGCTATATATTTACTCATACATAAGACTAAGTCTGGGGGTAGAAAAGCCGTATCTGCTCAAGGGTAATTCTGTTACATTTTAGCTTCTTTAAAAACGGAAATTCTGAATAAGCTTATTTATGCAATGAAATCGAACCGGGTAGGATACTTAAAGGATAAAGTAGTTACCTATAGATAGATAAAGAAGCTACTTTCCCCCAAAATACATCATCATTTCAGCCGTAAGAAGTCACTACTGGATAAAGGCCTGTCCCAAGGATTCTCAGTTCCATGAGAGAATATTGCCCACATATTGCCATACTCACCACGCTTGGCAAGCGGGTTGGCGAGCGTAGCTTCTTTGGCTTCTTGTACTTCGACGCTGCTGCCTATCGAAAGCTTTTTAAGCCGAGGATCTATAGGAATTTGTTGCATTTGGGAAGGGAATGAAGGTATGAGATACTACTCACTTGGATGAATGGGGAAAAAGCAAGCAGCAATTCAGGAGGCCGGGCGCACGTACTCGATGCCATACCACAAGCAGTTCAGGATGACACCCCTGACCGACTCAAAATATATACCTAAGAAGCCTTTTCTATTTTCAGTTTCACAGTTCAATATTTCGTGCGAGGGATAGGAATATCATGTTAAATTATGATTTTGACGAAAACGATCGTGCAAAAACGTTATTTATAGGTTTGTTCACCGAGTTAATGGGCACAAATATGTACGAGTACCTAGTCACGTAGACTGGAAGCTTAAAATAGAACCACATTATTCACACACAGTAGGTACCTATCGATCTTCCTCGAGCCAGCCTTGTAATTGCGCTGTAAATAATTAAACAGATGAGTCAGTGGGCATGCAATGATAGTATTGATCATTTGATGCGGTGAGGACGAGGTGATGCCTTGCAGACCCCCCATGGAGGGTCGCTACTACGCAGGCTCGATTACCTACACATCGTTTGTACTTGGCCTAAAATTGTGTTTAAGAAAAATTGTACTAGATGGCGCTAATAAAATAGAAGTTTATGTCCATTAAATAGCGCTTAAAATTAACTGAAATATAGAATTGGTTTGATTTAAACTAAAAATATCTTTTTGTTTTATTTTAATGGATATAAACCACTAGAAATTCGTAAAATCATAAAATAGGTTTACAAATTCGCGCATGGGTTTCGCACTATTCGTCTCTAGATGGCGCTAGGATGCACACTTCATTTTTTGACGGCTACAAACTTGATTCACCATCTCGCTCACTCATAATTTAATGAGCTCAGTGCATTTCATTCAGATCAGAATACCATTTTTACGATACGATGTCTTGTCTTGTTGATTTCCAACATAATATTCTAATTATTCATATTATAGGCTTCGTTAGTTCGTGATAACAATTAATAAGTGTAAACGTGTTACGAATAAATTGACTTTGTGCGTGAAATATCGTTCAAGGTAAACGGAGATGTTCTAAGACAAAAGGTAGTCCTTCACACATTAGTGGCGGAGCATCATTGTTTGGATAAGTTGTTATCTACGATAGTGAGGTGATTATAGGAATGCTAACACACATTGTAAGTACGCAGTGCAAGTTTTACTAGCAACTAACTCTTCTCAGTGGTGGCGGGTTCAATTCTATCGCTTAATATGCGACGATGAGGTAGCTAAGCTTAAAGTAGGCTCTTAACAATGGCTAATGTAAAAAGTAGACCAAAAGCACCGAAAAGTGCAGCTACTAAGAGGTGTGGTAAACTTAAAGGCAAACCAACTGGAGACAATGAATCCAAAGATGTAAAAAAATCTGTAAAGCTCAAGCAAAACACATCCGAAACAGCACCTGATTTGCTTAAAGATCTCTTGGTTGAGACTACTTGTAAAAGCTCATCAAGAACAAATGGTAAATTTGACTATATCAGTATAAACAAGGACAGCTTACTTTCCAAAAGTGGGAGAATAAAAAAGAAAAATAAAGATCATTTAAAGCTCCTTAACAATATACTAAAAAGTGAACTCATGATACAAGACAAGAATATAAAGAAAAAAAATGAAGCAAAACCTACTGTTAACAACAATGATAGTGCTATAACAAACCAAAATGAAACCGATGAGAGCGCATTACAAGTAAATGAAAAAAATACTGAGAATAATGGCATTAAAATTAAGAAGGACAAACAAAAATTGCCTAGATGTAAGTCTACAGAAAGTAAACAAAATAATATGAAACATGTGAAACTAAGCACAGGAGAACTCTTATCAGTGCCCATCTTTGAGTGCGACCATTGCCACAAAACATTTAGCACAAAGTCTTCCATCATACGCCACGTCTACACGCATCAAAACCTCAAGCCCTATGAGTGCGTAGTATGCAATAAATGGTTCAGTCATGAAGGCAACCGACAAATACACACAAAGAAATTTCACCCGGAGCTTTACACCCCAGAGAGTTACTTGTGCCAGATCTGTGACAAGTCGTTCCGATTACAAGAAACTTTGAGTGCTCATCTGGATGTCCACATCCATGCATATGGCTGTTTCAAATGTCTGTACTGCAACGAGAGTTTCCCTAATCAGGACCAACTGGTAAGACATAAGAAGAGTAAACATTTTAGCTCTGTTCCCTTGGAGTGCCATATTTGCAATGACAGTTTTCACACTGAAAATCAACTTGCTCAGCATCTCAAGGCACACTTGCATCTAAAAGGTTTCATCTGTCAATATTGTGGTAAAGAATATAAGGAGCTCAATTCTATGCGGAGACATGTGCAGGTTACTCATGGGGGCCGTAGAGTGCAATGTCCTGTTTGCAATAAAAAATTGAAGGGCCATTTGGCTGAGCACATGAGAGTACATGAGCAGAGACGTCCCCATGAGTGCCCGGAGTGTGGGCAGCGGTTCACCCAATCTACTCAACTAAATGTTCACCGCAGAGGTCATACAGGAGACAGACCATACCCTTGCAGGATTTGTGACCGTTCTTTTTCACATTCTAATGCTCTTATGCTGCATGTAAGACGGCACACTGGGGAGAAACCGTTTCCTTGCGCTATGTGTCCGTTGCGCTTTTCCCAGTTGCCACACATGAAAGCTCACATGCGCAATATTCATGGTCAAAGTAATGCCTACAGGTGTACAAATTGTGGTCAGTTTTTTAAGTTAAAGGTTCAGTTGGAGGCTCATGAAAAGATTTGCCCCTTTGGAGTGGGGGAGCTCTCGTTTGGGAAGAACAGTCAGTCTTCGCAATATGGACAGGCCGACTCGAGCGTGACCCTGTCTCGCATGCGGTTCCTGCTCGCGCTGCTCCTCACCATGATAGCGTCCAAAGATAGACTCAAATACTTAGGTTCGTAATTTTTTTCTTACAAAAAAAGCTACACTTGAAACATTTTTGCACTGTTTTTCGATTTCGTGTGAAGTACATCGCTTATTGTGTGTGTGCGCATAACAGGCAGCCATCCGGCGACAAACACGTCATTATATAATAAAATGACATTGAAAAAGGCGAAAGAAGTTCATTTTTGTTATTTTTAATAATAGCATCTTTTCACGTACATTAGACATCAACGGGTTTCACGCGCGCTCGTAGTCAGTGCGAGTACTTCATGGCTTCATGAGTGTCGTTCATAATTTCATTTCACTGTGACAAGGTCGAGTAATATAACCAATTATGCACCGTCATACCGAATGAGTGTGAACAATATGCTCCACATACTTATTATGCAAAGATACGTTACAATTACGAGTACATGTAGAGGACGTGAGGTATTTCGATGTTGCAACCGTTTTGTTTAGGACGGTGCCTAATGCTTTCCTTATTTATCAATTAAATATTAACGTGTGTTTTACCGTGTGATGAATGACAGTATTCACAATAACATTACATTCACCACACGCACGCATAAAAACCCACTCTAAATAAAGCGATGCGAAAATTTTGCGAATGCTATAATATGTAGGTACGAATTCGATCGCTGATATTTTTGCAAACTTTGGCCAAGTGCGAGTCCGACTCGCGCACGAAGGGTTCCGTACCATTAAATATAAAAACGGCAAAGGTATAAAAAAGTAACGCAGAATAATATAAATATTTAAGGGCGCTCCCCTTAAATATATTATTCTGCGTTTTAATATTTGTTGTAACAGCGGCAACAGAAATACATCATCTTTGAAAATCTGTCCGCCTGTCACCAGGTTTTATCTCATGAGAGATACAACCTGGTGATAGGCGAATAGACAGACGGACAGCGGAGCCATATTAATAGGGTCCCGTTTTTACCATTTTGGTACAGAACCCTAAAAATTGAATCGACAAAAATAATTCTTAAATGTATTCTATGTAATTATTGAACCGTCAAATTTCACGAGAATCTGTCGGAAATGCGACCTGTAGGGCAACAACCGGACAGCGAGACATACGAACGACTTTGTCGAGGCTGAAACGGAGACGCTTCGCCCGGTCAAATAAGTAGATTTTGGAATATCCTAAAATGTGCTTTTATGTGTCGTGCAACGCATTTTTATGCTATATAGGACGGCAGACGAGCATGCGTCACCAGATGGTAAGCGATCAACACTGCCCATGGACAGCTGCAACAGCGAGGTGTGACAGGAGCGTTGCGGCCTTTCAAGAAGCTGTGAGCCTCCGGCTCGAAGCATAGAAGCTTACCGCTTCTATGTTTCGAAGGCTTCAAAGACCCAGCTTCTAGTCAAACGGCGATATTCTGTATGAGAGTGTTGCACTTCCAAGGACGAGCTGGCCCATTCATGCAGAAATTATTATTGCCGGTAGCGTGGCTCTCTATACGCGTAGCTTTACAATCAATTTTATTCTAGCAAGCATTCGTGTCAGATCACCGGCGTAACGGCGGATTCAAGGGTAATGTTTGAGTGAGTTCATGTCCCATTTTGTTGTTAATCTACGGTGTCGGGCGGTGGGGGTACGGGAATAAGGTACTTAGGTTAAGGGCGATAAGGTCGACAATCGGTTTGAAAGGTGGTGGCTAATTTTAGTTAAGTACCGCAAGTGGAATCCTACGGTTACGAGGGGCTTGGAAATACGAAAATATACAAATATAAGCATTTTGCTTTTGCATTCTGTAAATATTTCCTAAGTTCAATGTTGTTATGCATAGTTATTAAGACTGACCACCTTCTTTTATGTAAATATGTAAAGATCTCATGGCAGTATGGCGCTATGGAGGGTAACATTACAAGTTCATGGATATTTTTTATTATTATATATAGGAATTAAGATATTATTATAATTAAATTATTGTTAGTCTTAAAAAAAGGGATTGTTAGTATAAATAATTAATTAATAAAATAATAATAAATGTCTTCCATGCTGGTCTGGGAGAAAAGAAAAAACGTAGAATGTGCCAGCTGCTTCTCTTTCCGCGCAGACCGTAGAAGCCGTTCAAGGGAATGGGCCAAAATCTAAAGAATCATGACAATAGGCGATGCGGCTAGCAACCCATCACTATTTTGATTCCTTTTTCCACCTTTACGCTCACCAACACGCTAAACGTGGCCTTTCGGTCTTATGTCTTCGGACTCTGTCTACCCCGTAAGGGATAAAGACGTGATATTATGTAAGTATGTCATCATCACCATTATCAAAAATTATCCATAATAAATCCATGAACTTGTAAAGTTAAGAGTAGTTTAGACCATGTACAAGTACCTAGTGCGAAATATTCGATAGAATTTTTAATGTTAGATATTTACTTATTTGGTATTGACATTTTAATGAGCTGTGCTGTGTAGCATTTCTCCTCACTATTATTATGACCTCTGTGGCTCAGCGGTATCGCAATGCCGTTGAATCGCAAGATCCCGGGTTCGATCTCCGGCCAGGTCATGATAGAAAATGATCTTTTACAGATTGTCCTGGTTAGTTTAGATAGTTGAGTTAGTATCTCACAACACAAATTCACAACTTATCGTGGGCATCTTCAACCTGTGTGGGTTGTCCATATACATATATTTATGTATCTTTTATTTTGTATTTATTTATTACACTGATATCAATGCGAGTTATACGTCGATATCAATAATTTATATTAATCTTCATAAGTAAAATAAATCAACGACAACAGTTATTTTATCCTATTTTGAGTTAACTATTGTGAATACCTATTTTCACTATAAATACCATTAGCATGGCCCCCGCGACGCCGTTTATATAGCGCGATAAACTATCATTATTAGCCGTGTGGTATCCGGCAGAGTAGAATAGGGCCACTCCAAGTCTTCCCGTGGATGTCGTAGAAGGCGACTTTGGAAATACAAACTAAACAAAGCTTATAATCATCTAAGAGACCTCTCCAACCCGTCTGGCCAGCGTGGAGAGTGTAGGCCAAGTCCTCTGGCTGCTTTGGCCAAGTATAGCCCTAGTAGTACAGAGAGGGTCGTGCTCCTGTAGTGGAGACTAAAAAGGACCTGATGATGATGATGATAAACTATCAACATCCCGCTCTTTGATATTACGGAATACAAGATAGCGATAGTCATAAACGTTGTCGCGAGTCCATGCGACAAGAGTAGGTCTCCATTTTCATAGCGCCACCATTCACCAAGAGGGTAAGGGAGTTCGCACCAATAATATTAAATTTAACTGCTTTATTTTTAAAACAATAATTATCACTGCAGGTTTCAACAAACGTCTGATAGACGAGCTCCTCATCGAATCTCTCGAGGCCATGGGACAGGTCCCCTGCAAGAATGAATCTCTCACGGAGTTAAGACGCCTTACGATAAACATCGATATATTGTTGAATAGGACTATCCCGAAGGATCAGATGAATAAGTTTCGAGAGGAGAAAAAGAGTACACAAGAACTGCTGGAGCTGTTGACTGGTGATAAGAAGTTATTGAAGAGGTATCAATAAGAAACCAATCGTGTTATGTGCAGGTGAGTAATGTATGTTTTTGTTCGGGAATAGTACTTTTTCTCGGGATAAAAGGCCTATATACTTCTCCGTACTCCAGAGAACTTGTATGCAAAATTTCATAATGATCGGTGAAGTAGTTACGGCGTGAAAGCGTAACAAACAAACAAACAAACTCACTTTCGCATTTATAATATTACTAGCTTTCGCCCGCGGCTCCGCCCGCGTCAATGTCGATCCCTCGGGAACAGTACTTTTTCCCGGGATAAAATATACCCTATGTCCTTCTCCGTACCCCAGATAACGTGTATGCAAAATTTCATGATGATCGGTTCAGTAGTTACAATGTGAAAGGGTAACAAACAAACAAACTCACTTTCGCATTTATAATATTAGTTAGGATAGTAAGGATAAGGATTCTGTGTCGCTTTCGACTTAGAAGTGGAACACTCCTCTTCCTTTATGTAGATGTCATCTACATTAATCTACACTTCTACACTAATATTATAAAGAAGACAGATTTGATGTTTGTTTGTCTGTTTGCATCGAATAGGCCCCGAAGCAATTGGAATCCTTCATTATCCTAAATACATTTATTCCGTTCCCAAATCAACCAAACCTCGTGTCTTTTCCATGCTTAAAATGCTTCCGATGGCAGCAGCGTCGGAATCACAATAAGCCAAAGTAACTGCGCTCGCCAACCCGCCTGCCAGGCGTGGCGAGCATGGCAAGACCTTCCAATGGAAAATCTATGGGAGAGGCCTATATCCAGCAGTAGACTTCTTGCGGCTGTTTTTTTTTTATGACGGCGGCAAACGAACAAGCGGGTCACCTGATGGTAAGCGATCACCGCTGCCCATAGACTACTGCAACACCTAGAGTGTGATAAGAGCGTTGCCGGCCTGATGATGATGACGATTATTCCTGATGAACCTAGGCTATAGAATGAAATACCTATATCTTACCCGTGCGAAGCCGGGGCGGGCCGTTCGTTAGTGGCGAGTAAAGGGCAAAAGCATCTCGCGACACCACACAACAGTTGGTATCAGACACAATGGCGGCGCAAGACCTAACTTGGGCGTGCCTTAGAAATATTCCGCAAGGCCTTGTGGCTCTTTTTCGCAAATCGTAAGCTTCCAAAAAAGCTCGTCTACATTATACGCGAGGCTCATTTGGACGCGAGGCCATGTGTTTAGGCCCAGTTCCGCTACTGATCAGACAGGTGGCCGGTCGGAAAAAGCTTTGCCAAATCATTCTACCTTCTACCTTGAGAGTATTGTAATCTGTTTTCAAGCGCACCTCTAGCTCTCTAATAATAATGAAACTAAGTGGGACTTAGCACGCCCCTTATATATCTATACTTCTATACTAATATTATAAAGAGGAAAGATTTTATTGTTTGCTTGTTTGCATCGAATAGGCTCTGAAACTACTGGACCGATTTGCAAAATCCTTTCTCCATTATAATCCTACATTATCCCTGATGAACATAGGCTATTTAAATACCTGTATCTTACCGTGCGACAGCCTCCGTGGTCCAGTGGTTAAGGCGTTTGCCTGTTGACCTGGGGGTCGTGGGTTCGATTCCCACCGGAAGCATACTTTGTTTAGTTGTTTTCAGTCTGGTTAGGACATCACCTGATTGTCTGATAATAAAGATGATTCCATGCTTCGGAAGGCACGTTAAGCCGGTGGTCCCGGCTGCCATCTGGTAGTCGTTAAAGGAACCACGTCAGAGGCCGAGAGGCGGTTCCGAAGAACTCTGACACCAGGGTGCGCATGGTCGATTGACCGTGACACCTACTCGAAATGATGATGATGATGACCGTGCCAAGCCGGGACGGGCCGCTAGTATATATATAAAAAGGTTCGTCCCGTCCCGATTATGTACATAATTATCTCCATAAAGCGCAAAAGTTTAAAAAAGAACGAGTCCTCTTTGTGTAGTACTTATTCTGTGGCCACGCCAATGAGATCATGTTTACAAAAATGACTCAATTTTAGTTTAACTTAAGACAATCGATTTTGTGCTTCATTGCTCAGTACATTGCATATCGATGTTCACTTCCTAATAGGTACATCTGCGCTGACGGCCGTACGACCGTCGAGGTCGAAGCGTGGTTCTATCCATAACATTATTATATTACATAATAGAACATGTTGTTTGTTTTGTTTGTTTATTGAACTTATACAAAACAAAAAAATAAATATACTTATCCCATGAAGGGATCTCTTCCAGTCAACCGGCGAGTAATTGAGAGGAATGTTAAATATTTACATATTTCGGTAGAAGTAAAGTAGAAAATATATATGAATTTACCTACAATATTACAAAATACTAGCGGCCCGACCCGGCTTCGCACGGGTAGATATAGGTGTCTATTCTATAGCCTATGTTCATCAGAGATAATGTAGAATTGTAATGGTGAAGAAATTTTTCAAATCGGTCCAGTAGTTTCGGACCCTATTGCAAACAAACAAACAATCAAATCTTTCCTCTTTATAATATTGGTGTAGACATATTATGCATACTACATAAATATATAAATACACATACTGTTGTTTTTGTCACTTGTGTTATTCGCGATTATTACATTCCGAATAAAGTAGTAATGTTCCAAAGTTTGTCTAAAGTTAATGATAATTTTGTTAACCAAAAAATATGGTTGTCTGTATAGTCAGTTTACAGTCGATAATTTTACGTGATAACAGTGGAAGAGAGATAGATGCGTCACATGCCGAACTCTTAGGACGATCGTGCCTCTATATCTTGTTCCGCACTCTCGCCTGCACACGGAACGTGACACTTTTTCGTGCGTGCAGCCGGCGTTCATTGATTTATAAGACCATATATTTAAAATATATAGCTTTAAATAAGGCATCTTTAAAGTTATTTAACAAAATAGACGAAAATTGATATGTCCAAGTTGGGCTTCTAGCAGCATCGACTAATAATTGTGTGATTCCTGAGCTATTCGTGTTTTTCTTTTTGATTATTTACGTAGGAATAGAAGCAACTGGTACATTTTATGTTATTTTTTCCCGTGGGGGGGGGGGGGGGGGTCGGGACCATTAGGTAGATTTTTGTGTAAAGTGAAGGTCTAAGTTTTAATTTCTATAGTGTATCATTTAATGACTATGAATCGCCCATGCTGGTCTGGAAAAAAAAAAAGAAACGTAGAATCTACTAGCTGTTTCTTTTCCCGTGGAAGCCTTCAAAGCCGGGTGAGGGAATTGCTGAAAATAAGATATCATGTTAACAGGCGATGCGGCTATTTTGATTTCGTCTATCACCTATTCGCCCACTAATAGCTAACTAAATGTGTCCCTTGGGTTTTACGGTCCTAGGTTCTGTCTGCCCCTCAGGGATCATCATCATCATCATCAGGTCTTTTTAGTCTCCACTCCAGGAGCATGACTCTCTCTGTACTACCGGAGCCTCTCTCTGTACTCTCTCTGTACTTGGCCAGAACAGACAGAGGATTTGGCCTACACTCTCCTCGCTGGCCAGACGGGCTGGAGAGGTCTCGTTGATGTATTTCCTAAGACGCCTCTTCGACCTCCATGGGAAGACTTGGAGTGGTCCTATTCTACTCTGCCGGAAACCACATACTAGCCGTATGTATTATGACTACTAGCCCGCCTACGAATAAGTTTTCTTTTCGTTTGTTTCCAGCTCTGTAAGCTAAGAAAAGTGGGATGTTGTGAAAGATTCCTAGGAGAATAAGAAGTACCCCAGGAAATCACTCGTTCAATGGATCCAGCAGCGGTACGCCTGAAAACTAAGTATTTATATTAGAAAAATATAATCTAACTCAAGTATGATAAAAATATTAATACAAAATGAAAAAGTATTGCTTGGATTATTGAAAACGGCAAAGTAACAGTACAAATAAAATTTTAATTATTAGCACGTGCCACAAGCAAAGACATATCGGCTACTGAAATAAAATGTTTGTAGTATACCTATACCGCCTGATTCTGAACCTCTGAACTATATCAGAATCCTTAATGAAGTAATGAATTAAAATCGAAAAAACAATCGACTTCCCATACAAAGTCGCCGATCAGCTGGTCGAATTCGAAGGTTTTTTTTTTTTGTTTTGAATCTTTTTTCTTGCAATTTTGTATTCCATTAGGGATTCTGATTCAATTCAATTTATTAAGTATTGAAAAGTATGCATTTGTCTCCCATCTTACCTGATGGTTAGTGGCGATGAAGACGAGGATGTTACATGCCTATCCAGGAGATACCCATTTATTCTATCAGAGGTTTAAAATCACGCTGTCGCTGCCACTACGATTGTTTATTGTCAATCGCACAAAATCCAGTTGAGTGAGAGAGTGCTGGTTGGCTCTAGGGGGAGGGCAGCCGCAAATCTCGTGCCGACAATCCTGTATATAAGTGAGAAAGTAATATATTAGGTCGGGGAGTAAGTTATTTCGTGTTTTGGAAATTTTATATAGAGCTGTAACTTTGACATAAAAAATTCTCAGCCTTATGCACCTGTCAGGATCCGGACGATGACATAACTGTCCCGGAGAGCATCTTAAGATGCCATCAGGTTTTGAATTAACTTTGTACTAGTCATACTACTTAAGTACATACCTACAGTTTTAGTTTTAAATTTAATTTAAATTACTCGACTTACCTACCCAGAGCCCCTTCTGGGGAAAAACATTACCCCCGGTAATGTGTACCCCCGGTAAGTATGTCTCCTGTAGCCTTGTCTTGACCGATTTTGAAGTGCGAGGTATCATTAGGTTCGTATTCTTCCCCGGAGTGTCATAGGCTATGCGACGTTAGCAAAAAAACGTATATGGCGGACGTAAACTATCAAAAACGCAGTCGAGTTTTTTTATTGATTGAAATAATCCACTTGTTTTAGGAATTTATTAAAAATATATCGATTTTCTTCGTTAATCTGATACATATAATAGACAATGAAACAGTTGAAAAACGGTGGATTTTTTTACCTATTTATATATATATATCTTAGGCATTATACCTTTCTAATGGTATTCAAACCAGCCAGATACATACAGCGTACCCGAATGTATTTTTTATACAACTTTATACACACAAGATACGAAAAAACTTTCCCCGTCCTAATATTTTAACTAAAGTTTCCTCCAAAAACTATTATCATCATTGACGGTTGCCAAAGCGGGATATATATATGTTCTAAATAAAAGTGAACTGATAAGGATTTCTCGCTCTGTTATATAGATTCATCTCGCTCTGTTGAACTTTAAAGGCGCCGATCAATGAACGTTTTTAAAGGGAAACGTTACGAAATCTTCATGTCTGATTGCAGATTAATTAGTACGTTGCTTTGTGTATATAGTGAATATACGCAGTAAACAATTGAGTGTGATGTTGATATAGATTCATGCAAATAGGTATAAACTTCTGGTGTCCTTACCCTAAATTTTCTTTGATTGTTGGAGTATTATAGTAAATAATTAAATCAATGTGGTCTCATAATATGTACATTTAACACTAAATAAAAACATTTACTTCAAATACATGACTAGATAGATATGTAATTATTAATTTTAACGGGACTTTCGTGGTTCGTGCTACGAAGGTTCGTGCTACGAACCTTTTATATATTTATTCTGCTGAAGTCGACTCCATAGAAAAGTCAGCGGAAGTCCCGTTAGAATTAATAATTATGTGTTGAGAGCGCGAAAGCTTAATACAGAATAGATATGTATTTCAGCGCCGGATCTAAGGGGGTTAGCCGGGGCGAAAGGTTTCAAGGTGAACGTGGCGGCAAAATCACAATAATTATGGGTTGAAGGTGCGAGGGGTTGGGGTAGGAAGTCACGCAGTGGGCTCTGGAAAGCATGGCTAGATTTGCGATCCCTCCTCCCCGTCCATTTCAAGGGCGCCATTCTAGGATCTCGATTTCGATCTTGCCCGCGTAAAATACCTAGATCCGGGGCTTATGTATTTTGAACGTTTTTGTTATTACAACATCATCACAATTTAAATATTTTTATAAAGTTAATATAGTGCTAGTATCTTTTCAGAAAGTGAATAGGTGTGACGTAAAAGGTAACTTGGTAGGTTGTCCTATATCTGGCAGCACGGAACCGCACCTTTCTATGCGTCTTTCTTTTTCTATCACCCAGAACCGTCATTTACTACAGCGGGAAAGAGGATAAATGACAATGACAAAAAATTTGATAAATTGTGAACATAATCTTTAATGAACTCAAATTGACATAGTTTAATTGGTAGAGTTTAATCATACTAACATTTTAAGAAAAATCTTTTATTTTTAATTAATAATTTATTTGACAAGCTATGTTGTTTTTATATTGTTACGAGTCATTATTGTATGCCCTTACGGGTAGAGTGCATTATTGATACTATCGAATTTGTAACATCTTTATACATGCATTACGTACGACAATATATGACTGACTAGCTCCGTGGCGCAGCGGTCAACAGGCCAGCCTGCGACACGGAGTGACCGGGTTCGATCCCCGGCCAGGTCAAGATGGAAAATTATATTTTTCAGATTGGCCTGGGTCTTGGATGTGTATCTATATATGTATTTGTTATAAAATATAGTATCGTTGAGTTAGTATCCCATAACACAAGTCTCGAACTTACTTTGGGGCTAGCTCAATCTGTGTGATTTGTCCGTATATATTTATTATAAAGAATCTTTGACTTTGACTTTAGAGAGGGAAATTGTCGATTTCGCTGCGTGCGGTCGGTTCCCGCTCTCTTTCTATAAACGCATACGAAAGGGACATTCCGTGCTGCCAGATGTAGCTCAACCCTATATCGTTTTCTTGTGATTTCTTTTCAAAATCATGTCGAAAGAGGTAAAAGCCTATTTTCTTTTTGAATGAGGTATTATACGTGTTGTAGATAATAAAAAATAAGTATCTAACTTATTAGTAGAATGTCACCATGTAAGTTTATCGGTGTGTTTATCTTATCTAAATGTGATTGTGAAAAAGCGTGGTTCGTAGTGTAATAGGCTCTACCAAAGAAGTTATATGCAATCCTGAATGCCGCAAGTGTTTTAAAAAGTACAGACAATTATATTCTTAGTTTTCTTTTTGATTGCTTAATCGCAATTATTATGTTATTAAGGTGTCCCCCGTGAAATGGAGTTACTTCTTGCCTCGTTGCTTCGACACGAAAGATTACGTCCATGCACGATAGACGTACAAACTACAAACACACTTTCATATGTAGATATGAAAGTAATAAATAATTAATAATATGAGTGTAGACCTACGAATAAGTAATAAGTGTAGACTCATATTATAAATTATATTATTACTAGTTTTCGCCCGCGGCTCCGCCCGCGTCAATGTCGATCCCTCGGGAATAGTACTTTTTCCCGGGAAAGGTAGCCTATGTCCTTCTCCGTACTCCAGAGAACTTGTATACAAAATTTCATGCTGATCGGTTCAGTAGTTATGGCGTGAAAGCGTAACAAACAAACAAATAAACAAACAAACAAACTCACTTTCGCATTTATAATATTAGTAAGGATTAGATTTGATTGTTTTTGTTTGAATTGAATCGGTTTCGAATCTACTAGACCGATTTAAAAATTCTTTCAACATTAGAATCTTACAAATATCCCTGATGAACATAGGCTTGGTATAGATTCTAGATTGATAATAACTTTTTTGAGTGTAAGCTGTAATAGAAATAGAGACTTGCCATTAATAGAAAGTGATTAGCCCAAAGATTGCAATTCGTGTTGTTGCATTTTGATCCTTATTTAAATTGTATTTATGTGTATAATAAGCTAGCATTCCGAATTATTTATTTCAGAATGATTGTGCCATTTGATTGTTATGAGAAGTTATTTTTTATATATTTTGATTGTTAGATATAATTTGTCCTGTTAATAATTCTTTTTTTAAACCAGTGACTTGTATACTTATACAGCTAAAATCAAACTTTTTGACGTATGCGGTCTTATGTTAAAGTGGTACTATGTAAAAATGTTAACGTAGCTTTAAAAAACGCCAAAATTAACCATACGCAAGGTTGCAGGAAGACGCTGGATGCAGGCCGCTTCCAACCGGTCGTTTTGGAAATCCTTGGGGGAGACCTATGTCCAGCAGTGGACTTCTTGCGGCTGAGATGATGATGATGATGAAACCGGATGCAGTATATACCTACTTCGAGTAAAAAAAATATTTCCTAGACCATACTCGAATGATAGACGCTGCACTATAGATGTAACTATTTACATATAACCACGTTGACAATACTATGTATAGCATTTGGCAATCGTTTTAGAACCATTTGAAATAAAACATTTTGTAAAAAAAGCATACGTAGGTAGATTTTATAAAGGAAGTCCGATTATTATTGAATTTTTAACATTTTATTCACTGCATTGTAGTTGGTGATCGATGTTTGTTTTTATTTTCGTATAATTGTGCATGCCGTTATTTTCCAGTGCCATTTGTTTCGAATTTCGGATAAGTGGGCAATGTTGTATTTTTTATTATTGCGTGACTATCTGGTTCGGGGATTAATTTATAAGTAAAATAATTATTTATTACATAGTTTTAAGTGAATAGAATAGATAATTTAATATACTAGCACAATGCATTCTCGAACCTGATGTCTTTGATATAGGGATAATAATGGGGTAAATATTTGATGTCTAGCTAGATGGAATTAAATATTAGCAATAACAGAGGTCATTTGTGGTTTGTTGTATTGTACAAAGTCACGCGTTAACTTTATTACACAGAATATTATTTTTAATTATTCGTTTATGAATGGGTGCTCCAGTAAAAGGCTTATCAGCTGTTTTAAACTCTAAATTGTAACTAAAAGCTCAATCAGTAATCACACTTCTGGCACGCCGCAGTACGTCATTATTGGAGATATTTCCATTTGTGTCTAATGTACTGCAGCGATCCTCTCGTCAGTGGCTGAATTCAGTGAAGTGTGACGGGGCTTAGATTAGACCCGTTATATGGGCTTTGCCATTTAAATTTTATTATCCGATTTATTCGCAATTTTAAAAGATCTGGTTTGCCTTTAATATAATGTGTATTTATTTTTTAGTCACAGCATTACAAAGAAAAAGCTTATTCGCATTCTTCAAATATGGTTGTTGATTTATCTTTTATTAGTGAGTATCTTATTTTTTTTGCCAAAGAGTGTTCGAAACCCACCCAAAATTGTTAAAATGTTGTTCGCATACATTTACCAGATCCATAAAGTTTTCTGTTCAGATTCGGAATGAAAAATGGCGCTACTGGTTCTACTCGACAAATTTTAATGTCAAATCTAAATAAATACTACACAGGCTAAATAAATACAACTTTGCCTATGACAACCCCTCCCGCCTCCGCAGACCGCTACCCGCGCCCGTATGGTTACTAGGCGAGCGCGGGCCGTGGTCGAAACGGTCGGCGGGGTTGTCATCGACAAAGCTGAAGCGACCGTAAAGAGTTTGACCTCCAAACGTTCATAAAACTTTATGGATATGTAAAAAAATTAAAAAGAATTACAGTGTAAGTGTAATACTAGATTTAGAATACTACATTTCCTAGTGTACCAAAGAAAATAACAGTTCAATATAATATGTCTAACTATTTGTCTTGTTTTATTTTCAAATATCTGACTATCCTCTGGGCCTCTATACACAGGTGGGTGCCCCCTACATTGAGGCTGAGGCCTTCAACTGCCTTGTTTACCTAAGGAGAAATCCGGAACTGTATACATAGGTACATAAATATATTAATCACGTCAATTTACCTTTAATAAATAAATAGGGTAGACAAAGACCACGTATTAGTAGGTGTATAGGTAGGAAACGGAATCAAAACATTATACATTGGATTTTTGTCCATTTTCTCAGTCCACTTCTACGGTCAGCTTGAGAAGAGAAGCAGCTGGTACATTGGTTTTTCTTAGACCATTTGAAGAAAGAAGTTTTAAATATAATCATATTCAAAAATTTTATCTTCTAGATAGATAGGTACAATCTTTTTTTATGTGTGGATACACCATATTTTAGAACGCGCCTATTAAGATCACTACTTCAGAGAACGCACTCTTTTTTTTTGACAACGCTTTAGTATTGCCTTATCAAATCATGCTTTCCATAAATTGAGGTATATTTTAATAAGTTTGAGTATGTAAAAAAGATTTTACTCTTCGATCATATATATTCTATTCCTGTAGCTGCACAGCTGCACAGTTGCTGCTTAAAAAGTAACACCGGCAAATGAAGGCATAAACACGACATGACAATGTCTCCCAAAATACAGGTCTGTGTACCTAGTTTGGAAATCAGGGTTTAACGCTTAATTTGTACTACTTGTAACAACATGTATGTTTGTGATACTATCAACTTGTTTAGGGTTGCCATTCGTCCCGATATATCGGGACTGTCACCGTTATTGAACTCTCTGTCCCGACGTCCCGACGAACGCTTAAAATGCCACGATAACACTTTTGCGTGTAAGCGTGTACCTACCGCACAATTGCCTAGGCGCAAGCGGGGGCGGGCAAGGGGTAGTAGCGGGAGAGGGCAAGCAAGACGCGTGCGAGCGAGGCGCGGCAGTCAGTGCCAGCCAGTCAGTCCAGTCAGTCGTTCTGATTAGCCGGTGACGTACAGGTGATTACTTTGTTCTAAAACGCTCAGTGCGGCTTTTAATAAGTGCGTTATACGTTTGTATCCACAAAATGTCTGCGGCTAGAAAGAGGAAGTGCCATTTTTCGGACGACTATACAAAAGAGTGGAGTTTTATAAAGAAAGGACGCACAAATGAAGAAGCTTTTTGTGTTACGTGTAATTGTTTTATATCAATTACTCACGGAGGTAAGGCTGACGTAAAGCACCATATTGCTACAACCAATCACAAAAAAAGATTCGCTGCTGTATCAACATCAAGGCCTATCACCGGATTTATGATTAAAGAAGATACTCAAGAAGAATTTCTTATTGCGGCAGCGGAACTTACGACAGCCTATAAAGTTGTTAAACATCATCAATCTTTCAGTTCTCTCGACTGTATCGTAAAACTTAATGCCACGATGTATTCCGACTCTAAAATTGCAGCAAAACAATCCACAGCTAGAACCAAGGCTACAGCGATTGCAAAAAATATTCTTGCTCCGCATTCGGTGTCGAAAGTTCAAGAAAAATTGCGACAAGTTTCATATTACGGAATAGGCACCGACACATCCAATCACAAAGCTGAAAAGATGTTTCCTCTACTTGTTCAATATTTTACTGAACACGATGGTATCCAACAGAAGCTATTGAAGTTCGATTCCTTAAGTAATGAAACATCGGAAACTATTTCGAAATATTGTCTCGACAGTTTAAGACAACTGCAGATTCCACTCGATAAGCTAATCGCATTTTGTCGAGACAATACTAATACCAACTTAGGAGGGCTTGAAAGACGCGGTCAATGCAATGTTTTTTTATAAAATAAAAGAAGACCTGAAAAAACATATAGAAGGAATTGGATGTCCAGCACATATTCTGCACAATACTATATCAACCGCTGCTGGAGTCTTGTCGGTGGATGTCGAAGTTATCGTCCTCAAAATATTTAATTATTTTTCTATATACACTGTTAGGACAGAGAAACTAAAAGAGTTCTGTTCGTATATTGATATAAATCATCAAACTCTTTTATCACATTCTAGAACAAGATGGTTATCACTGAAGCCTGCGGTTGAAAGAATTCTCAAATTATGGATGCCACTGAAAAATTTTTTTGACTCTGAAGCAAAGCCACCTAAAATTATTTCCGATTTCTTTAAAAATCCAATCAGTGAAGTCTATTTCCTGTTTTTGCATTCAAACTTGAATTTATTTGAAAAAAATATAAAACTTGTTGAAAAAAACAAAGTGTCGATCGTAGAAATAAGAAATTTACTAAACGAAACACATAAAACCCTGATAGAAAGGAAATCTGCCAAATTTATTGGCATGCAAACCAAAATCCAATTAAATAAACTAAAAAACGAGAATCCAACACCGGAAACATCAGCGCTAGTTACAAAATTTGAAGAGGAAGCATTAGAATTTTATGATACAGCATCTAATTATCTGAAAAAGTGGTTTGTTTCATTTGATAAATATGAAGTGTTCGATTGGATGACGTTATCTGAAATCCCAGAATGGGAAAAAATTGAAAACACTATTTTATACTTAAATAGTAATGGTGTGGAGACTTTCAGCGATAACCTCTTTGAACAATACAACTATCTAAAGAGCTTTGTTGAAGCTAAACTTGATTCGGAAGAATGGAAGTCAATCGACTCAGTGGCAGAGAAATGGCTTTACTTTTTCAAACAAACTGAATACCCTGAAAAAAAAAACCAGCTGTTGAAATTATGTGAGTATATGTTTGCAATCCCGGCCCACAATGCCACAGTGGAAAGAATTTTTTCGCTAATGTCGGCCCAGTGGACTGATGAACGAAATCGCCTACTTCCAGACACTGTGGAGTCCATTTTACAGTGTCAAGTTAATTACAACATGACTTGCACAGAGTTTTACAAATATGTTAAAGGGTGCCCAGAATTAATGAAAAAAGTAAAATCTTCTGAGAAGTATGGCCATCCAAGTACTTCTGCAAGTAATTAAAATTTTGTTAATGTTGGTTTAAATAAATAAATAATAAATATATGTCACAATTTTTTCTTTTTTTTCTTATCTAAGAATGTCCCGATGAGGCCCTAGCCAAATATGGCAACCCTAAACTTGTTATAAGGATGTACAAATCCAAAAGTGAAAAAATAACATTTTTATGTTTTTACAATATGCCTTCTTTACTCCCATTCGCTCGCACGTGTGTCGGAACGACAATGATGTAAAGAATTTGTGCTAAATATTTTTCAATACATGTGTTTTGGTTTATTTCTGATTTTTTGATGTTTAAAATATTATTGCCTAAATCTGCCTTAAAACCAAAAGATGATATGTTACCAACTTAAGATTGATTTATTTCCTTACTTATGTTACAGTTTCTTAAGGTTTGATATACATCTGACGTGACATACATCTATTTAAGTACGTATTGACGCGGGGACAATATTTTGTTCGATTTTGCATGGAATTAAGCATCTACAGAAATATATGATCGAAGATTTTACTCGAATTTTTGTATCGTTTTCACGCTTCTTTGTCTGAATATAAATATGAAACGGACTCTGAAGCATTCATTGTGGGCGCTATTGAGCTCTGATTTTCCCTTAAACCAAAACGCGTGTAAACTCTGCCAATCAGTCCTTGACTTGATTTATTGTTTTCTAAAAGAAATATTAAAAACCCTTGAGGTAATGGAAATTCAAAGGCTAGTAACACTTCCAAATGTCACGTCATGTCAATATTGACATTGTATTGTAAAACTTCAAAACAATATGTGATGTGGAAAAGTGAAGTGAAATACGAATTTGTATTTGGAGGCGTACAAAATTATTATTGTGTTTAACAGTATTTTGTAAACATGGGGACAACGGGCCAGTCTATCACGCTGGCTAACAGCATCATAGGGGTTGGAATTCTTGCTATGCCCTTCTGTTTTCAACAAGTAAGTACAGAAATGTTAGGTACATATAATTGGTTTTTATTTCCTTGTTTAAGTTATAATATTGTTTTATAGGCAGTATATTTGATAATAGTATAAGAACAATATTTTACGGACAATGTGCTAGACATGGGTACTCTCAGATTCCATGTCGATTTGGTAAGTAAGTAAGTGAAAATCATAGTTTAACCTGAAATAATACCAAGGTATTAACAACTCTTTGACAGTTCCTTTTTGGTTTGAGTAGCTAAGGTGTGGAATGAACTGCCTGCGTCTATATTCCCAAACAAGTACAGTCCCGGGACATTCAAAAGTAGAATAAATGGGTATCTCTTGGATAGGCATGTAACATCCTCGTCTTCATCGTCACTTACCATCAGGTGAGATGGGAGACAAATGCCTAATTCAATATTTAGTAAAAAAAAAAAAAAACTAAATAACTGTATTACTTACTCATATTGTGACTGACAGATGGAATGGAAACTAAATGGCTAGAAATAAAAGTTGTACTAGTATCTGTTATCATTACTAATAATAAATAGTAACTCTCTGTCTGTTACCACTGCTTTTCCACTGAGCTGATTTAGATGAAATTTGGTATGGAGATTTTAAGCTCGGGAAATAATATTTATGGCGTGGGTTGATCATCCATATGTGGTCGATATTCCTGCTCATCGAACCTCTAGATTCGCCTCCTCCTTCATTATGCGGACAGCAAAGGAATGCAACCCCCTCCCTGCATTGCTGTTTCCCGACTCATTCAATTTAGGGATTTTTAAGGCAAGAGTGAATAGGCATTATTTGAGATTGCGTGTACCACCCTAGACCTCATTGTTGCTTCTCATCAGGCAAGATAGAGGTCAAATATACTCAAATTATTCATAAAAATTGTTCCTGTTGATCTAGGGAGCCAAGCAAAAGCTAGGGGGAATAAATAATAAAGTACAACTTCCTGTTTCCTCTTAGAATACTTAGCAAAATTTACTAGTTTTTAACAACTGCACCAAAAAGTATGGTTAATACTCCATTCATGGTAAAGGTTATACAAGTCTATGTTTTCATAAAATGCCGGCAACGCTCTTGTTATACCCCAGGTGTCGCGGTTGTCTATGGGCAGCAGTGATTGCTTACCAGGTGACCCGCTAGCTCGTTTGCTGCCCTGTCATAAAAAAAGAACAAAATATGAAAAAAAATGTTTCTTTTCAGTGTGGTGTGTTGCTGGCCTCTTTGATTCTGCTGTTTATGGGCCTAGTCTCAAGGCTGTGCTGTTATTTTCTATTAAAGTCGGCTTTGCTTGCACGAAGGAGAAATTTTGAATTTTTAGGTAAGGTTAATTTTAGATTTATTTTCCTGCAACACATGTATTTTATTATTTATGTTGTACAATGTTTCCTTTGATTACCTACTAAGTATTCATTAAATCAAGTGTACAAATTAATACAAACAAGAAACTTATAAAAAGTCCTGATAACAAGATATGGCACTTGTATTTTAAAAATTATTGAAGTGTAATCTGCAGTGTAGGCCCATTACAGATATACATACATAACCCTCTTCCTGATGAATTTGGTTAAAAGAAAATACTTGTTCTCCAAAATTTTATTTTATTGCAGCATTTCATGTGTTTGGTCCTGCTGGAAAGTTGGCAGTGGAGATCGGCATCATTGGCTTCCTGATGGGAACCTGCATAGCATACTTTGTAGTGGTTGGGGATTTGGGACCGCAGATTATCGCTAAGCTCTTCAACATCAACCAAAGTGATATTCTCAGGTAAGCACCATCATTAAGATGTCTACACACCGAAGCCCGGCGGCCCGCCCGCCCCGCTCTGGTCTTGCCTGGCGGGTTGAGCCGGGGCGCGCCGGAGGCCTCGGTGTGTAGACAACTTTAAACTTAACATCAACTTTAATACATACATTAAAAAAAGCTATTAGGTAGACATGTAATGTAAAATTAATAGCTTTTATTTTATAAACCATTTATACAGCATTATGTGATGATGAGAAAGCACTAAATTTTTTTGTTGAATACAAATATGCATCCGCAGTAAACACAGGTTGTTACGATTTCTTGCAGTGGTGAATTATTTTGTATAAAAATTACATTTTAATCAATTTAGGTTTCTTGACTGTTTTATAATTTCACTATACTAAAGTGATCAAGAATAGCCTGTGGTTTGATTTAGTATGCAAATGTTGTCCACCCCATATGTAAAAAAAATGTACAGGCAATGTAATGTACACTTGCAAAAGGTTACACGAAGAAAAAGATTTTGACTTCTGGAATTTCTGAGCTATGTATTTTGAAATCCTGGAATTGGAATCCATAATGGAATACAGATTGCATTAAAACGACGAAGAAACAAAATTAGATCCCATATAAATCCACCCAACTGATCGGTGGCTTTGATAGCGTCTTATAAATCGATGAATGCCACGCACACACGAAGAAGTGTCACGTTCCGTGTGCACGCGAGAGCGCCGAACAAGCGATAAACAGGCACGATCGGCCGTTCGTCTTGTGACGCATCTATCTCTCTTTCACCATTATCACGTAAAATTATTGTCCGTAAACCGACTTTACAGACAACCAAATTTGTTTTACCTTTTAATTTTACAATTCTGTATTCTATGGGATCGTTCAAGTATTACGTCAGCAATATGTCAGCTATTTTTAACCCCTTCCTCCCCCTTGTCAGCATAACTAAGAAAAGCTCTTTCCCCTCCCCCCAAGCTTACGTAAACATTGGTGTAATGTTCACAAAATATATCTGTTTGTTTTGCAAATTGTTGCCAACGTCATCACCGTGCAAACCGTCCCGGATGGGAGGGACCATGTCAGCAAAAATAAGCCCTCCGCATTCACTCATAAAGAAGAGCTCGATGCTAAACGAGACGAGCTTAAGACCCGACCACCCGCGGCCATCAAATATAATTATATCGGAGGGGGGTGCTGACTTGCAGTAAATGTGGACGTACCTTTACTGCAAAAATTGGCTATATCAGTCACCTGAGAGCTCACGAACGTAGCTCTCATTAGCCAGAGGCTAAGTCGCTGTGGCCGAATTCGGTCTGGATGGATTGATTGAATGACCCCGTCAGGGATTCTCATTTCAAGATTTCAATATAGCTGTATTTCACAGGACTTCAATAATGGTACTGGTCTCACTGCTGTGTGTGCTGCCGCTGGGGCTTCTGAGAAACGTAGACAGCCTGAGCAACGTTAGCGCTGCGACCATCGGCTTTTATTTCTGTCTCGTCATGAAGGTATTTTTTCTTGCTATTATAATGAACTAGCTTTCGCCCGCGGCTCCGCTCGCGTCAATGTTGATGCCTCGGAAACGGTAATTTACGGTAAATGTCTCTATGTCCTTCTCCGTACCGTCATCATCATCATTTCGAGTAGGTGTCACGGTCAATCGACCATGCACACCCTGGTGTCAGAGTTCTTCGGTACCGCCTCTCGGCCTCTGACGTGGTTCCTTTAACGACTACCAGATGGCAGCCGGGACCACCGGCTTAACGTGCCTTCCGAAACACGGAATCATCTTTATTATCAGACAATCAGGTGATTCAAGCCTGCAATGTCCTAACCAAACTGGAAACAACTAAACAAAGTATGCTTCCGGTGGGAATCGAACCCACGACCCCCGGGTCAACAGGCAAATGCATTAACCACTGGACCACGGAGGCTGTTAAAGGCAGAGTTAAGTTAAGAGGAGTGGTTCCGTACCGTAAACAATGGGTATGCAAAATTTCATGATGATCGGTTCAGTCATTACGGCGTGAAAGCGTAACAAACAAAAAAACCCACTTTCGGTCAAGTGGTTCCTTTAACGACTACCAGATGGCAGCCGGGACCAACGGGTCCCGGCTGCTTAAAGTCGGTTTTTTATATGAAAGATTATTTGAAAACAAAGTACTAGCCATATTAGGAATGTGAATGAGTATAAAACTAGTATTAACTAAAGTTATTAATTCTTGACTGCTAACCGTTAGGTATGACATTTTACAGAGGATTTATGTTTCAGGCAACTAATTTCAGAAGAGAAATCATGCAATATTGTGTTTGTGTATGGTTTAATACTATGCTAAAGATGATTCTGTGTCTCGGAAATACAGAATCATCTTTATTATCAGACTTAGAATCAGGTTGCAACGTGGACGAGATGCAGCATGCATGCCACCTGCATGCTGCATCTCGTCCAACCTCATTTCTTTCTCATCTTTTCCATTTTTCATTTTAATTCCATTCCATTTTTAGATTGCTTTCTCTCTCTCTCTCTCACCACTCATTCTTCAGTCTACCATCATCTCTCGGACTGTTTACATGGTTCCTACAGTCTCTGATATATTATGTAAAAGTCAATATATTACAACAAATTGTCAATATAAGACAAATAAAGTTAATCTCTGTGAGTTCTGTGTGTCGAGTCTTGTGTTCTCCCTAACTTCCTTATATGTGGGAACTCGGCTAGAGCGTCGGGACAGTCGAGCACGGAGGTCCAAACCAAACTGAAAACAACTAAACAAAGTATGATTACCGGGGGAATCAAACCCATGACCCCCGGGTCTACAGGCAAACGCCTGATACCACGGAGGCAGTAAATTTCCATGAAATGTTAATGTTTAACCTTGTGCCGCTTTACACTGCTCCGTACAATTATTAGTTATTTACTCAGCTAAACAAGCAATGAAAATTTGTCCTCTTCGACAAACTTATATTTATTTTGTTTTACATTTTGTAGGTGCTTGGAACTCAAAATTTTCTCTTGGATGAATACATACATAGTATCACGTCTTTTTCCCTTGCGGGGTAGACAGAGCCCAGGCCTATAAGGCCTGATTTAGCATGTTGGTGGGCAGTAGGCGGAAAACGAAATCATAATAGTGATGGGTTGCTGCCCGCATCACCTATTAACATGATTCCTCAGATTTTATCCCACTCTCTCGATTAGCTTTTACGATCTGCGTGGGAAGAGAAGCTGGTACATTCAAATTTTTTATTTTCTCCCAGACCAGCATGGATGTAATTGACTTGGATCTACGAATATGTAGGCTTGTAGGAAATAATAATGTTGCCTTGGAGGTATACTTAACTCATCAATCACGAGAAACACAGACGCTTCCCGCTGTCTGTCTGTCCTTGTGCTGTGTTGTATACATAGGTATGCTTAGATCTTTAAAACTACGCAACGGATTTTGATGAAGTTTTTTTTAGATAGAGTGATTCAAGAGGTTTTATGTATAACTAGCTTTCGCCCGCGGCTCCGCCCGCGTCAATGTCGATCCCTCGGGAATAGTACTTTTTCCCGGGATAAAAGGTAGCCTATGTCCTTCTCCGCACTCCAGAGAACTTGTATGCAAAATTTTATGATAATCGGTTCAGTAGTTACGGCGTGAAAGCGTAACAAACAAACAAACAAATAAACAAACAAACTCACTTTCGCATTTATAATATTAGTAAGGAAGTAAGGATAAGGATTTATCGCACCCGTGCGAAGCAGGCACGTACTGCTAGTATTAACATAAAGATATTAAGTAAACATAAAATTAAACAAATACTGGGTTATACAGGCGGACTTAGCGCAATATGCAATATTAATGTTGTGTGTATGAATAAGAATCTTATAGAACTTTTAAAAAGAACAAGACATAGTTGATAATTATGTCAGATCTAATACAGAAAAAAAACCGGCCAAGTGCGAGTCGGACACGCGCACGAAGGGTTCCGTACCGTTATCTATAAAAACGGCAAAAAAGTCATGTCTGTTATATGGGAGCGCCCTTTAATATTATTTTTATTTAATTATTATTTTTAAAGTAAATATATAACATGCATATTCTGTAAATATTCCAAGCGTCTACCTGTTGCCGTTATCAATATCGAGCTAAAACAAGCAACAAAATAATGTTTGTTGTATGGGAGCCCCCTTAAATATTTATATTATTCTATTTTTAGTATTTATTGTTATAGCGGCAACAAAAATGTATCTTCTGTGAAAATTTCAACTGTCTAACGTCTATGTCTATCACGGTTTATGAGATACAGCTTGGTGACAGACGGACAGACAGATTGACGGACAGCGGAGCGATATTAATAGGGTCTCGTTTTTACCCTTTGGATACGGAACCCTAAAAAGAAAAATATTACAAATTCAGATAAAAAGATGGTGACTTGAAGAATCTTTTTGTAGGTGATAGCCGAGGCAGCCTCTCAGCTCCTGACGGGCGAGTGGCAGGTTCACATGGAGCTGTGGAAACCCTCTGGCGTGCTGCAGTGCGTGCCTATTTTCTCTATGGCGCTGTTCTGTCAAACGTGAGTTTATATGAGATATTATTTGCTAAATGTTATTTACTTTTAAAATTACGGATTATTGTGTGTTAAAGTGCTTGTCTGAATATGCATTTCATATGTTTGACGAAAATGATCCAGTAAAAAATACTATTTATACATAATTGGTTTCTTGATAATCGATTGATAACAAAACACCTTACTTAGAGTAATTGAGCGTTTCGTCCTATGAAGTTTTCGTCCCAATCACAATGGGACGAAACACACACAAAAAAGTATTTAGAATTTTGTGTGCGATTCGTCAAATTGATTTTTTGAAAGTAATGACAGCATAAAAGCACAGGTATGGCACTTCATACAAACGGGACGACATAAATACCTAGTACTACTACAAACAAAATGTTACATCCGTGCACACGCTAATGTGTGAGTTACAGAACCAAGGTTGACACCGAAGAATGAAATTAAATATACCTATTCATGATGCCACCTAAAGTTTGACAAATTTTCGAATATGTCTCTCAATTCTGAAAGATTTATGATGATCTTAATTTATTTATGTAGGTATGTATTGACTTATCTAACAATACATCTCATTAATATGTAAATAAACTTGCTAACAAACAAAAATGTATTCGTAGATCTCGCACACAATGCAACTGGCACAATCAGAACACCATGACGTATAAGATTATTATATTTTAGGTGTACGTACACATCAACAAGTAACTAGCACTTCACAAATAAGAGGTTATCTATTTTATCTTCTCTTCACCACTGGTTTATTAGTTACCTATTGATTCATTTACAATTAAAAGCACTAGATAATGTCCTGTAATATAATAAATTGTTTGTTTGGCGCTAAACTTTACGGCAAATGTGATAAAAATCAATAAAAAAAAGGATAAATACAAGAGGCAGATAGACAGAGATTCACAGCACAGTATTTCATTGTAAAGCGTGTCGGTAACGTTATATTCGCATTTGACGAGCAACAAAACCTAACCCTGTTTCAAAGCAACGCATCGCACTCCATTTACGGGGGCGAGGTGCGGCGATGCCTTGTTGCGGGGGACGCAGGGAGTTTCCGTTCTGTACGTTAGTACTTATATTAATTCTGTGATAAAAGACAACCGAATAATATGCCGTAGCTTACTAGGTGTTGTCCCACGGTTTTTTCATGTATTAAGCTAACACAAACTGTAACATGGTGTCTGTGCTGTCTGTGCTAAATTATTGGGATAAATCGCTAACACATATTTTGATCTTTTTGTAAGTAGTTTTTCGTAAACGACGAAAAATTCAACAACTCCTAAAATGACGCCTTAAACGTATTATAATGTGTTAGATCATTTCCAAGTAAGAAACTTCCGATAAGAAACAGTTTTTTTCCCACTCCCTCGATCGGCTTTTACGATCTGCGCGGGAAGAGACCTGGCACATTCTATTTTTTTTCTTTTCTCCCAGAGCAGTATAGATGAATAAAATGGAAATATTACTGTTCAACAGTAATAAGTACATAAGGCAACTATATTTTTTTTAACTTTTGCGCTTTAAACACATAATTATGTATATAAACGGGACTTAGCACGAATCTTTAATAAAAAGGTTCGTGCTAAGTCCCGTTTATATACATAATTATAAGGCAACTTTATTATGTTTGTTGCAGCCAGCTGTTTGAAATCTTCGAGTCCCTGCCAGCACTGTCCTTAGAGAAGATGAACCTAGTGACCAAAAACGCTATCAACATCTGCACAGGCGTATATTTCACGCTGGGTGTGTTCGGATACATCGCTTTCTGTTCTCAACAAATATCAGGTATGAATTCAGACTAGCTTTCGCCTGCAGCTCCGCTCGCGTTAACGTCGTTCCCTGGGAAACAATATTTTTTTGAGTGGGTGAATGGTCTCTGTACGCCAGGGAACATGTATGCAAAATTTCATGGTGATTGGTTCAGTAGTTACGGCGTGAAAGCGTAACAAACATACAAATAAAATCACTTTCGCATTTACTAGGTATCAGGAGAAGTCTCTCTAATTCCTCACGAAGAATATACCTATACCACTGCCCAAAGCAATCGTCAGTAAGTTTGTTAGTGAAATGTCTGAAACCTTTTTTTTTCATACTTTTTTGGATGTTGTTTATAATAAGACGTCACGTACAGGTCCCGTGTGTGTCTAAAAAGTAAATCTTTGTTAATCTGTCAACCGTCTCTTACAGGAAATATTTTGATGAGTCTCAGCCCGACGATGGCAAATGACGTTATCAAGCTTGGATTTGTGATGTCACTAGCGTTCAGCTTCCCTCTCATCATCTTTCCGTGTAGAGCGAGTTTGTACTCGCTGCTTTATAAAAAGGTAAGTAAGGTTTTGTGTTCTCATTATATTTTGCATTAAGCATAGAGCAAATCCTACCACAATGTGGTCGTAGAAACTTTCATATCGAGTTTTAACTCGCTGTTAACGCCATCTATCGGTTTACCCAGAAAAAAATTATAAACATCGATATAGAGTGCGTCGCGCCTTGCTTGCGTGTTTTAATACGTACGCTGCCAGCTACGAGTATACTCGTAGAACAATGAATGAAAAATGCTCGCCCAGTAGTCAAAATTCTACCATAATTAATTTCATCTATATTGTGTTTTAAATACATGGTAGTGTGTGAATGTTTTTTTTTATTGATTTAATGCATTTTTTATGCATAATATTTAAAAATATTAGCATTCTTTACTCCTTCGAAATTCCATATTCCTCCGTCCGCACAATTTTCGTAACAAGGGCTACAAAGTTTTTGCTTCACGTAATATATTGATTCCGGCAGCTAACGTTTTGTTCAAAAGTTCCCATTATCCCAAAGTCTTAGCAAAACAAAAATCTTACTAAAGAATTTACATTTTTCCTCTTCCCCAGGTGCACTCGACTCATCACGACCACATTATCAACCACTCGATCCCAGAGAGTTCATTCCGCTGCATCACGGTCGCCATCATAGCTGTAACCCTCTTCATCAGTCTCCTGATACCCAACATCGAGCTGGTACTGGGTCTGGTCGGTTCTACCATCGGGGTTATCATCTGCATAGTGTTCCCTGCTGCGTGCTTCATCAATGTCACCTTCAAAAACACCAATGAGAGAGTTCTGGCTAAGGTAAAAGTAACATTACCGCAAACGTTTGTTTTTTAAATTGTAGTTTTTGTTTAAGGCGCTATATCCCTTAACCGTTGGTCGCGGAACTCGCACGATATGTTATACAAGCTGTTACGGAAAGGGTATATTAACATCAAAAGTACGGAATCGGACAACGGTAACGAACTGTATAGGGCCATCTGTAGCCGTGCAAGTCCTTTTATTGATTTTTAATCTTTGTTTGAAATACTAGTCAAAATTTAACTAACTCATGTTAGCACAACACTATTATCCTAAAAAGCTGTGAGGTCAATTACATGACCACGCAATTTATAATTTTTGTCCATTGAAGTTATTCCAAACCCACCTCTTTGGCCTAACCCACAAATGTGCGCCTAGTATTGAATTAAATTTTAATTTACGCAAATGGGTTCCAGATAATTTATTTTCATATGAAAATAAAATATCTGGAACCCATCTGCGTAATTGATGATGATCATACATTGATCATTATTATCACATCAGTGCTGTACAGACCCTATCTAACCCGTAAGGGAGGAATGTAAAGGATTTGACATTAAAAATGTAAATCAGATTGTCTTTGTTTGAGTTCAAACTGTTTGAGTTGAATTTTAAAATGGTTTAAATAAAACCGCATAAACTTCATGATGATCAAATGATTAAAACAACCGCAATGATAAGTACTTCCTTTTACGTAAAAAGCCGCATTTAAATCGGTCCACCCGTTCGAAAACTACAAAGTCAGACAAATCGACAGACCGAAGATATTGGCTTAATTCTTTTAATACCAATACCTTTTACTGTGCCAATACCCATCTTTTTACATTGGGGGTTTAAAACAAAAAATTTAGTTACTGTAATAATTTTGTTAAACCGGAATACATATTTTTCTAAATGGACCCTAAAACAGGCGTGGCTTCCGGCTATGAAATGTAACTAAGGTCCTGGTACCAAAATAATATCAGTTAAAAAAATAGGTTCCGTATTTTTTCCCCTAATATCTGAGCCTATATTAAATCTATTCCAATTCTAAATTATTCGTACTTTGTAATTAAATGAGATTAGTTTTAGTATGATACTTCAAAGCAAATATCAAAGAGATTATGTTAAATTCTAAATGTGTCAAATGAATTTTTTATTTAAATAATTGCATTAAAACAGTTTCAAGTAGTTGCTTCCTATGGCTCATAACATCTCATAAATTATAAAATGTTGTGATAAATAATATCAATTTTTACACTTACTAAGAGTCAACAAGTTTATTTGCCAAGCAAATGATCCTCCGAATTGAACGCATGCGTAGCGTACGCAATAACTTTTGAAACGCCGAACCTTTTCCCGTAAAACTTAGCATAAATTACCACCGCAACGAAACTGCATCAAAATCGGTCTATCTGTTTGAGAGCTGCGATGGCCTAAACAAACAGACATTGGCGTCAAACTAAAATTTTCCCCTTCTTTTTGAGTTGGAGGTCAAAATCTGCCATAGCCAACCTGATAGAAATACAAGGAATTCACGAGAATGCAAGAGGTTTATTGTTAGTAAAATAATTACATAAAATAAAAATGAACCCTAATTATTAAAGCAGACAGACAGGAGTTTTCTATCCCTGTCACATTTTTAAACAAAATAGGTCAAGGGCTAGCAAACCATCACTATTTAAATTCCGTTTTTTGCGCCTTTTTCACCTGTACGCCTAACAACTCGATAAACGTTGGCTTTTTGCTGTAGGGGAGTCTTCACCATCACGGAAAATAATGATAGTTGTTTGTATCAAGTCAACGAGATACTAGGAATTCACGAGTATGGAAGAGGTTTATTTGTCCCAGTACGTAATAAATTAAAATGAACCCTAATTGTTAAAGCAGGAAGGCACCACTATTCAATTCGCCATCCTTATTCAAAATAGGTAGGAGAAAGAAATTTCTTTCGGCTTCAGTCGTTCGCTTTACGTTGTCGTGATAAGATCTTGTCAAGTGTTTTCGACTTTTCGTATTAATACCTTCTTGTAGTGATATTTCGTATCGTAATGTCTTTGAGTAATCAAGAATATTACGAGATGATTCTCTGCGTCGGAGCAGCAGACGGCAGTCTGTCGGGCGCCCGCGAGTTGTACCGACAACGGTTCGTCGAGGGTCGACCACCTGGTGAAGCCAGGCGTCTGCCATCATTGCCTTGCTTTAGCCGGATGGTACATCGCTTGTACTCAACAGGATCTTTCCACGCGCCAGTACCTATGGGACGCGCTAGTACTCAAGACCCGGAATTCGAGGATGCAATATTGGCGCACTTTGAAAATAACCCGAGGACCAGCACCCGTCGTGCTGCCTTGGAACTAGGGGCTGCAAATCATTTACAAGTCTGGAGAGTGCTGCACGCGGACCGTCAACACCCGTATCATTTTCGCCGCACACAAGAACTATTACCAACAGACTATCAACCAAGAGTAACATTCTGCGAATGGTACAGACACCAGGTGGATGTTTCGCCGGAGTTTGCCTTGAAAGTGTTGTGGACGGACGAAGCGTCGTTTACAAGAGGTGGAATCAGCAACCTCCACAACGACCATTATTGGTCGCATACCAATCCGCATGTTTCTACGGAATCCAGTTTTCAACACCAGTGGCGGATAAATGTGTGGGGAGGAATAATCGGGGACACTGTAGTTGGCCCATATTTTTTACCACACGCTCTAAATGGAGAAAATTATTTGGAGTTTTTAATAAATGATTTAAATGAGGAGCTTTCGGTGTTGCCGGTTGCCAGCTACGTCAACTTGGTGATGGACAACAACATGGTGTTCCAACACGATGGTGCTCCAGCACACTTTGCGCGAGATGTGAGAAACCACCTGAATGATCGTTTCCCCCTGTGGATTGGGCGAGGTGGTCGTGTCGCATGGCCAGCGCGGTCACCGGACCTCACTCCGCTGGACTTTTTCTTGTGGGGTTACATCAAGAATAAAGTGTATGCTGTGGAGTGCTCGTCAAGAGATGAAATGGTAGAACGCATCAAGGCCACTTTCAGCACCGTAACACCAGAAATGTTGCGTAACGTCCGCGGCTCCATGTACCGGAGGACTGGTTTATGCATCCAGCAGGAAGGACGACATTTTGAACCCTTTCTGTAAATAGTAAGTTCATAGGTATTTACTTTTTCTTAGTCCTGATTTTATCAAATTGAATTTGGTTCTCACGAAAATTATTTACTAAAAATGTTAAAAATAAGTTTATTAGAAGAATGTGGTCTTTATGGCAAACTAATAAGTTCTTAAATCGTTCGTTCCAGATATTCCAGTAAACATTCGCCGACCGACATACCTAGCGCTTCCTTTGTCATTTGCCGCTAAAGGGAAGCCGATCACCGGCGCACGGACCGGCGTCGGCGTTGCGTGCCGCCTAGTACTAGGACCGCAGGACGCGCAAGGAGAGTAGCGGATCAAAGTGATTGCAGTGCTAGTGATACGTAGAATGGAGTCGCTGACCTCAATAGTGTTGTGACATATTTGTTTACGTGCAAAAAATATTTTCTAGTCAGTCATAAAAATTTCAAGAAAAAAACCGATGTGTTTATTTCAACTCGGAATTTTGGATATAGCATATACACAAGGTATTGTACCTACTTACTTTTTATTAATATACCCTTTCCGTAACACCTTGTATACTCGTAATGGAAAAGGTTGAAAATTATTAGCGACGTATTTTTTTCTGGATATAGCTTTTTTGGTATTTTATTTTGCTAGGTTTTAAAAAGTTTTCTAGTATTCCATGAAAAATAAGGTTAACTGCGCGACGTAAAAATAGACGTTTTACGGCATTCTTCTGATGCACTGATTTGAGTGCGTTTGACCTATCTTGCCTGATGGGAAGCAACGACGAGGTCTAGGGTGGTACGCGCAAACTCAAATAATGCATATGTATTGTAGTTTTTTCTGACTTTAATAATGGTATTGTATTTAAGTCAGGGGCTTTTGAAATTTCATATTCCTACTAGATAGCAACGGAACTACTGGTTTTGACTTTTGACAGCTATTGCTATTTGTTTTTAGTTTTACTCAAACCTTAATTAATACAGTTACAGTATCACGTCTTTTTCTTTTACGGGATAGATGAACCAGAGGTCGCGAGACCAAAGTCCACGAATAGTAAAACTATAAAACCCAAATTTATATTTTGTAATAATATCTAGAAATTTAATTGTTTCAGGGTGTTCTTGTTCTGGGGCTGATCATAATGATACTAGGCACTTACGCCAATTTGCAAGCGGCGGAGACCCAGAAGGACAAATACGACGAGAAGTACATCACTCCGGAGAAGATCAACAAAATGGTCGAAGAGTTCTTTGAGAAGCTGGATAAATCTGATGGTAAGCAGAGTTTTTGTAAGCGTTTGTAAAATATATCCTTCTTAAATATTATAAATGTGAAAGTTTGTGAGGTTGTGCTTACTCTTCACACAAAAACTATTGGATCCATCCATTATCCATATTTCGTCTGTGGCAGCATTAGGAGTTGGCGGGCCGGCCATTTGTCTGAGGTTGCTAGGGCCTTCTAAGCTAGAAGGCCCAGCAATCTCACTCTAATGTTGAAAGCTCGTTAGAATTAGAGCCTCGCAATTAAGGCCGCCGTTAAATATTGATGACAATCCCTACATAAAAATAGTAAGTACATTGGCTATAATTACACGAAGTATATCGCGGGTAAAAACGTTTGGCCTTGGATACTGTTATCCATGGCCCTGTTTAGTCCGTCAGGATTTTAGAGAGGAAATTTTGTGACAATGTCTGTCTTTTACAGATGGAATTATGGTGAAGCCTATCGATAAAAATGATGTCAAAGTAGATGACAACGTCATAAAAGACTCCATGGTACTACCTCCGAACCCTGTCCCACCAGAATCCAATGAAAAGCCCATAGACAAGGAAGAACCGAAAAAAGAAAAGTTTAAGGTGTTGGAAGAACTTAAGAATGATAAAGTGTCAGAAACACATCCAAAGAATTTAAAGAAAATTAATGATGTACAGCTAAGCAACGGAGACAGTAATAAAAATAACATTGAAAAACCAAAGGAGAAAGAAAAACAAGAAGTAAACGAAGATAAAAAAGAAATAGAGAAGAAGCAACAAAAACTAATCGAGACTATAAAGCAACACGGCGAAGAACAAAAAGAACTGCTCAAAGAACAAAAGGAGATTTTAGATGAAATATTAAAGACAAAGAAAGAAATGGCACAGAAAAACGAAGCCGATAGCAACGAAGCCAAAAAGATAGCCGTTGAAAGTATTAAAAAGATTGCAGACATGGCCATACAGAGCTTAGCGGGCGTGTCGGAAAAACCGAGTAAAGTGGAAGATAATCATGACGTTGGCAAGTTAGCGGATGAGGCAGTTCAGGAAATCGCTAAAAAGGCGGTGGAAACTATTGCGGCGATAAAAGAAATAAACGAAAAGGTTGAAGCAAAACTAGTTCCTAACTCCGCGCCTTCAGCTTCTCAAAATGTGCAACAAGCTGGACCCAATGTACAAAGTGTACCACAAAAAGCACTTGCTCCTATTCAAAATATTCCTCAACCTGCTCCAAACGTTCCTCAACCCGCACAAGATATTCCCCAACCTGCTCAAAGTGTCCCTCAATCTGCCCAAAATGCTCCTCAAGCTGCCGTAATCAATCCAGAAGCTGTAAAGAACGTTCAACAACCCGCTCAAAATGCCCAACCTGCTCAAAACTCACAAATCCCTGTTCAAAACATATTGCAACCTTCCGAAAACGTACAACAACCAGCCCAAAATGTTCAGCAACCTCAAAATGTAGTGCAACATAGCCAAAATGTTGAGCAACGTGATGTTCAACAACCCCAAAATATGCAACAAAACGTACCTCAACAAGCCCAAAATGTTCAACAATCTGTGCAGCCAGCCCAAAATATTCAGAAACCACAAAATATACAACAACCTGGCCAAAACTTTGAACAAGTTGCCCCAAACATGCCAGCAGTTGCTCCACAATTTCAAAATATACCAGCGCCTGCCCAGAGTGCACAACAGCCTTCCCAAGTTATACAACAACCTGCACAAAATGTCGAATTAGCCCAGAACGTACCCCAACCTGCTGCTCCGCTACAAAATGGACAGCAATCTGCTCAAAATATACAGCAGAATGTACAAAATGTCCAAAATCCTGCCCAAAATGTCCCAATGCCTGCCCAAAGCGCCCCTCACTCACCCCAAGAACAAGTTCCTAACGTACAACCGCCAAACAACCCATTGCCAGCAAATGTCCAACCAAATGTAGCACAATTCGTTTCTAACAACGTAGCCAACCAACCAGCGCAGAACGAAAACTCGCAAGCACAGAATAACTTGAAAAAAGAACATTCACATTCACCAGATGAACCAAAGTCATACCAACAAGGCGAAGATACGCAGAAACAAGATGGCGCTGATGTAAATAATAAACAACCAATTGCTCTGAACAACCAAAATAAAAAGATGCCAGCCATAGATTCAAACTTAGATGTTAAAGTTGGTGCTAATGAAAATGGAAATCCTAGACAAAAGAGGGAAGTGGTCGATTGCACAGAAAAGTCGACTCTAAAGCCAGAGGATAAAGAGATATGTGAACGCCTTATAAATGTACCCCAATACAAGGTTGGCGATAAGGTCGACTTACCTAAAGTTGACTTGAATGATGTAGGTTTACCTAGAAGTCTACCTTTAGACGCTAACATGATTCACATAGGAAGATCTCTTAAAAGTTACGACGATAATGAAAATAGGTAATCGGAACTAGATTATTTAGTATAATTAACGTCCAAGTTTGTATTATATGCATTTATTAATTATTGTTATAATGTAAAGCTATGTGATATCGATTGGGATTTTTAGTGAACCGCACGGGTTTGAAAATGTAAAATGTAAATGTAAATTTGTTGTAAAAAGTTGTAAATTTTGTTGTATTATCTCTGGTCTATCAGAAACTTCGATTTATTTATTATTGATGCTATTGAGCATTTATATAAGTTTTATTTAAGACAAAAGTTAAATACCAATTTAATATGTACTATTTTGAAAGTATTGTTGTGGGTAAGTACCTATGTATTATCCATCAAAAGTTTGACCATAGATTATTTCAAACCGGTCATAAGTGCTTAAATCACTCACGCACACATAAGCATGCAATTTTCTCCTATTCGAAATTCAAACTTCCATATGAGAATAATTTTTCATATAAAAAAATGACTTCAAACTACTGAACCGTTTGTGATGAAATTTAAATGGGACCAACTTGATACTAACCATCAAACAAAAAAATAATTTTGACATCGGTTCATACATATGACGGAGTTCTGAGGTTACAAACATTAAAAAATAATACTACCGAATTGATAGCCTCCTCCTTTTTTAAGTCGGTTAATAAATATGCAAAAAGTTAGTATCTCATACGACGTCCTCTACGATCTATTGATCAGCGTTGTCAATCTTAAATTAAATTGACTCCGTACTGAAGATGTGTTGCATAATGAATAACGATCTTAAACTATCATCACATAGTCTTAAAACTTGCTTCCTATATTTATCCTATTTATTTATACGTAGAATGTTGTGTTGTTACATCTCGCTGGGTCAATAATTTCTATCAAATCACTGATTGATTTTAAGCATATTGATAGCTGTCTAAATAAGTATTAAAGATCCAGTAATATTTAAACGTAAATTATAATGATAGTCAGTCCGCGTAGTGTAATAATAAGTTCGTGATCTCGTGTTAGGCTGCTTTTCCTTCATGGATCGAGGAAATGAACAGTGTGAAGATGCGGAGCAGTCTTTTTGTTAGGTGTTACTAGCCTCAGCTTTGGGAAGCCTTCAAAATTTATTGCGATTGTGCCAGTTGCCACCACTGAGAGGCGTGACACAATCCCATATAATATGATATAAGACTAAAGCCTTGGTTTTTATCATCAGGACAGACCTATATACGTAAGAGAAAGGTTTCTCTGTTTTTATCCGTGTATAGATTTGTCCTGTTTGAACGCGTGCGGCGTGCGGCACCGCAATGGTAAAAACCAATGCTAGACACCATGAAATGTCTTATAATGGTCGGAAATGCAAGATTACTAATGTTAAATTATGTGATTAACATCGACTGATAATTTATACAATAAAAATAGTTTACCTTAGACTTTTTTTCATTTGTTCAATATGGTAACAGAAGGTGTGTGGAACCATACGAACATTTCCATCATTCCTAACTTACTGGCCCACTTCTGGACAATGGACTCTCCCTCCCGATGTGTCTGTGTTTAAAGAAGCGCGTGGTTGGTCCGAAAATGGATTAAGCAATTCGAACATACTTACTTAAAATCAGCAGTCTCCTTACCAGACGGGTAAGAAATATTTAAACTGTGATTCCATAGTTTGTGTTTATAGGTATTGGTAGATTTTATTATAAATAAAACAAAACCTGTTTATCACATTTTTATTTTGTTAATGCAAAACAAAGCTTATGAGTATAAAAACCTTTACAATAAAAATAAGAGAAAATAATTTAAGCTATAATTATTTCTTTTTAGTATCCTTAGATTCCTCTACTGCTTGCGTTTTACGCGTCCTGTGAACAAAAACAATATTTTGGTACGGTATACTTTGCACTTTGTCCAGCAGTGGACTTTTTACAGCTAAAATGGCGGCGATGGTAGGTATATTGATGAGTTCTTGGCGGGAATTTCGGCGGATTGCAAAGTTTTTGTTTTAGATTGTTTTGCAAATTGCTTCTAGTGGACTAAATGTGAAATTGGCTCATATTTATATTTATGAACAATGTGTGGAATAACTAAAATAAAGTGTCATGGCGCGGCTGTAGTGAGATTTACTTAGCGGGCTGGTGGTCGCTCGTCTTACTGCATCGTCTATGATCAAACCAGTGGATTCGTGGGAATTGTCGCCAGGGGCTCCGTTGAATCAACGAAATGAATTACACCATAATTTCGTTGATGACACGTAGAATAATATGAAGGGCTTAAAGGCGTAGAAAGCCCAATGCCGCAAAACAAATATGGAAAAAAGTATACTATTGGTAGTTTATGGAGCTGACTACAACAACGAACCGGGACCACGATTGCTTTGCATATTGGATATTCGACGTGTCAGGTGTCAGTGTTGGGATTCCGTAGTAAATAAATTCCCTCCGTGGACTTCCTACGGCTGAAATGATGATGGTATAATATTGGTAGTTTAAGAAGCCCTAACGAACTTATTTTTATGTTCTATTAAATCGTTTAGCTAGCTTAAGGCCGTGTTACAGAAACCTTACATAAAAAAAATACATTTACACGTTTACAAAACCCGTAAAGGATGACTTTGTTGTCAGTCTGTCTGAAGACTCTTTTTCTCAGAAACGCGTGGAGGTCTCAAGCTGAAATTAATATCTAATATTTAGGTCTATTAGCGGTGAGACACAATGGGAATAAACCCTTTGTTCCCATTGAGTCACACCGCGATGCGTACCATTGCTACACAATGGGAAAAAAATCCTGTTTTGTAGCAGTGTTACACATTGCAACTATCTTTTTCCCAATTAGTAACACTGTATTACTCTGCATTGGCCCGTTCAGTACAGTTATTAATTTGGTTAGTTTTTTTTTTCAAAATCTGTTTACAAATAAGTTTTTGCCAATATTAATGTTAATTCATTAAAAGCTACGCTGATTCGTTACATATTCTTTTACAATACAATTATTACTTGTAAAACAAACATTGGAAATGCTTTTATTAAAACATCTCATAATAACTGTTACTGAACGGGCAAAAGATAGTTGCAATTAAAACACTGTTACACAGCGGGAACTTTTTTCCCATTGAGTAGCAATGGTCGCGGTGTAACTCAATGGGAACAAACCAAACTGTTGAGTTATGGGGACCCCCTGAGGGATCAAGCTGGAGATACTGAAGTCAGTGTAGCTCACCGTTTGTCTGCGTCGGGCTTGTGCTGTGAGGCGCTGGAAGTTCGCCGCGCGCGCCGCGCCGGAGTCACCGCCTCAGGGTCAGACGGGGCCGGGGACTGCGGGGACTCGGTGTCGCCTTTCTGTTTATCGAACAGAGACGTATTGATTTTCTGATGCGGTCTCGTAGAGAAACACCGAGCATAGCCCTCTCAATATCTTTCTGATGGCAAGCTCAGTGGCGCACTGGTCAACTGGAGCGTTGCCTGCGACACGAAGGTGCCCAGGTTTCATCTCCGGTCAGGTCATGATTGAAAATGATCTTTTTCAGATTTACTTTGTCTTCGATGTTTATCTATATAAGTATCTATTAATATAGTATCGTTGAGTAAGTATCCTACAACACAAGTTCATAACTTACTGTGGGTCTAGCTCAATTTGTGTGATATGTCCCTATATATTTATAATAACGAAAAAACTTGGAGCTAGCTAGCTACATAGTCATTTCAAAATAGAGTTCGATAATCAGTCGACCTCGAGTTTTCGTAAAGTTAACTTCGAGCGATACGAGTGATTTATTGTTTTTGAGTGAACAATGATAATTTCTTCGACTACAGCAACGAACCACGAGTGCTTTGCGTATTGGATATTCGTGTCAGGTGTCAGAGTTTGGATTCTGTAGTGAATTACTCTACTAATAATTATCTCCGAAGATGTTATACTACAAATCCTGTATTCTAACCACGCAACAGTATTAATCATTAACATTATTAAGTTGATACAGAAGAATAAGTTACCCTAGAGTCGGTGGAAGTGCGTCGTCCTTTGGGCGTGTGCAGAGCCTCGCAGGCGCGGGTGAAAGACGCGCGTCGCCCGCGCGCCGGCGACTGCGGCGCGGGCGAACCGCGCTCGGGGGTTGCTGCAACTATCAACATATCATACATGGCCAAGTGTGTCGCATAAGTACACACACTAACTTCTTCGTACCACCATACAATATATAACAACAAATACCATGTTTCTTGTATGGGAACTGTTGCATACCTAAGTAAGCTTAAAATCTTTTCAAGCGTCCTTTCTTATGAGGTTAAACAAACTCTTTAGAGCACGAACACTATTTTTATGAGCTTCGAAGTGCGGGCGTTAAGGATAACTCGTGGATTACTGACAATAGTTTTATTATTCTACAACTACTTGTGTATTCTACAAAATAGCGGGCGAGAATGACGTTCACGCTCCCAAACACGCGACATTATATCCAATCCAAGAAGGGACATGGCCCCGGCTATTGCTAAACTTTTGGGCGAGCTAATTAGAACCCCCCTGGCCAAGCATGGCTCACAATCTCTAAGTGCATTACATTATTATGATGTTTAATAACTATTACCGAAGTAATAATAATTACTAATGAAATAACACTTGTAACACTATTTTTTTATCTGTGGTTCTACGTCTCAATAATAAATTAGCAGCAATATTTGCTAAATAAAAAAAAAAAACGCCGAAATAAAGCGTTTTTGTATGGGCCGGACTACCTTAAATTATCATTTTTATTGTGTTATTGTTATAGCGGAAATAGGTATACACATCCTGTGAAAATTTCACGTGTCCTGTGACAGACGGACGGACATCGGAGTAGTAAGTAGTCTTAGTAATAAACCCTTCCCTTTGGGGTGCCAAAGGGAAGGGTTTATTACTAAGGTCATTAGGTTAAGTTAGGGTATGGAACGCTAAAATTAAATATCTCAAGATTTTATCATGGATTCTATATAAAGTTACATCTTAGGCAATTGTCGAAAAAGAAGTTTTCTTTGAAATGTCATTTATGAACCCATTTGAAAATATCTTCCCATTTGAATTTCATTAAAATCGGTTCAGTGGTTTGGTTGAAATAGTTTTTTTTTTTTTATTTGAAAGATATTTACATAAAAATAATGACTTACCGACATCCACAGAGATTCTCCTCGAAACCTTAGCTGCTTTAGGAGTAGATCGAGATTCTGAAGCGGCTCGGGCCAGCCGTGCTGTAAACATAAGTAAATTATTTTGAAAAATTACCTCGATTTATAGCGTGAAACTTAACCAACGACATTCCCGTGAAGGGGTGACTCAGCCCGTCAAAATGAACAACTTTTCCTATGGGAGCAATGCTGAGAACTCAATTTATTTTTACTTTATCTATTGACTAGCTCAGTGGCGCAGCGGTCAACACGCCTGCCTGCGATACGGAGTGACCGGGTTCGATCCCCGGCCAGGTCAAGATGGAAAATGATCTTTTTCAGATTGGCCTGGGTCTTGGATGTGTATCTATATATGTATTTGTTATAAAATATAGTATCGTTGAGTTAGTATCCCATAACACAAGTCTCGAACTTACTTTGGGGCTAGCTCAATCTGTGTGATTTGTCCGTATATATTTATTTATTTATTTATTTATCATACTAATTGCCGTGCCGGCTGAACACTTTTATATGAAAATGTAATTTTTTTAGTTGCCAGCATTGGTCCCTTAGTAAATGTTGTTCATTTTGACGGGCTGAGTCACCCCTTCACGAGAATGTCGTTGGTTAACACGTTGATTTTTACTTGAAAATATAATATGAAACGGTTGCGCTTTCGCCGATATTTTCGCCCATACAAACATTCGATTTCTGTGCAGGTAAAGTCAGGCGTCAAAAGTGGAGTCATCAAGCCTGACTGTACATCGGTGTAAATTATAGTGGTTGTACTGTACGTGTGTGTTAAACAGGAACCAAGAATTATTTGATTACATACTTGGGGAGGCCTGCGCTTTTACATTAAAAATAATAATTATAATAAAACTTACGCGAGATAATCTCATAATGAAATCATGGTTTTACTGACGTTTATTTAGTCGGAATCTTCAACTAGTTCCGGGCTGTTACGAAGGTCGATCATCGCGGTTTCGCTTCCCTCAAAGCTCGTGAGTAACACCGTGATTCCAAAGAACATTGAAATAAAATCTCCTCGCCATTGGGTCCCTTCTGACAGTTGTCAGCATTTTAGCAGGTTATAAGACTAGGCTCATATTATATGCGGCCGCGCGACCGAACGGTTCGGCCGCAGACTCCAGGGACCACGACCGCGTCGCTTTTCGATTTATACGAAGCAACTCGATCGCCTCCGCTCTCCACACTATTTCTAGTGTTTGAAGTAAAGGGCGTGACATTTGAAATACGCAGAACTGAACACGGTGAAACCTGTTGCGCCGCGTCACTCGAAGCAGTAGTACTTCAGCGGCTAGGCCGATATTCTAATAATTCATTTCATACTGTTGCTTAAAATCTTGCGGTCGCGCGAACGCACATATTTCGAGCCTTAAAGCTAATGCACAGCGTACTCACGTTTGGGCGCGGCGTTGGTGACCAAAGAGTCGGGAGAGCCAGGCGAGAACTCGTCGCGATCGGGCGAGCCTATTGGTCAGTGCAACATGCTGTTATTGTGCTAATGTGCGTGTGAAACAACTAAAGCAGGATTATATAGTGAGTGATACAGGTTAAATAGTCAGGTTTTAGAGATAAAAAAAAAACATTTATAGTATAAAACATCCACATACACCGAAGGACCCTCGACTTTCTCTTAAAGGGGTGACTCAGCCTGTCAATATGAATAACTTTTCCTATTATAATTCTGGGCACCCATACAAAAATCCCGGATTGAATTCCTTTGTATGGAAATGCTGAATTATTTTTTTTATTCCTTGCCAGGGATGACTCACCCCTTAATGGGAATGTTGAGGCTTTATTTACACGCTGTATAGAAAGTGCCGTGGCAATAAAACTATACATATGTCGTAGCGCCAAACTTCACGTGATATGAGGGTTTCTTAAAATTTGTGTCAGAATTAATATTTTCCTGGGGATTCGGATCGCGTACTATTGCCAACTAATCGTGCAATCCAAGGACATTTCACTTCTATTAACACGGCACCAGCCGAGTCATTACTGGACGGCTACGGTGTGCTTAAAAGCGATGTAACCTTACACCTTTCAATAGTTATGTATAACAGCTAATCAAAAAATGCTTTTTACTGCTGTTTAATAACGAAATGCACCTAAGATGATGAATCTCAGCGGCAATGAAAGACAGAGACAATAAAACCTACATGATGTGTAGATTTTTCAAAATATGTCTGATTACGTAAGCGTCAAACTATAAGGCGTACGATATTAGGTAAGATATTAGGACGTTAAGTCTGGTTAAAAATGATCATTCAATTCATCCACTTCGCTTTAAAAGTATAGAAAAATTATATGACCAAAAGATCCATTAAATTATATCTATTGACTCTCCCAAAATTATGTGACTCAGCAACGTTTAATTTCAAAGAGTGTTTGAACTTGTAAGGAATATAAAAAAAATATGAGGTGTTATGTCTGTGTAGAATGGAATGTTATTAGTCCAATCAATTAAGGTGCTGTCATAGTAGGCGGCTATTCGAGTTTTGTATTACAATCCATATAAACGAAAGGGGACGTCGCGAAAGTGGGTCAAAAGTCGCGAAAGCCAAAAATTGGGCCATTCGGAAATATGACAAGAGTTTTAAAAATATATATATACAACGTGGAAGGGACATACCCGTAATAAATCGAACCACGGGCTATACTAGATCACTAAATTATAATAAAATTAAAATAACAGTCATAAAACCAAAATAAAATTCAACATTACCATACAAATTGCCCGGGCGGCTGCACACTTTTGTATGGAAATGCCGAATTTCTTTTTTGTTATTCGGCTGTTATTTTAATTTCGTTATACTATAATCATCTAGTATAGACCATGGTTAGGTTTAATACGGATATGTCCCTTCCACGTTGTATAATGGCTAAGATTTCACTGACGAGGCTTTCAATATTAGGTAAAACAATTTCTGAATTTGACAAATCATCGGCATTTGGAACTGTCAATCTTCCATCCTGGTGGTAAGCATTTAAGGAAACACTGATTGGTGAATTATTTCCGTGGTTTTCAGCGATTTTTTTAAAGTGAAAACCCATCCCAAAAACGCGCAACACCGCCTTGTGCGTTTTTGGGATGGGTAAAAAATGTTAAACTCGCGTCAGGTCACGTGGCTTAATCGAAAACTCGTAAGACAGCGTGTCCGTCTTACGAATTTTCGATGACGTTCCAAAACATCCAAAAATGCACAATGTTATGTGTTATACATCTGTGGCACATTGTAATCACTCCGGCAACGCATCTCCTTGACTACGTCAATGTGAATAAATGTGGCAATGAATAAAATTGTGAAATAAATGTAAGATTCTTATTTAATATGTTCAAGTTATCACTTCTACCGGCACTCCCGGAGTGCAACCCGTTTTTTTACTACTTTTTAGCCATTTTGGAGAAGTAATTGAGAGATCATCATCATCATTTCGAGTAGGTGTCACGGTCAATCGACCATGCACACCCTGGTGTCAGAGTTCTTCGGAACCGCCTCTCGGCCTCTGACGTGGTTCCTTTAACGACTACCAGATGGCAGCCGGGACCACCGGCTTAGCGTGCCTTCCGAAGCACGGAATCATCTTTATTATCAGACAATCAGGTGATTCAAACCTGCAATGTCCTAACCAAACTGGAAGCAACTAAACAAAGTATGCTTCCGGTGGGAATCGAACCCACGACCCCCGGGTCAACAGGCAAACGCCTTAACCACTGGACCACGGAGGCTGTTAAATTGAGAGATGAAGAGCAATAAGATATTTGGGGCTACATGCAATAGTTACTAGTATACGAGATATAATTTATTTTGATTTAAATAAAAAAGTACAAGTTGTAGACTTAATGCCATATGTGCTAAAATTAAACGACATCAAAATCACGAACATAAATAAACATTCAATCACATCAAGCTTATTGCTGAATTGCAGTGTAAGAAAGCAGTATTCTAATTACAGAGAAATATAATAAGTTGCCATACCGTCAAAATCAGCCTTATTCATGAGCGCGATCCTTTCCATGGTGTCAGCGTCGCAGTGTGTGGAGGCCGCGTCTTGGCCGGCGACTTCGTCCGCGTCGGCTTCGCTCGCGGCACTGGGGCGCCGGCCGCGCCGCATGGGAGATTCCATCATAGCTTTTTGCGTGCGGGTCAATCTACAAACGCACACGAATATTCTAAATTTCCTTTCAAGTCGTAAAGGATTGTTTGTTTTTGAAAACACACTCCTTTAAAAAAAATAGTTTCCTTGTTATAATATTATATTTTTCCACCGGAACCGTTCACTTGAGCAAGATATTCTAAAGACTATTTGTGTTCGCAATTCAATTATATTATTTTAGTACTTGGCACTTTTACGATAAACTGCATAGTTTACGAGATATTCAAGAAAAACTGATAACTTCTCCAAGCCCGACGCACAAAATGGTGTACCTAACTTTCTACCAAATAATACATGAACAATTTAGAACAATTTGGAGCTGGAGGGATACTTTTATATAAATAGAACGATTATTTTGCTCTAAAATAATGCTTTTTTATTAGATTTTATTTAAAATTCGAACTAATTAACAAATAACAACTAATAGAATAAAACAAAAATAAACACTATGGCGCTTGATGAATGTGTTTGCATTTTATACTACTTTATTTAAACTTTCGCACATAATTTGAGGAAAATACTATACAAGCCTAGACCATAATGACGCATTTGACGGACTGAAGCGATGTGGTGCGTCGAATCGGCTTCGCCTCGGTACACATTCCCACTTTTATTCAATTATTAATGCATCTTTTGCCGGCTACAGTTATGTATATATAAACAACATCAATTACTTGGCTCCGTATTATTTGAATATTTGTTGCATAAATACAAATGTAAAATAAAAAATGTTATGAATGTTGCCTCAAAAATATCCCTAGTAGATCAGATAAGTAGCTTAAGTTGATAGTGCATTGAATTTGAGAAATCATGAAACACCTTGCATACCATCGGTTTTGAGTCTGAATGCATATTTTTTTATTGGCATCAAATATACTTATAATATTACTAGCTTTCGCTCGCAGCTCCGCCCGCATCAATATCGATCCCTAGGGAATAGTACTTTTTCCCAGGATTAAAGGTAGCCTATGTCCTTCTCCGTACCCTAGATAGTGTTTGCAAAATTTCATGATGATTGTTCACTAGTTACAACGTGAAAGCATAACAATCAAACAAACCCATTTTCGCATTTAAAATATTAGTTAGGAAGTTAGGATTCGTATAAAAATATTACTCATACATAATAATTTATATGAATAATGGAGCCTAACAATTATGCTAAAGAAACCGTTATGCGTAACAATGTTTACGCATTCCAGACAGCAAACCCTTGCCATGATGCCTTCGTCAAAAAACTTGTACTCGACTTACCTTCTCGATGTGGAGTAATCGCTAATATTTTTCTCACTGGTGGACTCCTCTATCGTAGTCTCGGGTATCACAGATAGATCGGTTTTAGTCGCTAGTATGGATTTACGTCCTTTCCGAATTGGCGCCGCTTTCACTTCGGACGATTCACTGGCTTCACTTGCTCTACTCCTTGTTGACCTTACAGAACCTAAAAATGCATAGATTAAAAAACAAAACGCCAAAAACAGGAAGAAGAAAGGGAGAAGAATTCTGTCAATTTTGTAACAGCAAAGTTTTCTATCACATAGAAATCCTTATAAGAAGAATTCATAAATCCACTTATAATATTTATGAGTGAATAATTGATGAATGAGATATTCCAAAAGTCAAGTTGATCCTAAATTCCACAACTTTCGAAAGCAACACATATATGAACATCGAAATCTTACTTTCCGAAGCGACGCTTTCATTGTCATCAATGTTCTTACTCCTCGACCTAGTAGTTCGTCTCTTTGGCGTCGCCACCATACTTTCATCCAAACTGTCCTTTGAATCGTCCATCTTTTCTGATATTTCCTTCGACGCCCGTCTGGTCATAATCCTCCTTACTTCACTGCTAGGCGTCTTAGCTCTAGTTTTTGGACCGTCATTCTCTGGTGTTTTTTCATCAGTTGATTTATTAGATGCTGAGGATTGGGCTCGTTTTCTTCTAGAAGGCGTCTTTGGTTCCTCTTCTGTAGGCTTAACTTCCTTAGATTCTTCTACTGGTTTTGATTCTTCAGGTTCTGTTTTACGTTCTATTGGTTTTACTTTAGATTCAGTCTCAGATTTAGTTGATGAAGTTGATTTAGTACGTTTGCTTATACGAGCTGGTTTCACTACTAAATTTTCATCCTTTGTTTCAATATTTACAGTTTTTGGATTAGTACCTACAGTAGTCGTAACTTCAGCTATTTCGATTGTATCTTTTGATTCTATGACTACATCTGTTGTGGATGTGGGTTTTTCCTGAATGATTTCCGATTCCATCGGAACTTCTGGTGTTTTAGATTCTGTAACCACATTAACTTTTTTACTATCTTGAATATTTTCTGATTCTTTTGATACACTAGAGGTAGCTTCGGTTTTATCTTCCGCAGTATCCACTACCGAAATGTTTGTGACTTCAGAAACTTCTGTAATGATTTTAGTCACTGGGCCTTTAGTTTCAGTATTGTCTATTTCATCAATGTTAATTTGTGTTGTTGATACTCCATCTGTAAAATGATAATAAAAGACATTATTTTTTGGTTGTGTTAGTTAATTATTGCTATTCCGATTGTGTAATACATACCAGTCTCCATCGGTTCTTGTTTATCAGCAGTCTCCTTGGGCTCTTGCATGATTACTTCAATCTTTTCAACAGTTTCAGTGACATCTTTAGGAACTTCCTCGATATCTAACGTTTCTACTACATCAGTTTCCGCTTCTTTCTTTTCATCAGAATAATTCAGATTCATATTAGAGTGTTCGGAATTATCATCAGTGAGAAGTGAGAATTGGCCTTGGTTCATTGGATCAGTAGCTTCTCGTTCTTCTTCATCATCATCTCGTTCTACGATTACTTGGACTATGGTTTCTTTTGGTTCGCTTTCTAATTTAGAATCATTTGAAGACTCTTCTTCGTCTATTTGAAGCCTGTCGCTTGACGAAGAAGAATCTTCAGTGTCAGTATCTTTTATAGATATAACTTCATTAGTGTCGTTTGACGATTCCTAAAACCAAATTAAATAAATTAGTGCTTTAAAGACTACCTAAAGGCATCTCACTTAGCTTAACGACCTTTAAATTACTGATAGTTGGGAATAAATGCTTAAGGTAAACGCTTAATTTCTGAGACATGGATGAGCTCTAATTATCCAAAGAAAAGATTTTGAATTGGGCCTTGAATATGGAAACGTTTGTGTCAGGAAAATAATTATGACACTTCTTTTGCTACTTACCTCATGGGAAGATTCACTTTCCTCCTCTTCTTCCGCACTTTCCTCGGCCACGGCGACCTCCTCATCTTCCTCTTCAGATTCCTCATTCTGACTGTCAGACATGTCTTCTTCTATCTCATTTATCTCCCTCTCTATTTCTACAATCCGTTCCTTCTCTTTTTGGGCACTATCCTTTTTATCATCCTTCATTTCAACATCACTATCACTGGTCATTAGACTAGACATGTTTTTCCAGTCAGTCTTATTTTTTGAGGCTTCTTGTGATGTCTCAGCTAAACTTGATTCGACACTACCTAGCACAGGCTTAAATTCAGCCTCCGTAATAGACGTAAAGGCCGATAAAGGTTTGAGAACTTTTTCATCTTTTTTTGACTCATCATGCATGCTTTGAGATGCTTCGTCAATACTGCTTTGGTAACTATGTAGAACAGATTTATCGAATTCGATATCATGTATAGTAGTAAACGCTGGTAGTGTTTTCATGCCTACATTCGTCTTGCGACTAACTTCAACTTCTTTCACTTCTTGAGTGGTTTCGTTCGAAGAATCGTTTATGCTACTTTGGTAACTACGCAGCACGGACTTTTCTATGTAAGTTTCATGAAGTGTAGTAAAGGCAGGCAGAGGTTTGAGACCTAAATCCGTAACGTTTTTATCACTTTTAGATTCTTTGTCAATGGTTTCTGAAAGTGCGCTGTCATTCGAGCTTTGAAGTACGGATTTGTTGACTATGGGAGATAGAGTGACGTCTAAGAGGCTTGGAATTTGTTTCAAAGTTTTCATTGGTGTGCATTCTAACGAGGTATCACTTTTTGCATTTTCTTCGACGTTTTCCGAATCTTTTTCTACGGTACCTTTGACCTTGGCAAATGCATTCGCTTCTAGAACTATTCTGGTCAGTGATTTCTTGCTTCTCGCGGAATGTTCTATTTTGGGAGACATGATCTTTTCTGGTGTTTTGGCGCGGCTTCTGAAACAATAATATAATAATAATACTATCAATAAACCGCTGCTGTACAGTCATTTCTTCGTGCCATATGGCCATCTTAATCAGATATAGATGTGAAGTCAATAGTTCGCCTGTCCGGTGTTCGACACGGAATCACATGGAAATTTATTTCAACAAAATTTACCTCAGACTGCGTGGACTGGCTGGTTTTGGCGATTCTGCGGGAATCTCCACTTCCGGTGTGCGTGAGCGGCTTCTGCAATGTTTAAAGGAATATAGTGTTTATTATAGTAGTTACTTCATATAGTGAGTATCTATTTATTATTTGTGGTTATTGTTTTAGGGCCTTATCACACTAGCGAGTTGAGAGCGAGTTGAAAGCGAGGCGAATGCGTAGTGTGATAAGGCCCTAATTTCTCCACTCCTTTCACTGATAACTCATATTGGCTCATTTAACTCATGAAACAAAATAAATTAGCTTTAGGATTTCATCAACAATGTCATTAAAAAATGGCTGCTCGGCTAAGTGTCAATGTCAAATAAATTTAAAACTTTTTATTCTGTTTCCGTTTGTGGTTTGCGAATTTGTTCTCTGTTTACTATCGTGATTTTTACAACAAATTCAGACCTCAGAACAACTATCATATGGAAATGCCCTATGCATGTACTTTTCCTGCATACATTGTAAACAAATCAGAGAACAAACATGGCCGATTAGGGATGTTCACTTTCGTTCGTCTAGTCGATAATATTATATCGATGGATGAGTGAAAGATTAAGTCAGACCATAAAAACTTTGTCTTTTTGAATGATCAGTACTAGGTACTTACCTAGTTCTACTAATGTCGGGGAAACAAGATAATTCCAAGGTAACCATCTACGTTTTTGGGTTCCCCACCCAATAGGGCTCCGCTCTCCGTCTGTCACCAAGCTGTATCTCTTTTTTTTATTTGGAATGTATTACGGGCAACTACATATAATTAAACAACACAACACAATGTTTTTTTTAAATCATTTATTTATAAAGTAACAATTTTCATATTGCAACAATGTGTGACAGCTTGACTGACCTGAATTGTACATTACAAACCAAAATGTTTTCATGTAGGTTCCTTATTCAAGAACTGTCTTTACCAATTCAAGATCCTACTTGTGGATGTGAATAACCCGAGCATGATGGTTGATCAATAGTGTTCGCTCTGTCAATTAATCCAAATTGGGATGGATGGTCTGCCTGAAAGAGGAAAAATATTACCTATAGCATTGGATAAGGTCACAAGTATTAATTCTTGGAGTGCTGAAGCTTGGAACATTAAGGAGATTTTGATTATTGATAATAAATATAAATAAATATATAGGGACATATCTCACAAATTGAGCTAGCCCTACAGTCAGTTGTGAACTTGTGTCGTAGGATACTAACTCAACGATACTCTATATTTTATAATAGATACTTATATAGATAAACATCCAAGACCCATGACAATCTGAAAAAGATCGTTTTCCATCATGACGTTACCGGGGATCGAACCCGGGCACCCTCGTGGGCTGACGTGTTAACCACTGCACCACGTAGTTCGCCAATAAAAGTACTCTTGATTATGTATATACTATATATATAGTATATATATAATATATATATATAGTATATATATAATATATATATATAGTATATATATAATATACTATATATATGAATTACAGCATGAATGACATACTAATCAAGTTAACCAAAAAAAACTCGAATTGAAGTTTTCTTTTTTAAATTACTTAGTTCAAAATTCTACATCACAAACCAAATTATTTCATGTAGATTCTTTATTTAAGAACTGCCCTTACCAAAGCTTTCCAACAATTAAAGTAATTTTTTTTAATTGGCCCAGTACTTCCGGAGCCTTTTCGATGCAAACAAACAAACAATCAAACTTTCCACTTTATAATATTAAGTGTTGAAAAAGAACCAAAACTACGAAGGTAATATGTTAAAAGCTAAAAATAATTTGGTATATGCCTAATAAGGTACCAGTCATCACACCACACCACTTGTCTCATCAGTCTAGGGCATTAGTGTGACAAAAAAATCGTAAGCATATGGTAATCAGATAAAACTGTCAACAGTAAGGGGTAAAATTTCAATTACTAAGTACATTGGACCCAAAAAAACAAACAGGGCTAAATAAAACCGTTTTAATAAAAATATTGATATACTTACCTTTGCAAATCCTGTTGGGATAGCATCATCATCTCTCAATCTTTGTTCAGAGTTTTATTGAATGCACTCTCTTCAAAGTGCAATGAGCACACATGAATGTTTTTAGTTCCTGGCCGGATATTTTCTAAGCCAATCTTTTCTGGCCATTCCCTTTGCCGGGATTCGTTTCTTGGTAAACTAAAACGAGAAAAAATACTTTAAAATAGCTTAGTACCAAATTTATCGATAAGGTTCGATGTTCGATGATGTACGACACTAGCACCCGTTTTTACGTCTTCGATGTGAGTGAAATGTTGAGAATATTGCAGGTTTCTACTGCTAATAACTAAAGTGATTCAATGTAATAGGTCTTTATACGCTTTATATCAAATATACTATATGATAAATAACAATTTAAAGAAATATTAGACACTTACCGGTGAAACGTTAGATTCGGCCTGTTTTTGCTTTGGTATTGGCCACAACCTACTACAGAACACTTCATGGCACTTCTTATAGATGATTATCAATGATATCATAGTTTTTCACAATAATAAAGTCGAAAAACACGGGAAAAACATAAAAACCCATAATGACATTTCCTCACATGTAAACAAAACTGTTCACTGCAATGGCGTCCACGACAGCAAAAGTTCATCGAAGCCAATGAGAGGGCGCTAATAAAAAGAGTGTAGATACTTTTTTTCAAACGTAAAACCACTGTTGTGAGAAAGAGACAGGTATTTCATTATTATTTCCGTGTCAAATTGAACAATTATGGCAGTTCCATATGTTTGTTCACTTCAACTTCGGGACCCTGATCTACTCTACCATTTGAACTCTGTTGTCGTAGAAAATGCGGTAGAACACGAAAGCTATTAGTGTAGTTTGAAATTTTATTTTCCTACAGCTTCTACTGTAGAATTTGTTTGTGATACATCATCAGGCAAAAAATAAGCGGACACCGTAGCTACTTATTCTCATAAGATTTAACTAGGAAACGACTTCGTAAAAGTAACATTCAACACCTGTTTATCACGTGGTAATTTAAACTGATGGTAATTTACTTACGGCTGCCATTAGGACTACCAAACCTTAATTGTTTTTCTCTGTTTGTCAGTGAGCTGTATGATAAAAATAAATAAGAATCTACAATGTCACTAATTGTTTTACATATTTTGATCTCTTTAAGATTCCTACATCAGCAGTTCTTCAATATCAGTAATATCCAGAAACCAAATTTACATGCAATACGTATATTAGTTTGGTTTTTGGATATAACATAGGAAAACTTAGCCGTGTGGTTTCCGGCTGAGTAGAATAGGACCACTCCTAGTCTTCCCATGGATGTCGTAAGAGGCAAATTAGGAAATAGGAGCTAAACAAAGCTCATTAACATAAATGAGACCTCTCCAAGCCGTCTGGCCAGCGAGGAGAGTGTAGGCCAAATCCTTTGTCTGCTCTGGCCAAGTATGGCTCTGGCAGTACAGAACTTTTTAGTATCCACTGCAGTGGAGACTAAAAGACCTGATGATGATGATGATAGAGGACAACTTACCAATAAAATCTAAAAGGCCGGATACATACTGTTTGATTCGGGTTAATGGTCACTGCGTTGTTGCATAATACGCCATGTTGCGATAGATGTCGTTAGCATCGTAATTTTCAGGGTTGACACTTGTCCGTATATATAATTTCAGGGTTGATACTTGTCCGTATATTAATTTAGTTTTTAATAGTTTTATGAAAATTGTCTAACTTACCCAAAAAAAATGTGTTTTATATATAAAATATAGGAATATTTCAAAATGGTTTTCAGTTTTAGGCATCTTAGTAAAAATTAAATGTGAACTGCGTACGGGTCAGGCGGGCGATTTAAAAAAAATGCAAATATCCGCCTTTTGTCGCAGCTAAGGTGTTAAATTGTCTGCATGTTTACTGACTCGGTCTCAGTACTACTTGTAAGTTAAAAGCCAGAGAGGACCAGTGTCTTCTCTATCCAATATTAAGGTATCGTTCTGATTGTATGACGTGAATCTAAGACTTATGTGGCTATTTTATTTATGTAACTGTTACTAAGGGTAAATAAAAGTATGGGTTAACACAATTATAAAACTGATTGTTGTTATGTAATGCTGGTCATTACGGACAGTTTTTTAAGGTTTTTAGCAGGTTAATGGTGTATGTGTGTGTGTGTGTATTAATGTATGTATGTTAGTGTTTATGTATGCGAGAGGATGTATGTGAAAGTGTGTGCGAGTGTGTGTGTGTGAGCAGATGAGAGTACGTCAGTGTGTGTGTATGTATGAGTGTGCGTGCGTGTGTGTATGTGAGTGTGTGTGTGCGATCTACTTTCACGATAGCGCAACGTGACTATTTACCTGAGACTGCGTCGCACGGGCGAGGCCACGGGCGAGGCCGCGGGCGAGTCGCTGCCCGACTTGGTCGGGGACTCGGTGATGGCCTCGAGTCTGGGCGAGTCTCTCACGCTCTTGTCAGCCCTTTCTGGTGTTCGTGACCTGCTTCTGTAATACAAACACTAGTGTCAATATTTTCATGCCTTTAGGCAGCTGACACCAGTGGTAGCCAGTTATAATCAAGAGTAAATAAGTGGTGAAGTATAAATAAGGTAATCGTTTGATAGTACGAATAAAGTTTGTTATGAAGTTATCAAAAGTTACGAATTCACCCATATCCTAGGTACTAAATTATTGTCAAATCATCGAGTCAAAACAACGAATATTAAGCGCGCATAAATATTTGCAAAGTAATTATTATTATTTTTATTTAACTTTGTACGCTTCAAATCTATTTCTGTAGTTAGTTCATATTTAAGCGAGCTCCGTGGCGCAGTGGTTAACACGCCAGCCTGCGACACGAGGGTCCCCGGGTTCGATCACCGGTCAGGTCATGATGGAAAACGATCTTTTTCAGATTGACCTGGGTCTTGGGTATATATAGTACCAATAGTAGTTGTATAATGCTGAGAGGAGGTTTTTAATATAGACACAAATATGTCCGGTTTATACAATTAAAAATAATTATTGTTTTTGTTTTGTTTATGATATCTCAAATCATATTTTTTTCTTTCTTTACCGTTTAGTTAGTGTGTCCTACGACAAAAGTTCATAACTTATTGTGGGGCTAGCTCAATTTGTGTGATATGTCCCTATATATATTTATTTCACCTGAGTTGCCTGGGAACGCTGAGCAGCGACTTTTTGGGGTGTTGCTCGCTGTCCACTTCCTGTTTGGGCAGCTCCGGGATGGCCGCTAGCGGGGACGCGCGCGGACTGCGCTCGGGGGTGTGGGATTTACTCCTGGATAATATACAAACGGTGTTAACAACTGGGACTGGGAACTGGGACGCTGGATGCAGGCTGCTTCCAACCGGTCGTATTGGAATACCTTGGGGGAGGCCTATGTCCAGCAGTGGACTTCTTGCGGCTGATATGATGATGATGATGATTACTGCAGCAGCCGGCAAGAAGCATTGACGGTCGAAAGTGAGAATGTGACACGAGGCGATGACTAGGCAACATCAGGCGAGCCGGTCACATGCCTCATTGTAGCCAAGGCTTGTATATTATTCCGGCGAGCTCCGTGGCGCAGTGGTTAACACGCCAGCCTGCGACACGAGGGCCGCGGGTTCGATCCCCGGTCAGGTCAAAATGGAAAATGATCTTTTTCAGATTGGCCTGGGTCTTGGATGTTTATCTAAATATGTAATATGTATTTGTTATAAAATATAGTATTGTTGAGTTAGTATCCCATAACCCAAGTCTCGAACTTACTTTGGGGCTAGCTCAATCTGTGTGATTTGTCCGTATTTATTTATTGATTTATTCTCAATGTGCGGATATTCAAACAAAGTAGTACATAGTAATTTACTTACAAAATACATTCATCAAGCGCCAAAAAGTTCATTATTTTTTCTTTATTTGAAAGTCAGTTCGATTTTTAAATAAAACCTTTGAAAAGTTACCTCCGTGGCATCATTATTTCGGACAAACTTCCATTGTTCCATTTTTAAATTACGATAAATATGAGTTGTTATTATAATTTTGCTAGCCGCTAAAACACGACTTATATGGATTTTCATACATACTTTACTGGCAAATAGCTATTTATTTATCTCAAACAAGTTTGTCAGAATAATGTTCAAACTTCCAAACAAATTTGAGAAAATCACATTTTATGGTAAATACCTCGTGCTTCTTCCGATGCGCGCAGGACTGATAGGAGAATCTAATCTCTCAGGAGTAACAGATCGACTTCTGAAAATAAAAATAAAATATTAGGTCGGATGTTAGCCCGTTGCCGCCTAGGCCATATGTTTCCGAACACTCCCCATTTTGGAATTGAGGCAAGACTAAACATTTGGCCTAGACAATCGTCTAGGCCATATGTTTCCCAACACTCCCCATTTTGGAATTGAGGCAAGACTAAACATTTGGCCTAGACAATCGTCTAGGCCATATGTTTCCCACACTCCCCATTTTCGAATTAAGGCAGGATTGTCTAGGTCATATGTTTCCCAAGGGGAGTATTGGGAAACATATGGGTGGTATTGGGATATATATGAACTATAAACATATGAATTTTCGAATTAAGGCAAGATTTACATCAGTCAAATATTCTATTAATCGCTCGTATGCGGGAGCACAGATCTGCGCAAAAATGCATTGTTTAACTATTGTTATTTTTTTGGTATTGCCGCATACAAGAGGTCGATAATGAATGTTCCTACCTACATCGGTTGAAGTAAATATCTATTGTAAATCAGTAAATTTTAGGTTGATGTACGCTTTAAATCACTTTGGGGTAAACACATACAGGGTTTTATCGCGTTTATTACATTACTAGCTTTCGCCCGCGGCTCCGCCCGCGTCTATGTCGATCCCTCGGGAATAGTACTTTTTCCCATGTCCTTCTCCGTACTCCAGAGAACTTGTATGCAAAATTTCATAATGATCGATTCAGTAGTTACGGCGTGAAAGCGTAACAAACAAACAAATAAACAAACAAACAAACTCATTTTCGCATTTATAATATTAGTAAGGATAGGATTAAACCTAAAATTTTAAAAACTTTAGTTTTCATGGTCGCAGAAAGACTAAGTTGACATTTGTCTTTGTGTTATAAGAACTATGCAAACTACCGCCTACAATATTTATTGATAACGTTCCGGATGTACGCAGTATTGGCTTACAGTGTATGGAAGTCTTGCAGTCTTCTGCTGAGCTTGATATTTTATTAAATTGATGACCGGATTTTAGTGGTGGTAACTGCCAACCATCCTCTCTATTGAAATTTGGATCTTTTTTAATATCAAACGTTTTACGAAGCATTTTTGGAATGTTTTCCTTTGCAAGGACTTGGTAAGCAAAGCTTTTTTTCATTAACAGCTCTAATACCACACCAGCTGCCTTTTGGTTTCCTCGGTATCTATATCTCTTTCCCCTTAAACTATTTATAGACTTGAAAAGCCTGAAAAAAAATGAGTTTGCGTGTACCACTCTAGACCTCATCGTTGTTTCCCATCAGGCAAGATAGAGGTCAAATTATAATAAAAAAAATTACCTGCTAAGCAAAGGAGTGCTCTCCCCACTAACGGCTCGAATGCCGCGCCTGCCTTTAGGCGTCCTAGGTATCTCTATCTCTTTCACCCCCTCCTCCTGCGTATCTTGTGTCTCTGTCTCTCGCTTCCCTTGTGTGTCAGTGTCCATGGGTTCCGAGCGTCGCCTCTCCCCGGAGTACCTGGGGTTGATGAGTGTGATGGGGATGTCCGCTATGCTCTCTATTGACGTGTTGGGATCGTCCGAGAGACTACTGTTGGCGGATATTGAGAGGGCACGCCTGGAATGTTGGAAAAAAAATTGTTTTATTTGCCAATAAATACATATTATCACGCCTCTTTCCCATGGGGGTAGGCAGAGACCATGGATCTCCACTTGTTACGATCCTTACAAACCTCTTTCGCTTAATCTACATGCACTCTTGACAAGCATGCCTGCCGGTATTGGGTACTCCTTACTTTTCCTTTTGCAAGAACGTTTGCAATTTACCAATAGAAAATATATATATATATACAGTTCAGCTAAGTTGAGAAAACGGAAATAATTCGACTTGTGGCTCTGTGACTTGTAGACCTTGCAAATCTTATCTCGACATACTTTTAGTTAAGTTGTTTCCAGTTTGGTTAGGACATTGCAGGCTTGAATCACCTGATTGTCTGATAATAAAGATAATTCCGTGCTTCGGAAGGCACGTTAAGCCGGTGGTCCCGGCTGCCATCTGGTAGTCGTAAAAGGAACCACGTCAGAGGCCAAGAGGCGGTTCCGAAGAACTCTGACACCAGGGTGTGCATGGTCGATTGACCGTGACACCTACTCGAAATGATGATGAGTGAATATAGGACAATGGTTATTGCGCGTTTACGTACCTCGCACGAACTGTGTCCTTGTATAATTTTTTAGCGCTCATCCTCTCTTCTGTAGCTTGCTTCTTTGGCGGAGATTCCAGCTCGTGACTTTCAGTCTGTAGAATAGAATAACAATGATATATAGAAAACTAAGGTTATATTAAATAACTCTCATTGATAAAAATCTATATCAAGCAGAGTAAAAAGAATCATGCAGTCATAGAGAATGCCTATGGAAGTGATAATAACACAAACTTATAAGATTCGCGTTACGCGTCATCACAAGTATATTCCCTATAAAAAAATCGCTCGACGCTACTAAAGGCTTAAGCACATTACACAAACACAACGCGGACTCCACTCCAACTCAACTCACAGTATGGCAGTGTAATGCAGGAAGGCTTACGCCTTATGTTATATTATTTAAGAGTGAATTTTAACTTTTTTCAATTTAACGTTGTTCACTGCCATACCTTGGGTTGAGTTGGAGTGGAGGCGGTGTTAAGTTGGTGTATGTGCGAAGACTTAATGAAATGTTCAGTTTAAAAAAGCTTTTATTTCGAACCACGTTCTTAATTTAATTTAAAAACGTTTTACTTTATTGACGCAAGCAACAATTTACAGCTACTCCTCTAGAACAAGTCTAAAACACATATCTTTTTACTAGAAATATAACTATCTAAATTAACCGCGTATTTTAGTGTGTCTGTTGATGATAGTGTGAAGAAATAACTATTGTCTCGCTAATCGCTTAGTTTTGTTACGCGTGCACTGCAGCTGATGGAAGAAGTAAAGATGTCTGTCTCTTTCTCACAGCTGGCAGCTAATGTCTCCCTCTTTGTCCCGTTGAATTGATTCGGCGACGGACTTGAACTGAATCCAGACGTTAATTGCAACTTACAATAGGAGGTGCGGGCGTGGTATGTGTGGGAGCAGTAAAGTTTACTGTCTCTTTCACACTGCTGGCGGCTAATTACTGCCTTTCTGTCGCGTCGAATTGATTGAGTGATGGAGTTGAACAGTATTCAGACGTTAATCGCAACTCACCATGGGATGTGCGGGCGTGGTGTGTGAAGGAGCAGTAAAGTTGTCTGTCTCTTTCACACTGCTGGTGGCTAACATCTCCGTCTCTGCCGCTTGGAGTTCATTGGGCGACGGAGTCGAACCGGATTCCGACGCTGTAGGGATTGTGAACCTCAGATGCCTGCTGAAATTTATTTTAGATACTTAGTACAATTTGCACACTTTTTATATCAATTATGTAAAAAAGCCATACTAGTTTGCCAAGGCTTTAGTGTCTACATCGAGGAAGAAAGCTCGATAGCTACGCGGGCAAGCGCTGTGGCATAGCGCTCATGCTTACTAAGTATTAGGTGTGATTCAAATTTGGATTGGTTGATACGAGTAGATCTACGAATACTAACAAAATTATAAATCCGAAAGTGAGTTTGTTCGTTTGTTACGCTTTCACGTTGTAACTCCTGAACCGATCATCATGAAATTTTCCATACAAATTATCTGAAGTACGGAGGACATAGGGTACATTTGATCCCGGGAAAAAGTACTGTTCCCGAGGGATCGAAAGCTAGTAAGTTAAATGTAACGTAAATGACAGGACAACATATGCACTCGTGTGAGGCTTGGCAATCCGGCAAGATCGGGGATTGGTTCACAGCAAGATCCGTCATTCGTTCATGCACTTGCTGCAATGTACAACAATGGGGTTTTATGCAATGAATATAGATGATAAGTTAAAATAACAATGTCGTCAGATTTCGTAATTCAAAATTCAAATTTAACTAAAAATATGCACCCACAATTCTACTGTGTGCTATTTATTCGCTACGAATATTATTCGTAGGCTATTCGATTACGACGCTTTATTTTTATCGCGGGTTGTGTATCTAGTTTTTTGTACTATACGTGTACTTGATGAACGTAATAGTGTAAAATTATACAACACGACACATACAGAAATAATAAACAGTTTCTAATAGATCATTATAGAGTTTTATTAACAAATCTGCTCTTCCTATAAAATTGCCTTTAACACAATGATTCTAACTACGCCTCACATCCAAATATATCCAAGCATTTATAGATTACTAGCTTTCGCCCGCGGCTCCGCCCGCGTCAGTGTCGATCCCTCGGGAATAGTATTTTTTCCCGGGATAAAAGGTAGCCTATGTCCTTCTCCGTACTCCAGAGTATTTGTATGCAAAATTTCATGAAGATCGGTTCAGTAGTTACGGCGTGAAAGCGTAACAAACAAATAAACAAACAAACTCACTTTCGCATTTATAATATTGGTAAGGATAGTAATATAGTAGGAATAGTTGACTAAAGAAACTCATAAACATACTCTCTATTACTAAAACATGAGGCCGAGAGGCGGTTCCGAAGAACTTTGTCACTAGGGTGTGCATGGTCGATTGACCGTGTCACCTACTCGATATGAATGAATGAATGAATTACTAAAACATGACTCCTCTTTTCGGCAGTCGTGTAAAAAGTAGTATCCATACATACTTATTGGCGTCACTGTAGTGCGTGTGATTGCTTGCAGTTTCCGCCAGCTCGTCATCGCTGTCGCCCAGATATCGGGAAGACGTTGGCGACGCCACATCACCGAGTTCACGTTTTATCTGGCAACATATAAAGTTAACTACATATTAATACTGAAAGACAAGCTCGAGAGAATTGAGAAATACGTATTTGTAAAATCTATTGCTGTCGCACCGTGCCCAAACAACCCCCCACAGAGTGCGATAGGGACAACTACAGCTCGGACCGAAAATACCTATGAAAAGTACGCATAGTTAACGCTTCGTAGTCCCCTGATTTCTTCTTCAAAACTTAACGGATTCATTTTTCCTTTTTCATAAATTTTTTAAATAAGCTGGCTGTGTTTCTATGTTTTCTTTTTTTATATAATTGCGTCAAATTGGTTTTCTTGATGTTTGAACACAACGGAAATTCTTACCAATTTGTTTTTGAAGGTTCATATATCTTGAAATAATTCAATTATGAAAAAAATAAAACATAGGGACATGCTAATATATCCATAGATTAAAAAAAAATTCCTCTACTGGTACTATCCGGCGAGGAATCAGGGGACTCTAAAAACAAGACGACTCGCGCTGTCTCGCTCATAATACTTGTACGGCGCGGCGCTGCAGCCAATTCATGTCAGCCAGACGCCATGTCAGTCAATAATAGACGGATATTTACACGTCATACAAAGAAATTATTCCTGTGCAGGTACGTACCTTGGCGAAACTAACTTCTCCATTGATCACATACCTTGAGGATGCTATGCGGGGTGCCAGCACCAGACCTGCTGTACATCTTCTCAGGGGTGTGAACTTCGGGCATATCCAGTAGTGTCCGCATTTGTCGACTAAGTTCTGCGCTGACTTTGACCGCACTGTCGCGGGGCGTGCGGACGCTGTCATCCATTTTGGAGCGTTTCGGTGGTGTGGCCATGTCTAACGGCTGGTCCGCCAATATACTGAAAAAAGGGAATCGATTAGATTTGTAATATACATGAATCTTAGCTATACAATAGTAGCAACCCGAAATCTTAACACGTTCAAACCCCATCCTGCTTCTCTATAAAATATAGTATCGTTGAGTTAGTATCCCATAACACAAGTCTCGAACTTACTTTGGGGCTAGCTCAATCTGTCTGATTTGTCCATATATATTCTCGTCCTAAGTTTATATTTTCCACTGACTTGACGGTCGTGTTCACAAGTATAGCTGTAGGAGAGGGAGATCCTATTTTATACCAACTTATATTTTGATTTTTTGGGCATCCTGAAGTTTATATTTTAATTTTACCTGGATTTGGTATAATTTCTCATCTGCTTGTCTTCTTAAGTACAGTTGACTGTTTACTATAGAGTAAAACTTGAGGAGAGAAGAAAAAAAAAGTCGCGAGGCTCCCTGGGTAGAATGTTTTAGAATTTTCCCCAAAATTGTCTGTCATCTTCCATCTTGCTCTCACATATGTATTCTATCTCACTCACACAAAGTCTCGAATACGAGATTTTAGTGAGCGTACGAAACTTTTTATATTTTCTAGAATGTTCTGGTAAAAGGCATGATCACCATATATTTTTTAATACCCCAATGACGAAGTATGCTATTTGGATATTTGACGTGTAGGAAGACCATTCAGATAAAAGTATTGGGATTCCATAGTGAATCAATTCCCTCCGAAGAATTTAATCCAAATTCCAAACCCTAACCACGTAACTGAAGTATTACCATTACAACAAACTGTTTCACCACATTTTTTTGTTGGTATTGCCAACAAGTTTCAGCTAATTAGAGGCGGCAACCTCAGTGTTCGAGGGACTGTCGTGTCGCGAGATCCTTGACACTGAAGCTGGCCATCTGAATTGGCTAAAACTTGTCGGCGATACCGACCTAAAATACGTGAGTGAAACAGTTTGTCGTAGGTAGCATTACCAACCTTCTAGTCCGTGACATTTTGGGAGTGCAGATGAAGGGGGTTTCTTCCACTTGCAGCGCGCGTTTCATGCCGCGCCGCATTTGTGGCTTGTTCACCCAGGTCTCACTCGCGTTCTCTATGGTATCCTGCGCAAAACATCCATATCCTTACTAATATTATAAACTAACTTTCGCCCGCGGCTTCGCCCGCGTCAATGTCGATCCCTCGGGATAGTACTTTTTCCCGGGATAAAAGGTAGCCTATGTCCTTATCCGTACTTCAGAGAACTTGTATGCAAAATTTCATGATGATCGGTAGTTACGGCGTGAAAGCGTAACAAACAAACAAACTCACTTTCACATCCTCACTAATATTATGAACTAGCTTTCGCCCGCGGCTCCGCCCGGGATAATGTCGATTCCTTTGGGAATAGTACTTTTTCCCAGGATAAAAGGTAGCCTATGTCCATCTCCGTACTCCAGAGAACTGGTATGCCTAGGCATACCTTTTATCCCGGGAAAAAGTACTATTCCCGAGGTATCAACATTGACACGGGCGGAGACGCGGGCGAAAGCTAGTTAATATTATAAATACGATAGAAACTCTCGTCTGTCTGTGTGTTACCACTTCAACTATTAAACCAATTGCAATGAAATTTGATATGGATAGTTTGATGCCCGGGGAAGGACATAGAGATCATCCTGGAAAAATCTACTGTTCCCAAAACAAAGTTTACATTTCAATATACTTAATGCCCTTGTCTACATGAGAACTGTATCACTTTAAGCAATTTTTGTATAAGTGTAAATATTAAAAGAATCTAAGATATTGTTCCATCAATTTTGATGAAAAGTATATAGGGGTTTTGGGGGCGGAAAATCGATATATCTGGGAAAATACGTCGTTTATCAGTTTGATATACAATTTTCGATGATATAGAACTTACCTGAATGAATGAAGACTTGTAAGTAAATGTATTTTTTGGCGATTTTGCTTTGACGTACACCGACATCGGCTTAGGGGCGATAACTGAAACGAAACAAACTCGGTTAGCTAAAAACAATTTCAAGACTTCAAGTTTTAACAACATTACATACGTATTATCACGTCTTATTCAATTACGGGATTGGCCCCATTTAGCTTATTGGTGTGGGTCATTAAGTGACACCAAAAAGGGGCGGGGGTCATAATTTCGACAGTAGATGTTAAAGAAATGGAAAAATAACATTTTGTATGACGCAATGTATGGACGGCCCCACAAATTTGACAACACAATATGAAAAGGATTCCTATTCCTATGACCAGTATTTTTTTTTAAGTTTTACTTAATAGTTAGCGTGTACTGGAGACATGCTAACGTGGGTTATATGTCTTAAATGTCTGGGCTCTGCCTGCCCCGCAAGGGAAAAAGACGTGTATGTATTTACGTAGGTTTGTTTAGTAGTACAATCAAGTCGTGCTCTATAATGCAAGTAAATAGTTCGAAGACGAACGAATAGTTGATTTCACATGATTTATCCCAAACATAATTATATTGTGACCCAAGGGTAAACCCTAATATAATACTTTTTTGTGAGGGCAATTCTTTTAATCCAGAGCGGAACGATTTCTATTTCTAAAGTAGACTCCTGAGTTAAGCGAGGGATTCAGAGTATGCTGTCCAAAGTAAACGCCCGGTGAAGTAACGAAAGCTTACTTGGAGATAGCTACGTAGTCGTTCCAAAAAAAAAAAATGCAATCCAACGTAAAAGTGTTATGTTCGTCCCGAGATGATAAATTCTGCTTTTCATCTCTATGAGAAAAATAATATTTGTGTTTTCATTCCCACGGGACTAAAAAGGTTAAAATTGTGAATTAGAAAAGCTTTTTAGTCCCTCGGGAATAAAACGTATTTTAGACCTTGTATATAGGCCACCGCGCTTTGTTTTTTGAGTAGATGAGGTGAAAAAATTCATTGTTTCCTAGTACCCACCATGCAGCATGAGATCCCTCTCAGTGAAAGCGCACTTGGCCACATTGTTGGCTATGGAAGGCAGCGACTCGCAAACCACGGAAACGAGCGTGTCTCTGGCACTCTCGCGGTCAATCATGTCCGCTAGGGATTCCGCTGACTTGGTTAGGTCTTTTTGCTTCGATTTCTTTTTTAGCTTGTTGTTGTACTGTTCCGCTTCGAGGTACCTGACAAGATATAATAATAATAATTCATTTATAATATATAAGCCAATCCTCTGTCTTCTCTGGCCAAGTATGGCCCCGGTAGTACAGAGGGACATGCTCCTGCAGTGGATACTAAATACCTGATGATGATGATGATGATATAAGGCAATAATATTGTACTTACGATTATGTACAATACCAAAGGTCCATATTATAAATACCTTACAGACTTTGTATATTATAAAAATAAATACCTTATAACTAGATCTTAGAAATAGGATCTTACTATTCTTGAAAGATTTTTTTTTTGTTCTTGTACCATGCTTAAATGCTGCATACTTTTTCGTTTAAATTAAACTATTTTTGATTTTTTTTCGTTAATTAATCACAAAGTAATTCATAAGCGACCAAAATCGTTTTACGTCGACAATACAACTGAGAGTGTGGCACTTCTCCGGACCAGCCGTACGGGGAAGTACCACAGTCTCAGTTTCGCCATTTACGGCGGTTTAGGGTATTGTACAAAAATTATATACCCAGGGTACAAAAATTTCTAAATCCGGAGCTGAATGAAGCAAGTCTGAAATCTAATACTTTCTTAGACTTATCGGTGGCCTAGTAGTAGAGAATGTCCCGGGATCGATCCCCGGTCATGTCAAGATTAAAAGGTCTTTTTCAGATTAACCTAGGTCTTGGATATATATATGTATTTGTTATAAAATATAGCATCGTTGAATTAGTATCCCATACCACAAATCTCGAACTGACTTTGGGGCTCGTTCAATCCATTTATATGAAATTGAATTCATTAGCAAATGTTTAAGAAGTGACTCAGACCACGAATCTGAACAACTTTAATTATGGTACCAACTCCGAAATTGCAAAGAAAAAAAAGTCAGCTGTTCCATAGGTTTTGGCCAAGTAGATATTCCACTTTTGTATGAAATATGCATATAATTTTTTCACGATGTCTAAGTTGGTCCCATAGTGAAAGTAGTTCAGATTGGTGGTCTGAGTCACTCCCTAAAACGTTTGCTAATGAATTAAATTTCACCCTGAATTTCATTATTTTATCGCACAAAATTCAAACGTCGGTATAGATTTCTTCATAGAGCATCGTCTTACCTGGCTTGTTGCAAATAATACATGATCAATATGTCCGAGGTCTGCGACTCGTCGCAGTCTTGAAGGTACTTTATAAACACTTCTTCTTCAAACGGCAAAAGCGGCAGTTGAAGGACTTTCGACAGTTGGCCGGTGTTGCGACATCCTACAAACAATACAATTTACATTACATTATTTGTTTTATTCATTGTACAGTTTGAAACAAACATGTATGGTGACCTGTGAAATTCCATACATAGCTAAAAGGTGAAAATCAGTTTGACTAGCTCCGTGGCGCAGCGGTCAACACGCCAGCCTGCGACACGGAGTGACCGGGTTCGATCCCCGGTCAGGTCAAGATGGAAAATGATCTTTTTCAGATTCGCCTGGGTCTTGTATGTGTATCTTTATATGTATCCTAACTAATATTATAAATGCGAAAGTGAGTTTGTTTGTTTGTTACGCTTTCACGCCGTAACTACTGAACCGATCATCATGAAATTTTGCATACAAGTTCTCTGGAGTGTGGAGAAGGACATAGGCTACCTTTTATCCCGGGAAAAAGAACTTATCCCGAGGGATCGACATTAACGCGGGCGGAGCCGCGGGCGAAAGCTAGTTTGTTATAAAATATAGTATCGTTGAGTTAGTATCCCATAACACAAGTCTCGGAATTTACTTTGGGGCTAGCCCAATCTGTGTGATTTGTCCGTATATATTTATTTATTTAATTGCATTGATTAGGAAACCCAATATACTTAGCAATATCATGCACATTACGCCACATACATTAAGTTGAATTTGCCGTAATTTTTGATTCCCTAGCTACATACTACTTTTTACGCAAATTCTATATGAACTTTCGCAAGTGACTGTACAAGTAGACTTATGGCATAGCATCGACCATAGATATAGCAACTTGCAAACAAGAGATATTGAAAGACCGAGGCGGCAACAGTTTTCCCAGTTATTTTAACAGCATAGGAAATTGAACCATGTAACACAAAGATAAGGTTCAAATTACAATGTCTTAAAATTACCTCTAAAGAAGAAATGAAGCACTCTCTCCCTGTCCTCCTTGCTGGCTTCGTAGTCAGCACACAGTCGCACCACATCGAGCGCCTCTGCCAGTAGCTGGCGCGCCAGGTACAGCTGGCAGCTGGCCTGCCAGTCCGCCAGCCGGCCCCCGCTGGCAATGTCACGCATATTATGCGCGGGCGCAGGTTTGCGCGCGTGCAAGTACTGTAAGGCAGCCTGCATCTTCTTCTGCGCCAGCAGCGATGACAGCACCACGCTGTGCTGCCAGTCTGACAGCGTGTTGCCTGTTAGGCATTGTAGTTGGTCTAGGGCGAACTGCAAAGATAAGCATTAGAGAAGTAAATAAGTAGCACAAAAAGAACAGTGAATATGACAGAAGAAACGGAGAGTGAAAAAGATTGCGATATATATTGAAAGAGTAATGTTTCCAAATTTTCAATGAAGAGCTCGATGGCCCAGTGGGAGTGAGTTTTACCGCTTGTATATTAAGTAACCCACATTAAGTGGGCATAATCCCCACATGGCATAAAAACTGACCAAGTGCGAGTCGGACTCGCGCACGAGGGGTTCCGTACCATTCCCACACAACAGCAAAAAATCATGTCTATTGTATGGGAGCCCTTTAATATTAATTTTTATTTTTAGAGTGAATATATTACTAAATATTCTTTGAATATTTTAAGCGTCTACCTTTTGCCGTTTTCAATATCGAGCAAAAACATTATGTTTCTTATATGGGAGCCACATTAAATATTTATTTTATTCTATTTTTTAGGATTTGTTGCTATAGCGGCAACAGAAATACATCATCTGTGAAAATTTCAACTGTCTAACTATCACGGTTCATGAGATACAGCCTGGTGGCAGACGGACGGACAGCGGAGCCATATTAATAGGGCGGGACCCTATTTTTACCCTTTGAGTACGGAACCCTAAAAAATATCTTGGGCTCTCTCATGCTTCGGAAGGCACGTCAAGCCGTTGGTCCTGCCTGTCATCATTGATGGCAGTCCTTAAACTATGCCAGATGCCTTTAGGTAGCTTGAAAAATCTGACAGTGATGGCCTCTATAACACACGAAAAACAAAACAATTTTCAAAACTGATAAATCGATATATCCTGGGATCGTCCAAAACTGCTACAGACACCCAAGAGTTAAATTTTAAACAGGAAGTCACCTGTTTTTTGTTTTCGAACAGTCGTCCGTTCGGAAATAGAACCCCAGGTACCGATATGGACAAGTAAGTGCAACAAAAATGTGTGAGATAAGTGATACGTACATCAAAATCTCTATGGTCGAGATGCCAGAACGCCTGCGTCGCTTTGATAGCTGTGTTACTCAACCCGAACATTGTTGGGAATTGCATCAATCTGCGAATCACTGCTTCGTACCTGGAATAAAGATATAACCGATATATATCTCTACTTTTTAAAGTTATTGTATTGAGTTCGAGCTTCATAAATATACTAAATTTACAATAATAATATACAAACATATCGCAAAAAATGCACACTACTATATATAATATACACATTTGCATTCCATTTAGACTAATCACAGTGACTTAAGAAGAATGTGTATATATATCAAATTCAAGATTCGGTGTAAATAATAATACTTTCTTTTTACTTTTATGATTGTTTTTAAATTTAATTGCGTGCGTTCTGAACTTATACGAATTTGCACAACAGTAATGGTAAACATGTTGGTCTTTTTTTATACTTATATCCATTTAATGTAGTTTACACATGTTTATGCAAATAAATACTCTTTACCTTTATCTTTAAGATTCAAACGTAATACACAAACAGCTTCAAATCGAACAGTAACAAATACACTAATAAAAGAAGGTAGAAAACAACTATTTCAGTAAAAAATAATAAGTGTGTGTACTGTACTGGCATTTGCTGATGCCGTTTGACAAGAAAACCTTTACATTTAAAAGGTTTTTAATATTTAACACTACAAGATACTAACCGTACTTCGTCGTAAATCATAGAATAATCAAGCAAAAGGTACAGCACTAATGAATGCTTATGTTCCTCCGCTATTTCTGGCAGCAAGTACAGCCTGAGCAGTGAGTATAGCGACGGGGGCGGGTACAGCCCGTAGGATTCACTGCCGCCTCTCATCCACAACCTGTGAAAACAAAATTTATTTTTATTAAAATTAACAGCCTCCGTGGTCCACTGGTTAAGGCGTTTGCCTGTTGACCCGGGGGTCGTGGGTTCGATTCCCACCGGAAGCATACTTTGTTTCGTTGTTTCCAATTTGGTCAGGACATTGCAGGCTTGAATCACCTGATTGTCTGATAATAAAGATGATTCCGTGCTTCGGAAGGCACGCTAAGCCGATGGTCCCGGCTGCCATTAGTAGTTAAAGGAACCACGTCAGAGGCCGAGAGGCGGTTCCGAAGAACTCTGACACCAGGGTGTGCATGGTCGACACCGTGACACCCACTCGAAATAATGATGATTAAGATAAACTCATGCATTCTTTCTTATCGTGTCGGCGGTTCAAAACATCTAAAAATAGTAAATTATGACGCAACGGCCTAAGATAATACTTTTTGGTGGCAATATTTTGAATCCAGAGCAGAATGAAGGAGTCTAGCATAACTAGCTAAAGTAGACTTCTGATTTAAATAAAATCACTTTAATACGGTATTATCGCGTATATTACATTATTTTTACACCTAACGTTTCGAAAACTTTATAGTTTTCATGGTCGCAGGTAGACTAAGTTGACATTTGTCTTTATGTTATAAGAACTATACAAAACTACCGCCTACAATAATATTCCACAATTCCCACAAATCCGCTGGTTTGATCATATGCGACGCAGCAAGGCGAGAAAACACCAACTCGCAGTAAATCTTACTTCAGCCGCACCATGACACGTTATTTAAGTTATCCCACATATTGTTCATAAACATGGGCATTTATAACACCAAATAACACTGATGTCACAACATAAACTCCACTAGAAACAATATGCAAAACAATCCAAGAACTCCTAACCGATTTGACATTGACCCTTATTATTAAGCCGTGTGGTATCCGGCGGAATAGAATAGGACCACTCCAAGTCTTCCTGTGGATGTCGTAGAAGGCGACTTAAGAAATACAAGCTAAACAAAGCTTATAAACATCTGTGAGACCTCTGCAACCCGTCTGGCCAGCGTGGAGAGTGTAGGCCAAGTCCTCTGACTGCTTTTTTTTTTTTTTTTTTTTACTAAATATTGAATTAGGCATTTGTCTCCCATCTCACCTGATGGTAAGTGACGATGAAGACGAGGATGTTACATGCCTATCCAAGAGATACCCATTTATTCTACTTTTGAATGTCCCGGGACTGTACTTGTTTGGGAATATAGACGCAGGCAGTTCATTCCACACCTTAGCTACTCGAACCAAAAAGGAACTGTCAAAGCGTTTAGTTCGACTCTTTGGTATTCCAACGATAAAAGGGTGAAATTTCTGTCTGCGCCTTGTAGTCCGATGGAGGAATGGTGAGGGTTCAACTAGCTCAAAGAGCGCCTTCGCACACTCTCCAAAATGGATCCTATAAAATACCGATAGACAAGCGACTTTACGGCGATGCTCCAGGGATTGCAATTTCCTATTTGAGACCACGTCGTTGTTTATGAGCCTGCGGGCTCTTCGGTCAACAGAGTCCAATGCTTCAAGCTGGTATTTCGCTGAGCCATCCCAAAGGTGACTGCAGTACTCCATGCAAGAGCGAACCTGGGCTGTATAGAGATTGAGCAGCCGTTCAGAGCTGAAGTACCGCCGAACCTTTGAGATGATACCCAACTTCTTGGAAGCAGTTAGTGCCATTGACTCAATCTGTTGGCCGAAGCTTAGTTTTGACGTGACTGTCATGCCTAAAAGCCCAAGGTGGTCAACTAACGGTAAGGAAACACCCTGGAAAATGGGTGCAAGTGGGAAAGCACTCTTTTTTGCAGAAAATAGACACGCCTGTGTTTTGGACGGGTTAAACTTAACAAGATTGGCGTCTCCCCAATCGGACACCCTCTGTAATTTCGAGTTAACCCGTTCAATCATAGACTCTCTTAGAGACTGGACTTCTTGTGGACTTGCACTGGCACTGGACGTATATCTCTCTACAACGGTGCTGTCATCAGCATAACCAATAATGCCAGACATAAGGAGGTCATTAATGTGCAGCAGAAACAAGGTTGCAGAGAGAACAGATCCCTGAGGTACCCCGGCATTAATAGCCATTAGGTCGGAAGAGCAGCCATCCATAACCACTCGAATGGACCGTTCCCTCAGGAAATCGGATATCCAGTTGCAAAGGTCCTTAGGTAAACCATACGCTGGAAGCTTACTGAGGATAGCTTCGTGCCAGACCCGGTCAAAAGCCTTGGATATATCTAGTGAGACGGCAATTGCCTCACCGTGACCCTCCAAGGCTTCGCTCCATAAGTGAGTGGCATATACCAGTAGGTCACCGGTTGAGCGACCCTTGCGAAAACCATATTGGTTGTCACTAAGGAGCTCGTTGGTTTCCAGGTATGCCAGGAGACGATTGTTCAAAACACGCTCCATAATCTTGCACAATATGGAGGTGATCGCAACAGGTCGATAATTGGCCGGGTCGGAGCGACTTCCCTTTTTAGGTACTGGTTGTACATTGGCAAGCTTCCAGGATTTTCCATTGCTCTACCTAAGTATGGTACTACTCCAGTAGTACTACAGGAGCACGACCCTCTCTATACTACCTCTAGGTAGTATAGAGAGGGTCGTGCTCCTGTAGTGGAGACTAAAAAAGACCTGATGATGATTAAGTCTGTGCCAACGCCGTAATTTTTTTCTCAGATAAAGTCGTTTAAATTAATTTACTTACTCTCTGACCCTCTCCCCATCGAATTCGTTTTCGATCAGCTGGTCTATGTACAGAAGAGGGCAAGGCTTGTTGGTTTTGTCGTCCACGGGGGCGTTTTCTTGAAGTCGTTGTAGTTTGAGACGCCTGCAAACATGAACACAAAATATGTGAGAATTATTTTAAAGGGTTTTATAACAAACTAGCTTTCGCCCGCGGCTCCGCCCGCGTCATTGTCAATCCCTCGGGAATAGGAGTTTTTCCCGGGATAAAAGGTAGCCTATGTCCTTCTCCGTACTCCAGAGAACTTGTATGCAAAATTTCATGATGATCGGTTCAGTAGTTACGGCGTGAAAGCGTAACAAACAAACAAACAAACTCACTTTCGCATTTATAATATTAGTAAGGAAGGATTAGACGTTGTTGTTGTTACATTAGACGTAAACCTAGAGGAATTTGAAATCGATATCCAGTGCGAGTTCTTGTCCGCATTTAACTCCATACATACATAGTATCACGTCTTTTTCCCTTGCGGGGTCGACATAGCCCAGTTCTTTAAGACATAAAAGTCACGATTAGCATGTTGGTGGGCATAAGGAGGAAAACTGACTCAAAATAGTGATCGAAAGCATTTCTAAAAACCCTGTTTGCTCCCAATTTTCTATCACTGATTATAACATAACTAGCGGTCCGCCCCGGCTTCACACGGGTAGACGTAGGTATTTAATTCTATAGCCTATGTTCATCAGGGATTATGTCGATATATAAAACGATGAACGCCGGCTGCACGCACGAAAGTCTCACGTTCTGAATGCAAGCAAGAGCGCGGTGCAAGCGATATAGAGTCACGATCGGCCTAAGCGTTCGGCTTGTGACGCATCTCTCCTCCACCGTTATCAAATAAAATTATCGTCCGTTAACCGACTTTACAGATAACCAATTTTTTTTTTAAATCTAGCAAACAAACAAACAATCAAATCTTTCCTCTTTATAATATTAGTGTAGATGTAGATTCTTACCTTTTGTCATACAGACTACGGATCTGGTCTGCAGGGTACGGCAATGTAGGACTTCCGTCCCCTCTCTCCGGCAGCAGTCCGACCCGCAGAAACCATTGCACTACTTGGAAATACAGTGACACGGTGCTGATGCCTTTGTGCTTCTCTTCCATTTCACTTAGAGCTGTTATAAATAAGTTGTAGTTAAAGTTAGAAGATGTAGCGGGAACGAGGCGGTATGCTCGACCGCCACGAAGGATGTGCCCGCTGGGGAAGTTGTGCGACCAGGGAACCGTACGGCTCCGACAATGTTGCGACGGACGGAGGTGTTTCTTAATTATGTACTACAAACAAGCGTCAACGTCACGTATGGATGAGCCTTATTATTAACTAGCTTTTGCCCGCGGCTCCGCCCGCGTCAATGTCGATCCCTCGGGAATAGTACTTTTTCTCGGAATAAAAGGTAGCCTATGTCCTTCTCCGTACTCCAGAGAAGTAAGGTTAAGTAGTTACGGCGTGAAACCGTAACAAACAAATAAACAAACAAACTCACTTTCGCATTTATAATATTAGTAAGGATTCTTGTTTCACTTTCTTCACGAAGAAAGTTACTTGTGTGGAAGAGTTAGTACTCTTCCACACTAATATGAGCGTGTTGCATACATCATCAGCTGAAATACTTCGGAGTCCGGGTTTCGCTTTCCGAATATTTCAGAGGAATACTAACAGCATACGATAAAGAAATATCAGTTACTGAAATTTCGTATGGATCCAAACCAAAATTCTAAACTTTAGGACAGCGAATATACACAGTTGTTGTTTAACATCATACAGCGAGCCCCAGGCTCCACCGCATCACAGATGAAGATACAACTGTTATCATAACATTACCATCTTTGAGCTGCAACTATACACAGAGGGCGCTACGTGTTACATTGACAGATATTAATTCTAGAACTAAAAATAAAATGTATTTACGATTATTAAATTATAGATTACATTTTTATCATTTAAATAATTGATTAATAACTATTTCTATGCTTTCACACACTATAAATATTCTAGCAAACTAACAGTAGACCTACTGCCACCTAACGATGACTTTTGGAACTAAACTTGCCAGAACCTAGAACGCGTTACGCCGGATGAGATATCTATTCCTACAAAATAATAATATCTATGTTGTTATTCAATGACAATAGCTCTTCGGACCCGACCATTCAAGTCTACTTTATTCCAGAAAGCATTTTCTAGTCCCACATAAATAAATCAACACAATATATAACATCACTCACCATCAGGAACAACTAAGTTGCAGCATTTAGTGAGTATCGCGTCGAGAAGTCCCGTTAATTGTATTAGTTGCTGGACGCAGTGTTCTAGGCATCTCACCACATTCCTAGAAAACAAAATTAAGTACAAAAAGTTACTTTTTAAAAACAAGCCTTTAAATTGCAAGTTATTATCAGCGAGCCCTTAAATTTGATATCCATTGTCGAAGTGCTTCAAAAATAGCTATTCCGCCATCTTGGGTGTTCCGCCATGTTGGATTTAGAATGACGTCATACAGCTTACCTTGCATTATCATCCAAACTAAACAAGTATACAAAATTTCAGGTCAATCGGTGGAAAATATCTGCTACAAAATTGTTTGCAAGATTTGACCCGAAAAAACATAGTTACATACATACATTGCAAGTTAAATAATAGCTTGTAAAAATAAGCCGACTTCAGAACTGTAATTTAGTAACGTATATACACTTAACTCTCTATCTCAAAAACAACTAAACTTTGTTAAGTTTAAGTTGGACTTTACCTAGTAGTTCAACTAAAAATATTTTTGCTATTCGACTAAGGTATGCACGGACAAACATAAATATACATACATTTACTTATGACATTTTTCACAGATGTTTAGAAGTGGGTAAAGAGTAACATATACAATAAAACCATACAGGTCGAATTGATGATAACCTCCTTGTATTGAAGGCAATAATGTTATGGTTATGTTATATTCTCTTAGCTCATCCATGACTACAATATAAAATAGATTTTATGACATTAAAATAGCCATCAATGATGTCATACCTGTCTGGTAACGATGACGACATGAACAGAGGAGCCGTGAGTTCTTTAGCATATTCTTTGAGATCTATAGCTCTGGTCCAACACCAATCAATCTGTAAAATAGAATGACATATTATATTAGCGGGCATTTACCGGCATCTGCGACGTTTATTGACTATTGCTATCTCGTTTTTTTCTGGTTACAAGCTAAACAAAGCTCATAAACATCAATGAGACCTCTCCAACCCGTCTGGCCAGCGAGAAGAGTGTGCCAAATCGTCTCTGCTCTGGCCAAGTATGGCTCCGGTAGTACAGAGAGGATGATGCTCCTGCAGTGGAGACTAAAAAGTGATGAAAAGACCTGATGATGATGATGATGGTCTGGTTTTTTACGTAATAAGAGAGAACAAGATACTGTATAAGGGTTACATCCCCGAGGAGCCCGATAAGCTTAGTGGGCGTGAGCATAATAAGCGCTTACGCATATTAAGCAACCCCGGGTATGTCTCCACTAGGATGGGTGACCGCAAGTGGCATAAAAAACATCCGAGCTCCTCCATGCTTCGGAAGGCACGTTAAGCCGGTTGGTCCCGGCTGTTATCATTGATGGCAGTCGTCAAGCTCAGATGCTTTAGGCAGCTTGAAAAATCTAATACCAGTGTGGCCACTTTCACACAAGAAAAACAAAAAAGAATGGTTACATCAATGTGTGAGAGGATAATACTTATTGCAACATTGTTACTAGAATGTGTGCGGGTCCAATAAAAACAGGACTCGTGCTGTCTCGCTCGTAATACTTGTACAGCACGGCGCTGCAGCCAAGTCTAGACATGGCGCGTACACTTAACCAATTGCAGACGGATATTTTCGCGACATGCAAAAATTTATTTCTGCGCAGGTACTGCAAAAGTCCACACATAGCCTTAAGGTGAAAATCGATTGCACTGATTAGGGAGGCATATATATTTAACAATATCACGAACCTTACGCCACACGCTTAAAGTTGAAATTGCTGTTATTTTTTAAAAGTATCCGTAGGTACACACGACTTTTTACGCAACTGCTATATGGACTTTTCATTGAATTAGAAAAACTATGGAAGCGTTACTCTCATACAACTAACGATTCAATATCAGTCCTATTTACGCAAACAAACTTAAATCACAACAAAAAACTTACTCATAGATGAAGCTTGCTTGGGATTGGCCGCGTCAAGGTCACGGGGCGGTGTCAACATATCTAAAGAAAGCTATGGTGTCAACATAGCGGAGGTAGGTGGCTAGCAGCTCGCCTTGCTCGCTATGATAAGTTACTCCAGTGTCACTTTTCCGTCTTTCATTGCGTTTCCTGCACCACTTTACTACACAAGAAGTATTTTTTTCTTAATTTGTTAAGATTTCGCCGATGTTCACAAAAAAATATGTCGTTAAACGCGTCCTTCCGTCACGGAGCGCGTGGCAGACTAGTTCGCGAAAAAATATACTTTTTAAGCCCCGCCCGCTTTGATCTACTTTGCGTGGTGTCAGTTTTTGAGCGCAATGCTGCTTCCATAGTTTTTCTAATTTAATGGGACTTTTGTATACGGCATTACATCGGTATAGTACTGTGTTATGTCGCAGTGCGAGCATACTCACGAGGAAGTCGAGCGTGCACCCTGCTCCGGCGTGCGTATGAGTGGCCCAATCTCGCGCCGCGCGCCGAAGCACGCGCGACAGACGCGCCTCCGCGCACACTGACAGCAGGAAGCGGCGCTGCTCGTCCTGACGAAAAAGGCGCCGTCCATATATTGTCACGCAAATTTTTGACTTTTGAATCCCTCCTTTTTAGGGCTCCAAAGCCAAATGGCAAAAAACTTAACCCTTATGGATTCGTCATGTCTGTCTGTGCGTCCGTATGTCACAGCCAGTTTTTCCGAAACTATAAGAACTATTCTGTTGAAACTTGGTAAGTAGATGTATTCTGTGAACCGCATAACGATTTTCACACACAAATAGAAAAAAATAATCATACTAAATTACAGCTTTCCCATACTTAGAAATTAAACTCAATTTTTTTTTTCATCAAACCCATACGTTTTGGGTATCTATAAATAGGTCTTCAAATATATAATATTGAGGTTTCTAATATATTTTTTTTCTAAACTAAATAGTTAGCGCGAGAGACGTGAATGTTAATAAAAACGGGAAGCTCGATATCTCTTAATCTTACTAATATTATAAACTAGCTTTCGCCCGCGGCTTCGCCCACGTTAATGTCGATCCCTGTTGTTTGTTACGCTTTCACGCCGTAACTACTGAACCGGTCATCATGAAATTTTGCATACAAGTTCTCTGGAGTACGGAGAAGGACATAGGCTACCTTTTATCCCGGGAAAAAGTACTATTCCCGAGGGATCGACATTGACGCAGGCGGAGTCGCGGGCGAAAGCTAGTTTTTAGAAATAAAAGAAAATAATTTAGATACAACCAAATGTTTCCGCTCATCAAAGTCGTAATTTAATTAATTATTCACAATTTTCCAACCATCATTTCTTTGCGGATTTTTGCAAAATGAGATTTTAGTGACATTATTAGTAATTTGGCTATACGATGGTGTCAATCAGGACAAACAATTTTTCAGACTAAATTAGATTTAATTGTTCAAAAGAGCAAATACCACAGGGTAGCATATTAGATCCTCTGGTATTTCTTAAAAATACATGACATACCGGAGTGACGCAAGGCGTGTAATCGGCGAGTAGAGGAGCCAAGCCCGCCGCTCGCGCTGCCTTGTACAAAGTACCCGGGTGCAACAATGCCGCTGGACCTCCTGACGCCAGCGCTGAAAGCACCTGGCGCTGTATGCCCAGTGTCCGGGAGACGCACCATTCCGAAGTAGACAGCCAAGTGCATTCTGTTAAAAAAAAATTGTTTGTCTGTAAAGTCAGTTTACGGAAGTTAATTTTACGTGATAATGGAGGAAGAGAGATAGATGCGTCGAGAGGACGAAGAGAAATAGATGCAAGCCGAACGCTTATCCTGATCGTGCCTCTCTATCGCTTGTTGCGCGCTTTCGCTTGCACACGGAACGCGACATTTCTCGTGCGTGCAGCCGGTGTTCATCGACTGGTAAGAAGTTATCACGTCAAAAAAAAACTAAGTTAGAATCATAATGATAAAATCAAATTTAATCATGAAAAAAAAATGTTAAAATTTTTTAAAATTAGATAAATTTAAATATCCACTGCTGGACTAGAGCCTCCTAAGGATTCTTCGTTCGATGGGACAATTGCCACGGTCACCACGCTTAGCAGGCGGGATGGCGAGCGCATTTCCAATGGCTTAAACGTTGATAAAACAATTTTGTATCAAGATAGTTCATCATTTTCATCATCATTACAGCCTCAAAAAGTCCACTGTTGGACAAGGACCTCGCCCAAGGATTCCTTGGTCCATGGGAGGATATTACCATACTCACCACGCTTGGCAGGCTGATTGGCGAGCGCAGGTTTTTTTTGCTTTTTGTGCTTCAGATGCTGCTGCCCATCGCAAGCATATTTAAGTTGGGGAATGATAGGATGTTGGATTTGGGAAGGAAATTAAAGGTATTGTGATTTTTTTTTATATTTTTATATTAAATGAAATTACTCTTGACCATAATCTAGGCCAAAGGCAAAGATATGGTCTAGGATCGAGCCTACTAATTTGGATGAACAGGGGGAAAGCAAGTAGCAGCTCGAGAAGCCGGGCACGCGTACCTTTGAAATTTGAGTAATACCGGTAAATTTAAGTGCGTTTGACCTCTATCTTGCCTGATCGGAAAGGAAAATGAGGTCTTGGGCACACACAAACTCAAATAATGCTTATAGTACATTTATCGAGGAACGACGAATTTTTTTTAAAACGTGGCAAAAATATTCTTAGTTGAGGACATCCGACGAGTGCGTTGCGTAAACGGTTCAAGTTACCGAAAAAATGAGTACTAAAGAATTATTCCTCTATAAACGAACTAAAAAAATGTCAGCGACTATATACGTACGGAAAAAAAAAAAAAAATATATATATATATATATATATGTCTATGATAACAGAAATTGCCGCGGACGAAGTCGCAGACAACAGCTTGTACTTTAGATATATCGCCACAGACATTTAGCGCCGATAGTGTACGTACCGTACTGCCAGGAGTTGGGGTAGAAGTGTTCCTCGAGCCTGGTGGCGTGCGAGTAGGGTGTGACAGAGTGCGGCGCCAGGCGAGCGTCCAATGCGCTGCCGGCCGCCAGCTCGCCCATGCTGTGCGCGCTCATGAACGGACTGCTCTCCAGCCGGCACGTTGCTGGAAACCAGAGGCACTAGTGTAGCCTTTACCACAGAAAAAGTACTAGTATACGTACAGAAGTTACACTCTGCAAAGGTATTCAAAGAAATATCAACTCAATGTAGTTAGCGATAAGGTGTAATTTAGCTCGCGTCAGACGCAGCACCTTTTAGAATATTAAGTGTTTGAGTTAACAATTTTTTTCGAAATTTGATTTGGCAGCTATGTTAAATACTGAGTTTATGGTAATTTTGAAACCTCACTTATGGTTATTAGTATTCTCTTTGAATGGACTTTAGAAACAATTTCAACCAAACTTTATGTACCATTTTACCAAACCAAATTAAATGTGTGCTTAACGCCTTTTCACGCAAATTTGTCATTATTTATCAGTTCTCAATAAGTGTAAAGCAATTTTTACTTACATGGCATTTGGTCCTTGTACCACTGATCTAAATCGAAAATGATCATTCCGTATTGTGGTGCAACATTGGTGTTTTCACCCCAAACTTCCCAAACCAACTGACAGATGTTCAACATACCTGAAAATAAATAAAGCAATTTAACCAATTCTAGAAAGAAGGGAAATCTGAATTATACCATTGGTGTGTATATCAAGTAGCGCTTTCTGGAAACATATTTTTGATTTTGACCCAATTAGGTCCACAAATTAGTTGAGGTGGAAGAGTGGTGATGTGGAGCTCACCGTGCCCACCATCCTGGTAATGGCGGGGGAAGTTAGGTTTATTTCAGAGTCACGCGTTTGATCAGCGCCGGCCACACGCGCGCTTATAATTACACTAGATAGTAGTTGCGTTTCATCTCTAATCAGCGAGCAGGGGCATAGAAGGGTGGAAGATAAGGGTGTCGTATTCCTCACCGAAATCTTTATATTCTGAAAACCCTTGTCTAAAATTAAAATATATTTTTTTTAAATGGAAAAGTTATGAGCATTCATTATAAGTGAAAATAATTGTATGCACTCGCTCGCTAAATAAAAATTAGGCGTTGATGACATGTACTAAAATACGTACTATCTTCTCCTTCTTCTCCTAACGTAGAATTGATGGAGTATGTGTGACAAGATATACACTTGCCACCCACCGCTGGCACCGACTCTTCCATAGATGCTAGATCTACCTGGAATCTCAGCGTGGCCATTGAGAAGTCCTGGAAGAAATATTTTTATTTATTCCAACTAGACTTGTGACCAACTAGGGAACACTTCGAAAATCCATGTATAAAATTTTGTTAAATTTTCGGTGTGCTCATAGATGGCGCTGAGGGTGACTTTTTCTTTACTTTTCGTGACATTGTATCCTTTATACTGATTCATAAATTGTATCTGATAATTTTTTTGCGACTAACACGTTTTCTTATTTCTAAATGGAGACCCAACTATGAAAGAAGCGTATACAACGTATCATATACGTTTTTTTTGCTCTCTGTCCCACTGCTGCAAAAGCCAAATTGCAGTCATCGAATCAAACCTATCTATGTTATCAATAGAATAGCATTAAAACTTGTGTAGCGCAGAATTTTTCAATGCAAAATTAAAATAGTTCATATTGGTGTGTTATATTTTGGTAATTGTCACATGTTAGAATTAAATTACTAAATACGGTTTTAAAGTCATCTGACATTTCTAGAATCTGACATATTGATGTGAGAAGAATAATTATGGTATCTTTAGAACATAAATGTGCAATACAGTTCTAAACTAACTTGGTACAGGCACTTGGTGTCAGAAAGCATCCTCTTTCCATGGTAAGTCAAGGAGTACATAACAGCCAGGGGAAACTCCTCCTCTTCAAGCCTGTCCAGGACTGAGAACACTACCCAGAGGTAACAGAATGCTCTGGGATCATCACAGGGCTCCTGCAAACAAAAATTATTAGAATTTCTTGACTCTCTGAAAACCTGGTCATAAATGGTAACAATACAGTAAATTATTATGTTATGAACATCAATACCTAGTATAAAACAGTCGCTTTCCGCTGTCTATCCCTACTTTTGCTTAAAGCTTTAAAACTAAGCAACGGATTTTGATGCGATTATTTTTAATAGAGAGGGATTTAAAGTAGGTTTATATGTACATTAGACCCATGAGAAGCGGGCGTCCGGTTCGTTAGTAAATTATATACCAGATAATTTACTAACGAATTTGTCAGGCACAATTAGAGATAGCTACTATACATCATGTAATTGAAACCTTAAAAATTTGTTATGCAAACACATAAAACCAATACACAAGCTTAAATGAAACATTAAACAAGGTAGAGTTAAATGTATAGTCTTTTTTTTGCAGTCGCGTAAATTAAGAGAAAGGGATATGTGGATGCAGAAATTTATTTTATCTCTCTTTAGTATTTAGTTTACCTGGAATCCAAAATGTGTGACTGGCAAGCATTCAACATTGACTTGTGATGTAAATTCCAACTCCAATGTGATCATATTCCATATTTGAAATGCCCCAAAATTATAGCCAACTGCTACACTACCCAACTGGGAAATGTATTGTAATGCAGTCACTCTTATCTGGTCTCTTTTAGCCTTCATACAGATTGTACCATCTGGATTACGGAACAAGTATTGACCATCAACTAAGGAGTTCTCATTCAGTAACACAGCTATGTGATGTTCGTTTTCAATGGCCAGTTCTCTTTGTTCTTCTAACCGGTGGATAGCACTCAGTGGTAAGAATGTAAGGTTAGCTGGGTTCTGTTCACTTTGGACTAGATGTTCGTAACCTTGAGATATATCTTTCAATGCTGAAAAAAGAACGAGGGTTTTAGTTACATTCAATAGCTAAATATATAAATATGTATATGGTTGACAAATAGGCATGCAGCTCCTAGGGGGCCATCAATTTATTATTTGCATTTTTTGCGTGCAGTACACAGCAACGTGACTGTCTATGTTCAAAAGGTTAGAAAAAGTAACAACGGGGGCAGGGGTTCAAAAAATTGAGATTTTGTGTTACTAATATATGGATGGCCCCTAGTCACAGACTTTCTAGATACAGACAGATCCTAAATTATTGTAAAGCCTACCACCAGGCAACCTTCTCACCTTGTATAAGACTAGCGCGATAGAGATCAAATACAAAAATCTCTCCATTCCTCGTTCCAGCCATGACAACTCCATCGAAGCACCCAAAAGGACCTTCTGGAACATCATCACACACGGATACTTGTGTGACAACCACTTCTGTTTGTATACAGCGAAGTATTTGTGAGCCATTCATGTGCAATACACAGATCATGCCAGTTCCATCATCACATTGGAGGGAGATGATGAGTTGCTGTGAGTTGTTGGATAACGGAGTGGGAAGTTCAACTACACTTGATACAGATACTTGAGTGTGGCTGAAATTAAATTAGAAATATATTTGAAAATTTGACATTCAGGTAAACATTTGATGAACTTATGCACCAGCCATTAATCAAATCTCTAAAAAAGGTAAAGTGTCTAATATACCATCCTGAATATTTGATCCGATATGAGGTGCAGCTATATGTGCGATACAATTGGAGATATCTCGTATCGTGTCTAACGTATAGCAGCGTCCCTTTCATTGGATCCTATATTCAGGATGGAACCCCCTTAAAACTTGTTACCTTTTCAAATAAAAATATGCAAGAGAAAATATTTATTTTAGTAGCAAATAGGTAATGTATTTTTATTTATTTATAACGACTTAACTGTACATTTTTTATATTTATATTGTGCTAGTTTCTTAAAGAAATAAAATAAGTCCATCAGTTACATAATAAAAAAATAATGGATACATATTTTTTCCCTTTGAAATTCTGTGTGCCGTCATAGTTTGCTATGAAATTTTTACTTTTTAGCAAACTTTAACATCATAAGCTGTCAATGATAGCACGTCAAAGTTCATGAGTACATCTCATGAACTTTGACATGCTTAATCTTTATCATTTATTGTTTATTTGATTGACAAAAGAAAAAAATATGTGTCCAATATTTTTTACTTATCTAACTGACAGACAAATTTAAATGTTATTATTTTGACCCAGGAAACATACATACATATTATCACATATTTATCCCGTTTTTTTTTTTTAGTTAGACAGAGCCTAAGGTCATAAGACCGAAAGGCCACATTTAGTGTAAACATGAAACTAGTTTATATATTGTTGTTATCACCATAGGTCTCTCCCAACAATTTCCTTTCTTCTTTTTGGTTTCTTGCCAACCTTGTTCATAGGGATCCCACGATTTTTTTTTAATCAACAGACCTTCTCTTGAAGATTCTACATCTGTTTCTAAGGCATTCATGAAGGTCCATTCAGACACCATCTTGGTCCATTTCGTAGTCTGTGCCTGCCACATATGACCAGTCAAATTCCCTGTCTACACTTTTGTTATTTTGCATATGTTTGTGGCTGCTATCTGTCTCTCTGTATAAATCCAGTCATACCCCATTCTATGCTACGTAGACATGTTACTTATTTATGCTGGTCTGTCTCGGTTTAGCTATTTTAGAATTGGGAGGATGCAGATGTTGAATAGCTTCTTCTTGGCAGCAACACTTCCCGTTTACTACTTAAGTCCTTTTAGAGACCATAATCTATTTCAGACATTAATAATTCTTTAAACTATTTCCTGTTTAGGGAATGGATACCGGTATACCGGTAAAAAAAATCGGTATATTGATACCGGTATTTAAGGATGAAATACCGGTATTTTGTATTTCGAATTTTTTTATTTATTAGTGCATGGGTCTTTAAAGCCTATGAAGAACGTTCGATTTCTATGGTTCATAGTGTTGTTCATACTGATAAGTTTTCATATGCATGAATCGAAGCCAGGGGGTGCCATTCGCAACTGCTTGACCGGTGGTTGCAGGTAATGACTACGGGTACGCGCGCCCGGCTCCCCGAGCTGCTGCTTACTCATCCCTGATTCATCCGAGTGAGTAGTATCCCAAAGACCTTTATCCCGTTTTCCCAAAATCCAACCAACTCCTTTTTTTTTTTTTTTTTTTTTTTTTTTTTACTAAATATTGAATTAGGCATTTGTCTCCCATCTCACCTGATGGTAAGTGACGATGAAGACGAGGATGTTACATGCCTATCCAAGAGATACCCATTTATTCTACTTTTGAATGTCCCGGGACTGTACTTGTTTGGGAATATAGACGCAGGCAGTTCATTCCACACCTTAGCTACTCGAACCAAAAAGGAACTGTCAAAGCGTTTAGTTCGACTCTTTGGTATTCCAACGATAAAAGGGTGAAATTTCTGTCTGCGCCTCGTAGTCCGATGGAGGAATGGTGAGGGTTCAACTAGCTCAAAGAGCGCTTTCGCACACTCTCCAAAATGGATCCTATAAAATACCGATAGGCATGCGACTTTACGGCGATGCTCCAGGGATTGCAATTTCCTATTTGAGACCACGTCGTTGTTTATGAGCCTGCGGGCTCTTCGGTCAACAGAGTCCAATGCTTCAAGCTGGTATTTAGCTGAGCCATCCCAAAGGTGACTGCAGTACTCCATGCAAGAGCGAACCTGGGCTGTATAGAGATTGAGCAGCCGTTCAGAGCTGAAGTACCGCCGAACCTTTGAGATGATGCCCAACTTCTTGGAAGCAGTTAGTGCCATCGACTCAATCTGTTGGCCGAAGCTTAATTTGGACGTGACTGTCATGCCTAAAAGCCCAAGGTGGTCAACCAACGGCAAGGAAACACCCTGGAAAGTAGGTGCAAGTGGGAAAGCACTCTTTTTTGCAGAAAAGAGACACGCCTGTGTTTTGGACGGGTTAAACTTAACAAGATTGGCGTCTCCCCAATCGGACACCCTCTGTAATTTCGAGTTAACCCGTTCAATCATAGACTCTCTCAGAGACTGGACTTCTTGTGGACTTGCACTGGCACTGGACGTATAACTCTCTACAACGGTGCTGTCATCAGCATAGCCAATAATGCCAGATTTAAGAAGGTCATTAATGTGCAGCAGGAACAGGGTTGCAGAGAGAACAGATCCCTGAGGTACCCCGGCATTAATAGCCATTAGGTCGGAAGAGCAGCCATCCATAACCACTCGAATCGACCGTTCCCTCAGGAAATCGGATATCCAGTTGCAAAGGTCCTCTGGTAAACCATACGCTGGAAGCTTACTGAGGATAGCTTCGTGCCAGACCCGGTCAAAAGCCTTGGATATATCTAGTGAAACGGCAATTGCCTCACCGTGACCCTCCAAGGCTTCGCTCCATAAGTGAGTGGCATATACCAGTAGGTCACCGGTTGAGCGACCCTTGCGAAAACCATATTGGTTGTCACTAAGGAGCTCGTTGGTTTCCAGGTATGCCAGGAGACGATTGTTCAATACACGCTCCATAATCTTGCACAATATGGAGGTGATCGCAACAGGTCGATAATTGGCCGGGTCGGAGCGACTTCCCTTTTTAGGTACTGGCTGTACATTGGCAAGCTTCCAGGATCTTGGGACCTTGCCAGTCTCTAGAGAAAGTCTATAGAGGCGTGTCAGTACAGGGGACAACTCGGGTGCGCAGCGCTTCAGAACCACTGCCGGAATACCATCGGGTCCACTAGCCTTATTCACGTCTAGGTTTAGCATGCATTTAAGTACCTCTTTTTGGTGGATTTGAGCGGCCCGCATCTTGGGGCCGAACGAAGGTAACTGGGGTGGGCTTTTATTGCTACTATGTAGACGCGAATTATCTGCAAATAGATTGGCAAACAAGTCTGCTTTCTCTTTTGCACCATGGGCCAGAGAACCGTCAGGTTTCTGCAATGGTGGCAGCGATGGGCGACAGAAGTTCATCTCCACTGACTTGGCTAGAGACCAGAAGGCTTTACTTCCTGAGGGACAGGAAGCTATCTTGTCTCCAATACGGCCAACGTGGTCGAAACGAGCTCTTCTGAACACCTTTTTGCAGGACTTGGCAGCAGCGTTATACACTCTCTTCCTGTCTTGAAGATCATCAGCTTTGATTCTGCGGGCATCAGCCCAGGACAAGTATGCTTCCCGCTTACGCCTTTCAGCTAAGAGGCACTGAGCATTGAACCATGGGCGAGCTTTGGTTTCAAGGGATACGTTAGCAAATGGAATAAAATACTCCATTGCCTTACATATCACACTCGAGACAGCATCAGCGCAGCATGATGGATCCCTAGAAGAGAAGCAAACCTGCCGCCAAGGATAAGATGCGAAAAAATGTCGCATCTCATCCCAATCTGCCGACTTGTATCGCCATACTCGCCTGGTGCCTTTGGGGCTGGTGTCAGGAAGCGAGTAGTGTGATACAGACTTCACCACACAGTGATCCGATGTCCCGAGTGGTGGTGATATGGACACCGAATGCCTGTCAGGATCGGTTGTCAGCAGAAGGTCCAGGCAATACGCAGTGTGGCCAGCAACGTCAGGAATGCGCGTCGACTCGTTGACAAGTTGGGTGAGACCGTAAGTCAATGCAAACTTATAGGTTTCTCTCCCAGCATGGTCGGTGTCCTGGTACGGGTACAGCCACTCTCCGTGGTGGGCGTTAAAATCCCCCAGAAATACCAACTGCGCAGATGGAAAACGTTGCTGGACCTTATCTGCAGCATCGCTGAGATATTCTATGAGCCGAGTTGTTTCAGAGTCTCCGCTATGCGAACGGTAGACACTGGCGTAAACAATATGATCAAGGCCAGTATCCACATGAACCCACAAAACAGAAAAATGCGGAACTTCCAAGTCATGGAGACGCCGACAACAGATCTCATCCCTGACATACATGCACACGCCCGCGTGGGGGTGGAATTTGGCCTCCAGGACATAGCCTGGGTAATACAGGTATGACAGGTCTGATGGATTACTGATCTGCGTCTCGGTCAGAAATAGCAAGGCCGGCTTGGCAGTCTCGAGGTGGTAATGGACTGCATCAAGATTGGAATGTATCCCCCTAATGTTACAAAAATCGACTAAAAGCTTAGGGGGCTCGGCCAGAGAGCGCTTGCTATCTTGGTTGTAATTAGGATTCTCGACCTTCAAAAGCGGAATTTTGCCCTCCCCAGAATACGTAGGGCAGCCTGAGCATTGTTGCCCAGGGAGGGATTCTCCTGCACATGAACGCAGGTACCCTCCTGGGGTAGTTTTCTCTTTAATTGCCGCTATCATATTGGAGAAGATCTGTAGGGGTATTGGGCTACCGGAACTCTCACTCACTAGGCGAAACACAGTAGCATTTACATGCTGCTATTTGACGCCGGTATTCTGTGAGAGGGTGGTTGCTAGCCGGTTCGAGCCAGCCCGATTTATGAGCTAAAGATGTTGCTGTAGCTACGAGTAAATAGGCTCTACCACCGGGAATCCTTCCCATCCCTCGCTTAAAAACGTCTTCGATGGGCAGCAGCGTCGAAAGTCATATAAGCCAAATACACTGCGCTCACCAACCCGTCTGCCAAGCGTGGTGAGTATGGCAAAAAATCCCCCCATGGATTTAGAAAATATACCAAGGCCCCCAGTCCCCGGCGGCCCCGCTATTCCTGGCTCCGGTAGCGGTCATGGTAACGGCGGGGCAGGGGGTGCTAAGAATCTCCGGAAGAGATCCGGCTACCACCCCCAACGAAGACTGGCCCTGGCGACACACAACATTCGCACTATGAGGCTAGACGAGAAGGTCGAGGAAGTGGAATAGGAAATGAGTAGGTTACGATGGGACATAGTGGGGTTGTCAGAAGTCCGAAGAGAGGGAGAGGGCACGACAACCCTAAAGTCTGGTAACCTACTCTATCACCGGGAGGGAGACTTTAAAAAGTCACAGCATGGTGTCGGGTTTCTCGTCCACAAGTCCCTCATTAACAACGTCATAACCATCGAGAGTGTTTCCAGTAGGGTAATATACCTGATACTCAGAGTATCTAAAAGATACTTGCTGAAGGTAATTCAGGTATATATGCCGACCGGGGAACGCTCAGATGAAGAGGTGGAAGTGGTGTATGAGGACATCAGTAGGGCCATACACGCTTCTCAAACCTATTTTACGGTTGTTATGGGGGATTTCAACGCAATACTTGGCAAGCGGAGCGACGGAGAGGCCAGAGTGGGGCAATTTGGGTATGGAAAGCGGAACGAAAGGGGCCATAGGCTGGCTGATTTCTTGGAGGAGGAGGGACTCTACGCGATGAACTCCTTCTTCAAGAAGCCGCCAAACAGAAAATGGACCTGGATGGGTCCGAGCAGAAAGGACCAGGCCCCTGTCAAAAATGAGATAGACTTCATCTTGTCGACGAGGAGAGAGATATTCAATGATGTCTCTGTGATCAACAGGATTAAAATCGGAAGTGATCACCGTATAGTAAGAGGCATCTTGAATATCGATCTCAGACGAGAGAGGACTCGCTTGATGAAGTCTACGCTCCGACCGTCTCCGGCCCATATCCAAAATGTCGAAAGTTTGCAACTGAAACTCTCGAATCGCTTCGATTGCTTGAAGGATTGCGTATCTGTGGACGAGTTAAATAATGGGTACGTAGACACTGTCCAAGCGGCGGGAGCGAAGTTTTTTAAGTCTCAAACAAAACAAAAGCTTCAAAAAATCTTGCCCCAGACCCTAAAATTGATGGCCACGCGACGATCTATGCCGCTGCAGACCTCCGAAGACGCGGACGTACATCGGCAGCTCAATAGACAAATCCAGAAGGCCTTGCGACAAGACATTCGTTCCTTTAATACCAAGCGTATTAAGGAGACGATAGAGCAAAATAAAGGCTCCAAAGTGTTTGCAAGAGTGGAGTCTATTGGGCAGAGCCGATTGACTAAGCTGAAGAAGGAGGACGGCGGCGTGGTATCGTCAAAAGCCGAGGTGCTGGGCGAGATCGAGAGGTTTTATGGACAGCTGTTTACCTCAGTAGCCAAACCCATTATAAGTTTGGCCAAAGATCCTAGAGCCAAACTTACCCGACACTATACCGAAGATATCCCGGACATCAGCCTGTACGAGATTAGGATTGCTCTCAAACAGCTCAAGAATAACAAGGCGCCGGGCGAGGACGGAATCACAGCAGAGCTTCTGAAAGCGGGCGGAACGCCGGTACTGAAAGTCCTTCAGAGGCTCTTCAATTCCGTTCTGCTCGAGGGCGTGACGCCAGAGACGTGGAACAGGGGCTGGGGCTGTTCTTCAAGAAGGGCGACAATACCCTAGGGTATTGGCTGTTCTTCAAGAAGGGCGACAATACCCTAGGGTATTGTCGCCCTTCTTGAAGAACAGCACCACCACGCCCCTGTTCCACGTCTCTGGCGTCACGCCCTCGAGCAGAACGGAATTGAAGAGCCTCTGAAGGACTTTCAGTACCGGCGTTCCGCCCGCTTTCAGACCCATCACGCTCCTGAGCCACGTCTATAAGCTGTTTTCGAGAGTAATCACGAATCGTCTCACGAACAGGCTCGATGCCTTCCAGCCTCCCGAACAAGCCGGTTTTCGAAAAGGCTATAGTACCATAGACCACATCCACACGCTGCGGCAGTTTATACAGAAGACCAGAGAGTATAACCGGCCACTATTAGCGTTTGTGGACTATGAGAAGGCCTTTGATTCGATCGACACATGGGCCGTACTTCGATCTCTCCAGCGATGCCGCATCGATCATCGGTATATCGAAGTGTTGAAGTGCTTATACAGCAACGCCACAATGTCAGTCCGAGTACAGGAGCAGAGTACGAGGGCTATCCGACTACAGAGAGGTGTGAGACAGGGAGATGTGATATCTCCAAAACTGTTCACCGCTGCTCTGGAGGATGCCTTCAAGCTGCTGGAATGGAAAGGACTTGGCATTAATATTAACGGCGAGTATATCACTCACCTTCGATTTGCCGATGACATTGTTATAATGGCGGAGTCGCTGGAGGATCTGAGTGCCATGCTCAATGACCTCAATGAAGTTTCTCAACATGTGGGCCTTAAAATGAACATGGACAAGACAAAAATAATGTCGAATGTCCATGTTGCGCCTTCTCCAGTGCTTGTTGGGAGCTCCATACTTGAAGCTGTTGACCAATATATCTATCTGGGTCAATTGATCCAGGTTGGAAGTTCCAGCTTCAAGGATGAGGTCTTTCGACGAATCCGACTCGGCTGGGCAGCGTTCGGGAAGCTCCGAAGTGTCTTCTCGTCCAAAATACCTCAGTGCCTCAAGTCGAAAGTATTCGACCAATGTGTATTGCCAGTGATGACTTACGGGTCGGAAACGTGGTCGTTTACTATGGGCCTCATAAGAAAGCTCAAGGTCGCTCAAAGAGCTATGGAGAGGGCTATGCTCGGTGTTTCTCTGCGAGATCGAATCAGAAACGAGGAGATCCGTAGAAGAACAAAGGTCACCGACATAGATTATATATATATTATATACCGGATTAGCTCTTTGAAGTGGCAGTGGGCGGGGCACATAGCTCGAAGAACCGATGGCCGATGGGGCAGAAAGGTGCTCGAATGGCGACCACGTACTGGCAAGCGCAGCGTTGGACACCCACCGACAAGGTGGTCGGACGACCTAACCAAGTACGCAGGAAGACGCTGGATGCAGGCCGCTTCCAACCGGTCATATTGGAAATCCTTGGGGGAGGCCTATGTCCAGCAGTGGACTTCTTGCGGCTGAGATGATGCATGAATCATGAATAATCTCGGTTATAATAATATCACAACAAAATCAACTACTCAAGACACTGCATGTTATGAGACCATTTGTTACCAACATGTTTTCGGCTAAACGAACTGTGTTTGACCTAGCGCCTACTTTCCAGGGTGCACCTGTATCTGTTACTGGCAGCCTGGAACTCCTTGCCATGGAGCTGAATTCAAACCTCAACTTCGCTACCTTCATTGAGTCTAGTGCACAAGGTGCGGCAAAAAAACTGGGCATCCTAAAAAAGGTTAAGCGGTACTTTACACCTGGACAGCTTTTAACACTTTACAAAGCTCAAGTCCGATCCTGTATGGAGTACTGCAGTCACCTTTGGGATGGCTCAGCTAAATACCAACTTGCCACATTAGACTCGGTGGAATGTAGAGCAAGGAGAATAATTGGCGACGAAAGGCTGATAGTAGGGCTGCAACCTTTAGCCCATCGGCGTAAAGTTGCCAGTCTGTCAGTATTTTACAGACTACACTTCGGGGAGTGTGCACAAGAACTGCACGAATTAATCCCACCTTCCCCTTTTTACCATCGGACTTCCAGGCGCACGGCAGATCTACACCCCTTCTTGGTGGATATTCCACCCATTCGCACGAACCGTTTTTCAAGGTATTTTATTATGCGCACTGCCAACGTGTAGAATTCATTTCCCGCGTCAGTTTTTCCGAGTACAATTATAACCCGACAGCCTTTAAGACTAGAGTGAACAGGCATCTTCTAGGCAAGCTCGCTCCATCGTAGATCTTGCCTTTACCCTCTGGGTTAGTCTAAGGTCAAGAGTAAGCCTATTATAATTCCCTGGTTTTCATAAAACATGACTGTTCCAGCGTAGGCGGCTCTGCAGGAGAGTTGTCTGCTATGTGACGGATATGGAGGCTGCCGCGAATGTATGAGTTCCTTATGCGGCTCTTTTGCGAAACTCTATACATCCAGCATATCCTTCTTGACCCGCTCACGTAGCCTGTGCTTCACTTCCATATAAAAGGACAAGTCTAAAATGCAGTTTAACCGACATTTTTGCAAATGACTCCAGTCACCACGCGCCACTTTGTCCACACTGCTGTTATGCAAGCTTTGATATCTCCGGATGCGTAAAGGTCAGATCCCTCCCACGTATTTAAACTGGTCAGTACGCTCGACCACGTTTCCGCCTATGCGTATGCGTACAGGTACGGAATCTGTTACGTTGCAATCCATGTACTCGGTCTTCGCCACATTTAGTTTCAAGCCGCCCTTCTCAAGTGAATCCTTGCATCGCACACGTCTTCCTCTTTCCGCATCTGCCAATGCGATATCGTCAGTATACATGCATGAGCAGCCACGGAGGTCGCTCATGTGTATTTGCCTTTTGACACTTCATCTAATATCGCACGGAACAAGAAGGGGCTGAGAAACCGAGCCTTGGTGGACTCCAACTGTGACGGTTCACCAACAGCAATCCTAACTCTGGAATCGGAGTCACAGTACATGTCGCAGATAATGTCAATACTTCAATGCGCACCAGATCATCCCTCGGACATACAGAAACAGGAAGTGGAGAGGCGTGTTCTTCCGTCTATATTTCTCCATGAAGACCCTTAGGGCAAAGTGCTTTCTTATCATTAGAGAGTAAAACTAATTTTAATATAAATTTGGTTGTAATATTTGTGCCAAGGAAACAATTTAAATAGTTCTTAGATCAAATAACGTATTTTCTTTAGTATTCTTGATTACCTTTATTGATTTTGTGGTTTCTAAGGAGTTGATAAATAGTTTCAGTGTTTCTACCATATAACCTAGAATACTACTTTAATCGCTCTCCGGAAAAAAGACTTACCAATCGCTATTGGAATAATTAAAACAGTAATTAGCAGTAATTAAAAAAATACCGAAATTTCGGCATACCGGTATTTGAAATTTCAATACCGGTATGAAAATCATTTCGGTATTCTATGCCCTATTCCTGTTCTGACTGATCTCTAAAGGAATACAAGCTGATATATTCAATGTCTGTACTTACTCATTTTTTTCCCTATCTTCACTAAATAATAAATATATATACGGACAAATCACACAGATTGAGCTAGCCCCAAAGTAAGTTTGAGGCTTGACTTATAGGATACTAACTCAACGATACTATAATTTATAACAAATACATTTTTCCAACTGTCATATAGTGGTCAGGTCAAGACCACGATATGACAGTTTTGTTTTAAAACCTGTATAAAAATAATTATTTGTAAAAAATACATATTTACCCATTTACATATCCAAAATTCCTTGCTGCGACTTTAAGCCCAGTTCTAAGATCAATGACACAGAATTTAGAGCCAAGGGCCAGCCAGGCATGCTTGGTGTCACTTAGTATCTGCCCTAAGGGGGTTCTATCTGTAAAACCGAATAAATGAACATAAAAGTACACAAATAACAAATATATTATAACGTCTTTATCCCTTATGGGGAGACAGAGCCTAAGGTCATAATAACCATGTGGAAAATGGAATCAAAATAGTGATGGGTTGCTAGCCGCATTGCCTATTGTCATGATTCTTTAGATTTTCGCCCATTCTTTTGACCGTCTCCTATGGTCTGCACGAGAAGAGAAGCAGCTGGCACATTCTATGTTTTTCTTCAGACCAGCATGGACCAATAAATTCTTAAGATTTGATTTGTGAAACTATTGTATGTTGTGATAAAATACATTTAAAATAGCAATAAAATTTCAGGCCAGCAATTATAATAATATTAGAGGCTTGTTTTAAAAAAGGCATGTCATATGAATATTCAGGGCTGTCTTAACCAGGGGTGTGGCGCACCGAGGTATTATCTATACTACTGGAATTAAATCACACCCCTCGGGCCCCAGAGTTCAGAGGATGACAGTTGTATATAGTCGATAGGAGGCCGGCAAAGCCTGGAACAACAAATAGGTGAAGCCGTCGCCGGGCGGTGCCGGCGGAGACAATGACAGGCAAGTTATTAAGACACTAACGATTTTACTACAAAGCAAGTTAACTTAGATTATTCTATAGGTATAATTTAGGCACTATTGTCATGTCACTAAAAATAAAAGTTTATGATCTTCGGCCGTGAAAAATGTAAACTTTACGCCTACACTAAGCTACTATTTATATGTATGTTGTCATACACAAATAAAAGAAGTACGCAGGTACCTGGATTTTCTTCCGATGGTTGAAGAAAACTAAACACCGCAGGTGATAAACTTGTCCTTTTAACTATGGAAAACACACTATCTTGTAGCTTTTGCATTTTGATCTAATACTAACGGAATATTTGATGTTATTATTGAAACCGAAACTAAGAGGTTATATTTTAAATCATCGTTTATTCACTTTTTTATAATCGTCATATGCGTATGCGGTAAAATTATATGATTGACAATAAACTTTCACGAATATTTGAAATAAAACCGACGTGAAAACGTTAGTAGATAAAACTGAATTCCATTGTAATCAGAAAACTACGCGCGCGGCGTTACGTTTATTTCAATTTTGACAGATGACAGACGGTCACGGGCCGGCGGGCGGCTGCCGCGCCTGCTGACTTTAGCTGTCATGTTGGTCTAGTATAGTGATGGATGTTACATCTGCAGCCATCGTATTCTCGCTCGATTAAGATTATCATTTTATTTTAAATTAATAAAAAATGTATATACGACAAGCGTTTTTTAAATGATATCTATTATTGTAAAAAATGCCAAACTTTTTTTTTCTCTTTTAATAATACTTGTATAATACAGAAAATATTTTTCTTCATTTCTGAAGGTTAAAAATTTGGTCTCTCTCTCCTCTATATTCATACTATGTGTGTGCTATGGTAGTATGGCTGTAGCATACGAATCCTACCTAACCTGACTAATATGCTCCCGTCAGGGAGTATATTATTCTATGCTAATATGACAAATGAACCGGTGATGATAAAAGTTTGCATAAACTTTGTCTGGGATCTGGGTACAGAGAAGGACTTAGGATACTTTTCATTCCGGAAAAAAATCCTAAGCTGTTATTAATCGATATTAATTAATGCGAGTGGAGCTGCGGGTGAAAACAAGTCGCTTATACATTCAAACGCTTCGAACCTCGCTACCTACCGCATCCGTAGGTAGCGAGGAACCTTCAAAAACTGTATAAAAGGATAAAAAAATCTTACTTCTTTTTAGTACCCTTGATAACTTTATAGATCTTTTAGGCGATACCTTCATTAATAATTACAGCTTCCATACCAACTTTCAACCTTATGTTACTTCATTAAGGGATAATTTCTGAAAATCTTTAGTAAAGTTAATTTTAGCATTAACTCAAGGTGATAAATTATGCTATTGTAGGTAACTACATATTTGAGCCTTTTGGTGTAGAAAGATTGGGATCCACGAGCGCATGACCTTTTAAGTATCTTGGCCTAAAAGCTTGCTGTGGTAGGTATCCCGTTACTAAAGGGCTGAAAACTACCTAGTTCAGCATATAAGCATTGCCATTCAATAGGCTAGTTTCCTGGGTCATAATAATAACATAACAATTAGTCCGTCAGTTAGATAATCAAAAAATATTGGACACGTATTTTTTCCTTTGTCAAATAAACTATAATAAAGATAAAGCCCGTCAAAGTTCAGGAGAGGGGGCTCGTGACGTCAAAGTTTGCTAAAAATTGTAGCAAACTATGACGTTACACGGAACTTCAAAGGGCTATATCTTCATCATTTTTCGTTTAATCGACAAAAGAAAAAATACGTGTCCAATATTATTTGAATATCTAACTGACGGACTAATTACATTTTTTTTGGAAACTAGCCTATTCGGCATTGCCAGCCTTTTAGGTACGATGCCTAAAGGCGACCAACTGGAGGGTCTGTACGATTAATAATCCTTACTAATATTATAAATGCGAAAGTGAGTTTGTTTGTTTGTTTGTTTGTTACGCTTTCACGTCGTAACTACTGAACCGATCATCATGAAATTTTGCATACAAGTTCTCTGGAGTGCGGAGAAGGACATAGGCTACCTTTTATCCCGGGAAAAAGTACTATTCCCGAGGGATCGACATTGACGCGGGCGGAGCCGCGGGCGAAAGCTAGTTATACATATATTTTTAGGTTATTTTATTTGGCAAGTTATGTTATGTTTAGTTAGGTCTAAAAAAACTACTTATCCCTTCAACAGTCGGACGCGCAAACATGTTGAGTTTTTTTTATGCATACATAGTATCACGTTTTTTTCCCTTGCGGGGTAGACAGAGTCTAGATCTATAAGACCCTATGGCCACATTTAGCATGTTGGAGGGCGTGTAGATGGAAAACAGAATCAAAATAGTGATTGTTAGCCGCATCGCCTATTGACATAATCTGCAGATTTTCGCCCATTCCCTCGATCGGCTTTTACGATCTGCGCGGGAAGAGTAGCAGTTGGCACATTCTATGTTTTTTCTTTTCTCCCAGACCAGCATGGAATATTTTTTTATATTATGTTATTAATAATTATAATGTCATAATATCTATTATTTAATAATTAAATATTTATAGGTGGTAAATTCTCAGCGATGATTCGGAAAAATATTAAATTAAACTAACGTACCCTATTTGACCATTTAAGAAATTAAAAAAGAGTGGGTAAATGCGAGTCAGACTCGCCCATGAAGGGGTTCCGCAATAGATTCCGATTCGGGATATATTAAGCTAAATTAGGTATCCACTTTACCTACCGATTACCTATATACACTTAGTCAAAATAGGACTATCAATTTTCACCAGTAAAAAATATTTTGTTTTTTATAGTGTTTATAATAATATAATAGTAATATAACTTAGATACATATTGTATTTGCGGTTTGTGATGATATGCTATATCACAAAAACTTTATTATATCTCGTTCCAACCAATTTCATTATGTCATTTCTAGACATTTTACTTTCTTATTTTACAAGTGATGTGGATGTCGTTGATACAAAAAAAAATATTTCAGTTCTATGTATGGGGAGCCCCCATTAATCATTTTTTTTGTATAAAAATCGTATAGTGGGCCATGGAATACATCTACTTACCAAGTTTCATTTGTAGTCCTAATAGTTTTGGAATCAAGTGGCTATGAAAACGACATATATTATGTATGACCAATCTATAAGGGTTCCGTTTTTGCCATACGGGTACGGAGCCCTAAAACGTTTATTAAATAAGCATAAATATATTTCATATTTGAACTTTCATACAAACTTGTTTACCCTATGGGATGAATTAGATGAACAAATAATAATTTTATTGTAGCGTTACTTTAGTTGCGTCTAATAATTTAAAACACCCGCCAAGTGCGAGTCGGACTCGCGCACGAAGGGTTCCGTACCGCTATCTATGAAAACGGCAAAAAAATTATGACTTTTGTATGGGAGCCCCCATATAATATTAATTTTATATTTATTTAATTATTTATTTTTAAAGTGAATGTATAAATAAATATTCTGTAAATATTTCAAGTGTCTACCTGTTGCCGTTATCAATACCGAGCAAAAACAAGCAAAAAAAATCACGTTTGTTGTATGAGAGCCCCCTAAAATATTTATTTAATTCTAATTTTTAGTATTTATACATCATTTGTGAAAATTTTGACCATCTAACTATCATAGTACATGAGATACAGTCTGGTGACAGACGGACAGACAGACGGACTGCGGAGCGAAATGAATAGGGTCCCATTTTTACCCTTTGGGTACGGAACCCTAAAAAACCGGCCAAGTGCGTGTCGGATGACGCGCATTGTAGGGTTCCATAGTTGCGAATGCCAGCTTTGAGTTCACGTCTCACGATTTAACGACTAAAAACGAGCTCACATAGGACGGTGGTAGGTAACTGAAGAAAGAGTTATAAAATCCAACTTCACAAGGGAAATTAGAAAAAAATATTATCTATCTGAGTGCCAGCGCGAGTAGAGGCAAGCGCTAGTAACAAGATTTCGTAGTTACCTATATTACTTTGACTCCCAAACGCAGTAAGGCCCCAAGCGGCCACGTACCTATCGTTCGAACGTAAGCACATTGCTATTAATTTAGGTAGGTATTATTATAATTAAAGTTGCTATAATTTTATATTTTCTTAACTTTACGTGTGTCGTAAATTTATACTCAGTAGTTGTTTTACGTAACTAATAACTGTCTCAACTAATTTTAAATTCAATTTGTATGAAATTTTTCTTTTCCGAGTACATTTATAAGTTGGTCGACTATAACTCTTTAATTTGCAAACTCTACTTAGCTCTGATAGATTCCCTTTATTATAAATATTTTAGATACATATAAGTAAATCGAAAAATTATGTTTACAAAATCACAATATTTTTAAAAGACCTATGGAATAACTACCCATAAGTACGGTTAGTCGCAAAAAAATTGAGCCATACTTGTACGGGAGCTATGCCAAATTTTTTTTTTTCAATATTTTATTTTACACTTTTTTATGATTAATATACTCACTAAATCACAACTTTCTAGAACTTATAGTCTCTGAGTAAAACCGCGGACGGACAGAAGGACAGGCATGGCGAAACAATATAAGGGTTTAATGTTAGTACGGTACCCTAAAATCCGGAAATGTTGGGTCCCGGCCCCAAAAAAAAGTGAGCAATTTTCCCATTCCACCTTTATAACCTTCCATGCTGATCTAGGTGCAAAAAAAAGCCTTTCATGTACCAGTAAAGATATAAATTACCATAATTATATACTACCCATATATTACCCATGCCTGACAAAAATAAATGAATTATGAATTATACGTAGTACCTAAGTATTTTTTCCTGATGGTACTTAGTCGCCAAAAGGTCTTCAATATCACCATTCTTGTTGTCTTATATAATTGTTGATTTATGTCTCTGCATAAATGATTAATTTAGTGGATATTAGTTAGTAAATAATAATATTGGTAAGTAACTGCTATTATTTCTATAGATGAATAAGATTAAGTTTCGGCAAAATGTTCTCTTTCTGACTGTTTCAGTCAATCTTTTGTTTTTTGATTTTCCTACGGGAACTTTATTTTTTATCTGGATAATCGTAGTTTTCTTTTTGATGCTACCACGGTAACCTTACCTTATTCTGGATAATAGTGTGAAAGAAGATATTTATGTAGGTAGGTACTTTAGACACAATTATATTTTTTATCGATTTTAAATCGATTATCTTTAATTCATTTTTCAGTTATTTATGAGACCCATCTATTTTCCCGGATCAATTTGCATATAAGACGTTTTTTATATAAATAAATATAAATATATACAGACAAATCACACAGATTGAGCTAGCCCCAAAGTAAGTTCGAGACTTGTGTTATGGGATACTAACTCAACGATACTATATTTTATAACAAATACATATATAGATACACATCCAAGACCCAGGCCAATCTGAAAAAGATCATTTTCCATCTTGACCTGGCCGGGGATCGAACCCGGTCACTCCGTGTCGCAGGCTGGCGTGTTGACCGCTGCGCCACGGAGCTAGTCATACTTATATAATAAACATTTTTACTCAATTTATAGTCGATCCATTCATTAAATCGATCGATGATTCCTACAAGTCTTACATTTTTACAAGCTTTTATTTAGTTTCATCTGTACCGATGGTTGCCTGTATTTGCGAGTTTAATTTGGTCCACTTCCCGGTTTCTCACTGAGCTGAAATTTTGCACTTTACAATGTGGATTCGTTTATAATAAAAGCTTGTCACAAAAATGTAATATTAGCAAAAAAAAAATTTTGGAGATAAACTAATACAAGATTAAATACTGGTATTCAAATAGTTTAAAATGCTTCTGATGGGCAGCTGCGTTTGAAGAGCAAGAAACTTAAGAAACTTGGCTCACCAACCCGCCTGACCAGCATATAGCTCTATACATCATCATTTCGAGTAGGTGTCACGGTCAATCGACCATGCACACCCTGGTGTCAGAGTTCTTCGGAATCGCCTCTCGGCCTCTGACGTGGTTCCTTTAACGACCACCGGATGGCAGCCGGGACCACCGGCTTAACGTGCCTTCCGAAGCACGGAATCATCTTTATTATCAGACAATCAGGTGATTCAAGCCTGCAATGTCCTAACCAAACTGGAAACAACTAAACAAAGTATGCTTCCGGTGGGAATCGAACCCACGACCCCCGGGTCAACAGGCAAACGCCTTAACCACTGGACCACGGAGGCTGTTGATAGCTCTATTTGCCCAGCCAGAGAGGCATTTGTCCAGCAGAGGGCTTTTTACGGCTGAAATGATGATGATTATGATGGTATATAGGTAGTATGAATATAGTATTTATTTTATCAGTATTTATAGCATTTAATTATTTTTGTCTTTTTTCATCAAAATGTAAAAATCAAAGTTTATGGCAAGTATAAAAGAATAAGAAACAAAGAGAACAAATTATAAACTCGTATTTTATTTTCCACAGAAAGGCAATAAACTTAACCTATTTTACAAAAATAATCTACGTCGATATTTTCTAATTTCAGAAGCATTGTAAGATATTACAAGTCTGTATAAAAATATGCAATACTTAAAAAATTCTAAACGTAAAAACGGTTTCTGTAACAACGAGAATAAAGTGGGCAATCAAGAAGTAAAGCTTAAATATTTAAATGAAATAGTTCAATAGAAGTTGATGCAGTTTGCCACATTTTGATACCTATCTTTTTAAAATCTCTAAGAATACTTTAGTGGTTAAAAACTGTTTTATTTTAATTATTTACAAATTATTATAATGTGCGAATTTCCACATAATTTGAGAGAACGTTAACTGTCTGTCTATGCATTGACTACTGTTAATTATTGTAGCAAGGCAAATCGCCTCAATAGAGTCACAGTTTAAACATCACAAGCTCTCCATCAAAGCTGAGCTCGCAACCGAGAAGATGCTCAGATGGGGAATAGGAGAGTCATTGTTAAAATAAAGCTTGTGTTGATGCTGTCATCGGATGCCAACATTGAAGTTGTACCACGAATCACCCATCGTAACAACGCTGCCTGCTAGAGATGGCGAGCTCTCACTGGAGTCGTCTGTGATAAAAAATTACAATAGAAGGTTAAATGTAAAGGACACCTACAAAAGACACTGTTTTGGAGTCTAATGTATGTAAAAATCCCACAGAAATGGAAAGCGAAACAAAAAGTTTTGAAGTTACCCATAGGCTGTCTCAAAATGTCAATTAGGTATCATGTTGTTGATGCCCAATGAGTCATATGCATGATGACTACCATGCGGTGAAGAATTTGGTCTCACTCATGAGATCTAAAAGAGGTTCAGCCGGCTGATGTAAAAGAACTGAATGAAATGCTGAGAAAGCTCAAAAATATATAGACAAGCCTTGAGTGATATTGTAATAATATAGGGTATGTATGCTACAAACCTATGTTTATCAAACAAAAGGTCAAATTAAGTACAGAAGGTTATGATTTTTTTATTTATTCGTAGGTTGCGCTGCGACAAAGTACTTCTTATGGTTTGTCGGACAAACCATAAGAAGACAATATAATAAACATTGAGCAATTATGTTTTCTTACTGTTACTAAATGGTTTTACAGACATATTGACTACGTTTCTATTAAGTTCATTACCATGAGGATTAATTTTCATTTGTCCTTGAACTATATTCATCATAGATGTGTACGGACTATCGGTTGTTTGCTGGATTACAGAATTTTCCACAGTACTTTTTTGCTCATTCCGACTGTTTACTTCACTGTATATTGTACTTTTCATGGATATGTACGAATTAGATGATTGTGGTTGTTGTGTTTTTCCGGGACTAAAGCCGTTTTGAGTTACTACGGGATTGTTAGGTTTTGTAGTAGTGTTAACATTTTCAGTTTGTACAACTCTTTCATGGGCAACTACATCGCCATTAGTTACGGAAGCACTCTCTAATGAACTGTTCCGCGTTACTTGAAGGCTATTGGACCTAGACGACTTCCCTAATGAATGAAGTGTCGAGGAACTACCTTTAAGGCTTTCCATTTCTTTTGAAAACACTTCTTCGCTTCTTTGAATTCGTTGAGCATGTGCTGTCAAAGGAGACGGATTAAGCTGAATTGACGATCCTGCCAAAGATCTACTCGGAGAATTTTGTGTGGTGCTACCTAAAGTTGACGTTTGTTTTGTTTCTGTTCTGCCTGAACTTGCTTTTGTCACATTGACTTTTACTTCCATTGATCCATAGGCACTGTCTTTGGTAGAGCTATGTGAAGAACCTTCTTCTTTGACACCATATCGTCTTACAACATTAACAGGTGCAACTGGTTCAATATTTTGAACATCATAAGATAGTGGATTTTTTTCTGTGGGTGTATGTTTCACTCCTTCGATTACTTCCCCAGTTCTTGGATTAATATGTTTTTCCGTATCATAGCGTAGTGTTACCCGGTGGCTTTCATCAATTGGATGGGGTCTTGATCGGTCTTCTAGTTCAGCATCGCTGTCATCGTAAACACTGGGTTCATAATTACTCTCCTCCTAAGAATATAATAAAAAAATATTGAATGAGGGTCTGATAAAATGTAAACATAAAAGTCATTAAAAATATTGCCAGGATGTGCATGGTCGATTGACCGTGACACCTACTCGAAATGATGATGATTAAAAATATTAATCTATTACGATAGGGTATAGTTATGCGATAGTTTTGCCGGAATTACCTCTTCATCAGCTTCTTCAATCACGCTGTTTTGTATCCATTCTCTTATTCTCTGTTTTTTCACTTGCCGATCAACTGTAGTTTCGATACCATTGTCGCGGAAATGTTTAAGAAGTATATTTTTCTCATTAGGATCACTATGAAAACTATACATCGACGGGCATAATTCATCTATATCACCTCCAGCTGAAACAGATCATTACAATGATACGTAGATAATATTTAATTTAGACAGTTATTTGTGGAAAATTCGAAATGTGTAATAGGTAGAAATTAAATAAACTGACCGACTCTATCTGTGTATCCTTTGGCCATCCATCTATCATCTAAGTAACGAGATAATTCTTGGAAATTTGTAGCTCTTCTGAATTCTTTAGGCTCGATAAATTTCTTGAACATTTTTTGTGCTCTCGATGATACCATTTTCCATAGTTTTGGTTGCTTCTTCAAGGGGTTTGAACTATTGTACCAGTTGAAATAACTGCAAAAACAAATATTTGTTTGTGAAACATAAATGTATCGATATTTCGAGGCAATTTGTAAGCATTTCAATGAGTAAGTAACAATAACTATTTGATTAAAACTATAGCACTGACTAAACAAAAACTTTAAATGTACACTAAAACTAATAACTATAAATAAATTCATAAGTTTAATGTCAAATGAGTAAAAAAAGTTAAACTCTAAAAAGTCTCTTACCTCGTATATCTAGGGTCGTCAAAGGCAGCTTTCTGCCAAGGCAAACATCCAGTCAAACAAATAAAAATAACTATTCCAAACTGCCAAACATCGTGGGTAATTAGTGCTCTGGAAGTAAAGAAATAAACACGTGTATGAATAATGGCTTGTGCTGTTTACACTCCAATAATTTATATCTATTGCGATACTACGGAGAACGCGGTAACATAAAGATTCGACAAGTGTTTGCATAATTGTGAGATATGTGTTTAATAAAAAGTTGAATAGCAACAGACATTTCAGTAATCATCACTTCGGCATTCTATTTAACAAAAAATAGAATGCTATAATAAAGGAACTTACTTGTAACTACTATCCATCGATAAAGACAATACTTCCGGTGGTGAATACGGTAGCCATTCGTTTCTTCTTCTAACTACTGATTGAACTTTTCTAGTTTCACCAAAATCACAGAGTTTGATCCGCGAGAAATCCGACTTGAATATTAAAATATTGTCGAGTTTGACATCTCTATGCACTAATTCACGTTGGTGCAAATGCTCTAAAGCTGCTGATAATTGCTTGGCTACTCTCTTAGTATGGATTTCGCCAATTCCAGTATCCAGCATATTTGATGTTAAATCACCTGGAACACAAGTTAGTTATTCATATTTTTGAAGAATATAATGGAAAAGCTGAAAATGAACAATCAATATAATAAACACATATATGTAGAGACAAATCACTACATGATAATCACAAAATAAGTATTTACAAAGAAAGGTCAAAATAAGTAGATATTTTATTACTTAGGTTTATATATTTGATAGCCAATAAACATATGATACTAATAAATATTGGCTGGCACTGGAAAAACCGTTAATGTTATATTCATTCAACAGTTTTCTGGCTACCATCCAAAGTCACAAAGGTAGTGAATAGTAACCTGAGCAGAACAAGAACACCTTACAATCAAGTTGGTAAACAGGCGATAAAACTCTGATAAAGAATCTAAGGTAATCTTTTAAAGGAAAAAAAAAAATACTGAGCGAAGATTAATGGTGAAATTAAGCAATACATTAACCGTACCTCTATTACTGATATGTATCGTAAATTTATGATGAAATTATAAAAAAAAATAGAAGTATAAAAAATTACCTAATGGAGCATATTCCTGACAGAATACATAAAATCCAGCCGTCTCAAAAGCCACATCAAATGTAGTGACGATGTTTTTATGTGCGCTTAAATGTAAACTATAATGAAATTCCCTATAAAAATCTCTTATTGAAACATATGGTTTTGGAAGTGCCTTGAGAACAATTTCTGTATCTGAAGCTCTGTGCTCAACCAGAAGAATTTTCCCGAACCATCCTTCACCAACTATTTGGAGTATATCAAATTCTTCTACCAAGCTCACCTGAAAACAGTTATAGGAATATAACGGTATTGCTACAGATGAAATAAATATTATATGCTAGACAGGTTAAACTTTTTAAATAACATATACCTTTTCTAGTTCAAATTCTCTGATTTTGTGAATTGAGCCAGTCAAAGCTCTTCTTGTACCGTTGTTCATTGTTGATCTATTTGTTACACATTCATCATTAGATCTGAAACAAATAAACACTTGAAATAGTTATACAAAGTTTTAAAATAGCGTACATATATCGTGCAAAAGATACAGCGCGACTGATGTTATTTTGACCTATTGACCTTATCAACACTCATCAGGTGTGTGTGACCTAATATCAAGCCATTATTTATCTGTTTCCTAAAGCTTTTTGTGTCAGATCGATATGGATGACTCGGATCGTCCCCATTTCTCACGATACTGTTGAGTGACTGATCTTGGACGATGGCCAGAAACTGATGTCTACTCCAGATCCAGACGGTGCCCTGACGTCATATGATGACGTCACCTATAGTCAAAGCCCAAATGTTTGTAAGTTTATTGTTTAACTTTATGAAGGAAGTGGCAACAGATACTGTTTGGCAACTAAGTAAGTATGTTTGGCGCAAATGAGTTTTACACAATAATTTCAGCATATTGAATTACCATCCATTTATATACATATACATACATACATTTATTGAACTTAAATTGGAGGGTTTTCGTAATACAACATTTAGCAGGCTTTGCTCAATTATGATAGAATGGGTTGTGTATACGGTAAAGTGATAATAGTGTATTGAATGTTATTCGTCTTAGACGCGTTGGCTTGTCGCCTGATATAAGTAATTTTGATTAACAGACTTAGTCAAGATTCTGAGTAATAAGTGCAAAAACTCGACTAGGAAGAGCCTTGCTGCTTTAAAAAAAAGGCAAGAATCTTGCTTATCATTCATCTTTTTACAGGAAGTGAGAGTTTAAGATTATAGTCCTAAACATGCGTTTTTTTTTTCTTTTAATTAAAGAGCTAGGCGTAACCATGACCTCCAGTCTTCCCTTTTAAAAGCTTATCTTTTATTTCCGCGTAAGTTTTAACGTAGTACCTATGTTTCTTAACTTGTCCCATGCAACTATCCCTAGATCGTCCATTTCCTCTCCTTCCTTCTACTTTCCCTTCCAATATTGTTTTGGAAAATTTATAGTGTCTCATGAGATGACCCACAATTTTTCCTCTTGTAGTATCTATAGTGCGAAATATTTTTCGTCAACAATTTCCACACCTCCTCGTTCAACGTTCTATTCTTCACACTTCAAATACTTCTAATCCTTTTCTATCCTTTTCCTTATGGTCCATGTTTCCCGACTATATTGGCAATGCTATAAACATATTGTTTTTAATAGTTTTTACTGCCTTTGATATTTTGGATTTAAAGAGGGTTTTTTTTTATTAAATTGTGTCTTGGCTATTTCGATTCTTTAAATTAAAGCTTAGAGCAACGACAATCGTTGGTTATTATAATACCTGTTCTGTTGGTTGATCGTTTAAAGTGATTGGGCTACATACAGGATATTTTCTTTTCGATGTTATCAGGGTCTTTGTTTTTACGCATTAAATACATAAACATATGCATCAAATATCTTATTTTCAGAGTAGATTTTCACTTTATATCTAATTGAGTATGATAAAACAGGATAAGTGTGAGTCGCATTAGTGCACACATTTAGGGTTCCGTACCATTTCCGCAACAAAACATTGTTTCTTATAGGGAGACCTGATGCATAAGTTCGCTTGATTCCAAGCGACCTTTCTTTTAAAGATTGAGGTTATCTTAACCGAGCACGAACGCTATTGTTCTTAATTATCTGTGCTTTGACTTCTCAGTAATAACAAGCAGCAACAATGAGAAAATCGATAAAAACGCCAGAGGAAAAGGTTTCTTGTATGGAACCCCCCGGTAGTAAAAAAAAGACAGTAAAACTGGCCTAATTATTGCATTATACAAGATCTTGCTTTTTATTATATAATTTGTCTTATTTTTTTAATTAAACAACAAGATATCCTTAACTAGAAACGGTTTAAACCTACTTTCACTTGTATTACTTTGAAAATCCCTTGGCAATATTTTAATTTCGAAATTAGGATCGCTCATAAAACAATGTCTTAAAAGAAAAACGAAATAAATTAACCTCCCATACAAATTCACAAATTAGCTGATAGAATTTTTATGGGAATTTTTGATTTTGCTTTTTTGTTTCGCCCTTTCTCTTGAGCTTCAATTTCAAGCAGCCAATACAGGATATCTTATAAAAATGGGTCAATTAGAAAATTTTTAGATCTATTTTGAGTAGATAAAAACTACATAGATAGATTGAAACTGTCATACATCCGACCCAGGAATCAAATCTTGTCAATTTTGAATTTGTTCGTAGGAAAGTATTTATTTTTGGATATAATTGAAAGTTCACACGACGATCGTTAAATGTTTATATTGTATGATACCATATATGATATTTCACGATATATGAATTAAATCGTAGGTGCGTTTTTCATACAAAAATGAGACTTGTTCCAGTATCCTTTTAAGTAATGATTTCTATTGAAATAGTTTATATAAGTATTCGTATTCGTTTAAATTAAACGCAAATATTTTAAGGGCTGGCACCTATTAGTTAGAAAATGAATATGAAGGTAATAAAAAAAATCAACACGCTAATTTTCAACATTTAGAAAAATAGACACAAAAAACACCCTGTGTACATAAACACTTTCTTGGCGAACAACTTTTTACTTTTAAGAAGAAGATTTACTAAAGTTAAGAAGATTACCTAGGTACTATGAATACTAAGTCTCTGACGTCAACAATCAACAAAGATGATTTATAGACTTTCATAAAAAAAATTGAAAAAGTTAAAACAAAAAATAGCGTGTCGATTTCTTAAAATTTGCTAGAAAAAGCATTTCTTTGACCTATCGGTTCCAAACCCTAAAATATTGGCGCTTAATTTAAATAGTAATATATAAAGTAGATTAATTATTATTAATTTAAATAGCCTGTTAATCTTCAAATTTATATTAAGTAGATGCCACACCTGTATACTTTTTTGGCTTTTGTATCATTGTTCATGTGCCATCCAAATTACAAACTCGAATACCTACCTATGCAACCCATTCCATTTTATGATCATAACAGTTACACAGACGATACGTTTCTAATATCTTTAGATATCCTATTTCAGCCATAGAAGAAAATTACAGAAAGAAACAATAACAAAGATGAAGGAACAGTTTAGGTGTAATTAGGTAACTACAGTTCTGTTTTTCTACTTGGCTCTATGTAAGTATGTATACTTGGGTCTGGTTCTATAATTATGAAAATGGAAAAATTATTTGATACAGATAATATTTAAAAGATGAAAACTGAACTCTGAAATGAAAATTACCAGACTAAAAAGGGCAGGCGCCCTAACACATATAAGGTTCACAATACACTTGGACCGGTTCCAGCCATCCAAACTATTAATATCACTTCAAAGTCACATAGTTCTCGTTATGTCATAAACTATCACTGCAATTCTTCACTGTTGTGCAAATTATGAGTGATTCCAGGATGAAACGGAGCTACTTTCGGACACTGCAGTCACATTTAGGCGGAACGGGTAGGGCGTCCCGCGCTAATATCTGAACTGGCAGCGCGTACGCAGCGACTCCCGGGAAGCTATTTTCGTGCTACTGCACATACAAAAATCAATTCGTGACGGAAATGTTACGATCAACGACCTGGTAAGTGAAAAGTAATTTATATTTGCACCTGCATATGCAATTATTATTATACAAGTCGACTGTTGAGTTGCGTGCTTTCTTCTATGTCAATCTATTTGTACTCGTAATTAATGTCTTGCTTTGCAGACTCATACATAAGGTGGATTTAACTCTAGTTATAACAAAATTTGGTTACCCGCGGTCTAGTTCAATTGGAATATATATCAAGTATTTTATTAGGTATTCTGCAATGCATTTTTTGAAAGGTGGCGTGAGATTGAAGATATTTTATTCGAGAATAAGAATCGCATCTCCTAAATCTTTTCTTAAAATCAAATAGGTACAAAATATTTAATAGATATCTAGTAGAGATTTACGTCGGTGATAGTGCGTTATTAGTTTATTACAGATACCTACCTGACAAGTTGGTAACATACGGTACTGTTTTCAGGGTGTAAGGTATATTTACCTTTTCTTCTTATCCTTGATTTGTTGACAACGAGTAAGTAGTCTTGTGAAAGTGTGACAGACAAACTACGATTTGAGCGTATATAAAAATATAATAAAAAGACAGTTAGGTACTTTCGCATTTATACCTAATATTAGCATGGATAAGATTAGGATGATCTGATTTTGTGTTCTATATTTAGAAAGTATTCACGAGGGCAAGGTGTAAATTCTCGGCGGCAAAGAAAGACTGATATTTTTAGTCAACATTTTTTTTACCTATATTTACAAACGCCCTTGATTGCAACACACTTTGACAATAGTTTCTTCAACATAAATATTTTTTCTTGGAAATGCGAATCTGGAACGCTGTGAAAATATTCATCTACGTACAGGTCAATTAACTTCTTCATAGAGGTGACGCGCTTCTCAAAAACAAATTTTTTCAAGTCTGGCAACAGAAGAGATCTTTGGGTGCCAATTTGGGAGAGTAACCCATAGATGGTAACCCATATCCTCCAGTTTTCCCATCGCCAAGGCACCCTTGCATGCGGGACCGTCCCTGGTGAAAGTTGATATTTTATGTCTTCAAGCCGCCTCTTCTCGCAAATTTTGCCATCCACCTCCTCAAAAAGAATGGAGTGACAATTGCCTTTTTACCTAATCGGTTCAGATTATTACTTACTGCGTATACCATTTCCGCATTTGCTTTTAATCGACATTCATCAAATGAGCCACGCATCTTGCGTAGATTTTTTTTATACAATTATTTCATATCCTTTCTTCCAATATTCCCACAGTTGAGTTGAGTTTTGCTAACTCAACTTTACCACGGTCTTTAGTCAGCACGATATCATGCATTTTATTGATGGTTTCTGGTGAGGTGGTATTTTGGCCGTTCTTCTCGTGGGTCATCTTCAAGGGACGTGCGACCACGTTTAAATTCAGTTACCCATTCTTTAACAGCTGACACAGAGGCAGCAGAGTCCCTGTCAATTTTTTTGTTTTTGGTTGAAGTTTCTTAGGGTTTAATCCATCCACAATATTAAAGTTTATCAAAAACACGCAAAACGTACCTATATTGCAAAAAATCGTGTGAACCAATTTACTTTAGACAACAATTTTAACTTTTTACACAACTTATACACGTTAATTAAGACTAAAAAAATGATTTTTTGTACAATACCCTATGACAATACCATCAAGTCAGGCTCAGAACTTTCCACCTTGCCGTTGGCCCTCCCTAGTATTATACTAACTTCTAAAATATGTTACTTTTGATCCTTGTCACTCGCTTCTTCTTCATATTCTGACAGCCTTGCTGTACATCACCTTTTTTTGATAAATTACCAATCTGTAGGACCTCGTGCATAATGACAGGAATATACGACAAGACTGACGTGTTATCCCCATCCCCATCTATGTAGCAAGCGGATTTTTAACGTCCTTGGCTATCCCATAAAATTGACACGAATGCCGCCATACATGACAATACCTGGATTAATGGCTCGATTAGTTCACATCTTATTTTGTCGACTGATCCGAATTACCAAAAATAACCTTACGCATTCAAGCAAAACTTTACAATTCATATTATTTTCGATGGAAGGGCGATCAGTTTTAAATTAGACAATCTATTCTCCACCAATAGGCAGAGTTCCTAGACCTTACAGTACAGTACAGTCACATTGGTTGGATTTATGCCAGGACTAAATACGCTCTATCTATTATCACCATTGATAAGTCACACTCCAATTATAAAAACAATTGGTCTTTATATTGTATGATTTACTTCGTGTTATGTGTATAGCAATATCCTCCCTCAAAACTCCCATGGGAGGAAGAATTTTTAGAGGCATTCTATCCAGATGTTTACGGCTGGGATGGGATGAGATGATAACAATGATAAACTTTTTTAAGCATAATTTCCCCAAGATTATAATATATTCAATCATAAAAATTTAAGGCATATATTTATTTACGCATTAAACGCATAACAAATTTTAAAAAAGAGTCATCATCATCAGGTCCTTTTTAGTCTCCACTACAGGAGCACGACCCTCTCTGTATGTACTACTAGGGCCGTAATTGGCCAGAGCAGTCAGAGCACTTGGCCTACACACTACACGCTGGCCAGACAGGTTGGAGAGGTCTCTTAGATGTTTATAAGCTTTGTTTAGCTTGTATTTCCTAAGTCGTCTCTTCTACTCTGCTGGATACCACACGGCTAACGACAAAAAGAGTAAAACGAATAAAAAGAGTGGAGATGTTATTTAAATTTACATGTTTGAAGTTTTGTTCTAAGTTGGAAACTAGCGTCAACCGGACTACTGCTACTAGAGGGAACCTACCCTCTATGATAAATGTTTTTTCTATGGCGGGGGCTTTGCCGCAAACCTCTCTTGGCGAGGGGAGGGAAGGTGCGTGGGAGGATGTTCCTTTCCTTTCGTGTTTGTCAAGAAAATAAAAAAAAATTGTACACAAAAATTTTAATTATCCATAGCCAAAGTATGAAAATTAAAATACTTATATTGGTAGAAATTATGCAACTTCGTTATTTAAAAATGGTGTCTTATTAAAGATAAAAGTAAATCCTATCGATTCTATGCTATTCTAAAGCCCACTCGCATTTTAAGTTATTGATACACTCACTACATTACACAAATAATGTTGGTTAAATGTTACTTCGTTTTATTTTTCAGATTGAAATAATCATCAACTGAATAAATAATTTGACCTTCTGTTTTATTTCATACAAACAAACGAAAATAACTGTAATTTCTAACCATTATTCTTATCCTACCGATTTTATGCCCAAATGCTTTTATAATATTATATATTTTTATATAAGTAGGTATATTGGGCAACATTTTTTTGGTTGTGCCGTTAATCTGATGGTTTTTTTTAACTTATTTTAATAATTTGCAAAACAATTCTATATGTCAATCTATCGATTATGATTTTGTTCTAGAAAGTAACAGGTGCTAGGTCTATGAAAATTTAAAAAGAATTAATAGCCAATCACGTCGCATTATCTTTTATCTCACTTCCACTTATGGTAAATGAGTATAGAAACAGCGAGACAAAAAATATTTGACAGTTGTCATAGACAAGAATGTTGTAACGTACGTCACAACAACAACAGTGAACATCTGTTTTTGTTATGTTCGTAATTCAGATGGTTTTTTTACTAAACAGGCAGTTAATAATAAAGAATTTTATCTGTGATTTGTTTGTACAAAAATAACGTTTGATAATAAACTAATTGAAGCTATATCGTCTGTGAAGAAAATCTTGGTAAGTGCTAAACTATAATATTGTTATTTTTTACTCTATCATGTCCCACTGCTGGGCAAATGTCTCCGCTTTCTGTTTCCACACTTCACGCTGTGGGTGTACTTCCTGCCATCCGATTAAAAATTGTTTGATTTATGAAAAGTATTTATTATATGTTATTTGAAGACTTGCCAAGTTCACGGATTGGTTGTTCATTATACTGGTGCAATTACCGTTTTTGTTACATCCCAGCGTTTTGCACAGCAGAGCCATCAAGTTTGTTCTTTGCTGTATGTTTCCTACGAGCTTTATAAGACTTTTGACTAATTGTTTTAACAAGTTTAAATTCAGAATTTAACTGTTAAGTAATATCCTTAGACATAGGAAATATTATTTGAATAAATAAAGTAAATATGTTAGGTCAAATCAAAAAGATTGAGCTAACCCCAAAGTAAGTTTGAGACTTGTGTTATGGGCACTAACTCAACAATACTATATTTTATAACAAATTCATTGTATACATAAATATCCTAGACCCACATCCATTTGAAAATTATAATTTTCCACCTTGACCTGACCGTGGATTAAACCCAGGACCTCCAGTATCGACCAGGGTTGCATGCATCAACTATTGGTGGCGGGTATGAAGGGACTAACAGTAGTGGGTGGGCGCTGGCCAGCAATAGTTTGCATGAACTAACTGGTGGCGGAAGCACGCAAAGTAAATTGTCTCAAAGTAAATGTAGCTTTGACTTCCGCAAAGTAACACCTGAATCTATTAACTATCAACTATATTATATTTTATAATATGTAGATTATTATATAGATAAACCCTCGTGCCCCAGGCTGGTGTGTTGACCACTGCACCATGAAGCTCACCTCAATTGATGTCATTAGGAAAGAGTTGCTACTGTTATGATTAGAGTTAATTTTTGGCTCACATATTACAGAAGCAGCTTCCATAAAAAAAATTATTTATGATAAATAAAATCCCAGTATTTAGGTGTAATTTGCCAATTCAGTCAGTTCATATTTTGTAAGTAAGCACTTACAAAATACTTATATTCTCTTCGTTTTATTAGGCCTGATTGCACACTGTTATAAACGAATAAGGTTGTTTTTGCTTCGTCAAAAATCACTGACAGAAAAACCAGCGTACAGCAACCCATTATGTTGGAGCAGGGCAGTAGTCCTTACACTTGAATTTGTTAATCATACAACAGAATTTTTTCAATTTAGAGGTGCTTCTATAATTGCCTATTCTGAACTTAGGTAAATGTCTTTTTTTGTCTGATGGGGCATGAAGCAATGATGAGGTCTAGGGGATAGGACACACAGACTCGAATAATGCCTATTCCCTCTTGCCTTAAAAATCCCTAAATTGTATAAGTCGGGAAACAGCAATGCGGAGAGGGAATTTCATTCCTTCGTGGTTCGCAAAATTAAGGAGGAGGCGAATCTAGAGGTGCGATGAGAAGGAATATCGACCACATATGGATGGAATCCCTGCCTATGCCGTGTCGTCCGAAGATGGAATGGTACAGGGGGAATTAGATCGTGCAGTTCCTGTGTGCACTCACCGAAATGCAGCTTGTAAAAGACACAAAATGTGCATCTGAATATCTGATCTCTAACTGTGATTTTAAAAAATAATAAATGCAGTGTTCCTTGTTCTTGACATCAGGGCTTGTATTTCGACTATTGTATTTTGAAAGGAAGTAAACTATTATAATATGCACAATAAATGAAACAGGCAATTAATAATTTAGCAAAACAATAGGCTTGTGTCAACTAACAATGAAACCAATGGATGAATGTTTCTAGGCGTAAATTGTAATATTTAAACAAGGAAAACCGAGATAATTCCTCATAAAAAAATAAGATTATTGTTATTTTTGCAAATTAAAATAAAATAAATACCACCCTGACCGCCTCCGCCGTGAACGCCAATCAGAACGTATTACGTCACATGGTGCTATGCGCCATTGTTGTTGTTGACGTTTGGTTATGATTTTCATACAACAGCACAAGTCACTTCGTTTTTTTTCTATTATTGTCATTTTTCGACAAGTTGAGAGTGTTATTTCCACCCATATCGGATAATACTAGCATAAACTGCCATGGAACCTGCATTTATCAAAGCGAACAGCAATAATTTACCGAAAATTGACGCTGTTATGATAGGGCGATTTTTCGCGTCGAACACTGACTTTTGTTCATCGGAATATCGTAATGTTAAAGCTTCTATGTAAGTATAAACAATACTAAAATACTGCTTATTATAATTTTCACATATATTTCACTTTAGCACGCAGTCAATTATTATGGATTATTATGAAGGAATGTATACTAATTGTAAATTAATTGGTTTTGAGGTTAGAATTACAATGTAATTATAGAGAGATGATATTGTAAAGACACTACTTTGTCTTCGTGTCTTTATTAAGTAAATAGCTAATAACAAATTATATTTCAGGTCTTCACGAGCTTCGTACGGTGACGACGCTATAAGCTACGTGCAGCTAAAGCGTGATGATAAATTATGCACTGTCAAGTGCAAGATTTGTCCTGAACACAAAGTTCACGCAAAATTGTATGGATGCACGCTTGTAGTGGATGAAGAAGAGGACATTATCATCTCCATTCAATGCCATGACTGCGTGGCTTCAAAGGGTGGCTGCAAACATGCAATAGCCTTCCTGATGTGGGTTCATCGCCGTAGTGAAGAGCCTTCTTGTACCGCAGTAGAATGCTACTGGAAAAAATCCAAATTATCCAGAGTTGGTTCCAGCTTAAAATTTATAACAGCGAAAGAGCTATCAAATGGTAATCAATTATTACCAGCAAACATGTCAGTGCTAACGGAGTTTTTGGATGAAGCAAAGAAGAGGAAAATTCAAAATTGTGAACTTTTAAAGCACCGTAATGATTTCATTTTAAGTGACACATATGCCATCTCGATGCATCATCTTATGTGCAAATACAAACACAAAGGCGTTGATGATTTTTTAAAAGACATATGTATAACTGAATCATTAATAAATAAAGTTGAGGAAAAAACGAGAGAACAGCACAAGTGTAATTTATGGTATGAATTAAGATATGGCCGCATAACCGCTTCAAGAGCATATGAAGTAAGTCGTTGTAAGACAGCAGATGGCACACTTGTGTCACTTATTTTGGGAGGGAAAATACCCGACACGGTACCAATGAGTCGGGGCAGAGTACTAGAAGATGAAGTCAGGAAAACAGTGGAAATAAAACTAAAAAAAAACATAAATAAATGTGGACTTATGCTAAGTGAGAAATGTCCAATAATCGCAGGATCACCAGATGGTATTTTCGAAGATGGTATTATTGAAATTAAATGTCCCAATAGTAGCAAAACTTACAAAAATTATGTGATAAATGGAGAAGCTACAGAAAGGTATTTTGCTCAAATGCAACTACAAATGTACTTAACACAGAAAAAAACATGTGTTTTTTGTGTAGCAGACCCAGACTACAGTAATAATAAAAAAGTGACTTTGATAAATATACCATTTAACTTGGAGTATATTGAAAATTTAATTCATAATAATCTCATAGTTTTCTGGAAAAATCAAATATACCCTTTATTATATAAGAGTGTTGAGTAAATATGTATAATACATAATACTCAACACTCTAATACATAGAAGTACTATAATACATAGAAGTGTAGTTAATAAATATTGCTGGACTTTAATGCTGCTATAGTTGTGCTGTGTGCTCATGTATGTTTGTGTATAATAAAAAAAACAATAATAAAAGTTTTAGTTTTATTTTATTAAAGAATCTTGCAGATTTATCAATGCACATGCAATAATAATTACATCATCAAGTATCTTAACAAATTTGAAATTAAGACAGGCATGAGGTCTTAACATGTTAAATTCTCGTAGGCGCCGAATCACTCTTTCTATATGTATGCGCAAACTAGCAATCTGTTTAGTTTCTTTGGCCTCGCTTTTAGTCATTTGAGATCCTTTTTCTACACTAGGAGGCCTTACTAGTGTTATACCTGATTTCTTAAGGTATTGTTCTATATGCTTAAAGCCCCTATCAGCCATGATGCACATGCCACTATTTAAAGATTTTATGAAATCACATGACTCTACTACACACGTGTCAGTTGTTCTGCCACCAAATCCGGGTGAAACATAATTAACTAATCCATTTGGAGTACATGAGATTAAATATTTTATAGTGTTGGCTTTTTTGTATTCTGACCAAGTCATTGCTTGGTTTACAGCCTTAGATGGCTTTTGTATCTCTATCTCAAGGCAGTCTATAATGCAACTTACGTTGTGATATTTATGCCTGAATGCCATTGGTAGAGTCCTTTTTATAATATCTTTATCTAGTGGCACAATAAAGGGACGTAAAACACTAGCTATTAAAGGCACATTTTTTGTAAATACCTTACTTAAACTAGATGCATTAGTTCCAAAATCATCTACTAAAATATGAAATGTACAATCTAATCTTATTTTATTTAAACATAACAAAATATGATGTTTGGGAATGTCTAATTTGTCTTTAATTATATCAATTAGGAAATAACAATTTTTTGGCACACCAATATATGAACGGGGCTGTTTTTCAATCTTACTTATTGCTCTCAATAAGGTCTCGGCTGCTTCTATTTTTCTGTCTTCTGCAAGAAAATCACTACAGTCTGAAGATGATTTCACTTGTAATGCATGCACTGATGGTGAGCTTGTGTTAGTAGATAGAGATGGCACAAGCGAAATATCACTGTCAGACTGTTCTTCTGGAATCAGTATATTTCTAGTTATCTTCTTTAGGGTAGATGAAGAAGGTCTTGATTTTTTACAGGTTGTTACTTTAAACGGGGATGTAGACCTAGATGTTACTGATGGCTTCAAAGGTGATATTGCTTGATCTATTGTTTTCACATGGGTTTGGATCGCTTTACTTCTATATTTATGTGAAATGTTTACTTGAATGCATTTATCTGCTGTCGGCTTATAGATCACTTTTGGAGTATTTTCTTCAATGGTTTGAAAACCTGCAAAAAATATAAGATAAGAATCAAAAGAAGCTGTGCATGATATTAAACATCTATTTAGAATTTCAGTATGAATCTGAGTTTGAAGAATATTTATATTTTTTTGGTTTTCGGTTTAGGCACCAGAGTTCCGTCTCGGAGGCCCGGGTTCGATCCTCACCGGCCTAGTATGTGTTATATGATATAATATTTTTAGTTTATTAAATACCTGCTGGACTTGTTTGAGGTTGTTGTTCTAGGGAAGTACTTGGTGTAAAACTTTCTTGTGGTTCAATGGAAGTACTAGGTGTACAACTTTCTTGAAGACACTCTGCTATTGTAGACATTCTCTGTTTTTTTATCATGTATGGCCGCCCTGCACTGGTACAGGTTCGTTTTCTGCTGTCTTCTTGACATCCAAATTTACTTGGTAAACAACCCGGTTTCATTCGCACATAAGATACCTTTCCCATTATATGGTACTCGGTATAATTCAGCATATCGTTTGGCAACTGGAAAAATATAAAGACTGTTTTAACACAATACAAAATATGAGACATTCTAACCTCAAAACAAATGTTACATTGTTATTTTAAAACAAAAAAACTTTGGTTTTTCTTAAGATTCACGAGTTGAATATGTAGTCACTTCTTTTTTCAATAATACTTACATCGAAATGATCTTCACAAAAATACATTCTCGATGTTGTTGATAAACAAAGAGCATCATTCCTCCTTGCCAGTTTTAACCACTTTCTTCGCATTTTTTTCTTGACCGGAACACGTATGAATAATTTAGTCGGAGTTTTTAGACTTGTATTTATACACTGGGGCACTATACAGTTTTTAAAATACGAAGTTTCCATTTTTATTTAAACACAACAAACTTTCGCCGTAAGTGAACACGATTGTTTGCAACTATGTGACGTCATTCACGACGCCATGACACTTTGTTGTGTTTTTACGCCAGATTTAAAATATTTTTTTCTAACTTAAAATATGTGTTTTAAATATAATTTTTATCATGAAATATTATTTTTTTGGGGTAATACAGGTACTAAACTAACGAAATAAGCCATTTTTGAAATTTACGACACAGGCCTATTCCGTTGTTGGAAAAACTAAAAAAATTATGATATTTAAAAAAAAGGTTAGTTTTTGAAAAAATCTAATTATTAATTACTTCCACCAATGCTTGTTTTGCACCTTAACTTTTGAATTGGTAAATATACTTAGCTGTACTGTCATCTGTATTCATATCAAATTAAAACATGCTTGAGCAAATCCTGTAAATGGTCTGATCAAGCAACTTACCAGTTTAACAGTTAGTAAAAACACATTCTACTAGACTAGAAACATAAATGCTATGTCTTTATCTCTTACGGCTAAGACCGAGTCTTATGGCCGGGTCTAAAGGCCATGGTTAGCGTGTTGGTGGACATATAGGTAAAATCTGAATTAAAAAGCCACTGGGTTGCTATTCACGGCGCCCATTGTTATGATTCTTTAGATTTCACCTATTTCCTCGATCGTCTGCGTGGGAACTGAAGTAGCTGGTGCATTCTACATATTATCTTGTCTCCCAGTCCAGTAGGGAAGAGACCACTAGAACTACTGGCTTAGTCCATATATTATAGTATAGATATGATTAGATACCGTATAATCTATATACATATAATAAAACAGTAAAAATATTTTGTCTGTACATTTAGAATTTTTGACTGAAATGGATAGAGGGACACTTAAAAAGAATAATAGAAAGCAAAATAAATTTTTTCGAATTTCTTGTCTGTCTGTCTGTATGTATGATCACGATTATCTCCGAAAATACTGAACCGATTTACTTCAAACTTTCACCAATTGCTTTGTTGTAACTCAGCAAAACATTTAAAGTTTGTTTCATCAAAATCGGTTCATTAAAAAAAAGTTATCGTCATTTGAACTCAAGGCATTAGTTTGCTTGCAAATATACACGGTGAATTTTTTATCGTTTTGGACCCTTAAAGGGGTGACTCAGACCATCAAAATGAACAACTTTTCCTATGGGAATAATGCTGGGAACTCAAAAAAAAAATCGACATTCCCATACAAACTGGCCCGGCGGTGGGACTCTTTTTTATGGAAATGACGAATTTTGAGTTCCTAGCATTGGTCCCATAGAAAAAGTTGTTCGTATTGATGACCTGAGTCACCCCTTCAAGGGTTCAAACTGTTCCTGAGGGATGGACACTAACGGCGGCGGCGTAGGCGCGGGCAAGCCTAGAAACTTGAAATTTGGTACAGAGGTTCTTTGAATGATGTGAGTGAGCGCTAAGAAAGGATATTAAGAAATTAACTTCTAAAGGGGTAAAATTTATATGGAATTTTCTCATTTCTGGACTTAGAAGTACGAAAGTAAGTATATAAGTTCTCGATTAAAATTAAAAAAGATGTGTGTAGGTAGATGACATTTGCAAAATTCCCCCCTTAAGGCGTAAAATGGGGGTGGGTGGGTGGTATAAACTTTGTATGGAAATTTTCTCATTTTTGGACTTAGACGTATGAAAATAAGTATATAAGTTCTAGGTTACAATTAAAAATATCTGTGTAGGTAAAATGGACGATATTTTCCCCTGAAGGGGTAAAATAGCGGGGTAAAGATTGTATAGGAATTTACTTATTTCTAGACTTAGAAGTATGAAAAATAATCTAAATTTATTTTTAAAGAATTTCACATAATACAAATCAATATGTCACAGATCACAATTTTGTCACAAAAACACGTCATTTCTTAAGCCCTAAAACATATATACATAATTCTAAATTTAAAAATTAAACCCGCCTCGCAGCGTTTCTGGTGTAAAAGTGCCCAAAACGCTAGCGGCATTACCGCGCTGAATTGCAATGGACATCCGTTGCACCAGAAACGATGTAGATCGGGAGTCTCCGCCGTTTTCCGATATGCGATGCCCGATTTCATTGATTAGACCCTTTGCGTCTGTTCCCCAGCAGCCCATGGTCTCAACAGCTATGGGGACAAAACAATAATGTGGCTCCATAGCCGCGTACTTTAGCCGCTTCCTATCCGCAGCGTCCTCGGCTGCGGCTGCTGCCATACCCATGGTACGGGTTAAATGGCTGGCAGCAACGGTGCTCACGCAGGTAGCATCCCAGACGATGCATTTTCCGTGCTTCCAGGGTACTAACGTTAGGCCATCTGGTCTTTTACCATCAGACCTACAAAGACCCGGTGGAAAAAGAAAAAAAAAATGAAAATGAATAATTTTTATTCAAAGTAGGATACATGTAGGTATCGCTTTTTGAACGTCATATGTTTCTGTTGTTTATTTTTCTTTCTTTTATGTTTGTAAAATCGAAAAACTACTAGCGTTTCGGAATGACCACTGCTGAGAAGAATACGCCGAAAGAAACTCAGTCCAGTCTTGGTCTCTATGTGCCTGAAGGGCTCGAATATAACAATATATTTTACAAAAATTAAATTTAACTACATTAAAATATACATTTAAATTATTACCAAGCATTTTTATCGAATAAATAATCTTTTATACAATAATAAGCCCTTTTAAGTAAATGATTTTTTACAGCCGTTTTAAATTGAATTAATGGCAGACCTAATATTTCTGCGGGAATTCTATTATAGAAGCGTACTCCAAGACCCAAAAAAGAATCCATAGTTTTCTGCAATCGCAATGCTGGTGTAAATAATTTATTTTTATTTCTAGTGTTTCTGCTATGTATATCACAGTTTTTTTTATATAAATGAATGTTATGGCGCACAAACATAATATTAGAAAAGATATACTGTGAAGGGAGTGTCAGAATATTAATATTTTTGAATAACTCTCTTAGAGATTCTCTGGCGCCTAATTTATATATTGATCTAATAGCGCGTTTCTGTAGAACAAATATGGTATTTACATCTGCAGCGTTTCCCCATAGTAATATTCCATACGACATAAGACTATGAAAGTAACTAAAATATACCAAACGCGCAGTATCAACATCAGTTAGTTGTCTTATCCTCCTAACCGCGTAAGCCGCAGAGCTGAGATTCCCTGCCAATTTTTCAATATGGGCACCCCATTGAAGCCCAGCATTAACAGTTATTCCAAGAAAAGTTGCTTTGTCTACCAATCCTACTGTTTCATTATTGACGACTATACTTGTTGAAACTTTTGCAACATTTGGTAAGCAAAATTTAATACATTTAGTTTTACTAGCGTTCAACAAAAGATTGTTCGCAGTAAACCAGTCCAACACTTGAGCTAATGTACTATTAACCTCGTCAGAAGAGTCAGTATTCCTATCTACTCGGAAGATGAGAGATGTATCATCGGCAAATAGTACAGCCTTGCATGTGTTAATATAGTACGGTAAATCATTAATGTATATAAGGAACAGAAGAGGCCCTAGGATAGAGCCCTGAGGTAAACCCATCCTAATACATGATCCGGAAGATTGAACCCCATCTAAACTAACTTTTTGAATTCGGCTACTCAAGTACGATTTGATTAAGTCGAGAGATTTACCTTTGATTCCATAGTGTTTCAGCTTGGATATAAGGGTATTGTGATCTACGCAGTCAAATGCTTTAGAAAGATCACAAAAAGCACCAATAGCATTCTGTTTTCCCTCCCAAGCTTCATAGATATGTTTTAAAAGAGCTACACCCGCGTCAGTTGTTGACCGACCCTTAGTAAATCCATACTGTTCACTATGAAAATGATCATTTTTATTAAAAAAAGACAATAATTGATTGAAAATCAATTTTTCAAATATTTTACTGAGAACTGGTAGAATGGAAATAGGCCGGTAGTTTGTGGGATTACTTTTATCCCCTGATTTATATAATGGTATAACTTTACTCAGCTTCATCAAGGCTGGAAAAGTACCGGTATCTAAACATTTATTAAAAATAGAAGCTAAGTAAGGTGCTATTACATTAATGATATTACTTATGACGGATACCGAGATGTCCCACAAATCTCCAGTTTTTTTTATTATTTAAGCTTTTAAATGTATCAATGATTGTGAGCGGAGTCACATGTTGAAATATTAAATTATTTTTACATTCGGGTATACAACTTGTTAATAATTTTTTAGATTCATCTGTCGATGAACATAAGGAGGCAGTGGTGTTAATGGGAATGTTAGTGAAAAAGTCCTCAAAATATTGGGCAACGTCTGCCTTACTGCTGAGAACATTATTATTTATTTTTAATTCTACTTTATTGTCACGCTGTTTATTCTTACCAGTTTCTGTGTTAATAATTTTCCATGTTGTCTTTATTTTATCTTGAGAATTTAAGATAGTATTTCTAGTATATAATGATTTGGCATGCATACATACCTTTTTAAAAACTTTTGAATAATTTCTAACATAGTTAATAAATTCAGGATCCTGGTTATATGCCTTCATAGCCAGTAATTCGTATATCCTATTTCTACTGATGTAGATACCTGTAGTAGCCCATTCACTAAATTTTTTACGATTACGTCTGGTACAAGTTTTAACTTGGAAGGCATTATTGAATTCAGTTTCTATGACATTAAACATTTTATTGTAAAGGGCATCCGGATCATCTCTCGTTTCTTCGATTAGGGGCATTTTTTCTGATATATTTTCCTTGAATACCTTGATTTTGCCTTTGGTTATAGGTCTATACGTTATCTTTGGTAAGTCTACCTCTACTTGATTTACTAATTTGACAAACTGACCAAAATGATCAGAAGTGAGATTTTTAATTATGTATTTATCGAGAGCACTACAATTGCAGAAAATATTATCTATGCATGTTGCAGAATCACCATTAACTCTAGTTGGTTCTAAAAATAAATTAAATAAATTAAACGACTTAAATACATTCAACAAGCCAACACTTTCAGTTGTAGTTACTAATAAATCAACATTAAAGTCACCGCACACTATGATATTTTTGGGACTACAGGATAGTTTCCTCAAAATATCTTCAATTACTAATTCCAAAGTATTATAATTTGACTTAGGGGGTCTGTATACGCATACTATAATAGATTCCTCAAGTTCAATACATGACAATTCAACATTACATTCTACCGAAAGACTGACGATATCTTTGCGTTCTCTACATTTGACATTGTTTCGCGTTAAAATTAAACTGCCTCCTTTCTCTTTAGTCTTTCTGGTATATGAGCTTGCCACTGAATAATTATCTATATTAAATTGTTGCTGATGGGGCTGTAGAAAATGTTCAGTAAGGCATACTACATGTAAATCTATATGATTTATGAATAATTCTAATTGTAATAATTTGCTAGTCAAGCCTTGAATGTTCTGGTGAATGATATTTAATTCTTTGGCCTTGACTGTTGTCTTATCACTCAGTTTAAATCAGAGTGAGAGTTATATATTACAGGTATAATACTACCTTGAACGTTACTATTAGATTTACCTATGTCAAAAGACATAGCAGTTTTACTACTTTTTACAGGACTAAGTAAATTAAAAGCTACAAGTGAAGCTATTTTTCGCTTAAAATGTAATGGAAGATACATAGTATCTTGTGTCAACTTAAACCTAGATATAAACTTATTTAAATCTAAATAGAAAATAAAATCGCCATGACAACGGGCCATGTTGTACATATGTACATTTAAATTATGTATGTGTATATTTCGGTCTTTATCAAGTGATTCCGAATACGGAAAAGCACTTATCATAAACTTACACCTAGTTTTTAAATTCAAATTATTTAAAATGTCAATACTTTGCTTTATGTTTCTTTTTGTAACAGAGGAACTGTCACCAAACAATATTAATATTGTTGTGTTTTCATCTATATTACTACTGTCAATGTTATCAATTAAATTTGAAAAAGATACCCCGGGTGTACATGTGTTTAGTACAGTACAATCATGATTTATACATTTCGAAAAAATACTACTAAAGCCTTGACCCAGCTCGTCTGAATAAACTAATAATTTGTTAGAGGAAAATTTCTTATTAATACTGTTATCAATAGTACCTATCTTCATTTGCAAGTCGCATTTTGTACTTGTATCAAGTTCTTGAGCAATTTCAGATGACATTGTAATTGCCACCTGTGTACTATGTTGCTCATTATTACAGTGAGATGACTCAGTGTGTTTTTAACCGCCATCATATTTTCATACAATTGTTTTTGGCATATTTCATAATTATTAGTCAATTTTTTTAAAGACTCATGTTGTTTTGATATTTGAGATTGCAACTCATGAATCTCCGTGTCATAAATTCGGCTAGCCATATAAAGGTCATCTTTGCATGATTTAAATTGGTTAAATAGATTTAATTTTTCTTTACGTAGCTGAGCCAGGCTTTTACAATTTTTTTGTTTTGAAATTAATTTCTTGGTGCGCTTTATCATCCTATTTATTTTTACATACTTTTTTATTTTATTATGTGTGTTTAATATGAAGTATTGAGACTGTGGAGTACTTGCAGGTATTTCCACGACCGGTCCCGAGCCACACTCCATGAGTTCACTGTACAAATGCAAGGTGTTGTTGCATAATTCAATCTCTTTTTGTTTTTAAATTTCTAAGGCAGATCTCTGTGCCTCATGTAGGCATTGTTCCAACTCAGTAATGCGACTAAGGGCTCGTTCGTGTACCATACTGCATTCAGTAGTTTGCGCTAAACAATCTTTCAATTTAATGTTTTCATCTAATAATTGAGTGTTTTGTACATGAAGGCTAGTGCATTCATTTTTTAAAATCATATTTTTATTATTGATTTTGTCAAATTCTTCCTCATTTTCCTCCCTTTCACATAACAGTTGGGAGTTTTCCTCTCTGCAGGTTTTGAGCTCGTTTAGCGCCAGCTTCAACTTCATGTTAAGGTCTTTTAGAGTGGCCTTCCGAGTCATCATAGTGCAGGAGGTGTTATCCGCAACTGAAAATATGTATTATAATTTAATATATATATATATTTAATAATATTTTGGGTTCTGTGGGACTATTTTAATTATTACTGTTAATTGATAAAAACAAAAATGCCAAAATGGCAGGGGATCATAACAATTCAAAATGAGGTATCTAGTATTAATTTTTAAACAATAAAAGAAGAAGGAAATGAATCAATAATAGCTTATTAACTTAATCTTTATAAATATTATAGGTTGCAGGTATAATTAGGGTAGGGCATAGGAATATTGAATCAATACAATAAAATTATACTTTGGTCCTAAACTACCTATATTGTGCTCCTGTCACTTGCTTTTGTTTTCTAAACATCAACTAAGCTTGCCACCGGGTAAGCATAGCGATATCACAAAAATACAAAGCCAGATGTAGGTTAAAACTTTAGACAATCAATAAGAAATGAATAATCAATCTTATTTGTATTGCTAACTGTAATTTAAAAACATATATTTGTCAATTGAAGTAAAATCTGATCACTTATTGCAGATTATTTTTATAAGTAGGTAGTTGTTTTCTTAACAAAATGGGACAAAGAAACAAAGTAAATACTTCGAAATTAATGTTGTGCTTTATAAAATTAACTTCTATGAAGGAATATTATGCCTGAGGACTTAAGTTTTATTTCATCAACTCCGATTTCACTAGGTAAACGGAGCGAGATACAAACTGAGCCCGGTAGGTATAATACAGGTCAATATTCTGTGTAAACAAAATTTAAAAGAGGAATACTCGTATTTGGACGAACACTGCCTATAGTGAAAGAATAAAACAGTATACTCTCCCGGTAAATGTGATGCAGATTCACAATTAAATCCTTTGTTGTTTGTTTGACAGCTAAACCACAGAATTAATATAAGTACTAACGTACAGAACGGAAACTCCCTGCGTCCCCCGCAACAAGGCATCGCCGCACCTCTCCCCCGTAAATGGAGTGCGATGCGTTGCTTTGAAACAGGGTTAGGTTTTGTTGCACGTCAAATGCGAATATTACGTTACCGACACGCCTTACAATGAAATACTGTGCTGTGAATCTTTGTCTATTTGCCTCTTGTTTTTATCTCATTTTTATTGATTTTTATCACATTTGCCGTAAAGTATAGCGGCAAACAAACAATTTATTATATGACAGGACATTATCTAGTACTTTTAATTGTAAATGAATCAATAGATAACTAATAAACCAGTGGTGAAGAGAAGATAAAATACATAACCTCTTATTTGTGAAGTGCTAGTTACTTGTTGATGTGTACGTACACCTAAAATATAATAATCTTATACGTCATGGTGTTCTGATTGTGCCAGTTGCATTATGTGCGAGATCTACGAATACATTTTTGTTTGTTAGCAAGTTTATTTACTTATTATTGAGATGTATTGTTAGGTAAGTCAATAAATACATAAATAAATTAAGATCATCATAAATCTTTCAGAATTGAGAGACATACTCGCAAATTTGACGAACTTTAGGTGGCATCGTGAATAGGTATATTTAATTTCATTCTTCGGTGTCAACCTTGGTTCTTTAACTCACACATTAGCGTGTGCACGGATGTAACATTTTGTTTGTAGTAGTACTAGGTATTTATGTCGTCCCGTTTGTATGAAGTGCCATACCTGTGGCTAAACCACCATCCAACTGCCGGCACTGGTTATTTAGTTTTTAGCGTCGATATACGCCACAATTTCACTTAAATACCTTAATTATATAAACTTATGACTTAATTATGCATTTAAAATTAGATTTATACAAAGAATCTGAACTAAATACAATTTTAATTATTTGAATTGCGGAACAGATGATTTTGACATGTCACCCGGGCGCGTTCCGTTTTACGGTGGCTCCAGCACACAAGGGACATTGGCGGAAACAAAAGCCCTGCGGACTATGTCGTTGAGCGCATAGTGGCGTGGAAACCTACCCGTGCATCGACGACAACTCAATGCGTGATGACCGTCGGCCTCCACCATAGAGCCGCAGATGCAATTATGTGGTTCGCACACTCTGCAGCCCAGGCGAAGCGCCACGGCCACCCGCAGGGAATCATCGTCCAGTAAGGTGCCGAGGTGGGGTGACGGCAGGGCGTTCAACCATGCGCCCGATTCTGGCTGTGACACAGCCTTGAGTCTCGCCAAGTCCACCCCTGAGATGTTGTCCATGAGAAGACGGTGTATCCTCCTAACACCGACATCATCCCAGGCTCGCTGACTATGGGGATCTATCGGGCACGGTGCACCCAAATTGGCGGCAGACCAGGCAGTCACTGCCTCGGACACGTGAGGTATGTTAACCCTGTCACCAATGGGTGAAATAATTACAGTAACAAGGTCCACAACTCCATGCGCCGATGCCAAGAAAGCCGGCAGACCAACCTCACGTGCACACCGAAGCCCGAGACCCCCGAGGCGGACCGGCAGGGTCGCCTGGCTCCACTGTGTCTCAGAAAGTGAGACATTTAAAATTACCTCTGTCGCACATTTTAGAGCTTCATCGAAGGCAGATATTTCCTCAGGGCATAACCAAGTAGGCGCAGTTCGTAATAAAAAGTTTACCTTGGGCAATGCGAAGCACGCCCGCAGTAAAACTAATGCTACATGGGCTGGTAGGTTTTGGAGGCGTTCCCTTGCAGTCTCAAGGAGCTTGCTTCGGGAGATGATAGCCTCAGGAATTGCTTCGGGGAAAATAGGTGAGCCTAAAAGATTGAAGGAAGTACGCGATAGCTCACGCAGTCCCGGTAAGATATTGCTGAAACATTTGGTATGTGAACGTGCCTCCGCGCTACACGGGAAAATCTCGCATTTCGAGGGATTGACATCCAGTCCTAGCCTTTTAAATAGTGAGATTAGGACTTCTAGGTCCCGCCTGATAACCTCAGCTTGAAAATAGGTAAATATATTCACGATTACAATTGAAAAAGATCTGTGTAGATCAACTGGAAAAAAATCCTCCAGAAGGGAGTTTGTTTGGAAATTTTCTCATTTCTGGACTATGAAGTATGAAAATAAATAGGTATGTAAGTTCTCGATTACAATATGTGGGTGAAATGGACAAAATTCACTCCTAAAGGGGTAAAATGGGAGGGTAAAGGTTTTATGGAAATTTTCTCATTTCTGGACTTAGAAGTATAAATAATATCCATTCTTCCATACTAATACTAATATTATAAATGCGAAAGTAACTCTGTCTGTCGTTTTTTTACGCTTCAACCATTGAACTGATTTGGATGAAATTTGGTATGGAGGTGTGAGGCCCAAGGAAGGACATAGGGTATGTTTGATTCCGGGAAATTCTACTGTTCCCGAGGGATCGACACTAACGCGGGCGGAGCCGCGGGCAACAGCTAGTATAATATATAAACACACAATGGGCCCAAACGAGAGGCCTAGGTGTGGAAAAATGCCCACGGAACCAGGTAGATACCGTATTAAGTTGTAATTGAATTGTGTAGAAATCGCGACAACTTTAGAAAACGACATAACGGTTAGTCGTCTGTGTAGATATTAAACAGCAGCGGAGTCAACACACTCCCTTGTGGAAGTCCCTTTTATTTGTGTGTGCCATCTGCGACTTTAATTATTGATGAATACCTGGTTACTAAGTATTTCGCCCAGCAACTTTAACGTTTAATGGGGGGCATTAATGGGGTTCATCATCATTACTTCATTAATGGGGTTGAGTGGATAAAGTTGTATGCAAAAGCAATAAATAAAACGTCACATAAAATAAATATTATATGACGTTACTTTCCAATATAACTCGTTCAGAGTGGCTGGGCTAATTACGAAGCTGGTCATAAAACAATGCCAATGCGGTAGCGTCGTTGTACCTTATTAAAATTTACGGCGCAGCAAGGCGTTACCATTCCACTAATTAAACTGTGTTTACAGGTTAAACCAGGGATAAATCCACGTTAAGCCTTAATAATATGTTTAGTCAATCTAGAGTATGTCAATGACGGAATGTACGAGTATACATTAGCACTTATATTACAAAACTCGGCTTTCGAGTAAGTATTCCGTGGCTTGTAGTCCACGGGATACCTACTTGAATGCAAAAACCCTTACATCGAGTTTCTTACTTCGAAAACCTTTCTTCGATACCTCTATACTGCGACATCTTGTTGAATCTACGCCTTCTTATTGAGATATTTCGTTACATCGAAAAACTGTAGTGTGAACGATTTTACTGCGAATAAATATTGCGATTCCTTGTTATGTAACTTTTTCGTACTCCGAAGTAAGAAAATGCGATGTAACGGTTTTCGCATTCAAGTTGGTAGCCCGGTGTCCACACGTGGCAATCCCTTGCTCCATAGAATATAAAAAATACACAAAACAACGTAGTTGCCCTATCGGTCCTGGCTATTTGGATGTATATTGCGAACATAGATATCAGAATATTACAATATCCGACCCCGTGCCACAGAATTAATATAAGTACTAACGTACAGAACGGAAACTCCCTGCGTCCCCCGCAACAAGGCATCGCCGCACCTCTCCCCCGTAAATGGAGTGCGATGCGTTGCTTTGAAACAGGGTTAGGTTTTGTTGCACGTCAAATGCGAATATTACGTTACCGACACGCCTTACAATGAAATACTGTGCTGTGAATCTTTGTCTATCTGCCTCTTGTTTTTATCTCATTTTTATTGATTTTTATCACATTTGCCGTAAAGTATAGCGGCAAACAAACAATTTATTATATGACAGGACATTATCTAGTACTTTTAATTGTAAATGAATCAATAGATAACTAATAAACCAGTGGTGAAGAGAAGATAAAATACATAACCTCTTATTTGTGAAGTGCTAGTTACTTGTTGATGTGTACGTACACCTAAAATATAATAATCTTATACGTCATGGTGTTCTGATTGTGCCAGTTGCATTATGTGCGAGATCTACGAATACATTTTTGTTTGTTAGCAAGTTTATTTACTTATTATTGAGATGTATTGTTAGGTAAGTCAATAAATACATAAATAAATTAAGATCATCATAAATCTTTCAGAATTGAGAGACATACTCGCAAATTTGACGAACTTTAGGTGGCATCGTGAATAGGTATATTTAATTTCATTCTTCGGTGTCAACCTTGGTTCTTTAACTCACACATTAGCGTGTGCACGGATGTAACATTTTGTTTGTAGTAGTACTAGGTATTTATGTCGTCCCGTTTGTATGAAGTGCCATACCTGTGCCCGTGCACTAGCCACCGGAATTGAGTGCGTAGAGTAGGATAAGCGCCGATAACTAGTGACCACCCGTCGGTCCCGGGTGTCTTGCACCCAGGATAGGCAACTAGGTCCTTCTGGCAACGTAGCTTTCGGCCCATAAGGCAAAAGATGAGAGTTGCTGCTCTTTGGAGGCTTTTGTCTTAGATTCTCAAATTGGCCCTTCAGGCTATGCATGCCAGTGACGTGCACAGACATTTATCATAGGGTAGACATAATTATAAAACTTACCTTACAAACATACCACCTATATACCTTACCTTACTATACGGCTAGTTATCTACAACTCGTTTAATATTATGATGGTCTTTCGATCTTCGACCGCAAAAGTATTCAAAACAAGCGAAAGATAAGAGATATGATTACAACCTGCGAGCCACGTACACGTAAGGTTTAAGATTAAACGTGGATTAAACTTTAGAATAACTAACCATAACTAACCGGTTAGGTCCTACTTGATTTGTTCAAAACGTGTTCACAAAACACTTTATATTTCGATTTCGGCATGCAAACACTAAGCGACACAACTTTCACATGAAAATATTTTTGTCACAAATGAAATTTAACTGATAAAGCATTTAATTTCTAAATAAAACTTTCATTTTGGATTGTTAGTAAACACGTTAATCAATGACATTTACATAAGTATGAATAATATCTATAATGACATTGACAGGTGACGTTGACATTAATATCGCGCGCGGCAGCCAATAGAAACCTCGGAGACAGTGTCTCAAATTCACACACACAGCGCCAATTTGCTTTGCATGTGTGTGCCGATGAAAGATGTTTATTTGTACTACTACAAAAGCGATTTCCTATCGGTGTATAATAATTTTCTATGTGTGCGTGAAAAGTCAGACCTTTGAATTTTTGTCTTACGCGGCTTACGCGTATAGATACTGCTTGGCGCGGGCACGCGCGGACCGCGACCGCAGCACCGTACTTGATCAAAATCGACTATAAAGTATTTGCTAGCAGAATTTTGCAGGCGCACCGAATATAATTATTTTTTTGTAAGAAAAAAAATGTAGGTATTTATTTAGCGACTGCAGGGTAGACATTGTCTAATAGTCTATATGGACTGCACGTCACTGATGCATGCACGTAATTGCAGCCCATCAGGCAATATGAGAGTTGGCTATCTCTGCCAAGCCTTGCGCACACAGGCAACACCCAAAGCCGAGGTCCGTCCCTCCTGGTGATGTTGTCTCTAAAGGCTGAGGGCACTCTGCCCTCGCCTCAAACCAGTAAAGTAGCAAAAGCTCACTTGGAGCTAGCTACAAAAACAATAAAAAAAAAAACAGAATATTATTAGATTAGATCAGTCCCCGGCCGAAATGAGTTTGAATACTGACATCTCCAGTTCAATATCTTTCAAGTGTTTGCTACGACAGCCTTATAAACACAATACTATGACACTTAGATACTTGTGGTATGATGCCAGGGTATTCACATAGTAGCTGTGCAACAAAGCATTTAAGAAAAAAAACCAAGTGTGTTACGCGTATACACATAAACTTCCTACTTTAAAACGCGGCCACATTTTAGAGAAATATAATCAGTTTGAACCATTATCTTATCTCTATGGTTTGAACATAAAGCGTTCGCTCTTGCCACGCCCGCAGGCTCACTCTCCATGCTCACTCTATGGATCTCTGTGATTGCGAAACAGATGCAAGATTTCGCGGTATCGCGAAAAATGAAACAAACAACTGGTATATTTCTACGTTATTTTTTACCAAAACTGCTTTGAAGTAAACTTTAATTTCCAAATTCGTAACAGATAGCTGAGTTTGAGAAGATCGTCTTTGAGGAGGGCAACAACCAGTGACCAAGGCGCCATCCTTTTAATTCAATTTACTACGTATTTACGCTTTACTACAAATTTATGTACTCCATGCAATTCCACCGAAGCATCGGATCACCATCAAGCCATGCTCTAAAGTTCTAAGCAGTGATAAACCTAGTGATAGCATCCGTTTACGGTCGTTCAGTTGCGTTTTTATTGCTAATAGAAAATTGCTTCGGCTATATATAAAATAAGGGGAGGGCCAGATGTGGCAACTTCATAAGCGACAAAGACCAGCCGGCCTAAATACATTGCGGCTTTCGTATGATTGACTGTTTTTATAAAAGGCAATGTATTTTTAAGTTGATAGTCACTTAAAAATACATTGCACACTGAGTTAGCAAATTGGTTGGTTAATACACATTTATGTAAGTATCATCGAAGTAGGGTTTACTGCAATGCTTACCACTAGATGGTAGCGCTGAACTGTAAGGTCCGATGAGCCGTTGTTATTGAATAATATTTGACAAGAGCATTAACCGACACATTGAAGCCCAATAACAGCTGCTTACTGATCCTACGCCGCAGTGCTGCCGCGACATATTTCAAGAAACCTTCATTATGAAGTCCCAACAATGTGTGCGTTACCCCAGCAAAAAAGTACTGAATATCAAAACTTAATATTGCTAGATAATCAGTAAGTAACGTCAAGTTTGAATAAAATTATATTTCATTTCAGACAGAACGTTTAATTCGTCAACAAAACAGAATGCAACCTCATGACTCTTCCATCTGAAATAACGGCAAAGAAGGTGATCCTTCTGTCGCTCTTTATTTTGTGTCTATAGGTTCCCTTTACGGCTACTCTGTAGGCAGTAAACGCGCTTTTACATAATCGCGTACGTTACAAGTTTACAACTCTACATTATTGCCTCCTAAATGGTCAAAAATGACGGCGTTGGTGTGTTCTGCTTTTATTTTACCTGACTCTTAATGTGACGTCCACTTGTCACGTATGGGTAAGCAATAGGGGTTTTTAGTAAAACAATCAATAAGTATTTGGTTACAGCCGCGGTCGCACGTCCGATCGCTAGGTCTGACAGTCGGTAACTGTCACCCCCACTCTGTCGGGGGTGCACCCACGTCTATACATTTAATGCAATACGTCACACTTACTATAACAAGGCAGAGGACAGATAGATATTACAGTATTTGACATGGATTGAAAAAACAATACTAATACAGGTACAGTATAGAGCGTGTAACTTAACCAACGACGTTCCCGTGAAGGGGTGACTCAGCCCGTCAAAATGAACAACTTTTCCTATGGGATGGGAATGGGACCAAAGTTAGGAACTTATCTTTTTTACATTTTCATATTCATTTTAATTGCCAGGCCGCCGAACACTGAACCCGTGAAGGGGTGACTCAGTCCGTCATAATGAACAACTTTTCCAATGGGATGGGAATGGGACCAAAGTTAAACTTATTTTTTTTACATTTTCATATTCATTCTAATTGCCAGGCCGCCGAACACTGAACCCGTAAAGGGGTCACTCAGCCTGTCAAAATGAACAACTTTTTCTATCGGACCAGTGTTATCGGACCATTGAGCTACCCCGCACAGTTAGTTGGGAACTTATGTCGGAGGATGCCAACTCAACGATATTATATTTGATGATACATATTTATATAGATAAACATCCAAGACCCAGGTCAATCTCACCTGCAACGTTCAACCAAAAAGAGGTGTGTTTCACGCGAAAGTCTGTTTATTTAAATACTAGCTTTCGCCCGCGGCTCCGCTGGGATGTTTTCTTCTCTCTTGTTTTACCGGGAAAGGATCTTAGCTGAAGTTGGGGGAAGTCGAACCACCACGAGCAGCCAGGATTAAAGGCTTAACTTTATTATATTATTAAAAAAAAAAATATAGGCAAGAAAATTGCATATTTTATTTAGTAAAGTAATAAATAAATTTACAACCATACAGAATACGCGCATCACAACCTTTCTTCTTGAAAGTCGGATAAAAAGCATCTTTACCACCTTCCTTTGCGTCATTAAGATAAAAAGCTTTCAATTTTTTCTGAATCTATACTAATAATAAATTTGTAAGGGTCGGACATTTAGTAAGTTACTTTGTTTAAATTTAATTGACGATTATTAGATTGTTTTTCTTTATATATATATATATATGTAATATATATATATATATATATATATATATATATGTTCCTCCATAACTCTTATAAGCTCAATTAATGACTTTTATGAAATTTGGTAGATAAACATTTAGACATACTGGACACAGGATATGCTACTTAATTTGTGGGGGGTGTTGATAGGCGTATAAGTTGAAACGGAATCAAAATAACGAAGGGTTGCAATCCGCATCCCTTTTTCACATGGTGATTCCTTAGGTATATTATTTATCACAATGTAGTAATCATTAAGCATATAACGCAATCAGAGTGCAATTGTGTCACGTAGGTGACGGATCATTACCATAGTAATAGTGGTATTTAAAATGTTTAAATTAACAAGTACAGACAGTCTGTTAAACTTTTTAAATAGTTGAGAGAGTTTATATCACAAGAACCGGTTTTAGATCTTTTGAATCATATAGGGTAAACTATTTACTGATTCACTGTACAATAACGTCATCAGTTGGAGCACGGGACCTTAGAATTTAGAAGTCTCCGTGCTTCATCCAGGTGGAGAACTTAGGAGTTGTACTCGCGCATGAAGGGACTGTTTATGAGAGCCCCCCTTAAATATTTGTTTTATTTTAATTTAATGATTTATTTTGAAGTGAATATCGAACAACAAAATCACGTTTGTCGTATTTCCCATACGACAAATAACCCCTTCAATATTTATTTTATTCTATTTTTTAATTATAATACATAGTAAACTATCAAATTTATTTTCACAATGCAAAAGTTGCATGTAAGTTTTATATACCCTTACAAATGTATCCGAGGTCACTTCTTTCAAATATCTTTTTTTTCCGCTTGTAATTTATGATTAAGTTTTCAATTCAATGCGATTACTACTCATATTTACCTATAAAACCTCAACTTCAACGTCCTTAAAAACACAAACCTGAGTTTTGTAAATATTTTACACCTTTACTAGTCCTAGGTACTAAATAAAATTACATTGCTATTTCAGCATTCTTTAGTATATTTACATTTAAAGTGAATCAGAGTAATAATACAGTATTTTTTAATCTATCTATCGTTTTGTCAGCAATTTCAAATCTCAAATTATATATTGTTTAGTATTTAGTTAAGAGAGATATTTAAGATAAATCGATTATGCAATGACTCTTCAAGCAGTGGAGTCACAGGGGATTTGGCCTATACTCTCCTCGCTGGTTGGAGAGGTTATAACAAGTACATATATAGAATACCTTCTTTCCTTTTCTGGGTAGTCATGTAAATGTACTGGTTGGTACTAGGATCTTGTCACTGCTGGCTGAACATCATCACATCATTATTAGATAAGTCACTGCTATCGTTTAACTTTTAAAGACCCACCGTACTCGTACTATGCTATGGTCAGGGCTACGGGTCTATTTCCATATACGTAATAGATAATGATTTATTAAGTTCGTAGTCTTTCGCTTTCCCGTAATAACCCGCGTGTCGTCGCGTACTGTTAGTCTGATGCACGCTGCGATGCTAGACGATTTAATTAACGTATTGTGAGCCTCTGCTATTAACGTGCTGCTTCTGTTAAGGCTCTCAGAGAAACTATCTTACGGTATAGTAGTGGTGTAAATTTATTTGCAGTCCAACGACGATCGTATACAGAAAAATATACAAATAAAGCTTTTTATCCTTACTAATATTATAAAGGTGAAAGTTTGTGAGTATGTATGGATGTTTGTATGTGTGTCACTCAGTCACACCAAAACAGCTGAACGGATTGTGACGAAATTTTGCGCACGGGTAGGTTAACATATAGTCTACCTTTCATTCCGGAAAAAAGTACAGTTCCTGCGGGATCGACATTAACGTTAGCGGAGCTGCGGGCGACAGCTAGTATATTATAAAAAACCAAGCGCGAGTCGGACTCTTTATTTTTAAAGTGAATATATAACTAAATATTCTGTGAATATTTCGAGCGTCTACCAGTTGCCGTTATCAATATCGAGCAAAAGCAAGCAAAAAAATCACGTTTGTTGTATGGGAGCCTCCTTAAATATTAATTTTATTCTATTTTTTAGTATATGTTGTTATAGCGGCAACAGAAATACATCATCTGTGAAAATTTTAACTTTCTAACTATTACGGTTCATGAGATACAGCTTGGTGACAGACGGACAGACAGCGGAGCGAAATTAAGACGAGGCCTCAAATGTTTGGTACCATCGCTCGGCAAAGGACTGATCAAGTGCGCGCAAGGGATAGTGCTTGGCGGTTTAGCCCGTGAATGATGAGATAGGAGATAGTCTCGAGTCGCAAAGAAAAAAACGTAAGCGCCAAATTCGTTATTTCTATTTTATATAAAATCAGACCGGTTAATTGTATTTTCATATTTACATTTTGATGAATTACTAATAACCTATCTTTTAGTCTAAAAATCATTATTTCATTCGTCGCATTTGAGCTACAATAACAAAAACTCTGCGAACGAAGACCATTTTTCAAAAAATATTTCTATCGAGAAAATTTTATCAAAACGTGTTTTCATCTTCAATTTTTGGAGATGAAATAGTCAAAAATCATATTACTTAGATTTGAAACTCCTAATTTAAGTATTTTGCGAGATAAATAAGGTTCAGAACGACCTTATTTACAGTGGTATCGCCTTAATAGGGTCCCGTTTTTACCCTTTGGGTACGGAACCTTAAAATCCAGTTTTATAATTATTATGGCTTCATCATCAATCACAATCTGTATTCGGTAGGGATCGAACAGTAGCACTTGTCGATGCGGCGTACTCGTATCTGTTCTGGTGAGATAATCGACAAAAGCAAAACTTATTTTGGCATCGGCATCGACCTGTTATTTGATTCCCTCATTCATCCATGCGAGCAGTATCTGAAAATCTTCATTGCCATCTCAAATCCAACAAATTCATATTCTTAAACCAAAGAAGTTGCGCTTGCCAACCCGCCTTCTAAGCGTGGTGAGTATGGCAATATCCTCCCATGGAGCTAAGAATCCTTGGCAGAAGCCTTTGTCCAGCAGTGGAAATTCTTCCGGCTGGAAAGATCAGTTTCACATAATCATTTAAGGTTTTCTTTTTTATATACGGACAAATCACACAGATTGAGCTAGCCCCAAAGTAAGTTCGAGACTTGTGTTATGGGATATTAACTCAACGATACTATATTTTATAACAAATACATATATAATTATTCAGACTGTTATACATCATGATTGTTTTTTCAATATTTCTAAACGAAACTAAAGTTACGATGTAGATCGTCTGTCTCTAGTCGCCGCCTTAAGCTTCTCCTCTCGATAAGGGATTATGCGCCATTATTATGCACGTTCTAAGGTTTCGGAAACTCGGCCCTCGTCAATTAAGGTATCGGAGGATCTTCATTCAGCCGGGAGTCCTAAACGGCACAATGGCTACGAATAATGAGCTACGGTAAACGTTACTTAAATGGTTTTCGGTAGACTTTATTGTTTAGGTAGACGGTTCCTTATTTTCTCAGGAGTTCAAGTTAGGAAAGTAACAGGAATAAAGGTAGAGCGAGGAAGAGACATAAACATCAAAAGCTGAAATGTATTGAATGAAGCGTTGCTTAGATAACGTATTTTGTGGGATATTAGTAGTCTGGCTGTTTATGAAGGAGTGTTGGTGCCCATTCTTATGTATGGCAGTGAAAGTTGGGTATGGCAGAAAAGGCATGAAAGTAGAATAAACGCAGTTAAAATGAGAGCGCTACGAAATATGTGTGGTGTGGCATAACTTTAAACGATCGAATAAGAGATTAGGTGGTGCGGGAGTTAGGTTAGGTAATGTGGATTGAAAGATGATGTTGTGAACAAGATTAAGAAAGGAATGTTAAGATGGTTTGGCCACATTGAAAGGAGAATGAAAGAAGAACGACAGACGAACAAAGAAAAAATATAAAGCTAGTGTGAATGGGAATAATGGTCAGAGTCAAAGACAATATATTGTCTTTGTCAGAGTCGACCTCGTCGAACGTACTGCGATCAGATTGCAGATGTTCTTAATAAAGGAGATGTTAGAAGTATCCTAAAATTTAGAGCTTAAGCATAAATAAATAGGGATATATCACACAAATTGAGCTAGCCCCACAGTAAGTTGTGAACTTGTGTCGTAGGATACTAACTCAACGATGCATGTGTGAAGAAGCATTTATGAGGAGAGTAATGTCTGTAGACGAAGTAAGTAAATTTCTTTTTTAAACTTTTAAACACATAATTATGTATATAAACGGATCTTTTTATTGTTTCCGTTGACGGTTCAATGGAGTTACATCCATCGTGGTCGCAACGGGACAAGTTAATTTTTCAGGATCGTAGCAAGTAGAAATCCATAGTCTCTGCCTCTCTACATATTATCACGTCTATTTCCCATGGGGGCATGGGAAATAGGCGTGATAATATGTATGTATTAGTAGTAGCAGTAATATTCTGATATCTATGGTAGTAGATAATAAGTAGCAGAACCTATAATGGCGCTCCTTGTGCATGAAAGATACGGACAACTAACCACACCTCCAATGGCGGTACCTAATATACATATGATACTACTTATACATATATGACAGTTTCCTCAGCCTTAGCCATATTAAGGTTTCGGAGGAACTTCATTTAGCCGACCACAAATAGACAAGGGATCTAAAGTAGTGTTGTATCTGCAATAAGCACGAGCACTCTAAGGATTACTGTTATTATTTCCTAATGGGAATATCGTCCACCTTTAGCTTTTTACACGCTTTTTATTAGCTTCACCTGTATGTTCGCTTGTTTGTTTGCTTCCGACTTCTTTGAACTCGAATTTGACCCACTTTAAACGGCCAGATTTAATTAATATTGTGTAGACTTATCAAGGACCGATGATAGTTTGATAAAACCGTGTTTTTTAGTTATATTTTTTATGCTGTACTTTACTGCGTTATGTATTCCAAGCAAGTAGGGTATTATAGCGTTTAGGCATCTAGTGATCGCTTTCACTAGATGATTGAAAAGAATCAAACAAAAATGAGATACATTCGTATCTCATTATACCACTAACTGTTATAGCTAATGAATATCAAATGTGAGCGGTAATGACGACCTAACAATGCAAATCAGAGCAGACAATTGAAACGAGCGTATTAAATAGAGCGGCCATTATATAATCCTTGATCGCTGAGCCGTGATCTTACTAATCTTGGCTGATTATTTTATTTATAGAACGATTGTCGGAATATAATCAACTAACATGCAGTCTGCGACATTACGTTTTACATATCTTAATAAAAATAGTCAATCATAGGAAACCCGCAATGTATTATGAAGTGACTATAAAAACGTTGGTCACTGAGTTAGCAAATAGGCTGGCTGGTAAGGTAACATAGCTTTTTGTTGACTGGCCATTATAGAGGGTCGGGTGGAAGTCCAGGTTATGTTAGGGTCGAGTAATGTAGTTTCTTCTGTTTATTTTTCGAATGTGGCATACCGGTGTCAGATTTTTTAAACTGCCTCTAGGCATCTGACATAGCTTAACGATTGCCATCAACGATGACAGTCGGGATCAACGTCTTGTTTCTTCGGATGTCGAGGTTCGAGGATCATGTATCTAAAGCTGAGTTAAATGTATTAATGCAGCTTGGTCATAAGGAGATCTCAAGATATCTCATTAAATGGAACCATTTCGATTCGACAAAAAGAAGAAGGCAGCTTGGATAATCTGACACGAACCAAAGGAGATAAAGAGAAAAGCTTCATAATTCTATGACGGGTTTTCAGTATATAGGCAGGTCTCGTTGAGTGTCGTGGGCTAAAGGGATAGTTTGCTGCGGTATTTATGAAATATAAAGAGTGTTTAACTCCAGAGTGTACTCATTAAGCATAGGAATCGTAAACACGGTATTTACAACCGGTAGCCACGCTATCGCATCGCGGTAGTCCCAGCTAATTGGCGAGTTTTAATGTCAACCGTTTATGCAAAACGTAAAAGGTGCGGAAAGAAAGTAGGTTTATTTGTTTGTCAAAGTCAAAGATTTTTATTTAAAATTGGATACATGTATCTCTTTTTGAACGTCATATTTGTATTTGTTATATTTTGTTTAATTGATGCAAAATCGAAATACTACTAGCGTTTCGGAACGGCCACTGGTGAGAAGAATACGCCGATAGAAACTCAATCCAGATTCCTAAGTACTTGAAGAACAATATGTTAAAACTTACCCACACTGCAGTGTTCGCGAGTTGCGGCGAGTTGTAGAACATTTTTTCCGATCACTAGTCTTGTCATCTACAAATTCATTTGTATAACATAGTATATTAATCGTATAGTCTATGGCAGCAGAGGTTGTCTTGTAGTCTACCTGATTGACAATTGCGTTTATTTTATTGTTAACTGTGTTTACCAATAATTGTCATGCTGTAACTGCGTGTTTTGGGTTTTAGTCTAGTTTCACTTTAGTTTTTATGCTAAATTATTTTCATTTATGATTGTAACCTGTTGTGTATACCTTAATAAATTTAAAGGTTTAAGAGGTATGGAAACAGAAAAAAAAAATTTCTGGTAGAGGCCGGCAGCTTTATATAGGTGAGATTTTTTTTCTTGTGGCTGTAGTTGAAACAGGTAAGTGGTAACGCAGCGTCGAATGTATCAGCTTGATTTAGTACGAGTAATGCAAAAAAGAAGTTTCCTTGCCCTTTGTCATAAAGCAAAATCGTCCCACCTTTACCTAATCTAGGGAATCGTAAAGCTTTATTTTTCTTCTCGCAATCTTTTAATTCTTGCTTGGTCATGTAACCACAGATTGTCCTAAGTACTTAAAGCAGTGTTAACATGGCCAAGTACTTACTGCGTTACTGTTAGTCCTGTTGCTTTATCTTAAATCTTAATATAAAATTTAAACCACTTTTTAATCGATTTTGATAAAAGAGCATATCACAAAAACAATAAGTTTGAATGCAAAAAAATTTTGTTGAACTTAGAATCGTCCAACTTAGGGAACAGTGAAAGCCATCAAAATCGTTTCGGTAGTTTTTGAGATAGAGTGAAGTGTGTATCACTTACTTAATAAGAAAAAATTAAGTCTGGTTTTTTTTTATATCTACTTGTTGATGTACCAGAAAGACGCCAAGCAAAAACGTTTCTCCTTTTTCCAAAGTTGCCCAAACCTGTATTTCTCTACACAAAATGTTTCAAACAGTTTGCTTGCGCGTGTAACCATAGATGTAATAAGTACTAACATGGCCGAGTACTATTAGTACTGACTGGTCCTGTTACCGAGAAATGTCACAGAAACACCCTTCACTTTATCGAGAAGTTTTTACTTAAAATAGTTTTGCATACAACATACATAGTCTCATGTCTTTTTCCCTTGTGGGGTAGACAGAGCCCTGGTCTTTAAGTCCTTAAAGCCACGTTTTGCATGTTGGTGGGAGTAAGGTGGAAAACGGAATCAAAATAGTGATGGGTTGCTAGCCGCATCGCCTACTAATATGATTCGTAAGATTTTCACCCATTCCCTCGATCGGCTTTTACGATCAGCGCGGGAAAAAATGCAGCTGGTACATTGTAAGTTTTTTTTCTTTTCTCCCAGACCAGCATGGAAGAATAGTTTTGCATTCACCAAAGCACGGTTTTAATTGCTCGCCATGTTTCTGGTAAGTCTTGTTTGCTTTTCTTTCTAGTAATGAGGGTTGTATGAAAATCTAATAGCACGAAGCGAGGTAGTCATTGAAGTACAGCGACAGCGACGCCTGTCGCAGCGATCGCCGACACTACTTTGTATGGAATGACAGAACCCATATTAAAACTGCTGTCGCCGTTCGCCGGCAGAGGTGTCTCGCAACATTAATTACTGTCGCTGAACTTCAAAGTAATAAAGCAATATATAAGGAAACAATTGTATGCCAAATATTATCAAGCGGCAACAACGGGTTGGCGTTCCATTTCTGTTTTGCAATTTGATTATAAGCTTTTTCAAAAAACCCTAATTTATCCTTTGTGTTTGAAATGTCACTATTTATTTATAGATATTCTTGGAGAGATAAGGTTAATGCTAATCGTTTAAAGTCAAGCGTGTTTTTTGTTTGTCATCCCTCGGCGAACTCTATACGCACGAGGTCGCATGCAAGTGCTAGTTTAGAATAAACATTGGTTTAAAAGGAAAGTAGCCTCGACGTGTTCATCTGCAGATAAATCAGCCGACTAGCGACGACACGGAGTTTAATCGCTACGATTAAACTCCGTGTCGTCGCTAGTCGGCTCCGGCAGTGAGAACACTAACAAAACAGTAAGCAGACTTGCTTTCTAAAGATCTACAAAATGTATATGAAATTGTCTTATTTTGAATAAACATTGGTTTCGATTTAAAAGTAAAGTACGATAGACGTGTTTATCTATCTCCAGATAAACCAGGCGCGTGTAGCTACTTGTATTAAACTTCGTGTTATCGCTAGTCGGCTCCGGCCGTGAGAACACTAACAAAACAGTGAGCAGACTTGCTTTCTAAAGATCTACAACAATTATATGAAATAGTCTAACATTGGTTTAGATTTAATAGGAACGTAGGCTTGACTGTTTCATTTGCCGATAAATCAGCCGCGTGTAGCGATTAAACTCAGTGTTGTCGCTCGTCGGCTTCGGCCGTGAGAACACTGAACAAAAGATTAGACTTGCTTTCTAAAGATCTACAACATTTTTATGAAATAGTCTTATTTTGAATAAATAACATTGGTTTAGATTTAATAGGAAAGTACGTTAGACGTGATCATCTATCTCCATATAAATCAGGCGCGTGTAGCTATTAAACTCCGTGTCGTCGCTAGTCGGTTCCGGTCGTGAGAACACTAACAAAACAGTGAGCAGACTTGCTTTCTAAAGATGTACAGCAATTGTATAAAATAGGCTTATTTTGAATAAATAACATAAATTTGCTGCAAATTAAAATAATATCAATTTTATTATTAATTTTCCCTAAACTCATCATTTAATAACCCGATGATAAAAAAGAAGACAAATAAATAGTACGAAACCAAAAAATACGAACAATATCGGACGAATTCTTGATATTGAGATTTATTTACATTTTGACAGTCACCTTTCAATGCCAACTTATGATTTTAAATACAAACAAAATAGCAAGATATGAAAATGAAACCCTAATTTCGCATCCGGCGGCGGCGGTGTCCCAACACTATTATGGTGACCTTTGTGGCCAAAGAGAATTCAAAATCTGAAGCTACCTCGCCCCGGACTGCGCCCTTTGGCCTGCGCAGGACACCTGTCAATCAACAAGCAATCGAAGTTTTTATTTTTGTTGTGTTTTTGTGTCATTTTATTAATTTTATATTTTAATTGCCTAGTGTTTTTTATAAGTTTTAATGTCGCTTATCGGTGGTGTTTCGTCTGGGAATGTTCGCCCAGGTGAGTCTATATCGTCCGAGAACTTAATTTTGTGCTCTCAGTGTTCCCAGCCACGGTTTTTCAAGGGGCAAAGGGGTTTAAAAATTCATGTGGCTAGAGTACACAAGACCCATGCTAGTAGTGGATCCCTTTGCCCCACCGGCATACTTTCTAATCATACTTCATTAGCACATAGTCTTGTTTCTCACTCCTATCATAATCTCCACGAACACCTGTCAGCTTTAAAACATTCAACTCCCGTAATAAAACGTATACCCAAAGGTGCTCGTCGCACTGTATCACTAGCGCTCGCTAGTGATATAAGAAGGACAGTTCGCGAGAACTCAAAAGAGGCTTGGGAACATTTACTCACCTTCGCTTTTAGGATTCTACATGTATCAAACGAAAACCCATCTGGTATTCAAAATCTTACATCAAAAATAAAACAAAACTGTATTAACCCAAATTCCTTAACATTTCGGCATATTTCGATTTCCAAATTAAAGCAAAAAAGTTTGTCACAGTATGTGGAATCAAAAATAAGCGAAGGTGACCTCAAAGGTGCAGCAAGAATTCTTTTCTCGGACGATGCAATTGCCCCAAACACTCCGGACACTCTCTCTGCTTTACAGGAGAAGCATCCATCGTCAGCAGACGACCCCAACCTGCCTGACCCTCCCAATAACATCGATGAGGCCCTGCAAGCCACAGAGGAGCAGGTTTACGCGGCTGTGATGTCCTTCAGAAGTGGCTCAGCCGGCGGTTTAGATGGTTTGTCACCTCAACATTTAAAAGATCTTTTGAGCGGTGACAGCGTTGACGCCGGCGGTTCGCTCTTGAGGGATCTCACAGCTCTTGTCAACCTTATGTTATTGGGAAGGGTCAATGATAGCGTTACCAGCATTTTATACGGTGCTAACCTATGTGCCCTGAAAAAGAAGGACGGCGGCATCCGGCCTATCGCTGTAGGCTCAACATACCGCCGACTTACAGCCAAACTATGCTGTAGAGCTATCGCTGCCACCCTTGGAGACTACTTTCAACCGATTCAGTTAGGCTTCGGTTCCAAGGGTGGCTGTGTGGCCGCTGTCCATTCTTTGCGCACCTATTTAAATATTCAAAAGGGTGGGGTGTTGCTGAAGGTGGATATAAAAAACGCGTTCAATTCGGTTGATAGGGGCGCTATGCTGGCACAAGCAAAGATCAAAATTCCTTCGGTTTACAACTTCCTCTGGCAGTGTTATAGTCAAAATTCTAAATTGATGTACCAAAACAATCTCCTTTATTCGGCAGTAGGGTGCCAGCAGGGTGACCCCTTGGGTCCGGTTATTTTCAGTCTTGCAATCCACCCAGTCATTGAAAAAATTTATTCCAGTTTTAACACATGGTACCTTGACGACGGGAGTTTGGGAGACGTCCATCCTGACACCGTTTTGAAGGACCTAGAAGACCTTAAACGTGGCTTGACTTCTATTGGTCTTAGTTTAAATTATTCCAAATGTGAACTATTTATCGACCATGAAATGCCTCTTTTAACCAAAATTAAAACTGTTACCCAATTTAACGCCTTGGCCCCCAACATCAAAATTATTGACAAGTCTTCGCTTCGTCTCCTAGGCTCCCCGATTTTTGATGATTCTTTTCCCATTTTTGTTGAGGAAAAAGTACAAAGTTTTCAGTTAGCTTCCGTCCGACTTTCCAATATCCATAGCCATTTCGCTTTTTCTATTCTAAAACATTGTCTTTTTGTTCCAAATTTCACATATAATTTACGGTGCAGTCATCTGTGGAAATACCCGGATCTTCTTACAAAATTAGATAACGTCATTAAAAACACTTTGGCGTCTCTTTTAAACATTGAGTTTGATCACTTTATTTGGGAACAAGCCTCCTTACCTATAAGGCTAGGAGGACTTGGAATACGAAAAATTTCTAGTGTTGCTTTGCCAGCATTTTTGTCTTCTGTCCATAGCATACAAGACCTTTTTAAGAAAATTTTACAATACCCCTCTTATGAAACTGCTTATATGACAGAAGCCAGAGACGCTTGGTCAGAGCTTTGTTTAAATTCGGAATTTCCAGATAACCCTTCTTCTCAGAGGCGTTGGGACGAGCCGCTCTGCAGACTTGTACAGAGTAACCTACTTGAATCTTCTTGTGGCAACTCTGCAGAACGAGCGCGTCTCCTTGCCGTTGCGGAGTGGGAGTCAGGACTTTGGTTACAGGCCTTACCTTCTTTCACTTTGGGTACCTTTCTGGACGATAATACATTCCGTCTGGCGACATGTCTGCGTTTAGGAGCTAAAGCGAATGTCCCGCATCGTTGTCTTTGCGGCGATACCGTAGACCAGTTTGGGCGTCATGGACTTTCGTGTCTCAAAAGTGCAGGTCGCATGGCGCGCCATGCCACCATTAATAACATAATCCAAAGGGCTCTTGTCACCATTCACGTGCCAGCTGTTTTAGAACCAAATGGCCTGGTGCGTGAGGATGGCAAGAGGCCAGACGGAATGACCCTTGTGCCGTGGAGGATGGGAAGGCCACTTGTTTGGGATGCCACGTGTGTCGACACATTCGCGCCTTCCCACCTCCCCAGCACTGGGTCTATGGCAGGCATGGCTGCAGCCAATGCCGAGTCCCTCAAACGGCGCAAATATGCCTGCATCGGCAACGGTTTCATTTTTGAGCCGTTTGGGGTGGAGACACTTGGTCCATGGGGCCCGTCGGCTCATAATCTATTTAAGTCATTAAGCCGAAAGCTGGTAGAGGTGTCGGGTGATCAGAGGGCTGGCAATTTTCTAGGACAAAGAATAAGCATTGCCATCCAACGTGGCAATGCTGTCAGCCTTCTAGGTACCCTTTCGCGTGACGACGAACTGCGGGACATTTTTTATTTATAATGGTTATTTTTAATTATGTAGGTTAGGCTATTTTATTTTAGTTAGTTTTCGTTTAAATAATTTTATAGTTTCAAAGTTGTTTGGAAAACCCGATTAAAGTCCACATTGGTTTAGAATTAATAGAAAAGCACGTTAGACGTGTTCGTTCATCTGCCGATAAATCAGCCGCGTGTAGCGATTAAACTTTGTGTCGTCGCTAGACGGCTCCAGCCGTGAGAACACTGAACAAAACAATGAGTAGACTTGCTTTCTACAACATTTATGACAAGATCTACAACATTTATGTGAATGAAAAACAACTTTAGAATAAATAACATTGATTTGAATTTGATTGGAAAGTACGCTCGAATTGTTCATCTGCACATAAATCAGCCGCTTGTAGCGATTAAACTCCCTGTCGTCGCTAGTCGGCTCCGGCCGTGAGAAGTGATAACACTAATAAAACATGTACAACATTGAAATGGGCTAACCAACTACGAAATAATACGAAATATCCAATACAATACCCCGGAAAAAATATTGCAATAAACGTAGGTCGTGTGCCGTCTCAATGGTGCAACTGATTTATTATTAGTTAGTTATTATTAATAGTTATTTTTAACTGTCTTTAATATTTGCATGTCTAGATAGGATAAAGGTGAGATACTTTGGTTCCTCCCTACCCCCCCACAAAGGAAAAAGACGTGATAGTATGTATAAGTTATCGTTTCCCAATCACTTAGGTCAAACTCCATCTCGTCGCAAGTCTGCGGCTGTCACAGAACCGAAGCAATAATTTGAGGACCGGATAAAATGTATCCAATTCCTTGTAATTCTCAGACTAGACAGATTTCGTAGTCGCGGGTTTATTATAGCAGATAGTCCCTCATGCTTTGAGCGGTAACACCGCATTGCGCACCCTACCACATGATTACTGGCCCATAAACGTTGCGTCCTTTTATGCTTTATGACCACCGGGACTCACGATGACAGATGCCGCACCCATTAGTCTTGGGAGTATGGAACTGAATAAAAACTGGCCAAGTGTGAGTCGCACACACCGCTAAGGGTTCCGTTTCCGTACCGCTGCACAATATTTAACTCCAAAGACCACGTTTCTTGTATTGGAATTCTGATGTAATAATACATCAACCTCTTTCAGACGACCTCTCATATGAAGTTAACCAAACTCTTTCGAGCACAAACACTATTGTTCTTAATTGTCTGTGGTTTTTGACATCTCAGTAATAAATAAGCGACAACTTTGACAGAGTCATTGAGACATTTTATCATATTAATTTCATTTCGTTTTTATTATTTGTTGTTATTGCGGCAATAAATATACACCTTCTATAAAAATTTCAAGTGTTATTACGGTTCAATAGATACAGACCTGCGACAGAGACGGTCGGACAGACGGACGTAATAATATTTTTTTTACCGGTTACGCGATTTTATAAGTCGCGGACAGACATATTGAAACTATAAGGTGGGAGTTAAAATTGCTCCCACTTTCCAAGGGCATCTCGCAATGCTTTTGGAAAGTGGAGGCAAATTTAATATGGGTGTCATATGTTTGTGTAGTTACTTCTTACTTAGTAGATACTTAGTAGTATTACTAAGTAAGTACTACTTAATACGTAATACTTAGATACTGCTTAAAATGTTTGCCATCAAAACCCTGACAAATAGCCACTTAGCAGGCCGGCTACCCAATAGCAACGCCTATGATAATAACATCATTCTCGCGATGCGAGATCCCACGGGCACATCTAAATTCTATGCGCACAAAGATGACGGTTTCCGTTGAATGGGTGCGAGACTATTGGCAATTTCATAGGACATTTACTAGAAAGCAGTGATGTACCGATTTGTGAGGTTGCGGGTTATAAGTGGCCGTTGTAAAAACGATGATCTGTCGCTTAAACAATTTGCAGTAACAAGGCTGTAAAAGCTAGAATGCTGTAAGTAATTACTTTCTAAATACTAACTTTACGCGTGTTATTAGTCGCACTTCAGACAGAGCCGCGTTGTTGTCTCAGATTGCTGAAATGCAACACGATTATTTTTGGTCACCAGCCGGCCTATTTGTTAACTTGTGTACAACGTTTTGATAGTCACTTCAAAATACATTGCGGCTTTCGTATGATAGACTATTTTTATTTAAGATATAGCACGTAATGTATTTTGAAGTTACTATCAAAACGTTGTACACTATTTTGGAAAAAAAACCGGCTGGTCTTTTATGCTGTCGTCGTGTTCAAACAGTTCATAGCATCTGATATTGGTTTCGTAAAGTATTAAGCGATACTTCAGGAACAGAATTTCAGGAAACACTTGTAGGAGGCTCTATCTCTATGTACATACTTGCTTTTAAATATTTAAAAGTCACATATAGGTTAATTGTATGGTAAATAGTTAAAAAAAACTAAATATCACGTTTTTATCAAACTATTGTATTGTCATTATTATCAAGTATTCTGAAATATTTTAAATTTTGTAGAAGAAAGTCTACAAAATTTTAAATAAATCGGACAGTTAAAGTGGGTCAAAATCGAGTTCAAAGAAGTCGGTTACAAACAAGCAAGCAAACATACAGGTGAAGCGAGTGTGTAATTTAGGTGCGAAAGACGTAGGTGCGAAGGCTTGTAAAAATCGTGTAAAAACACCACTCACGCCTCATACTATTGTCACAACCAATCTAGTTAAAAACAAAACATCCATTAAATGATATGCTAATAACCTAATCAAACCTGCCTTTAAGATGCCGCTTACTGGAATTACTACAATTATTATGTACTTAGAATTGCCTACAATCAATCAATTGCATCTATTAAAGACCTCAATCATCAATTTATCATCAGATACCAATGACGTTTAGCTACCGATTTGATGGTACTAATAACCAACTTTGGTTCGGAGTAGATAGATTCAGGAGCCACACGATGAATAAAATCAACAAAATGAAAATACCGGCCAAGTGCGAGTCGGACTCGCGCACGAAGGGTTCCGTATCGTTATCTAAGTATATATAATAACGGCAAAAAATCACGTCTGTTGTATGGGAGCCCCCTCAAATATTTATTTAATGCTGTGTTTTAGTATTTGTTGTTATGGCGGCAACAGAAATACATCTTCTGTGAAAATTTCAACTGTCTAACTATCATGGTTCATGAGATACAGCCTGGTGACAGACGGACAGACAGACAGACAGACGGACAGCGGAGCGAAATTAATAGGGTCCCGTTTTTACCCTTTGAGTACGGAACCCTAAAAAGGACAAAATGTGTGGTACTTAACACTTTCCGGGACATCCCGCCTGTAGACGTAAATTTCTATTGTTATGTCTATTGTGTCTGGTTTAGTGACCGTGAATGAGTTAAAGAATATTTATATTTATATTTCTTTTTCTATCGAGTCGTAAAATGGCTTTCCGTTTAATTAAATATGTTTCGACCAGTCATTGCTACCGTGATTGCCCGGTCGTTTGCCTCATTCAGATCTTGTTGACAGCAAGAAGCTGAGTTTTCTGGGGCACACCAAGAGGTGACCCATAGATTGGATAGCACCACAGTCGCACTCACTATTGTTGGAGAAACCCCACCTGACTCTATTTTCGTGGCATCTACCAACATCAGCCCGCAGTCTGTTTAAAGATTTCCAGACTGGCCTTAACAACAATGTACGCACCATGAACGGGTAAAAAACCCCATTAAGATGTGTATGACTAAACTCCATCGCTCATCCACAGGCGAAAGGTCTGTACTGTGTGACATAGGCATTGCCTATATTAGACTCCAATTTCCTGTCGATCTATGCTGAGAACTTTTTACATATAGTTATTAATTTAAACGGGATTTATCACGAACCTTTTATATTTTTATTTCCGCTGAAGTTTCTATGATGTTACATCCATCGTGGTGTCAGCGAGACTAGAGTACTGCGGTGATGCGGTGTCATCTTGTAGTCATCATCATCATTTCGTGTAGGCGACACGGTCAATCGACCATGCACACCCTGGTGTCAGAGTTCTTCGGAACCGCCTCTCGGACTTTGACGTGGTTCTTTTAACGACTATCAGGTGGCAGCCGGGACCAACGACTTAACGTGCCTTCCGAATCACGGAATCATCTTGTGGTGATAGGCGCACTTGCACTAATAATGTTAAACATTACCCACAAACAGTTGTATATTCTCCCATTAGCCCCGGTAGACACAACACTAACAATTTCCGACTCTAAACGACGCGATTTAATTTTGGCAATCACTACATTTCATGCAATTTTTATCCATCATCCCTGTTAAAAGTCTACAGAAACGTCAGCTGGTATAAAAGGTTCGTAGAAGGTCGCGTTAAAATTAAAATTATGTTATAGGTTGTAGAATAAATCGTACGTTCATAATTAAGTTTACTTTCTCTGATTCTTTTATTTGGCAGGAAAGGCAGCAGACGCATTTTTTTTCCTATTGGTAAGGATTTGATAGTAGTATTAAATATCTTTACTACCTATTTCCTTCCCAAAACACTTTAAAGTCAAAATAAGGATACAGAATAGATTTACATGTATAATTAACATTAACATTCGAATTCTTAAACAACTTTGTATGTAAATTAATGTCATTGTAATAGTTTTGTTTTCTTTTTTTTTGTTAAGAAATGTCCTTCACGACTTGGTTCACACACGATGTCTGGCGTTATCCTGGGATTTCTTACAATAAGTCTTCAATAAAATCATGGGACTTTCCGGTTACATCCCACTTTTTCATCCCAGTTTCGTAAAATTCCGGTTTCATACCACAACACAATCTTTTCCGCTTTCACCCCAAGCTTAAAAAAAAAAAAATTAATTCCTTATTCTACCCAAAGTTCATTCCGCTTTCGCTCCACACAGTTTTTTCTGATTAATTTGTACAGATAGCAAAATAGTACCCGAAAAGGATTAGACTTAAAATATATATTTTTAATTAACTTTGCCATATTATTATTATCTATATTTCCCTTGAGATGACCACAGGGCTGGTATTTTAGGTAGCTATTATTATAACTCGTATATTGAGTTAAGTGAGATAAGGGGCTGACATCATCATTTCGAGTAGGTGTCACGGTCAATCGACCATTCACACCCTGGTGTTAGAGTTCTTCCGAATCGCCTCTCGGCCTTTGACGTGGTTCCTGTAACGACTACCAGATGGCAGCCGGGGTCAACGTCTTAACTTGCAAAGCACAGAATCATCTTTATTATTAGACCAACAGGTGATTCAAGGCTGCTGTCCTAACCAAACTAGAAACAACAAAATATGCTTCCCGTCGAACCCCCGACTCCCGCCCGGCATCTACAGGCAAACGCCTTAACCACTGGACCACGGAGGTAGTTAGGTTTTAGCAGACTCAATGCTCTGAATCACAAACAACATTATCTATGCAACCAAAAAAATCTCGTTTGTTGTATGGGAAATCCTTTAAATATTTATTTTAATTTATTTTTAAAGTGAATATACAAATAAATATTTTGTGAACATTCCAAACGTCTACCTGTTGCCGTTATTAATATCGAGCGTTTATAACGTTTGCTGTAAGCCCCACTGAAATATTTATTTTATTCTGTTTTAGTATTTATTGTTATAACGACAACAGAAATACTTAATCTGTGAAAATTTTATCACGTTGAGATACAGCCTGGTGACAGACAGACGGACGGACAGTAGAGTCATAGTAATAGAGTCTCGCTTTAAAAAAATGAACGACTCGAAATAGTGCATACGTAAAACGCATTCTCTCACACAGTTGTTGCTAACTGAAACACGGAGGCAGTTACTAAATAAAATATAACAATCTGACTTAAAACTACCTATTTATTTTCTTCGCAATTATGCCTTATTATTTAGAGTACACACCGATCGTGGGTTATTCAAAACCATTTCGGGCCATATTTGACTCAGACTGACCGAGAAACATTATGCGAGAGAGAAAAACAATTGTCACTCTTTCGACCAAAATAACATAACTAATTCTTTTTTTGATTCAAAGTAACTTGAGATACTTACATCATTAATATGTGTTATACGGATTACTTACACGTACCATGTCTTCCTTCAGGTGACTTAATACGTGAGTAACCCGTATTTCACGTATTATTCTACATTTCTACACTAATATTATAAAAAGAAAAGATTTAATTGTTTGTTTATTTACATTTAATAGGCTCCGAAACCACTGGACCGATTCGAAAGAAATATTTCACCATTAGTATCCTACATTATCCCTGATGAGAGGCTATAGAATGAATATCTATATCTACCCGTGTGAAGCCAGGGCGGGCCGCTAGTATCAAATAAAAACCTTCAAGAAAACTTGTTTCCATTTAGTTCTTAATTCACTTCTTTTGTTAGCGAATTCGTTATAGAACAACATTATCTCTCACTCATGTTTCTGATGAGTATACATTTTTTGGAATTCAATTCAAAACAGTTTTGATTCGAAGGCATTGAAACTCGATTTGCGAATGAGAAACAAATAACATTTAGCAATAAAACTAAACGCACTCAATATATCAGAGGAATCTAAACAATCCCACAATACAAACAGCTGAGCTGAGCCGTAAGAAATGTTCCAAACTGGACGAGTCGTTCCTCGCCCTGAGGACCTCGTGGCGAGGAACGGCCGCAATTTCAATTTTATTTAGTTGTTCCCTTTATTGCTTGCGATACGTTTGACGATTACATACCTCATCCGTTACATATTATTCAACGTAACAAAACGATTATTAGTTATTTTTGGGGGCTATAAACTTGTTTACCGTCATGTTGATCCTGTTTTTCCAAGCGCTAAAGAGAAAGATTAGATGCCAAAAAAAATTTGTACATGCATGCATATTAATCATTGATTTCAGCCGTAAGAAGACTACTGCTGGACATAGGCCTCTCCCATCCAAGTCTACGGTCCAAGGGATTTTTCATTTCGTTTGAGGATATTGCCAAACTCACCACGCTTTGCAGGCGGGTTGGTGAGCGCAGTTTCTTTGGTTTCTTGTGGTTTCGACGCTGCAAAGCCGGGGAAGGATAGGCATTTGATGGATTTGGGTACGGAAGGAAGGTATTGGGATACTACTTACTCTGATAATGTGAGAAAGTACTAGCAGCTCAGGAGCCCGGTCGTGCGTACCCGATGCCTTACTTGCAACCACCGTACAGGCAGTTGAGGATGATACCCCGACGTGACGTGGTGACATACATACTATCACATCTTTATTACTAAGTTCCGAAGAACTCTGACACCAGGGTGTGTATAGTTAAGTGACTATGTCACCTACACGACTTGATGATGATGATTACTAAAGAGATAGTATAAGAGCCTTAGGTACACGAAAGTCCACGTTAAGCGTGTTGGTGTTTAACGTGGAAAACTGGTACTGTACCACATCGTCCATTGATATGATTCCTTAGATCATCGCTCATTCTATCCGCCAGCTTCTTCCTGCGTGAGAAGAAAAGCAGCTCTTACATTTAACGTTATATATAAATCATCGAGATTTTCAAAAATTTCTCTCCACTCCTTTTATTTACTCGAGCAGTGTGACCTATCTGAACAGCAAGCCCTGCAAGCAAGTTTATGTGCAAGCACGGTACTATAATTATGCTCTATCAATGCGGTACTGGTTTATTGAAAGTCCTGGTTGAGGCGGGGGATATTAAGATGATGGCTGGCTTGTAATTTGATGGATTAAGGAACACACCCGCAGGCCCGACTGCGGGTAATGACGGACGCCTAAAACGTCTTGATCGTGAACAGTCGTGTGTGCTTGCGATTGTTATGGGAAAGAATTTGATCGATGTATTAGCGTATTGGTTCCTTTTCTACTTTTTTGGAATTTGACATAGATAGCGAATAGTGTTTTCATATGAAAGGCTTCCAACGAAGTTAAACTCACCAATACCTACATAATGAAAAAATAGGAACATGTTTTTTTTAAAATAAAGTCTATTATCAAGTCTACACTATTTCCGGTCCTAAAACTTTTTTTATCAAGTATTTAGTGATGTAAAAAAAAACCTGATATGTTAACTTTATTTCACATATGACATCATCATCTCAGCCGCAAGAAGTCCACTGCAAGACATGTGTTGCATATATGACATGCATAGAAATATATCTAATTTGATGATTTAAAAACAACTCATACATAGATCTAATTAAAGTAATAAGCCTAGCACACAAAGTACAGTAGTAACAAAAAGATATGTTTAGAAATATTTATAACTAGCTTTCGCCCGTGTTTCCGCACGTGTTAGTGTTGCGTTGCATTTCGTCTTTTTCTGGTGAACGGAGGAACCACAACATGTACGCATTTTTTTATGATGGTCGGTTCTTGATACGGCGTGAAAGCGTAACAAACACACAAAGAAACAAACTCACCATCGGGTTTATAATATTAGTAAGAATTCTAAAAATGAAAAAGAGCAATTAAATCAAGAAAATCAAAAGAGCAATTTAAAAAAAAAGGCACATGGCTTAAGTTGATAATAAAGCAATTGCCTTATTATAATGAACTTTGTATCGTTACTTTTTTTAAACATGGGCGTTAACTGTCACTTGACGAGCATCAACGCCATCAAAGCGATTTTTGACATGATAACGTCTTAAAAATCGATGAACGCCGGCATGCACGAAAAGTGTCACGTTCCGCGTACAAGCGAGAGCGCGGAACAAGCTATAGAGAGGTACGATCGGCCTAAGCGTTTGGTTTGAGACGCATCTCTCTTCCACCGCCGTTATCACGTAAAATTATTGTCCGTAAACTGTCTTTACAGACAACCAATTTTTTATGTAACTGAAAGCCCCACATGACACCGAATTATTCAATTCATTGACTTTTGCTTGGCCTTGGTTTTTTAGATATAGCCAGAACTACGAATAAGTAATACTTATTCGCAGAGCCGGAATAATTCTATAAGCTAACTAGCTGCCCCGGCGAACTTCGTTTCGCCATAAGTTAAAAACTATCCTATCTCTCAAGTTGGATCGAACTGCACATGGTGTGCGAATTTTATTATAATCGGTTAAGTGGTTTAGGAGTCCATTGAGGACAAACATTGTGACACGAGATTTATATATATTAAGATATTGAGCATGTTGCCCGTAGCAACTACTCCTAAGAAGAAGTTTGAAATGGGACTTATTTTTATGGCCCAAAAAATTTACGGCCAGAATCCTTAGAATTTATATAGGCGAGTTATCGTAATAGTTTATGCAAATTTTGCAATAGTTGTAAACTCGTAAGCGGATACATTTCGCCACTAATGGTCAGGTTTTATTATTGTTCGACTCGTAAGGGACTCGGGCATATCAAATTAATTGTAGCACTAAACATTTTATTACTAGAATCTTCGATTTAGCCGGCGTTGGGTATGGTTGCAAAATTTCCTGCACCTAGTCGTAAAATGACATATTTTTAAATGTCTTATTCGGGAATCGTCATATCGTACAACACTTAAGTGACTTATTCTCTATTGCCTTATTCTCTGAGACTCTTCTAAGGTCCAATAATGAAATTAGAACTACACAGACAAATAATAACTGGCTCGTTTTACAAAAATACGATGTTTGACATAATTAAATGAAATGAAATAAAAAATGTAATGATTTTTTTTTAAATTTAATTTCTTAATGTCAATCATTGTATTTTTGTAAAACGTCATTCATCATTTCGAGTAGGTGTCACGGTCAATCGACCGTGCTCACCCTGGTGTCAGAGTTCTTCGGAACCGCCTCTCGGCCTCTGACGTGGTTCCTTTAACGACTACCAGATGGCAGCCGGGACCACCGGCTTAACGTGCCTTCCGAAGCACGGAATCATCTTTATTATCAGACAATCAGGTGATTCAAGCCTGCAATGTCATAACCAAACTGGAAACAACTAAACAAAGTATGCTTCAGGTGGTAATCGAACCTATGACGCCCAATCCCCCCCAACCCCCAAGGGTCAACAGGCAAACGCCTTAACCATAACGAGCCATTAATAACTGGCTCGTTTTACAAAAAAACGATGTTTGACATAAAACTAAACAACTATATGAAAATATTCAATATGTATAAAAACCCTGTCCGATCCTTGAAGGGGTGGTCTGCCCGTTGATATGTACAACTTTTCCTATGGGATCAAAGCTGGGAGCTCAAAAAAATATGAACATTTTTTAAACAAAAAAGTTCGGCGCCCGGTCAATTTAAATGGGAAGGAACGTCAAAAAAAATGTTAATATCGACGGGCGGACTCACCCCTTCAAGGATCGGATAGGGTTTTATTTACATATTGTATTTAGAACTAGCGGCTCGGCCCGTCTTCGCACTAGTAGATTAACGTATTTATTCTATAGCCTATGATCATTAGGGATAATGTAGGTTTCTAATTATGAAAGCTATTTCAAATCGGTCCAGTAGTTTCGGAGCCTATTCAATGCAAACAAACAAACAATCAAACCTTTCCTCTTTATAATATTAAAATAAAAAATAATGTAGACATACTTTCGAGATCTTATCTAACTGGCAATGTGTGCCGCACCGCCACAGGTGCTGAAATTTTGCATAATTGACTTAAGTCATGTATATATCCACTAGGATAATTTTAATTACATGGATTTGGTCATAATAAGAACTTGTCACAAAAAACATTTCTACTTTTTCATAGTAAAAGTAGGACGTTTTACGAATAGAATCAATGCCGAGATTTAATCTTAACGGAATGCTTCAGGAATGATAGTACATGTAATTACGAGAATACGGTCTCCTTTCGTAATAATTTACATCGCCATTATTATATAATACACGGAAGTTTTGAAACATCATGACCATTATAATCAATTTTTAGTCCAAACTCTAACATGATTAAAATATTCTGTTTCAAGAATGGTGGACCAAAAATAGGGTATAAAATACGTTTTCATATCCACGACTAATATTGTTCCGAAAATTTCCGTGTTCAAGGATTATTCTTAACCGACTTTAAAAAAGGAGGAGGTTATCATATCAATTTGGTTGTTTTTAGGGATCCGTACCTCAAAAGGGAAAAACCGAGCTCTTATAGGATCACTTTATTGTCCGTCTGTCTGTCAAGACCCTTTTTTTCAGGAACGCGTGGAATTTAGTCTACTGTCTACTGTCTCTTGGAGGTGTGAAAACAATCAAACTTTTAAGACAACGCAATCTAAAGATGTTTATGCTGGTACAAAGCAACGTCTTATAGCACAGCGCACAAAGTTGCTTCGTATCCATTGAATTAGTAAAACTATGAAAGCGTAACTCTCATACAACTAACAATTCAATATCAGTCCCATTTACGCAAACAAACTTAACTCAAATTGCAACGAAAAACTTGCGCACTCATAGACGAAGATAGTTTGCGATCTCTTGGAGCTGTGAAAAAAATCAAACTTTTAAGACAACGCAATCTAAAGATATTTATGCTGGTACAAAGCAACGTCTTATAGCACAGCGCACAAAGTTGCTTCGTATCCATTGAATTAGTAAAACTATGAAAGCGTAACTCTCATACAACTAACAATTCAATATCAGTCCCATTTACGCAAACAAACATAACTCAAATTGCAACGAAAAACTTGCGCACTCATAGACGAAGATAGTTTGCGATTGGCCGCGTCAAGGTCACGGGCGGTGTCAACATATTTAATGAACGCTATGGTGTCAACATAGCGGAGGTAGGAAGACATCGCTCGCGATGTCTATGATAAGTGACACAGACTGGAATCACTTTTCCGTCTTTCCTTGCATTTTCTGCACCACTTTACTACACATGAGTAATTTTTTTTTCTTAATTCGTTAAGGGCCCGTACTACCTCACACTGCTTTGCTTGATTAACTGTTATATCAATAATAATTAAATACTTAAGTTGAAATAAAAATGCAGCAAAGTTCAGGACTAACTCTGGTAACTATCTGACTCAAAAACACGATTGCGTTAAATTTTCTCGATAGAAAAAAATTGCAAAGTTGCCTCCAAATCACGTCTAATTTACTCGGTATATAGCATTATTCGCCAAATACATTAAAATTAACCTTGAAACTTTTGATTATTATTGCATTACAGATAAGGTAGCCATCATATGTTTTTCTTTTTCAAATAACCCTTGAATATTCCTAAAAAACGAAAATATCCAAAGTAGCCAACGCGTTTAGACCATCTGCGTTTGTATCGCCACGCCGCCTGGCATATGGCGGGCTCTTAAGATTTCGCCCATGTTTACAAAAAGTATATCGTTACGTGCTTTTATCGACGCGTCCTTACGTCACGGAGCGCGTGGCAGACTAGTTCGGGAAAAGATATACTTTTTAGCCCCGCCCGCTTTGATCTACTTTCCGTGTGTGTAAGTAACCATTGTGGCCATGTATTATATTAGGCCCTTGTGTCACAATCTACTATTAGCCTCGTATACCTGAATAAGGTACGCCCATCAAAGACACGTTGATATTCAAATAATGCTTTAATTTAATCATCATCATCAATATCATCAATACTAAAAATAAATCTGCAAGGGTTGGTCATGGAATAGGTCAGTTACTTTGTTTTCAGAGATATCGTGTTTATAAGCTCTATACATGATACTGAAACTAAATTAACGATTTTTAGATTTTTTTTGTTACAGACCATACATACTTAATGTATGTACGAACTGAATTTTATGAAACTAAGTAGATAAATATTTAGACGTACAGGACACACGATATGGTACTTAATTTTTTCGCCAGTTATGTGTTGGAGTTGCGGGCACAGCTGTAGCACCTTATAAAAGTTTCACACTCGATCATAAATATCTATCTACCTATAAGCACCAAGTAAACTTAACACTGTTGCATGAAATCGGTATTGCTCTATGGTTACACGCACGGAGGTTCCGCGTCAACACATACAATGCGTAGATTCGATTACTTTCGATTTCTTACATGACAGTGATATCTAAGCAAGAGGCGTGTCTGGCAAGCATAGATTTAAAAAAAACAAAATTTCGTCTCTCTGAATAGATGTCACATTTTGCCATTTTTGTATGGGAACCTAGTGTGTCATTAGCGGGGGTGTGAGGAAGAGGAAAGGGAGGCGTGGTTTCAGGAGTGCTATTTGTGAACGGGTGATTCGATAAAGACGTACAAGTTTCCATATAAAAATCTGTCATTTAGTAAAGTCGAAGGTTTGAAAATAGCACACCTGACTTTTGACGCCGTTGTCATAAGAGATGTATCAATACAGCGTAATCGATATCGAAAAATACACATAAATATAATATAATATAAGTGCCAGCACAGTGAAATCATATATTTACATAAATATTATTGTTATATATATATATATATAAATGCATACATGTATATAATTACTAATCACTTCTTTATCCATTACGTGGTAGACAAACACCAGTGCTATATGATCTAAAGGGTACGTTTGGCTTTGTTTGGTGGCCGTGTAGGTAGATAAGGGAATTCAATAGCGATGGGTTGTAGCCGCATCGCCTTTGACATAGTCCGAGATATTCATCTGAGACATTTGCTTGATATTTCAGATTATTTTTTTTATTATTTATTCCCGTGAATGTCTTTTACGCTTTGCTTTTGTACAGCACATGGTTTTTGCTTATGTCGTAGACCAGCATAATAGAATTAGATTTTAATTATTTTATGAGATAATAACAATAACCCTTCTGTACCCCTCTCCACCAAACTGCATACGATTCAAAATGAGACGTATTTTGAATTATTGCTAATTGTGCAAACAAAGCACATTGAGAGGGCCCTTCCCGGCCCGTTGAAAAGCTTGTTGTTTCATCCATTTGATTAACAAGCAAGTGAGAACGTAATAACATTGAATGAAAAACTTTTTCCAGGTAATACGTGTTTTTCAGTAAGCCTTGCAAGTTAAAGTTAATGTTTTTCATTTAGAATGTTCATTACATTTTCAAGGTTTATATAAAAACAGTTTCTTTACTTTTACTATTTATGAGTACTTTGTGAACGGCCGAAGTTCAGGTAAAGTTTGTACAAAAATAAGATTTTTGGAGACTTATACTGAATTTATTTGTCATATTTTTTTTTATTTCAATAGAAACCTAGTAATAGTGCACAAGATAACTGTAAGTTGAAAAGATTTAAAAAGTCTGTTACAACGCCATAATCACGTACGAGGGTAGGGCTCTCTTAAGTCCTGTATGTATTGGGGTACATCTCTTATGGAGTTGCGCAGACTGCAAGAGGGGGCACCATCTAAGTAAAACACTTTTGTCATATCAAAACCAAGATAATTGTCGAAAGCCTACTCCCATTATGTTCCAAGTGCAACGTATGGTCTGCCTGCTGAATAAGGTAGTTCGCCATCTGCTGAAGTGACCCCGCGGTTTACTGTTGGGTCATCATGCTGCCCAAACGCTGAGTGGCGCCACGAAAGCTCTCACAGGTGTTCATGAAGCAGATCAACTACTAATGATGGCAACTAATGAAGTGGAAGTTGCGCTGTTAGTATATGGAAGTGAACAATGACAGCAACAACAAGGGGAACGTCAAAGCTGACGTCACTATGCTATCGGCTGCACCAATAATTCAAGAGTGAAGCGAAACAGTGAAGACGACGGCCAAGCAAAGAAGAAAAAGACCTACCTAATGTATCAAGTATCTATCAAAGCTACTTCAGACTACCCCAATAAACAGTTACTCTTAACCTCAAGGAGGTAGCGGAGAAGAGCCTGCTGCTGTATCATTGATGAAAAAGGCTTCAAAAAAGTATAGTAGTGATTAAAATGTCCAAAATAATTTTATTTATTATTTAATTGCATCTTTTAATGAACTTAGTGAAAAATAGTGCAAAAACCTATGAATATAATATCTAATCCTTATAACTCAGTTCGGACTGAGTTTAGAGGTATATATGCCCTTATAACTTTATTTTGTTATTGACTATCGGGAAAACAAGGTATGGTTAGTGGCCGCGCGAAAACAAAAAGACGCCAATAACCGGCATTGTCCTCTTGAAATATTATCTATTTCGGTTCAATAGATACAGTCATGTGGCAGATGGATGGACGGATGGACGTCGAAGGCTTAGTATTACCTTTCCGTTTTTACTCTTAGGGAACGGAACACTAAAAATAATAAATTTTCGGGAAAGTCGTGGAGAGTGAATTTATTATTATTTATTTCTTGGCATTAACTTTATTACTTATATTATTACACTCATCTGTATTCATGTAAATTATCGATGTTTGGCAAAAAATAACAAAGTGCATCACTATGCGTCTTTCCGCCTTTCACTGACAATGGAATTTGACGTTTTTAATGGAGGATAAATATGTTTATAATATTGTAAATAACATGAACTTGCATTACTTAAATGAGAAAAGTCCAGCGCGATAGTTTACTATAATATTCATTTTAGTATTTTAGAAGGACAGAACTTCAGAAATTGGCCTGTTTATAATTTTAAAAATTAAATTCCACTCTGTTACATACCCCTCGACAGGCGTCAGAGGACTGAGGCCTAGTGTATAGTATACGCTACTTTTAAGGGTATCAGTAACATGACGTATCAAGTAATACGCTGCTTCTAGAGACTTCATACTTCTATGCTGGCAAGCATTTGCGTTGTGACAGGCAGACGGATAAGACGTGGGAATTGGCATTCGAAACCAAACTATGCTTAAAATTTATTATTAACTAGCTTTCGCCCGCGGCTCCGCCCGCGTCAATGTCGATCCCTCGGGAATAGTACTTTTTCCCGGGATAAAAGGTAGCCTATGTCCTTCTCCGTACTCCAGAGAACTTGTATGCAAAATTTCATGATGACCGGTTCAGTAGTTACGGCGTGAAAGCGTAACAAACAAACAAACAAACAAACTCACTTTCGCATTTATAATATTAGTAAGGATAAGGATAAGGATATAGTCGTGGTAGAGCCACGTTAACGGCAAAATGAATTGCTATTAGCATGAATGGGCCGGCTCGTCCGGGAAAGTACCACACTCTCACAGAAAATCTGAGTAGAAGCTTTACCGCTTCTATGCTTCGATCGGTGAGTGAGAGATCCGGAGGTCCATCCTTTCCCCTCCTCTCCCCCTTTTTCTTCCCCCAACTCCTTGAAAGGCTGGCAACGCACCTGTCACACCCTGGTGTTGCAGTTGTCCATGGGCAGCGGTGGTCATTTACCATCAGGTGACCCGCTTGCTCTTTTGCCGTCCTACAACATAAGATATTACACGTCTGTACAGTCAGGAACAGAGATACCTGACCAGGTCGTCTACCTATATCATGAATTTTCTCTTAAAACAATAATAACATGAAAATGTATATACAAAAAGTTTTTAATCAAGTCTTTCTTTGCAACAGTTTTGTATCACGTTCTGTTGGAGTGTGTCAGAAATAAATACGAAAGGCAAAATTTTATATTTAAGGAAAATGTAAACCTCATAGACGTGGGGGTGTTTAACAGCATACTTGCTTCTCCTTCTTCGGAGAAAGCAAGGTCACTTTTCAAAATTGTGCAAGTCGCTATTAACCGTAGATGGAACTAAGCTTTGTTGCATCTATGAGGGTGCCATAGTCTATGTAGACAAAACCCTCTTAAAAATAAATAAAGATTTAAAATAAAGTCTTTCTTAATATCAATTTTCATGTTAATATTATTTATAGTTTAAGAGAAAATTCAAAATATAGGTAGAGGGCCTGGCCAGGTATCTCTGTCGGTTACTGGACAAAACTTCTTCGCGAGTCGACTTGGGCGAATTATATTTGTGTCGACCAGAACTCTGACACTGACACAATGTTATATTATGTTTATGTACCATGAAACGCAGGGCAAGACATCAGGTGTGTGGTCTGAGGAGTGGCACCACACGGACTAGAGATTTCCGAGCTGTCACCTAATTTCGCTGGCTATAAACCTACCTGTTCAAGTGTTCATGTTCTCCTTGCTTCGCCCGACTTGAGTCAAAGGCCGGCAACCGGCAACGCTCTTGTCACGCTCTTGTCCTGGTGTTGCAGTTGTCCATGGGCGGCGTTGATCACTTACCATCAGGTGACACGCTTGCTCGTTTGCCGTCCTGTCATAAAGAAAACTGCGGTTAACTGACAAGCTGTGGTTGACATCAGCCCCTGTAGCATGGCACGCGCTATAACGTTTATCGACTGTCGCCATCTTGTTTTCCGTAATATCAAAGAGCAAGAGGTGAATAGTTTATATCGCGCGCGATATAAACGGCGTCGCGGACGCCACGCTACGGGCGCAGGACATTTTTTTAAGACTGTCATATTTAGGTATGTAGCGTCTGCCACAGAATAAGTACCAATGCTTACTTCTGCGTAGCGTAAAAGGGAACAAACCCTATGATTTTTACACAGCAACCCGAATCGGACGTTTTGTCCTATTAAATCATTAATACTGTATGATTTTGAAATGTTGTACTGTTTTCTTGTTTTTTTTTTGTGCACAACTTGACGAAAATGGTTTAAACATTATGCAGTTCGTAGTTCGAGAGAACAGCGCCCACGAAGAGTCTTCATAAGTTACGTCAATGTACAATACTATCGTTTGTATTAGCAAATCATTAAAGACTTTGTCGAATTTAAACACTTCTACATAAAAGTCAAACAGTCTAAAAGTGAAATCTTTGATCTTCAATTATTTTTCCTCGTTTCGAAGACTATCATCAACTGGACATACCGAAAGTAACAGTTAGATTAAAGCCGAGACCTAATTATATACCTAGTGAAAATCAAATCTCATATCGAATGATGGTTTCAAGATTGCATTTCACAGCGATCTCACTAGAAATAGAGATAACGTATCCAGACCAGACTGACCTCTTGTAGGTAACGAACTTGTCTCAAAGTAATTCTAACCTAATATTGTCTTTTTGGGGTTCCGTACGACGGAGTGACAAAACAGAACTCTTAGAGGATCACACGTGTGGCTGCCTGTCCGTCTATCACAGCCAATTTGCGAGAATCTACTAGCCTGATAAAGTTGAAATTTGGCACATTAATAGATATAATGCAGGTTTCGGTTGTAAACGACATTTATTTTAATAGTTTTGTACAATTACAAAAGGCAAAAACAGTGAGCAGTCAAAACGTCTTTTGTTACCAGCACAGGCCAAAGGAAGATGGCCGCCGCCGCTCGCTACGGGCGAGAGTAGGAGATCACGTGAGCACGGCACCACAGAGCATAGCCAACCTTAAATTTTTTTTAAATTGCGCGCTCCCCCTTTTTGCCGCTCTACATAGATTTATGTAATGCAAACATAAAATTTTGAGTTTAGGGGCTCAATTGGGGGGTTGCAAACAAAAATAATTAAAAATAAATTGTAAGCCATACCTTGCGATATATCAAAGTACAGGACTTAAGATTTTTTATCTCATAATTACAGAATACACAGTTTTACAAAATAGACGAAAATTGAAATTGAACACCGAAATTACTGATTCTAAATAATGCAGATATTTAAAATAGGTTTTATATTACAGGAAAACCTATTACAAATATATAGTTTTGATTAAAATTAACACAAGAAAGTAAACTTATTATTATGCGATTTACGGGTTACATGTACAAAGTGTAGATATAAGTACAGATTAATCATTGGGGGAATATTCAAGATAATACATACAACATCCGTCGTACGGAACGCTCTCGCGAGCTTGACTCGCATTTGGCCGGGATTTTCATAAAAGCGTGTATCGCTAATCGTTATCATTACCCCTCATAGTACAATGTCTTCAAAGTTCCCAGAAGTAGGCGTTGAAGCTCCTCATTAGTACAAGAGTAATGCTGCCAATTTACGAAGGTTGCAATTTGTTTCGTTTTTCAACGAGTTCGTGTCGTGAGCTGTAATTCCAAGAAAGTTGATTTTTATTAACCTAATGTCCACTGTATTAGATGTTGATGGTATTATAATTTGAATTTTGCGCTCGAGTTCATCTAGTTTCACATTAGAGATAGTTGGGGCGCCATTCGAGGCGGTTTATGTTATTAACAGTAATGAAATAAATGGGCAAGTAACTACAAGTCTTTGAAGCTCAACCGCTCTTAATCAAAAGGAATAGAGTTTGCAAAAGATTTACAATGAACGTACTTAAATTATATCTTTTGATAAATCTTTAGAAGGTAATATATTCGTATAATCATTTCATTTCATCATCATTCCAATCGTAAAAAGTTCACTACTTAACAAATGCCTCTTCCAATTATACTCTCCGTATTTTCGTTCTTTTGGAGGATATTGCCATACTCACCACGCATGGCAGGCGGGTTTGCAAGCGTTTCTTTGGCTTCTCGCGCTTCAGACGCTCGCTGCTGCTTGCCTTGGAATCATTTTTAAGCGGGAAAGCGAGAGGAGTTTTGTAGTTTTGGAAAGGGAATGAAGGTTTTGCGATACTACTCAGATTAAAACAAGAGCAGTTTGGGAGGCCGGGCGCGCGTACATGATGTCATACCTGCAACCACTGGACAGGCAGTTGAGAATGGCACTCCTGACCGTATTCGTAAAATGAACGGGATCAATGTCAATGCAGTACTAATCAGTATAATTAAACCACAATATTAAATTTTTAAAATCGGATTCGTAGTCGTAGTCGAAAGTCGAACTCCGTGGCCTAGTGGTCCTCATGCCAGGCTGTCACTCCGGAGTTCCCGGATTCGATTCCCCGGATATATAAGGTTAATATTTTTTTTTAAAAGTTAAGTGCAAATATTTAAAAGGCTGGTACCCATAAGCCAGAAAAATGCTTTAGAAGCAAATAAAAAAATCGACACGCTAGTTGACCTGAATATTTAGAAATACACCCTGTGTTAAAAACACTTTCTTGGGCAACAACTTTTACTTTTATCTACTATGGATGAAGTCACTGATGTCGACAATCAAAACAGCTGATTTATCGATTTTAATTAAAAGATGTATAATTTAGGTATAAAAAAAAACTATGGTGTCGATTAATATAAATGAACCTTGTATATGTATTTGTAATAAAATGTAGTAGCATTAAATTAGTATCCCATAAAACAAGTCTTGAACTAAGTTTGGAGAGAGATAGCTCTCTGTGTATATATTTAATGATATCTATTAATGAGCATTTACGTTTAACACTGATTATTAGATTTAATGTACGTGCTTTCTCTGGCATCCAATAATTAAGTCGGCTTCTTCCAAGTCCATGTTAATGCGTCCATAATTCAAACAGTGGCCAGCAGCTAGTAGTCACTAATTATGTGCACTGTGAGTACTAATGGATATAATTGCTGCGAATCTGCTTTCTAACAAACAATATTTATGATAATTTCGATACTCAGAGAAATAGCCGCACCTAGTATATGTTCATCTTATATATTTACAAATACTTTTAATAATTACCATCATTATGCAAATGGCTTTGTAAGAACATAGCAACAACTTAATATAGTTGGAATATTTAGTTTACTTTTTCTTAGACATATTTTGTAATTCCTCAGCTCTCTAGGATATCCTATATTCCTCAATAATAGCTTGTTTAGATCTGCTTATTACATCCACAAGAAAAATTAAACGGTACCTATGATATGATGTGAATGTGACATAACTTCAAAACAATTTTAACTTTATTTGTGGATACAGTGCGGTGTCAATCTTACAATCTGAAGGAGCCACTGGCTCCTACGGATAAAGTTCTCGCATACATACATACATTTTTATCATGGCTCTTTCCCATGAGGTTAGAAAAAGATTATGGATCTCCACATGCTACGATCCTTACAAACCTCTTTCGCTTCCATCACTCTTTTCATGCATGCTCGTCGCTTTCGGATACTCCTTACTTCTCCTTTTGCAGGAACGTTTGCACTTTGGCCACGATACGTTTGTCGAGGCCGGGCCTGACCGACTGTCCCACTGCTGTATCATAAATCTCCTTTCATCCATTCTCTCTTCATGTCCAAACCATCTCAACATAATATTATTATCAACATAGTCTATTAGCATAGAAATTAAATTAGTTCAGTTATATCAGATGTAATTTGGCTTGAGTGGAACTTATCCGTGCGTGCAGGAAAGTGAGCACACTTTCCTGGTAATATGGAGTGTTTTTTAGGAATCCTGCATAACCGTTCAATGATAGAAAAAGGTCGGCAAATGGTATTGTAGCTAGCTTTGACTTAAGTTCATTCCAACAAAGACCATGTTTGGATTCATCATCATACCTGATTGCCCCATTACACTTGACAGCAACTACTGTCCCAAATAAAAACATTCGCTCGTTTCTGAAATTGTCTTAGAGCCACGGGCGTCTACGGTACCGCACCAACCGAACTCCGTGACCGTGCCTCCGGCTTCCTCAAAATTAATACACGATTGTACTGGCCACCGAGGGCGTAGCTAGAAACGGGCAGGAGGGCACTAGCTTTCCTTGAGAACTTGTGGAGAACCTCGTAGACTTAAAAATTCAAAATGGCGCGAACATAAAAAGAAATTTTTGAAATAAATTTTGTTTGCTATCAAATGAAAGGTATTTTATGTAGAATGCTTAATATATAATTTAACTATTCTTTCGTGAAACTTAAAATATTGTTAAAGGTATTAGTATTCGTGTTTTAATTTTTAAACTGTATCTTGTTATTACTTTCACGTAGCTTGTCTCACATCTCCTGCAGCATGACCCTCGGGTACATTCCTGATTTCTTTCAGATACATATTTTGTAAATTTTTACTCTTCGCCAGCCTCCTCTTGACAGAATCCTGGCTACGCCATAGCTGGCCACAATGTCTCGTGAGGCGCCTGACAGCTTGTCGTTACATCGGAACACTTTCTAGTCATGATCTGGAGTGATTTAAACGGAATCCGCGGCAATTGGGTCGTTGTTTTGACGTGTGTAGCTTGAAGGCTGTAACCTGTTTTCTGCTTTGTAACTTTATAAGCAAAATTGTAGCGAAACGGTATTAATTTCCGACATAATTCTGATTATAGACTTATTATGCATATTATATAGTACTAATTGTGCCCGCCGCGACACCGTTCGCGTGCATCTGTATGGGGGCCACCTGTTATTGTAACTGGAGAAAAATTATCTCGCGTAAATATTAATAGTCTGCATTTGACAGCTTTTAAGTAGAATATGAACAAAATAGATTACAAAACCAGCATAAACTACAAGCTTTTCAAAATGAGAGTACGAATACATTTATTAAAATTAAAAAGACAATTAACTTAGAAATAGAAAGGCTTTGAGGTTACATCCATGACATAAAATTGTGAGACTGGCAATATTTGTGGCCGCCATAAAGTATTTTATAAGTACAGGAGCGTTCAGGGCTTGTACTTAAGGGGAAGCGTATAGAGGATCATCTGTTTATTTATCACCATAAACATCATTTACTTCTGCAGTTTGTGTCAAGCTTGAGGATTTAAGGTGGAATATGACCCCACTATACTGCGTCTGCTTACAAAGTTACAGCAAAATACAACAACATATTTTACATCCTTAATGTGCTTGCGGTCTTCAGTGACAAAACACTTTATCGATACATATATACATGATATACGTCACTTATCACGACCCTATCCCCACGGGGTAGTCAGTGCCTAAGGCCATATGTGTATCGGTGGAAATAACATCGTCAATTGATATAATTCCTTAGAGCTTTGCCCATTTCGTATACGGGTTTCTAAGGTCTGCGTGGGAATAGAAGCAGCTTCGGACATTCGATAAATTCGCATTTCAAAACGAATAATAATTATTATTTGTGTACATTTTTAGGGTTCCGTACCCAAAGGGTAAAAACGTGACCCTATTAATATCGCTCCGCTGTCCGTCTGTCTGTCCGTCTGTCACCAGGCTGTATCCATTGAACAGTGATAGTTAGACAGTTGAAATTTTCACAGATGATGTATTTCTGTTGCCGCTATAACAACAAAAACATAAAAAAGTAGAATAAAATAAATATTAAAGGGGGGCTTATAACAGACATACTTTTTTTGCCGTTTTTATAGATAATGGTCCGGAACCCTTCGTGCGCGAGTCCGACTCGCACTTGGCCGGTTTTATCTTTAGTTACTGATTTGAAGATCTACCAGTCACCTACGTCAAGTTCTTGTAAAAAATCACTCGTTGCAGGTGGTCGTTGACAAAGTTGACGTGATCCTGTCATCGAATGTTTCAGTTCAATAAAATAATAAACTAACTAAACTTGTTGCATACTTTTCTCTCTGATTTTGCTTCTTCTCTTGATATTTATTTATATTTTATTTTATTTCACACTTGACCACCTAGTTTTTATCTTTTTATCTGTGTGTCTGGGAGAAAATGCTGTTTGCATTAACTTCACCTACTGTAGCTTCATAGAGCTTCGGTAGTACAGAGAGGGTCATGCTCCTGCAGTGGAGACTAAATAGACCTGATGATGATGATGTTGATGACTGTAGCTTCATAAGCTCCGTGAGCATCGCTGCGTGAGCTCCGTGGCGGCGCAGTGGTCAACACGCTAGCCTGCGACACGAGAGTGCCCGGGTTCGATCCCCGGTCAGGTTATGATGGAAAACGATCTTTGTCGATTGACCTAAGTCTTGGATGTTTATCTATATAAGTATCTATTATAAAATATAATATCGTTGAATTGCTATCCTACGACACAAGTTTACACCTTACTGTGGGGCTAGCTCAATTTGTGTGATATGTCACTATATATTTATTATTTATATTTAATGCTTCAGCCCCCAAGAGGCCAGATCTGGCCGCATAACAATTAAAACTCCATTGTGTCTGCGTTTCCGCGATTGACGGGTTAAGGCTTAAAAAGTTTCTTTTTAAATAAACTTAAACTAACCAAGAGATACAATTGTTAAAAGGAAAATGACAACTCCTTAAAATTGATTGAATTCATTATTTTACTTGTCACGTATGGCAACTAAAATCTCCTTCAAAGGATTTTACGACTTTGATTGTATCAAAAAACAACATTCCTTGTTGCAAAATCAGTTATAATAAATTGTGTAATAGAATAAGTAATACTTGTTCGAAGAATGGAGCTATAAAGAGTGAACAGAGTGTGGATGTAGATTAATTGTGCTGCATAATGTAATCCAGGGTTTCTTAAGCTTTTAGACTCCAGGTCTTTGTCATACCACTCTGTTCCTTATCATAACCCCACCCGAAAAACCTTTGAAATTTAACTTAATCCCGATAAAAGATGGAAAAGTATTAAAGGTTCACTGTGTATGCGCATGTTATACTTAACGGGCCCTCTCATGGGCTATCCGCTACACGAACCTACCAAGTTGCCGTAACGTTTTGTTTTCGTTTCGAGTAGCCCCTAGGAATAACTCGCGAATCCCCAACAGGATGCGAACACTACCCCCACTTTGAAAAACCCTGTTCTAATAGAAGCTGATCATAAAAATACGTTACTTATAAATCTTACTGCTGGATCCCTACCAATACTCGAAGACTCGGTAGACCAAGAATGGGATGGCGCGATGAGCTGGATAAATTTAAGAATGATTGGAAGGAAATAACGCAGGACCGGACTGAATGGAAGAAGTGGAGGGAGGCCTTTGCCCAGCAGTGGGACACATGATGGCTCGAAATAATAAATAAATAATGAATCTTACCGCGAATGAACATCCATTTCTATGTTGATGGAAAATAAAAATACGCTATATTTCCTAATCTACTCAAAATTCTAATAGCTCTACCTGTATGAAAATGTCCAAAATCAATAGTAAATTGTCTGAATAGTTCCCTTCCTACATTGAATTATAATTGAATAATAAATCAATCCTTGAGATTATGATTTTATATTTTAACACAGAAAAAAATCCTTTTTTCTTAACCCGCGAGCACTCGCGCTATGAGCATTTCCCTCACGCTGATTTTAAAATTCGCGGTATTTCGTCAAAATTGTGCGAACGCGCCTCGTTCGCGCTATAGCTGAGTTTTGTTTGTCCCCCGTCCTCCTCGTAACAGTTACACCCGCGCAGTGCGTCCCAGTCCATCGAGGGAGGTGGTTTGTCTGGCCGGGTCGCGGAACGCGGCATTTTGCTCATCGCGCGATTATCGACGTAAGTACATGTTTATTTATTATTTTTTCACTTAAATGTTTTAAATTAAATAATATAATAGTTTTTCTGTTATTATTTTGTTAAATAATCGAAAGTAATTACTGATGTTAGCCGTTTATTTATAAAATTACACATTTTTCCAGATGGATAAGCAAGACCAACAAATTATTTCGTGGCTTCAGGAAGACTATTCCGACGACATAGAAGATCCTTCTTTTAGAGCCGACGCAATAGAAAGCGACCACGAAAATGAGCATAGCGATCATAATACTGATACGGAACAGTCATCAATAGAAGATGAAGGTGAGATTTCTCCTTTACAAACTGAAAATGGACTTTTTTACTTAGGCAAAGACCAACAAACTAAGTGGTACTACCACCCATATCGTACTAATGTGCGGACCAGATCTCATAATATTTTAATTGGAAGAGCAGGGGTAAAACCTGTTGCTAAAGATGCCAAAGAGATTATAGACTGCTTTCTTCTTTTCGTGACTGAAGAAATGTTGAATTCAATAGTTAGATATACAAATATTCACATAAAAATGATTCAAAATCGATTTTCAAGAGACAGAGACTGCAAAGAGACTGATATTATAGAAATAAAGGCATTTATAGGTATTTTATATATGGCTGGTGAAAAAAAAATGAAACATTTGAATTTAAAAGAAATGTGGGACAAAGATGGCACTGCTCCTGATATTTTTCGAGCTACAATGAATATTACAAGATTTATGTTTTTGATGAGAACTCTAAGATTTGATGACATAAACTCTCGCTTGGAAAGGTCTCAAGTTGATAATTTGGCGCCTATTCGTGAATTATTCGAATCTTTCGTTCAAAAGTGTCGGTCAAATTATCAGGTTGGTGAGAATGTGACTGTTGATGAAATGTTGGAATCTTTTAGAGGTCGATGCAAATTTCGCATGTATATCGCGAATAAGCCAGCAAAATACGGAATCAAGGTATATGCATTATGTGATTCAGAATCTTTTTATACTAGCAATTTGGAAATTTACCCTGGGAAGCAACCAGCCGGCCCATATAAATATGATAATACTGCATTTAGTGTCGTAAAACGGCTCTCATGTGATATTCTAAATACTGGTAGAAATATAACCACTGATAATTATTTCACTTCGATTCCATTGGCAGACGATTTACTGATCAATAAAACGACCCTAGTTGGAACGCTGCGACAGAATAAAAGAGAGATCCCGCCGTTATTTTTAGATACTAAAATTAGACCTAAACCTAGCAGTATGTTCTGTTTCAACAAAAATAAGGTTTTAGTGTCTTATGTACCAAACAAGAAAAAAACAAAAAATGTCCTGATGATAAGTACATTACATAATGATGACCGAATTGATCCAGATAGTGGAGATAGCGCAAAACCAGAAATAAACACATTTTATAACAAAACTAAAGGAGGGGTGGATGTGGTTGACAGATTAAAAGAAGAGTATTCCGTGGCTCGGGTGTCTTGCAGATGGCCGCTGAGGTTATTTTTTTCTATATTAAATATTGCTGGCATTAATAGCCAAATTATATATAAAGGAAATACAAATATTTTGATCACCCGGAGACAATATCTAAAAAAGCTAGCTCTTGAGCTTACTCAACCCCAAATACAGCGGAGGTCCACCATGCAGAACCTCTCACATCCTCTTCAGCAAATCATAAACCGATTTACAAACGAACCTGGGGTTTCAGGGTTACAGAAACCTGATGGAATATGCGCGATTTGTCCGAGGCGAAAAAATCGCAAAACAAAAAAGACATGTTTTAACTGCAAAAAATTTTTATGTACAGAACATTCTATTACTTTGTGCAGTATATGCAAAGCTAGTGCATATGATGAAGATTAATGCCAAGCTATCTTCTAAGTTTTTTTTTAAGAAGTTTTTTATTTTTTGCTTTTATTTCCATAAGTTTGTTCAACTATTAGAAATTTAGTTCCTATATTTGATATTAAAAATTTAAAGTTTAAGATATGTTAGAAACTTTAAATAAACATTTTATTTGATTATATATGATTGTTTTATTATAATATAGTCATTTAATAATACATAACTTATGTCCTATATACAAATAATCTGTTTACAAAACGTGAGCGAAATACTCTATGCGCGAGTACTCGTGTAACTTCCAAGGGCGCGTGTTCTCCCGGGTTAAAATGCCTTTAAAATTAACGAACTGGAAAAGTTGTATGTTTTGTAAATGTACGGGAACACTAAAATCACCTTATGTTGATCATGCAAAGTCGTATAAAAAGCAACACAATCAATTTAGTAAACCACAAACACCGTTAGTACAAGGCCTCGCGGCCAATATAATTCCATTTATTTATTTTATTCAAGTGGCTACTGCGCGGTCTCACGACTCAATCCAATAAATACAAGGTATTACTGGAGATAGTAATAAGATATCAGAAAGTACGCAGGTAGCAACGATAATGGCGAGTTGTGTACGACATAGTTAAGACTAAATAATGTGCGGCGCGGTCTTAAACAGGAAGGATGGACACGGTGATGGGAGACCCAGAGATGCTATGTTGAAAGAGAAATTAGATTATTTTATGCATGTATTTCGCGAGAAGGCAAACCACTATTATTTTCTGCCAAAAATAATCACTGCGTGGTGCATTTCTTTTCACATAACGACTCCGACGAAAGCCTTAACACTTATCAGATCAAAAACTCACTAATGAGTTTGAGTGGAGGAAAATGAGATGTACAAGAGTTTGAAATTTAACTAACATATTATATTACGATACAGGTTCTACGCGATTTCGTGACACGATTTTTGACCACGTCTAACAACTTGCCCGTAACTTGATCGATGATAAACTTGTTCTATTGTTCGCCAAGTATTTGCATTTTGCATGGAGATTATTACTCTAAAATTGCTTTCAAGTTTCCTCATACCTTTGACAGTTAATTTTGAGGCAGCGAGACGATATGTAATTAAAGTTAAACCTCTTGCCACTAAGTATTTATGCTGTTTGACGTTTGGTAAATTATATTCTATTTTATGTGATTAAAATTTATGTTAGTAATGGGACGTACTTTGTTGCAGGTTTTCATGAGCTGTGCGTGATGTTGCTAAGGTAAAGTCAAGAAAATATTTTTTATTATAGCTTGCAACATTTCTTTTATTTACCCGATTTCAAAAATGGAATAGGTTTTCAATTCGTCTTAGCTAGCTCTTAAGCTGTCTGTCCGTCTGTTTTTGAACCGTAATAGGTAGACACTTGAAATTTCTACAGAATGAGTATTTTCTATTGCCGCTATAAAAACAAATAGTAAAAACATAATAAAATGAAAAAATAAAGGGATCCCATACAATAATAGTGTTGGCGTATTTCTAGATTTTGTCAAATGTGCCGTTAATATGATTGACACTTCAAATCGGATAACAAAGTTTTTTTTTAAGTTTCACCTTTATATAGGGAAGGCAAAGTGATCTAGCCCATATAGTCTAATCTTCTGTTTTAGTCTTTTGGAATATTTTTGACTAGCTTTTGTCCGCGGTCTCGCCGGCGATATTTAGATGTACTTTACATTACGTTTTTAAAGTTAAAACTTCTTTAGTGGCGTTGTGCACTTCTTGGGATAGTTAAAATGTTAAACTCGCGTCAGGACACGTGAACTGATCGAAAATTCGTAAGACGGACAGGTGACCTGAGACCGCGGCGCGGCGTAGGATAGGAAGTAATATCCCCCTCTTATTACCGCGCGGAATTTTCACTTCTGCCGACACTCCCGGTGCAACTCGTTGTTTTTTTTTTCTGTGCCTATCGATTGCGTTAAAGCGTGGAATACAAACACATTTCACTTATATTTGCATTTTAAATAAAGTAACGTACGACGAAGGCAACACACTTGGCTACCTACGGAGAGAGAGATTTTGAGATTTATTTTGTATGAATAGCCACCGATGGCGAGCTCCGTGGCGCAGTGGTCAACACGCCAGCCTGCGTACCACGAGGTTCGATCCCCGGTCAGGTCTTAGATGTTTATCTATATAAGTATCCTAATCCTATCCTAACTAATATTATAAATGCGAAAGTGAGTTTGTTTATTTGTTACGCTTTACGCCGTAGCTACTGAACCGATCATCATGAAATTTTGCAACTTCTCTGGAGTACGGAGAAGGACTAGGCTACTTTTTATCCCGGGAAAAAGCACTATTTCCGAGGGATCGACATTGACGCGGGCGGAGCCGCGGGCGGAAGCTAGGCTATTATAAAATATCGTTGAGTTATCCTACGACAAAAGTTCGCAACTTACTGTGGGGCTAGCTCAATTCAGGTGATATGTCCCTATATATTTATTTATATTTACCTTAGCCGATTTACCTGATCGCTATCCAGCGATGTTTCACCGCGTCGCTCAATGTTAGTTTGCAGTAAGAGCCGGCGACGTCGCTGCTATCGGCGGCAACAAGATCGTGCCGCACGCTTGCATAATGCTGCGTCGATGGTGCGCTTATTTTTTGCTGTTGAATTTTAAACCCGAAATGTCTTTATAAGCTCCCATTTCTTGCGCCTAGTCTGCTCGCTACTATTGTTTCGTGCGTCACGATACGTCTAGTAAGTTATGCGCAATGTCAAAGAAAACAACAAATGCGGGAGGGCTATTTTTGGAATGGCGCGTCACTGAAACGTATACGTCTACAATCACGAAATACCATTTTGCAGATTTAGTAAAGAAAGTGTTGACACGAAGTTTCTTTCGCGGTGTTATCGCGTATATTACATTATTTTTACACCTAACGTTTCGAAAACTTTTACAGTTTTCATGGTCGCAGGTAGGTAGAAGTTGACACTTGTCTTTTGTGTTATAACAACTATAAAAAACTACCGTCTACAATACTTATTGATAACGTTCCGAAAGTTTCTTTCTGCAACAAATAGTGTCATACTATGCGTAAACAGCTTGTTCTATGGTATCAATTATATTAGGAATTCAAATAATGTTAGTTATTGGATGTCCGGGAGATGTAATATAAACGACGCTGAGGGCATGACGACATAAGAGAACATCATGCCATTTTCATAAGTTGCCAATAGAGGTTTTCTTCAAAAAACAGTGTTCTCTTGACATGTAAGTATCAGTAGGAATGTTCACGATTGTTGTTGAAGTTTGCAATAAAGCCTCTGGTACACGAGTAGAGTTGGTGGTAGAATTGATGTTAGAGTACTAACTTATTAACTGTATCAACGCTAGTAGCAATGTCGACAAGCTTCTCTGCCACTTTACATCCTCCACCACCCACTACAGCGACCACTCTACCGCTGCGGCGCACTCAATCATTAAATGTTACCACTACATAATAATATGTATATTTTAAAAAAATAATAACAAAATTAGTATAATATATATACTAATTTTATCATATTTTGTTTTAATTAAAATAAATAAATTATGAATCATCATCATCAAGTTTTTTTAGTCTCCACTACAGGAGCACGACCCTCTCTGTACTACTAGATTATAAAAAATAATAAACTTGAGTAAAAGGAATTCGGCAAAATGTGTTATTCACGCATTGTAAAGTAGGAGTACGAGTGACGTCCGAAACGTTCTAATTTAACTAATATAATATTTCATTGATAACCTCCTTTTTTTAAGTCGGTTAAAAACACAAATTCACCTGTAAATGTTACTTTATCTAAAAGTTCAAGTTACTCGAATTGGTAGAGCAGTTGGCTAGTGACCTCTACTACCAGCTCTACCCGTGTATCGTAGGCTTAAGGGCGCAGCGTGTAACGGTAGCTTTGTTTTAGAAATTGAGAGGTTGAGTCGTGCTCGTGACGTTACTGCGCTTCTTCTATTTGCCTGGGACAGTCGAAAAATAAACATCGGTGTAGACGGATAACACGTATTCTTGCACGACTGCCCAAAAATAGAGGTGCTATGTTTTCAGGGCTCGTGTTTATGAGAGTTTCTGTATACATTACCATATAATATTATGTAAAAATCCGGTCATCACGATATAATTTTTTAGGCAAATAAATGTTTTTTATTTCTATTTTTATTTTCATCGAAAAGAAATTATTTAAAAGTAGTTAATGTCTCCCTCTCATCAGAGTGTTCCTGGTTTAGCCCTTAGCTGTGTGGCGACCTTTACATTCGCCAAAGTATTAATAAGAAGACAACTGTCAATCTGGCGACTTAACTAATAGTTACAACAACAAACCTAAACGATTGCGCTAAACGATTCTGAAACGCGCAAACAGTGATTCTTCGATCCCTTCGATACACCTCAGTACAACTAAGTCGGAGCCGTACGGTTTCCTGGGCGAACACCTTGACCAGCAGGAAGATCTTCCCTTTTTGGCGGTCGAGCATAATTATGTATTTTAGTATATGTATTGCATATGCATTTGGCTTTAGAATGGAAAAATCGATATAGCTTGTCTCATCACCACATACTCGTAGTATAAAACAGAGTCGCTTCCCGCTGTCTGGCCTGCTGTTTTTTGATGCGGTTTAAATAGATAGAGTGACTCAAGAGAAAAGTTTATGGGTATAATTTATTGCACCCGTGCGAAACCGGGGCGGGTCACTAGTATCTAAGAAAATGGGTAATTTTCCGATTTTTTTCCAATGGTGGAAATTTTTCAATTTATTTGTCAGAATATATTTTGTAAATGAAAAGCGTGATATGAATAATTAAGAGAATCGTAACGAATAATAATTTTGGCAATAAAAAAGGAAATCTCGACAAAGAAATTAGATACCATTTTGGCTGTTTACTTACAATATTTATTACAATATGTACCAACATGCATGAGAAACCTACTTATTCGTCATATTTTAAAAAATGTAGATGGATTCAAAGGAAAACATATCTATGATAAAGAGATAACAGTTGCGGTACCCTCAACCATACCGCAAAGCTGGTATCAATTTATTTAACAAAAAAGCTTTATTAATATGAAACTTTTTTTGTTGAATAAATAGAGAATTAACTATATTCATTCAATCTAATTGTAGTTTTTATTTCCAGGCTTTGTGAGCTTTTGGATTAGGGAAAATAACAGAAAAATATTGAAAAAAATTGAAAAATGTGTCAGGAAGGTATTTTATTTTCTTTTTATGTTTTTGTCCGATAAATTTCCCATTACCCATCACAACTACCGCCTCTAGCTAGCGGGAAATTAAAATTCACACGCGACAGACCTCATTCCGAACTCTCCATATTTCGTACTACTGTTCCGAAGGTAAATTGTCTATTTTGTGGTTTCACCCGAGGTGTTTTGTTTGGAATCGATTACTATGTAATGGAAACAGGACATGCTGCCGTTATGAGCCTTTCGTCGTGTGTCTGTACTTGTTTCTTTGCTCTTTCAATTGAATTGGTATGTTTACGTACAAATGCCATGGAATAACTTTTGAAGGAAAATGTATGTTGCCTTTTTGTTAAATCATCTGTCTACAGCCTCTTTTGACTTCTAAATAATGACATATACATTATTTATTATTAAAAATCTTAATCGATCAATCAATTATTTTCTATTTAAATCAGAGAAATACATACATGTTATCTTAGTATTTTGCAATTTTACCCTTTCTTTTATTTATTTAATACTAGGTTTCGACCGCAGCTTCGCTCGCGTCAATGTCGTTCCCTCGGGAACAGTACTTTTTCCGGGTGGAAGGTAGCCTAACAAACTCACTTTCGCATTTATAATACCGCGTGATTTTGAATCACTAAACTATACTGAAATCCTGGAATCAGGATCCCTAATGGAATACAGAATTGCAAGAAATAAAGGTAAAAAAAGAAAAAGAAATGACGTTCCATAGAAATTCGCCCAGGTGATCGACTACTTTGTATGGGAAGCCAATTTTTTTTTACCTTTTTTTCTAGTATTTCTGTTATCCATTGGGAATTCTGATTCCAGAATTTCAGTATAATTCAGAGGTTCAAAATCACGCGATATTAGTAAGGATATAACTAAAGTTACAGGATAGTATCCACAACACGTTTCGTCAAAAATGTAACAAAAAATCATCCGCATGATGCTTCGTCAAAAGGTACAGAAATGTATCCACAACATGCTTTGTAATTTAATATTGTAAATTTGAAAATGCGTTTGTTTTGATAAGCTTTCACACCACAACAACTATTTCATGACCCATCAAGTAGATACCCAGAAAAGTTAAGAGGCGTTATGCGATTTTTGGGATGGGACTAAAAATGTTAAACTCGCATCAGGACACGTGACCTGATCGAAAATTCGTAAGACGGACACGTGACCTGAGACCGCCCTCAGCGCGTCGTAGGAGAGGAAGTAATTACCCCCCTCTCCTTCTGCCGCGCCGAGTTTTCACTTCAACCGCCACTCCTGGAGTGTAACCCGTTGTCTTTTTCCTTTGTGCTGGATTTCGTCGCTCACTCTAATAACTACGGCGAATAAATTCGCTCACAGTAAAAAAAAAATACAATACGTGTAAAGATTAACGACCATAGATAAAGTCCGCTACAAGTACAAGTTCTAATTTCAGAGCTAATTTCATATCGAGATCCTACTCGTACATACGAGTCCGATTATAAAACGCCTCGGAAGCAATTAGAATTCCACATCGCTAGTCGGTTACAACATTTATTTGTAATTTCAATATCATAAGAATTATTGGTTTCTCGTCTAAACTACGCGTTAGCCCCGACTCCGCCCGCGCCACACCCCCGATATCTGCACGCCTATCTCGGTGCGATATTATGAACAATATTAATCTTCTAAGGAATTATACTTTCTAGAATGTTTGATATGAGAGCGTCTACGCCTGTTTGATATTGTAATACAGAATTATTATGAGAGATTATAGGTACTTTCGCTTTTAATAAAGGAATCTTGAACTTGTTTCCTTAGCTTCACATCTAACCGCTACTTTGCTATTCTTTATTATTATTCTCTTGGTATCTTAGAATTAGGTATTACTGTTTATTGTAATATGGTGGTGTTTAGGTGACAATCTATATTTATGAGAAATATATATAATTATCTCAGACATTAACTACATTTTTTAAATTTGTCTAGTAAAAATAAAAAAATAAAAATATATATATATAAACATGAAAATATTTTTAAAAAAGTTCTTGCCGTCCGCGTCTTAATCCGCTGGACCAGATGGACAGTGGCCGGCAGGACGAAATTAGCGACCATATTCTGCGTGGAAAGAAAAACGCATGACAACTCGAAAACCCGCGTTTTCCCAAACATAAGACTAATCTAGATCGATTGTTTACCCCCGAAAACCCCCTATATATAAAATTTCAGCGAAATTGTTAGAGCCGTTTCCGAGATCATAGAAATAAATGTATATACAAGAATTGCTCGTTTAAAGGTATAAGATATAAAAAGTAAAATACTTACTTTTTAATATCATACACAAAAAAAAATACAACTTTTATAAAAACCTTATCCTAGGGGGTTGTAAGGAGTGGAGCAGGGCTCAAGCTACCGGCAGTTAAGGCTACAATGCTGAAAATTATTCAGTGCACTAAATTTCAAACATAATCAAAACTTAAAGGCGAGAGAACTGTAATCTATATCTGTGCGAAAAACGGAGAAAATCAAATTATTTTTATTTTACTTATAATTAGTAATTCAATGTTAATTATTTCAATTATAATGATATTATTTGTTTGTGTGACTTGTGAATGACAAACATTAGTGTACCTGCAGGTTGAATACATTAAATGTATAGTTTCAGGATTGTATGTAGATTATTTATTGCAAATAAAGATTATTCATGTGAATGATTTAGTTCATATGAACAATGTAACATGTATACAATTTTTAAAAACTTTTGAAATCGAGTTATAGCATTTTGCCCTAGTCACATAAAGTATCCCCAATGTATCCGCTATTTTAGTATTTGCATCCCATTATCAAACACCCTTATCTCCGTGCTTATAACTCGCTCATCCTAACATGTTCAATTCCAAGTCGTACGGTCGACACGGCATTCTTACTATCCTTCCTTACTAAAATTATAAATTCGAAAGTGAGTTTGTTTGTTAGGCTTTCACACCGTAACTACTGAATCGATCGTCATGAAATTTTGCAAACAAATTATCAGAAGTACGGAGGACATAGACTACCTTTCATCCCGGTAAAAGTACTGTTACCGAGGTAACGACGTCGACGAGAGCTAATCTGCTGACGAAATCTAGTAGTTTATATATTATTCACGATGTAAAACTTGATATAAGCTGTAAAATGGTAGAACGGTTAGCTGCCTTACGTCTTCTCATTTGATCCATAAGGAAATATGTTGGTCTTATTCTAACGACATAGTATAGTACCTACTGGTATTTTTTTTAATCATGGCAAAGCAAAAATTACGAATAAATAGTATTGTATTTAACATCCACGAGCCATATATATGACCAGCTGTTGCCCGCGAATTCGTCTTTTTTCTTAGTATAGAAGAATAATTTTCCCCCGTTTTAAAAACATTTTTTACTGATGCTTCGCTCCTATCGGTCGCAACGTGATGTTTTATACAGGGCTTGTTACCGGTACCAAATTCCCATTATAAGTACCGGTAAGTACCGGTATTACTATTCTGTTAAAATTTTAACGGTAATATGAGGTACCGGTAATCTAGTATTTAACGGTAATAATATTGTTAACAGTTAACGGTAATTTTACCGCTACTTGTTACCGGTACCAAATTCACATTATAAGTACCGGTAAGTACCGGTACCTCTATTCTGTCAAGTTTTAACGGTATTAAAATTGCGTTAATTTTACCGGTACCTACGCATTGTTGCCGTCTACCGCATGGGACTCGCTCGACTGTAAAAGTGCCGCCCTATTGTGGGCCCCCGCCTCACGCCGCACATGCACAACACGGCAACGACACACATTAACGAAATGATAATTCCCAATACGAGTACCGGTACTAAGTACCGGTACTGTTTACCGGTATTTGGTACAGGTACTTCTTTCAATTACCGGTACCGTCGTTTTATTGAGGTACCGGTACCAATCCAATTACCGGTACCGTTGTATTATAGAGGTACCGGTAATTTATTTTTACCGTTACCAAATGTACCGGTACCAAACCAATTACCGGTACTGTCGTTTCATAGAGGTACCGGTAATGGATTTTTACCGGTATTCCAACCCCTGCAACGCCTAAAGCCTTCCTCAATAAATTGACAATCCAACACAACAATATTTTTTCAATTTGAAACTAGTAGTTTCTGAGATTAGCGCGTTCAAACAAATAAACAAACTCTTCAGCTTTATAATATTAATAGTATAGATGAGCCGTAATAGGAACTACTCCTAGGTAGATCATACGTGTACTGCAATTATAGTCCCCGGGATTGCAACTAATTGAATCCCGATAATATTTGTATTGAGATTAGTTATTAAGATAACGAATGAGAAATATGTGGAGTATATTGGACGCGTTTTAAATGCGATATTATAGAATCGATGAAGTAAATCGAAGATATTTGGATTATTTATATCCTAATATACTTAATTTAAGTATTTTACTAGGTGATTTCTGTGCTGTCATAGTAAAATACTGTATTCGTAGAAGAAACAAGTCAAGAAATACGAATCAACATAGTTGAATCAGCATCCAGTACAGTACACGTATACGATGAGCCGTAATAGGTACTAGATCGTACCTGCACTCCAATTACAGTCACCGGGACTGCAGCTAATTAAATCTCGATAATATTTGTAATGCACAGCGAGAATTTGTACCCGAGATTAGTTATTAAGATAACGAATGAGGAATGTGTCGAGATTATTAGGCGTGTTTAGTTAGACTGTCCATTTTGAATTTATGTGCGTTATTAGTAATATTACGTAGGTATTAGCTACCTTACCTTACCTTACTTACCGGGGAAAGAAGCGTCGGACGTCCTCCGATGAGATGGGTTGACGATATAGTCAAAATCGCGGGTCGCTCCTGGGTGAGATCAGCACAGGACCGAGAAGGATGGCGCTCAGCAGTGGGCGGAATACGAGCTGAGATGATGATGATGATAATTAGCTACTACACACACGACGATTATTGAACATCACGCATTAAAACTGTGTACTGAATATCTGCTGATTACAAAGCCGTAATGCATATTATCTACCATGCTGGTCTGGGAGAAATGAAAAAAAGTAGAATGTGCCAGCTGCTTCTCTTCCCGCGCAGATCGTAAAAGCCCATCGTGGGAATGGGCGAAAATGTGAAGTATCATGCTAGCAGGCGATGCGGCTAGCAACCCATCACTATTTTGATTTAACGTGACTATTTTTCGTCAATCCATCTTAAGAGGAAATAGGAGGATCGTATTTTCATACAAGCGTATAGTCCCCTGATTCCTCGCCGAATAGTACCAGTAGAGCAATGATTTTTTTACCAAAAATTCTATGGATATAGGTATTAGCATGTCCCTGTTTTCATTTTTTTTTATAATTGTAATATTTAAAGAGATACTACCTTTCAAAAGCCTGAAAAATTGTAAAGAAATTCAATTTTTAATGAAAAAACTAATTAAATCTGTAAGGTTTTGGAGAAGATATCAAGGGACTACGAAGCGTTTATTTTGTGTAATTTTCATAGGTATTTACGGTCCGAGTTGCAGTTGTCTCTATTACACTCTGTGGGATTGCTTGGGCACGCGGCGTGACAGCAATAGATTTTACAAATACCTATTTTTTAATACGCTCTAGCGTAGTGATTCCTCTTAAGGAAATAAACAAGACAATACGAATCAACTAAGGCGAATATCCCGCAGTAAAGCTGGATACTATTTTGTAATACGCGACGAGAATTTGTACCCGAGAATTATAAAACGAGGACCCTGCCTACCTGTATATATGTACCTGAGAAAAAAACGGGTGCAGTCGGTGGACCCCTTTCAGGAAAGCACTTCCTACGCTTTAACACCCAGCGCAAAAGAGGGGTATTGTAAGTCTGACGTGTCTCTTATTTAATTAAGAAATAAAATATCGTATATTTTATTTCTTTTCCAAAAGGTCCATCCGTCTGTCACAAGTCTGTATCTATACTATAAAACCGTAATAGTAGTGGTAGAGACTTGAAATTTATTGCCTCTATAACGACAAATAAAAACAAAATAAAATTAATACATACATATTATCACGTCTTTATCCCTTACGGGGTAGACAGAACCTAAGGTCATAAGACCAAAAGGCCACGTTTAGCGTGTTGGTGGGTTAAAAGTGGAAACCGGAATCAAAATAGTGATGGGTTGCTAGCCGCATCGCCTATTGTCATGATTCTTTAGATTTTCGCCCATTCCCTTTACCGGCTTCTACGGTCTGCGCGGGAAGAAAAACAGCTGGCACATTCTACCTTTTTTCTTTTCTCCCAGACCAGCATGGAAGGGATAAAAATTTTATCCCCTTCATTAATTTTTATCCTTCATTTATTAATTTAATTAATAAATACAGGGAGGTCCAATTCAAGAAACGTGTTCTTTTGAAGCCTTCGTTACTTATCGACTTAAGTGTATGAAAATCATATTGCGTCATTGCTTAATTCTCACCTGTGATCAGTACGTGTAAGCTAAAATTATAATATACCTATCACTGAAGAGATACCAAGATCTCGCATCTCAGGATTCTTGGGTACGTCGCCATATTGAAATAGGAGAGGAGCTAGACGAATGTCTGCCATTTATACCGGTCAGTCCGTCCCTGGCTTAAGGGGCCCGTTCTCATGAGGCTTGAGGCGGTTGGTGCTTTGATTATATTTACACAAATGCACAAAAAAGAAGTGTATTGTTTTTGAGTTCATGGATGTATTCAGCGTGTAAATGTACTCTTCAATATGAACAGCTTTTCCTATGGGACCAATACTGGGTACAAAAAAAAAAGAATTATCATGGATTGTCGAATTTTTTGAAGTTTTTTTATTAACTTTTGAATAAGGCATCATACTTGATTGTAAGTGACGATGAAGACGACGACGTTGCGTACCTATCCAAGAGATACCCATTTATCCTACTTTTGAATGTCCCGGGTCTGTACTTGTTTGAAGTATGTTTATTCTTTAGGCGCGTTGGGCATTTTTGAGATGGGAAAGACCACTCCCTGGCAATTTATGATCAGGATTTCTAATCCTTACTTAATATTATAAATGCGAAAGTGAGTTTGTTTGTTTGTTACGCTTTCACGCCGTAACTACTGAACCAATCATCATGAAATTTTGCATACAAGTTCTCTGGAGTACGGAGAAGGCCATAGGCTACCTTTTATCCCGGGAAAAAGTACTGTTCCCGAGGGATCGACATTAACGCGGGCGGAGCCGCGGGCGAAAGCTAGTACAATATACATCCACAAGAAAAAACCAGCTGATCGGTGAATTTGTATGGGAGGCCCAATTTTCTTTTTTTACCCATTTTTTGCGGATCTATATTTTACTAGCTTTCGCCCGCCGCTCCGCCCGAGTCAATGGCGATCCCTTGGGAACTTTACCCGGGATAAAATGTACCCTATGTCCTTCTCCGTACCCCAGATAACGTGTATGCGAAATTTCATGATGATCCGTTCAGTAGTTACAACGTGAAAGTGTAACAAACAAATAAACAAACAAACTCACTTTCGCATTTATAATATTAGTTAGGATTAGAGATTCTGGGGACATTTAATTATTTCCAATAAAAACATCCTGTATAGTAATGACCATAGGTTTAGATGATAGGGTTGCAACAGCAGCCTAAACAAGTCTGTTGTACAAGATTACTCCTTAGCATGAAATTAGCTATCGCACGGGTGGTGCATATTACTGCACAAGTCTCATAAGTCATCAGACGTGACTTGCAAGTACTACCTAATAATATTAATCATGAAGATCAAGAAACTGATAACGTTAAGTATGATTTGTGATAGTAGATGTGATTCTAATTTCTTAAACCGGTGTTTGGTAAATATTTAATATCTTCTCTCAGCTCGAACAGCCCGATGGCACAGAGGCCGTTAGCATTACTAACGCTTCCACATGTTAAGCAACCTCGGGCACAGACCCCACTGCGATGGGGGACTCCAGCTCCTCCGTGATTTGGAAGGCACGTTAAGCCGTTGGTCCCGGCTGTCATAATTGATGGCAGTTGTTGGAGCTATGTATAAGATGCCTTTAGGCTTGAAAAATCTGACACTAGTGTTGACTACATACACACACGAATTTGAGTACTGACTCAACTTGAAAAATGTTTGTGTTATTCATAAATACGTGAGATTTTACAAATTTTACTGAAACTAAAATAAAATTTGTTTTTTTTTGTAAGATAAATAATCCAAGACAAAATTTAGTCATTTGGTATAAGGCAAGGATTCGAACACATTCAGTTATGGTTGAAAAATATAATTCACAAACATACTTACGTAAATTAACTTTGAATACGTAATGAAAAAACCGGCCAAGTGCGAGTCAGACTCGCGCAGGGTTCCGTACTATCGTATAAAAACGTCAAAAAAACTAATGCCTCTTGTATGGGAGCCCCCTAAAATATTTGTTTTATTTTAATTTTTATTAATTTATTTTTATAGTGAATATTTATAACTAAATATTCTGTGAACATTTCATGCGTCTACCTGTTGCCGTTATCAATATCGAGCGAAAACGAGCAAAAAAATCACGTTTGTTGTATAGGAGCCCCCTTAAATATTTATTTCATTCTATTTGTAAGCATTTGTTGTTATAGCGGCAACAGAAATACATTAGCTGTGAAAATTTCAACTGTCTAACTATCACGGTTTATGAGATACAGCCTGGTGACAGACGGACGGAGAGACAGACGGAGACCGAAGCCATATTTATAGGGTCCCGTTTTTACCCTTTGCAACTTGTGTAAGTTTATTTTTTTAAAGAGTGGGGTTTCCCATACATATCTATCAAATATACTTGATAAAATGTATCAACTAACTTTTAAATGAAAAGTTCAATTAAATTTGTTTAGTATTTTTTTTTTAGTTTCTCTATCTATGAATAGTTTATTTCTCGAAAGCTAGAACTCTATATGGCTAGTTAATGTGTTATTTTATAACTTATTAGAAAGTTATTTATAGAACAACTAGAAACGCGCTGTAAAATAATATACTGACAGCAATAGAAGTAAAATATACTCAATAATATGAAAATAATAGTGCTATAAATATAGAAACAGTTGAAAGACATAAAAATAAATCTCATTTCATTACCTATTATTTATATAGGTAGATATTTTCTTATTGGGCAATAAATATGTAGTCAATATTTGCATTGAATATTCAACAATTAATTACGGCTAATCATAAAAACATGAGTTGATAATGAACAATTTACAGTCGAAAACTTCTGATTAATCTACTTAAAGCATTACGAATTCAAATGTTTCTCAGAAATGTTCTTATTGGTCGAGCGGATAGTCGAGTAGGTCAGAGTTAGTTGGTAGTGTAAAATTATTATATTATGTTATACATAAATCTAAATAGAAATTGATTATGTATGGCAAGTAATTCGGTTGTACAATTAATGAACTTTGATTTACCTAACAACCGCGTGGTATCCGGCAGAGTAGAATAGGACCACTCCAAGTCTTTCGTGGATGTCGTAGAAGGCGACTTAGGAAATACAAGCTAAACAAAGCTTATCTGTGAGACTTCTCCAACCCGTTTGGCCAGTGTAGGCCAAGTCCTCTGGCTGCTCTAGCCAAGTATGGTAGTAGAGAGGGTCGTGCTCCTGTAGTGTAGACTAAAAAGGACCTGATCATGATAATGATTTCCTAAGCCAAGTACGTAAATTATGACAATTGTTTTTAAATCCTTTGCATATACTTCGACATTGAAGACAACAGTAGGTTACAAGTCTCCGATAAATCGATTTAGCGGTCTTATACATTGCAATAACTTAGAGTGATGTGGACTCACTCCACTCGTTCATTCAACTCGGCCAATATCAAGAAAACTTAAAGAATTCTCTGTTAACGTTAAGTTAACGCTCAAACTTGTAGGGTCGTATTGTTATTAATGAGTTGGATCCAGTTAATCTGCTTAAGGAGTTGGACTGGACAGCCCACCGTATCTCATGGGATAAACTCCGGGCCCGTAATAAGTGTTACAAATGGTTTGTCCGGTCGTTATTGTTTAATAGCATAGTTTTGGGCACTGCCAACAGTTTGGACGACTTGCGGCTTAGCATAATGCTTTGTAAATCTTGGGTGGGAAACATCGTTTCATCATGGTTCTTTAAACTTTCTTGAATATAAATTTCTTTATCGCATTTCACGGTTTTCATCGTCATGTATAAGTAGAGTTTTAAAGCTTATACTTTTCAACGCTTGCTCAGATTATCATAAACTAGTTACTACTTTCTTTATATTTATGTAAGTATATTTGTTTATGATACCCTTGCTGGTTACTTCGTCATTAATAGAGTTTTCATTGCCTCTGCACCATCTGGGAAATGAGTCATAGCTTCCCTGCTGAGCATGGATCGTAATGAATCGCTGACCTCCTTTATATTAAATGCTGGGTAGTCCATACTGTGCCTTATTAGTTCTAACTTTCTCGTTTCTTCATTTACCTTATCCTAGCCAGGTTATTTCTTATCACCACTTACCACTTTTATCACTACAAGCTCAGACATATTTTTAATAGGCGACAGATACAAGTTTAATTACAATCGCTTTCGATGAAGCCACCTGCCTTTCATGAGATGACTTACCCCCTTCTAATCAAGTGCATCCACGAGCATTTGTTTTTTTTTGTGGTACGTAGCCCACTTAGATATTCAAGTTACTTTAAGGAAATTGACACAACGATAATCGCCTTGATTTATGATCAAATTATATTTCTATTCTATGATAACTTATATAGAACCATAAAATTAAGGGAACATCTTCAGTTCATACCGCCATGCTTATAGATTGTTTACTTGCTTTATGTTGTCCACCTCTTCCTCCTATACATTGTGACTCCTTCCATACACGTGCTTGGTATTCTGTTCAAGACTAATCGGTTTAGTCCGTCTGATGAGCGATATTTAAGTGTTAGACTCTTGTTGGTGTCATCATATAGAAATAAAGGCACACGGTGTTTGTTTTTGACTGGATGGAATAATGGAGTATTTTTATCATTGCCATTTTCATAGGTTTTCTTAATCTTAAAGTGATGTTTTTTAAATTAAAGTCTTGGACGCAGTATTGCTGTCGACATCGTCATTATCTACTTTAGTATGGAGCTTCTATGCCTCATGCATAATTTGTCGAAATTTGAAATAAACACATACTATTAAAAATTGTCTCCGTCCATCGCTTCTTCCCATACCTTGTGTCCAAGAGCCCACGTGCCCGGCGGTCCGTCGAGGACTAATCGCTTTAAGCAATGTTCATTAATTAACGTCTTGGACGCTGAACGGACGCTCGGGAGGTACCAGAGCTGGTCACTCTCGAACAACAATATTTTGTCAACCCACCCGCATAAACTAAGGGCTCACGCATAAAGTTACTAAAGATGGGAAACTGACACACACAAAAAAAAGACCAGAGAGAATGGTCTTTTTTTTCGTGTATGTTAAAAGGTTAACTACTTAATGGTTAAAGTATTGTACAATGTAAATCAATGAGTGTACCAGCGAGATGAGTGCACAGTGTTCACATATCATATCAGGTCTTTTTTTTTTAGTCTTCATTGCAGGAGCATGACCCTCTCTGTACTACCGGAGCCATACTTGGCCTGAGCAATATCTCAAAGTATCTCAGGGGAAATCTAACTACTTCGCTTGATTTGTGGTCGGTAGTACTGTTTGTGGTGACTATGCAATGAATAAACATATTGCAGACTTTCCATTTCAGTTGTGAGAATTTGCAAAAAATAATTTTAATGTATGCATAGTCACGTCTACCACATGCATCCGGAAAAGTCGACCCACATTCTCACTGACTGGGTCCCATCCCATGGGTATAGAAAAAGAGGAAGACCAAAAACAAGATGGTTAGATGAAATAAGTGCATTTGATAAGAACTGGGTGGATTCTACCAAGAATCGAGATAAGTGGAAGGAAAGAGGGGAGGGTTTTGCCCAGCAGTGAGACAGAGAGCAAGAAAAAGAATGCCTAGTTTTGCAATCTAAGACGAAGCTTCATATTGCTTTCAATAGAACATGATTTCTACTCGTATTTTCGATGCAATACCAGTGAGTTGTAGTACAAATCCTACTCGTATGTCGTGTCGCATAATTTTGCATATCAGACGCGCATCTCCGATATTATCAAGTTGTAGTAAATAGTGACGTCAACGGAAAATGGACTCCGGAATGCTTTATGGCTAACGTGCATGTTTGATCGTATGCTGAGAGCAAGCAGGACCCAACGGGATAAATGTAAATTTTAACAAGACATTTAAATTTATAATTCCTATATAGCACGAGTGAGAAGTGTTGAGTGTAGATTACGCTGAACAGATTTATATCAATACCGTAACAAGTACTTACCCTCGAGGGAGATAAACGAGGTATTTAATCAATTATCCATTGTACAATTGTCATCACTGATATAGAATAGGCTATTCTAAATATTTTTCTTCGCTCTTTATATGCCTTTATTAAATAGGTACAAATAGTATAACGTCGCGTGTCGGGCTACGTCGTATATTCTACCGTGTCATATGGTAGATTTTAAGAAGGATTATGAGTAAATAAAAATCACATCACTATCATTTTATTTATACTTATTGAATAGATTTTCTTTATTGTACTACATCTAACTAGAAATAAATAACTCAATAACGTAAACTAAAAAGTACAATACTATTAAGATAATTATATGTAGGAATAAAAGGGACTCTGTTAAAATCATAATCTATTCTATTCCATTAGTACTAAGTAACGCTTCCGATCACCGACCTCAAAATCTTATCCAAATTTCATATTCACCAATCGTGAATACCAAATGATCTATGAATGTTTTATCCATCGCCAGTTATGAACAGGCCCTTAACGTCGTTATTGCCCCATAGTGGGTATTAATCGTAATTATTAGGATAGAGCGATTTGTCTCGTTGGCTACACAATCAATTGTATCGGTAAATACGATGTCAATTGGTCCACTGGCTTAATGTCGTCATAAGTCATAGTTATTTCAATATAATAAATCGTCTTAGATTTCCTTAAGCGTTTTCCGGTAGCAGTATCTAGATATTTGTCGATTCGTTATGTTTATATGTGTACTTATACGACGACTATCAGCTATACCATATGCATCCGATAAGAAAGTAAATGGCATGCGATGTTTTCATGCAAAATGACACACCTTGTTAGCATGAGAATGCATAAAAGCTTATCGATCCAAATGACATTTTAAGAAACTGCATTTATCTTATACTTTTCATACAAGAGGTGTTCGCTTCACATCGCTTTAAAAAGATAATGAATTATATTTTCGTATACATTTTGTGATCATAATCATAATCATTCATAATCATATAATTTAATTTGTGCGAGAAAATAAGTTTAAGCTATTTTTAAGGCTCAGTTTGCATATAAAGAAAGATTTTTTCGAAAAGAATTTCCACCGCATCCTCGTCAACGCATCGTAGACAAATGAGCACCATTTGTTTCAACTGATTGGGCCGTTCAAGGGATGTATCTCGGTTGATTGTTTTCCGCGAACCCTTCCGAGCAAATAAATGAAAACTGGCGATGGTAGCTTCAGATAGCCAATCTTCAGCTTGATGTATCGAACACCTTTGATATTCCGCCGGCACGAACCTTCGCACACACTCTTGGAAATTGAAAATTACTAATTTAACCGCTACTATCTTGGGAACTTCTTTCATTATCTGTATATGAACTTCGCTTCCTGCTTTTTATTGGCAAGATAAGATCTCATATATAACGACACTTCAGCTAACTCGTATAAATAACAATATGTGCAATATCTCAGTAAGTTTTTGCAATATATCTCCGCTGTGTATTCATTTGTATCTCTCTCTAGGATTTATTTACACGCAACATTATCTTGTTCAAAAGACTAGCGAGTATATTAATGGTGCTGGCGCCTTATTCATATTTTACACGAGCAAACAGATTGTGGTGTGTAATTGGACATGCGTCAAGCGTGTCACGCTAATGTGGTCATAAGTTAGCCGGTGGCCCGGGGCCCGTGTCATTATGCCAATCTCGACAATTGAGGCTTGCGGCACGGTGTCGTCCGTGCATGATCTATGAGGTGGGATTATGAGGAGCAGCAAATTACACGCAGCATTCCCGGTGTATTGCCGCTAATTGCTCACAGGGATGCAGTGTAGCTGTCTGATATGTTGTTATTGTATAGATTTTTTAGCAAGGCCTTTTGTATGTGGGAGTACTTATCTGTGAAATAAAACGTACTCTTAGATGCATATTTTTGTCAAAATCAGAGAAAATATTGTATAAGCAAAAACGTAGACCATTTTGTTTTTGGTTTCAAGTGATAAGAAACATTGTAAGTTTTCTTTATTAATTTTTATGGCAGGATTCAATATAACTAAATTCATATCGTAAAATGTGACTGAAGTTGGGATTTTCATACCCATGCAAAATTTCTACCTTCTTTAAAATTCAGTTATTGTCTCGGACAAATATTGTGTACTTATATAAATTGCAAATTAAATGAATGCTTGTAATAATAAGTATATAATAAACCTTACAGCATTAATATGAACAACCGAAAACGGCCCGCCTCTATTGTATCGGGGGCGTATTGCCTCAGGCAGGACCATGTTACGTAAAAATGTTTAGGGAAGCGGAGATGAAACTTATTTTTAGATTCACATTAGATAACTAATTTCAATTCAAGGTAGCATTTCCTACCTAGACTAGTTATTCCTCACGAAAAATGGTTTTAGCTACTCTTATCAGGAAATAGCTAAGTCAGCCACCATTGGCGAGCTCCGTGGCGCAGCGTTCAACACGCCAGCCTGCGACACGAGAGTGCCCAGGTTCGATCCCCGGCCAGGTCAAGATGGAAAATGATCTTTTTCAGATTGGCCTGGGTCTTGGATGTGTATCTATATATGTATTTGTTATAAAATATAGTATCGTCGAGTTAGTATCCCATAACACAAGTCTCGAACTTACTTTGGGGCTAGCTCAATCTGTGTGATTTGTCCGTATATATTTATTATTTATAATGTATTCGCGATTACAATGGCAATTTCTAAAAAGTAGCATTACAGAAATTGTTATTTAAAGGACTTATAGTCATATATATTGCAAACCTTGCAAGGTCATGAACACCAGAAATCAAATGAAAAAAAGCGTATTTTAACATGTTACTGTATATTCTACATTAAAATCGAGCATAATTGAATTTAAGTTCAAGCATAGCTTAGTTATTGTTCAATAGCGATACTCTGATGGCCATTCAGTACGTTCAAAGCATTTTCAAAACATTTTAAATTATATTAGTACAGTACATTTGAATTGTTATTGGACACATAAATATACCTGTCATTATTCGTATTATACAAAAATAATGTTGCACGAATATAAAGGATGAACAGGTAAGTAATAAATAAAACAACACCTTTGTAATTATCTAAGTTTTTCTGTATACTTATTATTCGTGTACATACAATTCTACATACCGGAATTCGAAACTGTCAAATGATTAAACTGTCATCATCTTAACGTCAAACCGGTTGAATAGACTTGTCAATATGCCGCTATCTATCGTCCGTGGTTGTTTTGATGGCTCATATTATAACTGTCAAAGTCAATTCGGTCGATTTAATCGGTGTCTGCAATATTGGCGTAACTTTGGACAATTACGACATTTTGGATCTAGATGTTATGAATCCTTTGAAATGTGCCAATTACTCTAATTTACCATTTAGTTATTGATTACTGTTTGAAACTACAAATTTAAGCTAGTTATATGATCTAGCCCGTTCCTCATACATTCTAGCAACATCTCCTTTACCATTTCGTTCTTTATTTATTCATGTAAATATTATAAGTTTGGGCAAGTAAAATTGGGAACTAGGGCGTAAATTTTTTTAATATGGTACCGCTCATGCATGACAAATCTCATGCTCTATCTAGCCTGAATACCGGTGATGTTAGTCCTCACCCACTGGCAGTTGATTAAATGCAAGCAATTAAAATAATAACTATGTCTAACGCCTTCTTCAACAGCGAAAAATGGTTTTCACTTATCATTTCACAGTGACTATGAACAATTGGTAACCTTAAAAAGAATTGTCTTTATAATTTATGTCAGGCGTAAATTTCATTCGTTATTTATTGCATTATTCATTTCATAAAGGTTTATTATAAGGAATATGAATTTATGGAAGTGAGCAAAGTTATGAACCTAGGGCGGCAAAGTTTTACACGGCAAAATTTACGGTACCTCTGCAATTCAGTTGATTAAAGGCAGAAAAATGAAATTAATAACCATGGCATATACCTACTCAACGCCTTTTTCAACGACGAAAAATTGTTTTCACCTGTGGTTTTCACTTATCATTTTACCGTGCCTATATGAGACTACATCGATGAACATTTGGAAACCTTGCAAAGAAATGCCTTTATAATTAATGTATTAATTGTTTTTACCTGTGGTTTTCACTAATCATTTCACGGTACCTATATTAGACTTACATTGATGAAAATCTTGCAAAAAATGCCTTTATAATTCATGTATTAATGATAAATTACTACGTTCTTATTTTATAAATATAATACGGTCTTATTTCTTTTTCAATAAATAACGAAATTTCCAATTTCGTAATTTATTGCATTATTGATTTCATAAACGTCATTAATATAAGGAAGCGAGCAAAGTTATGAACCTAAGGCGGCAAAGTTTTAAATAGCAAAATTGACGGTACCGCTCGAATTTATATCGACGCGAGCATGACAAATCTCATGCCCTATCTAGCCTGAATACCGGTGATGTTCGTCCACACCCACTGGCAGTTGATTAAAGGCAGGGCAATGAAATTAATAACCGTGGCACAAACCTAGCGCCTCCTTCGCTCTGACAAATGACCGACTGTAATTTCACACGGGCCCGTAATAATACTCGTAGCGCGTCGAACACTATACGATACGAGAATTAACACCTATGTGTTAGGTGTGAGTTTTAATGCTGATCGATCATTTATATCTCAAGACACCGTATTTATATTCTGAAGTATATAATATTTAAGAGTTTAATCGAACATCCTTTTATCCCTTTACATCATATTTAAAAATCTGATGATAGAGAATTAAAATGCCAATGTTTACGCTAGCATACTAAATGACATAATAAATGACATTGTGTGCTGATTTGTCGTTTTTTTTTTTTTATATTTTACATCAATTATATAGCTCCTTACCTTGTACGGCAAATCCGTGAGGCTATTTAATTGAAAAGTTTACGTCTGTTAAACCGCATAAAACTTACTTTGCGACTAGATGAAGAAAATAACTATTGTGTCAGTAACAGTTTTGTGAAGTTGGGAAAGAATGAAAATAAACATATTTAAGTGTAAGTAAATATAATTTATTTAATTATACAAAATAATACAATTCACAGTAGGAAAATTAAACAACGTTTCTTCATGTGACGCGACATACTTACTCCCTACCAGAACATATCTAGTGAGAATGAAGTGTCATCGTATCTAGTTACTGTTTTGTGTAAAGATGATGTGTTACGTGTACAAATATATCTCTCATAGATTTAGGAGTCATTAGCTGATGTGTGGGTTAAAATAATAAAGACACACTGTTTAGAATTTGGTTATTTTAACCTAGTTAAAATATTAAAGACAATTAAGCATACTTGCATAAAATGGTACCTTTTTGGTACTGTACACAGACAGTAAATTTTTTAATATGAATTCTTCTTCGGTGCGTAAAATTGATTCCCAAGTAGGGTTGACGCTACGTAAAAATAAGCCGAAACTTTTTACAGCATGGAAAGTTTACAAGACACACATGCATTTGCTTAGCATGAGGAGTGGAAAAAAGAGTAGAATTTTTAGATAAAAATAATAATTATTCTAATGATGTTAGACAAAAAAGTATTACAGTATCTAGACGACATGGACATAAATCTAGCAGGTAACTTATAGAGACAGCATCAGAACAGACGCCATTGATGCGACGGAGGCTTACCGCACAGCGGCGAGTATTTATGTGACGCCAACCTCCAGGAGACCATAATGGCAACACAATATCACAATATGGGCACAGATTTATGCGCGCGCATCGCCTCGCACGCGGAAATCCCATAGTTATTTACCGGGAGAGCTAAGTGCGCAGATTTATCGGCCGACGGCTCGGATGGTCTGGTTTCGTATCGCGCAACAAGTGCACTATGATAGATACGAGTTAATATTTATACTGGAGATGTTAAATTAACTCCCACTTGTCTTAAATTTCGCAGTAATTCTATTTATACGCTAGCTTATCTCACGACTTTGTCCGTCTTAATTATGGGATGTATGCTATGCTGATGTTTAATCTCCCACATTCTTCAGTTTCTTACAGATTAGAATACGTCGAGTAGTTTTGTTAGTGTTAAGGAGTGATACATAAGAAAAACATAATAGTTAGAAATTTTGTAAACTTGGAAGTTTTTCAAATTCTTTATTTGCAAAATGTAGGATACAAAATGATCTAAAATATGACACATGTCCCTTATACATTTTACATTTTTGATAGGTATGCAAAAGTACAGAATACAACTTAAAATACTCATGTTATATAATATTTATTATTGTAATTCAGTTAGTTAAAATAATTACAATATTAGTAAAAAAAATAGTTTTTCAAAATTATATTCGATCATTAAAGTACTCGTTTATTCAACATTTGTCAATTAATAATTCCATTAGCTGTTTTTGACGACGCTTGGCACACAGGTAGACTAAGTTATATTTGTCATCTAGGACCTTCTTCTCGCATCAAAATGGGTATTCTTTACTCTAGTTTTGACCAGAACATTTTCCACAACCACGGCACGATCGTTCGCCTCAACCAGGTCCTCCGCAGTAACAGTAAAAAGTAAAGCAGCTAGGACAATCAATGGGCCATCGTCGGGACAGCGCCGGCGCCGCTATCTAGGACCTTAACAGAAAGTTAAACATGCCATGATGTGCCGAGTCCCATAAAATGATAACGTTTCTATAATATTTAGTAATAAATTAAAAGTAAAAACTTTTTAAAAACAAGCTTTTATGAATATCACTTTATGTTTGCACGATTCCGCTCGAACAAACATAGTTACATATATACATTGCAATTTAAATAAAATCTTGTAAAAAACAGATCCGGCAGCAATCATATCTCACTTATTTAGTTTAGGATGCGAAGTCATTCACCTGTGGTGTCGATCGAAATCGAATTGCCACAGAATAAACAAGGCTCAAATTGCAGGATGACCGTAACGGGCACGGCGTTGGCCCGCACGATAAGATTCGAGTCTCACTCGCGCCTATTCAGGGTCGTTACGAGACGTTGGCGCAAGATGATCGATAATAATGGTAATTTCGCCAGGAACACGTGTAGCATCGGTCGTTCGTCGGGCGATCGCGATCGCGGGCCTGCCCTATTAGGACGTGCAAGAGGCAACCTCGATGACAGAATTGGCTTGGTGCGCTATCGCGCTTGGGAATTTTCAGACCTTTGTTTGGGTAGAAACAGTTTTTATCGATCTAATCTGAATAGTATTGCTTAAGATTTGAGAAATATCACTGTTGGTGTGGTATAAATGCTAAATGTGTGAGAGAAAGGTAGCGATACATTTTCACTAACAGGTGAACAATATCTTACTTTCATGCATTGCATGCATGCATGTAAATGTTTATATTTAGCAACAAAGCCTTCTAATACTTGTTCAAAGCGATGCTCATGCAGTGAAACAGTGAACGATATCTATACCACGAATTGTCAGATTTACATCATGCATCACGTCTGCCGAGGCTAAAATAAATCTCAGTTTAATCACGCGCTTGATGAGCGTTTATATTTAGTAACACAGCCTTCTAAATTTGTTCAAAGCGACGCTGTAAATTCTCACTTTGAAACTATGGTTATGCAGTGGAACAGACTACTAGTAAGTGAACGATATCTTACCACGAATTGTCAGATTTACATCATGCATCACGTCTGCTGAGGCTAAAACAAATCTCAGTTTAATCACGCGCTTGATGAGCGTTTATATTTAGTAACACAGCCTTCTAAACTTGTTCAAAGCGACGCTGTAAATTCTCACTTTGAAACTATGCTTATGCAGTGGAACAGACTACTAATAGGTGAACGATATCTTACCACGAATTGTCAGATTTACATCATTCATCACAACGTCTGCCGAGACTAAAACAAATCTTGGTTTAATCCTCAGAACAATAACTAAAGCATAGAAGTAGGGTATTAATAAGAACTGTTGACACGTTGGATGCACTCTTTCGTCTTATATACTAAACACTGTGCTAAAAAGAGTCAGACTTATCACTACAGCTTCCAAATTCACAGGGTTGTACCGGGTTTAGCTATACATTTTATATATTGTACAATATGTCATTCTTGCATAGTGTGTGGCATTTTATCGAACTAAACATATTTGTTATCGATAATGGTTTTAAAATAAATATTTGTCGTTTTACGATAGTGCCTTTGTTTTACTTTTATACAACTAAGTTGGCGAACAAGCATTATACCAACCGATTTGGAAGATAATTTACTTTTCTCATAATAATAAAAAAATATATACGGACAAATCACACAGATTGAACTAGCCCCAAAGTAAGCTCGAGACTTGTGCTATGGGATACCTACTCAACGATACTATATTTTATTACAAATACATATAAACATCTAAGACCCAGGCCAATCTGAAAAAGGTAATTTTTCATTATTACCTAACCGGGGATCGAACCCAGAACCTACAGGTTGGCGTGTTAACCATTCGGCCACAGAGGTCGTCATTAGAGAATTAGCAATAATTGCTTTTATATTTTTAGGGTTCCGTACCTAAAGGGTAAAAACTGGAGAGGGGAGTTTAAATGGAAAGGATTAAGTTATTCAAAACACTATGTATATAAATTAAATTATTTATTGCCCTTTAAATAGTATCATTTTTGTCAAAAACATTCTAATTTTTTCCTTAGGATCCGCTACATTTTTTTTAAAGTGAAATAATGTTACACCCTCATTCTATTCTATCGTTGTCGATCACTGCTTTGATTTATGCAGTCAGTTTAACTCTTTTTTGGAGAATAATTTAAAATAGTAATATGCTCTAATGACAAACAGTACCAATAACTTTTTATAAGCTGACTGGTACATCCGCGCCGATCGATTATTATTGAATCCACATAAAGAAAAATAGCTCGATATGATCCTGATTTAATTTGTAGGTACATAAACAGTGCAGAGGACAACTTTGATCTACAACGCAAGTTGAATAAATACGTTTTAATGAATTTATACAAGTAATAAAACCCAGAAAACCAGTTTTTCTGTTTGAGTTTACAACATTGGGGCCATCTGTAAACTTTAGATTCTTTATGTAAGTGTCAACGAAGTCAAAAAGCGCCTCCGTTTCAGGAAAGTTAAATACAGCAGTAGCCTTCTGACTTTCCTGCCTTTTATTTTACAAGTGCGTTCTTGAAATTGCATCCAGCCACTTTTTCCTTAAAGCAACATCCTCAGGAATTCTGAAATAAATATATAGCAAGTAAAAGCATTAATTTAAGTTACAAGACATGTTTTATATAAACTAGGCATTGAATTATATAGCTGAAACTCTGTATTTATTGACTCAAATGAGTATATCAGTAAGTACCTAGTAGACTTCAAATATAGATTAAACGTACCCATAATGCTAATATATAAAGTGGGTTGCAGAATAGAGTATAGGAAAGGAAAACTTCATTTTTTCCTACGAATGTCGTTCAAGGCGACTAAAGGATATATGTAGTCAACATCAATACACATGTGAATAGGCCAAGCCACTGAGTCAAAAATTCACTATTTTAATTTTAATAGTGTTTTTTTTAACCTAACGCAGTAAACAATAAACACCTAAGGAAAAATATCCCGAAATTCCCAGCGGCAAAGGCTTATTATAAAATCTTAATTACTGTGAAATTCCACATACATCGATACTTTACACTAGCAGTTGGGACATCACTATCACACAATGTAAACATACAGAATAACTTTCTTAAACGGTTGTACTTTAACATTTCGTCACATTTATAGCAAAAATAATGAAATCTTACATTAATAATATCATAAAATTACTACGAAAAACATTTACAATAACTTTACTTATGAAAAACATCTTACCGATGGAATGTCAAAATCTCACGCTCATTTTCTTTCTCGGAAGCGTATGAACTGCAACCAGGAACATAACAGGTAATTTTTCACTTCACTTGCAATGATTAAAATATGTAAATTTGATCGAAACAGATCTTTAAATCGTCCAAAATAATGTTCGAACATAGAGAGTCACAACTACTTCGGACACGACGCCATGTAAACATTATACGCCAAATTTATGACAGCTACTTCATCCTTCTGCAAACATAGACTGTGACTTACTTTTTTATTTGTTTGTAGTATATTGGGACTTTGGGACCTACAAGTACATAGCCACGGTACAACCTTACAAAATAAGAAAGTGATGGAACTATGTTCGACTCTTTTTATCACAGTGTTTAGTACGTAAGACGAAAGAGTGCATCCAACGTGTAAATAGTTCTTATTATTACCTTCCTTCTATGCTTTAGTTATTGTTCTGAGGTTTAATCACTCGCTTGATGAGCTTTTATATTTAGTAACACAGCCTTCTAAACTTGTTCAAAGCGACGCTGTAAATTCTCACTTTGTAGCTACAAGTGTGCTTATGCAGTGAAACAGACTACTAATAGGTGAACGATATCTTACTATAAATTGTCAGATTTACATCATGCATCACGTCTGCCGAGACTAAAACAAATCTCGGTTTAATCATGCGCTTGATGAGCGTTTATATTTAGCAACACAGCCTTCTTGTCTGAACCTCCACTGTTAATTATATTGTAATGAAAGTTTATAAGGAGTGTTTATCATGCGATTCTTTCAGTATCTCTAGACTCAACTGTTAGCTCTTTGTTCTTCTTTTTTTTGCATTTTATTGTAAATTATTCAAATGACCGTTTTTAGGGTTCCGTATCCAAAGGGTAATAACAGGGCCCTATTACTTACTTACTTAGTCTGTCACTGGGCTTTATCTCTTGAACCGTTATAGGTAGATTTGATTCTTTTTACAAAATGTGTACAACAAATAATAATAAAATGATTTAAAGGTCCTATATAAGAAACGTGTTCTTTTTGGCGTGGCTCCTTGTTTTGTTTATTACGTCAAGAGACGTTTAAGTTAAGACGTCACACCACAGATAATTAACAACAAAAGTGTTCGTGCTCGAAAGAGTTTGGTAAACCTCATAACAGGTCGCCTGAATTAGGTTTTATGTATAAAATACATCAGAGTTTATCATACAAGAATCGGTTACTGTGGTACGGAATTCTTAGCGTGGAAGAGTAACTTCCATACTTTGGATGCCACCAGTTGATCCTGGTTCTGTCGTTAGATCACATAAGTACGTTTAATACGCTACGCTAAAATATTGTTGAAAATCGAAATCCCAAGCTTTATTCTATTCGTCCAAGTTTATTCTTCACTGTTTAAAAAGGTTTCATGCAGATGCTCGTATTCTTTCTTACGCTACGAGAAGTATACTTCGCATGGTCTAAAACTGCAGCGCTCACGGCTATTATAGCGTAATTAACGAATCCGCATTGTAATTTGCGTTTATTATTAGCCATCGCGAGTACGTGCGCATACGCATGTGTTGCATGTGATTTATTGGATGAGTGTATGCGTTCTCCTAGCTCGTTCTGTAGAAGTTATTGAGACCGCTTTGTTACTCGTACGCTGCTAATTTTATTTACTGACCATGAAATTGGATGCCACATGCGTTTTGTTCGCACTGCCATACCTTTAATTTGTATTGAAATGTCTAATGCACAGTATCTGATCTGGAATATGGTTATAACGTTACACAAAGTAATATAATTTTATCGAAGCAATAAAGTTGTAGAGGAGTCTATTAAGTTTTGTAACTACGTTTTGCTTTTATCCTTATCGGTTTGCATTTTGTGTGCTATCTTATTCGACTTACGAATTGGATGGAAGTAGTGATGTACCGGAGAGAAATTATCTGTTCTCATGAATTCCTTTTCACGGAAATTTGCGGGAATATTCCAATAATTCTCGAGAATTTCTCAATAATTCCCGCACTTGCGACAAATAAGAAGAAATTCTCGGGAAATAAGTCCGACCAGTTCTCACTGTTCTCCAAAATTTCGAGCACGGCACAACACTAGATGGAAGTCTTCTCGGAATAGTACCTTCTATCTTTGTTGGAAATTGTTACTATTTGGACGCTAAAGGTAAAGTAAATAGTCTCCAGTATTTGACATACTGGGATGATGATTATGGTGATGAATACAGTTCTGTTAGTGAGAAACTAACTAAAACTAATGTTGAAAACCGTGAAAGTAAAGAAGAAAATTGACAATCATTTATTGCAATATATGATATTGTTATTTTTTAAAAGATAAGCAATAACAATATAATTAGCCGATTAGCCTCTCTATCGAGTTGTAATACGTTATCTATCACGTGACACGTCTAAAATATCAATCTAGTGCACGATAATGGCAAATACTTAAATAGAACGGCAGAACAACAGAAGCAAAACGTTCCTAAGAAGAGACCCCACCAAGTAATTGAAAATATGTCCCGACAGCCGATGATATCAATAACATAGTTTACTCCTAACTTATTCTAGTATGTCGTTAAAGGCCCCACGGTGTGGCACTAAATTCTCCAGACAGTTAGCTCTAGAGCCACACCTCGTCTACATTAATAACATAAACAAAACGTTTAAGGGCATCGAGAACTTTCCATTTGTGACATCGTTAGTAATGCCCAAAGAGATTCAGTATACTTTAATCTCTTTGGTACTCGTAATGCTTAATAGGGTTACCAGGTGAAAAAATCAAAAGTATGGAAAAAGGGCTGAATTGAAAAGTCATAATTTTGTTGCAGTTTGAGAATTTTCTTTTAAAAGTATGTACTTAAAAAAAGTCTTATTTGATTAATACGTGCTGATTTAATTCTGCAATTATTAGGTTTTGTTAAATGATTCTTTCTAGGTAGTTTTTGTTTGCTTTTTAAAATATACATGTGTAGGTATGTTATTGAAAATTCAAAAAATCTAGAGATTTCCTAAGATTTGCATAAGCCGGCCGCATTCCTGAAAAAAATCCAATACACCAATACATACTATCACGTCTTTTTCCTTTGCGGGGAAAGCAGAGCCTAGGTCGGTAAGACCTATAAGCCACGTTTAGCATTTTAGTGGGCGTGTAGGTGGAAAACGGAATCAAAATAGTGATGGATTGCTAGTCGCATCAGCATCATTCCTTAGATTTACTCATTCTTTATTTATTTATTTATTTATTTAGATCGACTTTTACAATCTACGAGGGATGAAAAGCAGCTGGTACATTCTACGTTTTTTCTTTTCTCCCCGACCAGCGTGGAAGTGTCCAAAAATCCTGAAATCTCAGGTCAAATCCTGAGATATGGTAACCCTACTGCTCAACTCTCAGATTGGGCCTGTAGATGCTTCAACGCCGTTTAGAGTGCTGATGTATTTACGGCTAATATCTTATAAGGTAATTATTAATTGCGGCATCCTGCTGGGCTACTCGCTATCTTTTGACAACACTGTACAACTTTGATGGTCATTTCAATATCCATTACAGTTTATATATCTTAAGTAAAAAAAGTCAATCATATGAAAGCCACAATGCTTTGAAGTGACAATCAAAACGTTGTTCTAATACCAATACAAAAAACAAAATTAAATAAAATTATATATTATATATAATATGTAGGGGATGGGGTCGTGATTCAAAATCGTCCTTATTTTGTATCAAAAACGTTTATTGAAAATAAAATAAAAAATTGCGTACGCAAATGGCAGCCAGCGTAATCGTATCCAAAAAAGTCAAAAAATTATACATATCTTTCTACTGATAGGCACCTACTTATTTTATCCGTTTAGCATTTTCCAAAGGTTGATGTCTACCTATTATAACTTTTAAGGTACAGTATAGTTTTTAAATAAATAAAAATAAATGGGGGCTCCCATACAGCAAACGTGACGTTTTTTGCTTGTTTTTGCTCGATATTGATAAAGGCAATAGGTAGACGCTTGAAATATTCTGTGAATATTTAGTTATATATTCACTTGAAAAATAAATAATTAAAATAAAATTTATATTTAAGGGGGCTGCCCTACAACAGACATATTTTTTTGCCGTTATTATAGATCGAGCCCATCGTGTGTGAGTCCGACACGCACTTGGCCGGTTTTTTTTTCGTTTGCACCTTTTTCTTACGATTTTGTATTTTATGTGGTCCTGATTCCAAGACTTTAATATTGCCTGAAGTTTTAAAATCAATCTGTAAGACCTCTCTAACCCGTCTGGCCAGCGGGGAGAGAGTAGGCCAAATCCTCCTGGCTCCGGTAGTACAGAGATCGTCATGCTCCTGCAGAGGAGAATAAAAAGACCTGATGATGATGATGATGATGATGTATAGAACATACTCGTAAAGTGCAGCAGTGCGGATGCGAGGACAAGCTATGCGCATTCGGTTATACTAACGATCAACCGCCTTGCCACCTACTGAGCGTGTATAAAGTAAGCATACCAATACGATATTTAGTTTAGTCTTCTTCCTTCGAGGTAGTGTTAAGAAGGTACTATACTAAGCATAATCATTGTGTATATTTGCCATGCTGGTCTGGTAGAAAAGAAAAAAACGTAGAATGTGCCAGCTGCTTTTCTTCCCGCGCAGATCGTAAAAGCCGATCGTGGGAATGGGTAAAATCTAAGGAATCAAGTTAAGGAATCAAGTTAAATAAATAAATATCAAGTAAATAGGCGATGCGGCTAGCAACCCATCACAATTTTGGTTCCGTTTTCCACCTAATGCCCACCAACATGCTAAACGTGGCCTTTAGGTCTTATAGACCTAGGCTCTGTCTACCCCGCAAGGGAAAAAGCCGTGATACTATGTATGTATGTATATTAAAGCTATAATTAATGTTTGCATATTGTGCGTTTAGTTAAGAAGCGTTAAATTGGCAGTAAAACTATCAAGGAGTAGTAGAATGTTCAGTACTTTCAACTGTTTCAAAATTAGTTTTAAGTGTATGCTAAACTGCTTTAAAGAGGGTTATAAATCTTCCTTGCCTCATCAATAATTGTGAATGTTTACGGCATCTATAGTTGATTTCGCAAAGACATTTTGAAATATTTTTTTTAATTTTATATAATGTTCGAATTGCCGGGACGGCCGATTACTTGTATCAAAACTTTTTTGAGTTCAGCTTTGGGCTGAGCCTGCCCTTCATGAGAATGTTGAGGATGAATTAACACACTGTATATCCCTGTCTGTCCCTATGTATGCTTAGATCTTTAAAACAACGCAACTGATTTTGATGCGGTTTTTTAATAGATAGAGTGATTCAAGAGGAAAGTTTATCGCACCCGTGGGTCGCTAGTAAAAGACAAACTGTAACAAACAAATTTTCAAACAGGAATGAAGCCTAGGCCCTAGGGCAGCCAGGGCCCAGTATTTCTAATCTCACCAGAGATGAAAGGAAACAATTAATCTTTCAAGCACTGTCCAAGTTTTATGACAGACTGGGAACGCTCTAAGTGAAGCGCGCCATTTAAGACGAGGCCTCAAATGTTTGGTACCTTCGCTCGGCAAAGGACTGATCAAGTGCGCGCAAGGGATAGCGCTTGGCGGTTTAGCCCGTGAATGATGAGATAGGAGATAGTCTCGAGTCGCTCAAAGAAAAAAACGTAAGCGCCAAATTCGTTATTTCTATTTTATATAAAATCAGACCGGTTAATTGTATTTTCATATTTACATTTTGATGAATTACTAATAACCTATCTTTTAGTCTAAAAATCATTATTTCATTCGTCGCATTTGAGCTACAATAACAAAAACTCTGCGAACGAAGACCATTTTTCAAAAAATATTTCTATCGAGAAAATTTTATCAAAACGTGTTTTCATCTTCAATTTTTGGAGATGAAATAGTCAAAAATCATATTACTTAGATTTGAAACTCCTAATTTAAGTATTTTGCAAGATAAATAAGGTTCAGAACGACCTTATTTACAGTGGTATCGCCTTAATATTCCTTTGACAGTCATTTTAAATGCTATTTATAGAGACGCATTCTTTTTTAATCTACGGCTATTTATATCTAGTAAAGTATCAGTAGTACTATTAATTATTCTGTGGTAAAAGTAAATATTGCAATGTTTTTTACAATGGGCTAATACTGCGTACATCTGAAATGTTGTAGGCGGCAGTTTTGCATAGTTATAATAATTTATTCAACAAATGTCAACTTGTTTAAAAAGTTGACATGAAAACTGTAAAGTATTCGAAACGTTAGGTGCAATAAATAATACTTACTAATATTATAAATGCAAAAGTGAGTTTGTTTGACGAAATGATGATGATGTAGGGGATATTTTATGTAGGCATTCTAACTTGGACTACTTATTAACGCAATGTTTTACCCTTGACATAATTCTTGATAGAGTCTTGATAGAGCGACATCAATATAAACTACTATTCCTATGGGATCGATATGGGATCTCGAAAATCAATTTGACATGTACGAGTATTGAGCAAAAACAGTGCAGCCTACTTTAGTTTTGTACAAAAGTAATCAAAATTATATTATGCCCGGCATAAGTTGTAGTTTGTAATATGTACTTACTCATACTTTTTTTATTGTTTCAGGTAACTTTTCTCCAACAAGTTTGGCAGAGTATGGTGAAACGTTTTTATTTACTGTAATGTGTTTATCATTTAGCGCGGGATTAGCCATAATGCACAACTAAAAATATCCAAGGCTAATTGTCAAGTCCTTGACTCGAATGTGCTACGACAATTCGTGTCACTTGTCTAGTAAAAATAGATGTAAATGTAATTGCTACTTTTTGCTTAGTAGTGATATGAGAGCGGAAGAAAATTTTGTGGCTGTCTTGTCAATGCTTGATACTTAAAGCCTTTGGGCACACAAGAATTTGGGGTCTTTTGGAAAGTAAAGAAAGCTAATCTTGAAATTTTCTACTATGATTTTCTATTTATTAACCGACTTCAAAAAAGGCGGAGGTTCTCATTCGCCTGATTTTTCTTTAGGTATGTTACCCGATTTCTCGAAGACGGCTGGACCGATTTTTATGATTATCGAATAATATAATATGTCATCCTTATCCTTACTAACTATCCTTACTAACTAATATTTAAATGGGAAAGTGAGTTTGTTTGTTTGTTACGGTTTAACGCCGTAACTACTGAACCGATCATCATGAAAAATACAAGTTCTCTGGAGTACGGAGAAGGACATAGGGACACATTTTATCCCGGGAAAAAATACTGTTCCCGAGGGATCGACATAGAGGCGGGCGGAGATATTTACTATTTAAAAAAAAAAATTGAGTAGTCTGCGGGACTGTGTAATTTTTTTTTTAAAAGTAGTCTGCAGGATTGTCCTTACCTGCTGGCTAAAATATATCTCAGAGCACCTACTAGGAAAATTCGAAACAATACGCTTATATTTACACCATTGGTCAACATCAACACACATATATCACACAAATTGAGCTAGCCCCACAGTAAGTTGTGAACTTGTGTCGTAGGATACTAACTCAACGATACTATATTTTATAATACAATTATGGGACTAAAGTTTATTCATACTAGATTCATACAGAACAACCCTTGAAATCTTTCACAAAAATGTTTCTTTATTCACGAAATTTGGTGAAATCTTACCTATCTATGCCCCAAGCACACTGTAATTTTTTTGATCTAAAATATATTTTTTGTCTATGTTAAGTGGTCTTCCTAATTATAAAACCGTGACTGGTAAATAAGAAACTGAGCTGGATCGTACTTAAACCGCTATGTAACAAAAAGTGAAATGGATAGCGAACAAACAGTGCCATACATTAATAACCTAGACACTGAAAACTGAGTCACGCAAAAGCAATTTAACGAAACACAATTCCCTAATAAATCCAAGAGGGGAATTTGGCACACAAACGCCAAGAATTCAATAATGAGTGCACGGAACAGAGTTACGATCTAATTATAGGCGTACCGGTTCAGATCGTTGTAAATGTCATTTTACACTTGTGCAAATGTTGGGTCACCGAGGTTCTCACGGTGGTGTGGTGCCTTTCCCGATTAGGTCGCGGTCTCGCTAATTTTACCGAGTTTGTTTAGTGTAAACGCGCCTTAATGAGGATTACGCTTTTTAGGGATTTTAGAGTTCCTTACCCAAAGGGTAAAAACGGGACCCTATTAATATCGCTTTGATGTTCGTCTGTCTGTCTGTCCGTCTGTCACCAGGCTGTAACTCATGAACCGTGATAGTTAGATAGTTGAAATTTTCACAGATGATGTATTTCTACTGCCGCTATAACAACATGTACTAAAAAATAGAATAAAATAAATATTAAAGGGGGCTCCCATACAACAAACGTGATTTTTTTTGCTCGATATTGATAACGGCAACAGGTAGACGCTTCAAATATTCACAGAATATTTGGTTATATATTCACTTTAAAAATAAATAATTAAATTAAAATAAAATGTATATTTAAGGGGGCTCCTATACAACAGATATGATTTTTTTTTAGATAACGGTACGGAAATCTACTTGCGCGAGTCCGACTCGCAGTTGGCCTGTTTTTTTAATTTGTGCTTGAGACCATTATGGTTGATTTGTGGACTTTTGTAAAGGCACAAATAACTAAATAGTTACTAGTAGAGAGATAATGAAATTTGTGAACACTCATTGCTCGGCGACTTTTTTTCCTTAAATAATCGTATTTAATACATAAATACGCGAATAACATTATGATCTAGCCTTAACTCAGACTAAAGAGTAATTTTACATTGACCTAGTTTTATAATGTATTGTTTATGAAAATGTCCATTGACACTTTTTTTACTGTCTCTATTATGGGGAAAGTACTCACTTGTGTAAATGTCTTTACACTTGTGCAAAAAAAAAACCTAAGTTGTATCTGCTTACTTATCATATATCTGTAATACCAATGCATATTTTCTTAAATAAAATTACACTTCCTACTTAACTAGAAATTATCGTTATATTATATAATTATACACCTGTATGTAGTGATACACGCCCTGCCTATAAAATGTGTCAATGCGATGTTACTAAATAAGGCAGAGACATGTATTTACTTTCACAGCGGCTTCGGAGTCGTCGCTAACTACTTATAATGCAACCTAGCTACAGACTCAGTCAATATATTTAAAAAAAATTGAGAAGTATGATGGTGGTGTAAGAGAGATAGATGCGTCACAAACCGAACGCTTCGGCCGATTGTGCTTCTCTATCGCTTTTTCCGCGCTCTCGCTTGCACGCGGAACGTGACACTTTTTCATGCGTTCATCGGTTATCACGTCAAAAATATGATTATACATATTTATTTACATAACATATTTATCAAACGTTAAAAAGGAAAGGGAGGGAATGAAATTTTCTTTTGTTCTAATGTTATTCTTTAAAAAAAAATTTAATGAAATATATTGAAATGTATAAATTTTAATGAAAATAGTATGAATGAAGTGTTACTTATTCTAAAAAGGTTATACTTAAAGAATTTGTGTAATTATTGTATATATCTAAAAGCACTCTTATCTAAAGGATACTTAAAAAATATTCTTATAACAGCTTTTACCGTGACTCATTTGTACGGAATAATTCTAGCGCCAAGCTAATCCAAATTATGTTTTCTCTATAAGCTTGATGAGCTAGATGACAATTAGATTCCATAATTGTAACTGTTTTTCTACACAATCTCGTTTTAAGCAGCCAATGACAACAGTATAATGTATTCGCGATTGTTACAGATTTACATTAAATCACATAATACGGTATTATCGCGTATATTACATTATTTTTAACACCTAACGTTTCGAAAACTTTACAGTTTTCGTGGTCGCAGGTAGACTAAGTTGACATTTCTGTCTGTTGTGTTATAAGAACTATCTACTAACTACCGCCTACAATATTGTACGCGGTGTTTTGCATATAACCGTATTATGTGATTTAAAAGTCAGCAGTATGTTATAATTTCTAAGTTTCAATTTTCTACCAAATACTTCACCATACTAAATATTCATAGAGTATTCGCAAATAACAGGTTATAATAACTAAACTCTGACGGACCTTCCCCGCCTCCATTAAAGCAAGCTTCATTGTTAGCTTTCTCATAAGCTAGATTGATCCCGATAAAAAGCTTTTGGTGTCAGCTTGCAGATACCTGAAAGCGCATGTACCGCACCTATCTAAGACGCAGCCATGCTAAGCAAACAACGAAGATTCCGTCCAAGTCACAAGCAAAGCTTCATGTCAGCTTTCTCATAAGCTTTTGGTGGTGTCACCTGAAAGCGCATGTAGCGCACTTGTCTAAGACGCGGCTATGTTAAGCAAATAACGACAATACCGCCCAAGTCACAAGCAACGCTTCATGTCACCGTCCGTTGTCATAATCTTTTGGTGGTGTCACCTGAAAGCGCACGTACTGCACCTATCTGAGACGCTGCCATGCTAAGCAAACAACGACAATACCGTCCAAGACACAAGCAAAGCTTCATGTCAGCTTTCTCATAAGCTTTCGGTGGGTCACCTGAAAGCACATGTAGCGCACCTATCTAAGATGCGGCCATGTGAAACAAACAACGACAATACCGCCCAAGTCGCAAGCAAAGTTTCATTTCATCTTTTTTATAAAGTTTTGGTGGTGTCACCTGAAAGCGCATGTACCACAGTCCACACCTATCTGAGACGCGGCCAGGTTTCACATAAGGTTTTGTGTTGTCATAGCTTTATAATTAAAATATTTACTTGCACTTGATAGACTTTTAAATTGATTGACAGTCAATTTAAAAGTCTATCACATATATTACATTCGGTGTCTAGTTTCTTATTCGCAGTATCTCATAAATAATTACAGAGCATTTGCAACATATATCAAGTACCCAAATTATACGAAAAATTAAAATATTTGCCCTTACCATTATTTTCATGAACCGAAAATTTTATATATATTTAAAACATAATGATATTCTTCAAAAGCAAATACTTTTCGTCGGGTGGCATTTATTACATTTCCTAATCTAACTAAAAAATTTATTGTATTTTACAAATGCCTTTTGCAAACTGATAGCGAAGTTCACAAATGGGCGATTGGAGAACAGAAAGTTACTGTGAATTAAAATCGATTAAAAATTAAAACTTCTACGCAGTACTAATCGATTACAGAAGTGATCATAACGTCAAATTATAAACCAATTCGAAACGCCATGACTTTCAAAATGTCATGCGTAACGCGACGGCTTCATGGCGTTACCAATTTGTTTTATAATATTTTGATTCTGAACAGTAACAAAAAATTTGAAACAGTAGAAACATTCCCCTAATGACTAAATTTACTTTGTTATTGAGTAAATTGTGGTTCATTTTCTGTTTCTCAATAAAGTAGGCGTCAAAAGGCGATAAGGCAACCCATCACTATTTTGATTCCATTTTCCATCTACACGCCCTCCAACATGCTAAATGTGGCCATAAGGTCTTATGGACCTAGGCTCTATCTACCCCGCAAGGGAAAAAGACGTGATAGTATGTTATGTTATTTAAAAAAATGGTGAAAAAGTCTGAGCCCATGTCCATCCATGAGCGTATTCAAATCCATCGGGTGAGTCATTAATAGGCCTATAAGAACACCTTCCTCGCCTTTTGCCTATATTGGGTCGGCTCTGTACATCAAATCCTTCCATTTCTTACTTGTAAACATATGGGCTCATCTATACCTACTTCTATACTAATATTAAGAGCTGAAGAGTTTGTCTGTTTGTTTGTTTGAACGCGCTAATCTCAGGAACTACTGGTTCAAACTCTCTTTTTGTGTTGGATAGTCCTTTTATTGAGGAAGGCTTAAGGCTATCAAACATCACGCTGCGACCAATAGGAGCGAAGCATCACTAAACAATGTTTTTAAAACGGGGGAAAATTATTCATCTATACACTAATTAATCATGATAACAGAAATGCCGCGGATGAAGTCGCGGGCAACAGCTAGTGTTTAACATACATGGTGAAATTTTTATCGTTCTGAACCCTTAAAGGGGTGATTCAGCCCGTCGATATGAACAACTTTTCCTACGGGACCAATGCTGGGAACTCAAAAAAAAATTTACAGTTTCATACAAAAGTGTTCGGCCGCCAGGTCAATTTGTATGGGAACGTCAAAAAAAATTTTAAGTGTGTTGAGAGTAAGATGTACACCGCTGTACCTCACCTCTTACGCCAAACCCATCTTACCTTTCACCGTCGAGAGATATTGTCCATGCAACCCCGATCCCTACGCCTCATTACCATATACCGCGCCGTGACAGCCTCGCAATTAACTATCTGTTTATTGTTGTTGAATTATAAACGGCGTACGGCAATATCACTTCTGGGTTTGGTACAGCCACTTTCGTTTGCGAGGGCTCGAAAGCGGGATGGCATAGATTTTAATGGTGCTTTCGTATATGCAAGTCGATGAGAATATATTGGGTCTTTACCTATGAAATTGGAGTTTTATATTGAGAACTAACTGTTGCCCGCGAAATCGTCAGCGGCAATTACTGTTATTATGATTAATTCGTTTTTTTTATTAGTATAGATGTATAATTTTTATTGATGCTTCGCTCATGTTGTCGCAGCGTGATGTTTGATAGCCTAAAGCCTTCCTTAATAAATGGACTATCCGACACAAAAATTATTTTCCTATTTGAACCCTGAGGTAGGTAGATGAGATTAGCGCGTTCAAACAAACAAACTCTTCAGCTTTATAATATCAGTATAGATATAGATTTTGAATAAATTGAATTTTTCGTACTATCGTTTTTAGTATCAGTTCGGGTTAGATAAATTTAACTAAAGCGAAATCTTGCATCTATTTATGGACAATAATAAACTTGATTCACGTGTTATACCATTTTTGAAAAGGTTGGAAAAAATAATAGAAAATGGATCAAAATGTATAACATCTGAAACGAGTTCTTTTCATGAGCATTTTTCAATAATTAAATTTAGAAAAACAACAAATTTAATGCATGAAGAATGTTAGTAATATAATCCACTTTTAAGAGGAACAAAATGAAAACGAGAGAACGCCGCTAATTAAGGTAGCTATGTAAGGACCCATTACCTACTTGCATTTGTTACTTTTTGACTGTCATCTCGGGTTTTTCCTCTGCCTCAATCAAATATAAGGTAAATTCATCCTATTTGGCGTACCACTCCTTTCCGTGTTTAGGATTTCCACGTGACTTTTTTCCAAGTTGCAAATGGATTGTTGGCTTTCTGCAACCATCGCTGGATCTTCCTTCACCGTAGTACAGATTTATCCTTCATTCTACGTCAAACCTCGTTCCAAATTTAAAGGCACTTGCTGTACCACTGACCCCTCTAGCCCTTATACAACGTGATTTTGAACCCCTAGCTTTATTGAAATCTCAGAATCAGAATCCCTAATGAAATATAGAACTGCAAGAAAAAAAGCTGAAAATCAAAAAAAAAATTAGGGTTTCCCATACAAACTCGCCGATCAGCTGGACGAATTTCTATGGAAAGTCAATTTTTTTTTTCGGTTTTACCTTTTTTTCTTGGAATTCTGTTTTCCATTAGGGATTCTGATTCTAAGATTTCAATATAGCTAGGGGGTTCAATATCACGCTATATGGCGGCCTACGTGCCTAATCAAGCTCGCCATAATTTGATTTCTTTGACTTCTTGAACTTTCAGGCCCTAAAGCTCTTACTTGTTATTCTAACTAGTAAAGGTTTAGAGATCTAGTACCACCACGTCTACCCCATGAATTTAAGAATACGACCAAGAAATTATTTACCCTTTAAATTGCCGTGCGATTTTAATGCTACCGTACGTGTGAATTGTGGACTTTTGCCGGCGCACTGTGTATGGTAAGAAGCGATTCCCACTAGACGGCATAATTAAAAATAAAGTTTATGCCGCTCGGCGTGGCACTCGTAATGTGTTAGATAAAATGGCGATGCCTTATTGAGACTGCTGCCGGACACGTTCTTGGACACACGGGATGGGACTGGTTTCTAACTAGACGGTGAGATTCAGCTAATGTATAGTTTCTTAATTAATGCTTAAACGGTGTTTTAGGGTTCCGTATACATAGGGTGCCAACATGACTTTATTACTGACCGATGATCGAACCCGGGATCCTGCGATTCAAAGCCACTTGCGGCACCACTGAGCCATAGTCGTCGCATTTTTTCCTTTATCTGTGCTATAAGACGTTGCTTTATACCAAATTTCAAGATTCTAAGTTCACGGGAAATACCCTGCAGGTTTTGATTCCCTTGCGAATGTCGAGCTCAGCTTCAGCTCAGAGTTCAGCTTGATACCTCCACGCGTTCCTGAGAAAAAGGGTCTTGACAGGCACAGACCGACAAGAAAGTGATCCTATGAGGGTTCTGTTTTTGCCTTTTGTGGTATTGAACCCTAAAAAGTGTATAAAACGGTGAAATTTACATCTAATTACAAACAAACAAATCCACGATTATTATTCCTCGATTGTTATCACAATCTTTACAGAAATAGCCGGATTATATTAAATCGTCTTCATGCCACTGCATGAATAAAGTTTACCAAACAGAGTCGGCTAATCTACATACTCGACCATTAAATTTCCATATGTATATTACTGAATTTATCATACCACAATCGGCATATTGTGCCCTTTGAATTTGAATCGTAAATGGCAGGAACCGATATATTTGTTACGTTCTTTGACATTCAAATTAATACCTTACCGTTTTTGTAGAATTCAAATGAAGGTTATTAGAATTTGCCTTTTTATTGAGTCCAGGCTTGATTGGGTTTTCAAGCGGTAAAAAATATGTTTGGACATTATTCCGTTTATAAATTATCAGTCATTTCATTTTAGAGCTTAACTATCTCATTATTGCAAAAATAGTAGATGGCTAAATGGCCATCATTGTCCACTTAGTTTCTTTGGCAAGTGTACACCTGGGTAAAACTTATTTGTATTGATAAATATACACTGAGGCTCTATGTTTTATATATTCAGTACATTTTGGTATTCTGTTATACTCTAATAATTAAATAATGAAATAAAATATTGTTTTTTATTTTTTTTTATTCAAATGGCAGAGCATAGCTCTTACAAAGACCTAAGGTCGCAGGTTGGAACCCCGGCCCACGTGGATTTTTTCACCTTATTTTTTATATCAGAATAGCATTGTGAATGCAAAAAAACACTTTTATTTATTTATTTATATTAGGGAAACATACATTTATTATAGTATAACAAAGTAAAAGAAATATGGATAACTAGCTTTCGCCCGCGGCTCCGCCCGCGTCAATGTCGATCCTTCGGGAATAGTAATTTTTCCCGGGATAAAAGGTAGCCGGTATGTCCTTCTCCGCACTCCAGAGAACTTGTATGCAAAATTTCATGATGATCGGTTCAGTAGTTACGGTGTGAAAGCGTAACAAACAAACAAACAAACAAACTCACTTTCGCATTTATAATATTAGTAAGGATAAGGATACTTAAACCAATTAAATTTCCTCACTTATACAAACTTATAAATTTTGGTATCCTGTATTTATATTTCTGAACATTCTAAACATTAAAAGCGTCTGCTACCATTAACATTACTATTATGTCTGTAAATGCTACAAATAAGCAATTTCTAAAATTAACCAATTCACAACTAGATTATTTAAACTTTGCAAGTGTCCTAGTGTCTACAAATATTATTAAAAATGTCTAAAACATCATTTTTAAAAATCTATTTATAATGACTTTAATAAGGATGTATATTCAGTCCACATACCTAGTTTTTAAGATAAACTAAAATTGTAAGTTTACGTCGTTTGGAGAAAATACGCTGTGCACTTTGTTGCCGCTTCTTCTGCACTCCGCTTTGGAAGCGGCATTAAACTTAGCCGTAAGTAATTTACTGACGTCAACAATTCTCAGTTGAAAATCTATGACAATTAATAAGTGTCTAATAGAACTAAACTCTTATCGTGGAAACGCAAGTATCCACCATCACCATCCAATATTCAACCTGCTGAGAAGCTTCCACCGGGTAGTGATCTCCCCTGGGCAGTCTGGAAGTCTCTGAACAGGCTCCGGGCTGGTGTTGGGAGATGTTGCGAAAACCCAGTTTGGTGGGGTTTCTCCAGCTTCAGTCTATGTGACTGTGGTGCCACTCAGTCTACGGCCCACCTTTTGTCGTGTCTCAACTGCCCTACTTCTTGTACAAAAGAAGATCTTAACGAAGCTAACGACAAGGCGGTCAGCGTGACCAAATATTGGTCAAAATACATTAAAAATAGCCATCTCCGACCCGATAAGAAGAATAAGTGTCTAAATGACGTATATTAAATAAACGTTTTGATTTTTGAATATTTGATATATTTCGTGCATCTATTTTACATTCAGCAGCATTTTGCATTAGTTGTCTGACTGCTTCAAATTAATAGTTTCTAAAATTAACCAATGTAATAACATAGATGATAAAAAAATTGCAAATATCAAAGTGTGTACGAATATTTGGAATATTCCGTGCATCCACAAATCCGATGTTTAATGGCCCGCAGCTGCATCAGTGAAGCTTGATACACAGCAAGGTTACGTGGTTACACTGTGTACTAACCGCATAGAGATGGTCGTGAGAAAGTATTCTGTGCAGAGTTAGGATTAGATATAAATTGTTTTTTTTTTATTCATTCATTTATACGTGCTGAAATGTTATCGTTTTGGACCCTTAAAGGGGTAACTCAGTCCATCAAAATGAACAACTTTTCATATGGGAAGAATGCTGGGAACTAAAAAAAAATTCGACATTCCCATACAAACTGGCCGGGCGGGGCGGAACTCTTTTGTATGGAATGACGAATTTTTTTTAGTGTGATGTATTCTACTTATAAATCAGTAAGGGTTGGTCATGGAGTAAGTTTCTTTGTTTTCAGAGATGTCGTGTTTGTAAGCTCTATACATACAGCTTATAAACACGAAAATGAAACTAAATTGAGGATTTTAAGATTTTTTCTCTGTATGTACGTATGTTTCTCCATACTGAATATTATGATACTTGGTAGATAAACATTTAGACGCACGTGACACAGGATAGGCTACTTATTTTTTTCTCCGGTTATGATGAGACGTGACACACAAATAAATGTACTTGAAAGGAGTCGCAGGCACAGCTAGTGTCTGTATGTATTTATTTATTTACCGATTGGGCACCTGCATAACCTGAGTCTATTAGGTTAAAGTATGAACAAACCGTGGGAATATTTTTGCTTTTGCAAAATTTGGCGACCTCGCAATTTACGTAGTACCACGGTAAGATATCTTTACCGTGGTAGTACGAAGTCTACGCTTTAAGAGCATATTAATTATGCCTAGTTAATAATATACCAGGAAAAAGCTAGTAATAAATAAAAAAGTAAATAGTCCGTTGGTTACCCGTTAAGAAAGTTCCTAACGCTTTTTGTAATGGTACCTGCATAAAAACTACTATAATCTTTTATATAAAAATTGGTTGTCTGTAAAGTCGGTTTACGGATGATAATTTTACGTAACGGTGGAAGAGAGATACATGCGTCACTAGCCGAAAGGTTAGGCTGGTCGTCCCTCTCTATCACTTGTTCCGCGCTCTCGCTTGTTCGTGCGTGCAGCCGGCGCTCATCGATTTATAAGACGTTATCACGTCAAAAATAAAAAAGAATTTGGCAGTATTTCGCTCCATTGAGAAAAAAAAAATACAAATCGGTTAATTATATAGAGTTATGTGAGGAAACAAAAATTAAAAAAAAATTGAAAACCTCCTTTTTTTAAGTCTCACTAGGTCGGTTAAAACCCTTTCGAACACAGTACTCACTCGTGCGACTCGTCCCGTCTCTGCAACAATATTATTGCACCTGCTTCGCTCGCCCATTAACATTTATCCTCCTATGTCTACTCGCAAATAATTATTTACGGCAATAATCGAAGTGAAAACGTAATAATTATTAATGGATATAATCGCCGAGAAATCTTCCCCGTCTGTTTATCTTGATTCTATGAGAGGACGGTAATCGCTGCGCTTAGATATTATTTGTGAAATTGCTAAATGCAGTATTAATAAGCTTACATTGTCAATTATATAACAGGTAAACGACCGTACTAATAGGGGTTGCGTTTGTCAGAGAACGCATTTTTTTAAGATATTATTTTTTGAAGGGGGGGCTTAGTATAAAGTAAAATCCAAGTTTGTGGGGTTGCAACACTTGGCCCACGGCCGCTATCTTGGAAAAGGGGATTGAAATGGTTTTTACGGTTTATCTGCTAAAAGTGCCAAACTATTATAGGTCTCTTAAAAAAACAAAATGTCAATGGACTATTAGGGTATGTAGCCGTGTGGTATCCGGCAGAGTAGAATAGGACCACTCCAAGTCTTCCCATGGATTTCGTAGAAGGCGACTTAGGAAATACAAGCTAAACAAGAATCTGTAAGACCTCTTCAACCCGTCTGGCCAGCGTGGAGAGTGTAGGCCAAGTCCTCTGACTGCTCTGGCCAAGTATGGCTCTAGTAGTACAGAGAAGGTCGTGCTCCTATAGTGGAGACTAAAAAGACCTGATGATGATGATGAAGTTTAGGGTATGTAATGCGTTCTTTACATAAATCCGAATCTTACGGCAAACGAGTCACCTGATGGTAAGTGATCACCGCTGCCCATGTAGAACTGAAACACGAGGGTTTGACAGGAGCGCTGCCGGCCTTTCAAGGGTTAGTTAGGGGGAGGAAATACGGGGAGGGGGGGGGGGGATGGGTCTCCGTCTTTATGTTAGGCGCAGCTTAGACTCAAACCAAATGTCATCTAGCTTTAGATATTGCATTATAAATGGCTTCATTAGTGCAACTAATGATTGTGGTTACGACGGGCTCCCATACAAAAAACGTGTTTTTTTTTTGCTCGATGTTGATAACGGCAACAGGTAGACGCTTGAAATATTCACAGAATATTTAGTTATATATTCACTTTAAAAGAAATAACTTAATAAAAATAAAATTAATATTAAAGGGGCTCCCATACAACAGACATGATTTTTTGTCGTTTTTATAGATAACGGTACGGAACCATTTTTTTTTCTATTTCCGCAAGTCGGACTCGCGCACAAAGGTGCGCGAGTCCGACTTGCGGAAATAGAAAAAAAAATCGGCATACGATTTTTTTTCTATTTCCGCGACATTTAAATAAAATCAATATGGTTTTATCGAGATAATATTGTTTTTACAAACGTTTCGAAAACTTTACAGATTTCATGTTCCCACGTAGACTCTACCTGCGATATAATATAATAAACGCTTTAAAACCGTATGAAGTAATTTAGATACCTACATAAATAAACACGGGTAAATAATAAATCAATAGTCAATGTAAATGTCAATTTACATTGTGTACCCGTATGCCAGTGTTTCGAAACCCAAATTGATTTAGCAGCTCCGCCATTGTTGGTATTTAAATCGTCCGATCAGCTGATTATTTACGTTCAACCTTTCACGATGTCTATTGCTGTTTGTAATGTTAATTGTTTATTACTGGGTGTGTCATTCAAACTTGAAGGATGGAGAAAGGAGTCTCAATTCTCCGACATTTCTAAGCCACGATCATGTTGTAGCGGGAACGTGGTAGTACTCGATGACAGACGGATAGACAGACGCACACAAGTAATGCTATGAGATCTTCGTTTTGTCACACGGTAGTACAGAGTAAAAAGTGCATTAATATCATACTACCACGTCTTTTTCCTTAGTGGGGTAGACAGAGCTTAGCCACGTATAGCATGTTGGTTGGCATAAGTTGGAGAACGGAATTAAAATAGTAATGGGTTGCTAGCCGCATCGCCTATTAATATGATTCCTCAGATTTTCGCCCATTCACATTCGGCTTTTACGATCTGCGCGGGAAGAGAAGTGGCTGGTTCATTCTACGTTTTTTCTTTTCTCGCAGACCAGCATGGAAGCATTACTATCCTCAAAATATTATAATCTCTCGGATATTGTGTAATTTACTAGTAACTATCAAGATAATATAATAAAGCAGCTCTATTACAATTTTATACGCATCTTATAGTAGTACATCTAGAGTATGGACATATACAGCCTTTGTATATGTCCATACTAATTAAAATAGTCTATTAGCCGTGTGGTATCCGGCAGAGTAGAATAGGCCCACTCCAAGTCTTCTCGGGGACGTCGTAGAAGGCGACTTAGGAAATACAAGCTAAACAAAACTTATAAAAATCTAAGAGACCTCTCCAACCCGTCTGGCCAGCGTGGAGAGTGTAGGCCAAGTCCTCCGGCTGCTCTGGCCAAGTATGGCCCTAGTAGTACAGAGAGTGTCGTGCTCCTGTAGTGGAGACTAAAAAGGATCTGATGATTATACTAATTAAGATATTAAACATTTTTCCCAAGTGACAATAAATGACTCGTGTTATACTTTTAGCTAAGTCGGTGCAGTTTGTAATACAACTCCATTAACTCATAAATCACGAGAAACGCAGACTCAATGGATTATCTATTGTTATGATTCCCGATTGGGGCGTTCGGCAGTTGAGCGGTTATAAAATAAATAAAAACCAAACGCAAACGGTTCCAAACATTACCGATTGCATACGTTCTTGATAAGGAAAAGTAAGGAGTACCCGAAACCGGCGAGCATGCATGAAAAGAGTGATGGATGTAGATGAGGCGAAAGAGGTTTGTAAGGTTCGTAGCAAGAGATCCGTGGTCTCTGCCTACCCCCATGGGAAACAGGCCTAATATTATGTATGTACGTCTACGAATAAGTGATGTACGTATTGAGTCCTTTCCTTACCAATGTAATTGGCGTTTTCTGTAGAGAATTTCGAGGAAATTATTTTCAAATATTTTTAGTATGATTTCGGGTTTGATAAACTCAACTAAAGTGATATTTTGTATTTATTTATAGACAACAGCTTGATTTACGCATTATAAAATTAACTAAAAGTTAGAAAAAGAACGACATGATTGATCAAAACGGACAACGTCTGAGACGAGTTCTTTTCAGGAGCATTTTTTCAATAATTAGAGTCAGAAAAACAAAAAAAAAAAAAAAAAAAATTTGCATGCAGAATGTTAATAATATAGTCCACTTTAAAGTTTAAATAATAAACTGTGTTTAATTGAGAATCATAGTCATTAGGAACAAAATGGCAAACGGAAAAAAAAACACCAATCTCATAGGTAGAGACCCATTATGTAAATAACCATACAACTTTGCGGAAGTTGCATCATCGTTATTTTTGCGGTATCAAATACGCCGTAATAAGACAATGTCAACATTTTTAGGGTTCCGTACCCAAAGTGTAAAAACGGGACCCTATTAATATCGCTCTGCTGTGCGTCTGTCTGTCTGTCCGTATCACCAGGCTGTATCTCATGAACCGTGATATTTAGACAGTTGACATTATTACAGATGATGTATTTCTATTGCCGCTATAACAACAAATACTAAAAAATAAAATAAAATAAATATTTAAAGGGCTCCCATACAACAAACGTGATTTTCTTGTTTGTTTTTGCTGGATATTGATAACGGCAACAGGTAGACGCTTGAAATATTCACAGAATATTTAGTTATGTATACGCTTTAAAAATAAATAATTAAATAAAAATAAAATAAATATTAAAGGGGGGCTCCCATACAACAGATATGATTTTTTTGCCGTTTTTATAGATAACGGTACGAAACCCCTCGGGCGCGAGTCCGACTCGCACTTGGCCGGATTTTTTTATACATTAATATATTTCTTAGAAAGCCGATGTGAATTGGCAACCCCCCAAAATTCCGAGAAGTTACATTGAAATTTGGCATCTGATTCTAGTTTGTATTTCTTTTTAATAATGACTTAAAGTCGTGCGTTTAAAAGTGTATTAGCTATTAATCATTGCGGCTTTGTTTTAATGAATATTAATGTGTTTTAATTAAACAATGTTTTATTGTTATATGTACTAATTTGCGTCGTAAGTTTGATGCAGTTCTCTCAAGGCTCATAGGTGTCATGATGTGGATAAAAATTACAATACCAAACAATACCCTATTGCACAGCCGCCTGGTCCGGCTCCACATGGGCAGATAGATAGAAAGATCATTTATTAGCTGCCATAACACACATACAAAAAATACACAGTAGTAAGGAAAAAAGTAAGTACAAAAATTGAATAAAATATATTCCTACCCGCTAGCTACCCGCGCATTCAATGCGTGTGCTGTAGCACACGCATTGAATGCGCGGGCAATACAAAAAGGACACAGCTCAGTGTTAAAATTCATCATCATCATCAGGTCTTTATAGTCTCCACTGCAGGAGCATGACCCTCTCTGTACTACCGGTGCCATACTTGGCCAGAGCAGACAGAGGGTTTGGCGGATTTTGTCCTCGCTGGCCAGACGGGTTGGAGAGGTCTCATTGATGTTTATGAGCGATTATTGTTTAGCTTGTATTTCCTGAGTCGCGTCTTACGACATCCACGGGAAGACTTGGAGTGGTCCTATTCTACTCTGCCGGAAACCACACTGCGTAATATTGGTAATATTGCTCGAAAGCAATACGTTGATTTTCAACAGTAACCTGAAGAAGAGATGTGTGGTGCAGATATAGGTATTTATTTTAAAGCATGTGTTCATCATGGCCAAGGGTGTCATCCTCAACTGCCTGTCCCCTAGTTGCTTGCTTTTCCCCCATTCATCCGAGTGAGTAGTATCCCAATACCTTCCTTGCCTTCCCAAATTCAACTTATTCCTATCCTTTCCCTGCTTAAAAATTTTCTGATGGGCAGCAGCGTCGGAACTACGAGAAGCCAAAGAAACTGGGCTCGCCAACCAAGCGTGGTGAGTATAGCAATATCCACTCATGGAACGAAGAATCCTTGGGAGAGGCTTTTGTCCAGCAGTGGACAGTGAAAATGATGATGATGTGATCAGGAATAATGTTGGATTCGAATGGTGAAAGACTTTTTCAAATACGTCCAATAGTTTCGGACCCCATTCAATGCAAAGAAACAGTGAACAATGATTCCTCTTTATAAATCTTATACCTTTAAACGAGCAATTCTTGTATATTTACATATATATATATTTACTTCTATTATCTCGGAAACGGCTCTAACGATTTCGCTTAAATTTGGCATATGGAGGTTTTCGGGGATAAGCAATCGATCTAAATTAGTCTGTTTGGGAAAACGCGTAACCTCAATCGTATCGTATCTTCGGAGCCCAGCGGCCCAGCAGGCCTACTCGCAAATTGTTGACACATCGGTGTATAACGTTTTGATCGTCACTTATACGCTTTTCTAGCATCAGCCAGCCTATTTGCTAACTTATTGTACAACATTTTGATAGCCATTTTAAAATACATTACGTGTTAGATATCTTAAACTAGCTTTTACCCGCGGCTCCGCCCGTGTCAATGTTGATTCCTCGGGAACAGTAATTTTTCCCGGGATAAAATGTACCCCGTACCCCAGATAACGTGTATCCATAATTTCGTGATGATCGGTTCAGTAGTTACTACGTGAAACCGTAACAAACAAACAAGCAAACAAACTCACTTTCGCATTTATAATATTAGTTAGGTAGGATTAGGAAGTTAGGATTACTTAGGATAAAAATAGTCAATCATATGAAAGCCGCAATGTATTTTGAAGTGACTATCAAAACGTTGTACACTAAGTTAGCAAATAGGCCGGCAGAGCGTGGTCGTAAATGCGATTTGTTTGCTGATAGGTTTCGGCGATTGAAGAATGAATATCTGTGGTTTTGTCAAAAGACGGGACGAATCTCCCGTCTATATTTTAAGTTGTGCAGCGCATTAGTGTAAACTGTAATGTTCTACACGTTGTACAACTAAAATTTTAAATAATTAAAATAAATTGCTGCTTTCGTATGATTGACTATTTTTATTTTAAACTAGCAGTGCCCGCGATTTTGTTCGCGTACATTTTATGTTATGTTTGTATGGGGGCCAAGTCTTATCACGACAGGAGAAAAAAAAGTAGCCTATCCTGTGTCCTGTACGCCTAAATGTATATCTACCAAGTTTCATAAAATTCAGTTAATTCGTTTAAGAGTTATGGAGTCACATACATATATACAGAAAAAAAAACCAAAAATCCTCAATTTAGATTCAGTATCATGTATAGAGCTTATAAACACGATATCTCTGAAAACAAAGTAACTTACTCCATGACCAACCCTTACAGATTTATTATTAGTATTGATATTGATATATTAATAATAATGGATGATTAAGTGACCTTCAAAACGTAGTACATCGTAGTTGTTAAAGGTTTTTGAGTATATTCAAAGCTTTTTGGATGCATGTTAAAAAGTAAAAAAAAATATATGCATACCAACATAAACATTCATATACCAACGAGAAATCAAGTTCTCACATTCGAATTAACATTATGATTGGATAAGGATTTAATGTCTTATAAATAATAAAATGAATGTTTTATTAGTACTAAAAGGAGTTGTAATAATAAGTTTTAAAACATCAATTTGAGTTCGAGATTAGAGATCGGGTACTTACCATCTAGCGGTAAAACTAGTTACATTTCGCTTATCCCTTCCCATATCTGCTGCAGGAAGTAGTAAGGTCCATTCCTTTATATATCTACAAATGAAATATATCTGGGAGATACGACTGCTTGTATGTCCTTCCTTAAGCGGGTGCCGCGCGAACGAAAAACGTCGCTTCTGCGCAAGCCATTAGGCTGCGAAGAACCATTAGGCGGTAAGGAAAAAGATGAAAAGTCTTAATATTTTCATATCTATATTTTTATAAAAAAAAATAAGAAAGGGGGCGACCTCCGAGATGTAAATATAAATATTGTCACGTGAGAATTATCGTTTTAGACGATTAGAAAGTTTTCTTCTCATGAATCATCTTTACAATCAGGTGATTCAAGTCTGCAATGTCCTAATCCTAACTAATCTGGAAACAACTAAACAAAGTATGTTTCCCATGGGAATCGAACCCACGACCCCCGGGTTTACAGGCAAACGCCTTAACCACTGGCCCACGGAGTCTGTTGTCTAATTTGATTTGTAGTGTTTATTCCTTGTGTAAAAATAAAATCTGAGTTATACATAGTGAAATTATGGTTGTTCTGAACCCTTAAAGGGGTGATTCAGCCCGTCGATATAAACAACTTTTCCTATGGGACCTATGCTGGGAACTCAAAATTTTTTTTGACGATCCCATACAAATTGACCGGGCTGTCGAACATTTTTGTATGGAACTGTCCATTTTTTTTTGTGTTTCCAGCATTGGGCCCATAGGAAAATTTGTTCATATAGACGGGCTAAATCAGCCCTTTAAGGATCCAAACCGAGCAAAATTTCACCATGAATATTTTGAATGTGTTAAAATTAATAAATTTATCACATAGTCTCATCTTTCTATTACAGTGCATGGTAGATGGTAGGTTATCGGATTTATAATTACCAACACAACCAGTATCACCAGTAAATATAGGAAATAGCAGTGTCGCTACACTGACATTGGTTGCGTGTGCGACCGCCGTACATCACGCGACCGTTTCAGGTAAGACGCAGCCGTATCTACCATATATTTCATTTATGTTGATAAAGGGATAGAGCTTAGCGTTTCCTTTTGCAGAAACGGTATCGGGGATAATCGTCATCTAGCGGCTAGTTTTACCGCTAGCTAGGAAAATTTCGGATTGCTTATCTTAAGGCTCTGTGCATCAGAAGAATACGTCTATTTTTTCGTCGCGCAGTTAGCCTTATTTTTCATAGAATACTAGCATGAAAATATCTCTGGCAAAAAGAATGTCCCATTTAGAAGTAGACGGACGTAGGGGACGAGGGAAACCAGGAAAGACGTGGATTGAATGTGTCAGAGGGGATATGAGGGAATGGGAGGTAAATATTGATATGGTTAAGGATAGAAAATTATGGAGAGAGTCGACATACAGAGCCGACCCCAAATAGGGAAAAGGCGAGGAAGAAGAAGACTATCATGAAATATGAAATACAGTTCAAAGATCAAAATAAATGATTACATTTAAATATTGTCAAAAAATATTTAAAACCTTGCAAAATAAAATAGCAAAAAAGCTATATCCAGAAATTACGTCGCGAATTACTTGATATTTTCAGCGACAACTATCATCTTTTTAACGTCTTTAAAAAGTATAAATAAATGAGCAAGATGAATTCCTAAAAAAAAATACATTATTTGGTTATAATCATTCACAAATTAAAAGTGAAAAACAACATGGAAATGTCGGACACAGGTTTGAGCTGAGACTGGTGACAGCCCTTTTTTTTTCTCGTAATGACGTAATAGCTATCTCCAAGTGAGCTTTCGCTACTTCATCGGGCGTTTGAGGCGAGGGCAGAGTGTCGTCAGTCTATATAGATAACATGACCAAACGGCCCACGAGCTCGGCTTGTGGTGTGCGCTCGGCTTGTGCGCAAGGCTTGGAGAGATAGCAAACTCTCATATTGCCTGATGGGCCGCGTATATGTGCATGCATAGCCTGAAGGGCCAATCTGAGAATCAATGGCAAAAGCTTTTGGAGAGCAGCAACTCTCATCTTATGCCTTTTGGGCCGAAGGTGACAGGCCAACCGGTGTCGCCACTTTCAACCTTATTTCATATTACAACGCCTTAATAATCTAAATATGTTACAACCTTTGAGGTTCGGTGGTACCGCAAGTGCCTTTGAATTGAATAGCAGGATCCCGGATTCGATCCCCGACCAAATCATGCTGGAAAACGATATTTTTCAGTATTTTTTTAAATGTTTATATTTTGCATTCACAATGTTATTTTTTTTTTTATACACTCCTATTAAATTAGGAAATAGAACATGGCGAAAAAATATTAAGTGGGCGGGATTTGCACCTGCGACCTTAAGTCATACATACTAAGGTCGTAGGTTCAAATCCCGCCCGCTTGACATTGCTTCACCTTGTTCTATTTCCTAATTTAATAAGAGGGAAGAGATGGATCTTGGATCTTGGTTTATCTTTATTTGGAGATTGGTTTATCTATATAAGTATCTATCATAAAATATGGTATATTTTAGTTAGTTAGTAGGTATTCTACGATACAAGTTCACACCATTACTCTAGCTCAATCAGTGTAATTTGTATAGATTTGTTTATTTTATAGAAATAGGTTTCTTCCGCGGCTTTCTCTCTCTCTCTCTTCTCGCATTAATCTCGATCCCTCGAGAACAGTACTTTAAAAATCTTTATAAAAAGCATATGTAAGATGCCAGTACTTTCGATTGTAGTTTTGATTTCTATGTAAGCCCTATGGCAATTGTTCGTCACGTTACCGCTATATGCGCGTTTTTATTATAATTTAATAATTTAGTGACATATTAATTTCTTCTAGGCTTGTTTAACTTTATTCGGACCGCTGACGTGACAACAAAAAAAAAAGAAATGCTCTCTGACATTAAATTTGATCCGTCCTGGAACTCTTAAATAAAATCGAGAACAGCCTTAAATTTCACAGTTCTGCTCCTATTTTGTAAGTGTCGTTTTCTTGAGGCGGTTTATTGAGATGTCTACTAGAATTTGTAGAGTTGCGCTGGCGCAGCGAGGCTTCCACGAGTATTGCTTTCAGATTTATAAATTACTTCCACCTACCCTTTTGCTTAGCCCCGAGCAGATATTTTCTCCTTTTGAAATCTACTCGGTTATTTAGAAAGAAAGTTAGAGGTGGTACTTAAAAATTGTGTTTAGAAAATTTGCTTAAATGGTAGTTTTGTCCAAAAATTGTAAGGTGAAAAAAAAAATATTTTGAAGGCTGGCACCCATAAGCTAAAAAAATGCTTTAGATGCAAAATAAAAAAGAAATCTGGACGTGAATATTTAGAAAAATAGATGTAAGAAATACTCTGTGTAAAAAAAGCACTTTCTTGGCCAACAAATTTTTACAATTATCTACAAAACAGCTGATTTGTCGATTACAAAAATATAATTTTGTATGAAAACATTAAAACAAGAAAAACTAGCGTGTCTATTTCTTAAAATTTACTATTATTAAATCTACTACTTAAGCATTTCTTTGACTTATATGACCCAGCCCTTAAAATATTTAAATTATATACTTGAAAATCTATCTACACTGTTTTTTATATTACTTATTACCTCTTTGCTTCACTATTAACTATCAACCTCAAGTGTTTGCATCATCAAATCAATATTTCAGATGAAAACGCAGAGATAACTTCTCCTAAAATATAATTAGTCTGTCATTCCGCCATCCTTAACTTATCTGAAGGCTTATCTCCCGTCCCATCGCGGGCAGCTGACAAAAACTCCACTCTTATTAATGAATCCACTTGTGGCCTAATAGACTTTCACCATCGAACAAATAATTAACATTGCTGGATTTCGGTACTCGCATGACAGCGAGGCGTGTTCGTATTTAAGTGTTAACATGCGCATATATCACGCTTCGACTTGATACACCTGCGTGACCACGCCCACCGTGCTTCCCCCTCGCACCCTTCGCCCTTGTCTTTCGCTGAACCATCATCAAGATACCATTCCACGTTTAGACCCCGTAGAGTACGGTCCGTCGCCCGTCTCCGTCGCATACGGTCCGTGTGTAAGCGAGTGTGTGATTTACATTTTGGACTTGGTGCTTGCTTGTTTGTTTCTATTGACGGTGTTTTCGAATCTAACTGTAAGTTATTCTTTTTATTAAAACTTCTTTAACAAATCATACTAATAAATGAATTATTAAAACAAGATAATGATGTTAAGAATATAAAATTTTTATCTGAACAACTTTTTTTATCGTCCATAAGAATAAACATAGCGTTTTATCTAAGTTGTGACAAGAATAACATTAACTTGCTTATCGGAAATATCTTGGTAACGGTGAATAACTTCCTCGGCGACGATAACGTCGACATTAATCATGGCAACTAATTGTAGCGAGATAATTGCGTAACGTTGCTTTATCGGGCAGTTAAGTAACATTGTTAAAACTACAACTATGAAAGTTATTGTTTATTGTGACAAAAAGCGACCTAAGCCGATTACATTTATCACACATTTAAATACAATTTGAAAAATGTCGTACAATGTTTAAACAATATAATATTAATAATACAGGAATAGTTCAAAATGACAAAAATTATACAGTGCGTTATATTTATAAGTCATATTCACCATCGCTGTCATCATTATCTAAGTTGCAAATGTTACCAGTATTATATTGATCACTTGAGTATTCAGTATTCACTATAACATAACAGTGCTCTTGTAATGGTCGGCCTGTTGTCAAAATAATAATCATCAATTTATTGCATGAGCTGTGAAAAAAACGCTCGCGAAGTTCGTAAAAGCCGACTATGGGCAAATTTCACGATATCAATCAATACAGCAGGATTCCAACTTGTTTCTATTTATTCTATGTGTTTTATTGCAAAGCTCCTGCTCATACCTGAACATGAAGTTAAAATTTTGAAAGCATTTATAGTTTTTAGGTCACGTTTAACTGGACTTTACCTTTGGTATATTTCAGCACTATTTCCAAATATATAAAACAAAAATCAATATGTAAAATAAAATATATGTAATAATAAAATGCAATATAATGTATGCTATAATAAGCAATTGTATAATTGTGAATTCATCCTCTATCTTTATGATACTGTTATATAGATAGAGTCTAGAGCTCTGTCTGAATCAAAACAACATTTTAATCTCATAAGGGATCTTAAGGAGTATAATAATGTAATTTTGAATCAGAAATAGTAACTCTAGTTGACTTGTTGCTTTGGGGCGGAGCCAAGACAGCGATTTGTACGCAGGCGCAAAATGACGCCTTTTTGCTTCAAAATTCCACTTTCTTTTGCCTACTTTATCAGAGAACACAGGGTTTCGCTCAACTAATCATTATGTACGATGTCGCAAAAGATACGTTATGCGAAGCTACGCTTAAAGAATACAACACTGGCTATTAAAACAATGAGAAACTCACCATTTGCTTGTGTGCATTGTCTCCGTAATGGGAAATGAGAGAATGACATGACGTCCGTTGTCAGTTGTTTACATTTTACATTTTTGGGCCTTGTTTGTGGAAATTTTAAGTGTATAAGGTTTGTATAAATTTTTTTTTCTTTTGTTTTTCGTGTTTGTAGTGGTCAACACTGATTTCAGATTTTTCAAGTTGTAGCTTAACGACTGTCAACAATGATAACAGCCGGGAACAACGGCTTTAACCGGGGTTATTTAAAAAAAATTGCCACTAGTACCTACTTCGAGTCTTAATTTACCACAAACGGGTCCCGAAATACAGATAGACGTACAGTCGAGAGCAGTTAAAACTGATCCAGAACAACAGATTTCAAATTGTAGGGGTAATTTATCTGCCCCCGACTGTACTTACATGGCGAAACTATAAGGGTATAACTGCCTCCGTGGTCCAGTCGTTAAGGCGTTTGCCTGTAGACCCGGGGTTCGTAGGTTCGATTCCCATGGGAAGCATACTTTGTTTAGTTGTTTCCAGTTTGGTTAGGACATTGCAGGCTTAAATCACCTGATTGTCTAATAATAAAGATGATTCCGAGCTCCGGAAGGCATGTTAAGCCGTTGATCCCGGCTGCCATCTGATAGTCGTTAAAGGAACCACGTCAGAGGCTGAGAGGCGGTTCCAAAGAACTCTGACACCAGGGTGTGCATGGTCGATTATCCATGACACCTACACGAAATGATGATGATGATGACTTCATAGTCAATCAAACAAGGAACCCTCATGGGTTCCTTCATACGACGTCGTAGGCAAACAGGCATACGACCTGTCTGATAGAAAGCGGCTACCGCAGCCTACTACGGAACTCTAAAATTATTACGAGAATAGTCACTTTTAGCAAAATACGTCAATCAGACATAAGCGCCGTTTACCTTATTGTTATTCATAATTATGCGCCCATATTCATAGAATCCCCGTCGCCTATGGACGGACATAGGCGACGCGATATGATATCTACGGCGTTCGAACTTCACTACATATGTACATAGTATAAAACAAAGTTGCTTTCCGCCGGCTGTCTGTCTCTATGTATGCTTAGATCTTTAAAACTACGCAACGGATTTTGATGCGGTTTATTTATTAGATAGAGTGGTTCAAGCGTTATATGTATAATTCATCGCACCCTTGCGAAGCCGGGGCGGGTCGCTAATCTAACATAAATATAAATACAAATTTATAAGAAAAAAAATACAAAATCTAACTAAAAGTGTATAAAAAATCGACTAGCTGATCGGCGAATTTGCAAGAGAGGTAAAATTTGCTTTTTGAATTATAAAATTGTTTTTAGTACGAATTTGTATTCTATCAGTGATTCTGGTTACGAGATTGAAACATCGTTAAGGGGTTGCAAATTAACCAGTAGATACATATATATCAGAACTGATCAGAAAACCAAGGCCAAGTCCTCTGGCTGCTCTGGCCAAGTATGGCCCTAGTAGTACAGAGAGGGTCGTGCTCCTGTAGTGGAGACTAAAAAGGACCTGATGATGATGATGATGATTATCAGAAAACAATTAAATGTTTTGTTTTGAAGAATCTTTTTCTTCGAAAAAATTTGAATTTTAGTAAATCTATCGGAAAGAGCGAATTGATTCAGAGTGAAATTGAAGACTAGCTAAGCTCTGTAAATAAAGTTATATTAAAATTCATTTGGAGGATTTGATCGTATCAAAATAAATACAATCAAAACATTAATTCATCATAAACTATTCTTTAACCCCACTACACCTGGTACAATATCCCATGAGGAGTTCGATGGCCCAGTGGGCATGAGCATTATTAGCGCTTACGGCGCAGTCCCCATGACATAGTTAACCGCAAGTTTCATAAAAATATCTCGAGCCCTCCGTGTTTTGGAAGGAACGCTAAGCCGTTGGTCACGGCTGTCGTCATTGATGACAGTCGTTAAGCTATGATGCCTTTAGGCAGCTTGAAAAATCTGATACCAGTGTTAGCGACTTACACACAAAATACAAACGAAATGCCCACAACGACGCCTCCGTGACTGGACATCTCCATCGACGTGTGCGCACGCGCTCACTGTTTATAAATTTTATGACTGCTAATGACCAATAATGCTCCTCTTGACTCCGAACCCAGGGTTAACTTATTGGTGCCATAGAAGCTGATCTTAAAGGCCTTGAGGTCGAGATTTTTATAGAAAGTGAGATTCACAGCGATATTATTGATATAATTTGATTTAAAAATACTAATTGTCTAAACTAATATTATAAAGAATATAGATTTGATTGTTTGTTTGTTTGCATCGAATAGGCTCTGAAAATTCTTTCTTCATTAGAGTGCTACATTATCCCTGATGAACATAGGCTATTTTAATACCTATATCTTCCCGTGCGATGCCGGGACGGGCCGCTAGTGATAAATATTGCTAGAGATATGAAAGTGTGCTTTTTATGTTATCGGGTGTCTCATGTATTGAATTATAATTTCTGGGATCTCGCCTTTCTCAAAATTCATACTTTGTACAGATGAAACATGCATCTTAATTAATTATACATGCAGATAATGATTTGAACAAGCGGAAGGAAAGGCCTTTCCTTAAAATATGTTCAATGATAGAAAGTCAAAAGTAACCGAAGTTAAATGATGAAATCGCGGTTGTTGTTAGATACTTACATAATATGCAAAATAGGATGTCCGGACACAAATACAAGATGGTTTTAGAAGCCGACATGCGTATAGAGAAAATGGATGTTTACGCATAACGGCTTTTTATAGTTTAGAAATGTTTTTATGTTTGCAATTTATAGTCATTCATAACACCTTCCTGGACCTTTCTTTATGACTGACTTTTACTACTGTCCATTCAACCTGGTTTATTTTACGATTTTCATTATTAATTGATAATCAAAAGGAAAAATAATTAAAGTTATAGTATCCGTACATTTAACTTCGTCTACAGATTATAATTCAAATGATATTCCTGTTTAAATGAAATAGAATAAAAAGGACACCCAACATTAGAAACTTGGTTTCTGATACATAAGCACTGTTAGACGCAAAGTCGTGATTGCCACGTCCACAGCCTGAGGCTAATAAAATCAACGATATCTACAATTAAGAACCGACCTTTCGCTGTATCTTACTTATTAACACAAGTTAATTGGCCATTCAACGACCTACGGTATCCAGTGACATAGCGTCTAGTTTCTAAACTCTTACCCAATTAGATAAGTCTACTTCTAGTTTACTCGCTATAACACTATTGAAGTAATAATAGATGATTTTGTCCTCTTATGTACATTTTTCATATTATATAATAATCGAATTTTTGAATCAGCGTTATATAAATATTAAAGAACAGTTATGTTATTAGGTGTTCCAGATGGTTTAGAATGGTTAAGCTTACAAATTTTATAGCTAATACTAGACGAATTTATTATAATATTTACGATATTTATTACATATGAAATTTTTAAATTTATATGTAATATAGAATTCCAATCGAACGAAACGTTCATTTCTACATTGCGTTTATTGATTTGCCCATTTTTACATTAAGATATTTTAAACAAGAATTGTTCCTCGGATGACTTAACCTTTTTTAGATATTTGCGAACTAATGTACCCTTTTGAGAATTGGTCCTCTTGCGACTAAACCTTCTAACCGGCTCTAAACTCTTTCCCAATCAGGCGTATGTGTTCGCATGTCTTTCAGTCTTTAACCCTTTAACTAATAGCTAAGACGTGACTATATATGTTCGGATCGCGAACGTTAATCTCTGATAACTTTACCGCTGGTCTTAATGTGCTGCTGATTGCATACAATTTCTACCTTTTATTGCCGTTTAAGCCTGAAGGTTCTTCACCCTAATGCTACATATTGGCCAGTTCGATTTCACATTAAGTATCATAAAGGTAGATCGTACTGCGACTTTATTGAAGACTAGCTGTTGCCCGCGGCTCCGCCCGCGTTAATGTCGTTCCCTTGGGAACAGTAGAAATTATAAGAAGTCCATACAAACCCCTCCCCCTCAGCATTTTCCCCTTAAGAATTTAATACATTACATCTGCATAGATCTTTAGTCCTTAAGGAGGGGATTTTTCCCATTTCACGTACACAGATATTTTTTTGTTGTAATGGAGAACTTCTTATTGTCATATTTCTAAGTAAATAAAAAAAATCCATACAAACTTTACCCCGCCTATTTTACCCCTTCAAGGGGAAATTTCGTCCATTTTAACTACACAGATCTTTTTAATTGTAATGTAAACATATATACTTATTTTTATACTTCTATGCCCAGAAATGAGAAAATCACCCCTCCCCTTTATCCCTTTAGGGGAGGAATTTTATACATTTTACCTACACACATCTTTTTTAATTGTAATCTAGAACGTATATACTTATTTTCATACTTCTAAGTCTAGAAATGAAAAAAAATCCATACTAACTTTACTCCCTATTGTATCCCTTCAGGCGAATATTTCGTCGGTTTTACCTACATACATCTTTTTATTTGTAATCCAGAACGTCCAGAAATGAGAAAATGTCCATACAAACTTACCTTACTGTTATTGTAAAATTCCTTTCTTAGTGGTCATTTCCATCATAAAAAGAATCCCAGTGCCAAATTTCAAGTTTCTGGGCACAGTAGTTTCGGCTGTGCGTTGTTATATATAAGTCAGGTTTGCCTTTGGCCCGCGGCTCCGCCCGCGTAAGTGTCGATTTCTCAGGAACAGTAGAATTACCCGGAATATATTATTTTAGTTCATGACTTTCTACACGTATGAAACACCTTAATTGAATTAGTTATATATATTTAATTTCAATTGAATAACTTAAAGAACGGATAGTTTCATACTAACTTTGCATCCCCGTTATACCCCCTTAAGGGATGATTTTTGAGGAAATATTTTACTCATGTTTCATGCCTTTCAGTAAAGAACCTTCATGCTGAATTTCATTCGAATAACTTCAAAAACGACAAAGTTTCATACTAACTTTGCAACCCGTTTTACCCCCTTAGGAAATTAATTTCCAAAAATCCTTTCTTAGTGCTCCCCTACGTTATAAAAGGAACTCCTGTGCAAAATTTCAAGTTCCTAACCCTTATAGTTTAGGCCCTGCGTTGATATGTCAGTCAGTCAGTCAGCTTCTCCTTTTTTATTAGTATGGATTACTATGGATAGTATGGATAGGTATAATGCTGTCGTTTATTGATGATGAATTGACTTTGGATTTTAATTTTCATAAGTCACTTGTTATTTTATTTTATTTTTGCTATATATTTGCAGGCAAACTCATGCTTTGAATTCATTCAAATGACGATAACTTTTTTTTTATGAACCGATTTTGATGAAACAAACTTTAAATGTTTTGCCGAGTTGAAACAAAGCAATTGGTGAAAGTTTGAAGTAAATCGGTTCAGTATTTTCGGAGATAATCATGATCATACATACATACAGACAGACAGACAGACAGACAGGCAAGAAATTCTAAAAAATGTTTTTTGCTCTTTATTATTCTTTTTAAGTGTCCCTCTATCCATTTCAGTCAAAAATTCTAAATGTACAGACAAAATATTTTTACTGTTTTATTATATGTATAGATTAATTGCATTTGATTGCCGGTATTCACCGTTTTACCGAGTTTTATAAAATTTGCTTTGATAATATCGTATATAATTTCCAGTTGCGATTATGTTTACTGCATATTAGTAAATATTTCATATATAGGTTTGATTAGTTTTAATTTAATTCGTTAACTGTATAACACAAAATTATTTACATAAATTTACTTGTGGAGTTCATAAAAACATCTGCGGATTAAGATATTGCCTCTAGATACGATAAATAAGAGTTAGTATGGCACCCAGATTATAAAGAGATCGGTCTCTGCCACGGATGGCAGTGAAACACCATCCATTACGTCGTGGCTGGTCGCAACAAGGCGAGATGCTGTTCAAATGAGACAAGTATTCGTCATAATTTGACGAGGGCACTAACCTCCCGATTACAGCGCGAGTAGAAAAAAAGCTGAGTCGAAACAAACACCCGCGGTGGAGATCAAATCCGGAACTCGATAAGACACGGCACAAAAAAAAAATACTACGAAATCGAGTTATGCTTGCATCCGATAACTTGATTTAATCGATTCAAAACTCGAGCACAGCGACGGGAAGTCCTCAATTATTTTACTGTCCAGTACTTGTGTTCGTATTGCATGAGTAACATCCTGGGCCGCATCTGTCGCTCCTTCGCCAATCTTCCAGTTGATGTCATCGTTAATTATCACATTATACGGTGCGCGTCTCACATCTAGATATTCGTGGGCTGGTCAATTATTGTTGATTTCATTCTTGCATAGTTCTAATGGTGGCAACCTTCGAGTGGCAACGTGCATATTAGAATAACAATGAATGTAACTGTTCTCTTGTTTTCTTAAAATCCTCTAAAATGTTCAACAGAATTATCACTAACAGAACGTACATGTAGAACTTTACTATTTATGGTAAAGTCACACGGTGTTTACAAAAGACAAACCAAGGCAACAACAAATCTAATCTTAGTATTTCGTATAAGGAATTACACGGTGCATTTAAATTTAATTTATGCCTCTGACATTTCTGAATACGAAGCTCCGCCGTAATTCTATTTCCAGAACGGCCGTATGGAAATATTGAACCTTTTTGTTCCATTATCAAGAGAGCATATCGGTACAGAATCTGACTGAATAAGATTTACATCAACAGCGCCATTCATCAGATGCACGGCTATCGATCTATCGCATGAGTTATGTAAATGGTATTTACGAAATGATCAGTTTGATTCCATTCGTCCGATCCACCGAATTTGATTTATCGCTCGTCTATGACGTAGCCTCTATAACGTTCCTGACAAGAGATGGATGTCTGGTTCAGGCGTATTCCTTATTGGCGTCGCTTGTTCTTGAATTTATTGGACACGAAGTAACGGTTGCTCGGCCGTACCCACGTAATATATTGTGCTGGGAAGTGGGAAGTATCCGCGAACCTGTTGACTTTCTTAAACGTCATAATTTATTGCCCAAATGTACACCGTACGCCACTCGTAATTGAATATTTCTGATTCTATTTGCAGTTCTAGCTAAGTTTATGGATTCTCTACTTGGAATGTGATGGATTTTAGTGACTTCGCTTATGTTTGAATATTTTATCACCATAAAATTGCCTTATTTATGGCATAATATTTTCTTGGTTTCTGGTTTTGCAAGTTAGTATACTAGTTTTCCGGAATAGACATAAGTTTGCAAAATATTTGTTAACTATACCTTTTTAAGAATATTTACGCATTGTTATTGTTTACTGCCAAACATTATTTAATCAGCAGTATAAGTGATGTCGTAAATGGTATAGGTGTTTCTTTACTTTCAGTGTATAAAAAGGAGTTGATTACTGACATATATTATTAGAAGATGATTCTGTCATGATCACAATAATAAATATGTATCATTTATTTTGATATCTAGATTTATTGTTTCTCCTACAAAATTAGAAAAAGTCATAAACGCAATGAAGTCAATGTGTTCATCTCTTTAAAACCTCTTCGTTTCAAAAACGCCTAACCTAATAAGCTCAACACATAAAAACTACCGAGCTTCTTGGTCGAATCAAAGATAACTATCTAAACCGGTATTCAATTGTTCGTCTAACGATCTAAATTATCACAAACCAAATGAAGAAATTTGAGTCCGTGATAATAAAGAAGTTAATGTCACATAAATACTTCCAATGTATGACATCAAATAAACTTTATTGCCTATTATTTAAAGGAGATCGACTCGATGGCCCTGTATTATCTAAAATATTTAACTTTATTTTTTTTATAGAGATATTGGCCTGTAAATAAACGTACAAGTTCCTCATGTCTTTCGGACGCGATAAAGCAATGAATATGTACTAACTAGCGGTGGCGGTGTTATTTATGACGTCCGATAGCATCGACACGGACTTGTCAATCACTTAGAATGTGTATGCCAGCCGTCCAAACTCCAGTCCAGTTAGCTTTTGCGATTTAAATATAAACTTAACCATCATTAAAATAAGGATTATATTAGATTGAAGATCTCTTCTGTTTGGTGGACTAGAATACGTGTTAGCTGATCTTCCACGGTCATCCATCATTCATAAGCGCGAGCGCGTAACGAGCCTATTCGAGGATGCGTCTGCGACGGTTTTTACACCCTCTCAACGTCAAGTGTATTTTCAAGCTTTCTTATTGATCGATCACAAATCCTGTTCTCCGTCTGTGTGTTTTGTATCGTATGATCTACGAACATTGTTCCCTTAGCTTTTATTATGAATATTACAACGATTATTCAGAATTTACCAGCATTGTTTGCTATTGTCGTGAGCGTCAATGAAGGGAAACCGCTAAAGCTTCCGATCAGATATTCGAATAGCAGTTGGCATAATTGAATAGCTAATGCGCTAGCTGCCTGCGCTGAGTGACGTATGCAGAAGCCTGCGCCCTAACGATCGTCAGATGTTATCTGCCCAGTGACGTTTCAATACAACATGGATCAGTTAGTGTGGCAACCGTAGCCTCAAATCAGTACGGGGATATGTCGTCTGCGGCAGCCAAATACATGGCTCTGTGGCTTCAACTGTCAATTAAAACTGTTAACTCAGGTAACGTTCGTAGTTTAAAGTTTTCCATGAAAGTTTAGTTACGATATGTTTTACGTGTTTAAATTAAATTGGTAGAGTTCACTTTATATTACAGACAAATCACACAGATTGCGCTATCCCCAAGAATAATTCGAGACTCGTGTTTTGGGATACTAATTCAACGATACTATATTTTATAATAAATTAGCTAAACTTCCAGGACCTAGGACCTCTATTTTTAAGTATTTGTTGTATAGCGGCAACATAATCATCTGTGGAAATTTCAACTGTCTAACTACAACGGTTCATGAGATACAGTCTGGTGACAGACGGACAGACAGACTGAAAGCGGAGCGGTATTAACAGGGTCCCGTTTTTACCCTTTGGATACGGAACCCTAAAAAGGAAATTAAATAATTTGAGCTTATCCCACCTACAGACACGTTGATGCCGCTGAATGACGTGACAGTCGTGGTAAGTCAGATGCATTTGGTAAATTGTAAAAATCTGTAATGCAGAGGCTTATTACTTATTCGTCGTGCAGAGGTAACAAAACTGTAAACAACTGACAGAAGCAAAAACAATAAGAAGAAAACATTTCTTCTCGTTGTTTTAAATATATTCTTTAACTAAACTACAAAAATTACTCAGCTAAAATGATTCATGTGCATAAATTACTGTCACTTAAATTATAAAAGGAGGAGGGCCTCCTTGGCGCAGTGGTTAACATGCTACTCAGCTACATACACAAGAGGCTCTGAGTTCGATACTCAGCGTGGGAAAATACTTACACGGAGCATTACTATGTAAACACATCGGTTCTTATGTTAATATGATAAGGTTTAAATATAATTATTTTTAATGCTCGTGCCTGTACTTCATTTTCACAGTTATTTGTTGTACGGTGCTAGAACTACAACATTGGCGCCGGCTGTAAAAAATATGCCAAATCATAGTACAGATTGAGTTTCTATACTACTTAACTAACTTCAAGATAATTGTTGCATGTTGTGTTTACCTATAACTGTTTGTTACATTTAGCTAGTACCTAATAGGGAATACTTTAGAATTAAGTAACAATGTAAACAAACGTTGGTAAACCTAAATAAATAAATAAAAAATAAATAACATAATATCAATAAAGCTTATAATTCACAATTGAAGAAAATCATCGAACAGGACCCTCTCCACGCGAGTTCTCTCTCACTTAGCCGGTATTTTCTTGCGGCTTTGTATTTTATTAGATATTCTGATATCAAAATATGGCCAGGGAATTCAAAATTGTTCTGTATATTAATCAAACCTAAATTAAGGAAGCCTAACCTAACCTAATTTCCAGGTAGGCTGCAAGAGATTGGCGAGAAGTCCGACTATGCGTTATATTATTTTTATTTATGTTATTATTTTACTTTAAATGTCGCTATGCGGTGCAATTAAGTATATTTACTTATCATCATCATCATTTATTCAGTCATAGCAATACACTGATTGCGTTGAACATTTCTCAATAATAAACATTCACTTAATTAGGTACATTCAAATATTTATACATACAAAAAATAAATTAAATTATAACAAAACTTAAGATACCCAAATATAGGGCGGACTATCGACGCGCTTTAAGATTAAAGATTTATTATTTACTAGTACTCTATTCTAATAAGCTCCTAAAAATGATGATTAGTTTACATAAATTATAGTGTCTGTCTGTAAAAAAGTTTGTGAAAAGGGTGTTTGAAGCAGTTGCTATGTGTTTCGCTAGGAATTCGGTTTGTTCGCGGATCTCCCGGAGTCGCGAGTCGTGAGTGGCGGCTGAGATACTATCTCACTTTCGCGACGGACACCGGCTGAATCTATCGCTTTCAGAATTTGTTCCGCATTTACCCTATTCTCAAGCTTCAATTGAAATTCTTCAATGCTGGTGTGGGAGAAAAGAAAAAACGTAGAATGTACCAGCTGCTTCTCTCCCCGCGCAGATCGTAAAGCCGATCTAGGGAATGGGCAAAAATCTGAGGAATCATGTTAATAGGCGACGCGGCTAGCAACCCACCATTATTTCGATTTCGGAAAGCGAAATCGAAATGGTACCAACATGGTAAATGTGGCCTTCAGGTCTTATAGACTTAGGCCCTGTCTACCCCGCACGGGAAAAAATGTTATACCAAGAATGTTTGTGTAAATGTACCCTTGACATTCTCTTAAATGGGTGACTCAGTATGAACAACTTTTCCTGTGGCAGCAATGCTGCAAACTCAAGAAAATGTCGACATTTCCATACAGATTATGCGAGCGTATGACGATTTTTTAGTTCCCAGCTTGGTATCACATGACAAGTTGTTCATATTGATGGGCTGAGTCACCCGCTTTGAGGAATTGTCGAGGGTATAGTCACGTGTATAGTTAGACGGATTTAGTCCTTATATTCATCAAGATTAATGTTTAAAATTACCTTAACTACCTTTATAGTCTCATCAGCTTGACACCTATCTCATATTGTAATTTTACAACGTATCAGTTATTTTATGTGATAGACAATGGTCTGGATGTGGTGAGGAGAATGCTCCTTTCACGCTTACTTTGTAATTATATGTGTATAAGATGAAAGAAAAAAGAAAAATTGTTTATTTGGTACTCCCACTAAATAAATTTATGAATAAATGCTTGAATAATAACGAAAATTCATATACGTTTTAATATCATCAGTAAATTCTGCGACCTGCCAAAAGCATAATAATGTACAAATTAAATAATTATATTACTGACATCTTTAACAATTATGCTTAGTCAAGGGTACTGTCGATCGTCGATGACTCGTTTTCCTCATGATACGCTATCAAATTAAGAACCAAATGACATCACAACATGCGCCAGAGTTTCACAATGAATGCGTTCGTTAATAACGTCTTTTTTCCTTTTTACTCCTTTAACAAACGCCGCATCTTGCGGTATGTCTTTAATGCTGTCGTCATCTCCGCCTGATATGAAAGTTACCTATTGTTCGTTGTTTCCAACATCAGTAGAGACAGCAAAATCATATTTACACACACATTTTTTGTTTAAAAGCATATCGTTAGCCTCATTTGCATTAACTACTTTAAATAATTCCAGTTCGATACTTTTTTGGTACCCATTTTAAAATACAATTTCTGACGTGTACCATTTTCCAAAGTTTACATATTAATGGCGTTGTCTGTACATTCTCTCGTGTATTGTTTAATGATGCGACTGAAATTGACGCCGGTGTTAGTTTATCCAAATACAGTTTCATTGTTCATGCTTAGAGAAAGTCGGCTCGGATCGAGAATAGTATTTGCATAGCACAACTGTGATAGCACGTATGACCTTAATTCTGAATTTGGAAGGTATTGTTCTGAAAAATGTCGTTGTTTTTAAGTAGTTTAGTTATGTTGTCGCTCAACTTTGAGTGTAAAATCAAAAGATTGAGAATTTCGTAAAAATAACACACTACAATGTTAAGGTTCTGAGTACTGTTTTAAATATTGTGTAGCAGATACAAAAGTAGTATTTTTTAGATATTTGTAATCATGTACCACTGTTAAATGTTAATAAAAACTGTCTACACATGCGTAACAACTTCAAAAATATTTTTTTTTGTTATTATTACAACAATGCGTACTGCTTAGTCACCGAGTTAATTTACTTCGCAAATGTTACAATCATCAGCATTCGAAGAGACAGTATTCAAGATAAGAGGAAAGTCTGTTCGTCAACCGAAATCATTTGACGTTGATGAGTCGGTACCTGCTAGTGGCTAAACAGAATAAATGATTTCAAATATGAATTCCACACGAATGTAGTAGTGATGTAACCGTAAGGCCTGTAGCAAACTAAACGGTTTTCGGTAGATTTATAGACAACTAAATTTGCCCACGCTATTAAAAATAAAATAAAATAAATAAATACATACGGACAAATCACACAGATTGAGCTAGCCCCAAAGTAAGTTCGAGACTTGTGTTATGGGATATTAACTCAACGATACAATTTAGATTATAACAAATACTAATATAGATAAACATCCCAAGACTCAGGCCAATCTGAAAAATATTATTTTCCATCTTGAACTGACCGGGGATTGAACCCGGGCACCCTCGTGTCGCAGGCAGGCGTGTTAACCACTGCGCCACGGAGCTCGCCTATTTCAAAGAAAGGTACTTTCTATTCTTTACTTACACGTGCATGTAAAGTTTTATTATAATAATCCGTTCTATGTGGTGCAGTGATGTCGCAAGTGCCTTTCCTTGCATCGCAGGGTCCTGATCAGGTCAAGATGGAAAACGATCATTTTCAAATCGACCTCCTGGTAACAGCCTCCGTGGTCCAGTGGTTAAGGCGTTTGCCTGTTGACCCGGGGGTCGTGGGTTCGATTCCCACCGGAAGCATACTTTGTTTAGTTGTTTCCAGTTTGGTTAGGACATTGCAGGCTTGAATCACCTGATTGTCTGATAATAAAGATGATTCCGTGCTTCGGAAGGCACGTTAAGCCGGTGGTCCCGGCTGCCATCTGTTAGTCGTTAAAGGAACCACGTCAGAGGCCGAGAGGCGGTTCCGAAGAACTCTGACACCAGGGTGTGCATGGTCGATTGACCGTGACACCTACTCGAAATGAAAATGAATGATATCGACCTGGGATTTAGATGTTGATCTATACAAATGATGAATCTATAATAAAATATATTATCGTTGTCTTAGTATCCCATGACCCAAGTTCACAACTCAATGTGGGCCTAGATCAATCTGTGTGATTCGTCGTCATATATTTATTATTTATTTATTACTAGCTGATGCTCCGACTTCGTTCGCGTGGACTTTATGACTCCGCAGAAAATGCTCATCAGCCTAATTTTTATATTTCTTATAGTTTAGCTGGACCGTTTAAGTTCTGCATTAGGTGTTCCAGACTTCAAAATAAATTATACTCTATATGTTGCTCAGGCTTGATAGAAATATATAATTAATATAAAATAACTATACAATGAAATAAAATGAAAGTAGCAGATGTTAACCTAAGTCACAGAATCTGAATCATTTATTTTGCATAAAATATGGTTGTTACATGAAGATGTTACACATAATAAATTAGTTCACATATTTAACCATACATGGCATGCAAAAACACAATATACAAAATTAATTAGTATGTAATTATAGTTTATCTTCCAGGAATTCTTTTACACGTCTATAGGAACGTTGTAGGCCGGGAAGTGTGTGATAAACCGTTGTCGAGGTGTCACCTCTGTTTTATGTGCCGATGGACGACGGATGATTTATTTACCTTTCTCGCCGGTTGTTATTTTATGTCCCGCCAGCTTGGAACTGCACACTGTTTGCGGTAATTTTGCGCTGCAACTTTATGTCGGACGTACGTTAATTGATTGATATGCAGTAAAATGTCGTAGATGTGAGAACTTTATACCATAAAATCTTTCTTAGAGTGTTATTCTAAGTATTTGATGTGCTGCTTAGAGACATTCCAACTAATAGCTTTATATAGTGGTTGGTGCACCGTAAAGTGTGTGATGGACCGTTCTAAAGGTGTAATATCTATGTTTTATGTCCGGCCGGACGACGGATGATTAACGACGTGAGGCCGATAGCGGGACGAGACCGACAATATTGTCTCATTTATTGCTAATGATCTATTGAATCTGTCCGTACTGTTTGTGCGTTGTGTAATTTTACTTTCTAATGTGTTTGACTAATCAGTGATAGCGGCGCTTGGATTGGGGTTTTTTAAAAGATCAGGCGATATAGCTTCATTTAAGCGTATCTAGAGAAATTCATTCGTACGTAGCTCATCTAGTAATGATGTTAGTATGATAAAAATGGTATGAAAAAATATCGTCATCCTTAATCCTTCGTTCCACTGTACAACTGTCATCGACAGACGTAAAAAGTATTGTTCTTGCAATTTTGTCTATTGCTAATATAATGCTCAAAGTTCATCTGAGCACAGCTGAGATCAGAGTTGAGGTAGAATAATTCTCCTTCTCCAAATCTACTTTCTTCAACTGCTCTTTCCAAGCAACATACACTTCGTATGAAATTTACAATGTACAGTGTCAGGTCATCACTAGGGTCGCCTGATGTGTAATTGTATTTCCGGTCAGCGCGAAAAGTTCACAAACAAAGCACAGTAATTCATACGCTCACCATAATTAAGTAAGTATAAATATAAATATATACGGACAAATCACACAGATTGAGCTAGCCCCAAAGTAAGTTCGAGACTTGTGTTATTAGATACTAACTCAACGATACTATATTTTATAACAAATACATATATAGATACACATCCAAGACCCAGGCCAATCTGAAAAAGATCATTTTCCATCTTGACATGGCCGGGGAACGAACCCGGTCACTCCGTGTCGCAGGCTGGCGTGTTGACCGCTGCGCCACGGAGCTAGTCATGTATGGCGAGAGCTCGCAAATTCTGTGGAAAGACACGTCTACTTTGTCGCGCGCACATGTCTTTAATGCACTTGTTGGTCAACAGATTCGAATGGTCGGAATTTTCATAATACTTTTAAGTAAGTAATAATACATATTAATCTATAAGTACGTGGACACATATATAAAAATATATATAAACGGTATTTAGCACGTATTTAGCACTACATAAAAAGGTTCCAACTTACCCCCATTTATATATATAATTGTATGTGGGCTTTAATGCATTGGGCGTTCAGTTGTAGATAAGGCAATCTCTTTGGTTTATTTCAAATGGACTTTCCCATCAACACTGCAGTATGATATTTCCAACGCACAGTTCCAGGTCATCGCTAGGATCGCCTGATTGTGTAATTGTATCTCAGATCGCGCTATCGGCGCGGAAAGTTCACAAACAAATCACAGCAATTCCGAGCAGCATTATAACAATGTTTTTGAGAAATTACACGTTCTGCTCGTCTCGTGTGTGCCGCGCGTTTATAAGGTCATTGGGTTGTGTGTGCTGGTTTTTTTGTATCATCTGGGTCAGACATTAGCTAATTATTGGACTAGCGCATGGTCGTAACGTGTTTTCTAAATCTGTGGAGGTTAACTTTAATTCTTTCGGGTAGTTGAATTTTTTTATTTGTGATGTAATATGGCCGCAGATAAGAGTTAATACACAAGGGATATAGCATTATATCTTTACGCATTGTTTTTGTGCTTGTCGTGTGTGTAAGAGGGTGAAATTTATCAACCGGCGTCAAGGCACTTGACGTGGCTGACGACCGCCATCTAATGAAGAGCCGGAACCAACAGCTTAAATTGCCTTCCGAAGCATGAAGGAGCAGATATTTTTGTGGCACTTTTGGTCACCCATCCCGGTTGCTTTTCTTGTGTAAGCGCTTATAATATACACGCCAGCTGGGCCGTACATAAACATAAAATCTACTTTGGAAAAACTATAACAAACTTCTTTCTCGTTCTTTTATTTTATCTTTTTCTTCATTGCGTTGACCTTCAATAGATATTTTTGTATACTAAAAAATGGTCACATTGTAGTTGAACACTTTGTAAAATACAAAACTTTTTTTTTTACTTTACAAATAACATGTTATTTTTTTAGAGAACGCTATGTAACAATAATGTGAAATAATTGCATTATAAGAATCAGAAATCTGTTATTAATGTTCAGTGTAAGAATTTTGAGATTTATGTTTCTATCCAAGCGCCAAGCGAAGTAGAGATCTTCTTATCGGTCCGATGATTTGTCAAATGGTCATTAAAAATAAGTTCTCGTCTGGCGACCGAGTGTTTTTGTTCACCGCTTCTCAGAATTGAGATAAACTCGAACGCTGTGCCGATGACGCGGTTTTTTTAAACCGTGCGTTTCATGCAACGACTATTTCTTATCAGAAGTTGAAATTAATGTGGTTTAGTTAAGTTTGGATATCGTTATTAATGTTTTAAAATTGAAAGGCGATGTACACTTCTGTCTTCAAAATTTATAGTTTATCACCATCATCATCGTTTCAGCCGTAAGAAGTTCACTGTTAGATAAAGGCTTCAGTGTTTTTTTTTTTGCATTCACAATGCTATACTGATATACTCTAATTAAATTAAGATATAAAATATGGTGAAAATATTCTTGCGGGCGGGGTTTGATCCTGCGACTTTAGGTCTCTTGTAGAGTAAGTCGTACACAGACCTAAGGTCGCAGGTTCAAACCCCGCTCGCGTGGATATAATTTATTAATTTAATTAACAAGATTTTTTATGACATGGGATTCCGTCCGATAAGATAGTGTCATCGAACAATAAATAAATAATTATCGAATTATACGCGAATACTAACACAAAAGCTCATTGTGATGATACCTGATCTTTAACTAAACCAACCATTGCGCATTATAGCATTATATGCAGAAATTTAGAAAAACATACCTGATTTCCCGGCAGCCCGAGCTCTGTTGTATTATAACCGAGTATGCAACTATTATATTATATTATTATTAAGATACAACTATTTAGAATTAACTTCATTCCTGGCCCGAACACGGCCAGAGTAGTAATTCGCTCTAAATGATAACACAAAACCTCATTGTGATGACACTGATGACACCAGATCATAAACTAAATCAGCTTTTGCGCATTATATGCAGACATTTAGAAAAACATCCCTGATTTCCCGACAACCCTAGCTCTATTGTATTGCAAGATGCAACTATGTAGAATCAATTTCATCCCGGGACCGAACCCGGCCGTAATTATCTCGGTATCGACTCGCCGTAATGAAGATATCGCCATCTTTATTGCAATAATGAAATATGGAAACTGTTGCAGCCGTGACTTATTGCCCGGATTTATGTGTATTGAGATACGACGCAACTGTAATTAGTTTTTTATTTATTTAACGCCTCGTTGATATATGGCTTTTATAATAGCTCTCTGGGGCTCACTAAGATCTATTTACTGTGTGTAACTTTGTAGCGTTATTATGGCGCAAAAAAGGAATGGTATAAGTTTGGCCGCTATGTGTCTGTCTGTGGCGCCATGGCTCGTAAACGGGTGAACTTATTTAGATGCGTTTTTTTTTCTATTTGTAAGGAGGTGGTCTAGCGATAATTCTTAGACATGTTTTATTAAAATCGTTTCAGCCGTTTACAAGACAGGGGGGCAACTTTTTTTTTTAAATATCAAACTTGTGTTAGCAATGTTTGCATTGGCTTTCACTGCATTGATCGATATTGCTTTGGTGGCTTCTGGAAATGACATTAAGTAATTTTATTCAAATAGGATACATGTATCTGATTTTTTTTGGACATTTTCTTTTCTTTTCAAACGTATTATTCCACCAGCATTTCGGAGCGACCACTGTTAAAGAGAATACACCGAAAGTCAGTCCATTGTATGTTTGATGGTACATACCATACCACCATGTAATTTTAATGCAGAATTAAAATAAAAATTATACAAAAAACTTTTTTGTCATTGGTTTTATTTATCTCCGAATGCGTGTCGTCTATCATCGTAGGATTATTAAATACTGTAATAAATAATCATTACCATTAATGATTTAGTATACTAACATTTTACGAATTCCTAAGATCTGAAGTTACTAGAATCCATGGGAAGGCCTGTAACAATATGTCCTCTCCGTGAGCATCATACCAATCCAATCATACATAACATTTTCCAGATCACGGTCATGAATGACTTAATGTTAGGGACTATGGAATCACAGTATCTACTATTATTTTATATGTAATCCGTACAGCTCTCGACCTTTCACCAGCCGGCCTTACGGGTAGACAACGCGCCCAGACGTGCATAAATAACTGAAAAGTCTTTTTATAATCGTTATACAGAATTGTTTCTGTGACCGATTTGAGAGAATTACATAATATTTAGAATTTATGAATTACGGTATCTGTAATTAGTGTAGCTCTCGGATATTCACCGGCCGGCCTTACAGGCAGACAGTGCGGAGCTTGACGTGCATAAATAACTGAAAAGTCTTATTATAATCGTTATACAGAATTGTTTCTGTGGCCGATTTGAGAGAATCACTTAATTTTTGGAACGGAATCACAGTATCTACTATTATTTTATCTGTAATTAGTGTAGCTCTCGGACATTCACCGACCGGCCTATGGACAGACAGCGCGCTGAACCGGACGTGCATAAATAATTGAACAGAGTATTTTTTTATAATCGTTATACAGAATTGTTTCTGTGGTCTATTAAAAAGAATTACTTAATGTGAGGAACTTAGGAATCACAGTATCTAAAACAATAGTTTTATCTGTTACTCTTGTAGCTCTCGGACATTCACCTGGCCTTACAGGCAGGCAGAGAGCCAAGCCGGACATGAATAAATAACTGAATAGAGTCTTTTTATAATCATTATACAGAATTGTTACTGTGGCCTATTAAAGAGAATGACTTCATGTGAGGAAATCATGGTATCTAGTATTTATTGTTTTATTTGTTATTCGTGTAGCTCTCGGACATGCACCGGGCAGATAACGCGCCAATCTGAACGTGCATAAATAATTATAAATAAATAAATAAATATATACTGACAAATCACACAGATTGAGCTAGCCCCAAAGTAAGTTCGAGACTTGTGTTATGGGATACCAACTCAACGATACTATATTTTATAACAAATACATATATAGATACACATCTAAGACCCAGGCCAATCTGAAAAAGATCATTTTCCATCTTGACCTGGCCGGGGATCAAACCCGGGCACTCCGTGTCGCAAGCTGGCGTGTTGACCGCTGCGTCACGGAGCTAGCCAATTGAACATTCTTTTTATCATCGTTATACATAATTATATCTGTAATCGGTTTCAGAGAATGACTTAATGTTAAGAACTGAGGATTTACAGTATCTACTATTGTTTCATCCGTTACTCGGATGTCCGTCGCTCTTGGACGTTCACCGACCGGCCTTATGACAGACAGCGCGCCGAGCCGGACGTGCATAAATAATTGACCAGTCTTTTCATCATCGTTATACGGAATAGGTTCTGTGGCCGATTAAAAGAATAATTTAATGTTAGGAACTAAGGAATCACAGTATTATCTATTGTTTTATCTGTTACTCGGGTGCTCGCTTTAGCTCTCTCTGCTCTTGGACGTTCACCGACCGGCCTTATGACAGACAGCGCGCCGAGCCGGACGTGCATAAATAATTGACCAGTCTTTTTATCATCGTTATACGGAATAGGTTCTGTGGCCGATTAAAAGAATAATTTAATGTTAGGAACTAAGGAATCACAGTATTATCTATTGTTTTATCTGTTACTCGGGTGCCCGCTTTAGCTCTCTCTGCTCTTGGACGTTCACCGATCGGCCTTATGACAGACAGCGCGCCGAGCCGAACGTGCATTTATAATTAAACAATATTTTTGTAATCGTTATATAGGATTTGATTTTATAGCAGATTTGAAAAAATGTTCTTATGTCAATATTTTGACCTCTTCATATGACACAACTCCAGCCTTTTCCTTTACTTCATCGAAATATGCTCTTCTTGGTCTTCCTTTCCCTCTCCTTGACTCAATTTTTCCCTCTATAATACTTTCATAAATTGATCATGTTGTATAAGGTGACCAAACAGAACCGAGAGTCATGGATACTCCACCGACGAGAACACAGTTCTTATATTATAGATAGATAAATATGGCCGGAGGCCCATCCTTCCCCCATTTCCTCCCCCATGTCCTTTCCCCAACTCCTTGAAAGGCCGGCAACGCTTCTGTTACACCCTGGTGTTGCAGTTGTCCATGGGCAACGCTGGTCGCTTACCAGCAGGTGACTCGCTTGCTCGTTTGCCGCCCTATAACATAAAAAAAAATCTTTTGCCTGGGTTGCCTGTTATTAAGATCGAGCAAAAACAAGCTAAAAAAAAACACGTTTGTTGTATGGGATCTCCCTTAAATATTTATTATATTCTATTTTTTTGTATTTGTTGTTATAGCAGCAACAGAAATATTTCATTATCTCTGAAAATTTCAACTGTCTAACTATCACGGTTCATGAGTAACAGCCTGATGACAGATAGACAGACGGACAGCGATATTAATAGGGTCCCGTTTTTACCCTTTGGGTACGGAACCCTAAAAAGGATTTGGACTGGACCATTTTAAATGAGATAAATGCTATGATAAACATATCAAAAATACGCGTTTCTTAACTTACCTATAAATCGTTTTTAATTTTGTAATTGTGGTTGTATTGTTGCAGGAAACTGGTCTCAGGCTTGAATGGACGCCATCGTGTGAAACCAACGTGATATAAATGTAAGTAATATTATTACATGCAATTAAAACGACTCGGGAACGCCAGGCGTAGTGCTAATTAGTTCTTTGTATTTTTTGTTGTGTATGCGTTTTCCTATAAGCGAAGAAAAATATGTTGATACGATATTTTTTGTCATAGTATCGTTCAGTTAGTATCCCATAACACAAGTCTCGAACTTACTTTGGGGCTAGCTCAGTCTCGAACTTACTTTGGGGCTAGCTCAATCTGTGTGATTTGTCCGTATATATTTATTATTTATTTATTTATTTATTATTATTGGCATTTTGGGAACAGGTATTACGGCATTTTGGGGGTTACAGACTGCATATACTTAATGAAATTAATTACTCAGGTACACAAACATAAAAAAATAAACTTCACTTTTGGATATAACATGAATTTGTAGTGATAAGCTTTAACTTTTGATAAGCTTAACGTAGATCCCTCGGGGACAGTACCTTACATACACAGACAATATAATCTTACATACCAGAGAAAGGTAGAGAAAAGTCATTAGTCGTTCCCCGAGATTTAAACCATCTCTTTTGTTCAGTGGTTAAAGCGTTGAGAGATTTTAAAGGTATTATAATTGAAAATATATGATGAAAAACAACTCGGCCTCAGGTAGAATTCGAACCACGTCCGCTGCATGCAAGAAAAAGTGTCTTGCATGCAGCGGATTCATAAGACTGTTATCACATCAAAAAGAGGTGGTAAGGTAAGCAAATTATTAATAAATCTCAGAATCGAATTCAAATAGGTTTAATTGTACCGATTAACTATGGTTCCATAAGAATTGTATCACAGACAATAACCATGGCGCAATCTCACAAAGTATTATAAACACCGTTTGCCAACCACGATGCAATAAATAATAGGACGTTTGTTAATACTAATATCTCAACCGCACTGATCTCGATCTCATCTGATCCACCTTTATCTGATCTATTTGTCACGTTCTCCTTATATGGAACTTCTTGTGCCGAAGCGGGACAGACGATTTCCCGGAGTTTGTGTGCAATTATTGCACGGTAATGAGAGGCTACAGTTCTTGGAAGGGCAATTTATGATGAAATAGTCGGAGGGCAAAGTTTTGATGATTATTTAGAGCAGACTGCATTAGGATTTCTTCTTAATATATTAAACCTTTGACCGTGTACGTCGGAAAAATCTGACAAACATTTTCATATAAAATGTATGTCGGCTTTATCCGACGTTCGCGGTCAAAGGCTTAAAAAAGTCGGGTTTGTTCGAACTCTTATAAGTCTTATAATTTAAGAACGGGCGTACCGATTTCTATAATCATCGATTTATTGGTTTTGATATCACCCCTAATACCAGAATAACTTTTTAAATATATTAAATATTTATGACAAAAAAATAATAGCGAAACGAAGTTCGTCAGGACAGCTAGTATTAGATAATTTTCGCAAGAATATGAGTATATTGTGATTGGTCTGATCGAAATATCTGGTGACACACTTAAGAGGAAATCGTAGGGCCGTATTTCCCGCGGCCCATCAGGCAATATGAGAGTTTGCTGTCTCTCCAAGTCTTGCGCACACAGGCAACGCCCAAAGCCGAGGTCCGTCCCTCCTGGGGGCCCTTTGGTGATGTTGCCTATAAAGGTTGAGGGCACTCTGCCCTCGCCTCAAACGCCCGGTGAAGTAGCGAAAGCTCACTTGGAGCTAGCTACATAGTCATTTCAAAAAAAAAAAAGCCCTATTTCCATACAAGCGGTGTCCCTTGATTCCTCGCCGGATAGTACCAGTAGAGCAAAAATACCTATGGATTTAGTAGCATGTCCCTATGTTTTAGTTTTTTTTACAATTGAATTATTTAAAGAGATATAAACCTTCAAAATCCTTAAAAAATTGGTAAGAATATCCGTTTGTTCAAACATCAAGAAAACAAATTTGACGCGATTATATTAGAAGAAGTAAACATAAAAGCACAGCCGTAGCTTATTTTAGATTTTTAATGATAAATAAATTAAATCGGTTACGTTTTGGAGAAGAAATCAGGGGACTATGAAGCGTTAATTTTGTGTAATTTTCATAGGAATTTTTGATCCGAGCTGCAGTTGTCTCTATCGCACTCTGCGGGGGGTTGTTTGGGGACACAGCGCGACGGCAATAGATTTTACAAATACCTATTTTTCAATTCTCTCGAGCGCAGTGTTTCCTCCAAAGTTCTCGATGAGCTGAATACTCGAATAGTAAAAAAATATAGTTAATAATTGCCGAAAAGCCGTATAAGTTTTGAAATTTTTAAAGAGGAACGTTTTATACGTAAACATGTTTCGGTACGTAATTTTTTTTTCTATCTATCAATCATGTTAACATCTTTGCATTACATATACCTAATTACAATTTGCACATTTATTTTTATATTTTTTTATTAAAGTAGAAATCTATATAATCGTGGCTTTTCATTGAAATGATAACTATCCAGGTGTTGCATTGGCTAGAATTTAGATTCTATAAAAGCATTGATTCTTCATGGGTTGTACCGTGACGTAGCTAGCGTGAGCTCGCTATTATAAAATCAACGCGTGAGGTGCGTTAGAAATTCTTCGATAGTGGTTTACTTGAGCATGATCTAGTGGTTACACGACTGTCAGACCACGGGGTAAAAGGTTCTACGTGTTTGAGGCTTTGTATGACGCATTGAGATATTATTTCAGAATGGATTCACCACGGAGCGTGTTGTATTGTAGCGCTTAAGCCATTTGAGTACCTTTTTATTAGATACTAGCTTTTGCTCGCCGCTCGCCTCGGAATCAGTATTTGTTTCTGGGTTAAATGGTACCTTATACCCTTCTCTGTACCTCGGGCAACAATAATGTAAAATTTCATAATGATTGGTTCTGTAGTGTAGGCCTGAAATTGAAACAAACAAATTAATAAGCTAACAAACATATTCGCTTGCGCATTTATATTACTTAAGATAATCTTAAGCTGTCGCGGTCACATTCACTTTATTACTACGGACTTACCGTGTTTTTGACGTGATAACGTCTGCACGCACGAAAAAGAGTCACGTTCCGCGTGCAAGCGAGTACGCTGAACAAGCGATAGAGAACACGATCGGCCTAAGCGTTCGGCTTGTGACGCATTTATCTCTCTTTCACCGTTATCTATCACGTACAATTATTGTCCGTAAACCGACTTTTCTAACAACAATTTTTTTTGAGACTCGTTTGATTTTCGGCAGAAGCTGCAGTGCTGCCGAAAATAATCGCGGGAAGTCCCGTAGAAATAATAATACTCTATTATAAAATCAATGCGTCAGATGCGTAAGAAATTCTTCGATCGTGGATTACTTGCGCAAGTCTAGTGGTTTAGTTCGGCAACTGTCAGTAATAGCCTAGGTCTACGAGTTAGAGGCTTCGAAGCACGGTAATCTATTCCTGCGTCGATTCTCTACGGGACGTGCCATGAAGTAGTTAAAAGCCATACTACGCTATTATGAAACGCGTGCGTTCAAAATGTTTTTTTTGAATTGGTGGATTCGTGTTTATTTTATTTTTGCTTGAAATACCATACATACATAATATCACGTCTTTTTCCCTTCCAGGGTAGATAGAGCCTAGGTCTATAAGTCTTTATGGCCACATTTAGCATGTTGGAGAGCGCGTATATGGAAAATGGAATCAAAATAGTGATGGTTTGCTAGCCGCATCGCCTATTGGCATGATTCCATCGATCGGCTTTTACAATCTGCGCGGGAAGAGGCTAGCACATTGTACGGTTTTTTCTTTTCTCAGACCAACATGGAAGAGAAATGTATTTAGGGAAACCATACATACATATAACAATGGATTCTGGCTTCTTTATCTACTTTAGATTTTAAATGTTAGGTGAAATATCCGATGTAAATCTAACATTTAAATGATTTCGATATAATCACTATTAAATAAACTTGTCGGCGATATCGACCGACTAACAATACGTGAGTGAAATATACATGTGAATCAACTTACAGCCTCCGTGGTTCAGTGGTTAAGGCGTTTGCCTGTTGACCCGGGGGTCGTGGGTTCGATTCCCACTGGAAGCATACTTTGTTTAGTTGTTTCCAGTTTGGTTAGGACATTGCAGGCTTGAATAAATAAATAAATATATATGGACAAATCACACAGATTGAGCTAGCCCCAAAGTAAGTTCGAGACTTCTGCTATGGGATACTAACTCAACGATACTATATTTTATAACAAATACATATATAGATAAACATCCAAGACCCAGACAATCTGAAAAATCCATCTTGACCTGGCCGGGAATCGAACCCGGTCACTCCGTGTCGCAGGCTGGCGTGTCGACCGCTGCGCCACGACCGCTTCCGTGCTTCGGAAGGCACGTTAAGCCGGTGGTCCCGGCTGCCATCTAGTAGTCGTTAAAGGAACCACGTCAGAGGCCGAGAGGCGGTTCCGAAGAACTCTGACACCAGGGTGTGCATGGTCGATTGACCGTGACACCTACTCGAAATGATGATGATGACGGATTACTGTAGAAATTTAACAATTTTGTTACTTAGATTTTCTAGTACCGCCATTGTATTTTAGTTTAGTATCAACGTATCGATCATCTGAGCTTTTGTTTCGGTAATTCGCTTCGGCTTGGAGCAGTGTGTGCGCATGCGCAATTATCGAGTCTGACCATCTTTACGCGTAGTCTTGCAGGTATAGTTGCATTGCGTGGTGTTTCTGTTGAGTAATTCCGCAACTCGTCCCACATGCCTGCGACCCATTTGGGACTAAAAGCAGAAATTCAAAATTTACAATATTTTAACTTTGTAACTCGTCCCTTTCTTTTTATTGTATGGAATTTTAAACCTTATCAACGCTTGGTAGATTCAGTGAGACAAGACAAATATTCTGTAGTGAAAATTATTAGGTCTTGGATGTATATCTATATATGTATCTGTTATAAAAATATAGTATCGTTGAGTTAGTATCCCATAACACAAGTCTCGAACTTACTTTGGGGCTAGCTCAATCTGTGTGATTTGTCCGTATATATTTATTTATTTATATGTAATAAAACTATGATATTTACTTTTTTATATTAAATTCAATGTTAATTATTTCTACACTAAAACTTTTTCTACTGATTGTAAGCTTTCTTCTATTTAGTTTTAATGTGAATATATAACAAAATATTCTGTGAATATTTCAAGCGTTTACCTGTTGCCGTTATCAATATCAATATAAAACAATCACGTTTGTTGTATGAGAGCCCCCTTAAATATTTATTTTATTCAATTTTTTTAGTATTTATTGTAATAGCGCCAACAGAAATACATCTGTGAAAATTTTAATTCTCTAACTATCACGGTTCATGAGATACAGCCTGACAGACAGACAGACGGACAGCGGATCTATATTAATAGGGTCCAGTTTTTACCCTTTGGGTACTGGACCCTAAAAATAAAATGGTGTTACATACATGACAAGAATGGAACTAATGACAACTTTGGTTTCTTTATTAGTCTGTAAGGGTCGAAGTATGCATGACTCTATCTCTATCGCATCTTTCTTTAAGGGTCCATACTACCTCACACTGCTTTGCATGATTGACTGTTATATCAATAATAATTCAATACTCAAGTTGAAATAAAAATGCAGCAAAGTTCAGGACTAACTCTGGTAACTATATGACTCAAAAACACGATTGCGTTAAATTTTCTCGATAGAAAAAAATTGCAAAGTTGCCTCCAAATCACGTCTAATTTACTCGGTATATAGTATTATTCACCAAATACATTAAAATTAACCTTGAAACTTTTGATTATTATTGCATTACAGATGAGGCAGCCATCATATGTTTTTCTTTTTCGAATAACCCTTGAATATTCCTAAAAAACGAAAATATCCAAAGTAGCCAACGCGTTTAGACCATCCGCGTTTGTATGGCCACGCCGCCTGGCATATGTCGGGCTCTTAATACATTCTTGCAGTTCTTGCTATCTTGATGACGTCTAATTACATGCAGTATACGTAAATCATTTATGATCATTATTCGAAGTGAACAGCTATTATATTTATTAATTGTCCATCAAATCCTAAAATGTGATCGTGTATGACAAACTCATGATTATGTCATCATATACTCTTAAATTGAAATATCATCACGGAAAAGTATTGACCATATTACCATACATTGATTGATACGTCTAAGTTGTGTAATATTGCTTTCCTCCATCAATTCAAACGCGGGTACTTGTTTATTATAATATCTTGTTTATGTTTTTATTCATGATGTGTTTGTACATTATTAATAGGTAGTAAGTACTAACTTAGTATTTACTAGCTATTAATAATTCTATTGCATTGGCAGTTAGCAACAACTGTGTGAGAGATTGCGTTTTACGTATGCACTATTTCGAGTAGTTCAGCTTGTTAGGGTTCCGTACTCAAAGGGTAAAGCGGGATTCTATTACTATGACTCCACTGTCCGTCCGTCTGTCTGTCAACAGGCTGTATCTCAAGAACCGTAATAAAATTATTACAGACTAGCTTTCGCCCGCGGCTCTGCCCGCGTCAATGTCGATCCCTCGGGAACAGTACTTTTTCCCGGGATAAAATGTACCCTATATCCTTCTCCATACCCCAGATAACGTGTATGCAAAATTGCATGATGATCGGTTCAGTAATTACGGCGTGAAAGCGTAACAAACAAACAAATAAACAAACAAACTCACTTTCGCATTTATAATATTAGTTAGGATGATATATTTCTGTTTTCGTTATAACACTAAATACTAAAACAGAATAAAATAAATATTTCAGTGGGGCCCCCATACAGCAAACGTTATTAAACGCTCGATATTAATAACGGCAACAGGTAGACGCTTGGAATGTTCACAAAATATTTATTTGTATATTCACTTTAAAAATACATTAATAAATTAAAATAAATATTTAAAGGATTTCCCATACAACTAACGAGGTTTTTTGCCGTTTTTTGGTTGTATAGATGGTACGGAACCCGTCAATCGGCTCTTGGCCGATTTTTATTTATGACTACAAAGTCTTGATCCTGGTTAGTATGGCATTTGACTGACGGATTTCTATGAGATGGTCTGTCAGCTGTGGTGTTTCGTATCTCTGCCTCCGTGGTCCAGTGGTTTAGGCGTTTGCCCGACCCGGGGGTCGTGGGTTCGATTCCCACGGAAACCATACCTTGATTGGTTGTTTCCAGTTTGGTTAGGACATTGCAGGCTTGAATCACCTAATTGTCTGATAATAAAGATGATTCCATGGATCGGAAGGCACGTTAAGCCGTTGGTCCCGGCTGCCATCTGGTAGTGTTAAAAGAACCAAGTCAGAGGCCGAGAGGCGGTCCCGAACAACTCTGACACCAGGGCGTGCATGGTCGCTTGACCGTGTCACCTACTCGAAATGAATGATGAAAGATTCACCAAAAGATTCTATAATGATTTGATAAAGTCTGTTCGGCGGGCCAGATGGCCGATGAGAGCCAATGAGCGATGAGAATAGTTAAAGAGAGTAGGCAAAAAGGCACTTATATTTCACTCTCTGCTTGTTGTTTCATCCATTTGACTAACAAGCAAGTGAGAACGCGATAATATTGAACGAAAAACTTGTTCCAGGTCATACGTATTTTTCAGTAAGCGTTACAAGTTAGTGAAATAAATGTTTTTCATTTAGAATCTTCATTACATTTGCAAGGTTTGTATAAGAAACATTTTCTTTACTTTTACTATTTATGAGTACTTTATGAACGGCCAAAGTTCAGGTAAAATTTGTGCAAAAACTAGATTTTTGGAAACTTATACTGAATTGGTTTTTCATTATTATTATTATTTTTCAACACATTATTATTCAATAGAAACCTAGAAATATGTATGCGCATAAGATATATGTGAGTTCAAAAGATTTTATAAAAGTATGTTACAACGCCATTGTCAAGTACGAGCGTTCATATGAAAAGTAAGATGGGTTGGGCGCTCTTAAGTAAGTACATAGGAAGAATATATAGGAAGAAAAGGAGTTGTCTTATTCTAGGCCGGAAACAACACATTACGTTCATTATTTGTACGACAATAATAATTATAGCTGGCGTCTGCCGCATATCAAGTAGAGCAGTTGCATTTAAGGCAGGCTCGGTCTACACATCATAATAAGAAATGCAAATGCTATACTTCACTATGCGATTACCTCTCTTATAAATTAAGGAATTCCAGATGCGACAGCTCATTCTACATAACATTTACTCACAGAAATTACTTATTTCTGTAAGAGGAAATTTATTGATATTTTAAATTGAATTTCATAATTTCTTCAGTAAAGGGTTTTTCAACAAGAAGTTTGTTTTTAAATCGAAATTAAACAATGAATTTAAGTGACAATGATTTAAATTTTTATTGTATTAGAAAGAGTAAGATTTGGCAATTATGAATGAAAAATTATATCGGACAAATGTCCACCACGACGACGGTTACAAATCTTTCATCAAATTTTTATCATATTTTGGTCTATTTTGTTAATCACGTCACGATTTCTGGATGCTGAAATGTTATCGCAGTCGGGTTTCAAAAAATTGAGGAAAGAAAGATTGTTTCGCGAGCACGATGGCCGATATTGCTGCAGCATCAACGGGTGCAGCAGTATCGACCAGGGTTGCATGCATCAACTATTGGTGGCGGGCATGAAGGGACTAACCAGTAGTGGGTGGGCGCTGGCCAGAAATAGTTTGCATGAACTGGTGGCGGAAGCAGGCAAAGTAAATTATCTCAAAGTAAATTTATGAAAAACACAACTTTTTCTCTCTCAATCTAAAATTAGGCAATGACATGGATTTATGAGTTGCAGCATTCTGTAGATCTCTTTAGTTTATGCCTCTCGTCTGTCGACGATGCGACGTGGAACCGTAATCTATTTGAGATAATGTAACGTCCGGTACATATCCAATATGAAATTCTATTTATGCGGATCGCATTATGCTCTCTACTTCGAATGCAGATTGTGAAATGTTTGTATGTGAAATTCAATGTTTTGTAATTTATACTATATAGTGTTCGTATTGTTGGAAACTGTCTTGTCATTCTTAATATTTATGAAATTGTATACGGATTTTCTCATTTTTATAAGAACTCTTGGTTTGAGCTATATGTTAGATTGTAAGTGAACCTTGCACTGGTTTTTATTACTTTTGTTTGTTTGTTCGTATATTTATTGATAAATGCAACGTCATATCATTTAAGAGTACCTGGGCGACCGAGCGTCGCTCGGTTATTACTATTTATTGTAATATGGTTGTGTATAGGTGATATGAGAAATATATATTGTTATCTCAAACATTAACTACATTATTTTAAACTTGTCTAAGAACAATAAAAATAAAAACATATATAAACTTGAACATATAAAAAAAAACAAAAGTAAATCACCGAACGGGATTTTGACCCGTAACACTCGTTTCTTGCCGTCCACGTCCTAACCCGCTGGATCAGACGGACAGTTGCTGGCAGGACGAAATTAGCGACCATATTCTGCGTAGAAAGAAAACCGCATGAAAACTCGAAATCACGCGTTTTCACTACATAAGACCAATCTAGATCGATTGTTTACCCCCGAAAACGCCCATACACCAAATTTCAGCGAAATCGCTAGAGCCGTTTCCGAGATCAAGGTATAAGATAAATAAAAGATTCAACAACGTTAATTATAAAGATCGAGATCGAGATAGTCAGATGACTTGCGAGCATTTAACAAACATTGGACACAATGCTTAACCATTCCCTTATTTGAATCCAATACACCTCAAAATCCACATGCATGTGCATCCCATACTGAAGTTGGTGTAGAAATTATAGTATAACATTTTTATACTCGCGGTCATACTCGTACTCTCTACGATGATCGTCTCTATGATACTAGTTTGTCATACTAGCACGAACTAGTATGTAAAACTCCTCCATATAAATCTCCGTGATACAAATACACGCGAACAAAGTCGCGGGCACAGGTAGTTCTGCTATAAATTACCTTTACATGCATAGCGAGTCAAAGGCTCGGTTCACGTTACAGTTTCGTGGCTGACGCGATACGTCTGTCCGTTACATCGCATTACCATAGCATACGTCTGGATATTATCTATTCAAAGGTGAGGCCCTTTGTGCTTTCCTGTTGAAGACTGGAAAAATTATGAAGTTCATATTGTAGTTCAAATATACGGCTTATACAGATGATTATTGTGGTGTGGAGTTTCAAGAAATCCAATACCACCCATTATTTAATTTGATAGCTAAGAAAAAAACATTATATATACGGACAAATCACACAGAGTGAGCTAGTCCCAAAGTAACTTCAAGACTTTTGTTATGGGATACTAACTCATCGTTACTATATTTAATAACAAATACATATATAGATAAACATCCAAGACCCAGGCCAATCTGAAAAAGATCATTTTCCATCTTGACCTGATCGGGGATCGAACTCGGGCACACTCGTATCGCAGGCTGGCGTTTTAACCACTGCGCAACGGAGCTCGCTATATTTGCTGTTTAGACAGGCTTTAAGATATTGGACAATTTCTTTGAATCAAGTAACGACTTCGAGATATCTTCTTACTCTCCCACTTCTCATCCCACTTTTTGTGGGGTCGGGATAACATGTAAGTCTTTTACACTTTTCATGCTGTGAAGATTTCGGCTATTTTTACGACTGGCCGCCTGCCTAACGTCAATCCTCCTTGAGAATGCTTTCGTTGCACGGGATGTTTGTTCTTGTCCCTTTAATCGCCTCTTACGACATCCATAGGACAGAATGGAATGGTACTGTATTCTAGGCTGGAATCCACACAGCACAAAGACTTTGAGAGAATCATATTTATTTTATTAATCATCCTGATTATGCAGTTTTTCTTAGTACGCGCAGGCCTCGTGGGGAGCAATAAAATTCTTATAAAACCAACGACTTGCTGTTATCGATTTCAACAAGAGAAAACCACATTTGATATGTTTATAGACCTCCAGTCTATAAACATATCTCAGCGCTATTGCTACTCGAAATAATAACCTAAATCACGTTGGTAATGCATGTACACTTAAAAGTATCAAAACGAAAATATTTTGTCATCTCCTGCTGAATATACATAGTTATTTGTCAGATATATTGAACCTTCCTATTCAACTGTGGCAACGGATTCCATAAATTTTACTTATAGCTTATAAAAAGCGATTAACGGAATCCTAAGATTGCTGTTCGTGTCAAATCGACATAAATCGATGTAGTTCGGAAGCCACTGATCAAAATGAGATGTTAGCATTTAAATTTTTTATCTGTGAGCTGCGCTTGCGCGCGTGAAGGAATTTATGTAAATGTCGTGATCATTTAATTTTTTTTGTGTAACTTTTAGAATTCCTAATTGATTTTAATAGGTTATTTGTGACAGAAGCTTTTAACAGGAGAAGTGACTTATTTATGTTTTTACATAATTATTGTAAATTATTAACAATAGGTTTAGCTATATTGCACTTGGTGAATCAAACATACTCCTAGGTACTCTGAAAATTTGATTTCGAAGAAATATTCCAGTGTTTTGATAACTATTCTTGAAAATGAAAAAAATGAAAAAAAAAATGAAAATATATTTATTTCCAGAACATGTTACATAATAACAGCTGTTTAAAACTATGTTAAATGTAATCATAATGTCTTACTACACTTTTTGGTGTACCCATACTAGGCAGAGCCTGTGTTATGGTTACAAAAAATTCAAATTACAATAATAGAGTTTGCACCGCTAGGTTAACAACAACAGCTTAACTTAACAACCACTAGGTAGGTTTTATCTATTTAATAAAGAATCTTAACAAATATTATTTTCTTTACAGAAATAATAAAGAAATGACAGAATTTGTATAAATAAATACTTATATGTATACATAAATTAATATATATACCTATATAATAAATATATTTCAAAATATTGTCACTTAGGAACTATGAGAAGGTCTTCAGTCTCATCATATGAGAGGGAACTCAACCATTTAGATATCTTTAACTTAGCTTCACTTATTTTACTATTTTTAATCTGACATGCTTTGGCAACTTTATTATAAATATAATATTTAAGAAATGGACAAAAACGTTGTGCAAAAGATGTATTTACCACAGGAACATTTACCTTAAAAAACCTCTGTTTTAACAAATTTACATAATTACTTGAGTTTAAGACTTCTCTATGGATAGAGATTGTGATATTCAATATAAAAACTTTCCGAACGCTGAGAAAACCACTTTCCTTATATACATCTACTGTCCTATATCTACGAGGTCTATTTAGCATTGTTTTGATGACAGCTCTCTGGGCTCTTTCAACGCTGAGCATAGTTGTTTTTAAAATCCCTCCCCAGCAACCTAAACAGTAAGTGAAGAGTGATTGGCATAAAGCAAAATACACCTGTCTCAGGACAGTAGGATAGGCAACATCACGAAGCTGTCTCATAATACATGTAATTTTTCTAATTCTTCCGGACAGATGTTCAATATATGCCTTAAAGTTAAGATTTTCATCTACAAGTAAACCAAGATATTTTATAACGTTGCATCTAGTTATTTCATTACAATTACAAACTGTTTGATTCAGGTTACAAGTATGTATTTTGAATGGAGTGAAAGATTCAGGTGCGGATGCTGATGTTTTATAAAAACATAGCATTTTAGTTTTCTGTGTGTTTAATGTTAGAAGATTTTGCTGTAACCATACAGACACCTGTTTCAAACCATTTTCAGCATAATGCATAGCCTCATGCCAATTCTTTCCATGAAACAGAATAGCCGTATCATCTGCATAGCATATTATATCTGCATTTTTAATGGGGAGGCTATGTATATCATTCATATATATAATGAAAAGAGTAGGGCCAAGTATGCTGCCCTGCGGGACCCCAAAACTTACACTGCTTGGAGAACTCACACAATCACCAATCCTCAGACACTGTTTCCGCTCTGTAAGATAACTTTGGAACCATTCAAGGGCAATACCTCTAATTCCACAGTTTTCAAGTTTTTGTAAAAGAATAGGAATGGAAACAGTGTCAAAGGCTTTGGCTAGATCGAGAAATACCCCAGTACAGGCTTTGCCTTGGTCCAACTGTGCAACAATTGTGGACAATAGAAGTGTTATGGCCCCTTCAGTAGAATGGTTTTGCCTAAATCCAAACTGTCTTTGTGACAACAACTGACATGATTCTAAATATTGTATGAGACGTTTATTAACTATTTTTTCAAGTATTTTTGAAAATACTCCTAATAATGATATAGGTCTGTAATTATCAGGTATATCACAAGAGCCTGCTTTATGAATAGGGCTGATAGATGCCAATTTCCATTTATCAGGGAATGTCCCACTTTGTAAGCTCAAGTTAAATATATCAGTCAATGGCTCAAGTATTTCATTTTTAATTTGTTTTATTAGGAGATTATTCAAAATTTCTTGTATTAACTTATCAATGAAAGTTCACTCGAATGAAATTGTAAACGTTATCGCTATCTAAAAAATAATGCTTATCGGATAAATATTACTCATCCACGTACTTTTTTCGTGTGCGTCAATTTTGGTAGACTTATCTCACTTTAATCTATACTTGAATTTGATTTTATTACGAAAATATTTCAAGTACAGAAATGCATAAATAAAATTAACTATAAAATCATTGGATTTATTTCAAAGCACGAGTATTAAAGAAAAAATCCCATTATACGTCCCCTGTGGTACGTCGCAGTTTTCTGTCATAAGATCATGACCAAATTATGTGACTATGTAATAGCAAAATATAATTATACTAGCTTTTGCCCGCGGCTCCGCCCGCGTCAATGTCGATCCCTCGGGAATAGGAACTTTTCCCGGGATAAAAGGTAGCCTATGTCCTTCTCCGTACTCCAAAGAACTTGTATGCAAAATTTCATGATGACCGGTTCAGTAGTTACGGCGTGAAAGCGTAACAAACAACCAAACAAACAAACTCACTTTCGCATTTATAATATTAGTAAGGATGGCTAATATTACAGGTATACGATAAAAAGGTTCAGTAGAATCACTCTCATTCTCTCTTAGATATCCTCAACTGATTTGCCGGTCGGTGCAAGTATGGCATCGGGTACGACCCCTGCCTCCCGAGCTGCTAATTGCTTTTCCCCCACTCTGATGAGTGGGGGAAATGGCTCACTCCCAATATATTAAATCTCTTCCCAGTTTCAAGAAATTCCATTCTTCCCCAGCTCAAAAATGTTTCTGATGGGCAGCAGCGTCGGTAGCACAAGAAGCTAAAGAAACTGCGCTTGCCGCCCGCCAAGCGTGGTGAGTTTGGCAATATCCTCCCATGGAACGAAAAATACATGGGAGAGGCCTTTGTTCAGCATGATGATTACTCTCATTCTCTTACTCACCAATCAGTCCTAGATTAGAACCAATGTTTTTTTTTACATAAACGTTTACCTCTTTCACATAGTTCATTTTCATCATCATCAGGTCTTTTTAGTCTCCACTGCAGGAGCATGACCCTCTCTGTACTACCGGAGCCGTACTTGGCCAGAGCAGACAGAGGGTTGGAGAGGCCTCATTGATGGAGCTTTGTTTAGCTTGTATTTCCTAAGTCGCCTCTTACGACCTCCATGGGAAGATCCTATTCTATTCTGCCGGAAACCACATGGCTACACATAGTAATTGTAGTATAACGAAATAAAAGTTTGTAGATGGAAAAAATCAAGTGCTTTCTCAAACGACTTGGCACTCGCTTGTGTGTATGTTTAGCGCCTCATTGCAACAATACGGGTATACAACGACTGATTTACGAACAGTAATGTTCTTTGTCGCGGTATTCTAGATACTCATTGTCTGCACTAGAATATTTTTATTATAGTGTCAAATGCAGTGTTATTTTGAATTAAAATTCACAGTGCGGAGAAATCTTTGATACATCATAGATCCTCTAGCTGTGAAAGTACATGGGATAAGTATATGATATGGGCAAGTACCGATACCGATAGAGTTTTCTAAAAGTCTTAGTTTTCTAAAAGGTTTAATGTTTGAGTTTTTACGCCTGACGTAAAATGTGGGGTGTTATAATTTTGACCGCTATGTGTATGTCTGTCTGTGTAGTTCTTAAACGGGTGAACCGATTTAAATCCTTCATGTGTTATTCCGAGTCGTGGTTTTATTCATTTAACTAATCAGGCATATCTATACTAATATTATAAAGCTGAAGAGTTTGTTTGTTTGTTTGAACGCGCTAATCTCAGGAACTACTGGCTCAAATTGGAAAATTCTGTTTGTGTTGGATAGTCCATTTATTGAGGAAGGCTTTAGGCTATAAAACATCACGCTGAGACCAATAGGAGCGAAGTATCAATAAAAAAAAATTTGAAAACGGGGAAAAATAATTAATCTATATTTAGCTATATCACTAATAATTATTTAAAAAAAAATACGAAACAACAAACAAAATTATTTACTTCCAAGAAAAATTAACAAATAACGAAAATAATATTCAAAAATACAAATCTAGTGAACACGTCCGTCCGATCCGAAGGTCGCAGCACAAAGAGACCGAGTCCCCGCTCGCACGCCGCAAGTCGAATCCCCACGCACTGACGTCACGGCTAGGCTCCGCCCACTTTAGCCTATTTCTCAGCTAAATCGGCCGTTCCTGATAGCGGCGCGTCCTCGCCCGCGTCATGATCATCTGAGCAAGGTGTTGTTCTAGCCTGGACACCCGATGTATCTTCGGCAGTGGCGTCAGCGTCTGGCAAACTATTTTCAGCGTCGTCGCCTTCAGCTTCATCGTCATGGCCTAAAAATAACATTGGTAACATTAGGACATGACTTAGATAAAGCGATTATTGATGTTACGTAAATTGTTCTTTTTATATGTGAAATGTCTTTATCAGATTAAGCCCCAATATAACATTAACCCACTATGTTACTCGTCATAACTCTAGAAGGGACCGCCGGTATCTAGTAATAATTATTACAGAGCCCTCAGGGTGTTCAGGAGACAACTGTATAGAGCCCTCAGGATATACAACACAACACAACTTGACCGTACAGAGCCCTCAGGTTGTACAGGTGACACCAACTGTATAGAGCCCTCAGGATATACAGCACAACACAACTTGACCGTACAGAGCCCTCAGGTTGTACAGGTGACACCAACTATATAGAGCCCTCAGGATATACAGCACAACACAACTTGACCGTACAGCACTCCAGCTCAGAACCCTCAGTTTAGTTCTGAACTAGCAGAGCCCTCAGGATGCCACTCATAGTGATGCAATATGCAGCGCTACATATTACATCACCACCGCAAAGCGGAACACATCATCAAGCAGAGCCCTCGGGATGCTCTCAGAATCTCTAGCGCAGAGCCCTCAGGATGCGCTCGACGTGCAACACTAAACACACGACATTACTTACAGTCAAAGTATGCCATACACACGTCGGGGGTCCATTCTCCACGCCAGAGTGTCATATACTCTGCTGCGGCTTGAGTCAGTTTACCATAGGAACCCGATATCAATTTGAATTCATACCGTCCATTTGATAGCACCTTAGTTACTTGGTACGGTCCTCGCATTCCGGAATCCATCTTTCCAGAAGCCTGGCTAGCCTTACGGACAAACACGATGTCATTTGGTTCATACGGTTTCAGTGACTTGCGACGTTCGTTTACTCGAGCGTTTTGCTTTTCTCGATTTTTGTCTAGCAGCTCATTAGCACGTTGCCGAGAAAGCTCCCGCAGGGACTCTCGATCAGGGCTAAGTCCCTCCATCGCAACATCGCGGACTACGGATCGGAGAACAGGCGTCACACCATCGCTGCCAATTAACAAAGTCATAGGTGAATGTTGGGTTGACTTTTGTTTAGTAATGTTCAAGGTGAGCTGTACCTTCCAAATAACGCTAGACCAACTTTCGCGACGAAAGTTTGTTTCTACGCGAATCATATTCATAACCGTGCGACAGTACCTTTCGACTTGACCATTACTGTTGTGCATTTCCGGAGTAATGAAATGGACTTCACTCCCCTGTTCCTTCATCCAATTACAAAATGATGAACTCTCATACATACGTCCTCTGTCAGTTACAATTAAACGAGGAGTACCAAACAATGATATTGCGTTTTCAAATACGCGTTTCAACTCACAACTATCTTGCTTTGTGATTGGGTAAAGGAGGCAGAATTTTGAAAATGCATCCACAATTAGAATTACATACTTAAACCCGTTTGATTCAGAAAGAGGTCCCAAAACGTCAGTATGTACCGTGTCAAACGGAGTCAATGGCTTATGCCAGGAATTAATAGGCTGTAAGGGTTGCCTTGGCACCTTTTTGTGAGTCAGACAAACAATACAGTGTTGGATGTATTTTTTGACAAAGCTTCTTAAACCGGGAAACCAGAAATGCTTGAGGATTAAATCAGTAGTTTTTTCTGTACCAATATGTTGATGCTCATCGTGAAATATACGTAATAGGCTAAGGCGGTTACCTTTTGGAACAAAACATAGTAAACGAGATTGCTCGCCTGTTACATTTAATTTATAATACAAAGTGTCTTTGTGCTTAACATAACGAGTTCCATCCAGCTCACCGTCGCTCAACTTCTGGAGTAACGATTGAGTTTCCTCGTCAGCGACCTGCGCTATCTGTGCCCAATTATGAGGTTTTGGTATTTCACACACGTTAACCGCATTACGACTCAAATAGTCTGCATGAGATAGCGCAGTCCCCTTACGGTACTCTAACTCAAAATCGTAGTCCTGTAAATACATCCACCAACGAGCTATCCTAGGTAGGAGGTCTTTCTTTCGCTGAGTGAGTTTTAAGGCATTGCAATCGGTAACAACTTTGAATTTATTGCCTATCAAATAATGCCGAAAATGTTGTAATGCCTTAACTACAGCGAGCGTCTCCAACTCGTAGGAGTGGTAACGCGACTCAGCTCCCTGAGTTACCTTACTGAAATAGGCGACAGGCCGCTTACGACCTTCTCCGTCAGCCTGAATCAGAACAGCTCCGTATCCCCGAGATGATGCATCGGTGTGCACTTCCGTCCTTAAAGACGGGTCATATATGGCTAGCACAGGTTCACTGACTAAACGATTAATTATATCTTTACGAACTTGATCATGTTCATCAGTCCAACGGAACTGCACACCTTTGCGCAGCAAGTTTGCGATACAGGCTGTTTTAAGAGAGTAGCCACTAATGTACCTACGAAAGTATCCGGCAAGACCCAAAAACTGTCTCACTTCTTTAACGTTTGAAGGTATTCGAGCCTCCACCAGAGCTTTAATTTTACTCGCACTCGGCCTAACCTGACCATAACTAATAGTACGTCCCAAGTATTCTACTTCATTGGCAAGGAAAGTACATTTTTTTAGGTTTATTGAAAAGCCAGCACTGGTCAAGGTTCGTAGTACTTCACGAAGATTTTGCAGCCCTTCTTCTATGGTCTCGCTTGGGATCAACACATCATCGATGTATACCAAGGCCTTTCCGTTTTCAATAAAAGAACGCAGCGTGTTGGTGATTATACGCTGATATACCACCGGAGCGTTGGCAAGGCCATAAGGCATTTTTAAATATTCATAATGAGCTTCTGAGGTCACAAATCCCGTGAGGGGTATAGAAGCTTCGTCTAGACGTATCTGATGGAAGCCCGTGGCCATGTCAAGGCTCGTAAAATACTTGGCTTTGCCCAAACGATCAATATGATCCTCAATTAGAGGCAAGGGGTATCGATCCTTCACTGTATTCGCATTTAATGCACGGAAATCTACGCACATCCTGTCACTACCGTCTTTTTTCTTCACCAGCAGGATAGGACTAGAAAACTCAGATTCAGATTCTCTGATTATCCCCTTGTCCAACAAATCTTTAATTATTACTCGAACACGCATTTTTTCATGATAAGACATTTTATACGGCCTATAAACAATAGGACTATTATTATGCAATCGAATCTGCATCGAGCCAGTAGTGACAGTAGTAGTTGCCGTACCAGTTACAAGAAATTCTGAGAATTCACTAATTATGTTAAGTAATTGCTCCCTATCAGTACCACTAAGCGTTGTCTTGACAATATAATCGTGCACACTCGATTCTACAGTCGAAACAGTATGAAGCCTTGAGAGACGCTGAGTGCCGCGAGACCGTGTGTATACAATGCCATCCCTGTTAAGTACATCCGTTCCTAATATTACAAACGAAGTCAAATACTTATCAGGGACCACATGAAAATCAACTTCTATAGTTATTTCTGGAAATTCAACGGTCAATGTTGTAAGGAAACTGGATTCAATCTCTTGACTACCAATTCCACGCAATAAACAAAATGAAGGCTTTTGAGTACACTGAAAATGCTTAACAACCGATTCAGCAATTAGGGAAATCTGAGAGCCACTGTCTATCAAAATATCTACTGGTACGCCCTGAATCACTGCAGTAGCAATATCATTATGTCTGTACTCGTTCGCAGTATCACGACAAAAATTAACGTTAGGTTTACCACGTGATTCAGCGCGTTGCTTGGCACCTTTTTGCAAAAGGTACATTGTAATTTATTTGAATTTAATGAAGTGGAGGTCGATTGAAGGTTATTGTCAGCATCATTTGGCTTCTTACGCTTTGGGCAATCATATTGCTTATGTCCAAAACCGTTACAAGAAAAACATTTAGATCTAGCGTCTGAATACACCCTTTTTCTTGATTTATTGCAATCCGAGTGATTAATGACGTCACGCGACTTAGAAAATGTCGATGTTTTAGGTTTGATGTAAATAGATAGAAAACTAACTAAATCACTAGGTAATAGATTTGCGTTCGTGGCTGCGGCGCGTATTTGTGGATCAACAATACCGCGTATTATAATGGCAGAGATTAACTCTTCACTCAAACCGTGCACAATACGCAAACGCAACAACGAACGCCTCGCATATTCGGCATATGTAGGGTAGTTATTAGAATCCGTCTTCATTACGTTGAACAAAATATTCGCAACATCTATTCTTCGTGGACAAAGTGCTTGGAATTCGCATTTGAAATTGGACCAGGACCGATCGTTGGTCGTCCATTCCGCGAGCCACACACGGGAATCGCCCTTTAAACAATTTCCTATACGCGCCAAACATTCACGATCGTCCCATCGATTGATATTGCGAACATGATCAACCTCATTACACCACACTTCAAAGTCATGCAAAGACGGGTCAAAGTTTGAAATATAAATATGGTTCGATCTTACCGGATTTATGGCGTTGATCGCTGTAACTAGCCGATCTGTTACCTCGCTCACGACAGCTTCAGCACTTGAAATCGTAGTACTAGGTGGTACCGATACAACATCACTCGTGGCGCCAAAAGTCTCGCCGGCCGTAACCACCGTTCCGGCTACATACGGCGGCGGCGTAAGCGAGCGTGCGGCAGACAGCTCTCGCGTAGGCAGCGGCGCCACAACGTCGCATGGCAACACGGTAGCTTCAGAGTTCCTGGAATCTTCCAAAGCATTTAGTCTCGAAATTATAACTTGAAGTTGCTGTTCTAGCACAGAAACAGAAGAACGACTTCGCTTACTATGAGATTTACTTTTAGATTCTTTCGACATAATTATCAACACAAATTATCCAAAGCACAAAATTAAATAAAAGTCGTTATAAATTAACTGAACAGAAAATGGTGTTTGAATCCCACTTCTGAATTTAGCTATATCACTAATATTATTTAAAAAAAAATACGAAACAACAAACAAAATTATTTACTTCCAAGAAAAATTAACAAATAACGAAAATAATATTCAAAAATACAAATCTAGTGAACACGTCCGTCCGATCCGAAGGTCGCAGCACAAAGAGACCGAGTCCCCGCTCGCACGCCGCAAGTCGAATCCCCACGCACTGACGTCACGGCTAGGCTCCGCCCACTTTAGCCTATTTCTCAGCTAAATCTATACTAAATAATCATAATAACGGAAATTGCCGCGGACGAAGTAGTGGGCAATAGCTAGTTTTTTATATGAGGTTAATTTGTGATAATGACAACACTCTACTTCAAGTTTCACCTCTGGCTACACGTGTGGTCTGTTAGGAGTGGTTAGGAAATAACTCTTTAATTATTATTGAATGCCCATGGGCAGTGTAAACAAGTTTCCCCTGCGAATAAATGTACGATATGCGATTTTAAATTGCAAGTGAGTGCGCTGGCTAGATTGGAGCCGCAGCTGTTTATAATTTAAGAGAAATGTTTATTTAATGCAGATAAACGTTTTCCAATCTAATTAGCATCTATCGTCTAGACTGTAATTTACCTACCAGGATAAATACTACGTCAAAGTTTCAATCCTTTCACCATAAGGCATAATTTTACTGACATACCAAAATGTTTTTCGCGCGCATGTATGCAAGTATGTCTGTTCCATTGTCTCCTGAAGCCTAAACGGCTTGTCCGAATTCTTTTTTGTATGTTATATAATATATAGGGCGGCAAACTAGCAAGCTAGTCACCTGATGGTAAGCGACCAACGCTGCCCATGGACAACTGCAACACCAGAGTGTGACAGGAGCATTGCCGGCCTTTCAAGGAGTTGGGGGGAGGACATTGGAAGTAGGGAAAAATGATTTTCTGTGAGAGTGTGGTACTTCCCCGGACGAGCCGGCCCATGCATGCTACTAGCAAAAATGAATTTTGCCGGTAGCGTGGCTCTACCACAACAAATTTCCAAGTGTGAGGTTTCAATGGATTCGTATTTTTCATAGGCTTTGTGACCTTAGCAAAATAACTATATGGGCGGACCGTAAACTGTCAATAAGGCAGTTGGGTTTTTTATTTGTTAAAAGTAATCCACTTGTTTGATTTTATTTGCTAAGAACTTTTATATCTAAATATATTTATTACATATTTTCCTATTAGAAGAAACATATCAAAAGAAGTTTGTTTTAACACTTCGTTATTTCACAGCAATATGTCGCAATAAAGTCAAGATTTATAAATCGCACAATATAATTTGTAACACACTTGCTTTTGTAGTTCCTACTATGTTATTTGTATCATAATGTATGCCGCCTTTTTCCACGGAAGTTTGGCGTCTCGCCAATGAGCGATTCACTCACTCTAATCTGAACTTTTATGATTTTATAATAAGGTTGATAATTAATTAAGATACCTACATCGCGTGTGCAACAGTGATAGGATGATAGGACACATCCGCGATGGCGTGATAGAGAATCGTTGGTATCATGATTATCTCGCGTGTTAATTCCTTTCTAGACTTACGAATGATCAAATCCTAAGAGATTCTACTAAATAGGCGACAATTTGATATTTCTCCTTCCAACCATAATTGTCATTACTTCTTGACTGCCTAGTGGCGCCATTATATCTCTCGTAGAGAGTATTATATTTCTTGGGTACCATGCATGGTGCTTAGCAATAGCTCTTTGGAGCATTTGCAGGAATTGCAGGGGTACGTTTATACTAAGGAAATTATCAGGGAAAATATGACTACAGAGCTTCGGAAAGGGCAAGGCTGGCCCAAAAATAGATGCTTGGCCCCAGTCCTAGTCTTACATGGCACCCAAGGAATATAATATTATACTCTCTACGAGAGATGATGGCGCTGCGTTTCTAAAATTTACAAGCCCTCTAAAATGCGTGCCGTGTGGTTTCCGGCAGAGTAGAATAGGGCCACTCCAATTTTTCCCATGGATGTCGTAAGTGGCGACTTAGGAAATACAAGCTAAACAAGATTTGTTTGCTAAACAAATCTCATAAACATCAATGAGACCTCTCCAAATCCTCTGTCTGCTCTGGCCAAGTATGTCTTCGGTAGTACAAAGAGGGTCATGCTCCTGCAGTGGAGACTTAAAAGACCTGATGATGATGATGACTCTAAAATCCTACAAGTCAGACGTTTGCGAAAATGCGTGTGATGCGGATGTGAATTCCGCAATGTGCAGGTACTATTAGTTTAGAGAAGCGGTTGACCACTTGACCAGTCGAGGAGTTGTAAATTGTTTTACAGCGTAATGATCGCCGACATTTATCGGGTGGTTTCGCGTCCCTGATAATAAATTATCGTTAGTTAATTAAAGTACAGGAACCGACAAATATAAATTTCTATTGCTATCTAGGGGACAAAATTGAACATAAGTACATATTTTATCTAAAGTGTAGTTTGGAGTGAGTGCAGTCATAGAAAATTTACGTATAGATAGGACAACACGTCGGTTACTTTATTTACAAAAGTCTCTGCAAATTTTAATTTGCATTAATACTAATGGTACATTGATTTTGAGCGTGGACGCTCAATACAAATGTGGCGCCGCACTGTCATAGCATAGGTAAGCAAAGAAAATGGGATGTACGAGTACATAACAAAGAATGTTGCGTCGGACAGAACCATATGGTAAATTCTATTATTATATTAGGGGACCTAGGACGCCATGAAGAATCAGTAAAGAAGCTATCATAATTTAATTTTATATTTTTCTAGGAATCTTCAGACATGCAAGGTTACCATATAATACTGTACTTTAGATTCCATTATACGCCCACCAACACGCTAAAATTGTCCTTTAGGTCTTATGGCCTGAGGTTCTGTCTACCCCGTAAGCTTATCGTAAGGGATAAAGACGTGACAATATGCATATGCAAAGCCCCTAGCAACATCCAAAAACTTCCATTGTAAAAAAAAATCAGTTATATTTCAGCTGATTGCACGTTTTATTGAATTGAACAGTAAAGGGAATGTTCGGAATGTTGTAACGGCATTGGAAATAATATCTTAATTTATGTTGTTTCTATTGGAGATCTTTACCGCGGTTTACACGCGGTAACTAGGCGGTTGTTGTAGTAACTTTTGCGTCGTTGTCTTGCGAGTTTGCATTAAGAAATTTCAGGAACTACTTCTAATATTTACAATCCTGTTACTTTCGTTGATATTCATGACAGTGTATTTCTTCACAAAACTCTCGTGGTCCTCGGTTATAAAGACATGACGAGATGGCCTGCTTTTGAATTTCAATAACTTATTAGGTTTAGTATAGCTGATAGTTTGACAACTTACAGCCAAATGCGGAGACCATAGCCGAATCGAGTTCGCCATTGTTAAAGATTTAGCACCAGCTTCTTTTCTCAAATTCTTGTCCAATGCCTTTTCCGGACCTTAGTTTCAGTGCTGCCATCACTTATGCTACAAACCCATCAATAACTCGAGTTATTGACACCGTTGACGCTCGATCGTAGGAATGCGTTGATATGCCCTTAACTGACATTATGTATTCTGAGGACGTATAATTTTATTAGCGCACCGAAGATAAATTATCTTCGAGCGCCCGTAGGTATCCAATTAATTTTATGATGCACACGATCGGTCTGCATGCAGTTTGTTAAACCTTCGTCTAATGGGAAACTTAAGTTCAATGTAAAATTTATAGGTGGAATTTAGAGAGAACCTTACAGTCACTTTTTAGCATGTATTTGTCTGATGATACGTTTGTGGCCATGCAAAGCACGTTTAAAGAAAGAAGGTCGATTGTGTGGTGGTATACACTTATGAGATCGATTTCTGAACCTGGCTGAGATAAGCATAAAAACAAAACAGGTGGAAAAGCTATGGTCTTTCCTGTATTGAATGTTTAGTCAGTTTCAAAACCCAGTGTTCTATCCAGGGCTGAGTCTCTTTTATTCTTCTCTCTTCTCCTTCCTTTACCTTATCCCCCTTTTTATGCGGGGTCGGCACAGTTTATCAGTACTCTCCATGTTTTGTCGTCTACCATAGCCTTTGTCACTCCTTTTTGGTCCATACTCTCCTTGATACAATTAATCCATCCTTTCTAAGGTCGTCCTCTTTACTACAATTTACTTTCAAATCCAATACCTAGATGAAACGACTTTCTTCTCTCCTTATCACATGCCCATACACAGTCAATCTATGACTACAGAGCTTTTCTCTTACTGGTGCGATTTCATACTTACCCTTCATTCTTTATATTCCTTATATTATCCATTAAGTCTGGTGACAAGATAGGTCTATTTAAACTCCAGATTTATTAGTGATTTGAGTGCGTTTGACCCCTTCTTACTTAATAGGAAACAATGATTAGGTCTAGTCGTGTTTACACTCAAATACTGCCTATAGATGTAAGTTAAAGTCAATGTTAGAGTTTGTTTACACATCTGTTGTCCAGAATATGTGTTGTTGACACAACAATGTTTTGTGGCAGCGCATTGCACATTCGTCGATCCAATGTTTCTTTTATGTAATGATAGTGACTTTAATCATCAAATTCTAGCATAGAGAAATGCCTTTCTACGTGTGTTAATGCATCCTGAATGCAACAAAATCTTTTATCGCTACCAAATCGACTGTCGTAAATCGAACGGGCCATTGTTGCACTGTACTTATATGGAAGCGAGCAAAATAAATCACGAGCAAAACCATATCGGCGCAATCGTAGACTATCTCGACCGCAGGGGACTAAATCGAGATACGGAATATTACGCTATTGAATTAGCATTACCGCTGTTCCCGATATTGTTCAGTGTCCCGCATGCCTCATATTTCTTTGCTGGCTTTTAATTTTTGTGTCGTGGCGGACGGTATGTCGCGGGATCGTGCGAGATCGGCGGGAGATAGCATTAGATGCATAATCTTCACATCTCTGTACGCTCCTGGCTCGCGTGGCTTCTGCGGAACGTGTCATGCATGTTGTGCATTCGTGGGCTAGGATGTTGCATTGATCGTAAATTGACTCGTGTTGTTGTCATGTTGCTTATACGATTTAAATTAAGATGTGACTGTTTCATTATTCCAGCTCTTGAGATCCTATTTGCTTTTGTTCTTAACTCTTTATCAGCGTTGTTTATATTACGTTGCATCGTATATATAAGTTTTGTGTTTTATCATTGTTATCATTAGCTTTTTTTTTGCCTCTATGTGAAATTTAAAAATTATGAGCATATTTATAAAACACAATGATATTATCTTGTTTGATTTAGGAGTTACTATGGCCAGTTTCAGATTCCATCATCAGAAGAGCTTACTGACTCTATAATGATGTATTGCATGATCTGATTTACGGGTTACCTACGCCACTCAGAAATCTTATTTATAGAATTATGTTTCACGGACGACGTGCAACCGATAGGTTAATTTAGAGATTATTTGTTTTCTTGATTTTTAACAACTCGATTGCTCGTTTTACCGAATATTTATTTATAAAAGCTACATTTTGCGAACTACGCCATTCAGAAATATGATTTATGTAATCATGTTTGTCAGATGACGTTCAACTGATAGTGTAATCGAGAAAACATTTGTTTTCTTGTGTTTTATTAACCCGATTGTTCCTATTACTATTACTTATTTACGAAACTATATTTCCGGCTGTTTTGTATTGAAATTTAATTGACTTGTAAGTTATTTCATAATGCATGCATTCATACATACATAGACGGGGTAGACAGAGACCAAGGATTTAAAGACTATTCGTCACGTTTAGCCTATTAAAAGTAGTAAAAAGTACTATTTCCGAGGGATTGACATTGACGCGGGTGGAGCCGCGGGCAAAAGCTGGTAATTTATAATTGCTTTCCGCTTCTCTGACGACCTCTGTGGCATGTGGCTCTCTCATCATGCCAAGCCATCACATCGGAAGTCCGGGGTTCGATCCCCAGTCAGGTCAAGATGGAAAATGATCTTTATCAGATTTACCTGGATCTTGGATGTTTATATTTATATATTTGTTATAAAATATAGTATCGTTGTGGTTTCCCGTGTAATTCCGGGTAAGAACAAGACCACTCCATCTCTTCCGGTGGATATCGTGAAAGGTGACTAAAGGATTAAGTACAAACATCTCGTGCTACAATTTCATTCCCAAGGTGGGTTGACGTCGGGCGGCGGTCAGTTGTAAAATTTTTCGCACAAATACATTCTTCAATGAGGTTTGACGTCAGACAGGCGGCCGGTCGTAAAACTGTAGACAAATCGTTTAACTGTCCCGGGTATTTCTTCTCCAATTTTCATCTTCCCATACTTTCTTCTGTACTACTGAAATGTTTTACTAATAAACAATTTCTACCTGTTTCAGGTGGCGCAGCAACCTGAGTATTTTCTCCGGCAGCTCCGCCTATTAAATGTAAGAAACATTATATTAATAAAATATATAATATAAAATAATAAAATATATGTATATTTACAGGAAACATAACATCAGTATTAAAAATATATGTATATTTACAGGAAACATAATATCAGTATTAAAAATGTTTGCCCAAAAGCAAGGCACAACCATCCAGCAAGTAACTAGCTGGCTTTGATGCTCAACGATCTTCTCTTCTCAAATTGCCCCTTCTCCACTAAGATAGGCGACCATCATGGCTATCCTTATTCTCGAAGTCGCTGCACGAAAGAGAGATCGGGTACTCATGTTGAACCATTCTCTGAAATTCTTCAACCACGAGGTTTTCCTTCTTCCGGGTCTACGTTTCCCTTGAAATTTCCCTTGCATTACAAGTTGAAGAATGCGATATCTTTCCCCTCTCATAACGTGTCCAAAATACAGCAGTTTCCTTTATTTTTTATAAGTGTTTTATTTTGCACTTACAATGCTATTTTGATATACTCTTAATAAATTAAGAAATAAAATATTGTGAAAAAATTTCATGCGGGCGGGACTTCAACTGGCGATTCTATGTACGACGTAAGCCTTAATACGTATAAGAGGAAATGGGATAAAGTGGAGAATTTCGGCGCCAAGACTGAATTGTGCGGTAGCTCAGATGGCAGAACATAGGTCGTACATAGACCTAGGTCGCCGGTTCAACTCCCACCCGCTAAAATTTTTTTCACCATATTTTATTTCTTAATTTATTAAGTGCAGTTTCCTTTTCTTGACGATCACTGTGGGTCAGATCAAACCGATTCCGGACAGGATACGGACGGTGTAACCACCATCTCTATAAATGGGGACTTGAGGATTCTCCAGAGAGCCACTGCGGGGTAGCAGACCAAACTTTGTGGCATATTGTCGAAGAGTGCTCACTACATCGTTTCCCCCGGAGGACTGAGCGAACTTCACTCCTTAACTTCGAGAGCTGAGGAATGGCTAAAAAATTTGAAATTAAATATATAGTTTTCTTGCAAACCTGCCATACGAAATGATGACACTCCAATCAAAACTACCAGGGAATAATTACTTTTTACAAGCTTTTACTTAACTTGCAATGTATGTAACTATGTTTGTTCAGGTAAAATCTTGCAATTCAAATTTGTAGCAGATATAAATAAATATATACGGACAAATCACACAGATTGAGCTAGCCCCAAAGAAAGTTAAAATAAAGATATACTCCATCGATTGAGCAGAAATGTTGTATAATTGTTTATTTTGCATAATAATGCATGGTAAGCTGTATGACGTCATTCTAAATCCAACATGGAGGAACACCCAATATGGCGGAATAGCTATTTTTGAGGCACACTGAAAATAACTCGAAACATAAAGTGATGTTCGCCGTGTGGTATCCGGCAGAGTAGAATAGGACCACTCCAAGTCTTCTCGTGGATGTCGTAGAAGGCGACTTAGGAAATACAAGCTAAACAAAGCTTTAAACATCTATGAGACCTCTCCAACCCGTCTGGCCAGCGTGGAGAGTGTAGGCCAAGTCCTCTGGCTGCTCTGGCCAAGTATGGCTCTAGTAGTACAGAGAGGATCGTGTTCCTGTAATGGAGACTAAAAAGACCTGATGATGATAAAGTGATGTTCATAAAAATATGTTTTTAAAAAGTTTTTTCATTTCAACTTATAACTCTTTTCAATATTGTATGAATCTTTTACTATTACAGAAATAATAAGTGTACGGAAACATTCCATTGTTTATCCAGCATTGTTTCCTCATGCGGGCCTGGGACTGAGAGGTCATTGATTTCTTTATTAGAGTTGTTCATAATTAGCTGTGCTTATGTACGTATTGTTAATTATCTCATGCGGCGAATTAAACGCCCATTGACGATAGCTTATCTCTAAGTTGACATATTTGTGTCATAGAATTTAATAATTATTGTCTTTTTAATTGGTTCACATTTTTTTTGTGTCTGTTTGAATAATACTAATGTTAGATATTTACCATCTTATTCATAAAAATTAACAAATGCTTATTAAACCTATTTTAGTTAAAATATGTTTTGTCTCGTTCTTTCCATGCCAATCGTCACAAAGAAGGATAAGGACAAAACATATTTTAACTAAAATAGGATTAATAAACGTTTGCTAATTTTTATGAATAAGAGGATATACGACTTTAGTAAGATTTTAGTTGTAAAAAACTATCCGCAACTTCAACTTTTTTATATACTTATTATTTTTTTATTTGAGTCGAAGATTTTTTTTTATTTTCGAATCAAATAAAAAAAAAAATAGATAGATAAAAAAAGTCGATGAGCAGTTTCAATGTTGCTAGCTTTATTGTAGACAAATACAAAATGTAAAAAGTACAAAAGGTGGGGGAGGCCTATGTCTAGCAGTGGACTTCTTGCGGCTGATATGATGATGATGATGATAATTATTTATGATAAGTACATATGATACTATACAATATAATATCTACATAAAATAAATAATACATACAGAGATATGAATTTTTAAGCGAGATTTAGAATTATTTGGAAGATGGCTTATCAATGAGATGTGATTTTTTCTGTTTTCGCGATTGTTACACATTTAAAATAAATCACTTTACAGTTTTATTGCGTTTATTGCATTATATTCACACCTATCGTTGCGAAAACTTCACAGTTTTCATTCAGACACCCTGAGCCAATACTGCGTTTTAGACAAATGCCAACTATATATATAAGATACTGAAACTAAATTTTCGATTTTTTTTTTACTTTTTTTCTGTATAAGTTGCTCCATCATCATCAAATTTAAGAGCTATGCTCTTGTCGGTGGAGCTTTTTCCATTCCTAATAAGTTGCTCCATAACTCTTAAATGAATTAACTGAATTTTATGAGACTTACAGGACTCACAGGATAGGCTACTTAATTTTTTTCTCTAGTTATGATAACGTGGCACCCATACAAATGTACGCGAAAGGAGTCGCGGACACAACAAGTTGATTCTATAAAAGTCTAATAACATCAATTCTTATTTTGTCAGTGCTCAATACCGATCCAATGATAAATTCATCGATGCGTGTCACGACATTATTCAATTAGGTGCAATATCTCGCACGATTGTCACTTGACCGGTGCCCGAGGAATCAAATCAGACGTTGACCTCAATAATGGTATCGGGGATCTATTGCCGCGGGTGGATTTTGTAGATATTGAATAATAATTGGTGCACGGGCCGAAGCGAGCCAAGCGCTGGACGTAGGGTTCCCACTAGTGTCGTGCCGTGCATGAATTTTCGAGAACGGTGACAACGTGTCATAATTTTTTCCCGAGAATTTGTTCTTTCTCTCAAGTGCGGGAATTATTGAGAAGCTCGAGAATTATTGAAAGTTTCCCGCAAATTTTCGTGAGAAGGATTTTAATAGTTTCTACATTAAAAATTATTTTTGAGGTTATCGTGTAAAAAAAGAAGAAATGTCCTAATCTGTTGTTGAACATCAATTTCACTGTTGTTGTTGTTGAACTTACATCTACTCGCGAGTGGGTCGTTCAAATGTGTCCTATTCAATATGATTTTAAACTACCTGTGTACATAATTTCATATAAATAAATATACCGGCACAAATCACACAGATTGAGCTAACCCCACAGTAAGTTGTGAACTTGTGTTGTAGGATTCTAACTCAACTATACTATATTTTATAATATATACTTATATAGATAAACGCTCAATACCCAGATCAATCTGAAAAAGATCGTATTTCATCCCGACCAGACCGGGATCGAACCCTGGATCCTACGATTCAAGATTCGATTCGATTAAGTAACAAACATACAAACGTTTACATGAAAATATTAGCAACTTTAAAACTGCTCATCAGCGTTGCTGTTTTTAATAGGTCAATGTGGACATTTAAATGTATCTTCTCTACTTTATCGTATTGTTTTTTTCTTCATAAAATTCATATAGATAAATACAAAACTTATATACATAAAGACACCACGATCGATAAAATTATGGACGTCTGCTGTCAATCGAAGTCGGAACAAACCAGTGTTTTCCCCAGAACTTTTCACTTTCTGGCATCCCTAACCGTCACGATAGAGATGCTATCTGGCAAGCGTGCCACATCCATCAGAAACATATCTGTGCCGGTATCGGGCCGCCGATAACCATTGTCTTACCGACGATTATATCGGCGAAATTTGTGCTCGCCCGATGCAGCGTTTGTCTGAGCCGAGAGCCGCAAATGAGCCGCCTAATAGTTGGCGTAAAAGGAGAGGTTCTGCTCAACTTTTGCCAAGTCATTAATATTTCGTGGGAACATCGATGACCCATCGACGACAATGGGTTTGAGAACAATAAACAGTATAATATTCGGAATTATTATTGAAACATTAAGTATCTAGAGAGTGTAGGAGAGGAGAGTGTAAGCCAAACCCTCTGTCTGCTCTGGCTAAGTATGGCTCCGGTAGTACAGAGAGGGTCATGTTTCTGCAGTGGAGACTAAAAAGACCTGATGATGATGAAGTATCTAGAAGTACAATTGTTATATTGTCGAGAGTTAGACCCAGACGCCACCAAAGCGGAGACAATACGAAAAAAGAGTTACACTGAGCGGAGATGTATCATATTTGTATGACGCTATCTAGCCACATATCAGCCGTCCAGTACGCATCGTCGGTGGATAAGCTGCGTGCAGTGGATATTCGATATATATGTATACTAATATCCACTATTATTGTATTTTAATGACATAGGACGGCAAACGAGCGTGTGATGGTAAGCGATTACCGCCGCCCATAGACAATTGCCACTCCCGTAGCATGGCTCACTGTCTCCGTTGATAAAAAGACAAAATATCGCGTTTTGCGTCTTTTAACCAAGCGAGCATAGCACACGCGTTAAATAATGTCAAATTTCATTCTTAAATACGTTACAAGTCGCGGGGTGCGCGTCTTGCGAGCATGGGTTTGACAGCTCGCGATAGACAAATCCAGGCAAAATCGAGGTTGGTACCTTGAAATCGCATAAATTTATTGGGGTTTAGCAAAGCCTAGATAAAATATGTTTCATACGCATTTCGAACATTAAAGTGATAAAACAATCAAAATATTTTATTTTGCGTAGTTACAAGCTGTTAGACACCTATAATGAGTATAATATTTTAATGTACAGTACAAAAACGAATGATTTTTACGAAAATAAAAGCCCGATACTAGTACGCCATCTTGCGTGAGAAACGAAAACTCAAACGGAAAGAACCATTTTACCGACAGATTAATGACAGATGTGTACTGTCAGTGTAAAGTGGTTGTTTGCGTTTGATTGGTACACGATTTACATTCTGATATTTCCATCTATACATATAATAAAACAGTAAAAATATTTTGTCTGTACATTTAGAATTTTTGACTGAAATGGATAGAGGGACACTTAAAAAGAATAATAGAAAGCAAAAAATTTTTTTTAGAATTTTTTGTCTGTCTGTCTGTCTGTCTGTCTGTCTGTCTGTCTGTCTGTCTGTATGTATGATCACGATTATCTCCGAAAATACTGAACCGATTTACTTCAAACTTTCACCAATTGCTTTATTTTAACTCAGATTAACATTTAAAGTTTGTTTCATAAAAATCGGTTAGTTAAAAAAAAAATTATCGTCATTTGAATGAATTTAAGCCATGAGTTTGCCTTGCCTGCAAATATATAGCACTTACTTATATATTATAAATGACATAGGAAAATTACATGCTAAACGTGGCCTTCAGGTGTTATAAACCTAGGCTCTGCCTACCCCGTAAGGAAAAAAGACGTGATACTATGTATGTATGTATGTATAGTCTTCTTTTCACGCTTCATCCATTGAACCAATTTGGATGAAATTTGGTATGGGGGTAGTTTGAGACCCGGGAAAGGACATAGGGTATCTTTTATTCCGGGAAATTCTACAGTTCCTGAGGGATGGACACTAACGGCGGCGACGTAGCCGCGGGCAAATCTGACTTATATATCAACGCAACCGAAACTGCTGCGCCTAGAAACTTGAGATTTGGTACAGGGGTTTTTATAATGATGTGAGTGAGCGCTAAGAAAGGAGCGTCTGTTGTCTTTTTACGCTTCAACCATTGAACTGATTTGGATGAAATTTGGTACGGAGGTAGTTTGAGGCCCAGGAAAGGACATAGGGTATGTTTGATTCCGGGAAATTCTCCTGTTCCCGAGGGCTCGACCCTAACGCGGGCGGAGCCGTGGGCAACAGCTAGTATTGAATAAAAATAAACCCAAATATATTTAGTTTTTAAGTAAATATCACTAGGTATTTTATAAATTATGTCTAATACGTTCGATTTCTTTAATCATACGAGGTTTTAATTTTTTATTTGTAGTTTCGTGTTTGAAATATGAATAATGTTTCTAGACTGCATGTGTGCTACGAATCGTATGAGATAAATACTACGTTTTCATTGGTGGGCTTCGATAAATTTTAAGTAGGCTGCTTTTTTATCTATCTTTGGCGTGAGCTGTAGATAGTAGCCATGCTACGGGGGCGGAGTGCTATTTTTGAAATGACGCCGTTCGTTATATATTGTGGCGGGCATGAAGGGACAACAGTACCGTAATAGGTGCTGGCCAGCATTAGATTGCATGAACTAACTGGTGGCGGAAGCACGCAAAGTAAATTATCTTAAAAAGTAAATGTAACTTGGATTTAACTTTACACTATCTAAAACAAATTACGTCCTCAAATGTAACTTTTCAATGGACTTATCTGAAAATAATTTGGAACGATAAGTTACAATGACATTAACAAGGACCTCTCAAATATTTAAACATGAGTTAAACTGATACACAATTATCTAATGTAGAAACAATGTTTGTTGCCATTTATTTTTCGTTATTTTTCCTTTTCCCTTTTCAATACACTTTATATTCTACACTTTTTCTTCAATATGGCTTCGAAGAAAAGTTACCTTCATAATCTCTATGGCGTAGTGGTCATCATAAGGTCTCGGCTTCGATCCTGGGTCAGGTCAAGATAGAAAATGATATTTTTAAGATTTATCCGGATCTTGGATATTTATTTGTTTATGTATTCGTTATAAAATATAGTGTCGTTGAGTAAGTATCCCATACTATAAACACAGGTTTCTATGTCTAACTTACTTCGGACCTAACAAAATCTGTGTGATTTGTCCGTATATATTTATTACTAGCTGTTGCACACGGCTCCGTCCGCGTTAGTGTCGATCCCTCTGGAACAGTACTAAAATTTTCCGAGATGAAAGGTATCCTATGTCCTTCCCCGGGCCTCAAACTATCTCAATACCAAATTTCATCCAAATTGGTTCAATGGTTATAGCGTGAAAAGAAGACAGGCAGACGAGAGTTACTTTCGCATTTATAATATAAGTATGGATTTATTTACAGGCGTTCAAACTAAATTATTGAATTGAGCAAAACAATGCTAATTTAAAGCGGGCAACGATTAAATATGCTACTTACGTAATTAAAATAGTTTCTGGAAAATCCCTCTTTGTTTAGTAAATATAGATATTGTCTGTGTAAATATACCTCAGTGAAAATACGGCCAGTCATTGTTTTGAGGTGCTATAAGCTTCGGATTCTATTGCCTAAGCACTGGAGATTAACATTATGTAACTTTTTATACTCTTAAGTTCATACGATGGAGCTGAACATAGATTTGTGTCAATTTAGTTTCGATATCCCGAAAGGGCGAATTATGCGAACATAGTTGTGATTTGGTATGATGCTCTTATCTTGACTTTCAGGGGCGTTAAAAAATATTTCACGTTTTGCACAAAGAAGATTGGCAGCCGTGGTACCCATTAAAATACAAAATGTAGGGTGTTGATTTTTTGGTATTTTATACTTGATACTTAGACACTTTTTTTTCATACATTCATGTTTTTCTACAACTCAAAAGAATAAAGATAAATGAACTTTTCTTTTTAATTTAATTGATCAAACAAAACGCATAACTTCACCTAGCAATAATTAAACGCAATAGGCTTCCCCACCTTAGGGTGGTCGCACACAATTAAGCCATGTCATACATACACTACAGAAAAATCGATTGATGAATAAGTAACGTTGCAATAAACAAAATCACTTGGGGAAAATAAAAACTTCGTACAGGTATCAATGTAATAACAGTACATCTGGATTTATTGTTAATATCGATTTTGCGTCTATCCGGAGTGCTATTTTTGAAATGACGCCATTCGTAAACGAGCGATTTTTCCATACAAATATCGCTTGAAGACGAGAACGAGAGAAGCACTTTCAAAAATAGTACCCCCGATCGATTTCTAGCGATTTAAATCAACCGCGTCAAGCGATTTATACTACTGTCAACGTCAACGTCAATGCCTTTACACACCGGCTTTGTTTACTACTAACATAATTCCTGATTTTCGCCCTCAATCGTTTTTTACGATCTACACAGGAAGAAAAGCCGCTGGTACATTCTACGTTTTTTCTTTACTCCCAGACCAGCATGGAAGATCCGTAGCATTTTTACCTATTTATCAAAAATTCCCATTAGAAGCTTTTTTAATGTATATCTATTGTAAAGATAATAACTACGTACTATTGTTTACCAATAGAAAATTGACTGGATTGTGCAACGCAAATGCATGGCCATCTCAAACAGACGACGCCGTACTGTTGAAGTTTATGGCTGTTTGTTGTTGTCAGTGCAGGCAATAACAATCATTTAAATCTCTATATATTCACTGTATCGGGGATATTAACATAATATTCACTAAAATACCTACAACACTACAGATACTAACTATGATCCAGTACATATTATTTTCATTATTAGCGATATAGTTCGGCAAACCTTTCTCTGTCTATGGGCGAATACTTTTGTGTTACATAGGTACATATAACCTATTTAGGAAGCATAATGATCATGACAGAATTAACTAAACTATCATTTATTCTACCTCAGATTACATAGGCACATATCACCCATATATTACCATATTTTAGCATTTTTTTACTTTGTCGCAAAGTCGCAAACAAAACAAAAACATCTGTGATATAATTGACAGTGACATTCACTTAGATGTGTCAAAAAAAGACTGTTGATGTTTTTAACGTTTTGTTAATTCCATTTGTAACGTTTTGTTATCTTTTTACACTTTGTCCCATATAAACTTCAAATGCATTTAACTTTTTACTCATAAGTTGTGGAGATATGGTATCATTACCTTTTTTAAAACATAATTTAAGACAAATAAATCAGAATAGTTTCATTGGCCTACACTTCGTCTTCAGCCGGTACCACCAGCCTATAGTTCTCTGCCATTCTTCTTTCTTCGTAATTGTAAACTTATACAATTAAATATTAGTCGCAAATACTCAGGGTTCGGTAAGAAAGTTTTTGTATGTGGACTTCTATGTATAAGGGCGCATGAAAAATCTTCCATGCGACCTTTCTTGTGATGTCAACCAAGCTCTTGCTTGCATGGATACTGTTATTCTTAATTATAAGTTTAACAGTATCCATGCGCTTGCATGGGCAACTGAGACGTCAAACTGCTTAATTTGACGTCTCAGTTATTAATGGTTCTGTCAAAGTTTGATAGAATCGAGAAATAACACCAAAGACAACTAGTCTTTTGTATGAGAAACCCCTTTGGTTTTTAATTTTATTCGTCTTTATTATTTGTTGTTATAGCGGCAAAAGATTATACAAATTTTGTTAAAATTTTAACTCTACAGTTCAATGAATACACCTCTATGAGATACAGACAGACGGACATAGGAGGCTTATTAATAGCGTCCCGTTTTTACCTTTTGGGTTCGGAACCCTAAAAATGATATCGATAGCATAATCTTGTTATAACACAATAAATTTTACATAGAAGTTGCATACACTGGTATGTTCGGTAAAAGCTAGAGATTCAATTCTATTCAGTGTTCGCCAAAGTAGACCTACATGGGCACGGTCATTTCCAAAGACATATAAGACTGTAAGTACGATTCGTGGACATTAAAAGCGCATTGAAACGCAGGCACATGTTCCCGAGACCACTTTATAGCATTAGTTTCATTGTCTCCGAGCCATTAATAAGTCGCGCGACAGGTCTATTGGCGACCGCGCCATAATGGCTGGACTTGCTTCTGCGGCCACGAATCCGTAACCCTTGCCCTCGGAGACTTATAAATCCGTTTGGAACATACTCGGGAACCATAGCAGACACCGCTTTGGCGACCAGTGATGCTGTTAATTGAACTGCGTTTTAGCGAGAACGCGACTTATATCTTACTCGATCATTACTGCACGAAATTGTGAAAAAAGACGTGTTTTCAAATCACTGAATTAATTAAATACATCAAAAGTATTTGTTCAATTTAGATCGATCCTAAAACAAGATCGCCCCCTTATTGAAATTTGAAACAGATACATATGAAATTTAAAAATGAGATATATATGTAAAAACATTTTTCTTCGAAAACTTTGTAATTGACGTTTTAAATTATTGTTTTAGACGTAAAGTCTAAAACAATAATTCTCACATGACAATATTTATATATACATCTCGGAGGTCGCCCACTTTCTTATTTTTTTTATAAAAAAATTCTTCTATTTTCCTAATCGCCTAATGGTTCTGCGCAGCCTAATGACTTGCGCAGTAGCGACGTTTTTTGTTCGCGCGGCACCCGCTTATCACCTTTTCCAATAGAAGAAGGCAGAGTATGCTACAAAAGACGTTCTTCCGATTTAGAATCGGCCCCATTGAAGATAAGGTGGATTGCTACAACCTTTTTTCGCACCTCTACATTCATCACTTTCGTCGTGTCATGTTGGTATAAACTAGGATGACTAGGATATCAAAATAACGCGATTGTTCTTTTTTTTTTATTGCTTTTGGACCTACTGCATTATAATGCCTTGTTTCAAAGCTTTGGCAACCTGTAGCATTGTAAGCATCGTCAATATTTAGAGTTGAGGAGAAATACTTTACGATATGATTGAAATTGGTGACAGTTTGAGCTTTTCGAATATCAAGAGCGAGGGCATTCCATAAGCGAACCGATCAGAAAATGACTTTGAGAAATAGGGTTGTGTGTGAGCAGGAGTTATCCTAAGATAAATATATTTCGAAGATCAAAAATACGCTGCCGGTCGCCACTGGGTACGCCTTTAATTCTGTTCTGAATTTCAGCATACGACACAATACTCGATTGTTATATTGAGGATACACCGTTTTTAAATTGTAGATTTTATTTATGCTAAATGAAGAATACATTCACGTTATATCTACTCCAAAACCATAGTTTTAACGATTATTGACCTACTGCATTAATGCCTTGTTTCAAAGCTTTGGCAACCCGTAGCATTGTAAGCGCCGTCAATATTTAGAGTTGAGGAGAAATACTTTACGATATGTTTGAAAATTGGCCGTGTGGTTTCCGGCAGAGGAGAATAGGACCACTCCTAGTCTTCCCATGGAGGTCGTAAGACGCGACTTAGAAAATACAAGCTAAACAAAGCTCATAAACATCAATGAGACCTTTCCAACCTGTCTGGCCAGCGAGGAGAGTGTAGGCGAAATCCTCTGTCTGCTCTGGCTAAGTATGGCTCCGGTAGTACAGAGAAGGTCATACTTCTGCAGTGGAGACTAAATGACCTGATGATGATGATGATGTTTGAAATTAGTTACAGTTTGAGCTTTCCAAATATCAAGAGCGAGGGCTTTCCATAAGCGAACTGATCAAAAAATTACTGAGATATAGTTAGGGTTGTGAGCAGGATTTAGCCTGAGATAAATATATTTCGAAAAGCTAAAATACGCTGCCGGTCGCCACTGGGTGAGCCTTTAATTCTGTTCTGACTTTCAGCATACAACACAATACTCGATTGTAACATTGAGGATACACCGTTTTCAATTGTACATTTTAAATTTCAATACATTATGGAAATCACTCACATAATTTATGCTAAATGAGGAATACATTTACGTTATTTATAAAGTCAGTCGTCAATTCGCAATTGGATAAGTATCGATTGTTTACTTGCTTACTTGTAGTTTGAATTATAATATGCTTCGGTTAATGTGAATGGATAGTTGTTTAAAATTAATAACAAACATTTAAGGCATTTTGCTTATATATGTAACTAGTCCGACTGCTCTGGCCAAGTATATATAGTAGTACAGAGAGGGTCGTGCTCCTGTAGTGGAGACTAAAAAGACCTGATGCTGATGATGATGTAACTAGTACCAAAACATGTAATTATATATTCAGTGCATTAATAGTTTCATAGATATACTTGAAGCATGTTTTGCTATCGTCGATGTGCCAATGCTATCTCAAAATGCTTCTTGTAGAATACTGGTTTATTTATTTAGAAATATGTTAGATACATAGTTTAACTCATTATATCTCATTATCTTTACACATATAACATATGTTGGTCTTGGAGGAAACATATTTGGATTATATTAGCTAATATATTTTTCATTATAATAGATTCTCCGTCCTGTATAGAAAGCAGAAACAAAAAGAGATTATTTGGTTGTAGCAGATTTTATTAATTTTGCAGAAAAACCATGTGGAAACCAGCTTATACTTCTCACTGCTGTTAAGAACGCAGAAACAAATGAAGGAAATGATATTTTTGTTTTGATTGGATATCAATTATTAGTCTATACAAATCATTGAATTGAGCCCAATCCATATCTATATGATATCCACTTTTACTATCTACCTATACACACCCACTCTCTTTGTAAACCTGCTTAATTCTTGTGGCCTTGGACTCTGTATTCCATAATAGGGATAAAATTGTAATCTTGTATGTTTATGTTCATAACCAGCAATCCATACACTGGACGTTTAGTATAGTCAGCGGCTCAAAAGCATGAAACGCCAGCTCTAATTACATTTAATTAACCAAAGACGCGTGCTCCAATCATAAATGGATTTACTGAATGAATTGAAGCGATTTAGCAATCCATATCGCTAAAATATATCCCCTTGAACTGTCTACCTCTCTCTACACACTCTCTTTGTAAATGAGCCAATTCAACTCTTGTATCTTCAAGCTCTGTATTCCATAAAAGTATAAAATTGTGATTCTGTATGCTTATTTCATAACCCACACACATCTGGCACGTCAAATCGGCGGCTCATATGGACAAAAACAACGCTAGCTCTAATTGCATTTAATTTATTGACTAAAGACGCGTGCCCCAGCCATAATGAATTTACTGGCCAAATGAATGATTATATCCAAATTATGATATCCAATTTTACTATATACCTTATACACACTCACTCTCTTTGTAAACGTGCCAATAGTCTTGCGGCTTCAGGCTCTGTATTCCATTAAAGTATAAAATCTTAATTTTATATGCTTATGTTTCATACATATACATAACCCACAGTCCACACACACGACGTCCAGTCGGCGGCTCAAACGGACGAAACGCCAGCTCTAATTACATTTAATTGACCAAAGACGCGTGCCCCAACCATAAATGAATTTAGTGGCCGAATGAATTGAAGCGATTTAGCAATTGCTTAGGAGATAAAAGGAATCTGTGTCATATGGATTAAACTATTTGTAAAAGACATACTGGTGTAACACGAAGTTCTAATTGAATGAATTGTGTATTGAATGTAATGACTAAGAACTAAATCGATTTATATAGAAATACATCCCAATTTACCTTTGTCGAGGCATCACGTGTGAACGGCTGGCTGGACTGATTTGGCAATTTTTTTTTTTGTGTTTTTTTTTTTTAGGAGAACATTCTTATGAAAGAAAATGTTAATAAAGTAGCGCGGAAAATTAAAAAGAAAATAGAAAATTTAACGACCTTATTAACTTTTTAAATGTAATCTTAGCATCATATTGCTAGTGACAGTTGGGTCTCTTTATAGTTATGATTATCTTATCTCTATGGTTATGACAGAACAACGCCTGTTGGATCAGCTAGAAATAAATAAATATATACGGATAAATCACACAGCTAGTCCCAAAGAAGATTTGAGACTTGTGTTATGGGATGCTAACTCAACGATACTTTTATATTTACAATAAATAGGTAACATCCGAGTCCCAGGACAATCTAAAAAAGATCATTTTTTATCTTGACCTGATCGGAGATCGAACCCGGGACCTCCCCTGTGGCAGCCTGGCACGATGACCATTAGGCCACATAGGTCGTCAAAAATTATAGAGTTGCCTGTGACTTTGCTCGCCCATTTATTTTGTGTAGTGGTGTCGCTAACCTGTTTGTATTAGAATAATTTAATTATTATGATTTGAACTTTCGATTCTGTTAATTAAATAAAACTATCCAACCTATCCTATCAACGATTTTTTTTTGCATTTGGCAAGGTTCAATTCTCGGACAGGTTATGGTGCATTTTGAAAATCTATGAAGGGAGGTTTAATTTTTTCAAAAATCGGTGTCATGCATCCTTTCTCTTTTTCACCACCCACTTTATATATCGCAAGGAATCCTTGAAGATTTTCTTTTTTTAAATTTATCTCACCACTAGCGTAACAGCTTTCTAGTACTAATAGCCTCTAAGCTAAAGATAGACAGACGGACGGACAAGGCAAAACGTAACTTACAATGTTTTAATTTTGTAAAGGTTTCATGGATTAAAGCGTCATAGAGTTTTCGTCATCCAAGCAATTATCAATTATGTTTATTTACATTAAGACATGTAAATATGCTTACATAAAATGCCGCGAACCGCAATCCTAACCTATCCTAACTCACGTCTGAATATTAGGTTTGAAACAGTTCTATGACTATTCAGGACAGCACTATTGCCATTCAATTATACGGCGATATGTCAAAGATAATTAGTTATATTTCTCGGAAGTAACGCGATTACAACAGTTAATTGTCTGTGGCGCAGCTCGCTTGTTTGTTATTTAACGTCGAGATAATGCCCGATGGTACACTTCTTAATTGCTTATTGCACGATACAGACACTATCGGCGCACTATTTCCAACATAATAAGCATTATCATAACAATAACAAGCTGTAACTCGCGGCAATAGAAGTGTTCTGGATGTAGACATACGGATCTGTATTTTGTGGGTACACGTGGAAGTTATTAGGAGGTGACTGTAGATGTAAAGAAATTTATATTTCTTAATTCCTTTTAGCATGATGCAGACTATTGGCGCACTATTTTCATTATAAAAAGCATTATCATGACAATAACAAGCTGTAACTCTCGTTAATCGAAGTGTTATGTCTGTATTTTGTAAACACACAAGGCAGTTGTTACGCGACTGTAGGTGAAAGGACATTTTATATTTCTTAATTGCTTATAGCACGGTACAGACAATACCAACGTATTTTTTTCAGCATAATAAGTATTGTCATAACAAAAATGACCTCGCGGCAATCGAAGTGCTTTAAATGTAGATACACGGTTCTGTATTTAGTAACTGCTCGTGGCAGTTACTTCTTATATATAATTATTAATTGCTTATTGCATGATACAAACACTATCGGTGCACTATTTCCAACACAATAATCATTATCATAAAAATAACGAGCTGTAATTAATGGCAATCGAAGTATTCTGGATGTATACATACGGCGTTGTATTTTGTATGTGCACGCGGCAGTTACTTCTTATTTATGCTTGTCATTGCTTATTACATGATACATACACTATAGATGCTGGTGCATTATAATAATAATTAAAAGTTGTTACATGCGGCAATCGAAGTATTCTGGATGTAGACACAAGGCTCTGTATTTTGTAGATGCAGACGGCAGTTATTATTAAGAAAATAATAATATAGAGGTAAAAGCGGTCTTATAATTTTGTAATTGCAGTTTAAACGTCGAGATAATGACCAATGGTATAGCTTTTAATTGCTTATTACACAATTCAGACACTATAGGCGCACTATTTCCATAATAAGCATTATCATAACAATTACAAGCTGTAACTCTCGTTAATCGAAGTGTTCTGTCTGTATTTCGTAGGCACATACGGCAGTAGTTACGCGACTGTAGATGAAAAGATATTTTATTGTACTTTTTTCAACATAATAGGCATTGTCATTATGAAAACAACCTGTAAATTGCGGCGATCGATGTGTTCTAGTCGTGAGTTTGAAACAACTAGCGCTACAAAACACCGCCAATAAAACTCTGCTAGTTGAAAAGCGTTTTAAACGGGATTTTTGTCATTGTCTATACAAGCCTTTTGAATTTTAATCAGGAAGAAAACTAACCAGAAAAATACTTAATTCTCCCTTAAAAATAAGTATTCCAAGTTAAAGATATTTAATAGGCATAATTATTATATCTAAATCCTTAAAAAATTACCAATATAGAGCAAATATATAAAAAGAAAATGACACACCATGACTTGTATAATTGCTTATTGTACCTCAACACGTTTTTGAATTAATTATGTAAACGTTGTCTTGAAACAAAGTAAATGTTGATAGAATAAGTCCAAAGTACGGATTACAGAATACTTAACCGACGCCGCCGTCCTATAATATTTACGAATTGTATTTTTTTTAATGTTAACAAAAATGTTCGTTTGCTTTTAACTTGATTATATATGCTTATTGTACTTTACTAGCTACTAGGTGGGTACCTCAGCTGTGCCCGGGTATGTTTTATACACATAAAGTTTTCCAGAAAAATGTTTCATAGCCCCAGTAGTTTTCAAGATTATAATACTATTGATTTTAAAAGTGTGGAGCCCGCCCCACTAGGGAGGCGCGAAGACATGTACAATGGGATGCGTGGGCGCAGGCGGCAGTTTACACTCCTTTTAAAACAAGTGTGTAAAAGCAATATTTTCTTCTTCTACAATTGCGTGGCGAGCCCACTTGCTACGAGTTGCTGGGCCCTGGGCCGAGGGGAGGCGTAGGCATATTCATTTTAAGCAGTAAGGAGGTGTGATACTTATAAGTCTGGGAATCCCTGATCTACACAGAACGGACAGATGAACAGATATACACGGGGAACTTCAATTTATACCATCATGATGATTGGTTCTCTTATTACAAAAATTATGATGGCTCTTTAATAAAAAATACATACTTATGTATGTATATAATAATGCAAACGAATTTTACGAAGTGTCCCAAAGGCAAGTTGTTGAGTATCATCAATAGAGTTATCTTGCGAATTTAGTGATTACTAATGGTGCAATACATCTACACATATAATGAACTCCACTGCAACTTTCAAACTATACAGAACTAAAGGACCTATCACACTTACTATTTTAATTATTGCCGTCGTCAAAATCTGGCGGTCGCTAACGTATTATAAGCTCGCATGTCCTCAACTCATGTCGGGGATACGATAACCCGACGACGTTCTCAGTTGTATTTTGTATGCAAGAAATACATCACTTATTTTCCGTCTCCTAGCCTCCTTAACTTAGCAGTATTAATTTTAATTTAAATTAACTAGGCTCTGCCGCGGGTGTTATTAACTTTTTGTTGACAGTGATTGTGTTAGCTGAAAGCAAAAACTGTGTATGTGTTTGATTAAAGGAGATTGAATTAAAGGTAATGTTTAATACATATTGTAAGTTGAAGCCCGTTGTATATCTGTCTGCCTGTAAATCGGTATTTAAAGCAGTTACTTTAAATACTCTTTCATGCTGGTCAGGGAGAAAAGAAAAAACGTGGAATGTGCTTCTCTTCCCGCGCAGATCGTAAAAGCCGAACGAGGGAACGGGAAAAATTCCGTGGAATCATGTTAATAGGGGATGCGGCTAGCAACCCATCTCTATTTTGATTCCGTTTTTCACCTAATGCCTACCAACATGCTAGACGTCGCCTTCGGTTCTTATAGACCTAGGCTCTGTCTACCCCGCAAAGGAAAAAGACGTGATACTATGTATGTCTGTATGTACTTTAAATACCGATTTACATATTTATACTTAAGTAAGGTATTATTTCTATCTGATATGAATATCGACATGTTCGATCGTATATGACTCTTTCAGCCAAAATAAAACTTATCCCATGCGATGTTATCTAAATATCATCGAGATGTACAATAATATAATTTTTACTATCGATGTGGCCAACTTCTGGACAAGACTTGTGTAAAGAGTAGCCATTGTGACTCGATAAGAATAATAAATAATAATAAATAAATATATACGGACAAATCACACAGATTGAGCTAGCCCCAAAGTAAGTTCGAGACTTGTGTTATGGTATGGGATACTAACTCAACGATACTATATTTTATAACAAATACATTATAGATAAACATCCAAGACCCAGGCCAATCTGAAATGGATAATTTTCCATCTTGACCTGGCCGGGGATCGAACCCGGTCACTCCGTGTCGCAGGCTGGCGTGTTGACCGCTGCGCCACGGAGCTAGTCAATAATACAAGTTATCAACATTTATGATGTTCTCGAAAAGTTATATAGCACTTAACCAAACATACATTACCTATCACGTCTTCACGTAGACAGAGCCCAGGGGTACTATTTTTGAATGTATGACCGAATGACGAAATTTCAAAAATAGCACTCCTGCCGGCCTGTTTGCTAACTCAGTGACCAACGTTTTGATAGTCCTCAAGACCTCAAAGCCACGTTTAGCAAGTTGGCGGCAGGGCTTGTTACCGGTACTAAATTCCCATTATAAGTACCGGTAAGTACCGGTATTACTATTCTGTTAAAATTTTAACGGTAATATGAGGTACCGGTAATCTAGTATTTAACGGTAATAATATTGTTAACAGTTAACGGTAATTTTACCGCTACTTGTTACCGGTACCAAATTCACATTATAAGTACCGGTAAGTACCGGTACCTCTATTCTGTCAAATTTTAACGGTATTAAAATTGCGTTAATTTTACCGGTACCTACGCATTGTTGCCGTCTACCGCATGGGACTCGCTCGACTGTAAAAGTGCCGCCCTATTGTGGGCCCCCGCTTTACGCCGCACATGCACAACACGGCAACGACACACATTAACGAAATGATAATTACCAATACGAGTACCGGTACCAAGTACCGGTACTGTTTACCGGTATTTGGTACAGGTACTTCTTTCAATTACCGGTACCGTCGTTTTATTGAGGTACCGGTACCAATCCAATTACCGGTACCGTTGTATTATAGAGGTACCGGTACTTGATTTTTACCGTTACCAAATGTAACGGTACCAAACCAATTTCCGGTACTGTCGTTTCATAGAGGTACCGGTAATGGATTTTTACCGGTATTCCAACCCCTGGTTGGCGGCACAATGTGAAAAATGGAATCAAAATGGTGATGCACCCATTCCCTCGATCAGCTTTTACGATCTGCGCGGGAAGAGAAGCAGCTGGTAGCCCGTGGCTGGTACATGCTACATTTTTCTTTTTTCCCATATGACATTGAATATCACCACGTGATCACCACTTCGCCAAAATCTTTAACAAAAGTAAGAATTTTGGTCGTTTGTGAGTTCGAAATTAGCTATCTAACCAGGCAAATGCCTATCGCATTTGAAACTAGCTACATGTCCACGGTCAAAGTCGTGGGCAAAAGCTTGTGATTACCGACAAGTTATTGTTGTTGGGACGTTAGCAATCATTATCATGAATTTTGACTAGCTCCATGGCGCAGCGGTCAACACGCCTGCCTGCGATACGGAGTGACCGGGTTCGATCCCCGGCCAGGTCAAGATGGAAAATGATCTTTTTCAGATTGGCCTGGGTCTTGGATGTTTATCTATATATGTATTTATTATAAAATATAGTATCGTTGAGTTAGTATCCCATAACACAAGTCTCGAACTTACTTTGGGGCTAGCTCAATCTGTGTGATTTGTCCGTATATATTTATTTATTATTTATTTATTTAATTATTGCCTAGTTTATTAGAAGGTTGTCGCAGACAAGTTATTAACTTCAGTGTGTAACTTGATAATTCCAGGATATTAAACGGCCTCATTTTATTCTCTTTCTCAGTACTAGCTCATATCGAAGTTTTCAAATTAGGTATTAGAAAAAAAAAACAGGTTATATTATATTTTTGTGGCGCAGTGGTTAACACGCCAGCCTGCTACACGGCTTGCCCGGGTTCGATCCCCGGCCAGCCGGCCTATTTGCTAACTCAGTGTACAACGTTTTGATAGTCATTTCAAAGTACATTACGTTTTGTATATCTTTAATAAAAATAATCAATCATAGGAAACCCGCAATGTATTTTGAAGTGACTATCAAAGCGTTGGTCACTGAGTTAGCAAATAGGCCAGCAGGTCAAGATGGAAAATGATCTTTTTCTTAACTTACCTTGGGGCTAGCTCAATCTGTGTGATTTTTCCGTATATAGGTATATTTATTTATTTATTATTTTTCATTTTACTGGTGGGAAGTGGGGAGAGCTTCTAGGGGGTTTCAAAAATTTAAACCATCCTTGGGCTGTACTGTAGCTGAGCTAAAGCGGAAAATATTTTGGTTTCTAATATAATTTTTGTTCTAAACTGAATACTTTGCGCGAGAGACACTTCCAAAGTGGTAAAATGTGTAAGAACGCATCAGCACCTTCTCTGGTGTTGTAGATGTCCATGGGCGACGGTGACCACTTTCCATCAGGTGCCTCGTCTGCTCGTTTGCCGTCAAATATACATAAAAAAAAGAAAAACAACTTATAAAATAAGAGAAATATGATGTTCATTACCATGCAAACTTCCACTGAAAATTGATTTGAACGAGATCTAGTAAGTAGGTTTTTTTTATTACGTCATAAATCGTAAACCGCAATTTACCTTTCATTCAATCAACTCAAATATACCAAGAACTTTTATATTATGGTACTTGCTGCTACGGTACCCTTCATGGGCGAGTCCGACTCGCACTTGGCCGTTTTTTATATCAACTCTATTCTTTTAATTCCGCAAGTACAGCTACAATCCTACACCACCTACCTATAACCGTGAGAACTCTCCCTACCACAAAGAATCCACCAATCTCAATGATCAATATTTGAGAGCGAGCTGTCAGTTTTTTCGACGCCGTATCAATATATATACTGATTGACGGTGCACGTAATTTACATTCAAAACATAATTAGGCTATTGTTACCATTGACCGTTCAATGCGGATTAACCATTTTGAATTACCATCGCTGATCGCTGGCGCATATGGTACCGGCACTATAAGGGCGGTTCACACATGCAAACTTTATAAGAGATATTTCAGTACACTTCCTGAAGTTAGATTTATATTAACAAGATCACATCAATTTAACTGCTCTAAAGTTTCTTTCATCATACAAGTGCATCCACTTATAAAACACGTAAGTAAGATGTAAAAAGCAACGGTTTAAAAAATCAAGAGGTAAAAATATATGATGGTCTGGATTTTTACCTTGCTTTTAACTAAAATATGACCTAAATCTTTAAAATTTCTCTAAACATGTCATAAATGCGAAACTAACTCTCTCTGTCAGCTTTTTACGCTTCAACCTTTGAACCAACATGAATGAAATTTGGTATGGAGGTCGTCTAAGGCCCGGGGAAGGTCATAATAGGGTACATTTAATTCCAGGAAATTCTACCGTTCCCGAGGAATCGACAAAACCTAAAAATAATACGTAAAAATATTTCTCCTTAAAAGACATCAACGAGTCGTATCGCAGTGAATTGAAATTTTTATAACATATTTTATATTTAGCTGTAGTTTTTAAGTATCCTTATCATCTAAACTGCTCCATAACGGTTTTGAACTGTCTATATGAAAGAACCTTTGCGATTCATATGGTCTTCACACCGTGGTACGGGTGAATGGATTTTTTCCATCTGAATGGCCGACGTCTCAATATCTCTGGATATTGTATACAGTCATTAATCATGTCTCGTTTGTCCAAGGACGCGTGGTTGTGTTTGTAAAATACTAAAATATTTTTTACTTTTTTTGGACACGAAACGCTTGTTGCGTCAGTCCGTTGTCTTTGATGTATGTGCGGGGTTTTGTTAATGTGTAAGATAATATGTGAACGTGTTAACGTTATGTTGTGATGAAATGCGAGGCTGATATATATATTTTTTTTAGCATTCTCTTAAATAGTAAACAGTTTGTTTCGATAATTCCATTCAACTACGCATTCGTGTTCTATGGCCATTTCGAACCAGTGCTTTAAGTCACAATTTTTGCATTATATTAAAGATCATCTAACGCCCATGAACATGCTAAACGTGGCTTTTAAGTCTTAAAGACCTGCCGGTCTATTTGCTAACTCAGTGTATGTGTTTTGATAGTCATTTCAAAGTCCATTACGTTTTTTATGGCTTTAAGGCGCTGTATCCCTTAACCGTTTGTAGCGGACATCGCGCAATATTTTATATATTTGTGTCATACCTGTCGTCAGTCTCAGTTCAAATCCGTGTCTGCCATTTTCGTGTTAATTTTCACTTTTAATTTAATCTATATATCTATATACATATAATAAAACAGTAAAAATATTTTGTCTGTACATTTAGATTTTTTGACTGAAATGGATAGAGGGACACTTAAAAAGAATAATAGAAAGCAAAAAATTTTTTTTTATTTTCTTGTCTGTCTGTCTGTCTGTCTGTATGTATGATCACGATTATCTCCGTAAATACTAAACCGATTTACTTCAAACTTTCACCAATTGCTTTGTTTTAACTTAGCAAAACATTTAAAGTTTGTTTCATCAAAATCGGTTCATTAAAAAAAATTATCGTCATTTGAATGAACTCAAGGCATGAGTTTATATCAACGCAACCGAAAATGCGGCGCCTAGAAACTTGAAATTTGGTACAGGGGGTCTTTTAATGACGTGAGTGAGCGTTATGAAAGGATGTTTAGAAATTTAACTTCTAAAGGGGTAAAATTTATATGTTATTTTCTTATTTCTGGACTTAGAAGTATAAAAGTAGGTATATAAGTTCTCGATTACAATTAAAAAAAGATGTATGTGGTAAAATGAACAAATTCCCCCTAAAGGGGTAAAATGGGAGGGGAAATTTTCTCATTTCTGGACTTAGAAGTATAAATAATATCCATACTCATATAATAAATGCGAAAGTAACTCTGTCTGTCGTCTTTTTACGCTTCAACCATTGAACTGATTTGGATGAAATTTGGTATGGAAGTTGTTTGAGGCCCGGGGAAGGACATAGGGTTGTTTGATTCTGGGAAATTCTACTGTACCCGAGGGATCGACACTAACGCGGGCGGAGCCGCGGGCAACAGCTAGTAATTCAATAATTATAACCAAATATTGTATTTTTTTGTAGGTATCCATCTTGCTCATTAAGTTATACTTTTTATAGACGTATAAAAGTTGGTAGTTGTCGCTGAAAATATCAAGTAATTCGCGACGAAAATTTTTCTGGATATAGTTTTTTGATATTTTATTTAGTTAGGTTTTAAATATTTTTTTGAACATATTTTGATGTAACCATTTATTTTGATCTTTGAACTGTACTTCATATTTCTTTGAAAAATAAGGCTAACTGCGCGACGAAAAAATACACGTTTTACGGTATTCTTCTGATGCACAGCGCCTTAATAAAAATAGTCAATCATAGGAAACCCGCAATGTATTTTGAAGTGACTATCAAAACGTTGGTCACTGAGTTAGCAAATAGGCCGCCTGGGCTCTGCTCTGTCTACCCCGCAAGGTAATGTATTAGCACCGCACCGCTTTCGTGACGAAAATCGGAAGAGTCAGGTCAGTAGGCTATGCATGTAGCATCCCATCACTACAGTGATTATTTTTCCACCATTAAACCCACCAAAACGGGGCCTTTGGGTGTTATGGTCTTGGGCTCTGCGCCGTAATCATAAGGCGTGATCATAAGTTTGTTTCTGTTTGTATAGCACGACTTTGTCCATGTAAAAACAAATTATGTATTCCCAAAAAACTTGTTACATGCAGGTCCATCAATCCAAAATAGTAAAAAGTTACAAAAAATGTCTATGAAATAAAATTTTAAAGTAAATCTCAGAAAATATGCTCCATTTAACTTCAAGCGCATCTATTTGAAGTGATTTTTTGTGTGACGACGGCATTCTTATCGCGTGTGTAAAAAAAACACGCGACAAAAAGTCACCCTGCATGAATCGTCACGACAACAGTCAAAGAAATATTGAAAGTTATTTAATTTTTTTGTTGCGGTAACTAAAAACAACTGATAAAGTTATAGGCAGAGGGTCGATATGTTTAAAATTTCAAAGAGTTTGTTTCTCTATGCTCATATTAATTAAGGTCCATCTAAAGTGAAAATATTTTAAGAGGCGTTTGACACGGAGAGGTCTCAGAGACTCAGAGATGTTTATAAGCTTTGTTTAGCTTGTATTTCCTAAGCCTTCTACGACATCCACGGGAAGACTTGGAGTGATCCTATTCTACTTTGCTGGATACCACAACGCGTAACACCAAATACATACATACATATTATCACGTCTTTATCCCTTACGGTGTAAACCTAGCCTTTCGGTCTTATGATTTTAGACTCTCTAAAACCATAAGACCGAAAGGCTACGTTTAGCGTGTTGGTGGGCGTAAAGGTGGATAAAGGAATCAAAATAGTGATGGGTTGATAGCCGCATCATAATTCTTAAGATTTTCGCCTATTCCCTTGACCGGCTTCTACAGTCTGCGCGGGAAGAGAAACAGCTGGCACACACTGCGTTTTTTCTTTTCTCCCAGACCAGCATGGAAGATAACACCAAATATGTCGGGTATATAAAGCTGATAGATAAAAGTATGTAAGATATATTGTGTCAGTTCAGCCCAGTCAGTTCGCTCTATGCATTACTGATAGACCAGAGATACTTTTCAAATGATTACTGTACAAATTATATTAAAATTGCCAAAACATAAGTGTGTGGCCTGCTAAAATGAATGTTTATAACATTAACGTTTTAATTTTTGCATAAAAAAGTTATCTACAAGATCTAACGATGCTGTCATGGAGTCTTCAGTGATATATTATTCGTTGAGAAGCGTGCAATACTACGTCGTTGGAATCGTAGACTAGTAGGGCTGTCGAAATTATTAAGCAATGACCTTTAAGACGGTACTGCACAAAATTTGACAGCTCTGTGGCGCAGCGGTCAACACGCCAGGCTGCGACACGGAGTGCCCGGGTTCGGTCCCCGGCCAGGTCAAGATGGAAAATGATCTTTTTCAGATTGGCCTGAGTCTTGGATGTTTATCTATATATGTATTTATTATAAAATATAGTATCGTTGAGTTAGTATCCCATAACACAAGTCTCGTACTTACCTTGGGGCTAGCTCAATCTGTATGATTTGTCCCTATATATTTATTTATTTATTTAAATTGTGAAAATTGACGTGTTTTTAAATCACTAGTACTATGCGCTGAATTAATTAATACATCAAAAGTATTTGTATAATTTAGGTCGATCTTTGAACAAGATCGCCCCCTTGTTGGAATTTGAAACAGATACTTATGAAATTTAAATATGATATATATATATTAAGATATCTAAAAACATTTTTCTTTAAAAACTTTGTATACTTTACGTCTGAAACAATAATTCTCACATGACAATATTTATATTTACATCTCGGAGTTCGCCCCCTTTCTTATTTTTTTTTATAAAAGTATGAATATGAAAATATTAAGACTTTATCTTTTTTCCTAATCGCCTAATGTACCATTAGGCTGCGCCTAATGGTACATTGCTTGCGCAGTAGCGACGTTTTTCGTTCGCGCGGCACCCGCTTACGAGTAAGTATGACTTTATGTGACAAATTGTTTTTGTTACATTTTTCAGAAACTTGTAAAAGTAGTTTTTAAAATAACATTATCTTTGCATTATTCAACTTTTCTATGAGGACATCACTTATTCGTAGGGGCTTCGTATATAAAGATTTTTTCTTATTTGGCTCTATCTTATTTGCACTTCGCTCATACTATATCCTTCTTATACTGTACTGACGACTCGCCCTGGCTTCGCACGGGTGCTATAAAATATACATATATATCTACCTCTTAAATCATTGTCTATTGAAAAATCCGCATCAAAATTAGTTTTAAAGATTTAAGCATACATAGAGACAGACACCGGAATGCGACTTTTTATACTATGTAGTGATTTCTGTATGACTGTAAAACACCTCAAGCAAGACCTTTTTGTTAAATGATGTTGATGCATTCTGCTGTTTCGCTTTGAAAATGTGGCATTGCTAAAGCTGTACTAGAAATAGTTTTGCAACAAACTATAGTACCCATATCTTTCTTTTTAGGTAAATATTTGAAGAAAAAGATTGGAAGAATATATCAAAGGAAAGGAATATGTGGAAACAACGAGAGGAGGCCTTTGCCTTTACAAAAGGCTAACAAAAAAAAATTACATACATCACATTTTTATCCATTGCGGTGTTACATTAGACCTTGATTTTTACATGAGACCTAAAGATTCAATATTCAAACGTTTATTTTATGTAGGTTTCTTTAAACACTTATTAGTTGTCATATTTAATTTGACAATAAAAAATTGTTAACGTCAGTTATTTTTTCTTATAGCTACTTTTAGTGCCGCTTCCAAAGCGGTATGCAGAAGAAGTGGCAACAAACTGCACAGCGCATTTTCTCCAAGCGACGTCATCTCACAATTATAGTTAACCATAGAAACTAGATATGTAGACTGAGTTTACATTGTTCTAATTATATGCCATGGCCAAAATTGCGACATAAGACCTAAAGACCACGTCGAGCATGTTGGTGGGCGAATAGTTGGAAAACGGGATCAATATGGACTGTCACCCATCCCTGCTTCTCCGGTCTGCGCGGGGAGAAATGTAGCTAGTATTTTTTTTATTTATTTTGTCCTTCTGCTGGGCAAAGGTCTCCCCCATTGCTTTCTGTATTTCTTTATTTTGCTCTACATCTGACCATTTGTTTTGGAATTTATTTATATCGTCACACCAACGTTTCCTATGCCTACTACGCTTCCTGTAATCATCCTCAGGAGTCCACTTCAAAACTAAAATGGCCCATTGGTCCGGGTGCATTCGGCAAACGTGACCCGCCCAATCCTACTTCAACTTAGCAGTATACTCGATGTTTATTTTCTCTCAGGCCAGCATGAAAGAATAAAAGTAAGTTTAACAAGTTCTTATCTTCAGCAATAAAATAGCGATTGTCTAAGTTATACTAATAATTATACTAACAAATGAAGTAAAAAGCATTTTTTTGTAAATTAATGTATACATAGTGCCCTTAAAATATCAATCCTCTTCGTAGCAGGGTTCAAGGTGGAAACTGCGAGTATCAGGGGCAACCCTGAACTCATGTTGTATTTGGTACTTAGACATTCTAATAAAGCATTTTAATTACACCGTCGCTTACTTAGTATGTTTATGTTTCGTCATTATATTTTAATTGCTTATTTACCTGTCCATTTTATAGATGAGCCTTGGCGTAATTGCAATTAAGATGAATAGTAAAGTGAGTAACGCCATGTTAGTTTAGTTCTTACATCTTCTTTACTTGGTATGTATTAGCTAGCTCATACGCGTTAATTATAGCTTACTAGCTTTGATCCGCAGCTCCGCCCGCGTCTTTGTCAATCCCTCGGGAACACTACTCTTTCCCGGGATTAAATGTATCCTATACCCTTCTCCGTACCCCAGATAACGTGTATGCAAAATTTCGAGATGAACGGTTCTGTAGTAAAGGCGTGAAAGCGAAACAAACAAACAAACTCAATTTTGCATTTATAATATTAGTTGGGATGTTATCCGCTGATGGCGTAGCTCTCTGTAAAGGTAAAAAAAAAACAGTGCAGTAGTTTTTGGCTAAAATTACAAATAAATACACAAACACACAATCAAATTTTTCCTTTTTATAATATTCGTATAAATTATCTGTACTTTCCTCTGTTATTGATACTATTTTGAGTTAAGTGTGATTTTTTGACGACATTACAGCTAAAATATTTAGTGTGCGTCAGAATGAACGGCCTCTAAGCGTATTTAACATTAAAATTATGCTCAAACATTGCTTCGAATTTCATAGAAATCTTTCATAGAGACAGCTTTCATAGTAATTTAGAATAAATAAAAGGGCTATAGATGACAGTTAATTTCGACATTATGATGGCCGGTCATCTAGCTTTATTGTCTTTGCTGCGTAGAATTAATAAAATCTTCGTAGGTCAACAATTGCTGCCTATTTTTTTTTGAAATATATACGGACAAATCACACAGATTTGCTTCTTATAACTCTTTAAACGTGGATTTGTAATTATTTCGGCAAATAAAACATGAAATAAAACGGCAAATAAATGAAAAAATTAGAAGAGCAATAATGAAAATGATATGTACTCGTATGTGCATCAAATAACTTTATTGCTTCGCATTAGATAAAAACATATAATATACAGTTGATGCATTTTTGAATTATTTCCGGTACTAAAACAATTGGTGTTGGTGTACGTTTATTCTGCGCACCCAATTCTCTCAACTCAACATTTTTTTTTGACGTTCCCATACAAATTGACCGGGCGGCCCGGACATTTTTCTATGGAACTGACTTTTTTTTTGGGTTTCAAGCATTGGTCCCATAGGAAAAGTTGTTCATATCTTGTGTCTCTATAATTGTGTTATTAATTACATTTTTATAATTATTTGATTCAAAGATGTTATTTGATTCTGTAATGCCATATGGTATAATTAGTGATAAATCATCCGCGAATAGAACACATTTAAATGGAGTATTTAGGAGCAAGTAATTTACATATAAATGTTTTTTTATTTTAAATGACTACGTATCTTTCTTTCTGTATCAGTATCGGGCTTTCGCTACTTCACCGGGCGTTTCATATAAATGAAATAAGATGGCACCCAATATATTGCCCTGTGGAACGCCTATAGCATTTAACAGTGGAGGGGACAAATAAATACAAAGAAATAATCACTCACAAAAAATAATCACTTACAGTGATTATTTCTTTGTATTTATTAATTTATGATACTTCAAGACGTTGTGTTCGACCGGTTAAATAACTTTGAAGTAATTCTTGTGCAATGCCCCTTATTCCATTTTTTCACATTTGTTACCATGTCAAATGATTTAGGCATGTCGAAAAACACGACTGTGTTATATTTTTCACCATAAAAAAAGGCGGTGTAGTTGGTTTATTTCTGCATATGATTTGTAAATAATATTATCTTTCCAGCAAATTAATAAGCCTATTTTTGGAAGCCTTTCTTAAATACTTTTGATAAAATAGACCCTAATGTTATAGAAAAGAGACTCATGCCGAGTTTTTTTTTCTGGCCATTTTGGGACTCAAACTGTTTAACTAAGTGTGTGTAAACTAATAAGAATATCAAGTTTTTTATGAAACTGTTCAAGGTTGAGGCAGAATCGTAAAAGCTGATATCGGAATATTGATACGAGACTAATTTCTCTTATCAGTCTTGATTAAGAATGGAGCCATTCTTGAGTAGCATCCCGTTGTTTCGGCTACAGAGCGATAATATATATAACAATCTATATTGTGACATTTATCTGAGTTTTTTTAATGTCGGGTCCGAGTGTTAACAACTTCGTCTCATGACACAACCACAAAATAAACACTTACCGTGTTATTATAAAACGAGGACTAACTTTAGTACCTGGTTTAAACCATTTTCCGACCAAAATAAGTCGACACTTATCACTTTGACGTTTGGTCAACTGTCATTGTCAATTTGATTTGGTCGGATAATGGTTTAAACCTGGTACTAAAGTTAGTCCTCGTTTTATAATAAGACTGTTAGTGTATAGAAATTTAGTATTTAGAGACGGGGTAAACTCCTGAAGATGGCGCCCATGGCCTATGTCACACTCCTGTGTTGGTATCGAAAACATACCTACACGTGGCGACACCTTCGGTGGTGATTGTTTCACCATCGAAGATGTCGCCGCGCGTAGGTACCGCGCAGTGGAACCCGAACAAATACGGTAGGATCGACGCGCGTTTGGTCTTATGTGTTCACCTACTCCAACGAATTATGAATCGTATGTTTAGAGCTATAAATATAAAATTGGTTTGCTGTAGGTATCTAAACTAAAAGATAGTGCGTCACAGAATAAGTAATAGTGGCTGCGTTCTACGCTAGCTAAATTACACCGTATCGCTAACAACATTGAGTTGATATTTCTTTGAATATATTTGCAGAGTGCGACTTCTGTACGAAGTACTACTACTTATTCTGTAGTATTGTGTGCGCACAACGGATTCGGCTGTTAGGCGCGTTCCGTGACGCGTCCGATCCGATTGCCCACGAATTTCAAAATGTATGTACGTACCCGCGGGTGTATATCGAAATCGAAAACATGCTGTTGTAGCCATTGGGCACTTACGGATAACGGTATGCGTCGCGCATTTTATGTGAAATGACTGGGCGGCCTGTCCTTAAGTTTACCTTGATGTTCGGCAGCGGCGACTATTGCGCATTTTTTATAACATGACAGGTAGCGACGCGCCAGGTGCCTCTCTCCGTGTCTCTGTCTTTTCATACAAAACGGGCGACAATTGCTAACAAGTGTCCACCCACATACAATTTACACTTTGGTCTACAAATACAACAATGCTCCCGGACAACGCACAACAGCCTTGTCGACTGACGTCATACATTGTCTCGTCCCGAGTAATGTATTCTGCAGGTCAGCGCGGTGACACCGGACGAGCACCGTGTCGTGCTGAAGCTATGGAAATCGATTTTGAAATGCAGCTACGACCAGTACCGTATTCTAAAATCACTCGGAATAAGGCAAGGATTCGAACGATACTTCAGACTTCACTCATCCATTTTTTATATTCAGGTTAACTAATAACTTAAAGGACTAGCTAACATTATAAACAATAACGTTTGTTCTTCGAGTTCGGACATAACTTAATCAATTATCAATACTAATAATAAATCTGTAAGGGTTGATCATGGAGTAAGTTACTTTGTTTTCAGAGATATCGTGTTAATAAGCTCTATACATGATACTTAAACTAAATATACTAATAATAAATCTGTAACGGTTGGTTATAAGCTCTATATATGATACTTAAACGAAATTAAGGATCTTTAGAATGTTTTTCTGTATGTATGTAGGTATTATTTTCTATTATACTCATAAACTAATTACCTAATTTTAAAAGACTTGGTAGATAAACACACAAGACGTACAGGACACAGGTTAGGCTACTTATTTTTTTTTATCCAGTTATGATAAGACTTTATGGCCCGAGAATTTGCAAAGGGCAATGAGTATAAATACTGCTGGACCTCAAAAGGAAAAATTTACATAAGAAAGTCAGACGGTGAACCAGCCATAAAAATAAACATTGAAAGTGACCTAGAAAACCTTAGAAACAAATGACTTGCTGTATTGTCATTATGCCAAATAATAATAAAAAAATATTTGAACAAGTATACAAACTATATGTGTAATTTATACGCAGAAAAAAATACTTATATATTCTTTGTGCCATATATACTTACATTACTAAATTTTATCCTAAACCTATTTATCTATACTTTTATCTGTTTGCTTATATATTCACTCGCTTCCTCACTAAAATACACGATTTTTTTGGTATTTCAAAGGATATTGTCTACACTACTATTTACATTCATTTGTGATAATTTCCCTGAGGTGGAAATATAAGAAATATAATAATAGGTCGATTAACTCTACACGGGTACAGGGGGGATGTCTTGTCATTTATTGTTATTACATTTAAAAATATTTTTAGCTTTAATGGTGGATAGCAACCAACTAAGTGAAGATATCGACAAGACTAGCCTTATGACTAGTGTGGAGATACACGACCCGGAATCTTGCAGAATCTATTTCGATTCTGGTAGAAGTAATCTTACAATTTTGTCACAAAATATACGTAGTGTAAACAAGAACCTGAATAACTTGATTATACTTTTATCGCGCCTACAAATTAAACCTGATTTAATTGTTCTCACCGAATGCCGAATTGACGAAAATTTTTCCGGATTGGCGTTGAAAAGTTACGATTATCACTGCTCAAAAACATATCTCAATCAAAACGATGGTATTATTATTTTCTCAAGAAATAATTTACAGGTATCTTTTGTTGAACCTACTTTCGTTGATGCAAACTGCCTTGTAATTAATATTGAACGGTCATATAGCATAATTGCAATCTATCGCTCTCCATCCAATTACAATACAACTGATTTCTTGAACTCTCTAGTACAGATGTTAGAGATATATAAAAATGAACATTGCATTATTATAGGAGACATAAATTTGGATATTAAGGATGGCACAAAGGAAACCCGCTCACATGATTATTTGGAACTTGTTGCACACTATGGCTACATACCTGGTCATAATTTCCCAACGAGGGGGCCCAACTGCTTGGATCACTGCATGATAAAATCCACCTTTCAATCCACTACTGTTGTATGTCATTCTAATATCACTGACCATAGTACCGTACTTTGCACAATAAAAACTGGACGCTCACATTCAAAATCAAATAAAACTAAAGTAAAGATTAATTATGACAATTTACAAAAAACCTTGAGTGAATTTGATTGGTCTGGATTGTACGCTAAATCAGATGTTACCGAAGCCTTACACTTTTTTACTCACACCTTAAATAATGCAATTGACAAATGTAAAACCGTATATAAATTAAAACACTTTGAGGTCATAATTAAGGACTGGATAACACCTGGACTTTTAAAATGTATAAAACGACGTGATGAATTACATAAAATTGCTAGAAAACATCCTAATGATTTAAACTTACAAAACAAATATAAATCCTACAGAAATTATTGTACAAATATTTTACATAATGTTAAAAAAGAATATGACAGTAAAAAACTAAGAGAGAATAAAAATAACATTAAAAAGACATGGAATACTATCAAAGACATATGCAACATAAATTCTAACAAAAATAAAAATGAATCGCTAAACTCAATCTGTTCAAGTCCGAAGGAATCATTAAATGAAGTCAATAGATACTTTCTAGGTAAAAAACTAGCCAACGATACGCTTACAAAATTAGGAAAGCCTGAAAGAGAATTGGCAAATAACGTCGAGACCCAAATAAAACCTCAACCAGTAAACTCGTTATTCCTTTCCCCAACTGATGAGATAGAAATTCTTAAACTAATAGGAACGCTCAAATCCAGCTCCGCATTTGGTCATGACAATTTGAGTAATGATTTGTTAAAACGGATCAAATATTTTGTTGCTGCACCTTTAACTTACATATGCAACCTAAGTATAGAAACAGGAACTGTTCCAAGTGAACTGAAAGTTGCTAATGTTATTCCAATTTTTAAAGCAGGAGATCCGTTAATAGCATCTAATTATAGACCAATTTCTTTACTAAGCGTTATATCTAAAATTATAGAAAAAGTCGTTAATCTACGTCTTTTAAATTTTTTGGAGAGTAAAGGTATGTTGGCTGAGAATCAGTATGGCTTTCGCTCTGGCAGATCCACAGAGGACGCTGTCACTGACCTTGTTGACTTTGTTACTGATAAAATTGACAAAGGTCAAAAATGCTTAGGTGCCTTTTTGGATCTTGCCAAGGCGTTTGATACGGTCTCTCGGCCAATATTCCTTAAAAAATTGGAATGTCTCGGTATAAGAGGGAATTGCCCTCAATGGTTTCAATCCTACCTTGACAACCGCAGACAACGAGTTCGGATTGGAGAAAACTCTAGTGACTACTCGGACATAGAGTTTGGCGTGCCACAGGGTAGTATTTTAGGACCTACCCTCTTTCTGGTTTATATAAACGACCTGTGCTCCACGTCAGTTTCAAATGCTCGCATTTTCACTTTTGCTGATGACACTGCTATCATCTTTCATGCTAGGTCTTGGGACGCGGTCGCTTGTGTGGCCCAGGAGGGTCTTCGCAGAATAAGCCTATGGTTGCAGGAAAATCTACTGACAGTAAATACATCAAAAACAAAATATATTGCTTTTCGAATCACAGAAAGAACTGCGCCTCCTAAACCTTTAAACATTAAAATGCACAGTTGTTCTAACTTAGCCTGTGACTGTGCTCCACTAGAACAAGTATCGCACATAAAATATTTAGGGGTAATTATCGATGAACATTTGCTATGGGTTAATCAAATTGACGCTCTCTGCAAAAGAATAAAGAAACTCACTCATATCTTTAAAAAACTTAGTTATGTAGCGGATCCGGACTTGCTAAAACTAGTATATCAAAGTTTGTGCCAAAGCATTTTAAGTTATTGCATTGTCGTATGGGGATCTGCAAAGAAGACCCACCTGCTCAAATTGGAACGAACACAACGAGCTATCTTAAAAATAATATACCGGAAACCTTGGCTATATCCAACTGATATGCTCTATAAAAATTACAAACATCCTCGGGTTAGACAATTATACATTATATCGGCTATCCTTAAATTTCACAAAATTGCCAAAAAAATAGGACGACAATCTAGTAGAGTTGTAAAATGGGATCGTCAGAAAGTAAATACTGATTTTGCGCGAAGAACTTTTAAACATATGGGAGCTTATTTGTATTCAAAATTTTATAAAAATAACAAAAGTATAATTGATATGACTAGAGCAAGATGTAGAAAGGCGGCATGCGAGTGGCTAGAAGGCAAAAATTACGAGCAAACAGAGGAAATTTTACATCACATTATTTAGCAGCTTATTTACATATAAATTCAATTATATATACAAAATTACTTCTTCTAATTTCATATTTATTTATTTACATTATATTGCTTTTATTCTGCATTTATCACGTAATTGGTAACTAAACTTTTCATTAAAATAATACATAAGTATTATAAAATATAGTATTGTTGAGCACACAAGTTCACAACTGATATGTGAGGCTACCTCAATTTGTGTAATATGTCCTTAAATATGTATATTTTATTTATGCGATCTGGATTGGCTTGTAATTTATTCTATATAACTTATTTTCTTTTCTCGTATCTTTTCTATGTTTCGGGGAAGACGCTGCGCTCCACGATACAGGGAATCCTAGTGTGGAGTTCAGCGCTACACTGATTAAGTACCTATCTTAGTAATATGTAATGTATCCTTATATTTAGTACTTGCGCTTACAGTGACCCCAAAGCACAGGTTATGTAGCCTTGTTGGGGCCTCTGTTATTTGTATTAAGACTGTATTTTATTTAAGTGCTTAATCATAAGGAAATTGTATTTAGTTTAAAAAATAAACGATTTTTATTTTATTATTTATTTAAGACGTGGCCCCATTGCGTGGCCCCCATACAAATGTATGCGAACGGAATCGCGACCACAGCTAGTAAATTATATAAAAATGATCTTTTAACTTTTTAATGTCGTGACATTTATACTTAACATCATTTTTTTTTTTAAATCTATGCCTTACATGTTACACGTTTATCTTACATTTATAAACAAAAGAATGACACAACACTCGCGCGCGTAATCTTTTTTGTTAACATTCTACGTACCGGAAAATATATTTATTGTTGTATGAAAGTAAAATCTTAATAAAATAAATAAAAGTCATTTATTTCAGTAATCATGGTTATACATGGATAAACCAAACAGATTGAGGCTTCAATATGGGATACTAACTAAAAGATTCTATATTTAATTAGGTATACACCTGGGCGACCGAGCTTCGCTCGGTTATTACTATTTATTGTATTATGGTGGTGGTGTTGGATAATCTATATTAATGAGAAATATGTATTGTTATCTCAAACATTAACAATTTTTTTTTAAACTTGTCTAATAACAATAAAAAATTTATAAAACATACAAACTTGAACATATAAAAAAAACAAAGGTATGTCACTGAGGGGGATTCGATCCCGTATCTCTCGTTTCTTGCCGTCCGCGTCTTAACCCGCTGGACCAGACGGACAGTGGCCGACAGAACGAAATTAGCGACCATATTCTGCGTGGAAAGAAAAACGCATGAAAACTCGAAAACTTGTGTTTTCCCAAACATAAGACTAATCTAGATCGATTGTTTACCCCCGAAAACTCCCATATACCAAATTTCAGCGAAATCCTTAGAGCCGTTTCCGAGATCATAGAAATAAATTTATAGTATACATATAAATATACTTGAATTGCTCGTTAATAAGATAAATACTTACATACATAGATAGGTACACAAGACAGATATTCCAAGACCCAGATCAATTAGAGATCATTTTACATCTTGACCTGACCGGACCCAGGACCTCCAGTGTGACAGCCTGGCATCAAGGAGAATTGCCTGGCATGAAGACCACTAGTCCACAGATCTCGTAAAATCTTGTATATTATCATAACTATACCTATATGTGTATAAGATGAATCCCTATTTCCTTTGGTCACGGCATCACATGTGAACGGCTGGATTGATTTGGCTAATTGTTTTTTTGTCGTGTTTGTATTTCTCAGGAGAAGGTTTATATGAAAGAAAATATTAATAACTAGCTTTCGCCCGCGGCTCCGCCTGCGTCAATGTCGATCCCTCGGGAATAGTACTTTTTCCCGGGATAAAAGGTAGCCTATGTCCTTCTCCGCACTCCAGAGAACTTGTATGCAAAAATTTCATGATGATCGGTTCAGTAGTTACGGCGTGAAAGCGTAACAAACAAACAAACTCACTTTCGCATTTATAATATTACTAGCTTTCGCCCGCGGCTCCGCCCGCGTCAATGTCGATCCCTCGGGAATAGTACTTTTTCCCGGGATAAAAGGTAGCCTATGTCCTTCTCCGCACTCCAGAGAACTTGTATGCAAAATTTCATGATGATCGGTTCAGTAGTTACGGCGTGAAAGCGTAACAAACAAACAAACAAACAAACAAACTCACTTTGGCATTTATAATATTAGTAAGGATATAGTAATGTAATATAGTTCTATAGTATATAGTAAGGAAGGATATTGCGCAAAAAAATTAAAATAGTGAGAAAGCTTTGCGACCTTACTAACACTTTTTTAGCATAAATAGTTTTTTTCCATTTTTTACTGTCTTGTTCTTGGGCGTCCTGGTTCCCGACGCCAGTCAGCCCACTCACATTAAATTTTTTAACTTTAGGTTACAAACTCAACAATGCCGTGGACAAATTAACGCATAAGCCGCGTTACTGACACCGTATATTGTCTCCAACCATGTACGAGTAATGTATTCAGGGGGTCAGCGCGGTGACACCGGACGAGCGCTTTGTTGGTGCTGGCACCAAGAAAATCGGTTTCAAAATGCAGCTACATTAAGTAGCTTATTTTAAATAGCATAATACTTTGATTCTAGAATAGACTCCTGAAGTGAAGAATTCATAGATTTAAAAAAAAATTGCGTCATACTTCTATGAAAGGATTCAAAGTATGTTGCCCGAAATATAGTAAGAATTATGTTTGTCCCGAGATGACACATTCTGCTTTTCATCTCCCTATATGGGAAAAACAAAGTGTTTTCATTCCTACGGAATTAAAAAAGTTTGAATGATGAATTAAAAAAAAACTTTTTGGTCCCTCGGGAATAAAAACGTATTTTAGACCCTGTTCACAGGCCACCGCGCTTTGTTTTTTTTTCAAAGATGAGGTTAAAAATAAATTAAAAAGCTAAAAACGCTTTTTATTTTTACAATATCAATATAAAATTCTTCTGTACTGTACTGCACTGTTCCGTATAATACCGTGATTGGTTTATGATCATCATGGAGGAAATTGCCTCACCTAGCTTGGCAGGCGAGTTGGCGAGCGCAGTTTCTTTAGCATGTGCTTCCGACACTGCTGCTCATCGGAAGCAGTTATAAGCTGGAGAAGGATAGGAATTTGTTGGATCTGGGAAGGGAATGTTTGCAATTGTGCTGTTGGGATACTAGACACTCGGATGAATGGAGAAAACCAATTAGCAGCTTGAGAGGTTGGGCGCGATGCCACACCTGCAACCACCGGAGAGGCAGTTGAGGAATACATGAAGGGCCGTCCTTCAGATCATCATCATCATCATTACAGCCATAAAAAGTCCACTACTGGACAAAGGCCTCCCCAGAGATACTTCGTTCCATGGGAAGTCATTGACATACCACGCTTGGCAGGCGGGTTGGCGAGCGCAGTTTATTTATCTTCTTGTACTATCGAAACTGCTGCCCATCGGAATTATTTAAAGATGGGGAAGAATAGGAATTTGTTGGATTTGGAAAGGGAATAAAGGTAACAGGATACTACTCACTCGGATGAATGGGGGAAGAGCAAGTAGTAGCTCGGGAGGCCGGGCGCGTGTACCCACGTGTACCCAATGCCATACCTGCAACCGCCGGACAGGTTGAACATGACACTCCTCACCACCTTCAGATGGAATCAGTTAAACTATGATACGTAACTATTAACCGTCAAACTATGTTCAATACCTTTAGGGAGCTTAAAAATAACGAGGTCTGCATCAACCGATATGTACACACAAAGAAGAAACATAAATAACAAAACCGGCCAAGTGCGAGTCGTAATTACACGCGAAAGAGTCCGAACCATCATGGTACCACCATAAAATATTTAACAACAAAAAACGCGCAATAAAACACGGTTTTGTATGAGTCCTCCCCTTAATTTTAAATTTATTTTGTTGTAATAGTCGCAATATACATAGGTACGGTACTCGTAAATGTATTTGCCTGCGACGTATACCTACACAATTTGTGAAAATTTCAAGCCTCTACCTATTACGCTTCAATAAATGACCTGTAACAGATGGAAGGATAGCTTAGTAATAGGGTCCCGTTAATACCGGGTACAGAACCCTAAAAATGTACGCATTTGCAATATGTAATAGACAGCCTCTCTGCCATGCTGAAAAAACGTAGAATATGCCAGCTGCTTCTCTTCACGCGCAGATCGTAAAAGCCGATCGAGGGATTGGGCTAGAATCTGCGGAATCATGTCAATAGGCGATGCGGCTAGCAACCCATTACTATTTGATTCCGTTTTCCATCTACACGCCCTCCAACGTGCTAAATGTGGCCTTAAGGTTTTATATATCTAGGCTCTGTCAACCCCGCAATGGAATAAAGGCGTGATACTATGTAATAGACAGCCCTGAGTATTTTCAGGTCACTGTAGTGACTAATGTCCTGCTTGATCATTATCTGTTGTTTCGTGTTAAGACTTGTTATCACCCCACACGCCTTTATTTCCAACTTTTAGCACATTCTCAAGCAGTTAGTATTGTGAATTGGTGATACATACATTGTAGTGTCGTGTTATCCGTTTTCGAGTGTTTATTCCTTCGACTTGCATTAGGTGAGCAATATATGTTTTAGCATTTCCTTATTTGTATTAGGTATAAAATTGATTATTAGGGACTAAGTTGTGTGAGTGATTGACTAGGTAATTACTTACATAACGAGGAACGGTTAAGATTTATTTTACTGTTTCATGGAAGAGCGCATCTATAGTATCTAGTTTGTATTCGTTATTTCGGCTTCAACTATTGTTGTAAGTGTCCCATTATATTTGTATTTCCCAAACATCATTTATTTCTTTCAGTTGGGAAAACCCTGTAGGATTTGCCTGGGTGTACGCGCACAGTTTTATATGCATGCGTTGTTTTGTTTTGAAGAAGACCTATTTAATAACTATAGTGACATGTAATCACCTTTCAAATATATGTAACTAAATAAACATATAGGGTCAAACCACACTGATCGTGGGATACTTACTCAACGACATTTATTATTATATTTTATAATAGATACATATCTATAGGTATATTAATATGTGAAGCAAAAACTTAATACCTTTTACGAAAATTGCGCTGTTCGAGGAGTAAGAAGTTTTGCATTTTGCACTCCTTCTCTATATAAATAGAGAAGGAGTGCAAAATGCTAATATTTATTTAAAATGACGGTCAAATTTCGAGTACTGGGCGAGCACTAGTGTAGATAAACATCAAAGACCTAGGCCTATTAAAAAAATGACTTTTTTCATCTTGACCTGACCGGGGATTGAACCCGAGACCCCTACTTGCGGTACGGTACCGCTAGGAGTGGTCCTATTCTACTCTGCCGGAAACCATACGGCTGTGTTGTCAATAACGACGCAGTTTTTTTTTTTTTTAAATAACCAATATTGTTATTTCCTTCCAGTGTTACCATGGTGGTGGTGCTGAACGGCGTGCTCGCGGACGAGTGTCCGACCACGGTCCGCGCGCTACTGGCCGCCCACCCCGGGTACAGAGACGCCGCGGCGCAGTTGTTAGCAGCTGCCGCGCGAGTGGTCGGTCCTCCAGGCTTGCTGTATGTCGCACAGAGAGAGCTAGCTGCTGTAGTTCCTCATGACAGTAAGTTAAAGACCTGAAATCCATAACATAAGTAATTGGGGTTATATGAACGAGTGTTCGACCACAGTTTGTGCGATACTAGCCGCCTACCCCGGGTACAGAGACGCCGCAGCTCAGTTGTTAGCAGCTGCCGCGCGAGTGGTCGGTCCTCCAGGTTTGCTGTATGTCGCACAGAGAGAGCTAGCTGCTGTAGTTCCTCATGACAGTAAGTAAAGACCTGAAATCTATAACATAAGTAAACGGGGTTATATGAACGAGTGTCCGACCACGGTCCGCGCGCTACTGGCCGCCCACCCCGGGTACAGAGACGCCGCGGTGCAGTTGTTAGCAGCTGCCGCGCGAGTGGTCGGTCCTCCAGGCTTGTTGTATGTCGCACAGAGAGAGTTAGCTGCTGTAGTTTCTCATGACAGTAAGTTAAACACTTGAAATCCATAACACAAGTAAACGGGGTTATATGAACGAGTGTCCAACCACGATCCGCGCGCTGCTAGCCGCCAACCCGGGTACAGAGACGCCGCGGCGCAGTTGTTAGCAGTTGCCGCGCGAGTGGTCGATCCTCCAGGCTTGCTGTATGTCGCACAGAGGGCTAGCTGTTGTAGTTCCTCATGACAGTAAGTGAAGAACTGAAATCCGTTACATAATGAACATGTGTCCGACCACGGTGCGTGCGCTGCTGGTCGCTGATCCCCGGTACAGAGACGCCTGGCTCTTAGCGGACGCAGGCAAGTCGGTCCAGCTCTATTATATGTAATTCCGTCAAAGATATAAATAGATTCAAAGCAATTACTCGCGTTTGCAAGAATATGCCCATTGTATGGTAGCACCAACGAGTTTGCTCTTGTCACACAGTCAAGTATCATCGTTCGTGTCACAAACAGACTTGTAGCTTAGCGACTTTGGATGTAGTTTCTAAGCAGTACATTGACTTGGTAAAAAAAAAAAAATAGGCACCTACTAACCATGTACTCTCTGCAGTATAATCTTGGCGTCTATTTAACTACAAAAATATATTTTTTTGTTTAATTTCATTTGGATATCTTGTTAACTCTATATTTTTTCTTTTTCAGAAAATGTAAACATTATTGGATCAGATGACGCCACATCATGTATTATAGTCGTTGTTCGACATTCAGGTAATATTTTATTACTTTTTTGATGAAAAACTTAAATGAAGACATTTTATAAGATTTATCAATTTTGTTTTTGTAGTAATGGCAAAAAAAGATACGAAAATAAATCAAGGAATGAAATGGGTTAACATACTTTTTAGGAGGTAGATCTACGTCATTTCTTAATACCTTTTCTTTGCCTATGTTTATGTAGTCGCCGTGTGGTTTCCGGCAGAATAGAATAGGACCACTCCAAGTCTTCCCATGGAGGTCGTAAGAGGCGATTTTAGAAAAGGACAAGCTAAACAAAGCTAATAAACATTAATAAGACCTCTCCAACTCGTCTGGCCAGCGAGGAGAGTGTAGGGCAAATCTTCTGTCTGCTCTGGCTAAGTATGGCTCCGGTAGTACAAAGAGGGTCATGCTCCTGCAGTGGAGACTAAAAAGACCAGATGATGATGATGATGTAGTCCCTGGGAGAACTTCAACGGCTAATCTTGTAGTTCAAGACTAACCTGATTTTAATTCTTAATATTCCAGGGTCAGGCGCAGTGGCACTAGCGCATCTCGATGGCTCCGGCACAGCGGAGGCAGCCAGCACAATGGTGTCGAGAGTCCAGCAGTTAGCAGTAGGGTACCCTGAGGGAAGACTGGAGCTGCAGCTGGTTGGAGGGTTCACTGACCCCCACCGGTATTCAGACGAACTGTTCGCTAGCATCATGTGTAAGTACTTCTTTTTTAATAGAGACTAGATCTAGCTCTCTTCCATGCTGGTCTGGGAGAAAAGAAAAAACGTAGAATGCCAGCTGCTTCCCGCGCTGACCGTAAAAGCCGGTCAAGGGAATGGTCGAAAATCTAAAGAATCATGACAATAGGCGATGCGGCTAGCAACCCATCACTATTTTGATTTCGTTTTCCACCTTTACGCTCACCAACACGCTAAATGTGGCCTTTCGATCTTATGACTTTAGGCTCTGTCTACCCTGTAAGGGATAAAGACGTGATAATATGTATATATGTAATACAAAGACAATCTTATAATAAACATTCATAGTCGGTCAAATACCCCGGATAGTAACCGGTTCAAAGGTCCCCATCACTCTAGCGGTGTCTCTTCTTTGAATGGCAATAGGATTCCTTTAAATCAGGTATCACCCGGAGTGGTGGCCTTGGCCTTTGTTTCTTTAACGGCGTCCTTTCTCGTTTATGAAGCATTTCTCCACGGGACACCACGGGCTGTCAGTAGTTGATTTTTGTATTGATTTTGACATATTTCTATTTACAGTATCCTTTCACCGGTTAACAGTGGAGATCGACCTCACGCTCGCGTGTTGCTGCGAACTGAACACTGCTCTTGGTGGTGGCTCCCCGGCTCCCCTGGTGACTGGGGTTGGCGTTGATATCAGAGCGGGCGATCTGTTCCCGGCCACGTTCCCTGATAAAGGACCAGAGCTCCCGCTCAGGGAGGCCAGGATGATCACTGGAGGACCACATTCATCGCAGGTAATATTTTTTTTCTGATAAAGAATGTATAAAAAAGTAAAGAACATAATTGATAGCGGGTTTTTAAACAAACAGGAGTTTGTTGCGTCCGAGACACACTGTGGAGACACAGTATTACGCGTAGCCACGTGAACATTTCTATCATTAACACTTTCGCTGACACTGCCCGCCTGTAGACGTAATTCTATTGTTATTTCTTTTGTGTCTGGTTCAGTGTCAGCGAACGATTTTTGTCAAATAAGCCTGCACTGTAGTAGCTTCAGACAACAGTAAGAAATAAAATCGGCCACTTCTCGCGGGCATCTTTTGTTTTTTCATATATTGATGTTATTTTGTCTTGTTGTTTATCAGGGACAGTTATTACGCACACTTGTGTAAAGTGAAGTGAGAGTTGAGTATGGCAGAAAAATGATAAAAGTAGAATAAATACAGTAGGAGTGTGTTTGGTGTAAATTTAAGAGAATGGGTGAGAAATGGCGTAGTGCGGAAGCGATGTGGAGTAAAAGATGTAATAACAAAATTGAAAAAGGCATGTCAAGGTGGTTTGGACATTAGAAAGGATAGATGAAAGAAGACTTACGGAGAAATTTCATAATTCAGACTGGAATAGTTGGTCAGCATGCATGAAGAGAGAAGAGATGTTGATGAAGCAAGAAAGGTCATAAGGATCGTAGCAAGTGGAGGTCCTCCAAGGAGTGTGACATTCCATGTACGTGAGAGTTCGGGCACCGGCGACCTTGAGCCGGGGTGTGTAAGCGCTAGGGTTCATACCATTCACTACTTACTTCGTGTCTGCCGATGCGAGTCGTACGAGAAACGCAAACACAACAGATACAGTCATACAGCCCTCAATCAAGGCGATGGCCCGTTTCACGCCACGCGCATATAGCCGCAAGCGATTTAACGCGCACACACGTTCTTAAGTGTCGTTTCTGTTTGCATAGTGTACCTATACCACGTGAGTTTGAACCTCTGAACTATATCGAAACTATGAAATGAATATCCCTAATTAAATATAGAAAGGCAAAAAAAAATTAAAAATCGAAAAAACATCTTCCCATACAAAGTCGCCGATCAGCTGGACGAATTTCTATGAAAAGTAAATTTCTTTTTTTCTTGCAATTCTGTATTCCATTAAGGATTCTGATTCCAGGATTTCTATATAGTACAGAGGTTCAAAATTATGCTGTATATTCGTTGGCCATGGGAAAGAGGCGTGATCATCATCATCATTTCGAGTAGGTGTCACGGTCAATCGACCATGCACACCCTGGTGTCAGAGTTCTTCGGAACCGCCTCTCGGCCTCTGACGTGGTTCCTTTAACGACTACCAGATGGCAGCCGGGACCACCGGCTTAACGTGTCTTCCGAAGCACGGAATCATCTTTATTATCAGACAATCAGGTGATTCAAGCCTGCAATGTTCTAACCAAACTGGAAACAACTAAACAAAGTATGCTTCCGGTGGGAATCGAACCCACGACCCCCGGGTCAACAGACAAACGCCTTAAGGCGAGGCCTCAAATGTTTGGTACCTTCGCTCGGCAAAGGACTGATCAAGTGCGCACAAGGGATAGCGCTTGGCGGTTTAGCCCGTGAATGATGAGATAGGAGATAGTCTCGAGTCGCTCAAAGAAAAAAACGTAAGCGCCAAATTCGTTATTACTATTTTATATAAAATCAGACCGGTTAATTGTATTTTCATATTTACATTTTGATGAATAACTAATAACCTATCTTTTAGTCTAAAAATCATTATTTCATTCGTCGCATTTGAGCTACAATAACAAAAACTCTGCGAACGAAGACCATTTTTCAAAAAATATTTCTATCGAGAAAATTTTATCAAAACGTGTTTTCATCTTCAATTTTTGGAGATGAAATAGTCAAAAATCATATTACTTAGATTTGAAACTCCTAATTTAAGTATTTTGCGAGATAAATAAGGTTCAGAACGACCTTATTTACAGTGGTATCACCTTAACCACTGGACCATGGAGGCGTGATAATATATATGATCTAAATATTCCAGGTGTTGGACATATACGACAACGGCGTGGGCATGCTGCGCATCGGACCGTTCAACTACGACCCGCTGCGCGGCGTGGACCTGTGGCTGGAGCAGTCCGACGACTTCATCCTGCAGCAACTCAGCACCACGCCCGCCGTCGAGCCGCCGCACTTCGTACACAACGTCAGTGTCTTTTCTTTTCTTCTATTTGGCGATCAAACTTCATTCGGAAGCTTATTTTAGCCAGTGTCTAGTTATTTCTCGAGTTATTCATGCTTGTGAATGAACGAAATGATGGTGTAATTCATTTCGCTGATTCGACTGTGCCCCTGACGACATATTCCACAAATCAACGGGTACTATTTGAGACTCGTCTTCGAGCGATTTTTGTATAGGAGAATCGCTCTTGGCTTGATCACAGACGACGCAACGAAGCGGGCAACATCAGTCCGCTAAGTAAATCTTACTACTGCCGCACCATAATAATTTATTTTAGTTATTCCACAGATTGTTCATAAACATGGGTATTTATTACATCAAATTACACCAATTTCACATTATAAAGTCCACTAGAAACAATTTGCAAAACAATCGAAAACAAAAGCCGTGCAGTCCGCCGAAATTCCCGCCAAGAACTCCAACGTGAGTCTCACCACATGTGGCTCATTCTATTTTTTTTTTCTATTTTTCTATTTGGCCATCAAACTTCATTCAGAAGCTTATTTTAGCCAGTGGCTAATTATTCTTCGAATATTAATAATATTCTTGTATATCAACGAAATGATTGTTTAATTCATTTCGCTGATACGACTGAACCCCTGGGGACAATTCGCACGAATCCACGAATACTATTTTTGAAAGTATGACCACTCGTCTTGTTTCCGAACGGCGAAATTTCAAAAATAGCACTTTACTGGCTTGATCACAAACGACGCAACGAGGCGGACAACACCAGTCCGCTAAGTAAATCTCACTACAGCCGCACTAACAGTTTATTTTAGTTATTCCACTTGTTGTTCATGAACATTGACATCTATAACGCTAAATTACACCGATTCTATATTATAAACTTCACTAGAAACAATTAGCAAAACAATCCAAAACAAAAGCCGTGCAGTCCGCTGAAATTCCCGCCAAGAACAGATGTGGCTAATTCGAAATGTTCATTTACTTTTTTATGATATAGGGCGGCAAACGAGCAAGCGAGTCACCTGATGGTAAGTATTCATCGCTGCCCATGGACAACTTCAACACCAAGGTGTGACAGATACGTTACCGACCTTCCAAGGAGTTGGGGTGACCGAATGAAGGGAAGGGGTGAAAGGATGGGCTTCCGGCTCTCTCACTCACCGAATGAAGCATAGAATCAGCAAAGATTCTACTGACACGTGAGACTGTGGTACTTCCCCAAACGAGCCGGCCCATTCGTGCTACTAGCGAAAATGATTGCCGGTAGCGGCTCTACCACGCTTTACTTATTACGTTTATTTACTTTACTTTAATACTAGCTGTCGTCCGCGGCTCCGCTCACGTTAATATCGATCCCGCGGGAACAGTACTTTCTTCTGGAATTAAAGATAGCCTATGTGTTAATCCACGTAACAAATTTCGCACACAGATAGGTTGTTCTGATTGAACAGACTTAGATTTGGAATTTGTTCTTTTATTCAGCTCAAAAATACCTATCTAACGATGTACCATACATAGCTATTGAAAGGTGGGCCAAAAGATTTACATCATCTTTGAATAAAAAATCATTTCTAAGTTTTTAAAATGTTCATTAGTAACAATTTGAGTCTTCTAAATATTCAGTTTTGTCCACTCAATTTGAATTTGTACTAGTCGCCGTAGTAACTGTTGGGCCATGGTGTACAGAAGCCAAGAACTTAATTGGGGAAATAAGAAGACGTTTGAGGGTCAAAGGCTATGACCACCGCTCCGGATGGTACTTGGTTCAAAGATTATCCATTGCTATCCAAAGAAGAAATGCTGCTAGCATAATGGGTACTTTTGAGCCAGGTACAATTCGGGGTGGCATTTCTGTATTATTATTTTTTTATATTTATTGCTTTTTGTTTTATACTTTTTTGTGTGAAAAGAATAACAATTGTTGTTTATTCCTTTCAGATCCGAGTGACGCTGAAGTTCATCCAGCAGCATCCGTTCCCGGCGGTGACGGTGTTCCCGGACAACCGGCCGCACTACTACCGCCGCGACGAGCAGACCGGATGCTGGGTGCCCATACGATTTTAATACGTTGCACCTTAAGCTGGCTTCATAGGGGTGATCCGCACAGCTCGGCCGTATGGGCTCCCGGAGCGGACACACATGAGGCGTTAGAACATCGTAAAGCAAAGCGGATGTACTCGCTCCGAGTAGAACGTACATCCTGCATCTGACACGTTAAATTATACTGAACACTCGTTACAGAGCACCGCGGGCGCTTCCCGTATGGGTCGCCCGTATATTTACGGCTGAGCCGTACGGATCCCCGGCACAGCTGTGAAACCAGCCTTAAAGCTGATTTTCTTCCCATATATACGCTTAAGGGCCAATATCAATGTTTTCTATGAAACATTATAAAATATCTGCTCGTGTGTCGTGCCTTCACTACTACTTCAGAAGAAAACCAGCTCAAGTGCAAACGAGAGCTTAGCTCAGAGATGCGGTTTTCATATGCTTAATCAAAATCGTCATGCATCCGCTATCAATAAGCACCGCAATGTACAGTACGCAACTACATACGTACCGAATTTTGATGCGGCTTGGGCCGTCTATGCAAGTGTCTCATTTTCTGATATTTGATAACACTAAACTTTTTTGAGCAGCTTAGGCTTTTGACATGTTGTATTTGTCCGTATATGTATCGGGGTACTATTTTTGAAAGTGTGACACTCGTCTTCGAGCAATTTTTGTATGGAAAAATTGCTCGTTTACGAACGGCGTCATTTCAAAAATAGCACTTGACGATTAGAGAACTAACTATAGTAGTCCAAGTCTATGGTCGTGAAAACTGATGATGATGGTTAGAGCGTCTAAGAGATGCTTTAGGACGTGTTTAGTGTAGCTGACTGACTGGGACTCGTGTAGACCGTTAAGATAAATAAGACCTCAACAATTTGAGCTCCCCAAATGTTCTATGCCGACTGAGGATTCAAAGTCCCACTTGTTTAAAGAATTATAGAAGACAGACTTATTTAAATTTTGATCGCTGTCACTATAGACATCGGTACGGATTTTTTTTTGTTGAAGCAGATTGAATAGAGCACATCTGACCAGGGTCTGACACAAGTCTGACCGCGTATAAAATTTTGCTGCAACAAATTACCATTCGACATAATAATGGCAATTCGTTTATGATTATTCTTGGGAAATCAATATATTTTATTTTTTATTTTTAAGGTCATAGTTGATGAATCAAAGCTAACAAAATTTAGTTCATCGGTATCTTCGATTGATCAAATATAATGGTCAATACAGTGGATCAAAAATAATAAGATTCGCGCTTGAAAAGTGGCACCGGCAAAACAGTGCATTAATCGAGTATCGGAGCTGTTTTTTCCACAGTTTCAATAAACTGCGCTAGCACTCACACGTCTCGTTATGACGAAGGTCAGTGGAAACATGCAAAAACTATGCTTCAAAAGTAAAAAAGAAAGATGAGGTTATACTTTCAGCATGTACTGTTACTTTTTGTTTGTAAGTATGCATGATGTTTTGGCTAGGGGACAGTCTTCTTCCATTATATTTGATCGAAGATCGGTTTGCTAAATTTTGAATGAAACCTGTCCAGTGACCACGTATAAGTTTTGCTTAAAGATTACTATTGGAATTACTAAGATAAATTCGTTTGTTGTCATTTTAGAGAAATTAATATTATATTTCAAAAGCCGACGAAATTTGTTAAAGCTAATAAAAATATACTTAATTTTGATTAATTACTGCCTTGTTCCTATTTCTTTAATATTCAGATTTTATTGCAAGTCACAGTTTAACGAGATGCTCAGTGGCGTAACTATACCACCTGAGGCCCGAGGCAAACATGCCCCCCACCCTATAGTTACGCCATTGAAGATGTTACATTTTACGAAGTACATGTGACGCCCTGCTATTATATTCAGGAAGCGTCATATCACCCTTCATGAATTTATTATCTCCGGAAGGTAAATTAATTCGATTTTAATATAATAACAGTAGAGATGGTGTTACATCTTAAAAGTTTTCGAACATTTAACTTTGAGGCGATTCCTAAGGAGGTCTTTTTTATTGTAGATTGTAGATATAGAGCTGTCGGAGATAAAAAAACTTTAAACTGATAGTAGTTGTTGTCTTTTGTTAAAAAAAAACGACGTTTATCGTTAACTTTGTACCAATAGAAAAAAAAAATTTAAAACTTCTCGACATTTTCAGCAAATGACTCGATAATCATAAAGTTTTACGCACACTTCCTTAACAAGTCGCAATTTATTGATTTAGGTAGGTACTTGGTTTTTAATTGATTAAACGTTTATGAAAAGAGTTTACATAGTGTATTTTTTTTTGGAACAAAATGTAAGAGACGAAACTAATCTCTTTTTTAAATTAGAATGTATGTTTTATTCTTACCTATCATATCACTTGTTGTTTTTATAACTATTATTATTATTTAATGGGATGATATTTATGATATGATTTATGACTATGATTTTCGATCCACTTTTAACAATAATATAATTTATAAGTACCAGCATAATTTCCATACAATATAGTTTTCTAAGAATTATAAAATCGTTCACCTGACATCTACTATAGCAGTGCCTTATTTAATGTGTTTTTTGATCCAGTAAATTTGTTTTAGTTTTATTATAGACTATATTGCATTTTTCTACTGAATATGGTTACGTATTTTTTCTCTTTGAATTAAATTTGATTTTTTTCAGACAATTTATTTATTCATTAAATCCAAACAAATAATCATAAATTAAACTACTTATTAATAAACCTAACTATATGTTTTCTCTAAATAAAAAATTATATTGTGTCTAGGATTTTTTATTGTGATAATGTTATGGTAGCGAATTATGCAGAATTTTAACAAAATATCAATTTTAGTCTTATTAGTTTTTAAATCTCTATCCCTGAAAACATGTGTGATCATACCAGTTGACTAAATAAGTAAATTTTCATGTAATATGTAAATATGATTTCGATTTATTACTATTTAAGATAACTGTATATTTTGACATTTAATAGATTTTTATTGTTTTCCTACTTAAAATATGATACCTACTTTTTAAAATAGCTGTGTAATAATTAGATGAGGTTTTATAGCTACCGTGAAGTTTGTGAAGACATAAATACGTAGCAAGTTTCTCGTAAATATTTTAGTAAACAAATTAGAAATATTTAGTTATTGACGTTATTAGTTATTGTTTTGTGAAATATAATGAATATATGAAGTTCAATGTGTGTTTCTTTTATGGTGTTTTTAAAAATGCAGGCGAAGTGGCACGTAGCTGCAACATTCCTCCAGTGACGCCTACTACTAGTCTTGACACGGGGCTCCGAAGGGTGCGGAGCATCCGGGCGCGAGGTGTTAGGGAGCGCCGCAAAGGTCGAAAATACAGCCTATTACATTTTTTTGCTGGTAGGAATGGCACGAGGCTGCGACATTCCTCCAGTAACGCCCAGTATCAGGGCCGTCTTGACACGGGGCTCCAAGGGGTGCGGAGCATCCGGGCGCGAGGTGTTAGGAAGCGCCGCAAAGGTAAAATACAGACCCCCCCCCCCCCCCCCCCTCCCCCGATTGTGTCAGATTCTACTAATGTCGGATTCAATAAACGACAAATTCTAAAAACGCCAAGTTCTACAAATGCCAGGTTCGACAAATGTCAGACTTTAAAATCTTATATATCTGAAACGGGTGTAATTAGTTGATATGTATTAAAATACTTTGAAAATAAACACGATAAAACCTTTGTAATTTTGTATCTATTACTTTGTTATTAAATAATTATCGAAAACTTAACACACCCTTACAATTTTGGCAAATTGCAACACATACATTTATAACAAAGCAAAAATATTTTTAAGAATTTTCTAACGCAAAATTTAGAATTGTGAGCTATTGGAAATAAAAAATTCTTTACGGTTTTATCGCGATTATTTTCAAAGTATCATAATACATATTGGAATCGTTGTTGGTGTTTTAAATTAAACATGAAAAAACCATATAAAGTTATTTAATTATGAGCTATTTTAATTTTGCATTAGAAAAAAACTGCACACACATCTAATATCAACTAATTATACCTGTTTCAAAAACGTAAGATTTTTCCAAACTTTTGAAGAAATATGACATTAAATGTCACATTTAATTTCAATAAATTCGACAAATATTGTCGAATCTGGCATTTTTAGAACTTGGCGTTTTTAGAATCTGTCGTTTATCGAATCCAACATTGGTAGAATCTGACATTTGTAGAATCCGGCATTCTTAGAATCTGGCTTTTAAATTCATCTGACGTTTCTTCGGCGATACCGTCTTGACACGGGGCTTCAAGGGGTGCGGAGCATCGCGCGCGAGGTGTTAAGTATATTTTTTGCTATTATTCGTAACAACCTATTAAGGCCCTCAAACTTCATTCAAAAGCAATTGGCGCAATTTATTCATTTGGCGGGCAACCATCAGCCCGCTAAGTAAATCACAGAGAATTTATAATAGTGCAGTATAAAAAAAAAAACGGTCTTTGTATTCTACATAGGGCGCACTGTAAGTTTCCGGAACTGGCCACTTACATAAACAATATTTAAAAATTTATTGCAACATTTGAAAATAGAACTCTTTGGCTGTAGAATGCAGTTTGTTTTATTTGACTGTCTTTTGTTTTTACCTTGTGGCGCCATTTAAAAAATTGTGTGTCTGCATCAACATGGATTTAACTCGGGAAAATTTTCGTAGTATGATTTTCTACGATTTTAAGTGTAATTTGACAGCTCAACAGAGCATCGCTCGGCTTGAAATAGCTTTTGGCAATGAAGCACCATGCAAGACAACTGTTTATAGCTGGTTTGCAGAATTCAAGCGTGGTCGTATCCATCTCAGTGACGAATCTCGCGATGGTCGGCCGTCCACCGCTGTGACCAACAAAAACATTGATGCTGTGCGCCGTATGATTGAAACAGATAGGCATGACCTACCATGAAATTCGCGCATCCTTAGAAATAGGCATGAGTCAAATACAATTAATCCTACACAAACATTTGGGTGTGAGGAAACTGTGCTCGCGGTGGATCCCACACAACTTGACCGAGGCTCAAAAAACGGACCGCGTCACTTGGTGCAGTGCCATGCTTACCAGATTCAACGAAGGTGCGTCAAATTTGGTGTGGGACATAGTTACAGGTGACGAAACATGGATTTATTGCTACGACCCCAAAACAAAGCAGCAATCGAGCGTATGGGTCTTTCAAGATGAGCCGAAACCAACCAAAGTGGCGCGCGTGAAAAGTGCATCTAAGCGGAGGATTGCTTCTTTTTTTAATAAAACTGGACACGTGGCTACTGTTGCTTTAGAGAATCGTACAGTGAATAGTGACTGGTACACGACCATTTGTTTGCCGGAAGTTAAAAAAAAAAAATATATGTACGGACAAATCACACAGATTGAGCTAGCCCCAAAGTAAGTTCGAGACTTGTGTTATGGGATACAAACTCAACGATACTATATTTTATAACAAATACATATATAGATACACATCCAAGACCCAGGCCAATCTGAAAAAGATCATTTTCCATCTTGACCTGGCCGGGGATCGAACCCGGTCACTCCGTGTCGCAGGCTGGCGTGTTGACCGCTGCGCCACGGAGCTAGTCACGTTATTGACGAACTCCGTAAAAATAACCGTAAACGCCGTATCATCCTGCACCACGACAATGCTAGTTCTCACACGGCCAGACAGACAAACGACTTTTTGAAGGCGAAAAATGTAGAACTCATGAGTCATCCTGCATACAGTCCCGACCTGGCACCTTGTGACTTTTTTCTGTTCCCAAAAATTAAGAACCAATTACGCGGTCAACGATTTTCATCACCAGAAGAGGCTGTCGAGGAGTATGAAAAACACGTTTCAGAGGTCACCACAGAGGAGTGGCACAAAAGTTTTCAAAACTGGTTTCATCGAAAGAAAAAGTGCATAGACGCCAAGGGAGATTATTTTGAAAATCAATAAATTAATTTTGTACCTTTAATAGTATTTTTTCATATTCATTCCGGAAACTTATAGTGCGCCCCACGTATACAAACGGGAAAAATATTCCCTGACCTGGCAACTCATAAGACTTGGCAGTCAACATCCCAGGGCTTGGAATACCGTTAAAAATTTGGTAACGGTAATTTGGCTCGGCAAAGGTAACGATACTTATAAAATAACGATACCTATAAGTATCGTTACTTTGGTGCCATTATACCGGTAAAATTGATACCGTTAAAATTAATTTTAACGTTATGTATTAACGCTACATGTCTATACCGTTAATATTTGGTAACGTTACTTCTATCAAACGTAGTTAACGTTATCAGCAAATAACGATACCTGTGGTGGATAACGTTATTTTTCCAATCATTTAGCGATAAACTCGATTGCGTAAAAGGTATTGTTAAGGATATTTCCCTCCCACCCAATATACCGCGCGCGCGGCCTAAGAAGGCCTCCATTAGTTTGACTTTATTTCGCCAGTCTGACTAATCCCGGTCGTACGCGCAGCTAGTTACCTAATATACCTACATATAATAGTAGGTCAATACAATTTGAAAATTCTACTTTTTCTTTGATACCTTTGTCTAAAGATTGGTTGTTTTGAGAATGGGTGAGTAGCGGCGTTAGGGTAGGGCGCGGTTGGGCGACCACCCAGGGCGCTGGCTACGGAAGGGGCGCCTCCACCAATCAAGGAAGGCACGTTAAGCCGTTAGGCCGATGCGGCAGAAAGGTCCCGGCTGTCATCATTGATGGCATTCGTTAAGCTATGTCAGATGCCTTAGGCAGCTTGAAAAATCTAGCACCAGTATTGGCCACTTACACACACGAAAAACAAACAACCAAGCTAGGGCAGAGGACGCAGGGCAGTGTGATTCAATCCTATTGCAACCCCTCCCCCCTCCCCAATAAGAGGGGGCGCTCGTAGAAATATCGCCCAGGGCGCCAATAATGCTGACGCCGGCAATGGGTGAGTTTTTAAATGTAATAAATGTTACATTGTTAAGTATTAGAATTATTGTGGCGTTTCACTGGTAAATGAACCTTGTGAAGGTTGGCGCTTAAGACGAGGACTCAAATGTTTGGTACCTTCGCTCGGCAAAGGACTGATCAAGTGCGCGCAAGGGATAGCGCATGGCGGTTTAGCCCGTGAATGATGAGATAGGAGATAGTATCGAGTCGCTCAAAGAAAAAAACGTAAGCGCCAAATTCGTTATTTCTATTTTATATAAAATCAGACCGGTATACAATTAACCGGTCATATTTACATTTTGATGAATTACTAATAACCTATCTTTTAGTCTAAAAAACATTATTTCATTCGTCGCATTTGAGCTACAATAACAAAAACTCTGCGAACGAAGACCATTTTTCAAAAAATATTTCTATCGAGAAAATTTTATCAAAACGTGTTTCCATCTTCAATTTTTGGAGATGAAATAGTCAAAAATCATATTACTTAGATTTGAAACTCCTAATTTAAGTATTTTGCGAGATAAATAAGGTTCAGAACGACCTTATTTACAGTGGTATCGCCTTAAGGTTGACCGAGTCGATACTTTTCCCATACAGATTTCGGGGGGGCTTTACTTACTGCATTGTTTGACATTGTTTATGCAAAATTAAACACGATATCGTGTTGTCTCATAAACAATTTTATTTATTATATAAAATAAAAGTAGTAAGTACTTAATAAATAAGTAGGGGGTAGCCGGGCGGGCCAACTTGAGGCAAGCGGGTAGTAACTTAGTAAGCGCTTACACATGTAAACAAATCTCCGCGTGGTCTCCACTGGGATGGGTGACCACAAGTGGAGAAAAATTTCTCGCTCGTTCGTGCTTTGGAAGGCACGTTAATCCGTTGGTCGGTCCGGCGGTCGTTAAACCACCTATGTCATATATCTTCAGGCAGCTTGAAATATCTTGACACCAATAGTTGCCTCTTACACACACGAAACGCAAAGCAAAATCGAAAATACATACATATAAAGTCACGCCTGTTTGCCATAGTGATAGGCTAAAAAAACTATCCCGCAATGCCACGAGTACGCGCGTTGCGCGGCTGCAACGGGCTTCAGAGGCAGGCGCATGCGGCAAAGGTAAGCGCCAGCGCCAGGTGTTCACGAGAACGGGCGGTGCGCTCGGGCGGCAAGAAAAGTGGACGTATTTAGATCAAAGAATAATACAGTAATTTTTGGATAATACAATAACTTATTGTGTCAAACGTGTTTTGAAGGATGCCATTATAACGATACGTGCTTTTTGACCGACTTCAAAAATGGAAAATGTTCCATGTTCGACAGTATGGATGTTTTTTTTGTGAACGTTCTCCGGTTTCTCAGTGGACTGATTTTCAAAATTCTCTTCTTATAATTTATTTATGTCAAAAAATGTGTTTTATTAAACGTATATTATATGAATAACCAAACCGGCCAAACCCGATTTCTGAAGACAAAGATAAATTATAGTTTGGTCTAAGACGAACTGACTGAATATTTATTCAAATATTGTTGGTAGCTTTTACGTAGGGAATTTAGGGCTGTCGAAAATGACGTCAGTTTTGGAATTCAAGATTGCAGACGCGACTTGTCACTAAAAATTGACATGGGTGTCGTTTTCTAGTTATTTGGGGTCTAGATATCTAAAATGACATCAGTTTTAGAATCTGCGCGTTGCACACGAGCACACGTCCGCCATCATGGATTCCAAAATATCCAAGATGGCGATCGCGACTTATTATAAAAATTCGACATGGGTGTTGTTTTCTAGGTTATTTAGGGTGTAGACCTCGAAAATAGACGTCAATTACGAATTCCAAAATGGCGGACGCGAGTTTTCATGAAAATCGACATGGGTGTCATTTTCTAAGTTTTTGGGGTCTAGATCTCGAAAATGACGCCAGTTTTAGAATCCAAGATGGCGAACGTGACTTTTCATGAAAAATCGACATGGGTAGCGTTGTCAAGGATTTTTGGGGAATAGATCGCGAAAATGATGTCAGTATTGGGACCAAGACGGCGGACGCGAGTTACTATTAAAAATTTACATAGGTGTCGCTTTCTGGGTTTTTTTTAGGTGAGGATCTCAAAAATTACGTCTGCTTTGGAATCAAAGATGGCTGACGCGAGTTTTCATCGAAAATCGACATGGGTGTAATTTTCTAGGTTTTTTGGAGTGTAGATCTCGAAAATGATGTCAGTTTTAATTCGAGTTTCATCCTTACTAATATTATAAATGCGACATTCATGTCGACTTTTCACGACAAGTCGCGTCCGCCGTCTTGGATTCCAAAATTGACGTCATTTTTGAGATCTACACCCCAGAAAACCTAAAAACTGACACCCATGTCGATTTTTTACGACAACTCGCGTCCGCCATCTTGAATTCCAAAACTGACGTCATTCTCGAGATCTTCACCCCAAAAACTCAGAAAGCGCCACACATGTAAATTTTTCATAAAACGTCGTATTCGCGCTCTTGGATTCCAAAACTAACGTCATTATCGAGGTCTAAACCGTACACACTCCTTTTTTTGGAGGTAGTGTAAAAATAGATAATTTTTCATATAGGTAACAAAAGTCGACTCTAATCAAACAACTGAACCGATTGTGATGAAATTCAACTGGAACCAACTTTAAAGCAATTACTTACTACTAATAAAATGGCAGTGCCTGTTAAAATCAGTGATATATATTCTTACGCCTCGTTCACAAGTGCCTACGCGAGGAAGGCGCACGCGTCAGAGGCAGGCGCCTGCGTTTTCGCACAAAGTCATACAAATAGTAGAAGATGTTCACGAAAAAAAATATAGAGCGGCACGGATGCGCACACAAAACACAGCGCGGCAGCTTTGCGCCGAAATAGAAAGAGACGACATGCTGTGCCAGACCTTATGTTCTAACATAAGGTCTGGTCACAAGGGCTAGTGAGTCAGTGGCAGTGGACGTATTTAGGAAAATAATTCTAGGTATAAAATGATTCTGTTATCGGTACTTGATATTTGAGATTTTGCTAGTTTTCAACCGACTTAAAAAAAAGACGTTTATCAATTCGATTGTTTTTTTTTTAAATATTTGTTACCTACCTTAGAACTCCGTCACTTATGAACCAATTTTAATTTTTTTTTTTGATTGGGTATGCTTTGAAGTTGGTTCCATTTGAATTTCATCACAATCGGTTCAGTTGTTTGATTAGAGTCGACTTTTGTTACCTATATGAAAAATTATCTATTTTTACACTACCTCCAAAAAAAGGAGTGTGGACGGTTTAGACCTCGATAATGACGTTAGTTTTGGAATCCAAGAGCGCGAATACGACGTTTTATGAAAAATTTACATGTGTGGCGCTTTCTGAGTTTTTGGGGTGAAGATCTCGAAAATGACGTCAGTTTTGGAATTCAAGATGGCGGACGCGAGTTGTCGTAAAAAATCGACATGGGTGTCGTTTTTTAGGTTTTCTGGGGTGTAGATCTCAAAAATGACGTCAATTTTGGAATCCAAAACGGCGGACGGGACTTGTCGTGAAAAGTCGACATGAATGTCGCATTTATAATATTAGTAAGGATGAAACTCGAATTAAAACTGACATCATTTTCGAGATCTACACTCCAAAAAACCTAGAAAATTACACCCATGTCGATTTTCGATGAAAACTCGCGTCAGCCATCTTTGATTCCAAATCAGACGTAATTTTTGAGATCCTCACCTAAAAAAAACCCAGAAAGCGACACCTATGTAAATTTTTAATAGTAACTCGCGTCCGCCGTCTTGGTCCCAATACTGACATCATTTTCGCGATCTATTCCCCAAAAATCCTTGACAACGCTACCCATGTCGATTTTTCATGAAAAGTCACGTTCGCCATCTTGGATTCTAAAACTGGCATCATTTTCGAGATCTAGACCCCAAAAACTTAGAAAACGACACCCATGTCGATTTTCATGAAAACTCGCGTCCGCCATTTTGGAATTCGTAACTGACGTCTATTTTCGAGGTCTACACCCTAAATAACCTAGAAAACAACACCCATGTCGAATTTTTATAATAAGTCGCGATTGCCATCTTGGATATTTTGGAATCCATGATGGCGGACGTGTGCTCGTGTGCGACGCGCAGATTCTAAAACTGATGTCATTTTAGATATCTAGACCCCAAATACCTAGAAAACGACACCCATGTCAATTTTTAGTGACAAGTCGCGTCTGCAATCTTGAATTCCAAAACTGACGTCATTTTCGACAGCCCTAAATTCCCTACGTAAAAGCTACCAACAATATTTGAATAAATATTCAGTCAGTTCGTCTTAGACCAAACTATAATTTATCTTTGTCTTCAGAAATCGGGTTTGGCCGGTTTGGTTATTCATATAATATACGTTTAATAAAACACATTTTTTGACATAAATAAATTATAAGAAGAGAATTTTGAAAATCAGTCCACTGAGAAACCGGAGAACGTTCACAAAAAAAACATCCATACTGTCGAACATGGAACATTTTCCATTTTTGAAGTCGGTCAAAAAGCACGTATCGTTATAATGGCATCCTTCAAAACACGTTTGACACAATAAGTTATTGTATTATCCAAAAATTACTGTATTATTCTTTGATCTAAATACGTCCACTTTTCTTGCCGCCCGAGCGCACCGCCCGTTCTTGTGAACACCTGGCGCTGGCGCTTACCTTTGCCGCATGCGCCTGCCTCTGAAGCCCGTTGCAGCCGCGCAACGCGCGTACTCGTGGCATTGCGGGATAGTTTTTTCAGCCTATCACTATGGCAAACAGGCGTGACTTTATATGTATGTATTTTCGATTTTGCTTTGCGTTTCGTGTGTGTAAGTGGCAACTATTGGTGTCAAGATATTTCAAGCTGCCTGAAGATATATGACATAGGTGGTTTAACGACCGCCGGACCGACCAACGGATTAACGTGCCTTCCAAAGCACGAACGAGCGAGAAATTTTTCTCCACTTGTGGTCACCCATCCCAGTGGAGACCACGCGGAGATTTGTTTACATGTGTAAGCGCTTACTAAGTTACTACCCGCTTGCCTCAAGTTTAGAAATACATTAAACGAGTCATAAAATACATCAATGTCACTGTTATTGACGAGCATGTCACTGAGCAGTCTCAGGGCTATTGGCGTTGGGACATTTTGCGCGTATTCAGTGCGGACGGCAGCAGGCATTCCTCCTGCCGTCCGCACTGAATACGCGCAAAACTTCTGACTTCTGACCCCGCTTGGTCTTACCAAGCGGGGTCAGAAGTCAGAAGACACTCTCAGTATAAAACCAAGGGCTTTAGAAGCTGCCATACACGTATTCATGATATGATCATGGAAATTCAGACAGCTATTTATTTATTATAGATCACAAAGCGTGCGTCTTAAAAATGCAAACAAAATATGTACGTACTCGTTGCTCTTACATAATACCAGAACACTAATTGGTGTTTCTAGAAAAATGAAATCCATGTTAAACGAATTTGTATTTTAAATAATCGTTAAATCATATGTCCACCTATACGTGTAAAAAGCTTTAACCAAGCATTAACCTGCTATGCAATCTATATGGTTAAATTCAATATTTAACCACATAGATTGCATGTGGAAGACCTATTTTCTTCATTTGTAATGAAGATTCTTTTGAATGAAAAACGGTATACCGCGTTCTTTTATCTTCGCCCCATACTGCTAAAGAGTCGTCTCAACCCTAATCAAAATAATTTCGTGTCCGGCTACTAAGCGCTATCTGCTACAAATGGCCTCACACATGTACTACTCTCGCGTTTCGATCTAAGTTACCCTTGACGCGTGGGATGGCAAGACGATGTGCGCGCATTGTTGCCGTTCTTACCGATTCCCGCCCCCCCGCACCTCGAAAATCGCGCGGCGCGTCAGCCGTCGAGTCGAGAAACTTGTACGGAGCGGCAACGTCGGAGAGGTATCATAAAAGTATCGTTAAATAGAATTGTTACCTGGTAACGTTATAATGCAGTTCCGTTACTTAAAAAGTAACGTTATAATATCGATAAAATACATTTTAACGGTAAATTACTGTTAAAAAGTAACGTTCTAATACTGTTCCGTTACCTAATTAACGTTAAACATTTTAACGATATCAAAGGTATCGAAACGAAAATAACGTTATTTAACGGTATTTTTAATGTGAATTGGTATCGTTACCAAGCCCTGCAACATCCATCATCTTTATATAAAGGACGTTCTAAGGAAAACACCTCAGAACAACTATGAAAACCAAGTAAGGAAACCACATACTATATAGATGATGAAAACACTTACTATATAGATGCTTTATATTGACAGATTGACAATGTCATTGACATTGTCAATCTGTCAATATAAAGCGTCATGTACAATACAACGCATGTGATTAAGAACGGGAATATTGCTTCAGAAATAAATTTGGAATTTTTTTCAAAAATTCATAAAAAATTAAAAATTACCTAGCTAAAATTAAATTGAAAAATCTGGAAATATTTACCTTAAAGTCACTTTCGATTTCAATAAAAACCATCACTTCCGGTTTGTAGCAAGTTGTCAATTAGCTCTCACCTTTCTATCTCTATGGTAGATATTGAATAAAATTAAAAAAAAAAATTATGTCAGCTGTCAATTTAGTGACGGAGTTCTTGGCGGGAATTTCGACGGACTGCACGGTTTTTGTTTTGGATTGTTTTGCAAATTGCTTCTAGTGGACTTTATAATGTGATATCGGTGTAATTTGGTGTTATAAATGTCTATGTTTATGAACAATGTGTTGAATAACTAAAATGAAGTGTCATGGTGCGGCTGTAGTGAGATTTACATAGCGGGCTGGTGGTCGCTCGCCTTACTGCTACTGCGTCTATGATCAAACCAGTGGATTCGTGGGAATTGTCGCCAGGGGCTCCATTGAATCACCGAAATGAATTACACCACCATTTCGTTGATAACACGTAGAAAATATGAAGGGCTAAAAGGCACAGAAAGCCAAATGCCGTAAAACAAATATGAAAAAAAAAAAACAATTTAGTGACAGCTGACTACTGTCCTGTCATAATTGTTGTTTGTTCCTCTCTCTCTCTCTCAACCGCTTACAAAGCAATATTTGAGGCAATATTATTCCTCTAAACTGTGTTTTGTTCGTTCTTCAAGTTGTGTGCGTTTTATAGTGTTTTACTTTGTGAACAAGGCAAAGTATCAGTAAATAACTTGCATTTTAAGTAAAAATGGAGAAACCTGCAGTTACTGACCAGCCGCCTCCATATTCGGCTATAAACCAAGGTAAGGGACATCACATAATGTGTTTTTGGAAATCTATCTCATGCATGATTCATTCACGATAACTGCTGTGGAACTACGCAATCCTGCTGCAATTTCATGTTTTAGCTATGATGTGATAACATCTATTGTTATATGTATGTTTTCATATTAATATTCACCCAGACACACTGCACTTTGTACTAATTTATATCGCATACGGGTCTGCTCCGCAATGTGTTTTATTTTTATTATATGCGTTGTATTTATTTATCATCATAATACCTATACAAATGTGGTGTGTTCTAGATGACTATTTTGGACAAGCGTACTTTATAATTTGAGTAGGAGGCATTAGGAATAAAGGACTGCATTTACTTGGCTTCATCATTAGCAGCTTTGCTAATATATAAATATAGGTCCCTACTTATTATGTATTCCTATCATGTTTTTCCTATTAGAACAAATGATTTTGTTGTTGTTATCAAAAAGCTTTAAAATGTAATTTTATTTAAATCTAAATTTGTTATGCATACTTAGTACTGTTGTGGTAACATTAATTTGTTGGAAGTAAATTGCTTATTGTTATCACCAAAATATCTCATAAGAAAGTTGGTATAGAATGTTCTGGAAGCTTATTTTCATAAATGCAAAATTTACCAAATTAATTTTATATCTCACATATAAAATGTAAATTAAGTGACATAGAGAGAAAAAAACGGCTAAGTGCGAGTCGGACTCGCGCACAAAGGGTTCCATACCATTATCTATAATAAGTTAAAAATTATTAAAAAAAAAATTATTTTATGATGTTACTAAAAATGTATGCTTTTCACAATCTTTTCTTTATCTGTGCTATAAGACGTTGCTTCGTGCCAAATTTCAAGATTTTAAATTCACAGGAAGTAAATTTGCGGCATAAATGGCTGTACCTTTTGATTGCATTGGCTTAGAAGTTTGGTTTTATCACAGCTCTAAGGGACAGTAGACCTGAGTATTTGATATTAATTTCAGCTTGATAACTCCACGCATTCCTGAGAAAAAGTTCTTGACGGACAGACAGAAAGACAACTAAGTGCCTTTTGAGGTACAGAACCGTAGAAATGGTGACATTGAAAACTTTACGAGTTATCTTGTTACTTATCTAATTCTAGCTCTACCTACTCCAATCTTTATATGGTTGTTTTTTTACTGATATGCCTATTTTTAAGAGTTATTTCTATAGCACATTGAAAAAAATGTGAGCAAGTTCCCCATTTCTTAGAGAGAAAATACAGCTAGCAGCCCAGAACAAATTTAAAGTTACAGGTATGCTTAATTACAAGACTTGATAAACAACCAGGGCTTGTTACTGGTACCAAATTCCCATTTTAAGTACCGGTATTACTATTCTGTTAAAATTTTAAGGGTAATATGGGGTACCGGTAATCTTTAGTATTTAACAGTAATAATTTGTTAACAGTTAATGGTAATTTTACCACTACTTGTTACCGGTACCAAATTCACATTATAAGTACCGGTAAGTACCGGTCCTTCTATTCTGTTAAATTTTAATGGTAATAATATTGTTAAAAATTGCGTTAATTTTACCGGTACCTACGCATTGTTGCCGTCCCGCATGGGACTCGCTCTACTGTAAAAGTGCCGCCCCATTGTTCGGCCCCCGCCTCACGCCGCACATGCACAACACGGCAACAAAACACATTAACAGAATGATAATTCCCGATACGAGTGGTACTGTTTACCGGTATTTAGTACCAAATTTTACAGATACTTCTGTTATTAACGTTATTAAACTTATTATATACCAATTCAATTACCGGCACCGTCGCTTTATTGAGGTACCGGTACCAATCCAATTACCGGTACCATTGTATTATAGAGGTACCGGTACTTGATTTTTACTGTTACCAAATGTACCGGTACCAATCCAATTACAGGTACTGTCGTTTCATACAGGTACCGGTAATGAATTTTACTGGTATTCCAACCCCTGTAAACAACTACGGTGCATGAAATTCTCAACATGAATAAATATACCTACCTAAATATAAAAACTTAACATAACTTAATGAAGACTTGATGACATTTAAGAAAATCTTTTATACAATATGGTCACTATAAAATCATTATAATGTTACCTACTTATTTTTTACTATCCTCTATTTTTGCCAGATTAATTCTGAAGACTGCTATTTATTAGACCAGAATTGGCCAATTACAGAGAACAATATTTAAAGAGTTTAAAAAAATTAAAAAAATGGAGCTGTAATATACATTTTTTTTTGTTTTTGCTCAATATTCACAACGGCAACAGGTAGATGCTTGAAATATTCACAGGGTATTAATTATACTTTTCACTTTACAAATAAATAATTAAATTCCCCTAATATTAGCTGCTATACGTCATAAATAATATTTTTGCAGTTTTCATAGATAATGGTAAGGAACCCCTGCGTGCGTGAGTCCGACTGGCACTTGGCCGGTTTTTTTTTATATTGATCTGGGTTTAGGATGTTTATCTACATATTTATTTGTTATAAAATATAGTATCATTGAGTTATCTCATCGATTACACAAGTCTAGAGCTTAGTATCCTAGCTGAATCTGTGTGAATTATCGTATTTATTTTTTGTAATGTTCAATAGGCATTTAAATACATATTGTCAATTCCTAAGATTTAATAAAAGTTTTATCAAAGAATTATATGCTAGACTACTACTAAGATTTTGATTTTAATAATTCCAGGTCCCCCGCCACCGCCTCACATCAGTGGTCCTCCTCCGCCGCCTCCGCCCGGCTACCCGCAATATGCCCCCCCACCGTCGCAATGTCCACCCCCTCCGCCCGGCTACATGCCCAACTATGGAGCTACCACTGTCGTCATACATCCACCTATTCTGGCTGTCGGAGCTTGCCCCGCTTGTCGGGTTGGCATACTTGAAGATGACTTCACCTGCCTGGGTATACTATGCGCTATCTTCTTCTTCCCATTAGGAATTCTATGCTGTCTCGCTCTTAAAAACAGAAGATGCTCAAACTGCGGTGCAATGTTTGGGTGAAGATAAAGATTAATGATGATTTTTGAATGAGGGTTATAAGTATGGCGTAATTTGCTAACTACATTTTCATTGTATTTTCTTTGGACCAGTAGCATTCAATAGTTCTAAGTGTGAATGAAATTCCTACGGGGGTATTTCGAAATCAATACGACATTAGATTGCAACCTTCAAAAAACGAGTCTATGTTTTCTTGAAAGGCCGGCAACGCTTTTTTCACACCCCAAGTGTTGCAGTCGTCCAAGGGGGTGATCACTTACCATCATTACCGCTTGCTCCATCCTTTCATAAAAAAAGTTATCAGGCCTTGACCAACTGTTCATCTCCGATTAAATTTTTCTTGTGGCCTAATACTTACTGTATGAAGGATACAGCTGTGTGAGCGGGACATAATAAATCCTGTGTTATGTTTTCATTACCTTTATTAATGTGAACATAGCATTGACTGCGAAATTATGAACATTAATATCAGTTATATGGAAAGTTATGGGATTTATAATATCAAGTTATAAGGAAAAGATATGGGATTAGATTTTATATTTGAAAGTATCTTGTGTGATTCGTTCAATATATTTTTGTTTATCACTATTTGATGCAAAATTAAACATGAGATTCAGCAGCGATATATTCATACAGATATTATTTATTAGAAAAATACATGTAGCGATGTGTCATTGTCGAAAAATTTTCAACTGAGGGAACAGGTCGGTTTTTTGGCCTTAGAATTTTCTTAAGAATCAGAATTGTTGCTAAATTCTCGAGATATTTTCAAAATTTTTCGGCATATATGAATGGCTGAAATTTTTAAAAGCGGATTTTATCAAAAAAAATACTGATCCAAAGAGAATTATAAAATACATCAAAGTTTTATGATAGTCATTCAGTGAATGAAAAAACATAAGCCACCTCAAACTACCAGACGGATTGGCCCTACGAATGATGTTTCGAGTATTGTCTCTAATTTTGGTTTATATGTATTACCTGCACACTAAAAGTAATTATGTCATTCTTTAGTTGTTTGCTCCGTCAAGAAATGGCAGCTCTTGACGGAGCAAACAACATAAGTAAATTGCGTGTTGCGGGAAATTATAGAGATTAAGTATAGAAGGCGGCTTATAGGATTATTTCATTCACTGCAGTTATTATATATTATTTGAAAACGTATTGTTTCCTATCGTAATTGAATTGAGCAATAGTTATATAATATTTTGGTTATAAAATAAGTGAAATTGTAAAAAAATATTTTTATAAATAAGAAAATGATTAGTCAGTAAAAACTTCCTACACACAAAAAAATCTAAACATTATTAGGATGAAAAAGTAAGAAGGAAATTTAAAAATAGCGTCTCATTTGATCTCTGACGGGACATAATAAATACTAAGACAAGTTGTATTCACTGACTGACGATTCGTTTGGTGTGCACTATGCTGAATCAGTTATCTTAAAGATCAATCACGTCATCAATGACAGCAATGGCGTATATACCCAAGACTAGTTTTCGCCCGTGGCTCCACTCGAGTTAATGTCGTTCCCTCGGGAATTGTTTTTCGGGATGAAAGTAGCCTATAGCCTTGTGCGTCTCCTAGACAACGATTTCAAAATTCTCGGTTCAGTAGATAAATCGTAAAATTTTCTCTTTTTTGTTGACTGTCCAGGTGATTCTTAAGATATATTGATAATTATAAAAAATACTTTTTTTTAGGTTATTCATGTCCTATCCTTTATCTCAAGTGATTTTTTCTTGCTCAGAGTTTTATCTAGTAATCAGTGATTGACTTATCATTACATACATTTGGAGACAATGAATTTTGTTGGGACATAGACAATGATATTTATGTAGTTTGTATAAATAAATTTGACATATCATTTTGTTATTCAATTAGCACAATGGGATTCGTCAATATCAACATTCCAATGTTTAACGACATATTTTAAATAACTAGCTAACCTATTTCTCAGCAATTGTCCCTGTATTCTCTGTATGTTTTCTTGATAATCGGATCTGTGTTTTAACCGTAAAGGCGTAACAAATACAAACATACAATGGGTCATAATGGGTCTTTACCTATGAAATTAGCGTCTTTTTTGTCTGCACGCCATTTTGTTCCTAATGACACAGTGTTAATACGAATAACACAAAAATGTGATTTTATGGGCACTCCATTTATATTTTTCTATGTTTGAAAGAGAAAGTTGTTCAGATATCTATGTGAATTTATTAACTGTTGAAACGTTAACAACACGTTTTATTCTGTGGCTGAAGTCGTCGTCTATTTTTAATAATCAGGATTCGCATCTCATGCCGTCATTGTATTGTATTACTGTTTTATCATGTTCGTAAAAGGGTAATTCATAAATATGTATGTATTACTATTACAAAATAATGTTTATGTGCCATTAGGTATTTACTTTAATTCTGTATGGACATTTATTTCTTAATTTATTAAGAGTATTCTGTATGAATAATCAAAATTTATTATTTCATTCAAAACACAGGTATAACCTGTTATATGTAGCGAAATAGATTTTATTGAATGTTGTTTCTTTATATCTTATCTTCATATATAAAAAGTAGGTGAAACATAATTCTGTGGTGACTGGTGAGGTGACTCAAGATATCGACAGTTTGTTGTATTCCTTTATCAAGTATTGATACATATGAATCATAATAGGTTTGTAATGCGAGAGCTAATTAAACGACGACTATTTAGCGCAGTCAATTTTCATTTTTTTCGAAGGTACGATTTTGTTCATCTGACTAGAATAAAATAGGGTTTCCGTAAATAAGTTTGCTATAACTAGTAAATAAGAATATAATGATATAAAATGATTGCAAGGAAAAGTCAATGTCTAGTAATTAAGTATTTTGGTTGGAACAGCAATACAGTGTGTTAGGTCTTGCCTTAGCGATAATTTAAATGCACGATCGCGGCATCAAACTGTACAACATGCGTTCTGTGAAAAAAAAATTAGCTGCTCCATACATTATGATTCAGAAGGTACTCAATTTCCTATAGGACACCCTATTTATTTTTCTCGATTTCAACCTTTGTTACTGAACAAAGGTTGTTTGCATTGATACTGAGAACGTGAATAAAAATTATCGCTAGTACACTACCAAACACATTGTATAATTGTAATTACTTATTCTATTTGTCATTTTTTTCTCGTTTTATTCTACGAATAAGTAATAAGGTTTTATTATCTCCAAGATTGCCATCTACAAGAAACGTACGTACAGTCGGGGGCAGATAAATGTGACCATGTACAATTCTTCTTCTTCTTTCGATGACTCGCCTCTAAAAAAAAAAACTTTTCCTATGGGACCAATGATGGGTCCTCAAATTTTTTTTTTACATTTTCATACTGTTTTCTGGGCCGGCCGAACACTTTAGTATGAAAATGTAAATTTTTTTGAGTTCCCAACAGTGGTCCCATAGGAAAGTTGTTCATTTTGACGGGCTGAATCACCCCTTTATGGGATCAGTGTTGGTTATGTTACACGCTGTATAAGATTTATGGCGTGCCAGAATTTCAAAATATAATTTTAAATTTCTCTATTTCTGTCGAGTCGTATTAAGCCATTTTTTTTGTCTGTGGTTGGTAACTACATATCTTGTAGATGGGAACGCTTACAGTTAGCGTATGTATCAAGTGCCTTTAAAGAAAACTTGTTCGTTTATTTTAAGTATAATTTGACGTTATTTTTATTATACCAATTCTATTTTACATTATAAACAACCATGTCTTTTTCAGGAAACGTGTGTACCTATGTATTATGCTATAATCATGTATAATATTGAATATAAGTATCTTTTATTATTCAATTCCATAATTGGTTGCCATATTGTTAACAGAATATTTGGTTTGTTTACTTTTATGCCATTAAAATTCAAATTAATGCTTAAATTAACGTTAGTTGGCCAATTTCGTTTGTTTTTAGGTATATTTATTTTTAGCGGGCTAGACTGAAGCCGAAAGAAAAGCCAAAAATGCCTTTTAGTAATGAAAATGTTAATTATTGTTAAGTATACGTGTATAAAACGATAAATATTAAATTTGTATAGAATTTATAAAATAAAGTTTGGGAGTAAAAATTTATAGTTTTTATTTCAGTTATATTCTGTCATCAGTAGTGTACGTAGTCAGCTACACTATAAATAAGAGTTAAAACGGAACCTTCATGATGAGAAAATGTAGAAAAGAATATTCTTTTCTGCATCGACTCAACATGAAGGTAGAACACATTCCAATTTGATTTTGGTACTAGTACGTTCAGCTTGTTTAAATTGGTTGGGCAAGTCCATTATAAAAGTATGGAGAACTAGCTTTCGCCCGCGGCTCCGCTCGCGTTAATGTCGATCCCTCGGGAATAGTTCATGATGATCGGTTCAGAAGTAAAGGCGTGACAGCGTAACATACAAACTTACTTTTGTATATAAAATATAAGTTAGGATTAGGACTCTAATTAATTCTCACATTTTAATAAGTTTCGGTTACAGATTATCCTGTTTTGTTTCCTTGTTTTAAATTATTCTTCCGTATTTATATAATAGTAGATAATACGAAAGAATAATGAAATTTCCTATTTGATATAAGTAGAATAAAGTAATAAGTTCAAAAACTAAAACCCGACCACTAAGAACACGCCTTTAAAAGTATAATAAATAAATAAAATAAATGTATTCGGACAAATCGCACAGATTGAGCTAGCCCCAAAGTAAGTTCGAGACTTGTGTTATGGGATACTAACTCAACGATACTATATTTTATAACAAATAGGTACATATATATAGATAAACATCCAAGACCCAGGCCTATCTGAAAAAGATCATTTCCACCTTGACCTGACCGGGGATCGAACCCGGGGCCCTCGTGTCGCAGGCTGGCGTATAAACGACTGCGCCACGGAGCTCGCCAAAAATATGCTAATTAAGCTCTTTACTTTGATAGACACGGTATAATTACAAAACATTTATTTTTTAGTTCATGACTTAATTTTCTCTAGAGGGCGCCACATGAAATTTTTCATGACTACATAGACTATAACTAGGGGACAATCATGACGCTTCTAACGATACCTCAATTGTCAAACTCTGATTAGTAGTTTAGCCGTTATGAGGTTACAGATGAACATACATAACGGTCAATATCATAACCCTCCTTTTTGCTTCACCGTAGTCGGGTAAAAATAAATAACAAAGGGATAGTCTGACCATGAGTAAATAACAGATAAAGTGCATCGCCTGTGGCTGCCGATAACAGCACAGCGCGCGATGTCGCGACAAATGACGCTGAAAATTGCAGCTATGTTTCACAACAGTTTGTAGGATGGTGAGATACTTGTCCGTTGTCTGCTTGAAAGTATGAAGCAATTTTTCTTAATCTATGGTTGTCTGCATTCTTGTTGGATGGACGATGGACCGATGCTCTTTGTCTACACTTGTCTACACAGGTCTACATTCATAGACCAGCCGGCCTATTTCCTAACTCAGTGTACAACGTTTTAATAGTCATTTCAAAGTACATTACGTTTTATATATCATCATCATCATTCGGTCCTTTTAGTCTCCACTACAGGAGCACAACCCGACGTTTTATATATCTTTAATAAAAATAGTCAATTATAGGAAACCCGCAATATATTTTGAAATGACTATCAAAACGTTGGTCACTGAGTTAGCAAATAGGCCGGCAGGAGTGCTATTTTTGAAACCGTTGGTAAACGAGTAATATTTCCATACAAAAATCGCTCGAAGACGAGTGTCACACTTTCAATCATAGTACCTACCTCAGACCCAAAAAAAATAAATAAGATGAAACAGGATGAAACCAATTGCAAAAGGAAGAGAATGTACTAAAAATTAAAGGAAAAATTATTTACGAGCGATCTGAGGCCGGGAAGTGGAAGGGGTGAGCTTTTAAGGGTAAACATCTTCTAAATCTCAGTTTTGTACCCTTGCTCATCTCTCCACTTCCCGACCTCAGATCCGTAAATATGTTTTTCTTTAATTTTTGTTATATTATCTTCTTTTTGCAATGAGTTTCATCCTACTATAATTTCTTTTCACTATATATTATTCTCAAAGGGCACTATTCTGCACTGGTCTATATATGATATAAAGAGAAAAGATTTGATTTGCTTGCATTATTAAATAGACTCCGAAACTACTAGGGCGATTTGAAAAATTCTTCCACTATTAGAATCCTACTTTATCCCTAATGAAGATAGGCTATAGTTTATTTTCAAAAAGTTAGGGATCCGTATGAAAACTTCGATAAGGTACCTAATCGAAGATGTGCAAAAATATCACAAAAAAAAAAAATACAAATCTACCCGTGCGGCGCCGGGGCGGGCCGCATTTGAAAAAAAACCATTTACGTCTATAACATTCTTGAGCACTTTATAATACATCCACACCCGCCACAACCAAATAACATACATACATAGTATCACGTCTTTTTCACTTGCGGTGCAGACAGAGCCTAGGTCTATAAGACCTAAAGGCCATATTTAGCATGTTGGTATGCATTAGGTGGAAAACGGAATCAAAATAGTGAAGGGTTGCTAGTCGCATCGTCTTTACCCATTCCCTCGATCAGCTTTTACGATCTGCGCGGGAAGAGATACAGCTGGTACATTCTACGTTTTTCTTTTTTCCCAGACCAACATGGAAGCACCAAATAGGTAAATATCTTTAATAAATGCTAAAATTTATCTTTCATGTTATCAATCACTTATACGCCAAAGTATCACTACACTAGCTGAAAATTGCAGCCATGTGTTGTTGCCCGCGACTTCGCCCGCGGTTATTTCTGTTATTATGATTAATTAGTTTTTTTCATAGTATAGATGAATAATTTTTCCCTGTTTTAAAGCCTTCCTCAATAAATGGACTATCCAACACAAAAATAATTTTCCAATTTGAACCAGTAATTCCTGAAATTAGCGCACAAACAAACTCTTTAGCTTTATAATATTAGTATAGATTAGCCACCGTTTGTTTGAAATGCTTACGGTAGTAAAAAAAAATTAGGTTATTAATCGGGATGATTAAATTGGACACAAGGTTATAAATAATTTACAACATTATCTAGGAACAAAAGCGATGCACGTTAGTATGCTTACTTACTATATTCAAGTAATGTATGATGGCGTATTCAGAGCTCCCGGATCGAAAGCCTCAGTATTTTTAATGAAGGCTCTCCCGCTCTCTGTAGGTTCCTAGATAATGAACGCCTTAATACGGGAACGTGAACTCATTGTGATATTTATACTCCAAACATATTTTTAAGTTCCATGGTGGCATTGTCCTTTGTGGCGCAGTAGTAAACACTAGGTTCGATTCTTGGCACGGGCAGTTACTTGTACTTACACAGTTAATCTGCAATTCTGGGAGCTACCCAAGTGGGGTTGGCGTCAGGTAGGCAGCCTGCCGTGTGGTTTCCGGCAGAGTAGAATAGTACCACTCCTAGTCTTTGAACTTCGCGACTTAGGAAATACAAGCTAAACAAAGCTCAAAAACCTCTCCAACCCGTCTATCCAGCGAGGAGTGTAGGCCAAATCCTCTGCCTTCTCTGGCCAAATATGTCTCCGGTAGTACAGAGAGGGTCATGCTCCTGCAGGGGAGAATAAAAAGCCTGATGATGAGGCGGCAAACTTTCGCCAAATCACATTAGTAATCAAATCATAGTAATGAAGCTGCCATAATGGCGGACCCCAAGGCTCTGATTCTTTACATGTAAGGAGGCAATATGGAAAAATGCTAAGGTGATAATGATGATGACTCATTACATCTAAAGATCATCATCATATCAGCTGCAAGAAGTCCACAGTTGGACATAGGCCTCCCACAAGGATTTCTAGGATGACCGATCGGATGCGGCCTACATCCGGCGCTTCTCTGTGACCTTGGTCATCTGAAGATGCAACTATAAATTCTGTTAAGCTTAGGTTAGGTATATAAAAGACGGCTTCCATAGCGCAGTGGACATGAGTTGCTGCGGGTTTAATTCCCGGGTGGGGCAAATAAGTACTTGTAGTTCATTTAGGTATTTGCTGGGTTAGCGTCAAACATGCAACCGGCAATAATAACGTTCGTGAAATTTAAAAAAAGATATATATTTAATCGTTTTGGTCAAATTATATGACAGAGGATGCAACCGTGCAATACGGATGTATCTTTTTAACCGACATCAAAATAACGGGAGTTTGTTAATCCGGCTGTATTTTTTTAAATGTTTGTAACTCATATCTCCACCATTTATTAACTGATTTAAAAAGTTTTATATTTTAAAGGATATGCTTCCAAATTTGTCCAATTTAAATTTCATCGTGGCATGTGTGAACGCTTTATGTTCAAACTGATTATATTTCTCTAAAACGTGACCGTGTTTTAGAGTAGGGAGTTTATGTGCACGTACTTAACACGTTACATTTTTTTTCTTAAATGCCATGTTGTGCAGCGATTATGTGCAAAAACCTCCGATATGAGTCTGAAACATCATAGCATCACCTAGGTACCATAAGTAGGTGAATAGCATAATATTGTGTTTATAAGGCATTTTGGAGCAAAACCTTGAAAGTTAGCTGGAGACACCGGTACTCGAACTAATTTCGGACGGGAACCGATCTAACATAATAATATTCTGTTATCTATGCATGTTAATGTTGCGACTTTCTGGAAGGGTCACTGCATTCTCCGATCAACCCCAGAATCACAGCAAGGGAAAACAGTAAACACTGACCTGGATTCACGGTGAACAGGACGCTGGGAAGGATTCGCCTGCGACGGGACCTCGTGTCGACCGGCTGGCGACCTTCAGGCTTGAACTGTATTATTTTCTTACTGCCTACACTAGTGGTACAACATCACACACGCGCGATGAAGAATTTAGGGTTGTTTTCGGCCAGCGAAGCCCTTAGGGTCGTTATTTTTAGAAATTATATTAGCGCAAGGGACGCGCTTTACAAAACTCGCCCGCCATATTTTTTCGACTGCTATTTTCGGCCAATCACAGGCCGTCTCGGCGAAAAGGGAGTAGATATATGGGAAAACGGAAGCAGGACCACGGATAGGTAATTTTATTTGGGTTTTTAAAGTTAATGCTTACACATTTTCCCCCACCTGAAATCCACAAGGGTTTCACAGAGAATGCAAATTGAAAGATAAAAAAAAACAAAAGCAATAGCTACGCACTATTGCAAGAATATCTAGAAATATTATTTTCGAAAGATAAAGTAATAAATAAGTTTTAACTAGCCTAAGGATAGTGTGTATTTATGTGTTAGTTGTTTATGAAAAAAAATCTTAATTAATTGGTAAGGGACAAACCTTTACTACCGGCCTACGAAAGGTCTTTCCGTTAGCAGTTCGGAAAGTAACTACTCTGACTACTTGATCCGAACCAGCATGCACTTGCACAATACGTGCCAACTTCCAGAACATCGGCGGAAGATTAGGTTCGTTGACTATGACTAAGTTATCTATTTTAATATTTGGTTCATGTACGAACCTTTTGTTCTTTCGTTGTAATGTATGAAGATAATCACGCTGCCATACGCGCCAAAATCTCTGGGTAATTTTCTTAAGCATGACCCAACGAGAGCGCGGACACGAAATAAAACATCTAACACACTTCGACAGCACGGTACGTATCAGAAGTCTCAATCCAATTATCCAAAACTGGCGTTGAATAAGAGATTGTAAGGTTCGAGGTCCACAATGCAAATATTTTTTTATGAAAATGTTTTATTACAATTTTAGATATTGGACATTGTTTAGATAACAAAAAAGGGTGTAACGCAGATGGTAACAGATTAGCCTCTAGCTCTTTTAGTTTCTAGCGGTTTGAGCTCGGGTAAGTCTTCTTTTGTAAGTAGAACCCGTTTGTTAGGCCATTGACTAGGCAAATCCTGTAGCCAAGAAGGACCTTTCCACCACAGAGGATGGTCTATAAGCTCTGGACAGGACACTCCGCGACTACAACAGTCGGCCGGGTTATCCTTAGATGAAACATAATACCAGTGATCGGTACTAATCAAGTCAGTTGCTTGAATGACACGATTGGCTACATACATTTTTAACAAATGAGGGGCTGTATTAAGCCATGACAAGGTAGTGCTGCTGTCTGAATAAGCTTGAATAGAATTAATAGTTATATGGTCTTTAAGCAAATTATACATGTGCGATAGAACTTTTGCTAGAAGCACCGCTGCGCTTAGCTCAAGTCTATTTACTGTGGTAGGTTTTAAAGGAGCTACTCTAGATTTTCCAATCAGTAAACTAGTCGCAGTAGAAATTCTGGGCTCATTAGTAACCACACAAATATACACAAAATAACCATAGCATTTCAGAGAACTATCACAGAAACCTACCAAGTGTACTTCCATCGGATTGGAAGGTATAACTAACCGCGGAAGAGAATTTTTTTGTAAATCAGACAAATTGGCCGCTATTAAATGCCATTGTTTGGTTAAATGTTTTGGAATAGTCTCATCCCACGATAAATTTAACCGCCATATTTCTTGCAACAGCGATTTTGCTGCAAAGACTACTGGGCATATCCAACCGAGTGGATCGAAAATGCGAGCTACTGAAGAGAGTATGGATCTTTTAGTAAATTTGACTTGGAACGAGTCTGAATAGGCATATGAAAAAGAATCATTTATGGGATTCCATCGTATCCCTAATATTTTGACAAACTCATTTTCCGATTCATCGAAGGATTTGGAACTTTGACAAAATTCAGGAGGAACATCCTTAAGAAGAAGAGGAGCGTTAGTAGTCCATTTCTCGGGTCTTATCAATATTTGCCGATACATACGACGGATGTCGGCAGTAAAAACTATTTTTTGAAGTCTAAATTTTGTCACTAAATCGACAATATCCACTGGCAGCTTAGGACCCACATGAACAATATTATTGAGTGACAGATTATTCGAGGTCCGACTACTGGCATCGAAGACTACTCGTAAACGTGTCGTTGTACTATCGGGTCGTATTACACAATGGTGAGGAATAATATAACGGTCAGTAGACAAAGATTCAGCAGGCTGCATATGTCCCAGATCTTCGTACTGCTGCATATATTCCTTATATTCCGTTTTCAACTCAGTCTGGCTGGCAAAACGCTTTTCCAAGTTGAGAAAACGGTTAAGAGCCTGATGATATGATTCTCCTAAGGCTGGAGTATCATCTTTAAGCATAATTGGTACAACATAACGACCTTCGGAGGTACGATATGTGCCATTTTTATAATTTTGTTCACATATTTCATCCTAAGGACCGGAAATTTTACATTTCGACGGTTCTTCGGATTCCCAAAACCGTTGAACGATCTCATCGAGCGCACAAGAAGACGCGATGAGTGACGTAACGGGTGTGGCTGGAGTTTGAGCCACTTCACATATTTCATCCTTAGGACCGGAAATTTTACATTTCGGCGGTTCTTTGGATTCCCTAAAACGTTGAACGATCTCATCGAGCGCACTAGAAGACGCGATGAGTGACGTAACGGGTGTGGCTGGAGTTTGAGCCACCACGTTTTGAAGAAACTGACCACTTATCACCCAGCCGAATACACTAGACAGTGCACATGGAAAACCAGGACCTGGGCTATAACGTGAACCAGTATATATCTGGTCAAAACAGTCTACTCCTAACAACAGATCGATCGGACCCGATTTATCAAAATCTTGGTCGGCGAGATCCAGATGTTTAAACTTTTCCTTGACAACCGACGGTAACGAAGTTGAAGGAATCATTGAAGTGATTTTAGGCAAAACCACTAATGGTATATCGAATTGGGGCGAGTCATTTGACCTAGGCACAATAGAGCCAAACGTATAACCTTTAATATTACAAACATAATTTTGACCGAGACCGGTTACATTTAAATTACACTTTTTTATATGTAAACCTAACTGTCGCACACAGCTACTTGTAATGAAAGAGTCCATCGAGCCACTATCTATGATTACACGAGCATACTGCCATGAACCATCCACTCTTCTCAACCGAACCACTGCTGAACCAATAATTTTGGTACTCATAAGTGACTTTGACATTTTTGGCTGAGTTGTACAAGTTAGGGAAGTGCTCGTATTGGAATTCTCAGAAGCCTTTAGGTCAATGGTATTAGATAATAAACTTTTATGTTCTTCATGTAATAATGTGTTATGTTTTGAGTTACAAATGAAACACATGGACTTAGACTTGCAGTCTGCACTAGTGTGACCGGGCCTTAAGCAGTTTTGACATAATTGTAACTCTTTAACTAATTGTTGTCGCTGTCCTATATTCATAGAATGTACTTTACCACAGCGATATATTGAATGATTTTTATGACAATACACACAAACAGCCTGATTAGGTTTATTATTATTTGAGTTCGAAGAAGTAATTAAGGAAGAATTTGATTGCCGAGAAAAGTTATCTTTCTTTGTATTATTGTGGTTTTGTTTATTTTTAGAACTGAATGACTGTAAATTACTAGGTTGACTAACCTCTAATACCTTTATATAATTCTGTAAATAAACAATCAAATTATTATATTTAGGAATTTCTTCGGTATTTTGTAATTCAAACCTTTTCCTAGTTTCTGTATCAAGAGGCCGAGATGCTATGTAAAATAAAGGAAATTCACTTAAATCATCAATATTTAACCCGCGCAAGGCACTAACACATTAATAAAGTGTGTTGGTTAATTGTGATAAGTTTGATAATGATGGCCGTTGGATCGGATTTAATTTTATTATTTTTTCTAAATAAGCAGTGGCTAAAGTACGTTTATTATCATACCTGTCTAGCAACGCTGCATAAACAACAGAATAATTAGCTGATGTTATAGGAACACCCTTAGCTAGTGTCAGGGCATACCCAGACAGACATGACAACAAATAGTAAAATTTCTCTGTGTCCGACAACGGAACATTATTATGCACAAGCGACGTATAACTGTCTTGAAACATCTGCCAGTTTTCTATATTACCATCAAACTTAGCTATTTGCAATTTAGGTAGTTTCACTTGCGAGCTGGAATGCGCATGACCTTGACACAGTTCCGAGCGCGAACTCGCACCGATGGCATTTACGTCGAGAGAATCGGCGAACTCAATGACAAAATAGTATAACTCGTCAAATGACAACAAAGCATTATTATCGATAACAAATTGAGGATTTAGTTTAAATTGCAACTGGTTCACACGATCGTTGCATTCCAAGAAATTATCACGAATTTTATCAATTCTTTTATACCTAGCTCGAAAGGATGCTAATTTAGTTTTATTTTCTTTCGTAATTTTTGCTAAGTCATAAAGTATTTGCATATTTTTAAACTCATATTCACGTTTTCCAATGGTGGACATTAATTCTCCTTCCGCCATGTTTTGGTAGGCACTAATTGTGAAAAGTACGAGTAATGTAGGTAAGTAGCAAAAGTTTAAATGGAAACTGAGTAATGGAACAGATATTCACCAAACACGTAGGTTTTAAAACTACGGACTATTACTTATAATCATAAATACACACCTCACTGCTATTAATTGACCCTAGGTAAGTACATAGGCTATCCAAAATAGTTCGAAAGCCTGAGTAACAAGATAGTATCTTATGGCATACAAATCGAACGATTAAGGGATTATTACAAGGGAATTAAGGAGATAAGAAGTATGTACTCGTAAGTAATAGGTATTTACTATGGTATGGAACAGGAATGGAATTCCCTGTTTGATCCGAGATTGTTAGACAAATAGACCAATGCTAGGTGGGTAAGTACCTAGTTAATTTGAATCTATAATAAGTCTATTTATGAATAAATTAGTTATCCATATTTGGAAATAACTTTAATTGGAAATATTGAAATTAAGTGGGTAAATTTGAAATAAGTACGTGAGGAATGTCCTCACAGGAGGCACCATAATTTAATGTTGCGACTTTCTGGAAGGGTCACTGCATTCTCCGATCAACCCCAGAATCACAGCAAGGGAAAACAGTAAACACTGACCTGGATTCACGGTGAACAGGACGCTGGGAAGGATTCGCCTGCGACGGGACCTCGTGTCGACTGGCTGGCGACCTTCAGGCTTGAACTGTATTATTTTCTTACTGCCTACACTAGTGGTACAACATCACACACGCGCGATGAAGAATTTAGGGTTGTTTTCGGCCAGCGAAGCCCTTAGGGTCGTTATTTTTAGAAATTATATTAGCGCAAGGGACGCGCTCAACAAGACTCGCCCGCCATATTTTTTCGACTGCTATTTTCGGCCAATCACAGGCCGTCTCGGCGAAAAGGGAGTAGATATATGGGAAAACGGAAGCAGGACCACAGATAGGTAATTTTATTTGGGTTTTTAAAGTTAATGCTTACACAATGCATGGAACGAAAAATCCTTGTGAACCCTTACCAGATAGACTTCTTACTCGTACGGCTGAATGATGATGACTTAGGTACATAAAAAAATTGATAATACGTAAGTAAACTGGCATTCCTTCCATCAAATATTATGGTAGATACAAGATTCGGTGTAAAGTGAAAAGTGGCACCGGCAAAACAGCGCACTTATCGAGTTTTAGAGCTGTTTTGTCCTCACTTTCAATAAACCGCGCTAGCACTCACACGGCTCGCCTTGACGATGGTCAGTGAAAAACTGCAAAAACTACGCGTCAAAAGTGAAAAAGAAATATGGAGTGTCATACTTTTTGTAAGTATGCATGATGTTTTGTCTCCGGGACATTATTTAGGCTTCATTTTGTATGAGACTGTGATCTACCATTATTTGATCGAAGCGGCATTCGCTTCATAATTATAACTTTGACATGTAATTAGCGTTGTGTCTGCTCAGTAATTACAATTTGTACAGCGGCCACCTCGTAACCAGCTCTATGAATATAAATTAATTTACTCTTTCTCGCGATGGATTTAATTTGATCTCTAATACCCGGTATGAAGTTCAAACTTGGAGATATAGAATCGCAATTTGGGCATGCTTACTTATTTTGAATTGAAGGTCATTATTGTATCTATTTATCTGAAATAACACATTATTTTCAGAAAATAATTTCGTGACCAGCGTTTTATCAAAGTTTTCATTTGGTAGAGTTTTTGAATTTTCTGACAGGCGTCATTCAAAATCTAAATTAAAATTCTAATAAATAAAACTAGCTTATGCCCGCGGCTTCGACACAATTCCTCGGGAACAGTAGGATTTCCCCGAATGAAAGTTACCATATGCCTTCCCCGGGCCTTAGACTACCTCCATACAAAATTTCATCCAAATGGTTCAATAGTTGAAGCGTGAAAAGAAGACAGACAGAGCTACTTTCGCATTTATAATATTAGTATGGATTCTCGTGACACAGTTTTAGTGACCATACTCCCTCGAAACGGTTTGACTAATTTTGATGAAAATATTCAGTAAGTCTGAGAATAGGTTGTTATAGCAGGAAGACGCTGGATGCAGGCCGCTTCCAACCGGTAGTATTGGAAATCTGTGGAGGTGACCTATGCCCAGCAGTGGACTTCTTGCGGCTAATAGGATGATGATCACTTTATTGGTGAACATAAATATCCAATTACTTACAGCCGGGCAGATGCTTACTAAAACCATGACAGAAATTAACCTAAACTGCTCAGAAAAATACTGCCGATCATGCTTATGCAATTTCTGTTATTATGATTAATTAGTATAGATGAATAATTACCCCCGTTTTCAAAACATTTTTTATTGATGCTTCGCTCGTATTGGTCGCAGCGTAATGTTTTATAGCCTAAAGCCTTCCTCAATAAATGGACTATCCAACACAAAAAGAATTTTCCAATTTGAACCAGTAGTTCCTGAGATTAGCGCGTTCAAACAAACAAACTTTTCAGCTTTATAATATTAGTATAGATTTTAACGTAATCACTACTATAATTTAACAAAATTTGAACTTTTTAAAATTCCGTAACTCCTACACGCTTCCTAAACGGATGTGAAAACATTGTATATTTATGTTCACCAACGAAGTGCCCATCGATATAAAACAATTCCACGCTATCTTAGGCATCAGAAAATTGCGTTAAGACGACACGATCTATATTGAGGTCTCACGAAGTTATATTCGTTCACGTCACTTTTATTGGAGGACGCCAAATTCCTGAATAATTGGTACATACTTTGACAAAATAATCATTTATTGTCGCTACTTATAGTATTTAAGTCTCTGTGGTGCTACGTTAAATGCTACGAGACTACGCAAATGCTACGGTTACAATGTAGAAGTGCTACGAAGTCGGCGTAGCACTTCTACACTAAACTTTCAACAGTTTGCAGCAAGAAATAAAAATAAAATTATCATTAACTAAAGCACTTATAGCAAGTGGTCTCGAGAGCAATAACAACATATATGTGGCGTGTTATTTCTATTGAAGGTTGTCTTTGTAGTACTAATAAATTTATTACTATAGACTTGGCAACATGTTCTCGCTGCTCTTCTTAAAACCGACCTTTGGTGTTAACCAAAAACTATTGGTCGCAAAAGAAATTGAGCAGAACCTGCAGGGTAGTGTAATATTTTAGGGTTCCGTATCTCAAAAGGAAAAACGGAAGTCTTATAGGATCACTTTGTTTTACGTCTGTCTGTCACGACCCTTTTTTCAGGAACCCGTGGAGGTATCAAGCTGAAATTCATATCAAATACTCAGCCAACGCAATCAAAAGATACAGATAAGTTTAAGCCGCAAATTTTCGACTTTCGCAAGGGAATCAACAGCTACAGGGTCCCGTGAACTCAGAAACTGGAAATTTGGTACGAAGCAACGTCCTATAGCACAGATAAAGTAAATATTGCGAAAAGCATATTTTTTAAAAATATTAATGGTACGGAATCCTTCGTGCGCACATGGCCGGTTTTTTTATGACATAGGATGGCAAACGAGCATGCGGGTCACCCGATGGTAAGAGACCGCTGCCAATAGCCAACTGCAACACACGGGGTGTGGCAATAACGTTGGCGGCCTTTCAAGAAAACGTAAACTGGTTTTTTTAAGGATTCAATGTCGCATCGTTTGGAAATACCTCGCTCAGAGCACTGTTAGTATACTAAACGGCACTGGGGAGGTATTAAATTAAACCTATTACAAATAAATTATCACAGACTAATTAGTAATATACCTTCGCAGTACCAACATACTATCATCATCATCATTTCGAGTAGGTATCACGGTCAATCGACCACGCACACCCTGGTGTCAGTGTTTAACGACTACCAGATAGCAGCCGGGGCCAACGGCTTAATGTGCCTTCCGCAGCACGGAATCATCTTTATTATCAGACAATCAGGCGATTCAAGCCTGCAATGTCCTAACCAAACAAAACAACTAAACAAAGTATGCTTCCCGTGGGAATCGAACACACGACCACGGTCTACGCCTTAAACATTGGACCACAGAGGCAATTACATTATATTATTATTATAAAATATTTAAAAAATCTGATTAACGTGTGATTATTTTCATCAACTACTTCTTGCCCCAGTTGAAAAAAATCTCCATGCAGTTGTATAATAACAACTGTATAATAAAAGAGTGTAAAATAACGACTTCCAAAAGCATATTATATGTTTCGGCTGAAGCTAAGGCTAGGTTTAAGATGCCTAAAGGCATTTGAACTAATTCAGACGTCCTTAAGTAGCTCAAAAAGAATGCTGTCACTAGAAGTCAAAAAATTACTTATCAACTTCACAGGCGGTTGATAGAATTTGATTATACAAAACGAACAAAAATGTTGAGGAAATAATACATAACAAACATTATTTAAGTCTTATCTTCAGCAAAGCAGAAAATAATGAAAACGCTCGTAAGATAAAATGGTTTTCCGTATATTTATTCCGTATGAGACTCAGCATCCCAGCATTGGTCCCATAGGAAAAGTTGTTCATTTCGATGGGCTGAATCAATCCTTTAAGGGTCCAGAACGATCAAAATTTCACCAGCCAGGCCAATCTGAAAAAGATCATTTTCCAGCTTGACCTGACCGGGGATCGAACCCGGGGCCCTCGCCTCTCATATTGATGGGGTACCCGGTTAAATACAAAGCGTTAAACCTAAACCGTTTCAACAAGGGCAAAATTTACCTACTGCCTTTGCTTCCGAACTGGAAAAAAATAATTTTGTAGTACGCTACGTAATTACGATACCATTACACCACCGTGACTTCAAATCACCGCGTCGAATTCTCTCATCACATGGTGTCTAATGAAATCACATTTAGGGCGTAAACCTAAGGGGTGGTTCGAATCCTACCTGTGGCGGAGTCCTTTTTTATGACACATTTTAAATTTTAATAATATACCGAGTCATAATCATCATCATAATCAGGTCCTTTTAGTCTTCACTGCAGGAGCACAACCCTCTCTGCACTACCGGAGCCACACTTGGCCAAAGCAGACAGAGTATTTGGCCTACACTCTCCTCGCTGGCCAGACGAGTTCGAGAGGTCTCATTGATGTTTATGAACTTTGTTTAGCTTGAATTTCCTAAGTCGCCTCTTACGACATCCACGGAAAGACTTGAAGTGGTCCTATTCTACTCTGCCGGAAACCACACGGCTAATAATATATCGAGTTTGTAATGCTATTTAAAAACAATTTAAGTGGAGACCACAATTATTATTACACAGGGATTATAACGAAATTATTATGCAAATCAGTACCTCCATCTTGCATATTCACACGTGTTAAACGAGTATTTATTTAGGAACCTTCTCAGCTTAGAGCTGAGAATTCTGGAAAATGTCTACGGTCCGTGTAGGCTATGTGGTTTACGACCGAAATGTCAGTTTATTTTTAGCTCGCAGCTGCTGAATAACGAAAGTACGAAATGAACATATCACATTCTCAGTAGTAACTCGCACGAAGGACACGAAAATAACGCATACAGTATATGAGACAAAGGACGGAAAAATGGAATCATCATTATCATCATCATCATCAGGTCTTTTTAGTCTCCACTGCAGGAGCATGACCCTCTCTGTACTACCGGAGCCATACTTGGCCAGAGCAGACAGAGAATTTGGCCTACACTCTCCTCGCTGGCCAGACGGGTTGGAGAGGTCTCATTGATGTTAATGAGCTTTGTTTAGCTTGTATTTCCTAAGTCGCCCCTTACGACATCCATGGGAAGACTGGGAGTGGTCCTATTCTACTCTGCCGGAAACCACACGGAAAAAGGGAATAAGTGTTCGTTTTTGAAGTATAGGTATACAGTTTGCTCCATTCGGGAAACACGAAATTACTTCTACATTAATTCAATAAAAAGTAGTAATAAATAATGTTAATTACAAATATCATTTTAAAAATCAATCGGTCGCGTCACGACTCCTCCCTAGAGATCGTGTGATTTTCTGCAGCCACTGTATGTGGCTGCAGAAAATCACACAGCAGTGAACAGCGGAACATACAAAAGCCTTTTTGCTGAAGTTGATACGGAATAGCTTCGTTCGTGTTTCACGCTTCCTCTGTCAATTAACTTGGAATAAGAGCTTAGAGGCGGACTGAAGCGCCTATTAGACTACGCGTTATTCAGCACACGGTATTCAGTCTGTCTTCGAAACTAATTAGACCGCTCGCTATTACACTAGACTGAAAAACGCGGGCTTGCTCATTCGCACGCAAGACGTCGACGTTGGCGGTTGTAATGGCACCTGCAATTTCTAAGCCCAAAAAATTTGCCGTAGCAAAAAAACATGTTTCTTTTGTAATTCTTGAATAATCTTGATGATTATTTTTGTCATAAACATGGCATCTCATGGTACAACTCTAGCATGCAGTCATGCTTAATAATAATTTTCTACCGACTTAAAAAAAAGGAGAGGTTAATATCAATTCGATTGTATTTATTTTAATGTTCGTTACCTCAGAACTCCGTCATTTATGAACCGATTTTTATAACTGTTATTGGTTCTTTTTTTTAAAGAGTACCTATGCTTTCAATTTAGTCCCATTAAATTTCATCATAATCATTTCATATAAAAGATATTTTTCTTTACTGCGCGCCATTATTGTAAAGCCGTGTGGTATCCGGCAGAGTAGAATAGGACCACTCCAAGTCTTCCCGTGGATGTCGTAGAAGGCGACTTAGGAAATACAAGCTAAACAAAGCTTATAAACATCTAAGACACCTTTCCAACCCGTCTGGCCAGCGTGGAGAGTGTAGGCCAAGTCCTCTGGCTGCTCTAGCAAGTATGGCCCTAGTAGTACAGAGAGGGTCGTGCTCCTGTAGTGGAGACTAAAAAGGACCTGATGATGATTATTGTAAAGGTAACGCAAACAAGACAAGACACACATAATATGAATAAAATATACGTGGCGCACGCGCACGTCCGCTCCCTGTGGACGCGAGCGCAGACTAAACGGTCTAACGCTTATTACACTACTCGATATTCAGACTCTAAGCCAGTTAGCCTCGCCGAGCCCGATCTTGCTACCGACTTGCTACCGACTGAATACCGTGTAGTGTAATAGACGCAAGCGTCTATTACACTACACGGTATTCAGTCAGACTAAGTCTAACTAGCGTAGTGTAATAAGAGTTAGACCGTCTTACTCTGAATTCAAGCGTCTATTACACCACACGGTATTCAGTCAGACTAAGTCTAACTAGCGTAGTGTAATAAGAGTTAGACCGTCTTACTCTGAATTCAGTCAGCAAGATCGGGCTCGGCGAGGCTAACTGGCTTAGAGTCTGAATATCGAGTAGTGTAATAAGCGTTAGACCGTTCAGTCTGCGCTCGCATCCCAAGGGAGCAGACGTGCGCGTGCGCCACGTATATTTTATTCATATTAAGTGTGTCTTGTCTTGTTTGCGTTACCTTTACAATAATGGCGCGAAGTAAAGAAAAATAATCTTTCATATGAAACGATTATGAAGAAATTTAATGGGACCAAATTTTAAGCATAGGTACTCTTTAAAAAAAAGAACAAATAACAGTTTTAAAAATTGGTTAAAAAATTACGGAGTTCTGAGGTAACAAAAATTAAAATAAATACAACCAAATTGATATTAACCTCTCCTTTTTTTTTAAATTGGTAGAAAATTATTATTAAGCATGATTGCATGCTAGAGTTGTACCATGAGATGCCATGTTTATGACAAAATAAACCATCAAGATTATTTGAATAAATAATTACAAAAGAAACATGTTTTTTTGCTACGGCAAATTTTTTGGGCTTAGAAATTGCAGGTGCCATTACAACCGCCAACGTCGACGTCTTGCGTGCGAATGAGCAAGCCCGCGTTTTTCAGTCTAGTGTAATAGCGAGCGGTCTAATTAGACTCGAAGACAGACTGAATACCGTGTGCTGAATAACGCGTAGTCTAATAGGCGCTTCAGTCCGCAAGATCGGGCTCGGCTAGGCTAACTGGCTTAGAGTCTGAATATCGCGTAGTGTAATAAGCGTTAGACCGTTCAGTCTGCGCTCGCGTCCACAGGGAGCAGACGTGCGCGTGCGCCACGTATATTTTATTCATATTATGTGTGTCTTGTCTTGTTTGCGTTACCTTTACAATAATGGCGCGCAGTAAAGAAAAATAATGAAAACGATTATGAAGAAATTTAATGGGACCAAATTGAAAGCATAGATACTCTTTAAAAAAAAGAACAAATAACAGTTTTAAAAATTGGTTTAAAAATGACGGAGTTCTGAGGTAACGAAAATTAAAATAAATACAACCAAATTGATATTAACCTCTCCTTTTTTTTAAGTCGGTAGAAAATTATTATTAAGCATGACTGCATGCTAGATTTGTACCATGAGATGCCATGTTTATGACAAAAATAATCATCAAGATTATTTGAATAAAGAATTACAAAAGGAACATGTTTTTTTGCTACGGCAAATTTTTTGGGCTTAGAAATTGCAGGTGCCATTACAACCGCCAACGTCGACGTCTTGCGTGCGAATGAGCAAGCCCGCGTTTTTCAGTCTAGTGTAATAGCGAGCGGTCTAATTAGACTCGAAGACAGACTGAATACCGTGTGCTGAATAACGCGTAGTCTAATAGGCGCATTAGGCGTAAGCCAGACAGAAACGGCGTGGCAACTTGCATTGCTCTAATGACACCCATCAGCCGCGCCACTTGTGTGCAAGCGCCCGCATCGGGTGCGCTTATGGCACGCTCACGACGGGATATTGTGTCTCAGTGGTATTCAAGTCTTGCAGATGAAGACGGGGGATGCCGCGCCCGTCGCGTCGCAACCGTCGTGCTGCATCAACGCCTTTCGAATGTTTTATCAAACAAAATGTAAAAAAGGAACGTGGTGCAAAACAGATAGATGAGGTGCGGTGATAACGCGCCACAAGCGCGTTGTGCCCGCGCCCTTCCTGCCTGGCTTGCGCCTTAAGATCGAACGGCGAAGCGAAGGTATCGGTTAGCTCGTTTGGCCGTGTGGCACTCTGCATTAAATTGGTATCTCTACATTAACTGCCTCCATGGTCCAGTAGTTAAGGCTGGTTTGCCTACAGACCCGGAGGTCGTGGGTTCGATTCCCATGGGAAGCATACATACTTTTTTTAGTTGTTTCCAGTTTGGTTAGGACATTGCAGGCTTGAATCACCTGATTATCTTATAATAAAGGTGATACCGTGCTTCGGAAGGCACGTTAAGCCGTTGGTCCCGGCTGCCATCAGGTAGTCGTTAAAGGAAGCACGTCATAGGCCGAGAGGCGGTTCCGAAGAACTGTGACACTAAGGTGTTGCATGGTTAACTTTACTCAGGGTTCGTGTGGAGTCGCTTTTCCATTAGTTCGATATTTTTATCACATAGGCTCGTTTTACCGAGCAACTTAAGTTTATAGGCACTAAAGTTAGACAACTTTCAGCTTATCGCCGGCGATAACGCTGGCGCTATTGAGGCGTGATTGTATTGTCTAGTTAGATACCTAGACATTTATCTAGATGAATAAATGTCTAGTTCGACCATTTATGTTCGGATTTCATGGACCGAGAAAATTATGGTCTTTGATATGCTTTGATTTTTACTCATTAGGAAAGAAGTAGGTACAATGTCAAATTGTTTATACGAGTCGTCCATGCGAGTACATCATGCGTACGAATTAATAAAGATTGGAACAAGTATATCGCGAGTAGATACTTTTTTTTCAATTATGAATATAAAAATTAAAAAAGCAGTAAGTCAATACTTATCGCCTTATTTCAGCCGAAAAAAGTCCACTGCTGGACAAAGGCCTCTCCCGAGAATTTTTCGTTCCAAGGGATGAATTTGCCATACTCACGCTTGGTACCGTGCTTCCGACGCTGCCGTCCATCGGAAGCATTTTTAAGCCAAGGAACGAGGAATTAGTTGGATTTGGGAAAGGAATGAAGGAATTAATACTACTCACTCGGATTAATGGGGGAAATGCAAGTAGCAGAGCAGCTCGGGAGACCAGGCGCCCATAAATCGGGTATATCTACATCCTCTGGCCAAGCAGTTGAGTATGACAGCCCTGATTTCAAGTTCTTAATGTGAATAATTTATCTGTCTTTAAATAATTAAAAAGTATCTATTTGTACAATAAGTACTACTTAAACCATAAATACAAAGAAATAATGGGACGTGTTTCAGAATGTAAATATTGTATGTTTCGATTTTTTGCAATTCGTCCCAAATGGACCGTAGGCATGTGGGACGAGTTGTGGAATTTCTACTACTCAAATTATGTAGATTACATAATTTGAGTAGTAGGTAATTTTTTTTTTTAAATCTATGGGAAGTATAGATTATACTTCCCATAGATTTAAAAAAAAAATTATGATACTTCCATACTAATATCTATATTTATAATACTAATATTATAAATACGAAAGTAACTCTGTCTGTCTGTCTATCTGTCTACTTTTCACGCTTCAACCGTTGAATCAATATGGTTATAACTTGGTATGGAGGTAGTTTGCCGCCCGGGAAAGGACATAGGGTTCCTTTTATTCCGGTAAGATCTGTTCCCGAGGGATCGATTATAACGCGGGTAGAGCCGCGGGTAACAGCTAGTACCTACATATGTATGTACACTTTAGGTAGTTACTCATTGGTAAATGCAAAGTTGTGAATGTGTCTCTTGTGAACCCACAGATCCTCAAATTCCGCGAATATCTTGAAGTAGGCGCGAATTTATAAATAAAGCATTTTCCCTTGGGGTAGCGAAGTGTGAATAGCGGTAGGCGGTCATATCTCACCGGCATATTTTGAGAGCTGCAGTAAACCCCGATTACTGGGGGTGGCTTTTTTGGGGCTCCCGCGGGCCCTGCTTAAGTTGTAAAGGTTTTCCACTCCCAAAATGAAAGTCTTTAAACTGTTGAATGATACTTTTTGTTTTTCGTGTGTGTAAGTGGCTAATACTGGTGTCAGATTTTTCAAGCCGCAAGGCAGCTCACATAGCTTTACGACTGCCATCAATGATGACAGCCTGGACCAACGGCTTAACGTGCCTTCCGAAAGCTATTGTTACAACGCTTTTTTTGCTTATTTTTCTAACTACGATAAATACTGTTGTAAACATACATTGTGTTTAAAATTTCTCTCATCTTCAAAGAAAACACCGATCTTTGTAATACAAACACAGTTTAATGAACGCGGCGCGCGGTCACTATTAGGCAGCTGAACAAACAACCCGACGAGATTTACCCGTTTACCCATGGGAAAGGTGACGGCTTACCTGATTTTCCTTGTTTTTGTAGTACCTGTCTAATTTAACATATTACCGCGTCATGCCTTTACGCACTGCAACATTCTTGTGTATTGCTGACTTAAGATTATTTGTAGTTATAAATTAGAGTAATTAAGTTAAGCTCTCTCTCTTTACTTTGTTACGCTTGTAAAAGAACAATAACTCTGACTCTACGACGTTCCTACAAGTTACCACGATCCCTCAAGATTTTAGACATGTTTTTGTATTGTATAGTATCCCATCAAGATATTGTATGGCGACCCTGCTGAAGAAACAATGACAAACTGCAACTGACTAGTTCACGGCTCAAGATTTAAAGAAATAAATCGATATAGTTTATCTTCTCCAATACATTTATAATCAGAGATTGTCAACGAACTACCACTATGGGCAGCAGCCAGTCAATAGAAGAAGTCGTCATCGCACAATCATTAAGAATAACAAATGGCCCGCAACACTCTCGAGTTGCAGCAAAACCCCTAGCCTGCCGCATAAAAAAAAAAGTGTACGGGACAGGATGGTGTCCAGGGTACAGCCTGGCCCAAAAGTTCGAGGTGTTCAGGGATATCCTGGCCCACCTAGCATTTCCAGCCCTCGGACATCAGCCGTCACTTCCCATCAAGATATCTTTATGCCAGTTTGCTGCCATTCATCTGAGTTTTACTACCTCATGTAGGCCGATCATGGGGGTAGAGTAGAGTGCGCCTCGCCCTCAACCCGTTCGTCCGCGTGGACCATAGTACTAGGGGGTTGTGGCATTTTGCCTGTAGTGCTACCCTGTACTGTAGGCAAATGAATATATTTTCGTATTGATTTGAAAAAATCCAAATAGTCGTAAATTGAAATAAAGTCTGTAAAAATCATGTTCTTTTATGGGTTCTTTTTAGGGTTCTGTACCTCAAAAGGAAAAAAGGTACCCTTATTAGGTCACTTTATTATCCGTCTGTCCGTCTGTATGTCAAGACCTTTTTTCTCAGGAACGCGTAGAGGTATCAAGCTGAAATTCATATCAAATACTCAAGTCTACTGTCCCTTGAAGCTGTGCAAAAATCAAACTCCTAAGCCCGCGTAGTCAAAAGATATAGCCATTTATGCAGTAAATTTTCGACATTCGCAAAGGGAATCAAAAGCTACACGTCCTTCCCGTGAACTCTCAATCTTGAAATTTGGTACGAAGCAACGCCTTATACTAGTAGCCCAGATAAAGGAAAAATTGCAAAACGTATAAATTGGTACGGAACCCTTCATGCGCGAGTCCGCCTCACACTTGGCCGGGTTTTTTAAATTAAACCATGGAACAAATCAAAACTTCCCAGTTTTTAATATTTTTTATTGTTCCAATTGGAAAGGAGCCCGATAGACCAGTGGTGGTAAGCTTTATTAGCGCTTACGCATGTTAAACAGCCCCGGGCGCAGTCTTCATAGGGATAAAATATCTCGAGCACCTCCGTGCTTTGGAAGACATATATCCGCCGATGTAAGTACATAATGTCTTTAAACAATCGTGAAAAAATAAAAAAAACAAGAAATCACTGTTATTTTTCTTTGAATGGGATATTTAGTGTTACAAGGAATTTCTTCCAGTTCAAGCCAATAAATCGAATAGATCAAAAGAAAATAACATGATGTAATAAAAGCCGTTTATTATTCATCGGCTATGAGTACATTTCATTGCCAACACTATGGCGGTTCCGAAGAACTCTGACACCAGGGTGTACATGGTCGATTGACCGTGTCACCTACTCGAAATGATGATGATGATTGCCAACACTTGTTTTTCATTGAACAATAAACACGCTTCCCCAAGAAGTTACAAACAAGACAGGCGTTTAGGCACAAAAGGCTCGCCGCAAACAAATACTCCATCGACGTAACTCGTAATAGACTTAGGGAACTTGCTGTATAATTATCGTGTTCACGGAATGTCTGCAGCTACTGGTAACTTTATTAATTACATCAGGTATTTCATGCAATACAATAATTGGTCACTTCAACGGTATTACACATAGGTAGTATGACGTTGCGGGGTAGACAGAGCCTAGGTCTTTAAGAGGCCTTTGAAACTTGGTTGGCTGTCTCGTTCGCACAATCAAAAATTTTTAAAGATTAATAAAAGATGTGTCTCATTTTTACAATAGGGCTTCATTATTATCTTAGATAACTATATCGTGGATATTTTACATATGTTTTATAGTGATTAGACATTGACTACATCGTAAATTAGATGATCAAAACTTTTAAATCTTTGAACAACTAATTTACGATGTAGTCATGTCTACACAACAATACAAAAACATGTCTAAAATAACTATTATTTTGCTTAAAATGGGATATTTAGTGTTACAAGGTATTTCCTCCAGTTCATGTCATTAAAACGAATAGATCAAGAGAAAATAACATGATGTACTAAAAGCCGTTTATTATTCATCGGCTACGAGTACATTTCATTGTCAACACTTGTTTTTCATTGAACAATAAACACGCTTCCCCAAGAAGTTACAAACAAACAGGCGTTTAGGCACAAAAGGCTCGCCGCAAACAAATACTCCATCGACGTAACTCGTAATAGACTTAGGGAACTCGCTGTATAATTATCGTGTTCACGGAATGTTTGCAGCTACTGGTAACTTTATTAATTATATCAGGTATTTCATGCAATACAATAATTGGTCACTTCAACGGTATTACACATAGGTAGTATGACGTTGCGGGGTAGACAGAGCCTAGGTCTTTAAGAGGCCTTTGAAACTTGGTTGGCTGTCTCGTTCGCACAATCAAAAATTTTTAAAGATTAATAAAAGATGTGTCTCATTTTTACAATAGGGCTTCATTATTATCTTAGATAACTATATCGTGGATATTTTAGATATGTTTTATAGTGATTAGACATTGACTACATCGTAAATTAGATGATCAAAACTTTTAAATCTTTGAACAACTAATTTACGATGTAGTCATGTCTACACAATACAAAAACATGTCTAAAATAACTATTATTTTGCTTAAAATGGGATATTTAGTGTTACAAGGTATTTCCTCCAGTTCATGTCATTAAAACGAATAGATCAAGAGAAAATAACATGATGTACTAAAAGCCGTTTATTATTTATCGGCTACGAGTACATTTCATTGTCAACACTAGTTTTTCATTGAACAATAAACACGCTTCCCCAAGAAGTTACAAACAAACAGGCGTTTAGGCACAAAAGGCTCGCCGCAAACAAATACTCCATCGACGTAACTCGTAATAGACTTAGGGAACTCGCTGTATAATTATCGTGTTCACGGAATGTTTGCAGCTACTAGTAACTTTATTAATTACATCAGGTATTTCATGCAATGCAATAATTGGTCCCTACAGCGGTATTACATACATACATAGTATGACGTTGCGGGGTAGACTACTACCTACTAAAGCCTACGTCTTTACGCCTTTGACACTTGGTTGGCTGTGTCAAAAAAGATGTGTCTCAATTTTTAATAATCTTCAAAAAAATGTCTTCCATGCTGGTCTAGGAAAAGAGAAAAAACGTAGAATGTGCCAGCTGCTTCTCTTCCCGCGCAGATCGTAAAAGCCGATCGAGGGAATGGGCTAATATATGCGAAATCCTATCAACAGGCGATGCGGCTAGCAATACATCACCACGGTAAAGATATCTAACAGTATTGTAACTCGGGCCTGTTCTTGAATCAAATGCCTACCGCCGCGCGGTACATAAACACGCGCCAGGGCTACCCACGTCTACAGTGTTTTTCATTTTCTCCCAGACTAGCATCGAGTAAATATCTTCTAGGTAGTTAATTAGCAATAATTACTAGTATAATTATTTCATAATGATATTTCGCGTATTTAAATATTATATGTAAGTAGCAGTAAATTATTAAGTATCTATCGTGTGTGTTAATGACTAACACTGGTGTCAGAGTTTTTAAACCGCATTATAGACCTCTGACTTGGTTTTGTGTAACAACGGCTGTCAAAGGCAGCGACCGGGACCGACGGCTTAACGTGCCCTCCGAAACACGGATCCTCTTTCTTATCAGACAAACAGGTGATCAGCCTGCAATGATTTAACCAAACTGGAACAACAACAATGCGCAAAGTCGTTGCCCCCGCCGGGAATCGAACCCGTGACCTTCGTAGTGTGACAAACGCTCTAACCACTACACGCGAAGGCAGTTAGTTGGTATCTATATAGCCTAGGAAACTTCCAGTTTTTTTTTATCGTGTCACTTGTTTTTATCTCCTTCACTTATTTATGTATAACTAGCCGACTCGGTGTACTTCGTATAACCGTTAAATTTTCCATGTTTTCTTACCATATAAACCTACCCTAGACTTCCCCAAATAGTTATTTAAAAACCAAATTTAGCTAAATCGGTCAAGCCGTTTCCGATTTTCAGTTGGACACACGAATAGCAATTGATAAGTTTGTTGATACAAGAAGGAGATTATAGGTACCTACTTTGTATGTGGAATTCTTAAAATACTTACCTAGGTACTAAAAAGAAATAAATTGATAAAAGTAGGTAAAAAAAACGATTTTATAATCTTACTTTTCGGTGATTGCAGGTAATTTGAGGATTTTTTATAATGGGTGGCTTAATGATGAATTTACGCAACCAAAAACGGATGTGCTTTTATATAACAATATCTACCAATAAACTTTAAAACAATCACATACTCGTTCGTCCGTCACCAATTACAGCGCATCCTTGACTGCGAATCGCTAGTTGCGTACCAATATTGTACTTGGGTGTGTAATGACCTCGAAGCGCGAGTTTCGACCGTTTGTATGAAGACGGAATACTGTTAGATATCTTTACCGTGACATCACTATTTTGATTTCGTTTTCCATCTACACGCCCTCCAACTTATATTTATTTATTTATTATTCAAAAACATATTTCTTTAAATTGGTGCAATAAATAGTTAAATAAATAAATAGTTCACTCTATTGTTGGGCTCTGTATGAAAAGGCAGATACGGTAACTACGCCTCTGCGTGGCCCATAAAGCGGTAAGTATACACGTCGAATATGGACAATGGCAGAGACGGTTGAGGGTTCCCTTTTGAGCTCAATCGTATTCAATTTACAATATCAAATGCTAGTTTACCACAAGCAAGTAACTTGATATTTATTACTTAAGTAATATTCATTTATATAAAAGAAGTATAACAGAGATACAAAATGAAATTTATCCTGCAGAAACTCGATCAAGCTCATTTATAAACGACTGCCAAAAAATTTGTGTATTGCTTTTAGAGTGTATGTACTCGTACGTACGTACATCGTATTCAATTTACAATATCAAATGCTAGTTTACCACAAACAAGTAATTTGATATTTATTACTTAAGTAATATTCATTTATATAAAAGAAGTATAACAGAGATACAAAATGAAATTTATCCTGCAGAAACTCGATCAAGCTCATTTATAAACGACTGCCAAAAAATTTGTGTATTGCTTTTAGAGTGTATGTACTCGTACGTACGTACATCGTATTCAATTTACAATATCAAATGCTAGTTTACCACAAGCAAGTAACTTGATATTTATTACTTAAGTAATATTCATTTATATAAAAGAAGTATAACAGAGATACAATATGAAATTTATCCTGCAGAAACTCGATCAAGCTCATTTATAAACGACTGCCAAAAAATTTGTGTATTGCTTTTAGAGTGTATGTACTCGTACGTACGTACATCGTATTCAATTTACAATATCAAATGCTAGTTTACCACAAGCAAGTAACTTGATATTTATTACTTAAGTAATATTCATTTATATAAAAGAAGTATAACAGAGATACAAAATGAAATTTATCCTGCAGAAACTCGATCAAGCTTATTTATAAACGGCTGCCAAAAAATTTGTGTATTGCTTTTAGAGTGTATGTACTCGTACGTACGTACATCGTATTCAATTTACAATATCAAATGCTAGTTTACCACAAGCAAGTAACTTGATATTTATTACTTAAGTAATATTCATTTATATAAAAGAAGTATAACAGAGATACAATATGAAATTTATCCTGCAGAAACTCGATCAAGCTCATTTATAAACGACTGCCAAAAAATTTGTGTATTGCTTTTAGAGTGTATGTACTCGTACGTACGTACATCGTATTCAATTTACAATATCAAATGCTAGTTTACCACAAGCAAGTAACTTGATATTTATTACTTAAGTAATATTCATTTATATAAAAGAAGTATAACAGAGATACAAAATGAAATTTATCCTGCAGAAACTCGATCAAGCTCATTTATAAACGACTGCCAAAAAATTTGTGTATTGCTTTTAGAGTGTATGTACTCGTACGTACGTACATCGTATTCAATTTACAATATCAAATGCTAGTTTACCACAAACAAGTAACTTGATATTTATTACTTAAGTAATATTCATTTATATAAAAGAAGTATAACAGAGATACAAAATGAAATTTATCCTGCAGAAACTCGATCAAGCTCATTTATAAACGACTGCCAAAAAATTTGTGTATTGCTTTTAGAGTGTATGTACTCGTACGTACGTACATCGTATTCAATTTACAATATCAAATGCTAGTTTACCACAAGCAAGTAACTTGATATTTATTACTTAAGTAATATTCATTTATATAAAAGAAGTATAACAGAGATACAATATGAAATTTATCCTGCAGAAACTCGATCAAGCTCATTTATAAACGACTGCCAAAAAATTTGTGTATTGCTTTTAGAGTGTATGTACTCGTACGTACGTACATCGTATTCAATTTACAATATCAAATGCTAGTTTACCACAAGCAAGTAACTTGATATTTATTACTTAAGTAATATTCATTTATATAAAAGAAGTATAACAGAGATACAAAATGAAATTTATCCTGCAGAAACTCGATCAAGCTCATTTATAAACGACTGCCAAAAAATTTGTGTATTGCTTTTAGAGTGTATGTACTCGTACGTACGTACATCGTATTCAATTTACAATATCAAATGCTAGTTTACCACAAACAAGTAACTTGATATTTATTACTTAAGTAATATTCATTTATATAAAAGAAGTATAACAGAGATACAAAATGAAATTTATCCTGCAGAAACTCGATCAAGCTCATTTATAAACGACTGCCAAAAAATTTGTGTATTGCTTTTAGAGTGTATGTACGTACGAGTGAGGGTCAAAAAGTTCACGAAACGGAGAATACTATTTTTCTTTTACAATATATTCTCCCCTAACTCGAATATATTATCCAGATCATTCTAATAACTTATTTATACCGTCGAAAAAAAAATGTATTGTCTTTGTCCTCAAAATAGGCCAAAACCGCAGACTTGAATTCTTCATCATTGGAAAACTTCTCCCCACGAAGCTCTTATTTTAATATGGGATAGACAATAGTCACAGGGGGCTAAGTCTGGACTATAGGGAGGATGGTTCAACATTTCGAGCTACAGTGATGAAGGGCAGCCATCGCAACGCGGCTCTTGTGTACCGGTGCGTTGTCATGCAAAAGCAGCACACCTTTTGTCAACTTTCTCCGCCATTTGTTTTGTTTATTGAGAAAACCAATAGCGTTACATATTTCTTAACAAATAATATGAACTATTATAAAACCAATAACAGGTTTCCCTAACTCATTCATTCATTTCGAGTAGGTGTCACTGTCAATCGACCATGCACACCCTGGTGTCAGAGTTCTTCGGAACTGCCTCTCGGCCTCTGACGTGATTCCTTTAATGACTACCAGACGGCAGCCGGGAAAACCGGCTTAACGTTCCTTCCGAAGCACGGAATCATTTATTATCAGACAATCAGGTGATTCAAGCCTGCAATGTCTTAACCAAACTAGAAACAACTAAACAAAGTATGCTTCCGGTGGGAATCGAACCCACGACCCCCGGGTTAACAGGCAAACACCTTAACCAATGGACCACGGAGGCTGTTAACCCTAACTGTAACAATAGTGTAGTGCTTTTTCTCCTATTCTGCGAGCTTTTTGACCCTCCCTCGTATGTATGATAAATTTTGATCACAACGGACAACACCTGAAACGAGTTTTTTTCATGAGCATTTTCATGATAATTAAATTCAGAAAAACAAAAAAGTGTGTTTGACTGAAAATCATAGTCATTAGGAACTTTTTGACCCTCCCTCGTATGTACGTTAAATTACATTCCTTTATTTACCTTAACTCCTAAATGCCTGAACATATTCGGGTTCGTTGAAATCCTTACATACCCCGAGTTACAATTATGGTATTTTATTGAACTCATTTTACACTGAAGTTGAAAATCAGCTAATATGTAGGAAGCCATACAATATATTTATCTTTTAGCTCACCCCCTTGTTCAACGTGGCCTGTGCTTGTGACCTTTAGCTGTATTAACTGTGTGAGGGATGGTGTGATGAAGCAGTATTTATTTGTATGAGAGTTATTACTCCACTATGTATGATATTCAGACACACGTCAAATTGACATTTCATCTTCATCCTGAGTTTTTAATGTGATTTTTCCCGTTTCCCATTTTGTTCCTAATGACTATGATTTTCAGTTAAACGCATTTTTTTTTCTTCAAACTTGAAAGTGGACTATTTTACTAACATTATGCATGCAATATCTTTGTTAATTTGATTTAATTTTTAAAAAATGATCCTGAAAAGAATTCGTTTCAGATGTTGTCCGTTGTGATCAAAAATGTCGTCATTTTTCTATCTTTTTTGTACATTTTACAATGCGTAAATTAAGCATACTGTTGTCCGTAAACATGCAAAATTTCACTTTATGTAGTTGAATTTATCAATCCCGACATGATACTAAAAACTTGACTATGAAAAAAATAGTACATAAGTTTTGTTGTGCTTGTATAGTATACAGCTTGTATACAGTGTTTATAATTCATCACCGCCATTTATTTAAAAGGGTGACCCAGCCCGTCAAAATGAAAAACTTTTACCATGGGAACAATGTTCGACTAAAGAAAAATTACTCGAAAAAGTTTTGAATTTTCATACAAATTGCCGAGCCGACCAAACGCTTTTATATGGCAATGTCGATTCTTAATGGAGTTCCCAGCATTGGTTTCTTAGGAAAAGTTGTTCATTTCGACGGGCTGAGTCACCTTGAGGATAAATTTACAGGCTGTATAGTCGCTCCTTCAAATACCTAATTGGTCTAACAATAACACATAATTGACCGAGCGAGCGAAGCGAGCGAAGCGTCTCAGTTTCCACTGGCCCAAAATTCTTTTGTCCGTCTGTCTGTCTGTCTGTCTGTCTGTTCTCGCCTACAGGTCGCATTGCTCAACCGATTCTCATGAAATTTTGTGAGCAGATTCGTTAATTATATAGAATTTTTTAGTCGTGCCAGATTTTCGAAATTTTGAAAAATGGCGGATATATGGGGGTCCGAAACTTAAAAAAACTCATTGCACAGCTATTTGGAAAAAAAATCAAAAATGTCATTAGACTTTTTTGTTATTCTCATCAAGACGCAACTTTTTGTCTGAACAACTTTTTTATACGATAAACTTCAACGTGTTTATAGTCGGCAATTTGCCCAAAAGTTGTATCAAATCGATTTTCTGTATATTTATGAAAGAAGTTTAAGTACGTGAAGTGGGAGAGGGAGTGAAATTGAACAACTTTCCCTAAGGAACAAAAATCTTAATATGAATAATATTTTTTGGCTTAAAGCATGATACTGCGTATTACTTTTATAATTGAAAACACTGAATAAACTTAGAATCCTGAAATAAAAATTAAAAATAAATAAAAAAGATCACATGCTATCCTGTGACTTGAACCCAGGGCTTATAGATGCCGTCCACTTCTTAACGTAAAGTTCGCATGTTTATCTGCCATAATGGTTGAAAATTAGCGTCCTATTAAAATTTTTATCAATTGGTAACATAACAACTATGAAACCGGGTACTTAAACTTTGCCTCCCATTCTAAGTTCGCTATTCCGATATTTCCGATCTTGAAGAGGATCACTCCAACTTAGTTAATGTGTACAAAAGCATACTAAACATGGTGCTCAAGGGCCGTGTTTCCATACAAGAGTAGTCCCCTGATTCCGCACCGGATAGTTCCAATAGAGTAATGATTTTTTACTAATAAAATCCGTATGTTAAAAATTTTTCATAATTGAATTATTTAAAGAGATATGAACCTTCAAAAACATGAAAAATTGGTACGAATTTCCGTTGTGTTCAAACATCAAGAAAACAAATTTGGGCAATTATATAAGAAAAAGAAACGCAGAAACACAGCCATAGCTTATTTTAAATTTTTAATGTAAAAAGAAATTAATTCGGTTAAGTTTTGGAAAAGAAATCAGAGGACTACGAAGCGTTAATTTTGTGTACTTTTATAGGTATTTTCCGGCCGAGCTGCAGTTATCTCTATCGCACTCTGCGGGGTTTGTTTGGGCACGCGGCGCGACAGCAATAGATATTATAAATATCTATTTTTAAATTCTCTCGAGCTTAGTGTTTCCTCTTAAAAAAAGGGTCTGGTCGGGTCTTCTGGTAAGGGAATGTAGGATTAAATTTCCGTTTCCTCTGGTATCTAATTAAGAGCAGCGGGGATTGGGAAATAGTAACTGAAGGAAATCATCCTTTAGTCAATTAGCATATCAGTAACAGATATATTTTAGAGCACTGAAGGGCAAATGTGGATGTTGATTGTAAGGGCTCGCGAGGTCTACTGTTCTCGCAGAACCACTAGTTGTAGTTAGTGTCGCGTCTAGTATTCAAAGCTCTATGTCCGCTATCTCGCTTAGATCTTCGCTTTACAAATGGCACGTGTCTTCTAGCGCTGAAAGCAGGTAGCCTTTCCAGCGTCCATTCAGATGAAACAATGAGCAACCTGCTTTCACAGTGAACTATGCATTGCCAAGGTTATTACAAGATGCAGTCTGTAAACGTGGACAGGGAATAGAATATTAAATAGGTTAATAGTTAGAGAATTGTAACGTGAAACGTTATGCCAATATTGTATGTTTCCTAATAAATACAATTAAAAAAAAATTGTCCGTCTTTTAGATTATCGAAAATATAAGATAAGTATTTTTCTTTCTTTTTAATAAAACAATTGATGATAAAGATAAAACGCATCAAAGTTCAGGAATGGGGGCTCATGACGCAATAGGCCGGTAAAAAGAGTACAGGTCAGTGAGGTCCCGCGGAACTTGGGCTATATCTTTATACATTTTTGTTTGATTGACAAAAGAAAAAATACGTGTCCAATATTTTTCAATAATCTACCAGACGAACTAATAATTTCGAAAAGTATTTTTTAGAAAACATGCCCATTAACACTTTAATATACTTTACAGATGGAGTTATCCCATCTGTAAGTTGTAAACTTGTGTCGTGGGATACTAACTCAAAGATAGAAGACACATACATTATCAATACACATACCTATATAGATAAACATCCAAGACCCAGGAAAATCTGAAGAAGATTTTTCATTTCGATCTAAAGGGGATCGAACCCGGGACCCTACGACTCAAAGGCACTGTTCCACTGTCGTCACAATTAAGTATTTTTACTCCTTTTGGTTTTTGTGTGTTTTTCGTATATTATAATTTACATGCCCCTTGAGAAATCCAAAAAAATAACCTCTCTTAGTAATATTAACATAGTTTTTATCTATATGGTACACTAATTGGACTAATATTGCATAAAATTAAAGAAGGCTTACTCTAAATCTTACTTAAAAGTTCAAACGCCGACTCAAGTTCTTAAAACGAACTTATTTGCGAAGTTGCCTCTTTATCAAATTTTGCCACAAGATACTTTCGCATAATTATTAAAATGCAGAAACTTCATAACAAAGAATGATAATGCAAAATTAGGTCAAGCAGATTAAATTTAAATTAGGAAAAGCAAGCCAAAGTATCGTTAGCAAAAAAAAAAACTAATTATAACCGGCGATATCGTGTACGTTTCTCGTAGTATGAATGGGCCGGCTCGTCCGGGGAAGTATCACACTCTCACAGAAAATCGGAGTTTGAGTGGAAGCTTTACCGCTTCGTTTGGTGAGTGAGAGAGCCGGAGGCCCATCTTTCCCACTCCTCCCATTTTCACCCCCCAACTCTTTGTGTTACTTGTGCAGATATATAAATTTCGATATTCGTTGTTACTTGTGCAGATATATAAATTTCGATTTCTTTTGTGTTTTAACGTGTCTAATTATATAAGGCATTTTTTTTTTTAAATCTATGTGTCCAATCATAGAAGAATGAAGTCTCTAGAAGCAGCGCATTGCTTGATCCATCTTGTTACTTATACCCTTAAAAGTAGCGTATGCTATACACTCGGCCTCAGTCCTCTGACGCCTGTCGAGGGGTATGTAACAGAGTGGAATTTAATTTTTAAAATTATAAACATTCCAATTTATGAAGTTCTGTCTTTCTAAAATACTAAAATGAATATTAAAGTAAACTATCGCTTTACAATATTATATTTCATTGAATTTACAATATTATAAACATATTAATCCTCCATTAAAAACGTCAAATTCCATTGTCAGTGAAAGGCGGCAAGATCCGATTTCTTTTGTGTTTTAACCTGAGGTTTTAACGTGTCTAATGAGAGACGCAATTTTTTTTTAAATCTATGTGTCTAATCATAAGACACAATTTTTTTTTAATCTATGTGTCTAATAAACTTATTATATCATGTCAATTGGCTCTGACATAATGGCAACTGGCATTTGCTTCAATTGTTTGTTGGATAAAGGACATCTGCGCTGATGACATGAATTTCATGAATATAACATATGGGATTTTTGCATAGTACCTAAATAGTATGACATGACAATGAAGACTTTTCAAAACAGTAGTAAAAAAGTTTAAGTTAAATAGATAAAGTTGATAAAAAGGCATAAACTTATGCTCATCGGATCCGATGGGAGGGACGCCGCTATACGTTAGACACGATACGAGATATCTCCAATCGTATCGCACCTATACGTGCGATATGATTCAGGATGGTATAATACCCCCTAAAGTGTCAATGTCATGGATGATACAATTTTATCGTGACTATATATTTATTTGTGAAATTTATCACTAGGGCTTTATTTGACACTTAACTTGCATAATCTAGTCAGAAAAATAGTATTTACCTTTTCTTAAGTCACTTCGAAAACCTCTCATATACAGGCCAATGCTCGTTCACGGTATCAACACTTTATTAGTCTCATATGTAGAGTTGTCTGTAATATACAAATTTACTAAATAGCTCTCCTATAGGATTGTCGTATGTTAACTGGCAATAGCAAAACCGCACTGTAAATCGCACACAGAACAGCCACAATTGTCAATGGGTCATTACCCGCCATTTGAGAAGGATTAACGAGGCGTAAGGCCAATGAGAGCTCGCATTGCGCTCATACACTATAGTAGGGAAAACCGAATTTGATTTTTTACACAAATTCATAGTAATAGCGTTTAAATGTCTTTATTATCAACATACCAAAACAAAAAGACCAACAATATTTTTGGTAAAATTAAGAGAAGATGGCCTAGATCAAGGTAAGGATGTTACTGACAGTGACACCTGGAAGTGAAAAAGAAGCTTTTACGGAAGCTGCATTGTCATAACAATGACTAAAAAACAAAACGCAATCGTTCTATTATAAAAATTATAATTGTTAAATCAGTGATTCTCAAATATTTCGTTTTAATAATATCGTCTTAAACCCTCGAATCTTGCTCCTGTGGGAACTATTATATTTTATGATTTCATCACCAGCAGCCTGCTTGCAATATTATCAAACCTTGTCAGTTCAACGTCGAACAGGAACGGACTAGGAAAGCCAACTGAAATATAGCAATTTCTGTGAAGAAAAGTGATGGGAGGGTCAAACTATCCCATCACACCGGAGTCTGAGCACGACGACCCATATTTGTAGCCACGCATTTAAAATCGTAAACCTAAACACAGCTAGCTACAGAAGTCTTGAGTATTCTATTATCTATCTGTATTAGTATTATGCACGTTAATTAATTAATTAATGGACCAGGATATATTATATGCTAATTGCGGACAAGGCCGCGGGCAACAGCTTTGTCTATACACTAACTTTAATATCTATTATTACTAGTTCAGAAAGTTCTTGTTATAATCCTGCATTCGTTCATTTAACTGCGAGTTACAGAACTTTTAACACGCCACTTTCAGTACTTATAATAATAACAGCTGAAAATGAAACACGTTGTAGCTAAATACAAAATGTAATCCCCGCGAGTGCAGTTAATGGCAATTAAAAGTAATTTCCATAGAGCATTCCGTTTTGTTTGAAACACACTCGTTGTTATCAAAAGTGTGTCGCGATGACCAGACATCGCGTATTCATAGTCTGGTATTATGAGGCGTGAATGCGTCTAACTAATGGCCATGCTGCCATGTATTCCAAACAATTGTATCTGAAATACATTATGGGAGATATTAAACGTGATGAAAGACCAGCGAGTGAAATTAGAGTAGCAATTAAAAGTAATTTCCATAGAGTATTCTTTTTTGTTTGAAACACACTCGTTGTTAACAAAAGTGTGTCGCAATGACCGGACATCGCGTATTCATAGTCTGGAATTATGAGGCGCATTCAGTCTTACTAATGGTCATGCTGCCATGTATTCCAAACAAATGTAATTGAAATAAATTGTGGGAGACAAAAAATGTAATGAAAGACCAGCGAGTAAAGTTAGAAGCAATTAAAATTAATTTCCTTAGAGTATTCTATTTTATTTGAAACATGCTCGTTGTTAAAAGTGTGTCGCAATTATCGGACATCGCGTATTCATAGTCTGGTATTATTAGGCGCATTCGGTCTTACTAATGGCCATGCTGTCATGTATTCCAAACAAATATAACTCAAATACATTGTGGGAGATATTAAACGTAATGAAAGAACAGCGAGTGAAGTTAGAGTAGCAATTAAAAGTAATTTCCATAGAATATTCTATTTTGTTTAAAACACACTCGTTGTTAACAAAAGTGTGTCGCAATTATCGGACATCGCGTATTCATAGTCTGGTATTATGAGGCGCATTCAGTCTTACTAATGGTCATGCTGCCATATATTCCAATCAAATTAAATTGAAGTACATTGTGGGAGTTAAACATTTCCATAGAGTATTCTATTTTGTTTGAAACATGCTCGTTGTTAAAAGTGTGTCGCAATTATCGGACATCGCGTATTCATAGTCTGGTATTATTAGGCGCATTCGGTCTTACTAATGGCCATGCTGTCATGTATTCCAAACAAATATAACTCAAATACATCGTGGGAGATATTAAACGTAATGAAAGACCAGCGAGTGAAGTTAGAGTAGCAATTAAAATTAATTTCCTTAGAGTATTCTATTTTATTTGAAACATGCTCGTTGTTAAAAGTGTGTCGCAATTATCGGACATCGCGTATTCACAGTCTGGTATTATGAGGTGTGAATGCGTCTAACTAATGGCCATGCTGCCATGTATTAGAAACAAATGTATCTGAAATACATTGTGGGAGATATTAAACGTAATGAAAGACTAGCGAGTGAAGTTAGAGTAGCAATTAAAAGTCATTTCCATAGAGTATTCTTTTTTGCTTTAAAAAATAATAATAATCGTTGTTATCAAATATTCCAATCAAATTAAATTGAAATACATTGTGGGAGTTATAAAATGTAATGAAAGACCAAAAGTAATTTCTTTAGAGTATTCTATTTTGTTTAAAAAATGCTCGTTGTTCAAGAGTGTGTCGCAATGACCGGCCATCGCGTATTCATAGTCTGGTATTATGAGGCGCAATCAGTCTCACTAATGGTCATGCTGCCAAATATTCCAATCAAATTAAATTGAAATACATTGTGAGAGTTAAAAATGTAATAAAAGACCAAAAGTAATTTCCATAGAGTATTCTATTTTGTTTGAAACATGCTCGTTGTTATCAAGAGTGTGTCGCAATGACCGGCCATCGCGTATTCATAGTCTGGTATTATGAGGCGCATTCAGTCTTACTAATGGCCATGCTGCCATGTATATTCCAAACAAATGTATCTGAAATACATTGTGGGAGATATAAAACGTAATGAAAGACAAGCAAGTGAAGTTAGAGTAGCAATTAAAAGTAATTTCCATAGAGTATTCTATTGTATTTGAAACATGTTCATTGTTAAAAATGTGTCGCAATTATCGGACACCGCGTATTCATAGTCTGGTATTATGAGGCGCATTCAGTATTTCTCATGGCAAATGCCCTTGTAATATTGCGACTCACTATATAATACATGTATATAGTGTGTCGCAGTGACTACTTGGGGGTATCGTCCGTTGTTATGAGGTTTATTCAGTCCGCTGATGGCCGTACTTCCATGGTTTCCAGAGAAATGAAAATCCGTTCACCCAGACACAAACAGACTAGAAACACATTGTAGGGAGATACAAAGTGTAATGAAAGCTTTATAGCCAATGATAATTTACATAGTCCATTCCGTTTTGTTGTTGTGATTCAAAATTGTGTCGCATTGACCTTACATTGTGTATTCATACTCTGGAGTTCTAAATTACGTTCAGTCCTGCTATTGGCCGGATAGTTACGGAAGGTAATGCTGCAAGACGTAAAAAGGCTTGTAGTAAAGTGGTGCATTTGGGACTTTGGGAAATCTTACAAACTTCACCTCAAAATGGCACTCCTGCTATTACAATTACAGAAAGAGGTGTAGTAAGAAAATAATCTCATAGAAAATGCAGTGTTGAAACAAGTTGTCATCAAAATTGACTCGAGGTGACCGGCGGACATCGCGTATTCATAGTCCGGTGTTATGACGCACATTCAGCGCCGCTAATTGCCGTGTTTGCATGCTGTCTACTGTGTGGAAGGTAAATTCATGAAAAAGTAATTATGAGTGCATTGCGTAGTTTTTAGACGCTAGGTATACCACAATAGCATCATACAGTTTATTAACCACAAGTTTATACATTAGTTAGTTAGTTACAGTTAAAAAGCAAATCCGTTGGACTAAAAAGCAGCCAACCCCTTTTTGGTGAGCCGTAGGGAAATCTCTGATTTGGTGATTTTAGTGACACTTTGACAGCCTTCGTGGTCCAGTGGTTAAGGCGTTTGCCTGTTGACCCGGGGGTCGTGGGTTCGATTCCCACCGGAAGCATACTTTGTTTAGTTGCTTCCAGTTTGGTAAGGACATTGCAGGCTTGAATCACCTGATTGTTTGATAATAAAGATGATTCCGTGCTTCGGAAGGCACGTTAAGCCGGTGGTCCCGGCTGCCATTTGGTAGTCGTTAAAGGAACCACGTCAGAGGTCGAGAGGCGGTTCCGAAGAACTCTGACACCAGGGTGTGCATGGTCGATTGACCGTGATACCTACTCGAAATGATGATGAGTGACACTTTTGAGATATTTCCTCTCTCGGCCTACATGACTTCAAGAAAAAAACGCTGTCACACCATTTTGTCATACAAGTGTGGCACTGAAGATTAGTTTCCTCACAGTCACACCAGTGTGACACATACAATCTAGTCATTTAAGTTATTTAGCATTTTGTACGCGTGATGGGACTACTTTGTTTGGTAACCAGGTATATAATGTTGTGTTTATGGAAAATGCTAACTAACAGGAATTCCAAAAAAATATTTTAAAGCTATGTTATGGTAATATCAGCATTTTTTTAAATTCCCATACTTTTGAAATTGAATTTTCTAACCAATTTTAACAAAACTTAATGTATCGATATTACCTAAATTAAAAGTGCCTTTTATATTATTTTTAAACTAGATGCTTACAAAATCAGAAACAATTTTAAAATCTACACTTGCAAGTCCCCATTATTTGATGATTGATATCATTTCCAAGTATTTTTTATTAGATGTAGGAAAGCGTAATGATATTACTTATTAAGTGACAGATCTATTATTTTAGGAATAAATAGTATTTATGAGATTATTAAAAATACAGTTTATAATTTTCGTAATACGCACGGACATAAAATGCACGCCCAAATTCCACAAACGATGCGGCTAACCACGTAACCCCCCAAAACCCAGCGCAGGGCGATCCCGAGAAAATCGGCAAAAACACATTTATGCCCCATGCTGTATACCGGGTGTTACAAAACTACGAAATAATATTTAAGGGGCATGATCAGTCCATGATATTAAACAACTATCCTCAGGGAACATACATCATAAGACAAAAATAAAGTTTAGACCTTCTATAGAAAGTCGATCAGTTCATTGCTTATTTTGTATCAGAGTTTGAATTATTCTTTTTATGTTTCGAAGTTTGTCCCATTGGGAAAGTTGTTTATTATTCGTAGTTTTGTAACACCCGGTATATGGACGCAGACCATGAAGCCTAACAACAATGGGCATGTTTTCTAAAAAAATACTTTTCAAAATAATTAGTCCGTCGGGTAGATTATTGAAAAATATTAAACACTTATTTTTTTCTTTTGTCAATCAAACAAAAATTGATAAATATATAGTCCTTTGAAGTTTCGCGTGACGTCACTGTCCTGTACACTTGTTACCGGCCTGTTGCGTCAGAGCCCCCCTTCTGAACTTTGATGCGCTTTATCTTTACCATCTTTTGTTTGATTAAAAAAAGAAATACGTATCTTATATTTTGTGATAATCTATAAGACGCACTAATTATTTTAAATGGTATTTTTATAGGAAAAAGCCTATTAACAACATGCTCTGCTCTATGTGCATGTACAGGGTGAACCATAAATGTGTCATCCTGCTCTAACGCCTATGCTAGTGCAGAACAACACATCAAACAATTAAAATATTATTGACTAGCTCCGTGGCGCAGCGGTCAACACGCCAGCCTGCGACACGGAGTTTGATCCCCGGCCAGGTCAAGATGGAAAATGATCTTTTTCAGATTGGCCTGGGTCTTGGATGTGTATCTATATATGTATTTGTTATAAAATATAGTATCATTGAGTTAGTATCCCATAACACAAGTCTCGAACTTACTTTAGGGCTAGCTCAATCTGTGTGATTTGTCCGTATATATTTTTTATTATTTATTTTATTTATATTCGTTCAATTTCAGTTATAAGTGCGTTATAATCTCGGACGCGACCATGTTTACCGCGTCAGAGCTTCACTACAAAATGCATGCCCACTGCTCCCATTTCTGCTGAATGAGACTCGTAACGCAGCGTGAATACGCGATGTCCGGCGGTCATTTGCGACACAGTTTAAATACTAAAATGCTGGCTCGTTATGAGAAAATTTATGAATTTTCTGCTCTATTCTGAGCATTTTTATTTAGTATTAGTCAGATTTACTTGTTTGATAAATCAAGTAAATCCGTTTCAACTCCGTATTGTTTGAAATTTAATGTATATCGTAAATGTATATTAATGTTTTTATTTTTAACTATCTAATTAGGCACTTAACATTTTATTGTTTTTCTTTTGACAATTATTATTATTTGAATGAAAATTTGCACACTTGACGGTAAAATATGTTGACTACCTATAATTTGTATTTAACACCTATTTTTCGTAAACACATGTTTATGCGAATAACTATATCTTATCTTATCATAAATTACTCCACCAAAGATGAGAAAGATGTGGATATTTATAAACACACTTGTATGAAAATGTTGAATTTTTTATAATTTCTACCATAGATCCCATAGGAAAAGTTGTTCATTTTATTGGGATGAGCTACCCTTTTAAAATAATAACGAAAGTAAATTTATACTTTGTACTGAAACACGTGTCAGAAGTCTTCAAATAATTTGAATGGCATCCGTATTGCAGGGATTAACGCCTGCTACACGAGAGGCTCTGGGTTCGATTTCTGGCGCAGGAAAACCTAGCCAAATCAGTATCATCATCTGCCCAGTCTTTCGCTAGATTAACTCACAGGCCCAGGATGAACCGTATCAGAATCCAATATAATATAATGAGGATCAGTAAAGTTGTAGCAAATTCAATAGGACTAATATCCACATTATATTTCGCCGCTTCATTTTTCGATATAATCAATGGTAGTCCCTTTATCATACAGGCAACATATTCGCACTTTCAGATTTTTACAGTATTTCAACTGACAAAATTGTATTTCCTGTTCACCTACCTGTCGCGCCCACTAGCGCTCAAACCTCATTCCTTTTTCGTGCGAGGCAACGAACGCACGCGCGCATCTCAAGATGCCTAAACGCACCGCGCAAGAAAAAATCGCGAAATACGAAGCGAAAATAAGGAAGTTAATGGATGGCCATAAACGTCGTACATCAAGAGTGATATATTCGGATGACGATGATCTCATTCAAGGTAAGTAAAGCGAGATTTATACTCAATATTTGTACCAGTGCCATCTTATAAAATCGGACTCAACTGCGCGTTGATGACGATAACGGGGTTAACTGCGCGTTAATCTCGAAGTACTATTGTACTTACATTGCTACAGCTAGCGTATTATCACACTGATAGTTACGTAACCGCCGTACAAACAACTGTCCGCGAGACTCCTACATCAAACTACCCACTTCTTATTATTAATACATTTTATTTCGTTCTTTATAGAACAAATTGGAAGTCCGTCTTACATCGAAGACGAGAACGCCAATTTCTTACAAGAAACCTCCAAGGAACCGGAGGCTGACTCAGAAGATGGAAAAGATGAAGGCGTGCCGTCCACATCTGCTCAGTCGAATCCTACCACAGAAAGTACGGATTTGAATCCTGAATTATTGCTCGCCTTGGGCGAGTCCACGTCGGATGTTCCGGACTTCGGCCCAGATATTCATGATAGTCTTGCTAACTTATGGCAGCCTATTCTCAAGAAAGGGCTCGCCGATGAAAATAAGAATAATATTTTAAAATCTTACCCCGTTCCTGGTAATTGCAAGCTCCTGCTCGCCCCTAAATTAAACGCCGAAATTTCATCTGCAGTTCCAACTGTTGCCAGAGGGCGTGACAAGAAATTGCATACCCTTCAGCAGCAGCTAGGGTCGGGCGTTACCGCTGTAAACAAAGGAATGCATATCCTTCTTACAAGCGGGGACAAAGTCGAAGCGCTTAAAAATTTTAGCGATGGTTGTCGCATTTTATGTGACTTCCATTTTGCTCTTAGTAAATACAGAATTAAACTCGTAACGCCAAGTCTCGATAAAAATTTTTTGCATGTCTTACAAGACACTCAAAGAGACGATTTGTTATTTGGTGCCGAATTAGGCGAAAAAATAAAAGCTAGCAAGGCTATCGAGAAGCAGGGCCAACAAATAAAGAAGAGTACGCCGGCTCAGAAGCCTGCCGCAGTACAATCGACGGCTGTTCGTCCTGGTTATGTACTTTCGGGAAACTGGAGTGCACCTCCTCACTACCATTACCCGTCGACAAGGGGGGGGGGCGGGGAGGTGCCAGAAGACCACAAGCAGCAGCCCCTCGCAAACAGACGAACACGACGTACAAGACGACGCAGGCGAAAGGCCGGGCTCAAGCGCAGCAGTAACAGAGGTACATGCAGGAAAAATTAATAAGTACTACCGTAATTGGAAAATTATAACGAACAACGAAGTTGTTCTATCTTGGATACGGAATGGTTATTCAATTACATTTTGTAAACCGGTTTCTCAATCAAGTGTGCCAAACTCTAACTTTTCACGTAAAGAAAGTGATAACATGTTATCAGCAATTAATAAATTACTTGACCTAGGAGCAATCAAGCTTTGCAAACCCTGCCCAGGCCAGTTTATTTCTAGAATATTTTTGGCACCTAAATCAAACGGAACTTTAAGATTTATTTTAAATTTAAAGCCTTTAAATTGTTTCATTTTTAAAGAACATTTCAAAATGGAGTATTACCGAACAGCCTTAAGATTAATTCCGGACGGTGGTTACTTAGCTACAATCGATTTAAAAGAAGCATACCTCCTTCTTTCCATATCCAAGGCAGACCGTAAATACTTACGTTTCAATTTCAGACATTGTGATGATTCTAAAAACACTACTTATGAATTTACAGCTTTACCTTATGGGCTTTGTACAGCACCAAGGGTTTTTACAAAAATCATGTCACAGGTCATGACACATTTACGAAAACAAGGGTTAAAATCAGTACAATACTTAGATGATATCATATGTATAGGAGATAATTACTTAGATTGTTTGAATAACGTAAATACAACATGTAAATTGCTCTGCAACCTTGGCTTCGTAATCAACTACGAGAAAAGTGTTTTAAAGCCAAGTCAATGCTGTAAATTCTTAGGTTTTGTCTTTGATTCTAAGAATATGACAATTTCATTGCCAACCGAAAAACGTAAACATATTGCACGGTTGTTAGATAAATTTTCAAAACTGCCGCGATGTTCTATTAGAGATTACGCGCAGTTCATCGGAACCCTTACGGCAGCGTGCCCAGCTGTTAAGTACGGCTGGCTGTACACGATAAACATAGAACGGCAAAAATTTCTAGCGCTTCGTACTTATGACAATAATTACGAAGCAAAGATGATGCCATCAAAAACCATACTTGAAGATGTTCTTTGGTGGAAAAATCATATCCACAAAACATCATGTCCCATGAGAATGCAAGAAATTGAATTGGAAATCTTTACAGATGCATCTAGAATGGGTTGGGGCGCAGTTTGTAAAAATAAAAAAATACATGGACTCTGGACTTCGGTAGAAAAACAAAAACACATTAATTATTTGGAATTAATGGCTGCTTTTCTCGGTTTAAAAAGTTTTGCTCGGAATAAGTTCAACTGTGCAATATTGTTACGAATAGATAACACCACCGCCATTAGTTATATTAACAGAATGGGTGGTATTCAATTCCCTCATCTGAACGAAATAGCTCGATCCATTTGGCAATGGTGTGAATTAAATAATATAATGTTGTACGCGTCTTACGTTAATACTAAAGAAAATATCGCGGACGCAGAATCTCGAATTGTTAACCCAGACACCGAGTGGGAGCTCTGTAAGTCTGCCTTCAGTACTATTGTAAAACGACTCGGTAACCCGGATATTGATTTGTTCGCATCCAGAACTAACGCAAAATGCCCAGATTTTGTATCCTGGAAACAAGATCCCGATGCCATGGCTGTTGATGCGTTCACTGTTAACTGGAAAGCTTATTTCTTTTACGCCTTTCCCCCATTTTCCCTAATATTAAAAAGCTTAAGGAAAATTTCTGATGAAGCGGCAAATGGTATTCTTGTTTTTCCTTACTGGCCATCGCAGTCATGGTTCCCACTACTGATGGATATTCTGGACTCAGAAATCATTTTCTTTGGCCCTAATAAAGAATTATTGTTGTCACATTCCAGAGAGCCACACCCGCTGCATCAGAAACTTATCCTGGCTGCAGCGAGGCTTTGCGGACGGCGTGGCGGAGCCACGGTACCCCGGCCGAGGCGCTCGACCTAATATTCTCCTCACTTGCACCAAGCACTTTAAAACAGTACAACGTGTCGTTGAGGCTCTGGTGGGAGTATTGTGCTAGCAGGAAACTAAATTGGTTAGTTTACGACGTAAGGTCTGTTTTACTTTTCCTAACTGATCAGTTCAATAAAGGTTGTTCTTACGGCACACTTAACAGTCATCGCTCAGCTTTAACGTTGTTGCTATCCAACAAACTGAGTGCTGATGAGAATATAAAACGTCTCCTTAAGGGTGCTTACCGGTCAAAACCAACTGCTCCTAAGTATTTACAAACTTGGGACCCACAACTAGTGCTGAATTTTATAAGTTTTTGGTACCCAAATGTCGACTTACCCTTGGACAAACTTACAAAAAAACTAGTAGTTTCATTTGCCCTTAGTACAGGGCATAGAGTACAAACATTCTCAGCAATAAGACTGGAAAATGTTTCGGTACAACAAAACTGCATAAAAATAATTATTCCTAAAGTCCTAAAAACTTCAGCTGCCGGTCGTGAACAACCTATATTGTGTCTACCATACTTCAACGATAACAGAAGTATTTGTCCTGCATCCGTCCTCAAGGATTATATTTTTGTTTTGAAAAAAAAAATTGAGAAAGGATGACACGGGCCCCCTTTTGCTTACGCACAGACCTCCACACAGAGCCGCAACGACACAGACTGTAAGTCGTTGGATCAAGCAAGTGTTACGTGAAAGCGGAGTAGACGTGAACGTGTTCAGCGCGCATAGCACGCGACACGCGTCCACGTCCGCTGCAAGCGCCGCTGGTCTCAATATAGAAGCCATCAGGAAAGCTGCTGGCTGGTCCGATCAATCGCAAACATTTGCTCGCTTCTATAATAGACCCATTATTGACGAAGCGGCTTTTGCCAAATCGGTATACCTTTTACCTGAATAATTTTTATTGTTCTTATATTAAGCCATTTACCAAATAAGTGTAAAATGTACTATGTATTTTTGGTTATAAATATTACGTTGGAGAATTTAAAATGTATTTGATACGTATTTAAGTTTATAATTTACGAAAAGTGTATTATTTCAAACAAAACTGAATATCTCTTAACATCTACCATTGATTATATCGAAAAATGAAGCGGCGAAATATAATAGACGATCAAACGAACTTCCAAGTGAAGTTCGATCACTATTATATGAGCCGCTTCATTTGAAGATATAATCACCCAGCCCCCCCTATGGAAAAATCCATACCCAATTCAGTTTTGTCTTCAATGACTCTCTAAAAGAATGAGGTTTGAGCGCTAGTGGGCGCGACAGGTAGGTGAACAGGAAATACAATTTTGTCAGTTGAAATACTGTAAAAATCTGAAAGTGCGAATATGTTGCCTGTATGATAAAGGGACTACCATTGATTATATCTTCAAATGAAGCGGCTCATATAATAGTGATCGAACTTCACTTGGAAGTTCGTTTGATCGTCTATTATTCTTCATGACATTACAATGATATATCTTTTTGAATTATCCAAATCGGACCATTACTTACGAAGATATTAATAATAAACATCATGCCGTTCCTGCCGCGAAAAGGCATTGCACGCCGGTGCGTGTGACGTCACTGTGACGGACCGAGCGCGGTCGGCAGTCGGCACTCATAGAGCGATCATTCGACTGAGCGACGTACGATGCGATTCGTCGCTATATTTAACAATTTATTGAAATAAAGTGTTGTTAAAGTGTAATTTTTGTAATATTTACGTATAAAACGTAATTATTATGAGAACTAATAAAGAAAACAAAGCAAAGAAAGAATTTTTATTTTTACTCTTGATTGCTATATAGACAATCTTGTAAATTAACTAAATTACATGCTATTGTTACAATATTATCAAAAAAAATATATGAAATATGGACATATGCGTTAGGTCCGATCATTTTATAGTATTTTAACTCCTATATGCTTCTTTTAATGAGAACTCTTATCGTTTATATCAGCGATCGTTTTTGTTTGCAAAACTTCTTCTGCTGTAGTTTTTGGGTTGGAACTGTCCGTACTTAAAACTCTTTAAAACTGTTCTATTTCTTATCTTTTCTTAAAATCATGTCTATAATTTTTAGGGTTCCGTACATCAAAAGGAAAAAACGGAACCCTATAAGGGTTCCACTTCATCACTTGGTTATCCGTCTGTCTGTCTGTCAAGACCCATTTTCTTATAAGCGTAGAGGTATCAAGCTGAAATTCATATTAAATATTCAGGTCTACTGTCCCTTGGAGCTATGAAAAAATCAAACCGTTGATGCCGCAAATTTTCGAAGCCAACGCAATCTAAAGATACAGCTGGTTGTGCCGCAAATTCTCGTGTTTTTTCGATATTCGCAGGGAATCAATACCTACCAGGGAACTTCCCATGAACTCAGAATCTTAAAATTTGGTACGAAGCAACGTCTTTTAGCACAGATAATGGAAAAATTGCGAAAAACATACATTTTAAGCTACATCATATAAGAAAAATATTTTTAGTAATCTTTCGACATTCGCAAGGGAATCAAAACTTCAGGGTACTTCCCTTGAAATCAGAATCTTAGATTTTGGTACGAAGCAACGTCTTATAACACAGTTAATTAAAAAATTGCGAAATGCATACATTTTAAGTTACATCATATAATAAAGATATTTATAATAACTTCAAACTTATACGTGCGCAAGGCCAACTCGCACTTCGCCGGTTTTTTTTAAAGCTTTTGACATTCAAACTTATGAGGCAAAACTCCCTTCTTCAGTTAAATTTAACGTAATATTCCATGTCTTTTTCCACCTAAAACATATCAATAAAAAATACAAATTAATAAAAATAAAAATACCATATTTTAATCGGCCTCACATTTTTGTATGAAAATGTCGATATTGTTTTCTAGTCCAATCCTGGGTCCCATACGTTATTCATTTAGACGGGCTGATTTTATATCGTTTTACGTTAGACGGGATGGTTTTAGATACAATGGTGTTCACCCTTACATCCTGTATTAACTTATTTGCTTACAACAATCAGGCATAGCTGGGGCAGATACATATTATATCATTCACTATTTTGCTTTTTACACTCCAGTACGTCCCTGTGTCATTGTTTTGACCTTGGAATCCTTACTAATAACAGCCTCCGTGGTCCAGTGGTTAAGGCGTTTGCCTGTTGACCCGGGGGTCGTGGGTTCGATTCCCACCGGAAGCATACTTTATTTAGTTGTTTCCAGTTTGGTTAGGACATTGCAGGCTTAAATCACCTGATTGTCTGATAATAAAGATGATTCCGTACTTCGGAAGGCACGTTAAGCCGGTGGTCCCGGCTGCCATCTAGTAGTCGTTAAAGGAACCACGTCAGAGGCCGAGAGGCGGTTCCGAAGAACTCTGACACCAGGGTGTGCGTGCATGGTCGATTGACCGTGACACCTACTCGAAATGATGATGATGATGATGACTAATATTATAAATGCGAAAGTGTTTGTTTGTTACGCTTTCACGCCGTAACTACTGAACCGATCATCATGAAATTTTGCATTTAAGTTCTCTGGAGTGCGGAGAAGGACATAGGCTACTTTTATCCCGGGAAAAAGTACTATTCCCGAGGGCTCGATTGACGCGGGCGGAGCTGCGGGCGAATGCTAGTATTACATAAAAATGGAAACGGAAGTATTGGAAGGTAAGTAGGTTTGTCCACCAAACTAGAAAGAAATAAGTAGGTATGTTTTTATTAATACATCAGGCTTATAAAAAGAGAATACATACGAGTAGGTATTAACTTATTTCCATATCAACTTAATAAAAGGTAAGAATAGTTATGTAGGTACTTACATCGAAATGATATTCACAACAATGTCTTCTAGCCGGGGTAGAGGGTGGAGTCTTATAATCATCCCTTTTTACAACGGAATATAATTTTAAATTGTATTCCGTTGTAAAAAGAGATGATATAAAATTCATACAAAACTTCGTGAAAAATTATTAATTTTTCCAGAAGTTTTGTGTCTTTCGGCACGTTAAAAGATAGTTTTTCTGGCGTTTTAAAAGAAGTGTTTGTATAGTTCAGCACTATACAATATTTGTACATAGTTAAAAAGATAAATTAGACATAAATAATTTGTTTAAAAGTCTCAATTACCACACAAAACACTGCGCGCCTTGTCACTGCCAACGGGCAACTAGCGGCGTCCGTCACAGTGACGTCACAGCCACCGCGCCGGCCGACCAGTGAATTTTGCTAGTAATTTGGTCATAACTTCGTCAATTTTTATCGTAGAACAATAATTTTTGCACTGTATGTTATGGATTTCTTAGCTATATAATCCTGCATTCTCAACTTAAAACTTTACGGATCCTCATTGCTTTGTAACAGATATTAACAAACGGGATGGGAGCCTCCTATTATTTGTCTTGTAACAACTCCTCATCAATAATCGTCTTGTAACTTGAAGGCAAGTATTACAAATAAATGGTTTTTAGGGTCCCGTACCCAAAGGGTAAAAACGGGACCCTATTAATTTCGCTCCGCTGTCCGTCTGTCTGTCTGTCCGTCTGTCCGTCTGTTACTAGGCTGTATCTCATGAACCGTAATAGTTCGTTGAAATTACCACAGATGATGTATTTTTGTTGCCGCTATAACAACAAATACAAAAAATTTGAATAAAATAAATATTTAAGGGGGCTCCCATACAACAAACGCGATGTTTTTGCTTATTTTTGCTCGGTATTGATACGCTTGAAGTATTCACAGAATATTTAGTTAAATATTCACTTTAAAAATAAATAATAAAATATAAATAAAATTAATATTAAATGGGGGCTCCCATACAACAGACATGATTATTTTGCTGTTTTTATAGATAACGGTACGGAACCCATTGTGCGCGAGTCCGACTCGCACTTGGCCGGTCTTTTTTACGTGATAACGACTTATAAATTGATGAACTGAAAGTTATCGGGGACTGCCAGTATATATATTCGCGGATATTTTTCTACCATCTTGGTTTACGAGTCTCTCAAGGCACGTCGTTAAACCCGCTTGAAATTAGAAACTTTCCGCTCTAGTTATTATAAGCATAACACACATTATCCATAGTATGTCGTTTGGGAAAGTTTTTCAAAGTGGCAACCATTTTGAGCGTAAAATTAAATAAACTAGAAACAAACATAGTGTGCAACGGAACAATGATAGAACACTGTTTTGAAAATTGCCTTGGTTTTATACCATCGATAAAAAATAGTAGCCTATTAGTAGAATGAGTCTAGCCAAAGTGGACTCCTAAGTGAAGGATTTAGAGTATGTTGCCTGAAGTAAAAGTATTATGTTAGTCCCGAGATGATACATTCTGCGTTTCATCTCCCTCTATGAGAAAAACAATAGTTGTGTTTTTATCCCTACGGGACAAAAAAAATTTAATATTGAATAAAAAAAAAATATTTGACCCTCGGGAATAAAAACGTAGACCCTGTTCCGTTCTTTGGTTTTAATAGATGAGATGAAAATAATAAAACCGGCCAGGTGCGATTTGAATTCGAACATGAAGTGTTCCGTACAACTGAACAATATTTAACTACAAAATATGCCAATTTAAACGCGTTTTTTGCATCACCACTTTTAGTGTTTAATTTTATTTATATTAGAACGGCAATATGAATATGTCCATCTACTGTGGAAATATCAAGTCTCTAACCCACTGTTTCAAATATACAGCCCTGTGAGAGACGGATGGGTGGATAGCGGAGGCTTGGTAAACAGAAACCCGTTGTTTTTTTTTTATGACACAGAATAAATAAATAATAATAAATAAATATATACGGACAAATCACACAGATTGAGCTAGCCCCAAAGTAAGTTCGAGACTTGTGTTATGGGATACTAACTCAACGATACTATATTTTATAACAAATACATATATAGATACACATCCAAGACCCAGGCCAATCTGAGAAATCTGAGAATGGCATACTAGAAAGCGGATCAGCCGATGGTAGGTGATCACCACTGCCCGTGATCAACTGCAACACCCAGGTTGCGGTACCCTTCAACGAAGGAACGCTACAAAAGCCTTTTAAAATAAAAGTTTTGAATATATTATTCAATTATATTTTATATAAAGATGTCAATTTTAATATTTAATTTTATATCTCTTTATCTGTCGCAACGCCCTGGCCGGGTACATGTATATACTGCACTACAAAATATTGACAACTTTATGAAACATGTAAGCGACGAATAAATAAATTATGAAGATGCGCCACAATACCTCTCTTGGCTTCCTATGTCCCACCATCGGGGCAGAGGGCAGATACAAGTTGGCGCTATCTCGTTCTATCCGACGCAGCGTTCTTTGTTTCACGCCAGGTGTATCCCAGCTTCTTTACTTCTGCTATGATAGTGCGGCGCCACGCCAAAAAGTATGTAAAATTTTTAATAATAAACAATTGGGTTCAATACATACTTTTCATTTGTAATAACAGGTTTAGGAATGTAACAATAGGTGCACTTTTTCCTCATGTAATTTGGATTACTCTTTACGACCATATACATAGAAATAGGTCGCTGGTACGAACCCCGCCCGCGAGGAATTTTTTCACCATATTTTATTTCTTAATTTAATAAGAGTATATAAAAATAGCATTGTGAGTGCAAAATTAACACTTATAAAAATATTTAAACTTGGAATGCCTGTAGTTACAAAAGTACAATTTTTAAGTTTTATTTATCTATCTATAATTTAAGAACTGTGTTCTTGTCGGTGTAGTACTCTAAACGTCTCTCGGTTCTCAGCCATTCTCTTCACCTCTCCATATAAATAATAATAATAAATAAATATATACGCACAAATCACACAGATTGAGCTAGCCCCAAGGTAAGTTCGAGACTTGTGTTATGGGATACTAACTCAACGATACTATATTTTATAACAAATACGTATATAGATAAACATCCAAGACCCAGGCCAATCTGAAAAAGATCGTCGCAGGCTGGCGTGTTAACCACTGCGCCACGGAGCTGTCAATATGACTCTACTCCAGCCGTTTCCTTTTCATCCAAATAAAGTTCGTTGGGTACAAAATTGGTTCAGTAAATGAGATAATAAAATAAGATTGCGAGGTCCAACTACGAAGTACTAATTATAATAATTTCGATTGAAAGCCGAATCAGCTCGGGTGACAGACAACGGAGAGGAAACGCGACGCCATAATTAATTCAATTTGGATTATCTGTTGATTGCAGCGATTGATTGCCGCTATCATATGCACTGGCTTTTGCAGTTCCTGTTCGTATATATAACGGGTCAGGGGAGACTCAGGTTGTGTGTTACTAGTGATGACTTACGGTTTAGAAACTTGCCCCCAGCCTCACAAGAAAGCTCAAGGCGCTATGGAGAGGGCTGTCTCTCATTCCGTATCAGAAATGAGGAGATTCGTAGAAGAACAAAAGTCATTGATATAGCTCAGCGGATTCGAACTTTACAGTGGACTAGCTTTCGCCCGCGGCTCCGCCCGCGTCAATGTCGATCCCTTGGGAACAGTAGTTAGTTTAGTAATCTAATCATGCGATGTTGGTATAAATCCAAAAACATGCTAAAATCTGAATATTTGCTTCATGCCTACAAAATGCTCCAATGCCTTCAAAATGTAAATTTTTTAATTTACATTTTGAAGGCATTTAAAGAAATAATATTTTAAAAATTTCTCATAATTTTTCCCATGTTAGTATAGTGAAGCATCAAAAGTAGAGTCATAACATCTCAACAATTATAGTATGGGAAATTATGACTCCACTTTTAACGATTGACTGTACATGAGAACCCACCAATTTTAACCGAACTTTTTGTACCGATATCAAATTAAAAGTGTCCCAAAAAGGATTTGTTAGCTAGATGCTTACATAATCATAAACAATTTTTAAAAATGTGTCTACATTATAGATTTAATAAAAATTGCGACTTCATACTTCTATGGTCTACATGCAAGTTTCCCTTTGCATTGGTTCGAGTAGCACTGAAAAAGAGGATATATGTTACAACCATCATCTATACATATAATAAAACAGTAAAAATATTTTGTCTGTAAGTACATTTAGAATTTTTGACTGAAATGGATAAAGGGACACTTATAAAAAGAATAATAGAAAGCAAAAAAATTTTTTTCGAATTTCTTGTCTGTCTGTCTGTCTGTATGTATGATCACGGTTATCTCCGTAAATACTGAACCGATTTACTTCAAACTTTCACCAATTGCTTTGTTTTAGCTCAGCAAAACATTTAAAGTTAGTTTCATCAAAATCGGTTCATTAAAAAAAAAGTTATCGTCATTTGAATGAACTCAAGGCATGAGTTTGCCTGCAAACATATAGCAAAATAATAATAATAATAATAAGTGACATAAGAAAATTAAAATCCAAAGTCAATTCATCATCATTATACGTCAGCATTATACCTATCCATAGTAATCCATACTAAAAAAAAGGAGAAGCTGACTGACTAACTGACATATCAACGCAGGGCCTAAACTATAAGGGTTAGGAACTTGAAATTTTGCACAGGGGTTCCTTTTATAACGTAGGGTAGCACTAAGTACGGTAGGTAAAACGGGTTGCAGTTAGTATGAAACTTTGTCGTTTTTGAAGTTATTCGAGTGAAATTCAGCATGAAGGTTCTTTACTGAAAGGTATGAAACATGAGTAAAACATTTTTCTCAGAAATCATCCCTTAAGGGGGTATAACGGGGATGCAAAGTTAGTATGAAACTTTCCGTTTTTGAAGTTGTTCAATTGAAATTCAATATTAAGGTGTTTCATTGAAAGTCATGAATATATAAAAATAAGTAACTATATATGTTTACTTTACAATTAAAAAGATCTATGTAGTTAAAATAGACGGAATTATCCCTTGAAGGGGTAACATAGGTGGGGTAAAGTTTGTATGGAATTTTTTATTTACTTAGAAATATGACAATAAGAAGTTCTCCATTACAATAAAAAAATATCTGTGTAGGTGAAATGGGCAAAATCCCCTCCTTAAAGGCTAAAGATCTATGCAGGTGAAATGTATTAAATTCCCCCTTAAGGGGAAAAAGCAGAGGGGGAGGGGTTAGTATGGAATTTTTATCATTTCTACTGTTCCCAAGGGAACGACATTAACGCGGGCAAAGCCGCGGGCAACAGCTAGTAAAAAATAAAAGACTTACTCGCAACGAGGTCGCACCTATCAATCAAATATAGTAATATTAAAAATATCTAAGTGATTTGAGCCTTCGTGTATAAATATCGATGAAATCATTTGTTAATGACGATATATGATGACGGGTTTGGTAAAACTTCCTAAGCGTTTCGATTTTAACGTAGAGCTTACGTCTAAGTTCCCAATTACACCCAAAGTTGTACTCATTACTCGATGCGATATCATATGCGTTGGAGCAAAGTTCTACACCCGGCAGACGGAGCTTTCATCAACACCCGCAAGTTTAATAATTAACCTAACCAAGTTAATTAGCATTGTTAAATAAAAATAATAAAACCACCAAAATATTATATGTAAAAGTAGAAGTAATGTGTATCTTAGAATATTTTTTCACATGATGTAAAATATTTGTGCATACAGTTTGCTGATAAAATATGTGTTTTTTTGGTATACAGCGTGATCAGAGTCCCTAATGGAATACAGAATTGTAAGAAAAAAAGGTAAAAAATGAAAAAATAAATTTAACCTTTCATAGAAATTCGTCCAACTGATCGGCGACTTTGTATGGGAAACCTAATTTTCTTTTTCGTTTTTCACCTTTTTTTCTTGCAATTCTGTGTTCCATTAGGATTTCTGATGCCCAGATTTCAATAAAGCTAGGAGGTTCAAAATCACGCTGTATTTTTTTTTTTTATATTAAATGAGTTTACTCTTGACCATAATCTAGGCCAAAGGCAAAGATATGGTCTAGGATCGAGCGAGTTCACCCAGAAGAAGCCTATTCACTCTAACTTTAAAAAGATTCAGGTTATATGCGCTCGGAAATACAGACGCAGGCAATGAATTCCAATCCTTAGCTGTGCGCATAATAAAAGAAGAGGAAAAGCGCTTGGTACGAATGTTAGGAATTTTAACCAGGTAAGGATGGTACCCAGCGGTGCGCCTGACCGTCCGATAGAAGAAAGGAGAAGGTGGTATGAGAGTGGTTGTATATTCATATATTTATATATTTAGATCAGGGATGTCACCCTCAAATGCTTGAGCGGTGGTTGTAGGTACTGGATACGCGCGCCCGGCCTCCCGAGCTGTTACTTGATTTTCCCACATTCATCCGAGTGACTTTCCCAATACCTTCCCAAATCTAACAAATTGCAATAGCTAACTATCCTAACTCAGCAGCGTCGGAAGCGGAAACTGCGTTCGCTAACCAGCTTGCCAAGCGTGATGAGTATAGCAATACCTTCTTATGAAACAAAGAATCCTTCGAAGAGGCTTTTGTCCAGCAGTTAACTTCTTACGGCTAAAATGATGAGTAATGTTAACATATTGAACTTCTATGTAAAGTGATTTTTGCAGTAAAAACTTCTTTAGCGGCGTTGTGCACTTTTTGGAATAGGTAAAAAATGCTTAACTCGCGTCTGGTCACGTGAATGAATGAATGAATGAATTATACTTTATTGCACCAAATAATAGGATACAACATTTAAAATTATATTACTAAGTTTAGCACAAGAGGCGGTCTTATCGCTTAACACTTAGGGACCCGCGCTTCAAGTCGCGCCATAAACACTCGCTACCGGGTCCAGCGGACCCGGACAAAATCACGTGTTTATTTCTAAACTGCTCAATGAAAGTGGTTAGTATTTTTTAATATCGTTAAAAGAGTGCAAAAAGTAAACAAATATGTAAAAACATACAAATATATATTGTTTTTATTTAATCGAATAGTTAATACAAAAATATAAGGAATTTTGGCATAGTTTCATGACTAAACTTAGACTAATAGTTATAAATTCTGTTACGACATAGTTAAAACAAAATTTTCTTTACCTTAATATACTACTATAATGTATATACTAAGAAAAAATATGAATAAGAGATCAGTCTTCACAGGAACAAGCAAAATCAACTTTCAAAATCAACAAATTTTAGAATATAATTTTTGGGATAAAATCACTCTCTAACAGAGTTCTAAATTTTTTTTCATCAAACTAAGCTATATCAATTTGCACAAATCTATTTCATATATACTCCACAAACTGGTATACATATTACGAAAAAAAAAACCTTAGTTTTCCTATCTTTCTTCCAGTTACATAGACCGCAACGTACTTTTCGTCTACTCGGTGGTAGGGGTGCGTTGGATACTGCAGTTGGTTCTAATTTTGGTATTATTATTTCGAATACGGGTTTTGATAAGTTGTGGAATATGAGTGACAGAAATTGCCAACGTTTTCATAAACTTCTACTCCAACCCGTCTGGCCAGCGTGGAGAGTGTAGGCCAAGTCCTCTGGTTGCTCTAGTAGTACAGAGAGGGTCGTGCTCCTGTAGAGGAGACTAAAAAGACCTGACGATGATACAAAGAGGCCATCTTTGAGTTCGTCTTGACACCGAATAAGTGCCAGTCATCTGATCAATTACATCGACTCCGCATTTGAAGGCGTTGTAAACAGTTATTATTTCACCAGTTTCTTCATCAATTTTGGAATTATGATGCATATTAGATGCTAAGAGAACTATTTTGCCACGATTGGCGTCTCAAAGGCAGGTTAGATGCCATTTTCTACGAAATAAAGTAACAAAAAAGTAAGCAAACAGAAATAACTAGATGAAAAAAACACTTACATATTTAATCGCTACCGGGTCCAACGGACCCATACGCACCTTTTACGTCCATAGCACTCACACGCAGCGCGCTAAATGACAGCTTAGATCGTTATCTACTGCCCTATACTATGGTCGAAAGGTACTAAGAACGGCTACGTCGCAAACGTCGTAATTTTTAAGTAATTCATCAAAATACAAGGGACTGGGTCCACTGGACCCATTAGCGAGTTCTTAAGTGTTAAAGCAATCTCTTCCAGACAACCCATGAAGAGATGGAAAAGTGTAAGGAACATAAGCAGGTGGCGCATAGTGATGGGATAAAATAAAGAACAAATTTATGACTTAAAATATATACGTTTTTAAAATAGCTACATAAATATACATATACATCTAAATATATACTAATAAAATATATACAAAAATATATCCATAATGGAAATAATTGAATAATTTCATACACATTACAGCAGAGAACTTAATAAATAAACATAGAATTACAGAAAAGACAGGAAATGAGATTTGGTCAGAGATTTGAAACTTGCCAGAGTTGGAGCGCGTCGAATCGAAGGAGGCAGGGAGTTCCAGAGTCGAATGGCCTGTACTGTAAAGGAGTTTGAATAGAAATTAGATGTGTGGACTGGCATTCGAAGTCGAAGATTTTGTGAGCTAAGTACGTAGAGTGTGACTGGAGTCAGTTCCATTGTGGAACATAAATCGTTCTTTGAGATAAGGAGGACATGAAGGGTTAAATAGGATAGAATATAAGAGAGATAGGATATGCCAGTCACGGCGACGGCGAATGGGGAGCCACTTGAGTTCTTTACGGAAATTGGAGACGTGGTCATATTTACGGAGTCCAAATATAAACCTTATGCAGAAATTCTGAAGGCGCTCAAGCTTATTTAATTGCTCTTGTGTTAAATCAGGGTAACAGGAATCGGCATAATCTAGAATAGGGAACAGCAATGACTGGACGAGCGCAATCTTGGTGCCTGTCGGTAAGAAATTGCGAAGTCTTTTTAAAGATCCAGACGCAGCAAACATCCTCCTACTAATGTTGGAAATCTGCGGTATCCAAGAGAGATTTCTGTCGAAAATAACTCCTAGGTTCTTAACTTGTTCACTAAAATTAATAGTTGTCCCGTCAAAAATTCGTGATCTGATCGAAAATTCGTAAGACAGACACGTGACTTGAGACCGCCGTACAGGCGAGTTTTCACTTCTGCCGGCACTCCCGGAGTGCAACCAGTTATTTTTTGTTATTCAGCAATATTTCTCACGAAGGAAGTATACAGTATACTGAGTGTTATTAATATAATGTTATACATAGGTTACTTATGATAGATGCTATTTTTGACACTACCACATCTCTAACACATTCGATTAAAACAAGTAAGTATCTAATGCAAGATAACAACAACAATAACAACATAATATATCTACGTATAGACAATACTATTTCAACAATTGTATCAGCGATCCATGACAATAATATTATTTTTTTACACGCAAGTAGATTCGAAACGTGTTCAAAACCTACGATATAAGGATGTCTTGTGCCGACCTCTCTTAATAGAGAACGAATGTGCCGAGTGTGCAATGCTTTGAGTCTAAAATAGAGTCGACATGCCGACACGCCGACTCTACTAGACTCAGTCGGCAAGTCTTGTCGAATAACTCTTTTGTCTGACGACTCGGATAAAGAAGTGTAATCAAAGCGAGCGCGATCTCGAAGTGTTGAGGGTTTGGCTACGAAAAGTGCTTTGAAAAACTTTATTCGAAAGCTTTTAATATAATGGACGGAGCATTGACATTTCTCTTACACTTTGTACTAAAGGGAACAGTATCTATACTAATAGTTTGCCGCTAACCTGGACCTAGCGATAATTTCATTATATATCTCATAAACTACTGAACCTATTTTTTAATTTAAAATTGGACTTATATTACATACATGCATTTTAATTTGTATCTTAATTGGAGCTCGGGTTCGGGAGTTATCACGAAACAAGCATAGTAACATACAAAGAAAAAAATGCATACATATAAACTACGACTTGCTACGTTCGGTAAATTATTTTGCCTTAAATTCGAGTTATGTTTTTATTATTGAACATTGATTAATAATATAAACACTAAATAAATTTGTACTTAACTTTATTTTTTGGCGCTTTTTAAGTCCTATTTTCTGATTTAACGCTTTACTTTGCTTATACCTGCGACTCCATCAATATCCATTCCTAAGTAACCTAATTTTGAGTAATATTACCGGGTTTTATCCAAATCGAGGTATGATTAACAGACTTACAAACTTTAAAATTATTCTTGGATATATTCGAACTATAGGTACCTATTATGCTCTTGTGCTTGAAAAATCCATATCATAATCATAATAGAAGTAATAGCATGTTCTGTTCTAGTTGCCTTGCATGCAATTCTACATTTACCACACCTCGTACTTAGTTGCAATAATAATGTGAATTGCACATTCATGTGTTGTTTTCCGCAAGGAACTGGAATAATAAAAATAACTCAGACCTCTTCAGTAGGTACACCTTGTAATTAAAAAGAAGATAATAAAACAAAGTAGTATATATGCTATAACATTGTTACAAAAGTAAATCATACGACTATGAAACAATAAGTGCGGTCGGAGGACCCTTGTCAAGAACAAAGTTACTTATGCTCGCTTTTTAACTACAAATGTTTTTTTATATATATGTTACTGGCCAAACCCTATTTATGATGAACGAGTTTTGCCTATGCAAAAATGTCAGGCTTAGTGTAAGTAAATTACTATCTGAAATTACCAAATTTCTTAAATTCCTAATACGATACCCATGTCGAATTTTCATTAAAATTGGCGTTGGTCATTTTTAATCTCAAAACACACCTCATTTTCGTGAGATTGAAACCCTTGCCAATTATTTAGAAAGTTAATCCATTTTTTCTTTTTTTCTGTTCTGTGAGAAAAGAAAAAAAGGGTTTCGTACCATTGCCTATAATAAGTTTAAAATTAGGTATATGATGTAGCTAAAATCTATACATTTCGCAATTTTTCCTTTATCAAAATTTCAAGATTTTTAGTTCACGGCCTGTAGGTTATGATTCCCTTGCGAATGTCGAAAATGTGCGGCATAAACGGCTGTATCTTTTGATTGCTTAGAAGTTTGTTTTTTTTACAGCTCTAAGGGACAGTAGACCTGAGTATTTGATGTGTCTTGCTCTTGACAGACAGATAGACAGACGGTCAAATAAGTTATCCTATAGTGGTCCGTTTTTTAGAATACGTCAAATTTATCAGCTGCTACTCTTTCAGATGGTAAGACCTGACCGAGGGAACGGGCGAAAATTTGAGGAACATGATAGGCGATGTGTCCCATCCTACCTTGATTCCGTGTTCCATCTAACGCCCACCAACAGGCTTAAAGACTTGGGCTTTAGACAGAGCCCAAGTTTTTAAGATCTAAAAGCCTGCGTGGTAGACATCCCGCAAGGAAAATAAAGTGAAGGTATGGATATAGTTTTTTCTTTTTTATATTAATAGGGTTTACTCTTGACCATAATCTAGGCCAAAGGCAATGATATGGTCTAGGATCGACCGAGCTCACCCAGAAGAAGCCTATTCACTCTAACTTCAAAAAGATTCATATTTTTTAAAATCAAAAATATGTGATGAAAAAATTTCGCCACAGGTAGGATTTGAACCTACAACCTTCGACATCTAGCCCGTCGATTAAAATCGAAAATATGTGATGAAAAAATTTCGCCACAGGTAGGATTTGAACCTACAACCTTCGACATCTAGCCCGTCGATGCTCTCAACCACTGAGCGGCCGTAGCTTCAAATCACCGCGGCGAATTTGTTCATCACATATTTTCGATTTTAATATTAAACCGAGCATTGTAATGCTATTAATATAATTAATTCATATTTTTAATTAAATATTTTTTTTAAGCCTTTATTACTCCCAAATGAGCCCCTTTATATCGTTGTTTAACAGAGGCTTTGTTTAACGCTAGTACAAAGCCGAGTTGGGTCACTAATAATTAATAAACAGTTTCAAACCAACTAAGATACACACTAAAAACTATGCATACAAGCCTCTTTGTACTTCGTCCGTCATCTCGCGAACAACTTTAGCAATTTAAAAGTTCCCGACACGCGACTTGCTTTGAGCCATTCTTTCAACTCTATTGTTATCCTAACTAATATTATAAATGCCAAAGTGAGTTTGTTTGTTACGCTTTCACGGAGGAGCCGCGGGTGAAAGCTAGTAATATAATAAACTAGCTTTCGCCCGCTGCTTATCCCGCGTCAATGTCGATCCCTCGGGAACAGTACTTTTTCCCGGAATAAAAGGTAGCCTATATCCTTCTCCGTACTCCAGAGAACTTGTATGCAAAATTCCATGATGATCGGATCAGTAGTTAAGGCGGAAAAGAGTAACAAACAAACAAACTCATTATCGAATTTATAATATTAGTAAGGATAAGGATAAGGATTTATTTCTCAAGGACCTCTTTTCGATTAAAGGCCTCCTCCATTTTACTTCAAAATGTTTTGTCTCTGGCTTTTAATGACCAGTTTTCCCCGTTTCCTTTTTCTGAGCGGGCCAACCCAGTACGTCACTTTGTTGGACTATCTATCTGTATTCATACGTGCTACATGGCCTGACCATTTCCATTTTAGTTTTTTGTAGTGGTTAGTTGTTCTATTACTTTTGTCCGTTTCCTTATGTCTGTGTATCTTTGTTTATTTTTTTATTTTAATACTCAAAATTCTAACCTGCCAGAGAGCAATGGCTCTCTCAGGTTTGAATTTTCCTTTCGGTTTTTTTATTATATACCCATGTCTGGCACGATAAGATAGACATTGGCAGTAAGCTGGAATCCAAAACAATAGACTTTAGGTTGATTGGTAGACTTGACTTTAGTATTTCTATAAAGCTCCAAAATTGTGTCCATGTTTAGTTTACACGTCTGTTTAATTCATCTATGTGTCTGGTATTCTTAAAAAAAAATTGTTTTCCGAGGTAGATATATTCTTGAACATATTCTAGTGGGCTATTATAAACTTTGATAGGTTATGTTCTGTTCTGAACAAAGTAGATGCCAATAGAGTAGGCGGTGTTTCTCCAACAATAGTGAGTGCGACTGTGGTGCTATCCAATCTATGGGTCACCTCTCGGTGTGCCTAGAAAGCCCAACTTCTTGTTCTCAACAAGATCTGAATGAGGCAAACGAATGGGCAATTACGGTATCAATGCACTGGTCCAAACATATTTAATGTGTACGTAAAGCCATTTTACGACTCAATAGAAGAAGAATGACAAGCTTGTACTATAGTAAGAACTTCGGTGTAACAAAGGAAACAAAAGACAATGCAACTAGCATTAATTTTATCTTGTTGTAACAATCTTTGATTGTGTGCAATACAAAAACGTAAATGCGTAAGTTTTTAGTTGTATCATATAATAAAAATCTTTTTAATATTTTTTCGACACTCGCAAGGGAATAAAATCCTACAGGGTGCTTCCCGTAAACTCAGAATCTTGAAATTTGATTGATTGATTGATTGATTTATTAATTTACATGAACCATGGTCTTAAAATGTGACAAACAAAAAACAGAGTCTAACATGTTTCGCCATCAAGATGGCATGTAAATATTTATGTCTTATGCCTAATTAAATTATGTTATTACATAACTAACAAATTGGTAATCTTATTAATTGAATTATTTCTAGCTTAACTATACATTTGTTGGCCATAAAACCTTAAAATAGAAAATAATGTATTACTATAAATAATTTAAACAATAATAATACAAGTGATGCCTATCTCATCTTCCAAAATTCTTCCATGTCATAGAAACATCTGTCTAGTAACCATTTCTTCAATCTATTTTTAAAATGTGTTATTGGTAACTCTCGAATCACTTTCGGTATTTTGTTATATATTTTCACTGTCATGATATAACAATTATTACTAAAAAGAGACGTTCTACATCTCGGTATTACCAATCGAGTGGGATCTCTATGCGGAAATCTTCGGTCGTTATCGCCAACTCTAGTAAAGAATTTCATATGTGATCTAACAAAAATTCCAACCTCGAGGATGTACATACAGGTAAGAGTTAGGATATTGTGTTTTTATTTGGTACGAAGCAATGTCTTATAGCACAGATAAAGCGAAAGGTATTAATTTTGAGTAACATCATATAATACAAATAGTTTTAGTAATTTCAAACTTATTATACGGAACCCTTAGTGCGCGAGTCCGACTCTCACTTGGCCGGATTTTTACATAATATATTAAGCTTATGTAGCTTGTGTACTAATCATATTAAAACATGACTGCAAAGTGATTAAATTCATTCTAAAAGATTTTTAAGTTTTTTTTAAAGAAATGATAACATTTATTTATTTTTAAAATAACAGTGAATAAAACTAATTATATACAATATAAACATGAAGTGAAAAAAAAGGAGCACTAGAAAAAAAATTCTTCGAAATCTTGCCCGTGTTGCATGGTGGCAAGAACGCTGGCTGCATTCCCCCGTTGGATAGCTATGCTAATCCGTTGGGCGAAAAAGCAGCCAACCCCTTTTATCACCGGCAGCCGACATGAGCCGTGGGGCAATCTCTTTTAAGAAACCCCTCGCGCTGGGTCATCAAGGTCCTAACGTCTCTACGCCAAACGGCACAAATATATAATCCTCAGCTAAGGTTGCATACTTGCGCCGTTTGGCAACCTCAGCGCCTTCGGCAGCAGACCCGGCTCTCATGACTGATCCCCTGAGGTGAGAAGGCGCTAGTGTGTCGACGCATGTAGCGTCCCACACCAAAGCCCTACCACGTCCCCAAGGGATCAACGACTTATGATGTTTAAGTGAACTTAAGTGCTACGATACTGTTGTCTACGAGATAGCTACGAAAAAACAAAGAGTCGTAGCTTGAGCTACATAGCTACGGTTTTGTTACCGTGAAAACGTATTGCCTGCCGCGTATCTCGTGGCCATCGCTTTCATTCTCTGTGCCTTTGATTGAACTCAGTGAATATGACTCGTGACTGTATCAAAGTTGCCAGATGTGACATGTCTACACAGTTATTTGTTGACTGAGTTCAGTCGATGGCAAATTTTAATGTCAAGTTCAATTTAATCGACATGTCTATTTGTGTTACCAGTGATGACACGGCTGAGAAACGTGGTCACTTACCATGGGCCTCATAAGAAAGCTCAAGGTCGCTCAAAGAGCAGCGGAGAGGGCTATGCTCGGTGTTTTTTCTGCGAAACCGAATCAGAAATGAGGAGATCCATAGAAAAACGAAAGTCACCGACATAGCTCAGCGGGTTAGCTCTTTGAAGTGGCAGTGGACGAGGCACATATATAGCGCCTAGAACCGATATAGGACGATGGGGCAGAAAGGTTCTGGAATGGCAACTACGTGCCGGCAAGCTCGGTGGTCGGACGACCTGACCAAGGTCCCAGGGAAACGCTGGTTTCAAGCCGCTTCCAATCGGTCATTTCGGAAATCTTTGGGAGAGGCCTATATCCAGTAGTGGACTTCTTGCGGCTGATGGCTGATACGACAATGATGATGTCTATGTATACTTTTGCTCGTTTTTAACATCTGTGCAATATCTGATATAGCAACGACAAAAGCTTTATATGTTTGTTTGTGATGGAAATACTGAAAAAAGTTTATCATTGTCAACATTTGTCTATGGAGAGAAATATTATTAACAAGTTACATTGTCTATAATTAATGCGTCCAAAATCGTGGAAAACTGAGCCTTGATATGATAGGTCATGCGTATTTTTAATCCCAGACTCAAAAAAAGACGTGTTATACATTTAACCACAATGTGTGTGTGTGTGTGTCTGCCTGTCAGTCTGTGGCACCGCTGTCGCTTTTAAACTGGGAACCCGATTTGGATACGGTTTTTATAAAGCTGGTTATTTAGCGATGGTTTTTAGACATGCTTTATCAAAACTGGTACAGCCGTTTACAATAACAAAGTATTTTTATGTTAGAAGTGGCTTAATTTTTTTAATTTCGTAATACTTATATTTCGGATGGTTTTAAATTGCCCATATAAAACCCATAACATATGTCCATATCTAAATAAATATATACATACATACAAAAAAAAACTAAAAATCAGGAATTTAGTTTCAGTATTATGTATAGAGCATAAACGATATCTCTGAAAACAAAGTAACTTACTCCATGACCAACCCTTACAGATTTATTTTTATAGATGTTCAGTAGACGTATTCTACACTATTTTTACATAAATATAAAAAAATGGCGTAAATTTTTCTATTCTGTTTTTCAATTGCAAAAAGAATAAATGAACCGCGCATTCGATACAATGAAGTATGCCTTAGAAAAATGCTGCCCTTTGTCAAAGATACCTGTTTAGTTAGTCTGAATAAAAGATAGATCTGCTATTGTTAAAGTATTTTGATTGTACAGACCCTATACGTCTTAACCCTATTGGGCGCCCGCGAGCAAACATCTTGCCGGCACCCTTTCAAGACTTGATGACGAGGGTGCGGGTGGTGTAAATAGATACATCACTTTCACTTCCCGACGTCCCATACCCAATATGTGCTAGGCTTTGGGGTAGTAGTACCTACCCCAAAGCCTAGTAAGTACCCGTAATGTATACTTTTAAACTTTAGCGCTGCATATTTACTAAATGCATTAAGGGCCCGTACTACCTCACACTGCTTTGCATGATTGACTGTTATATCAATAATAATTAAATACTCAAGTTGAAATAAAATGCAGCAAAGTTCAGGACTAACTCTGGTAACTATATGACTCAAAAACACGATTGCGTTAAATTTTCTCGATAGAAAAAAAATGCAAAGTTGCCTCCAAATCACGTCTAATTTACTCGGTATATAGTATTATACACCAAATACATTAAAATTAACCTTGAAACTTTTGATTATTATTGCATTACAGATAAGGCAGCCATCATATGTTTTCTTCTTCTATCGTGTCAAGGGTCCAAACGATTAAATTAATCTTGCCCAGAATGATGCAACCTTTACAGCCGCATCCGTGGCTTTCGCCAAATCCTCTCTCGTACAAGAGGTGGGACATTCGGGGCATGATAACAGATGTGGCATGGATTGTACAGCGCCACAGCTACATCTATCATTAGTAGAAAAGCCCCACTTGTTGCGGTTCTCTCTGCATCTGCCCACACCTACTCGCAATCTGTTGACAGACTTCCACGTATTCCAGGGCAAGGAGTGACCCGGTGGCAGTTTCTCCGCAGGTGGCAACTGTGAAGCAGTCGTTGTTGGAAACTTTTTAGCCCAGAGTTCCAAGCGCGCAGCGGATGGTTCCTTGTCTAAGGGGAGACATTGTTTAAGAAAGCTCCGTCTGCTCTTCAGGCGCTGTGTGAATGGCGAGTGTTTGTGTAGGGGGTGCCTGGCATCTTGCATTTGTCTTTGTCTCTCGGCTGCGCATACAACCTCGCGGTGCACACTGGGTGGAGCAATGCCTGCAAGGGGATATAAGACAGATAGTGGGGTGGGCTTCAGAGTACCCGTTATTATTCGACATGTCTCGTTAAGTGCCACGTCAGCCTCTTTCGCATGAGCAGAACGAGCCCATGCTGAGCAAGCATAGTCACCAGCCGAAAAACAAAGAGCCAATGCGCTGGTACGGAGGACGTGTGGTGAAGCTCCCCAATGCGTAGTGGTAAGGCGGCGTAAGATGTTATTACGCGTGCTTACCTTTGCCTTTACTTTCTCGCAGTTCTTCTTGAATGTGAGAGATCTGTCCAAGGTAACGCCGAGGTATTTGGGGTAATTATTGTGCGTTATCTCTACACCGTTCCAAGAGATATTAAGTTTCCTTCCACTCTCCCGATTTCGGAGGTGAAACACACACGACTCGGTTTTAGTGGGGTTAGGCTTCAAGGAGTTTTGCTCGTAGTATTTATTATACTTTCCTAAAGCAATAGATAGCTGCGTTTCTGCTTCCTTGAAATCTTTTCCCTGCCATGTGAGCGCGAGATCATCCGCGTAGAGGAAGCGTCTTGTACCTACATGTTTAGGTTTATCATCGGTATATATGTTAAATAAGATTGGAGCCAAGACGCTTCCCTGGGGCAGCCCGTTCTTCTGGTCTCTCCACCTGCTTTTTTGGGAGTATAAGCTTATTTGAAATCTTCTATTTCGCAGTAACTCACTGAGGATGTTAGCAAATTTGCGATCTTTGGTGGTTATCGCAACCTTAGATAGTAATCTTTTTATATTAACCGTATCGTATTCCGCGGTAAGATCCACAAATACTGCCCCGGTAATGCATCCTCTCTCGAAGCCGTTTTCTATATGCTGCGTCAGGCTGAGGACCTGGCTGCTGCATGACTTGCCGGGTCTAAATCCAGCCTGATCCGGAGTTAGATTATGATCAATTAATCCTGTTAGGCGATTTAGGAGTATCCGTTCTAGCAGCTTGTATGTATGGCATAAAAGCGCTATTGGTCTGAAGCTTTTAGGGTCGTCCATAGGTTTGCCTGGTTTAAGCAGAGCGACAATTTGGTCTTTCTCCATTTCCTGGGTATTTTGGTCATTTGGATACAGTTATTGAAGAGTTGTAGCAGCCACGAAACTGCTAATGGGCCTAAGTGCTTCAACTGCTCTACGGTAATGTCGTCGACTCCGGTGGCTTTACCGTCTCTAAGACTCAGAATCAGAAGCGTTTATTGTCAAACTGGTTAGTATAAAGATGTTACAAAATAACAATTAGTACACAGTTTTACCTATAAATCAGGCATACAATACTTGCCAGGCCATCTTCCATATCGGTCAGAGTTATCACTTTACTTACGGTTTCTTCAGAGGGTGTGATTTCAGAGTAGCTTGGATTCGTAATTTTCGGTATTTTGTTTGGTGCTTTGCCATTTAAAAGAAATTGGTCGTCGACCTGATTAGCTGTGACTGGGCCAGGTTTTAAGGCTTCTGGAGGATCGCTGGTCAGTTTCTTTATAGTCTTCCATGCTTTTTTACTATTATGGGTAAGATCAATTCTTTCCACCAGTTCCATCCACTCTCTCTTTCGGGATTCACTTAGTGCGGCCATAAGCTTCTCACCCGCTGACAAGGTGTCTTCAGAAACTGGGTCGTCAGCATAAAGGGATTCATATCTGGCCGTGATATCCTCCGTCACTTGGGACAAGCCTGGGACATAGAGCGTGCGGCATCCCCGCGGAATGAACTTCCGAGATACTTTGGATATTATTTCGACAAAACTGTCATAGTTTTCAGGCGTTGGAGACACTGATGATATTTCCTCGTCTATTTTAAGCGAATACTGTACCCAATTAGCTTTTTTAAAGTTGAAGCGTCTTCTAAAAGGTACTTGAGATGGCCTAGCGACCGCTTGCACAGTGCACATGATAGGTCGGTGCTGAGTTCTTGGTATTGGGTTGCACACAGATTTAAGTGAGTTCTGACCGATATTTGCGCTGACAAAAATAAGGTCCGGGTTGTAACCTCTGTTCCAACGTCTACTGTTAAAGGATGAAGGGAGCTTGGGGTTATGGATGAGCGTTAGTTCGTGGAGGTCTGCCCACTCTTCGAGTGCCTCACCGCTGTCGTTGGTACGAGGGTAACCCCAATTTATGCTGTGACTGTTAAAATCACCAACAATGACTCTGGCTACAGGTCCGTTGAATTCAGGAGTATTTAAAAAATCAAAGATTTGTCCTGGGGGGCTATAGATAGAGGTGACGGAACTGGAACCCAAGTCTAAGGTGATTATTTCAGTACCATTTCCCGTAACGACTGACGAAGCAGACTTAACCAGCAGGCCCTCTTGGGCGAAAATGGCGCTTCCGTATTTGGAGTGTGGTATTTCGGCCACCAATTTCATGCCTGGTACAAGGGGTCTTACACCACTCAGATCTCTGTGGGTCTCTTGCACACATAGAACATGGCATTTAGTTTTCTGGTACAATTCCTGGAGGAGGATGGCTTTCTCATGTGAGAAGCCCTCTATGTTAGAGGATATGACTCTAAGTGCTGGCTCTGACAAGAGCCGTTTTTGTGATTAAGGGGCTGTTGAAACATCGTTTGGAGTTTGTGTTACCATTGTGTTGTAGAGATTGGTTCACTGGTACTCTGCGTTACCGAGTACCAGCTATCCAGGTGCGCCGGACGTCGACTGATCGTCACTCGGGGAGGCTCTCTACGCGCACCCAAATCATATGTTTTTCTTTTTCGAATAACCCTTGAATATTCCTAAAAAACGAAAATATCCAAAGTAGCCAACGCGTTTAGACCATTTGTATCGCGTTTGTATCGCCACGCCGCCTGGCATATGTCGGGCTCTTAACGGGAATTAGCGCGAACATACCGTTTTTCTCCAGACGATTCGACCATTCTACGATTCGATTCGAGGTTGCACCGGCGTGGTCACTGGATGACTGATGCAGCGGTGTCAATGCTCCATCGGCGCGGTGGTATCTTCATCCACCGGCATGTTGCTTTTTACCCACCTGTGTAGTAATAATAATAATTAGTAGTGTAGTGTGTGACGGTATTCCCGTTAATGCATTTAGTACCCGTAATGTTTTCTACACTAAACACAGCGTCCCCGTCGAAGGAGCGTGAGGAATAGGGTACATCAAATACGTAGAGGGGGTATAAATTCCAGCCCAGTTTGCGCCCTCTAATACCCGCCGCCCGGGCTCACCGCACCTCTTGCGCTCCGTTGGTTAAGTCTGCCTTGATTGTATTTCAGTCTAGACAAATATTTGGCTATCGCGTAAATTTGGAATCAGCAAGTCTACAATTTTCTCTAACGGAATGCCAAAGATAAAAATAAATAAAATGCTGACATTCCATTTTTATTTTGGCAAGTAAGCACATAATTTAATAATGTTCGACTGGAGAATAAATAAGCGCAAATCTCACCATGTTATAACTAAATCTATTTAGTTACTTGAAAGACTTTTGAAGATGTGTTCAGGTATGAACATCAATTGTAAATATTTTTTATGGTACTAAAATATTGCGATCGGTATAATTTTATGTTTTGTAATCTTGCAACGGCTTAACAAATTGCAGTTGGTGGAAAAATTTAAATGATCATTAATCATTCAGAAAGCCGTGTGGTTTCCGGTAAGCCGTGTGGTTTCCGGTAAAGCCGTGTGGTAAAGCCGTGTGGTTTCCGGCTGAGTAGAATAGGACCACTCAAAATCTTCAAAGGGTGTCGTAAGAGGCCACTTAGGAAATACAAGCTAAACAAAGCTCATAAACATCAATGAGACCTCTCCAACCCCTCTGGCCAGCGAGGAGAGTGTAGGCCAAATCCTCTGTCTACTCTGGCCAAGTTATGGCTCCGGTAGTACAGAGAGGGTCATGCTCCTGCAGTGGAGACTAAAAGACCTGAAGATAGAATCATTCAGTGCTAATAAATCGAAATATTTTTTTTCTTAAATATGACGGTATCGCATAACGTCATATTAGTATGACAGCGGTAGCGCCGTAATCTGTCATCCTTACAAACATTCCTTTAGTTCTAACGTCAAATATTAACTCTAAATCGTGCCGAGGACTTACAAAAAAATAATATTCCTCCTTGCAATTCTAAATTTAAATATAATCATATTAACCCCAGTGACATTATTGATGCATTTAAACAGCTAAACTTTAAAAAATCGGAGGACCACTGGGGTATGTCTGTTAGTGTAGTGAGTCACATTATAAATATTATTGCTGCTGACTTAGGTTATATATTTAATGAATGCATTGATGAAGGCATATTTCCTAATTTAATGAAGTGTAGTAAGTTAATACCACTATTTAAAAAAGGGAGAAAAATCAGACCCTGGTAATTATAGGCCTATTTCTATCTTACCGGTTTTGAGCAAGGTGTTTGAAAAGATAATGCTGAACCAGATGCAATTCCATTTTAAGACTAACAACCTTTTCCATAACCAACAATTTGGCTTTACTGGTGGAAAATCGACCACCGATGCGGGAGTAGCTCTGATTACTCATATTTACAACGCTTGGGAGGATTCACAGGATGCCATTGGAGTGTTTTGTGATCTCTCTAAAGCATTTGATTGCGTTGATCATCAAACACTTTTGCTCAAACTCCGACAATACGGGTTTGAAAATAAGTCATTAGAATTAATAGAATCGTACTTGACAAATAGGCTTCAGACAGTAGATATTAACGGAGTCAAATCAAATGGTACTAATTCAAAAATTGGCGTGCCTCAAGGCTCAATCTTAGGCCCGTTTCTTTTCCTAGCGTACGTCAATGACCTGCCCTATATGGTTGAAAATGAAGCGGGCATAGTGCTGTTTGCCGATGACACGTCTCTCATATTCAAGATGGACCGTCAAAGTGATGACGTTACCGCGGTAAATAGCATATTAGCATAAATTTCAAACTGGTTTTCAGCCAACAACCTATTGCTAAATGCCCAAAAGACCCAATGCGTTAAATTTACTCTCCCAAACGTGAGGCAGACCGATGTTGACATTTTAATAGATGGTCAAAAACTAGGTTTCGTCAATGATACTACTTTCCTAGGGATCACAATCGACTCAAAACTACAATGGGGTGCCCATATTTCTAAACTTTCTAATAGGCTTAGTTCCGCAGCATACGCTGTTAGAAGGATTAGACAACTGACAGATGAGTCCACTGCTAGGCTTGTATACTTTAGTTATTTTCATTGTTTAATGTCGTACGGATTACTTCTGTGGGGCGATGCAGCCGACATCCAGACTATCTTTATTCTGCAAAAAAGAGCAATTCGTGCCATCTACGGCCTGGGCGCGAGGGACTCACTCAGACAGTTGTTTAAAGAAATTAATATCTTAACTGTAGCTTCACAGTATATATTCGAGAATATAATGTATGCAAGGAAAAATATTTTGTCGTTCAAAAAAGTTAGTGATTTAATAAATAGACCCTTGCGTAACAATCATAAATTATTTCTTCCGCGATATCGGCTAAGCAGAGTTAGCGAGTCGTTCATGGGAAACTGTATACGCTACTACAACAAATTGCCAAAATCGGTTCTTGATATGCCTGATAGAATATTCAAAAGTTATGTAAAACAATTACTTTGTAAAACGGCATATTATAGGACCTAAGATTTTATTAATGATAAGAATGTTTGGCTTGAGCTTGGCGCGGACGCCTCGTAATTCTGTATTTATATGACTATAATGTGTGGTACATTCTGTACGTGTTATTTTTAAAGATGACTTTTTTATTTTAATTTTAGTAGGTACATAATTTGACATTTTTTATTTTATTTCGGTGTTATTAATTTCAATAATATGACATTATTTTTTAAATTCAATTCGAACATGACATTTAAATACACCAATGTATACTCAGTCCACATACTTAATTTCTAAGATTTTCAAAAATTGTGAGTTGTCGTCCTTGGAGAAAATGCGCTGTGCAGTTTGTTGCCGCTTCTTCTGCACTCCGCTTTGGAAGCAGCGTTAAACTTAGCCATAAGTAAATTTTTGACGTCAACAATTGTTGAGAAGTGAAATATGACAATTAATAAGTGTTCAAAGAAACCTATATTGAATAAACGTTTTGAATCTTGAATCTTTGAATCTTGAATCTTATCCTTACTAATATTATAAATGCGAAAGTGAGTTTGTTTGTTACGCTTTCACGCCGTAACTACTGTACCGATCATCATGAAATTTTGCATACAAGTTCTCTGGAGTACGGAGAAGGACATAGGCTACCTTTCATCCCGGGAAAAAGTACTATTCCCGAGGGATCGACATTAACGCGGGCGGAGCCGCAGGCGAAAGCTAGTTTAATATAAAATGCGCCACTTGACGCTACTGATGCCGATGCTTATTACTTTTCAAATACATTATATTTAGATCGTCAGATAGAACTTAGTATACGGTCTACTTAGTATAAGTTTGCACTTCGTTGAAGACTTAATATCCGGTCTTATTTGAACAGAATCCGGCGGACAATTCTCGGCTGGGGATTTAATAAGCATTGAAAGTACGCTGATCTATTGAGACGTCGTTTCTGTTATAAACAGTCTCTTAGGCATCGAAAGATTCAAAACTGTTTTGGTGACCATCAATGGTGAATATTTCGAGGAAAACTTTGTATCAAAGCAGGTGCCTCACTGACTATTTAGACGGGATTGCCGACTATAGTTTCTTTTCGGATTCATCAGGAGTCCGTTATCAAGGCGAGAGCGTGACACGGCTCGCCTTAAAAACAAGTCTTGTCCATGTACGTACGGGTAAATATAGATTTTCATAAAGCAAGCAGTGGTATATATGCTTGGAAGTTCTTATAGAATGCTACAGTTTATATGTTACCTGGCCTCGTAAGCGTCGTACAGTTACATAAAATTACCCTTTCTGGAAGCCATACCACCGAAGCAACTAATAAAATAGTAAAATGGACTCTCACGCAAACGCTTCATAATTGATAGTAATTGTTCAAACAATAGAGGGTGCAATTAACTACAATTTGGGGAGGGTTTGGAACGATAATCGATCGCTTACTAGATGCGAGATAAGGCGTATTGTAAAATAACTAAAGGGTAAATATGACGCTTATAAAACTGCCGCTCCTTCGCCTCAACCGACCGTGCGGCAACTGGGAAGGTTGTGTCTTCAGCTGTCGTGGATCGGCGATGGGGTCCAGCTATTATGACCGCATGTTAGTGAATACTATTCTTCATGATGTAATATGTATTGCCAAAGTTTTTACAGTCTGCCTGCTTGTCTATCTAATGCGAATCCACATTGGGTTGGTACAGAAATGCAGAGAAATAGGCAGTACCTAAGATAATAAAGTAAAAGTATTTACTTTAAGAAAGTACAGGTATATCTCTTCTGGGCACATCACTGCAGGGCAATGACCTACGTGACATTGTTTTTGTAGGTTTTTTATTTGCAATATAATAAAAATATTTGCAAAAATATATGCAAGATAATAAGTTTAGTTTTAGTTTATTATATTTCATTTATTATTATTGATGTAAATAAATATAGTAATACGTTTATTGAAGATGGTTTTTTTTGAATGCTTAAAGTTTCTTGATATTTTTTGATTGGAATAACTATCCAGAATTCTTATAAGAAACTCTTTAATTCTGAATAGTTTAGTCATCACGTATCTATTATGCTGGGTACTATTTCAGTAGGTATCTAGTTAGATAAGCTTTTTTAGTTAAAAAAGCTTATCCTAGAAAGTACTAAAGATAACAAAAAAATTATTGTATTCTTATTTGACATTAAGCTATGTGTATGAGACGTGAAGTAATACTGCGTTCTCTGACGTTTTATTTCTATATTTTTATTAGTTTGTGACCGACTGTACCTTTACCAAACCCTTTTTCAGATCGTTGTAAAAAGAAAAGCGATCTATCCTTACCTTCCAATGACGCTTTACAGTTCATGCTGAATTATTTTCCTTAAACAAACAAGCAATGTAAGTTCCAGCGATTGAATAAATTGTTACAGGAAAGGATGTCGTGATGGCACTGAAATTGAGTGGCTTATGTACCTGTGATACTCGACAGCTCGAAGGCTATCAGTCGGTAAAATCTCTGAACTGTCAGCTGTTCTACTTTTATAGAAGTTTGGTTTGAATAGAGATATATACTTACCTATTAAACTAGTGACTCGTAGAACTAGGAGTCCTATCATAGCGATTTCACAATGGCATAGGTATAGATCTCATATGGCATAGATCTCACAATGCAAGCGGAGTAATTTATGCCTATTACTACTCCAAACGAAACAAGATTCGTGCACACGTGTGAGTTCACAATCGGTCAAACAATTTTTGCCCAAACAACAGGTTATTAGTACACGAAGTTAACTCTTTCCACTGTATTTAAGTGTTACCTATATTTTTCATTCACAACGCTATTAAGATTTACTCTTATTAAATTAAGAAATAAAATATTGTGTAAAACTCCCGCCCGCATGAAATTTTTGGTAAATAAGAATATACTCTTATTTCCACTGTCGTTTGTAAATTCAATATAACTTTTGTTTGTTTCATTGAGTTGTTTTAAATTTGCCACAAAGTAAATTCGTCACTGAAAAAAATATGTGTAACTGGCTTTCGCCCGCGGCTCCGCCCGCGTCAATGTCGATCCCTCGGGAACAGTACTTTTTCCCGGGATAAAAGGTAGCCTATGTCCTTCTCCGTACTCTAGAGAACTTGTATGCAAAATTTCATAATGATCGGTTCAGTAGTTACGGCGTGAAAGCGTAACAAACAAACAAACAAATAAACAAACAAACAAACTCACTTTCGCATTTATAATATTAGTAAGGATAAGGATAAGGAAGTAAGGATAAGGATAAGGATTATTATTATTTTGAGAACTATTTTCTAGCCGGTGGAGTATTCTTCATCTTTCTCTTACTTCTGCTATTTTCTTGACCTCTCTATACGACATGAATTCGGCCTTCTCTTTTGTTTCGTGTATGAAAGCCCTCCTTGGTCTTAATATAAGTAGTATCATGTTTAAAATTAAAGACAACAGTTTAAAGTGGGTATTATACCATCCTGAATCGGATCCGATGAGAGGGACGCCGCTATACATGCGATGCGATTGGAGATATGTCGCATCGTTTCTAACGTATAGCGGCGTCCCTCCCATCGGATCCTTAATTCAGGATGGTTTAATAGCCTTTTAAGACTGCGTTTCCACGATGAAGAAATCCCCGGGACACGCACAGATAAGAACACGTACGTAACAAAATACTAAGAGTACGCGACACAATTTTGAAGCAGAATGTTTGACGAAACACGCGAAACGCAGTTGTTTAGCCGCCTGTGTTAGCCGCAAACCCTGTTACTTTTTTTTATGTTATAGTACGGCAAACGAGCAAGCGGGTCACCTGGTGGCAAGTGATCACCGCTGTCCATGGACAACTGCAACACCAGGGTGTGACAGGTGCCTTGTCGGCCTTTCAAGGAGTTGGGGTAAGGAAATGGGGGGGGGGGGGGGGGAGCGGGAAGGATGGGCCCCCGGCTCTCTCACTCTCCGAACGAAGCATAGAAGTGTTAGAGCTTCTACTTTACTACAACTACTGCTGCTTTGCATACAAGTTCTCTGGAGTTCCGAGAAGGACATAGGCTTCTTTTTATCCCGGGAAAAAGTACTGTTCCCGAGGGATCGACATTGACGCGGGCGGAGCCGCGGGCGAAAACTAGTGAGTACATAAATATTTCATATGCCCCACACTTGCCGAAATTATGAAGATACTCTAGTTCATGTTCATACAGAGCTATCGACCCGCACTCAGCCAGCAATGCCTCAGCCTGAGAAATTCAATTTAGAAGCTTCTACCACGTAATAGGGTTTGAGGCTAAACAATAACAATTCGCGTGTTTCGTCACTCAATTAGCTCCAAACTTGTATGACACGTATACCTAGAATTTGATATATACAAGTGAAATTTCAGTCATTAGCATACGTTTAAGGAGTAACTCAGACCACGAATCTGAACAACTTTCATTATGGGACCAACGTCGACAACGTGAAAAAAGTAGCTGCTTTTTTATTTAAAAGTGGAACATCTAATTGGCCAAAATCCATGGAACAGCAGATTTTTTTGGCAATTTCGTAGTTGGTCTCATAGTGAAAGTTGTTCAGATTCGTGGTCTGTGACTCAGACCACGAATCTGAACAACTCCTAAAACGTATGGTTTGCTAATGAATTCAATTTCACGATATATCTAATTTGTCAACAATAACTGTAACCACTAACGTTAGAGTTCTTGTTGATAACTTAATTTTACGTAGTAAGATAAAATTAGGCCTCTATAAATAACATTTTTTATTTAATTTAATGTTTGTTTTTACTTAATTTTTAAGTTTAATTTTAGGTTATAGTTTTAATTTATACCTATAATAATATCATTGTTTTAATAACATCATAAATGTTAATAAATTAACTAGGCCATAAATATTGCTTATCCTAACAACTTGGAAATAAGTACATATATAAATGTCTTAATCTGTGTTTCTACCAATGTTGTACGAGAAAACAACATTGGTAGAAAATCTACAATAGTATTGCTTCATTTGACTAACACCGCAAAGCAAAGATTTGGAGGAGGCTTCGTTCCTATGGAAACACCAAATCACAGCCTCGCAATGGGTCTTAGAACTGATCCCATATACAGACATCTTAGGTGGAAATTCTAGTCTTAAACTATTGGTAACTATTGTCTTTAATTTGAAATGGATTTTATACTTTATGGGCGGGTCTCTTAGGTCAAAGAAATGTTTTAGAAGCAAATTTAAAGAAATCGACACGCTATTTTTTATTTTCCTACAAAAATATTTTTTTAAATAAAATCGGTAAATCTGCTGTTTTGATTACATATAGCAAGAAACTAACAGATGCAGTGCGGCGGAGGCGCGCCACAAGAGGCGCGACACAAAGAGACGCACACCGCATGATGGCGCCGGGCGCACTACAAAAATCGACTTTATGCTACATACTATTAAGGTTAATATTCTGTTGTTTTGACTCTGCGCCTCTTGTGGCGCGCCTACGCTGCATTGCATCTGATAGTTTCTTGATTATAGATGTAGGTCACTTATTATCCGTAGTAGATAATAAAAAGTTGTTCGCCATGAAAGTGTTTGTACACAGGGTGTTTTTTCATCTGTTTTTCTAATTGTTCAGATCCAGATATCTCGAAAACTATCGTGTCGATTTTTTTTATTTGTCTTTTAAAGCATTTTACTAGCTTGTGGGTGCCAGCTCTTAAAATATTTACGTTTAATTTAAATTGACCTTATATATACTCCATTAATTAGGTCCAAGTAGGGCATCAATTGAGAAGATAAAAGAGAAGGCCGAAGTCGTGTTGTATAGACAGCACAAGAATATAACGGAGGATAGAGAAAGATGGAAATAACATTTCGCCCGCGGCTCACTCCGCGTCAATGTTAATCCCTCGGGAACAGTACTTTTTCCCGGGAATGACTGGGTGGTGAAAATATAACCTAACCAACACTTTCGCCTTGTGAATCAACCATTGAATTCACAAATTACATTATTCCACAGTAGTTTTATACAATTCGTGGCTGCACTCAATATAAAATCTTATAAAACTACTTTATTTCGTTAATGTAAACAGCACATCAAAAAGATTACATAACCACGATGGTTCACAGCGCCCGCGATGTGAACAAACAATGCAAAATCCGTATTTTCGAACGATAATACACTTCACATTCCGAATCCCCACGATTCGAAGCAATAATTTACAGTGCGTCCGCGCACTCACGACAAAAGTACAATGTACACTATGTCCTTCTCCGTACCCCAGACAATGGGTATGCTAAATTTCATGACGATCGATTCAGTCGATAGGGAGTGAAGGCGTAACAAACAAACAAACTCAATTTTGCATCCTTATCCTTTACATTATAAATGCGAAAGTGAGTTTGTTTGTTACGCTTTCACGTCTGCATTCACAACTGAATAGATCGTCATGAAATTTAGCATACCCATTGTCTGGGGTACGCGGGCGGAGCCGCGGGCGAAAGCTAGTAATACTATAAACTAGCTTTCGCCCGCGGCTCCGCCCGCGTCAATGTCGATCCCTCGGGAATAGTACATTTTCCCGGGATAAAAGGCAGCTTATGTCCTTCTCCGCACTCCAGAGAACTTGTATGCAAAATGTCACGATGATCGGTTCAGTAGTTACGGCGTGAAAGCGTAACAAACAAACAAACAACCTTATATCCCGGGAAAAAGTACTATTCCCGAGGGATCTACATTGACGCGGGCGGAGCCGCGGGCGAAAGCTAGTTTATAATATTAATATTAATAATAAGGATGATAACTACATAAATGTTCCATATGCCCCACTCTTCCTGATATTACGAAGATACTCCAGTTCATACAGAGTTATCGACCCGCACTCATTCCCGATCAGCCAGCAATGCCTCAGCCTGAGGAATTCAATTTAGAAGCTTTTAACACGTAACAGGGTTTGCGGCTAAACAAGTACTTTTCGTCAATCACTCGGATCCGAAATTGTGTCGCGTAATCTTAGTATTTTACACGTGTTCTTATCTGAGTGTGTCTGACTGGACATTTTGAAAATAACAGTAAACTAAAAATTGTCGAAAGCCCTCTGTGTAGGGCATGTGAGGAATCGGAGGAGACAATGAGACATATTTTGTGTTTTCGTGACTCGTTGGCTGGTAAGCGTTTGGATCTCTTAGGATCAGCTTATCCTGAGCTAGAGGACTACAGGCACTACGTATTGGGCGATGTTCTGAAGCTCATGCTGTTCTTCTTCGGAATACACCGTGTGGATGAGTAAGGCATGGGATAAGTACAAAATAACCCAAAGGTTAGACGTGCTATTCCGATTCTGAATCGGCCCCATTGAAGATAAGATAAGATCTGAGTGTGTCCCAGGTACATCTTCAGCTGTGATGTTTTCATCATCATCATCATTTTGTGTAAGTGTCACGGTCAATCGACGAGATGCACACCCTGGTTTTAGAGTTCTTCGGAACCGCCTATCGGCCTCTGACGTGGTTCTTTTAACGACTACCAGATGGCAGCCGGGACCAACGCCTTGACGTGCCTTCCGAAGCACGGAATCATCTTATTATCACACAATCAGGTGATTCAAGCCTGCAATGTCCTGACCAAACTGGAAACAACTAAACAAAGTATGTTCCCGTGGGAATTGAACCACTGATGTTTTGAAATCTCGGGGGCCCCTTTTTGCTGTGATGTGCCATGTATATTTTGAGCTGTTTTTGACTTTTTTGAATTTATATTTTTTACACTACTGACCCAAAACCAGGGTAATGTTTTTCGCGCATATGTATGCAAACATGTCTGTTCCTTTGTTTCCTCATATAACCCAAACGGTTTGAACTATTTCGAAGTATGACGTGTCATTAAATTTGTATTCTTTCCTTCTTTATTACGATGCTTTTGAGTTTATTCATTATTCTTAATAATTTTATAGTCTAGATAAGACACATATGTAGAAATATCTTAATTATTCTAATTGGAATATTTTGAATTTTCTGCGTATTTCTGACGTAAGTATATTGCTATGATTTCCCTCAATCTATCTAATATATACCTTAATGCGAAAATGAGTTTGTATATTTGTTTGTTTTACTTTGTAGCTACAATTTGTTTAAATTTTCTGTCTATTGAAAAGAACGTAGGATTTTTAAATCTATATTAATATAAACACAAGCGACAGTGTCAGTTAAATAAATAAATATATACGGACAAATCACACAGATTGACCTAGCCCCAAAGTATGTTCGGGACTTGTGGTAAGGGATACTAACTCAACGATACTATATTTTATAACAAAAACATATATAGATAAACATCAAAGACCCAGGACAAGCTGAAAAAGACCATTTTCCATACTGACCTGACCGGGGATCGAACCCGGGCACCCTCGTGTCGCAGGCTGGCGTGTTAACCACTGCGCCTGCGCTAGAATATTAAAATATAAAGATGTCAGAAGTTAGTGATGAAGATGAAGATATACCTGGATATAGAATACAATTTTTTTTTATGATATAGGACGGCAAACGAGCAAGCGGGTCACCTGATGGTAAGTTATCGTCACCGCTGCCCATGGACAGTTGTCCATGGGCAGCGGTGATCACTTACCATCAGGTGATCCTTGCTGGGCTCAGCAGTCAGGGTTTTGCAGTTGCAATACCAGAATGTGACAGGTGTGTTGGGGGAAGGAAATGGGGAAGGGGAGGGGGAAAGGATGGGTCTCCGGCTTTCTCACCCACCGAACGAAGCATAGAAGCGGTAAAGCTTCTACTCAAACGTCGATTTTCTGTGAGAGTGTGGTACTTCCCCGGACGAGCCGGCATTCATGCTTCGGCATTCATCAATTCATTTTGCCGGTAGCGTACCACTACCACGATTATATTTTATATGTGGTAGAGATCAGTATTAAAGATATTGATATACGTGGGTATATCAATATCTTTAATACTGATCTCTCAATAAAAATCCGTACCTATTAGAGAGCATTCGCTAACCGTCGTAAATGCTAGATAAAGGGAACGGTCGCAACTGATCCCCATTTCGGTTTACCAGCTGTTGTGTCGGGACGATAAGACACAATAGCTTCAATTCCCGGCCACAACCTGCATCTTTCAGGATCCCGTGGATAAAAATAGCTTTTTTTATACAGTTTACGAAAAAGATGGGTAAGTCATTTTATTTTGTTATTTTTCTGGGATAAATCAATAATGAGCTAGCCCCACCGCAAGTTGTGAACTTGTATCGTGGGATTGAACCCCGAACCCTGCGTTTCAAAGGCAGACCACTGAATCACATGAGGTCGTCATATTCGACCATAGCTATATATTGATTATATCTTTGGAATTCTTTCATCATCCCGCTCACCTACTGTAGTTTTTTGCCAAGACTGTCGTATCATCAACCGACTTTAAAAGGACAAGGTTCTCAGTTTTTACAACATTAAACTTATTCTTGTAATTATTTTTTATTAAAATAAAACCAATTGGATATGCCCGTACTTTCCAGTTGGTATCATTTCAATTCCATCAAAGGCGGTTTAGTAGTTAAAGTCGCTTTTATTGTTTTTTTTATTAATTTTTAGCTCTACCGCAGAATTCCGTTGATCATATCATATTTAAATAGCTAAAATAAAAATGAATATGACATACCTACATCGTCCTGTAGCATTTAAATCTAAAGAACAGTATTCTAAAGATCTTAAAGAAAAACGCGACTAAAATATACAAAGCTTGAGTAAAATATCTCGAGTTCATTTAAATGCAGTAAAAATGAGCAACAGAAACAGCCGTCATTACAAGCCCGTGTAACTCACCTCTGCTACAATTCATTTCCACTTTATTCTCAACATTCGCTGACAGGGGTCGACGGATGTCCCCAGAAATACGACTCGCTTTAATTTCCTAAAAACAGTAAAGATTTTACGTTTCCAGATTAATATTGTGATATTTCTTCATTTTTCGCCTCAGATCGTAAAACTTGGGAAATATAGAAAATAACTTGCTTTGTTCGATACATGACCTTTTATTTCGTAAGTGGTGTTTACCTACAAACTATGCCGAAAGTACGCGTCCGAAGTTCCGCTGCTGATTAAACGATGAAAATGTAAAAAAAAAAAGAGTTCCCAGCATTGGTCCCATAGGAAAAGTTGTCCATTTTGAACTTTTGAAAAGGGCTGAGTCACCCCTTCACGGGAATGTCTTTGTCGATTTTAGAGACGAACTACTGTCAAAATACATCCAGCCGTTTAGAAGAGACTAGCTGTTGCCCGCGGCTCCGCCCGCGTTAGTGTCGATCCCTCGGGAACAGTAGAATTTCCCGGAATCAAACATACCCTATGTCCTTCCCCGGGCCTCACACCTCCATACCAAATTTAGCGTAAAAAAACGTCAGATAGAATTACTTTCGCATTTATAATATTAGTATTAGTATAGAAGTATGGATATTATTTATACCAGTCCAGAAATGAGAAAATTTTCATAAAACCTTTACCCTCCCATTTTACCCCTTTAGGAGTGAATTCAGTCCATTTCACCCACATATATCTTTTTTAATTGTAATCGAGAACTTACATACCTATTTATTTTCATACTTCATAGTCCAGAAATGAGAAAATTTCCAAACAAATTTTATACCACCCATCCACCCTCATTTTACCCCTTAAAGGGGGAATTTAGCAAATTTCATCTACCTACACACATCTTTTTTAATTTTAATCTAGAACTTATATACCTACTTTCATACTTCTTAGTCCAGAAATGAGAAAATTCCATATAAATTTTACCCCTTAAGAAGTTAAATTTCTTAAAAATACTTTCTTAGCGCTCACTCACATCTTTAAAAGAACCCCTGTACCAAATTTCAAGTTTCTAGGCGCAGCAGTTTAGGTTGGTTTGCCGTTTGCCCGCGGCTACGCCGCCGCCGTTAGTGTCCATCCCTCAGGAACAGTTTGGACCCTTAAAGGGGTGACTCAGGTCATCAATATGAACAACTTTTTCCATAGGACCAATGCCGGGAACTCAAAAAAAATTTCCTCATTTCCATACAAAAAATTCCCGCCGCCCGGCCAGGTTGTTTGGGAATGTCGAATTTTATTTTGAGTTCCCACCATTGTTCCCATAGGAAAAGTTGTTCATTTTGTTGGTCTGAGTCACCCCTTTAAGGGTCCGAAACGATAAAAAATTCACCGTGTATGCAAACTAATGCCTTAAGTTCATTCAAATGACGATAACTTTTTTTTTAATGAACCGATTTTGATGAAACAAACTTTAAATGTTTTGCTGGGTTAAAACAAACCAATTGGTGAAAGTTTGAAGTAAATCGGTTCAGTATTTTCGGAGATAATCGTGATCATACATACAGACAGACAGACAGACAGACAGACAGACAGACAGACAAGAAATTCGAAAAAAATTTTTTTGCTTTCTATTATTCTTTTTAAGTGTCCCTCTATCCATTTCAGTCAAAAATTCTAAATGTACAGACAAAATATTTTTACTGTTTTATTATATGTATCGATTTTGATGAAACAAACTTTAAATGTTTTGCTGGGTTAAAACAAACCAATTGGTGAAAGTTTGAAGTAAATCGGTTCAGTATTTTCGGAGATAATCGTGATCATACATACAGACAGACAGACAGACAGACAGACAGACAGACAAGAAATTCGAAAAAAATTTTTTTGCTTTCTATTATTCTTTTTAAGTGTCCCTCTATCCATTTCAGTCAAAAATTCTAAATGTACAGACAAAATATTTTTACTGTTTTATTATATGTATAGACGAGGCAATCAAGTTTACAAACACACAAGAAAGCGCAAAACACATAATCCACTTGGCAGTCGGTAAAAATGGAAAGTACTTAAGTATTTTTTTAAATTAGTATGTTAAAATTAATAAGGCGCTAATTAAACTGACTTCTCTCTGGGTCTCCATTCAAGGACAGGTCTTATCCAGCGCCTCTGGTCCAGTCTTGCAATGTGTCCTGCCCACGACCACTTTTTCTTCGCTATGACAGCCATTACGTCTTTTGCCTCAGTAGTCTGCATTAGTAAACATTTTTATATCGAAAACAATACTCTGCACTGTACTATCACCACCACAAGCTGCTGTGAAATGAGGCCTAAAGACCACTAAGACCTAAAAAGCCACCGCATACTACACTGTAGGTCGCGCGTTTTTACGATGAAATCTGCATAATGATGCAGATCTGCACTCCCGCAATGACGCGCGTGGCTCCGTCGCCACGCACCTCGCAGCGTGGAGCAAATTAGGCGATTCACACACTGCTCCAGTGTGTGAATCGCCTAATTTGGGGAGGCGTGCGGCGTGACATTTAAACAAAGGTGAATTAGTTCTTTAGAAACCTTCTCATTTCCCGTGGCTTCATTGTGAAATCAGGCTTTCGTGGTAAAATAATCTGTGGCTTGACTTATTATTTCCCAAATCAATAATCCAAAATGACATTCAAAGTCATCCAAATTCTTTCTGATCTCGTTCACGCTCTTACTGACTGATACTACAATCACCTACTCACTGACACTCACTCTTCCCACAACTAACTTGACGCTAACGAAACTAAAACTGACTTTCATTCTCTACACTCTACACATTCATACACTCAAACACAACACTAACACCTGTCTGACACTCACACTTCCACCCACACACACATATACAGATACAAATCTTACACTAACACCTACCTGTGCTCCCCAACTTAGATTACACAATATGTAACTTTTTATACCTATTTTACACTGTATGTAAGACTCAGTGATCCGAGGGAGGGGCTAGTCACTTGTGGCACAGGTTCCAATAGGAACCTATTTCAAGGACTAGTCTCCAAACAAAGAGAACAAGTCGCAACAAATTGTACAACCATAGTTTTTAGGACCCCTACTTTTAAGGCTTATCTTTGTTAAAGAGAAAATAAACATATATTATTATTATTATTACATTAGCATAGATAATTTTATAACATGACCATAAAAATCATCGCAGAAGTTCCCGAATAAGGCCTACAGGCTTTATCTGGGCACTTCGATCCCGGTTGAGTTAAAGCCGTAACTCGAGGTGTGATAAAATGAAGATGAAAAAGTTTTCATTGCCGATACAAAGTTGGCCTATACATCAGACTGACGTAATCTTACTTGTTGGAATCTTTACCTCTATTAACGTTAGTACCTAAGTAGGGAGGTTCTAACGTTCAAAACGGAAACCCGCATCGTCTCCCGCAATACAGTGCCCCAGCTCCTCTTCCCCGTTCTCGGGTGTGTTTGATAGCTTTAAAAAAAGGCTTTTTTTTATTTGTGTCACCAAACTGTTATTCGTGTAGGCTTAAAACTAATATAAATTAACAACACAACATTGATAGAAGTGCAACCAACTACGTTATCCTTATTAAGTAAGCTTACTAAGTGAGAATTACGTGTGTTGCTGAACTTCGAATGTTCTCTATAATATAGGAACAGTTTGTTTTAAATTAAGGTTTTAACAAATATAATCTATATCTATACATATAACAAAACAGTAAAAATATTTTGTCTGTACATTTAGAATTTTTGACTGAAATGGATAGAGGGACACTTAAAAAGAATAATAGGAAGCAAAAACAATTTTTTTCGAATTTTTTGTCTGTCTGTATGTATGATCACGATACATATATTTACATAAAATATATATAAGCAATTAAATAATAAGTAACCATTGAACCAATTTGGATGAAATTCGGTATGGAGGCAGATTGAGGCCCGGGGAAGGACATAGGGTATGTTTAATTCCGGGAAATTCTACTGTTTCCGAGGGATCGACACTAACGCGGGCGGAGCCGCGGGCGAAAGCTAGTAAAAATATAAAAAATAATAAATAAACAATGTTAAAAACGGAAACAATGGTTTTACATGTTATGTTAGCGAAATATGATAACTGAAGTTATGAACAATACTACTCTCTCGGATGTATGGGGGAAAAGAAAGTAGCAGCTCGGTAGGCGTACAGGCCTATATATAGGTATAACAGCCTCCGTGGTCCAGTGGTTAAGGCGTTTGCCTGTTAACCCGGGGGTCGTGGGTTCGATTCCCACCGGAAGCATACTTCGTTTAGTTGTTTCCAGTTTGGTTAGGACATTGCAGGCGTGAATCACCTGATTGTCTGATAATAAAGATGATTCCGTGATTCGGAAGGCACGTTAAGCCGGTAGTCCCGGCTGCCATCTGGTAGTCGTTAAAGGAACCACGTCAGAGGCCGAGAGGCGGTTCCGATGAACACCGGGGTGTGCATGGTCGATTGACCGTGACACCTACTCGAAATGATGATGATGAGCGTACAGGAATTTGAAGATGAAACCCCTAAAATAAACATATTAAATTAATAGTTTGAATTATATAATCCTACCCAAAGGACACTGTTGAAATAAATATTGCTATTTCCACTAATATGTATCTGCAATAGTCAGCATAAATGCAATTATAGTCGGGAAGGTGTCGAATGTTGGCATGCCTCCAACATTTAAGGTTGGCGCTCGGATACCAGTGGCTCGAGCTGATCCGACGATATTTATTGCCAAAGTTTACCAAAAATTCGTCCGTGAAGTATTTGCGGTTATTAATTTTAGCCTTCTTTACTTCTCGTTTTATATTTATTTTAGAAACGCTCGATCAAGTTTTAAAACTAGGTAGACAATCCCATTAAACAGGCTTTTGCAAAAAAATATTATTGTGATAAGCTTTTATTATAAACGAACTACACTGTAAAGTATTTTCCAAGACAAATACGATTGGTGTATATCAATGAATTATGGAAGCGTAACTCTCATATAACTAAAGATTCAATATCAGTCCTATTTACGTATACAAACTTAACTCAAATCACAACGAAAAACTTACGCACTCATAGACGAAGCAAGTTGGCGATTGGCCTCGTCAAGGTCACGGGGCGGTGTCAACATAATATCTAATGAACGCTATGGTGTCAATATAGCGGAGGTAGGTAGGCTACAGTTTGCCTCGCCCGCTATGATAAGTTAATCCAGTGTCACTTTTCCGCCTTTCCTTGCGTTTCCTGCACCACTTTACTACACAAGAATGTTTTTTTTTCTGAATTCGTTAAGATTTTGCCGATGTTCACAAAAAATATGCCGTTAAAGACGAAAGACAGAGGGCGCTAGTCGTCACGTAAAGACCTAGCAAGGATAATTTATTTGCAATAAATAGTAAAGAGTGCTAAAGAGTGATATATTTTATACGAGTGTGGAGACAACCCATTAAGAGTGATGGACAAGTGTTATCTAAAGGAAATCTGAGACAGTTTAAAAGCTACCTTAACATAAGTGCCAACACCAATTATTTCAACTTTTCCCCGTATCAAAGTGACTATCAAGTGAACTACACTCGAAAACTACGGACAGTTACATACTTTATCAAGATAAGTACAGATATTGTTTATAAGTGAACTATATATATCAAAATAATTTGAAAAACAATACATTGACGGTTAACTGATTTTTAAATTTAATGTAAACAAAACATATACATTTTAAATCTGAACCTTAACTCGAAAGAATTAGAACTGAACATTAAACGCAGAGTACATCAAGGCCATCTACCGAAGAATAGCACCACTTCTCCAATTATAATTATGCTTTTAACTCACAACGCCATCTACCTTTGACTTAAGCACAAAAAATCATTGACAATAACGCTATCTAGCGTCGAGTAGCATAACTATAAACACGAATAAGTAGCAAATCAAGCATTAAACCGTGGCTGATAAAAGAGGGCGACTGAGTGCTACTCCAGATTTAAATCCAGGTATAATGCATAGCATCACTCTCTTTTCAAGAAATCTTAACTGAAAAAGATTGTAATAAATCATTTGATATGTTTCATCAAATTTTTACACTATTTTTTAATCTATGTTTCCCTATAATACATATCAAAAAGACAATTAAACCACTAAAAAAATAGATGGATTAGTAAGGGGTTAAAAAAATGTTTTATAAAGAAAAGGATCCTTTACTACACTTTTCAGTTAGACCCCAGTAATAAAAAACAAAATAAAAATCGGTATCTGACATATGCTAAAGTACTTAGGAAATGTATACACAAATCACATGAAATAAACAATAAGAGAATAATGATCAAATCCAAAAATAAATGTAGAGCGGCATGGAGTATCATTAAAGATAGACCTTTAGAAAAAAAAGAAATAAAAGCAGTCAATTTAAACAGTAAAAAAGAAACAAACCCAACCAAAATTTGCGTTTTATTTAATGAATATTTTATTAATGTGACTAACGCATGTAGCATCAATACAAATAAAACGCTCAATAATACACAAAGAAATTTAGGCTTAGACAATGTAACGCACAGCATGTTTTTGATTCCAATAAACCATAATGACGTTATAAATATTATTAAATCATTAAAAGACACAAACGCGACCGGCTTTGACGAACTGAATACTAAATTAATAAAAAAGTGTGCCACTTATCTTGCTGTTCCACTATGTCACATTATAAACTGCTCTTTTGAACAAGGTATATTCCCCAATACTTTGAAAACTTCAAAAGTACTTCCATTATTTAAAAAAGGGGACCCAGGAGAGATTAGTAACTACAGACCAATAGCTCTAGTTTCAATCTTTTCTAAAATCTTAGAAATAGCAATGCGTGACAAATTGTATGATTATTTAGAAAAATTTAATATATTGCACCCAAATCAATTCGGCTTTAGAAAAAACAAGTCGACGACATTAGCTTGTTTTTCTCTTGTTAAACAAATAACAGAAGCCATAGACAACAAAATGAATGTAGCAGGGGTTCTATTAGACATGTCCAAAGCATTTGACTTTGTTTGCCATGACAGACTATTGGACAAACTACAAAAATATGGGATTAGAGGAAATGCATTTGAATGGATAAAGAGCTATCTATCGGACAGACAACAATATACTGAAATAACTAAAATCCAGAAGTACGAAAAAAAGACATTCAAGTCTTCCCTGAAATATAACAATAAGAGAGGTGTTCCGCAAGGTGGAAGTCTCTCTCCGTTGATTTTCCTATTGTACATCAACGACCTCCCCAAAGCTATAGAACAAGAATGCATTCTTTTTGCTGACGATACCACACTATTAATTAAGACTAAAAATAAACAAGATTTAGACGCGGCTGTTAACTCAGAACTATGTAATATTGACATATGGCTTAAAGATAACAAATTAAACATAAATATTGACAAAACAAGTATAATTAACTTTCAACCATATAGTAACCTACCTATAAAAATAAAAGCCAAATTTGAAAATCACGAATTAAGCCAAGTAGATCACAGCAAATTCTTAGGTATTATTATTGACAAAAATCTTAACTGGAAGGAGCATATAAACAACATGTGCCAAAAATTAGATAAATTCGTATTTGCACTGCGTAGACTAAACAAGATTGCCTCAAAAGATATTGCACTGATGGCATATCATGGATACGTAGTCTCTGTGCTTCGATATGGTCTGATAATTTGGGGTAACTCAGTAGATTTACAAAAAGCGTTCATATTACAAAAAAAGTGTGTTAGAGCATTACATGGCGTGCACTATCTTGATCATTGCAAGCCTTTATTCCTAAAAGCAAACATTTTACCTTTACCTTGCCTTTATATATTCGAGATGTGCCTATTTGTTAGGAAGTATCCACAGCTCTTCCCTTTACATGACATGGTGTTGAATAAAAGTAATAGCAGAAATCCAACAAAGCTCTATATACCAAAACAGAGACTGAAACTTTACAGTGACAACGTGTTCTGCATGGCGATCAGACTCTATAACGCGCTGCCAGTAGATTTAAGAGAGATACGCCCTTTTAATAACTACAAATCCAATTTATTTAAATGGCTCTTAAGCAAATTTTTCTATGATATTAATGAATTATTTAAATAAATTAATTGTAATAGATAAGTATATAACTAATTATTATTTTATTATATTTTATTAAATAGTTTAAGTCAGGAGATAATTAAAAGCAAAAATTGTATAAAAATAAATATTCCTACGCCGAATGTGGCAGAATATGATTGTACTACCAAATTGTTAACACCTTGACTCTATGTTATCACCATGTTCTAAGGAATAAATAACTATTTTATTCTATTCTATTCTTAATGCTTTTATCGACGCGTCCTTCCGTCACGGAGCGCGTGGCAGACTAGTTCGCGAAAAGATATACTTTTTAAGCCCCGTCCGCTTTGATCTACTTTGCGTGATGTCAGTTCTGAGCGCAATGCTGCTTCCATAGTTTTTCTAATTATATTGTTTGTATATTGTTTACGAGTTTCTGTGGCCACCTTTCAACTCCATCATCAGAGCAGCGCAACGATTCCATAATTCTGTTACATGCATGTTGGCATTATCAGACATACATCGGGACAGGTGAAACTAAATGTAAGCTTGTAAAAACGACACTTCACGTTGTCCACAATTAAAAATAGATGAGATAAAGAGAACAAGATGGCGGACTAGGTATTTTTGATGCATTCTGACAATATGGATATCAAATTAAAGGGTTCGGCGGATGTACAGTCAGGGACAGAGATACCCGATCATCCCTGACTGAACCTACCTAAAAGCTTTTATTTCAGTTGTGATAAAACAAATATATCAATAGAGATCACATTTCAATTGCATACACGACATTTTCTAAACCCGCGGCTTGATCGTGATCGATTGTAACAGATTTCATGCCATTTGTCTTGTCGTACATTACATAGCATGATTGATCGATTCGCAGCATTTTGACAATGATAATGTCGAACATATCATATATACTTACGGTAGAACGGCTCCAGAGCCTCGAACACAGCCGATTAGTAGCTAGTCTGTGTGTCTTTTACAGGCTGCATTTCAGTGCGTGCGCACAGGAACTGCACGATCTAATTCCCCCTGCACCATTCCATGTTCGGACGACACGGGGTGGGCAGGTTCCATTCATATGTGGTCAATATTTCTGTTTATCGCACCTCTACATTTGTCTTCTCCTTCATTTTGCGAACCGCGAAGGAATGGCGCGCGTCGCTGTTTCCTGATTCGTACAATTTAGGGATTTTCAAGGCAAGAGTGAATAGACATTATTTGGATTTGCGTGTACCACCCTAGACTTCATCGTTGCTTCCCATAAGGCAAGATGGAGTTCAAACGCACTCAAATTAATGATTTACAGTAAGAATACCTATGCAAAAACTACGCATCAAAAGTTAAAAAAAGAGGAGTTATGCTTTCAATATGTACCGTTTTTGTCGTTGTTTGTAAGTGTGCATGCTGTTTTAACTCGGGGCTTCATTTTGTATTTTATTATTATTATCTATAATTATATTTGATCGAAGTATAATCAGATGAAATCGCAGATTTGGGAACGCGTGGCAGTTTCCAGATTTTCAATCCTCGACCTGAAAGCATGATCCAACTTAAATAAATTGGAACCCAGTGGATGTATGCCTTAAGGAAGTAAGCTCTTACTATGCCAAAGAGGAAAAGAAATCGTCTGTAAAGTCAGTTTACGGACGATAATTTTCGTGATAACGGTGGAAGAAAGATAGATGCGTTACAAGCCGAACGCTTAGGCCGTGACTCTCTATCTCTTGTTTCGTGCTCTCGCTTGCACACGGAACATGACACTTATTAGTACGTGCAGCCGGCGTTCATCGATTTATAAGACGTTATCACGTTAATAAATGTTAAACATCTCCAGGCGTGGTCCCCACAGAAATGCGTTATCACAAGAGGCATAAAAATAACAGTTTCGCAAGGCAAGTTAAGCCCTTGGCCCCGGTTAGTCAGTATTAGAATGCAGCCATTAAACTGTCAAGTGCCTGTAGACATCTTTACTCACACGAAAACAAGTAGGTAATGAATCGTGATAACTTAAAAAGAAGTCTGATTAAGGCATGTTTCTTTTTGGCGATGACATTTATAATATTTGGTCATAATAGTTATAAAAAATTGTGAAAGTTTATGTGTCTACTTTCTTTTACGTTTCAAAAGAAACAGTTGTGTGATCGACACACAAAAGCCATTATTTTCAAAGCGTTTCTGTACATTTGGACACGAATTCTGCAAATTTCCAGCAGAGTGAAAACTTTACTGGACAAGGAATTTATATTGTTTTACATACATAGTATCACGTCTTTTTCCCTTGAGGAGTAGACAGAGCCCAGGTCTATAAGACCCTAAGGCCACATTTAGATGTTTTATATTAGCTCTAAAGGTACACATTTAAATTAAATCTCGTTTTACATGGGATTAACCCAAAAGTGTTCGTCTGGTCGGGCAATTTGTAATAAAAAAAAATTGACATACCCATACAAAAGTGTAAAAAAAAGTCGAGCAATTTATAAGAAAATATTTTTTTTTCAGTTCCCATCATCAATCCTATAGGAACAGTTGTTCATATTAATGGACTGAGACACCCTTTCAAAGGAATGTCGAGGGTAAACTTACATAGTATAAATAAATTATTTTCACAAACCAAGAAACAGATGGAATTAGAAATCGCTTAGCCAGAAAGTTACCAATTGAAACCGAATTACGCAGCAATGAATAAATTTTCTCCGTAACCGAAGACACAAACACGATCAATCTACATTTTACAAGTTGGGGCCGTGTCGAATAGGCTTTTCCATTTGTCAAAGTAATATGGTTCGTGGCATTAATTTTTAATTTGCTTAATAAGAGAGATTTGGCCTAACTTTGCTTAGTAATGTCACATATTAGGCAAAAAAAAAAATGGATATCTTTCATCATAATTATCGTTTCGTGTAGGTGATACGGTCAATCGACCATGCACACCCTGGTGTCAGAATTCTTCGGAACCGTCTCTCGGCCTTTGACGTGCAGCCGGGACGGCTTAACGTGCCCTTCGAAGCACGGAATAGAGAGATAGATGCGTCACAAGTCAAACGCTTAAAAGCCGATCGTGCCATTCTATTACTTGCACTTATAATGTAGGTGCTAATTGTAGCGGCTATATATATATGTAGCAAGTGACACCTTGTTAATATGTCATCTAGATAGCCCATATCGGCCGTCGATCGGCCGTGTTGCAGCCAATCCGCTATTTCGTGGCGACATGGCTCCAATCTGATTTTCAAGGTTTCGTACCCAAAGGGTAAAAACGGGACCCTATCTGTCCGTCTGTCTGTCTGTCTGTCCGTCTGTCACCAGGCTATATTTCATGAACCATGATAGTTAGACAGTTGAAATGTTCACAGATGATGTATTTCTGTTGCCGCTATAACAAAAAATACTAAACAATGGAATAAAATAAATATTAAAGGGGGCTCCCATACAACAACCGTGATTTTTTTGCTTGCTTTTGCTCAATATTGATAACGGCAACAGGTAGACGCTTCAAATATTCACAGAACATTTAGTTATATATTCACTTTAAAAATAAATAATTAAATAATAATAAAATTAATATTAAAGGGGGGCTCCTGTTTTTATAGATAACGGTACGGAACCCATCGTGCGCGAGTTCGACTCGCACGTGCCGGTTTTTTTTAAATACAGTTTGCAGCAAATTAAAAGTAGCAAGTGAGACCTTGTTTACATGTCATCTAGATAGCCGCCGATATCGGCCTTCGATCGGCCGCGTCGCAGCCAATTACTATTGTTGCTCGACATCGCTCCAATCAGATTTTTTTAAAGTACATTCGGCAGCAAATTAGAAGTAGCAAGTAAGAACTTGTTAATATGTCATCTAGATAGCCGCCGATATCGGCCGACGATCAGCAGTGTTGTAGGCAATTAGCTTTTGTTGCTTGACATGGCTCCAGCCTGTTTTTTTTAAAGTACAGTCGGCAGCAAATTAGAAGTAGCAAGTTAGACCTTGTTAACATGTCATCTAGATAGCCGCCGCTATCGGTCGTCGATCTGATTGTTGCACCCAACGTGTGGCGGCTAGTTATAAAAATATGCCAAAACATTTTCTCAGTATGGAAAGTTCTTAGCAAAATGGAGAAACTAACATACTGCGCCAACCCCACATGAAAAGTGGGATAAAGAAAGAAGATCTGTGTTGCAGCCAATTAGCCATTATTGCTCGAAATTGCTTTCCTCTAGCTCGATCATAATTGTTTAAAGCAAATAATTAAGAATCGCAACTACGTTAAAATGTCACCGAGATACTCGTAGTCTCTGGCACCTATCGACTGACGATCTGCCGTATTCAAGCCAATTAAGTAGTCGTTTCTGCTCGACACGACTCCAATCAGAGATATTTTCAGATATTCGACGAATTCGACTAATCGGTGTTTATTTCTGAGCTTTTGATGTATTTTAAATCGTGTAATCAAGTTATCAGTCTATTTGTGTATATAATGCTGTTGCTAAATGTGTTACAGGTTTAATTTACGAGATACTACTTATATTTTTTCTAGTCATCTACTTCTTAATAAGTTAATTTATACATCAGAGCTTAGCCACGCACGTCAGACACCTGTATGTTGATAGAATTTGTCACTAGAATTAATCGTTAAAGAAACGCTCAGTCATCATAGGTAGAGGTGTTAGGCTCAAAATATGATCAGAACACGAAGTATTTCTTCTTGTTATCTATCCTATAACGTAACCTAATGATGATAACGGTAACCACTTTCCATCAGGTGGGTCGAGTGCTCCAGAGAGTCGTTCAGAGCCCTCGCCCCCGACGTGTCTTCATCGGTCGGGGTAGAAACCCAAGAGGGCTCGCAGGACTCTCGGCTCTGGATTGCCTTAGTTGGCCGTCCAGAGAGGAGTCGTGTGATCTGTTGCTCCAGGGATGGAAGTGTTAAAAGGCATAACGCCGTGAGTAACTTCGGAGAAAGCGCAGTACACCTCTCGACACCCCTGATTCGCCCACACCGGTGTTGCCCCTTTTGCCGGCATTAATCGTCGGCTAGTTTGAGGGGCTCATCTAGTAAGCGGCAAGCCACCACCAAGCCAATTGTAATCAGATATCATGATTATGGCAGGTGCATGACCCTTTGCAACCCAGTATAAATTAATCCACCCAAATTTCGATACCGTAAACCTATTAATTCCCTTTTTTAAATGCAAAAGTTCCTCCTCCAGCCAAGACCTGTTCAAGGGCATATCACACATTGGTATTTTTAGGAACGAGTTCTGGCTAGAGACCAACGTTACACCAACTTCTCCAAAGGGCCTCTACGTGTTGGATCATATAGATCCCCCCACTCAAGCCTCTCAAAGAACCGGGGTAACACCCGTGCAATAAGAGAGATACAAATAATAATAATAAAAAATATCTCCAGGTATGAATGACTAGTTAAAAAAATATTCTTTCACAAAAAAAAATCGACTTCAATCAAACTATTGATCCAATTGCACTGGAATTAAAATGGGACCAAATTGAAAGCATACCTTTTCAAACGAAATAATTTTAAAAATCGATTCATAAATGATAGTTATATATATCATAGTTCTGAGGAAACAAATAAAAAAAAAAACATTTATCCGAATTGATAACATCCTTCTTTTTGAAGTCGGTTGCAATAATAATTAACTGTCAGCGAAATTCTTGGGACCTAAGCGACACGTCCTTAATTACCTGTCTCCAGCCAACGTCGGTTGAGTGGCCTAATCACCTACGAAGACAGACATGGCCTCCTGGCCGTACCTGTCATTAAATAAAGAATTTGTGAAAGTAGATAAACATAACAACACATGCGGTTACACGAGTGTTAGTTACTTTGTAAGTGGTTATTGTTTAATGGTTTCTAATGTTTCCGCGATTGTTACACATATAAAATCACGTTATCCCTTACGGGGCAGACAGAGCCTAAAGTCACAAGACCGAAAGGCCACTTTTAGCGTGTTGGTTAGGACATTGCAGGCTTGAATCACCTGACTGTCCGATAATAAAGATGATTCCTTGCTTCGGAAGGCACGTTAAACCGGTGGTCCCGGCTGCCATCAGGTAGTCGTTAAAGGAACCACGTCAGAGGCCGAGAGGCAGTTTCGAAGAACTCTGACACCAGGGTGTGCATGGTCGATTGACCGTGACACCTACTCGAAATGAATGAATGAGCGTGTTGGTGTGTAAAGGTGGAAAACTGAATCAAAATAGTGATGGGTTGATAGCCGCATCGCATTTTGTCATGATTCTTTAGATTTTGGCCCATTTCCTTGACCGGCTTCTACGGTCTGTGGGGAAGAGAAGCAGCTGGCACATTCTATGTTTGTTCTTTTCTCCCTGACCAGCATGGAAGTGGAATACGGTTTTACCCTGGAAAACTTTGCAGTTTTCACGGTCGCAGGTAGACTAAGTTGATATTTGTCTATTGTACTATGCAAAACTACCGCCTACAATATTTATTCATAACGTTCCGGCCGGATGTACCTACACAGTACATTCAGACACGTGAGCCATTACTGCTTACATCCGGGACGTTAAAACAGTATAAGTGATTAAATTTTAAATTGTTATTTTGCGTGCGGGCAACAATTTTAATGGGGTACATATTAAAATCCCAAAAAACATAACACCTTTATTTAAAATGTACGAGCCCAAAATACCCGAACTCAAAATACCTGAACCGATTACACCTTACTGTGCAATGCCAGAATTCGAAACACTAAAACATTAGTATGTCAGATTTTATAAATACCAAACCTTTAAATATTACATTTTCAATTAACCTTAGATTACAATTCCAAAATATGAAATGCATAAAATAAATAATCCAACCTAACCTAATACTCGTATTCCGGTAGCAGCTCGATTCTGACGGCGATTTGTTTTCTGGTGGGGTCGCAGTACTAACCCAACCTAACCTAATATTCTGGAAGCAGCTCGTTTTTGACGGCGATTAGTTTTCTGGTGGGGTCGTAGTTCTAACCCAACCTACTATTCCGGTAGCAGCTCGTTTCTGTCTGCAATTCGGTTTCTGGTGAGGTCGCAGTTCTCACCCAACCTAACTTAATACTCTGGTTGCAGCTCGTTTCTTCTTCAAACTTATAAAATCAGTTAAATTAGGTTAAGTCTTTTTAAAGTCAGGTATTTATGGATAAGGTATTCCGTAATATGTTTTGAGCTTGAGCTATTCAACCATAAGGTAATTTAAATATTTTATTTTTTAAATACTTGGTATTTTAAATATACGATATTTAGAATTCGGGTATTTTGGGCTCGTACATTTTAAATAAAGGTATTATGTTTTTTGGGATTTTAATATGTACCCTTTTAATGATGTTACTAAAAATATCGACACTGACCTATTCACTACAAGCGTAACGAAAGCTAAACTGTTACTCTATGAGCATTCGCTCCAGTATTGTAATGTCTAGATTATTACTTACCTGGTCATTGTAAGTGAATTTGTCACACTGCTCTTTAAGAAAGGAAAGAATCATGGCGAACGCCCATACATCGAATGTACAGAAAAAAACATAAAAAAAGAGAAGATGAATTATATAGCAGTATTGATGTTTCCTTACTAGTAATATGTCTGCATAATAGAAATATTTTTAAACCCCCGTTTATATAAAATATTTTACAATAAAAGTTATAGCCTTATTGCCATTTTCATTTGCCTAAAAAAGTTCACAATGGTTGTCAAACTGACTGTTTGTTATAGATCTGTCACTCAGAACTGTCAAGTCAATGAGAAAATGTCAGTCGGATTGACAGATTTTTATTTTATTTTAGCGGATGGTTGCCTGCTTGCGTGGTGTTGCCATAAACTAATATATTTTAACGTGTCAGTTGCAGGTAGTGTTCGGATATTAACTCAAAAATTATTAATATGCGTTCGGATATCGAATAAAAAATCAGTATTTAAATAAATAAATATCTTCTTTTCCCCGTCTTTAAAAAATATTCTGATTAATTCAAGTTGTTGACCAGAGCCGTAGTAATCATATAAAAAATATTTCACCTTCTCTTTTTTTTAAATTTAATTTGTAGAAATTTCGCCATGATTCTTTATATCTAATATACTTTATTATGGATATCAATGACCTTCTTGTAACTGTTGCAATAGTATGATGTCATTGTTTTATTTTGTAGCAAGTTTTAATGTTCAACTATTTGTTAACCTATATTGTTTTTATAGATGAGGACCTTTAATTAGCTATATCGTTATTATATGTGTTATTTATTGTGATTTTTTGTAGCTGTTGGTCTTCCTATGAAAATTAAAATTAAAGAAATATAGGTATACAGGGTGAAATTGAATTCATTAGCAAACGTTTAAGGAGTGACTCAGACGACGGATCTGAACAACTTTCATTATGGGCTCAATTTCGACATCGTGAAAAAATATCTGCGCTTTCATACAAAAGTGAAATATCTACTTGGCTAAAATCTATGGAACTGAATTTTCGTAGTTATGGAATGAAATTTCGTAGTTGGTCCCATAATTAAAGTTGTTCAGATTCGTGGTCTGAGTCACTCCTTAAACGTTTGCTAATGAATTAAATTTCACCCTGTATATATTTCTGTTTTCACATGTTGAAAGTCAATGACCTGCACAGACATAGATATAATTAAAACTTACCTCGTACCTAAGTAGGTGCTGGAATTTCAATACAGCAAACAATTTTAATGAAACTAGAAATGCCCTTTGTCAAAATATGATGAGATTCTAACATCAAAATTAAAACCAGACTTCAAAGTTAGATTGGCGAAACAAGCTATGTTCTAAAACCGAGCAAACTTCTATTTTAATATGGATATAAATACTTCTACTATTTGGATGAAGAATCGAAGTTCGAAGAGGACATTTTAAGCCTAGTTCACATTGGCCAAGCCAAACAATTAAATAAAAATCATCTTTATTCTGGATCACAGTAAAAAGGTCTTACAATAGTGTAGCCGTGTCCTGCTCATATTAGGAATAAAATAAGTCATGCACGAGTCTATTCTTATTTAAAATTATAATATTCTCATTATATACTGTAATTTAAATAATCGTCAATGGTGTAATAATAATTCTTAGTCAAAAATAATTTCAATTTGCGTTTATCAGTCCTACATATAAATCCTTAAAACTGTCAGGTAAATTAATATTAGGTGCCATGCCAATTATATTCTTTCTCACAAGGGCCGTATTATGACCGCAAGTTACTAATTTAAATTATATTGTGGTCCAATATGTTCTACACTTATTGTTGCAAATAGACGTTGATAGATTTTACAAAAAAAAATCTATATTTTAATGGTAAGGACTACAATTTCATATTAAAATGATGCTGTTAGCGAGTACGTAGACAAAACTCATAATTATACATAGCAAGCGACATAGGCTATAACATGTTCCCGGGTTATTGCTGTTTCACGTCCATTAACCGGGGCACTACGCGAGCGAGCGAGATTAGCCGACGATTATACCAACTTAAATCCGAAACGTTATTCAACGCATCTTCCGCAGGTTAATCGTCATATACATAGTATGACGTCTTTTCCCTTGCAGGGTAGACAGAGCCTAGGTCTGAGTGTGCTTATCGTGGTCTTCAGGTCCTTCAAGACCTGAAGGCCACATTTTTATAATTTATAAGTGTTTTATTTTGCTATTTTGATATATACTCTTAATAAATTATATATTTAATAGATAACACGATATCTCTGTCTGTAACTTACTCCAAAACCAACTCTTACAGACTTATTATTAGTACGTATGGATTACATTCTGTAAAAGATATGGCAATGGTTTTACAGACAGCTGTTTGCTTTACGCCAACCAGCCTTGTGCAGTACTGCAAAACAGTATCAGCCCTATAAGAATTTGTCTCACGCAATGTGAACTTTGCCTTATTATTAAATTCCATTGGAATTTCAGGACCATTAGCAAAGGGCCGTACAATGATCTTTGCGCTCAGAAGTTTCACCCTTTGGGTTTGAGATCGTACTATTAGGGGTTCATTGGACTGTAAAACTTCGAAGTTGTAACAGTAATTTGAGAGAATCTTATTGTTTGATTTGAGAAGTTTGAGGGCCCAGCGGTATGTGCGCAGCCGAAGCGGGCAGAACGAAATTTTGAACACAACCAAACTATAGATTTAAAAAAAAATTCTTCATACTTCTATGCCCAAAACCATAGATTTAAAAAAAAATTGCGATGCCCATAACACTACATTTGTACAATGCCATAATTTATGAAGTGAAAACTTCTTCAGCGACGTTGTGTACATTTTTTGGAATAAGTAAAAATTTTTAAGGCGCTGTGCATCAGAAGAAACCGTAAAACGTCTATTTTATCGTCGCGCAGTTAGCCTTATTTTTCATGGAATACTAGCATGAAAAAATATGAAGTACAGTTCAAATATTCAAATAAATGATTACATCAAAATATTTTTAAAAACATATTTAAAATTAGTGATCGTTCAATCTTCGATTAAAACAGTTGTGTCACTTAGTGAAGTGAGACAGTGTAAAAGTGCAAACGCATCACAACAACACCGCCGTCACGAACAGCCGGGCCGCGATGACCTAGATCGGTAAGTCATTGCGTTCGGAATGTTTACGTACGACGAATAATTGTTAAGGCGACGTTCTTAACAGCACTAACAATGAATACGCCATCCAAAACGATTCAGCTCAAAACTGAAACTGAACACCATCTTTATGACCTATACAAACAAGAGAGACAAGAACGGCTTAACCAACAGAGCCTCATTGAAGATTTGAAGAAGCAAATATCTATTCTTCAACAACAACTACAATGCACCATTGAGACAAAAGAAACAGCCCCAGCGGCTCCTAATATAGAAAAACCGACGCCACCGCATGCAGAGTACGGTACGGATGAGGAAGAACTTGCCAAGGAGACTGAGTGGATCAGAACGAAGTCAAGAAAGAAAAGAAAATTGAACTCATCACCCCAACTCCCGTCTCAGGAAAAAGAAAACCCTAAGTTAGATAAGGTAAAAAAAGTTCCCCCTCCACCTCCCATTGTAGTGGATGGAGTGAATGACTATCAAAACTTCTACGACTTTTTGTCACAGGACCAGTCTGCCAGTACATTCAGGGTTAAAATGCTGAATGGTGACAGCGTAAAGATAAATGCTACTAACGAGGAAGCATATAGATCATTAACCAAGCTTTTAACGGGGAATAATTGTCTGTGGCATTCCTACGAAAATAAGCAAGAGAGGCCCATCAGAGTAATGGCAAAAAAACTTCCGTCAACATGTAAGCCTGAGAGAATAGTTGAAGACCTCAAATCCAAGGGTCTTCAAATAGAAAGCGCTGTTAATAAATTAAGTTGGAAAAGTAAGGAGCCATTGAATATGTTCATGCTCACCTTTAACAACAAAGAAGAAATAGGCAAAGTTTACGAAATAAAATCGATTCTAGGGTGTATGGTTGATATACAACCGCTAAAATCATCTAAACTCATCCCCCAATGCAAGAGATGTCAAGCCTATGGACATACACACATGTACTGTGCCAAAGAGCCGAGGTGTGTGAAATGTACGGGAAGGCACCTAACAAAGGACTGCAGAAAACCTGTCACTGAAAAACCAAAGTGTGTGCATTGCGGTGAAGCACATCCAGCTAACTACAGAGGCTGCATGGTCGCTAAAGAAATGCAGAAAATAAGGAATAAAGCAGTTAATAACCCGATTAACAGTTCTGAAAAAAAAGACGCATTACCTCGGCGTAGACCTAGTATTAAGCTCTCACCAACTGTAAGTGGAGCCGTCACCTATGCCCAGACGGCTGCCAAAAATTCAATATGTTCCCAACGCAAACAAACTACTCAAAATGAGAATAAGTTAGATGAAATTCTTAAGCTCATGACATCATTTGATGAGCGCCTGAAAATTATTGAAAAAACCACCAAGGCGGTTACTACTTATAATAAAAAATGATGGAAAAACTAAAGATAATGGCATGGAACTGTAATGGATTGCTTAAACACAAGAACGAGTTGCAAGTAATCCTAGACATGGAAAACATTGACATGTGCCTGGTGTCAGAAACACACTTCACAAAACAATGTCATATTAAATTTAAAGGCTACAAAGTTTATCATGCTCTCCATCCAGCGAACAAAGGGCGGGGCGGCAGTGCGGTAATAATCAAAGAAAATATTCAACACCAAGAATATGTTAAACATGAAATTCCTCAGGTGCAATGTACAGCAGTTCAATTGCATACCAGCAAGTACCGGCTAACTGTTGCTGCAATATATTGTCCGCCCCGGCATAAATTACGCAAAGATGCGTACCTGAACATCTTACAATCCCTTGGCGACAGATTCATATTAGGAGGGGACTTCAATGCAAAAAATACATATTGGGGCTCCCGACTAACGAACAAGAAAGGAAGAGAACTTATGTATGCCATTGCAGAAATCAAATGTGATGTTGCATCTACTAGATCCCCTACATATTGGCCAACGGACCCACTTAAGATTCCTGATCTCATAGACTTTTTTATACACAAAAATATATCGTCAAATTATATGAGTACTGACCAAAGCTATGACATGAGCTCGGATCATTCAGCTATATACTTAGAAGTAAATGAAAAGGTTAAAAATAGGGATACTAAATTAAGCTTAGTTAATAAATACACGGACTGGACTAGTTTTAAAATAGAATTAGATAGAAAAATAGATCTTAGAGTTCCTTTAAAAACTCACGATCAATTAAATACAGACCTAGAAAAATTTGTTTCTCTAATACAACAAACTGCTTGGAATAATACTCCCGTCATTAAAAAGAGAACTGCTAAAAATACGTATCCATTGGCAATTAGAGAAATTATTACCAAGAAACGAAGGCAAAGAAAAGTATGGCACCAAACAAGATCTCCGGAGGACAAAAAAATACTAAATAATCTCACCAAAAAGCTCAAAAAAGTAATACAAAACTACATCGACGAAAGCACAAACACATATCTTGAAAAGCTGACTAACGGCCGCAGCACGGACTATTCTCTCTGGAAGGCAACAAAACGCATGAAGCAACCGATGAACCAAATACCGCCCCTAAAAATCGGGCCTAAAAGGTGGGCAATAACAAATGCACAGAAGGTAGAACAGTTTGCAGAACACTTAGAAAATATTTTTAAACCCAATGAAAACGAATTAAGTGATATTGATATGATGAATGACCTAACAGCTGATGTCAACAATGATGAAGATAATGACGACTATTATGATGAGCAAATAAAGCTAGTAACACCGCGGGAAGTTCTTCGAGTAATAAAACAACATATTAATCCAAAAAAATCTCCCGGTTTTGACCTCATATCGGGTGAAATATTACACAACCTTCCACGAAAAGCTGTAGTAAAGCTAACAAATCTCATTAATGCTGCACTGAGACTAAAATACGTGCCAGACCTGTGGAAAGTAGCTGAAATTATAATGATAGCAAAACCGGGGAAACCCCCGAATGATACTGCTTCGTACAGACCTATTTCGCTGTTACCTGTCATATCCAAATTGTTTGAAAAACTGCTTCTAAAAAGATTAAAACCTATAATAGAGGCCAAAAATCTGATTCCAGGGCATCAGTTTGGTTTTAGAGAAAAGCACTCAACAGTAGACCAAGTACATAGAATAACAAATATAATTGAAAGATCATATGAAGAGAAAAAAGTTTGTACTACGATATTCCTAGATGTAGCACAAGCTTTTGATAAGGTATGGCACGATGGACTCATTAGCAAACTAAAAAGAATGCTTCCTAAAAATTACACAGACATTTTAACGTCATACATATCGGATAGAGTTTTTAGAGTTCGACAAGAAGATGCATATTCAGAAATTAAAGAAATAAAAGCGGGCATACCTCAAGGAAGCGTATTAGGTCCGGTCCTGTACCTACTATACACTTGTGACATTCCTGAGCTAGAGAATAACACTATTGCGACCTTTGCTGATGACACGGCCATAATGGCTGTCGGAAATACACACGAGGAGGCTGCAGAAAAGGTTCAAATAGCTGTAAATAAACTTAACAACTGGACAAAGATATGGCGAATTAAGCTAAATGAGTCAAAATCTATTCATGTAAACTTTACAAACAAACGTGATAGATATTGTCCTATATATATAAATGATAAGCAAATACCATATGAAGACACAGCAAAATACCTAGGTATGACACTTGACGCGAAGCTCCGCTGGAAAGCCCACGTCAAAAAGAAAAGACAGGAGTTGGAAATAAAATTCCAAAAAATGTACTGGCTACTAGGAAGACACTCTACCTTACCAGTACATAACAAATTACTTTTATATAAACAAGTCCTTATGCCAGTGTGGACTTACGGCATACAGCTGTGGGGCTGTACCAAACAGAGCAATGTAGATATTATTCAACGTTTCCAAAACAAAGTGCTGAGGGCTATTGTAAATGCGCCCTGGTACATAAGAAACGACGACCTGCATCGGGACCTAAATATACAGTTCGTTGATAAAATAATCAAAAAATACGCTGAAGCACATGAGCATAGATTGCTTCATCATGTGAACGTTGAGGCGATCCAGCTCCTCGACAACACGGACATAGTGCGAAGACTTAAAAGGACTAAACCATTTGAATTAGTGTAGTGATAAGTAATAACAAAGTAGTGCAGTGTAAGTGCGAATAAAGACACATGAACAAAGTGCCTTCCCCTTAATAGAGACAGTAAGAAAAGTGCCGATGGACACATTCTTATTCTATACTTTATAAACTAGGTCAATGTAAAATTACTCATTAGCCAACGTTTAGGCTAGATTGTAATAATATTCGCGTATTTAAATACAAATACCGGAGAAAAAAAAAAAAAAAAAAAAAAAAAAATATTTAAAATCTAGCAAAATAAAATAGCAAAAAAGCTATATCCAGAAAAAGTTTCGTCGCGAATTACTTGATATTTTCAGCGACAACTACCAACTTTTTTACGTCTATTAAAAGTACTAAATGTGCAAGATTAATACCTAAAAAATAAAATATTTGGTTATAATTATTGAATTAATAAATGAAAAGTGAAAATGAATACGGAAATGGCAGACACGGGTTTGAAATGAGACTGGTGACAGACCAACCGGTATCGCGATTTTCAACCTTATTTCATTACGAGTATATAATACTAGCTGTTTTCCCGCGACTAAGTCCGCGTAAAACATAGCCTATGTTCAGCGCAGATAGTGTAGCTTCCCAACTGTGAAAGATTTTTTCAAATCCATCTAACAGTTTCGGAGCCTATTCGCGTCAAACAAACAAACAAATCTTTCCTCTTTATAATATTAGTATGGATATAGATATCACGCGATGTCCGCTACCTTAAACTCGCGTCAGGACAGGACACATAACCTGATCGAAAATTCGTAAAACGGACACGTGATCCGAGACCGCCTGCGCGGCGTAGGAGAGGAAGTAATATCCCCCTCTCTTTCAACCGGAGTTTTCACTTCTGCCGGCACTCCCGGAGTGCAACCCGTTGTTTTTTTTATGCTTTACAGTTTACCCAAATTCTAACTAATAACTACCTATCACAATACAAGTTCGAATGAAAATTTGTATAATAGTTTTTTAGTACCGCTGTAACTCTGTCCCATCAAAATTAAAATTTACATAAGTACTTATAGGCAGGTAACGTAACAATCAATGTTTAAAAATTACACGAACAAAATCATGAGTGAACAATATTTAACGATGTGCATAGTTAGGTACAATATAAATAAAATAAATATATATACGGACAAATCACACAGATTTAGCTCGCCCCAAAGTAAGTTCGAGACTTGTGCTAGGAAACTAACTCAACGATACTATATTTTATAATAAATACATATATAGTTAAACATCCAAGACCCAGGCCAATTTGAAAAAGATCATTTTCCATCTTGACCTGACCGAAAATCGAACCTAGCACCCTCGTGTCGCAGGCTGGTGTCGTGTTAACTACTGCGCTACGGAGCTCGCCAATTATTTGTACTCATGATTTCATTTGTAACTATTCTATTTGTAAAAAAATATTTAAACATTTGTAAAAAAATTAGAAATATTAAAAGATTTACCTTACTGCATAAATACTGATTATTTTATCGCATTTGCTTTGGTTATGTTGAATAAAGACCACGAAATTCTTGCAATATAAGTCTTCTTACACCCGTAAAGTCGGGAAGGTGACGGCGGCTAAGTTCGAACGTACCGACAAAGTACTTCTGAATTTTTAAAGTTTTCATGGGAGGTATACCTCACCCATTATACGTCTACGCCCCAAGGATACAGAAAGAGGACATATGGTGTATATTAATTCCAGAATAAATGCAATTCCCGAGGCAATCTTTAGTTAATCTTTAGTTAGCAAAGCCGCAGGTGAAAGCTTAAACAAAGAGAAACGGTATAAACATAATTAACACTCCTCATAAAGTGAATTTAAACAGCTCGCTGCATACTTAGCTGCTTCCCAAACAGACGGGTTCACGTTGGAACTAAGGTGTGAATATTTCAGCCACAGTGGGAAGCTCTGAAGAAGCTGCAGTAAGTAGGTACAGTTTTGAACATTAGCAGTTCACAACAAGGAAAATACGGGAATGACAACTTGAACGATGCCCCTCCAGTGTCGATAGTAGGTGATTTCTCAAATTGAAAAAATAAAAGTAATGGAACTACTTAGTTATTTATGTTATTACGTTAAATTGTTTAATTTCTTTTGTACTGTTATGTTAAATCATTTTTTTATGTTTCTTTCTATAAGGATTTCGAAGTTTAATAACGATAATAAAAAGAACACTTCATTTCATTTGCTGAAAAAAAAAGCTGAGGAGAGCAGCTCTCATATTTCCTAAAGAGCCGCGATCATGGTTTACTCGTAAGTGTGCTTGGAGCGCCTGTGGTAGATTGCACCGATAGAAAACTAAAAAGAAAAATATTATTTATTTGTTTAATAAAATCTGGCGTTGAGAGATCATTCATGTTACATTCCGATATATTATGATACAAGAGATACTCAAGTACACAAGGTCCGTTTAAATTAATTGCCTCCGTGATTTAGTGGTTAAGGCGTTTGCCTGTAGACCCGGGGGTCGTGGATTCGATTCCCACGGTGCGCATACTTTGTTTCTAGTTTGGTTAAGACATTGCAGGCATGGATAACCTGATTGTCTGATAATAAAGATGATTTCATTTTTCGGAAGGCACGTTAAGCCATTGGTCCCGGCTGCCATCTGATAGTCGTCAAAAGAATAACGTCAGAGAACGAGAGGCGGTTCCGAAGAACTCTGACACCTCGGTGTGCATGGTTGATTGACCGTGTCACCTACACGAAATGATGATAATGATTTAAATTAAGTACACTCATAGGTCAAAGAAATGCTATAGTAGCAAATTTAGAGAAATCGAATGGCTAGTTTTTTTGTTATCATACAAAATATATCTTTTTTTATTAAAATCAATATATCAGCTATTTTGATCGTCGACGTCAATGACTTAGTATCAAAAGTAGATAATATAAAAAGTTACTGGCCATGAAAGTGTTTTTGTGCACAGGGTGTTTTTTCGTCTGTTTTACTATGAAATTAAATGAAAACTAGCGTGTCGATTCTTTTAATATTGCTTCTAATGCATTTTTCTAGCTTATGGATGCCAGCCTTTAAACTATATGGGCTTAATTTAAATTGACCTTATATATGGGTCAGCTAAAATGTCATCCAGCAGCTGACTTAGTATTTAAGTAACCCGATGTATCATATCTACTGCGTGTAAATTTACTCTCGATCTCGACTCGACCGACAGTGCCTTGAAAGGGCGTCGCGGCCTGTTGGTACGCACAACTTTTCCTATAGTACCATTGCGCGTTCGTTCCCACTAGTTCAACTCGTCAGTTCGATCATCGAACTAGTGAGAATTTTTTTTCTCATTCGTTCGACCGTAGAACTACTGCGAATTTTTTTTCTCGTTTGTTCGACTGTTGTAATTATTTTAATCAATAAACAAATTCAACAATAAATACAACTAAAAACGCTTTGTTTTGTAATTGTCTATTTATTGATGCTAAATTAAATACGATTAGTATATAAATTGATGGACATATAATCAAAAATTTGTCATCTTGCCAGAGCTAGGTTCTAAATAAAATTAATTAAATATAGCAATTATATAAACATACATACATATTTTCACGTCTGTTTCCCTTACGGGGTAGACAAGAGTCCAAGGTAAAAAAACCCAAAAACCACATTTAGCGTTTTGGTTGGAGAGTAGGTGAAAAAGGAATCTAGTACGTACGTCGAAGTACGACGTAGTACGTCACGTAATAGTGATGGGTTGCTAGCCGCATCGCCTATTGAAATTATTCCTGAGGTTTCGCGAATTCCCTTGACCGGCTTTTACTATCTGCGCGGGATGAGAAGCAGCTGGTACATTATACGTTTTCTCGTTACTCCCAGATCAGCATGGAAGCGAATTGCACTTGGTAATATTAGTGCTATTTCCTTTAGTCGCCTTTTATGACATCCACAGGAAGAGATTGAGTGGTCTATTCTTGAGTGCCGGATACCACACGGCACAATTATTATATAAAACAAGCAGTATATATAAATAATATATATAAATCATCGTCATATCACCCGGAAGTTGTCCACTGTGCTTTCCATATACATATAATGCATATATACCTACAGCATCTTCATATGTACAATATAATATTTAACTGAACATCCCATCAAAACTATTATAGTTTCTTTTTCTTAGTTTTAGGGTTCATGAATTATGTTTTTATTTTGAGTGAAAACACCTACGTTTTGCAAATTTGATGTATTACGTTACGTTGTCACTGTAGTAGCAGTATTTTATTTTGTGGTGCCAGTTTAGTTTACCGTTTATATATTCAGAATGACGTCTAAAGAATTAAAATTTATTGAAAGTGGTCGTGGGAGGATTCTGCAATTAGCAGATCATCAATATTATTCAATGCGTAAATACAAAAATGGTGAAAGCATATGGCGGTGTAAAAATTATAAACAATCTAAATGTATTGGATCCGTAACAGTGAACATGGTAAGTGTTGAGTATTTTATATGTAAATAATATGAATGTCCGTGCTTTTGTGTTTCTGTCAGAGTGCTTTCCTCTCGCCAACAGTATCTTGTTAAAATTTTATGAGTAGGTTTGATGACTTTTTTGCCAATACCGAGTTAGGATATTTTGTTTTTAAGACAGCGGAGTTATGGGTGTTCTAAAAGTTAAAATGGCTATGAAAATACTTACATCTAGATTACTGAGATCGAGATCTGACGGCGTCACTAATTTATTATGTGTTGTAATATATGTATACGTATTATTTTCTTACTTAGTTAACTTTATATTGTTTAAGGACCACACGGAATGTATACAATCGAAAGAAAAACCCCACTGTGACCAATGTAGTCCAGATGAAACACAAAACACAATTAATATTATAATAAGTAATGCTTGCGATGAAGCAGCAGTGGGAAGAGAACCAGCTCCCAGAGTTTATGACAGAGCTCTAATCACATTAAAAAATAGGGGCCTGCATTTAGCTTCAAGTGTTAATGTACCTGAATTTCGGCAAGTAAAGTCACGTATTTATAGAAAGAGAAATAAGTTAGCACATGTAAAAAAAACAAACACAAACGCTTTTGACGAAATTGAGGTTCCCCGTCCATTTTCAGATTTCTTACTCGCTGATTTTAATAATAAAAAAATGAGAATATTAGTGTTTTGTTCAACAGATGCTCGAAAAATTATGAAAAATATGAAACACTTTTTCATGGATGGGACCTTTAAATCATGTCCAAATCCTTTTCAACAACTTTTCACTATTCACGGGGACATCGGTCGTGACACAAATACCACAAATGTGATACCTTTAGTGTATGCTTTCATGAGTCACAGGACCAAAAAAGCTTATTCAATTTTGTTTAACTTAATTGCATCCCAAATTCCAGAGTGGAAACCCACAAAAGTCACGATAGATTTCGAAGAAGGCACAATAAAAGCGCTGCAGAAAATGAAAGTTACAGTCAAAGGATGCTACTACCATTACGTTAACAGTTTGTGGCGCAAGGCAAAATCCCTGGGTTTGAGTAAAGACAAACATAACAAAAGAATAATTTCACTATGCGCCAACTTGGCATTGCTTCCCGCAAGTGAAATCACTTCAGGGTGGGTGTATATTCAAAATAAAATGAATAAAAATTGTGAGTTTATGATGAAATTTAAAAATTACTTCGATAATTATTGGATGAAAGACGATTTTTATAAAATTTTGTCAGTTTATGCCGAACGGCACCGTACAAATAATGCAGTGGAAGGATGGCATCACAAAATAAATAATTTGATTACAAAAGGCCACGTAAACCTTTTGCAAATATTGCATATCTTAAAAGACGATTCTACATTATCTTCTTTTCAAAATGATATTTACCATAAACCTTCCACGAAACGGAAGTAAACGGAGAAAAATTGATGTGTATCATGATGATTATATTATTGATGCTCAAATGCAATTAACTTGTGGAGAGATTAGTGTAGGGCATTTCTTAGAAAAAATGCGTTGATTTCGTATTTTATTATTATTTCATTTGATCAAATAAATAAATACGTACATTACTCAATTTGTATACAGTTAAAAGGAAATATACATTTTTTTACGTTAATTTCTCTTTCTGCATAATGAGATAAGACTGTGAAAAATATTATATTTGTTACTGTATATTTTATATACAAGATTGTTTACCTAAGACTAATCATGATTAAATGTAATCTTGTCGTTTCCTATTTATTTTTATAAAAAACACAAGTTTTTTTTTTTTTAGTTAAGAGAAACAAGACTTTTTTTCATAAATGATTTTTGTTTTAGCCTCAATAAACAGATTTTCACAAAACAAAGCGTTTTTAATTTGTAATTATTGTTAAATATTTTAAAATAATTAAGGCAGTAGAACACATAAGAACAGACATTTACAAAACGAAGCATTTTTAAATTGTATTTTTTGTTTAATTTATTTTTAAGTTATGAGAAACAAGACTTTTTTTACAAATCGTATTTAATTTAGCATCAATAAATAGACAATTACAAAACAAAGCGTTTTTAGTTGTATTTATTGTTTAATTTGTTTATTGATTAAAATAATTACGACAGTCGAACAAACGAGAATAAAATTCTCAGTAGTTCTACGGTCGAACGAATGAGAAAAAAAAATTCTCACTAGTTCGATGATCGAACTGACGAGTCGAACTAGTGGGAACGAACGCCATTGCGAACAATTCGATTATTTTTCAACATTTCCACCCATATAAAAATGTTAATCCCGGGGGACTTTTCGTATGGGAAGGTCAAAAATATTAGCGTTTTCCCAACATTGGTCCCATAGAAAAAGAAGTTCAAGGCAATGTCAAGAATAGCTTTACATACGGTATATTCATAATAACTTCAACTATACATACCTATTTGCAATCTTTTCTAATATCTTTATTTTGTGTTAAGTTCTATTCTAGTCTGTGCAGTTCGTTAGAGCACAACTTTGCTTTGGTTAAGTTTGAACGTTTGGCTAATTTACTCCGGAGAGCACTTTCTATTTTGTGGAGTTCACAGTAGTAAAATAAGGATAAAAATGAAGCTGAAACTGTCGTGGAATCTAGGTATAATCAAATACTTAGGTACCTGACCAGGCCCTCTTCTAGCTATATATATATCTTGATTTTTCTCTTAAACTAAAAATAATATTAACACGAAAATGTATATTCAAAAATCTTCATTAAAATGCTCGCCCGTTATTTCTAAATAGTATTTTTATTTGGAAGATACAAGCTGTCAGACCTACATACATCTATACAGACCGCTACAGGAGCTGGGAGGTGTGACCTTACAAGTTGGACTTACGCAGCAAGTTCTCCCAAGACTGCAGCACCCTCGTCGGAAAGCAAACAAACTTAGCCGAGAGCCTAATTTATTATATTTACCTTATTAAAACCAAACAATATGAAAAATGCTCGGCTCTGGCCTTATTAAGCGGCAGATATTAAGTTGGGAACTTTTGGAAAATAACCTCTGGAAATGAGAATCTATGTACTGGACTATATTCCAATTCCAAGTAAAAAAAATAACTACCTTGATTTGTTTATATAAACAAATGTATACGTAATTCTGCTCCAGACCTCTGTGTCCTAGTGGGCATCATGCCTGGCTGTTACAGCGTAGGTCCTAGTTTCGACCCCGGTCGGTCAAGATGGAAAAATATATTTTTCAGATTGACCTGGGTCTTGGATGTTTATCTATAAATGTATTTGTTATAAAATATAGTATCGAGTTAGTATAGTACCTCATAAAACAAGTCTCAAAAATTACTTTGGGCTAGCTCAATCTGTGTGATTTATTCGTATTTATTTATATTTAGATAATAGAATAATCGCTCAAAGTGTTATGGAGAGGGCTATGTTCGGTGTTTCTCTGCGAGATCGAATAAGAAACGAGGGGATTCGTAGAAGAACAAAGGTCACCGTCATAGCTCAGCGGATTAGCTCTTTGAAGTGGCAGTGGGCGGGGCACATAACCCGCAGAACCGATAGCTGATGGGACAGAAAGGTTCTCGAATGGCGACCACGTACCGGCAAGCGCAGCGTCGGACACACACCGACCAGATGGTCGGACGACCTGACTTAGGTCGCAGGAAGACGCTGGATGCAGGCCGCTTCCAACCGGTCGTATTGGGAATCCTTGGGGGAGGCCTGTGTCCAGCAGTGGATTTCTTGCGGCTGATATGATGATGATGATGAGATAATAGAGATTAATTAGTAGTACAAATACCTACATTGATGGCCAGGGTTGTCATCCACAACTGTCTGTCCGGCGGTAAATAATAATAAAATATCTGGCGAAAGCTCGGTGCCGGACCCCCGTCATGATATTAATATATAAATGACATGAATTAGTACAATTTGTACATATTGTGACTTGACATTAAAACAAAATTTAATTTTTTTTTTATTACTATTATTTCATATTACTAAATTAATTTTATTTTATGACATAACAATGTAAGCTCAAGTCCACACATTTAGTTCTAAGTATGTCGTAGATTGTAAGTTGATGTGATTTGGACAAAATGCGCTGTGCAGTTTGTTGCCGCTTCTTCTGCACTCCGCCTTGGAAGCGGCGTAACCTTAGCTCTAAGTAAGTTATTAATGTTTAAAATATCTTACGATGAATAAAATATTTGACTATTGACTATTGAGCCGCGGGCGAAAGCTAGTACATAATCGAATATAATAAACGCGATAAAATCATATAGAGTGATTAATTTAAATCGCAATAATTGCAAAAACATTAGAAAACATTATTTGTTTGTTCTGCGATTAAAAGCAAAAAATATGTAATGAACCTACGTACACTATGATGATACTATGCTCGTGCAAACAGAAAGTAGGCCCAGTTTTTTTTTTTTTGACATAACACAACTTTATGTCAAACTAGCATCTGCACATTACTCCGTCGTGTTTCAATTAGATACATTTAGTATCTGAGGTGTATTTAATTTTTTAATTAAAAATTTACTAAAGACAACCATACAAACGTTTAATTCAAATTATGATGACGTAAGATTGGTGGAATGTAAGCTCCCATCGTATGTCTTAACAGCACTGACAGACATCTTATTCCTTTGAGTTTCACAGTTAATCGATAGAAAAAAACTTATTTTTTTTTGAAGACATTTACCTGTCGCCATTTTAATCTCGGACGTAGCTAGATACTATATTTAGTCATAATAAATTAAGAAATAAAATAAAACGGGCGGGACTTGAACCGGCGACCTAGGTCTATGTACGACATATGCTCTGCCATCTGAGCTACCGCACAATTACCATATCCCATTTCCGAAAAATTCTCCACCATATCCCATTTCCCCTTAAACGTATTAAGGCTTACGTCACCCACACAACTACCCGACTTTTACAAGTAAGGTATTTGATTCAACTAATTTTACAATGAATTTGAAAATCAACTAATATGTAGGAAGCAAGTCAAGTCCCGCCCGCATGAAATTATTATTCACCATATTTTATTTCTTAATTTATTAAGAGTATATATAAAAAAATATCATTGTGAATGAAAATTAAACACTTATAAAAATACTATATCTTCTATATCTATTATCTATCTATACATATAATAAAACAGTAAAAATATTTTGTCTGTACATTTAGAATTTTTGACTGAAATGGATAGAGGGACACTTAAAATGAACATTAAAGTACTTGACCGTTATTTGAAACTGTACATATTGAGATAGGCCCTGTGTTTTCTGCTTTCTCTTTCTATCTATATAGTGCTGTCTCGCTCGCACGATCCCACCATCTCATCTCACCAGGCAGGGTGGGGGGCCCTTGTGGGGGCGCCCGCCATCTTAGAATCATTGGCGTCCTGTTTTCTGCGATGCACGGTCGTGCAAGGACTGCGTAATATTCTGGTAAAATGAATTACATTTTAATTTAACCGTTTTTCTTTCTCATGGAAAATTACGGATAACATTTTATAAAATTATTACTTAATTTACAAAGTCATGTAGTGACTAATATAGTAATAACGGAGTTTCCGTTCAAATTTATTACCATTTATTTTAAATTCTACCTTTTTAATTAAAGTGTTTGTCTTAACCGTGTTTTAACTTTTTCCACGACTTTTTCCACAGATAAGTGAAGTGAAAGTGTTGTGTGTGATTTATAAATCAATATGGAGTCTGTTGACAGTAATAAAAACAATTCCCCCTGAGCTGGCCCATCTAATGTTGAGAACAACAGTTATAGAGGAAACGTCGCGAAGTACTTCTAGTAGCAAGTCTACAAGTAGTTATTGTTCGTCGTCTAGTTCTAGTTCCTCCGATATTAATAGATATTAACAAAAGAAAAGGGGGGGCAAATATCGCAGGCGCAAGTCACCTTTTATGAGGAAAACAGCCAAAATTGTGTCAACACTTGTCAAAATGACTGTTGTTGATGACAATTTAGTGGCGAACTGTATGATGTCAATAATAGTCCGCCCCAATCAGTTACACGTGAGTCAAATTTAATTTTCAAAATTGATACAGTTAAAGGAGCCTGCTATGCCCAAAACTTCGGTTGAGTATTTAAAATCTTAAAGGACATGCAACATTTTGATAAAAGTGAATGGTGCGAAGTCCGTTACGCGGATACGCAAAAATATATAATCCTACACCGGGGTTTGTGGAACTAGAAGTAAATGACGAGCTATGAGCTTATGATTCATAACGTAATTTCGCAAATTCTGAAAAAGCCTACGCTGCTTTAACTTGTTGTGTTCTCAAACAACGCGATGTCTTATAATCATATATTCGGGATCTTTTGGAATGGGCCCAAGAATCTCAAATTTCTTTTGACGGTTTACGTGGAAAATAGAGGAATTGTTTTTAAAGGGTGATTTGTTCAAGTTTCATCAGAATTACTTCAACTCATTTGTGGCCACAGAGCTGAGGTTATACAAATGAGCAGAGATGGAATAATTAACTTTGTACGTGACCCACTTGCCAAAGTAGCTTTGCGTAAAATTCCACCCTCATGTCAACATTTGTTTAATGCTAAGTCTTTGACTTCTGTCCTCAAAAAAGCTGGAGGAGTAAGGGAAACATTCCTACCCCACAAAAATAACAAAACAGCTCTAATGCTCCAGCTGCACAAACTGGTATGAGCAAGCAAACTCGCCACCCCCCGCGGGGGCAGGCAACTTTTAATGGACCCTCGCAGGGTACCACAGACTCACATGGATGTTGTGCGACGCACATTTTCCATGCTAATCAGCCCCCACAGGGTTGTTGTCACTCATGGCCTCCGCAGGGACATGGTAATTATAACGCTGACTCTTTAATGCTCCAGCTGCAAAAGCTGGTACGAGCAAGCAAACTTGCCACCCCCCGCAGGGGCAGGCAACTTTTAATGGACCCTCGCAGGGTACCACAAACTCACATGGATGGTGTGCATCGCACATTTCCCAAGCTAATCAACCGCAGGGTTGTTGTCACCCATGGCCTCCGCAGGGACATGGCAATTATAACGATGACTCTCACTCAGCGCCTTCTAACTCTAGAGGTTCCTTTCGACCCAGAGGAGGTCGGCAGACCTATAGGTCCCAAGAGTATAAAAAGCACAAGTCATCGAGACCAAACTCAGACTTCAAGATGCGTGGGAAGAAACGAGGTAAGTATTGACAACCAATTCAGACCGGGGCGACTACTTTTATTTCACAAAAGGTGGGAACGGCTCGGTGCTCCACCGTTAATTTTAAAAATAATAAGACGGTAACTCTTGAGCATAGGAGGGTAATCCTCTTCACCAAAACCACCACTCTCGATGCCTCATCGGATCGAAAAAAGACCAACCTTCTTACATGAGGTTTATGCGGTTTCTTTACAAAGACCAGCTACTAGAAATGACGTGCCTGCCGTTTGGCCTCAGCATGGCACCGAAAGTCTTTGCCTCCCTTACAAACTGGGTGGCGCAAAGCCTAAGTGAACTCTGTTTACAAATTACAGTCTACTAGCTTTCTCCCGCGGCTCCGCCCGCATCAATGTCGATCCCTCGGAAACAGGACTTTTTCCCGGGATACCATACGTCCATACCAATGGAATGTACCATATGTCGTACCCCAGATAACGTGTATACAAAATTTCATGATGATCAGTTCATTAGTTACAACGTGAAAGCGTAACAAACAAACTCACTTTCGCGTTTATGATATTAGTTAGGATTTGGACGATTTCCTGCTGGTCCAAGACCAAGACCGACAGGTCCTAGTTCACATGTCCGCATCCTCCTAGAGAGACTGCAGTATCTGGGTTGGCAAGTGAATGTGGAGAAGTCAATCACAACCCCTCAGCAGAATCTAGTATTCCTGGGTGTGAATTGGGACACTTGAACCAACAAGAAATCGTTACCCAAAGAGAAGTGAATTACTCTCTCTGCGAAAATAATGCAAATTTTCAATCAGGTTGCAGTCGAACTGAAAAGCTTGCAAAGTCTTGTGGGCTGTCTCACTTTATGGTGACGGATGCATCCGATTTAGGTTGTGGAGCCCAATTGGACAACCAGTCTTTTTCGGGTCATTGGACCAACCAAGAACAGGGATTGCACTGCAACCAAGAAGAACTCTTTGCAGTTCTAAAGGTCTTGGAAACCCAAAATCAGAATTTGGGCCAGTCCACTCTGTTGTGGCAATGCAACAACAAGACAGCAGTTGCTCACGTGCGGAACGAAGGAGGACCAAGTCGTCAATGCTGATGAACATAACAGCAAGAATTGATCAATTGCTAGATCACTCTCAGATTCAGATATCTGATCGTTATATTCCAGGCAAGTACAATGGGCATGCAGATCATCTGTCTCGCTACCGTCTACTCCTAGAACGGCATCTATTGCCTCTTCGAACATAAATATTTTTTTTTCCAGAATTACGGTGTTCCTCTCATGGACCTGTTTGCTTCAAAGAACGCACAAATTGTCTGCAATTATGTCTCCCTGGACCGAATGTTCAGTCAAGCCTTTTATTACAATGCATTCTCCCGGATTTGGGGCTACAACCTAGCGTGGGTATTCCCTCCCCCATACCTGATACCCAAGGTATTAGCCAATCAGGCTCGAGGTGTATTCTTGCTAATAGTCCCACGATGGGAACGAACATTTTGGAAAGCAGACTGGAGTCCACAACCTACACCAATATCTAATCGATACTTCAACCGGTCTGCCTCCACCCAAACTCCAGGACATGACCCTGAAAGTATGGAAATGTGGGGGAAGGCAGATAGCCTAACAACCTGGAATGACTCTCAGATTAGTTTGGCCCGAAGTTCCTGGAGAGCTGCTACTAGGAAAACTTATAAAGTGGTCTGGAGTAGGTGGCTATCTTGGTGCAATAAATTGCATTTGAGTCCATTTCATCCTGATGGCTCGATTCTGGTTAAATGTTTAGCTGACTTACACCTAAAGGAAAAATCTTTCCTTTAGTACAATTTTGCTTCATAAATCAGTAGTTTCCACACTATGTGGTACTGAAATTTCTGGTCAACTGAGTTCTTATGTACTGGTCAAGCATAGTCTGATATCTATTGCTTTATATATACAAAAAAAAAACTATTTGGTGTCATGGTCAATCGACCATGAACACCCTGGTGTCCAGAGTTCTTCGGAACCGGACTACTAGATGGTAGCCGGGACCACCGGCTTAACGTGCCTTACGAAGTACGGAATCATCTTTATTATCAGACAATCAGGTGATTCAAGCCTGCAATGTCCAAACCAAACTGAAAGCAACTAAACAAAGTATGCTTCCCGTGGGAATTGAAACCACGAGCCCGGGTCTACAAGCAAACGCCTTAAAAAAAAACAATATGGAATATTTTCGTTTCTCTTGAAATGTAGCTTAGACATAAACGATTTATTTTCCACAAGTAGACACACAGCCATATTATGCTTTCGGCTTCACGTACTTTGATTGGTACGAAAATTGTAAAATATACCTATAGACGACATCTTATCAAGAGGTAATTGGCAATCTGGTGATACATTTAGAAAATTTTACAGGGAACAGGTCATACCAACTCCCGTTAATAGAAACATCACTAGTTGTTTATTCCAATAAGTTGATTGTGTATTTTCAATACAAAATTATTCAAATTATTTCATTTTCTTTACTTTACGCTTACTTTGTGATGTATATGTATCGCATTTATATATATTTTTTTTTTGTAAAAAATATAAGAGCTTATTTACTTGCACTTCCCACTTGTATATCATCTCAATTATTAAATAATAATTGATTTTATTATATTTGGTAAATTAATTTTACCATGGAAATGATTACAAATGATACAATCGTATCATTATTTAATCTTACTCGTCTCACATTGGCGTCCATATCACCCAGGCGATAACAAACAAGTCTCAATATGTACAGTTTCAAATAACGGTCAAGTACTTTAATAGAAGCGTTTTACCTAAAATAAAACGCATATTAAATACTTACCTTATTAGAAAATGTAATTTAATTCCTGCCTGGGTACATATTTCGTCTCAATGATTCTAAGATGGCGGGCGCCCCCACAAGGGCCCCCCACCCTGCCTGGTGAGATGAGATGGTGGGATCGTGCGAGCGAGACAGCACTATATCGGTAGAAAGAGAAAGCAGAAAACACAGGGCCTATCTCAATATGTACAGTTTCAAATAAGGTAAGTATTTAATATGCGTTTTATTTCAGGTAAAACGCTTCTAATAAAAATCATTTTTTTTTTCTTTAAATTTCTTGTCTGTCTGTCTGTCTGTCTGTCTGTCTGTCTGTATGTATGATCACGATTATCTCCTAAAATACTGAACCGATTTACTTCAAACTTTCACCAATTGCTTTGTTTTAACTCAGCAAAACATTTAAAGTTTGTTTCATCAAAATCGGTTCATTAAAAAAAAAGTTATCGTCATTTCAATGAACACTAGGCATGTGGGTGGCTATGGTTAAGTTTGTATGGACGTTTTGGATTACAATTTAAAATATGTATGTAGGTAACCCCGACGAAATTTTCGCCTGAAGGGATAAAATAGGGGAGTAAAGTTCGTATGGATTTTTTTCATTTATAGACTTAGAAGTATAAAAATAAGTATATAAGTTATAGATTACAATTAAAAGAGATCTGTGTAGGTTAAATGTACTAAATTCCCCCCTTAAGGGATACAGGAGGGGGGGGATTGTATGGGAATTTTCTCATTTCTGGACATAGAAGTATAAAAATAAGTATATATGTTTACATTACAATTAAAAAGATCTGTGTAGTTAAAATGGACGAAATTTCCCCTTGAAGAGGTAAAATAGGAAGGGTAAAGTTTGTATGGACTTTTTATTTACTTAGAAATATGACAATAAGAAGTTCTCCATTACAATAAAAAAATATCTGTGTAAGTGAGATGGGCAAAATCCCCTCCTTAAGGGCTAAAGATCTATGCAGGTGAAATGTATTAAATTCCCCCTTAAGGGGAAAAAGCAGAGGGGGAGGGGTTTGTATGGAATTTTTATCATTTCTATTGTTCCCAAGGGAACGACATTAACGCGGGCGGAGCCGCGGGCAACAGCTAGTTTAGTATATGTACTGTATATTATACTTTAATATATTATGTTTGTAAATATTATTAGGGTACACTATAATTTAGTTTTGTTTAAAGTACACTTTATAGCACAATTTCAAAAATTCTCCTTTTTCGGCACCACCTGAGTAGATAAAGGCTTGACTGGTAGATAAAGTCATTTATATTCCGATATATTAGAAGTCCTGTGGTTGTAACTTAATACCGGATTATCGGATAGCAAGCACCAGACAGATCCGGCGCCGTCTTTTGCGAGGCCTACGCCGAAGCAGCCTCCACCGAGTTAAACGTACTCAGGCAAAAATACCTCTTTTACAAGCATGTGTAATAATTTTTTTTTGTGAGATTACAATATTTGCTTTTTTATCATCTGGGCATAGAACTACAACGCAGAACATTTTTCTGGTTTTTGAGTCGCGGTGCTAATTATTGTACAATGAAATTTTTGGGAACGCAGACTTAGTCTTGTGGATTCGGAATTATAGTATTCCGAATCCAACAAGACAAGATTTCGTTTGTTTGTGTGTATTGTTGAAAGAGTGTCTTTTGGTGTTTCTTACACGCAGTGGTCAATTCCGAAAGTCTGTGGCTTTTGAACAATAACAGTAATTAATAAGATATATAAAGGTTAATAAAATATTTTTTTCTTGACCTTCCACTTAGGAAAAAAACAACAAGCTAGTGACGTCACTAATTTAGCATATTGTAGCGTGATGTGAGAACTTTGTTCTACTATGTGATATAAGATTTTAATTTTCCATGTTTTGGTAATGGGCTTTCTGGTTGGAATTTAAAGTTAATTATCTTAATTTATCGATCTTATTTATTGAGTCATCCGAACAGTCTTAAGCTAATAAAACCATTTCTCTCAATCTACTCTTAATGCAATTTCCTCATTCTCCCGGCTTTTTTCCGATTCATTTTCTTTATATATTGTCTTATTGTCTTCAGCTTCCATCGCAGCACCCAACCCAAGAGTATACATAAGTAACTCCAAGGTGTCTCGGCGACCGTACCTAGGGCACCCGTTCGAATAGGCAACGAGTCAACTATACCAAGAACGGCAACTATCATTGTTTCTGGCAGGTTCTCTTTGACTGCTCTGACTGTGGTGACAAAAAATCGTATTAAAAAGATAGCCATTCTTCTTCACTAATAATTAAATTATATATCTTTGAATAATTAATACAGTTTTTCTGACGCTTACTTTTCTCGTGCATGCCAAAGGAAGACTTGAAAATTATTACTTGTTTTTAAACAGGTGACTCCACTAAACGAACGTCCTCCATATCATATGTCTCGGTAAAGTCACCCAGTTACAACAACTCCTCATACTCATCAGTGTATCAGCCAATACACCACGGAAGCCACCCTATCCAAAAAGACCTCCTGTTTGTTAGTAACGGTGTGACTGAGGCCCGCGCAGCGTTCTCCCGGTTCCTGTTCCTCCCACCTCGACTTCCGCTTTCCCGTCCACCGCTTTCCGTCTCACAGCCTGAAGGCCGCTTTTGTCACCCTCGGGAATTCGCGAATGTATTTGTGACATAATACCTAAAAAACAAAGACGCTATCACAAAGAAAATATAGGATCACAAATATCTTCCAAGTTTAAGGGTCCGTACTACCTCACACTGCTTTGCATGATTGACTGTTATATCAATAATAATTAAATACTCAAGTTGAAATAAAAATGCAGCAAAGTTCAGGACTAACTCTGGTAACTATATGACTCAAAAACACGATTGCGTTAAAGAATGACGGCGAAAATTTATTTGTTAGTTTGCTAAAGCGTCTAGAATTATCTTATGGGTAAATCGTAATAATATATTTTTGTTCAATTTTACTCATAAACCAATATTTTGACTAAAGTCTCAGTAAAAATATTACATTTAAAGGAATATAAATTGACTGCGATGGCTGCAAAGATGGCCGATGACACCGGAATTAGGTACTTCCTTGAGTTTAGGGTTACCATTAGCACGACCTACAAGCAACAAACTAAAGAAAATAATTTATTTGTTGTAAAATAAAAACAGTACTTCTTTATTTACCAGGTTAAGGTATAACGTTTATAATGTGCTTACTTTAAAAGGGTCATTTTATCAATGTTTATACAGCTGTAGCTGTATTTTAATGTCATAAATAGCGCAAGAATTTATTTTTTACAATGGCAGCATTTTTGAACGTCACGTCAACGTCATTGTCATTTGAAAAATCACCTCACCTGCTGTCACTGCTTAAGATCACAAATTCTCTTGCGTTCTTGTGTTCGTTGTGTTTAAAAATTCGTTTCACTACTTTTCTTTAAATACCTATCTCGACTTGGCTTGCCTACGGACTGTGATCTTTACTTTATGTAACCTATGCGTGTTTAAAGGATTCCGATTTTGCCCCGTGTTTTGTGACGTGTGCGTCGCTCTTTTGGACTTGGATACCTACCAGGTTGTTCATCTATAATGGGTGACCGAACCAGTTGAACACGTATCCTACCTATGTGTTAATTGCAATATTTGCGTTAACAAATTGCGCCGCTACCCTGTGCTGAGGCTTGATCCTAGAGTTACTAGTATTATCTGTAGCTGGACTTATCCACAAATAGTAAGTAAACAAATGTCATTGTTAACCACTCCAAATAACTTCTACTTCGATTTGTGTACCTAGTTATCACTTTATTCATAACAGTTCATCATTTGTAATTATCGTGAACATCCTTTATCACACTTTTAGTCCAAGCTTTGTGTTCATTCATTCATTATTTTTCAGATGACTGAAAGAGACTACATATGTGAAGCTTGTAAAGACCTTGCAATGTTTGCTGTAAATCAAAATCTGCAGCAAGAAACATCCAGTAGTGGGGAAGTGCAAGCTGGACCGAGTCATAAAGGCCATACTCATGTGTGTCGCTTATGTGGATGTTTAATAGCACGTAGACAGAGTGATCAAATACTAAGAATATGAATAGGAGAACCGCTCAATTTCAAAATATATGTGCTGACCATTATAATCTTTTGCAGTTTCCACGTCTGGAACAATCAGATCTCATTTTATTCGCCTTGGGAACTTATTTAATCCGTCAAGCTCGTTCCTATTATGGCAAACATGTATGTTTTCATGGCAGTTATAGGATAGAAGTCTGTAGTGAACCCTTTGATTCTGTGGAATATGATCTTAGAGGAAGCGGTGAGAGAACTTTAATACGAGGAAGAATTAAATCTCGTCATGTTTCAAGGAAACAATATTAAGTAGGTATATATTTTAATAGAAAATAATGTCCAGGGTCGAACAGCCATAGTAGAATATTGTTGCAGCTGTTTGGTGGGTCGGCGACTGTCGGCGAACATTGGGATGTTGTGCACATGTCATGACTCTGGTTTGGTATTTAGGATGGGCAAGACATGAGGATAATATTACAGCACCGGCAGGATTTTTAGACGAAATTATTGTAAGAAATGATGATGATGATGAAGATCAATAAATGTTTTAAAGTAAATGGGTAGTTCTTTCTAATTGCGTATCCTTTATTTATAAAATACTGCCTTTACTACTGCACTCTGCACTGTGCTAATAATTCAAAATAGGATAAGAATAGAATTGTAGATTCTGATAACTATGCATCTGCATGCGATAGTGTATTTTTGCCGTCTGTCGGCTTAGTTTAGTATCTTTGCGTAAAGAATGATACTTAGTTCACTTTATATTTATTTAACCTAGGGCAGTTCAATACCCTGAATTGTCCCTGGTTTGAGAAATCAAGAATCGACAGGACTGTCTCGCCCGTCAGTACGTATACGTATGTACAGAGTACCTTCACAAAATATTACATTTACATCAAGGCATTCCATGAAAGTGAAGTGAATTATTTCTCATCCATGCCTGAATATCGAAGAAAAGTACTGTTCAATCTCCCTCACCTCTTGTTTACGTCTAGGTAAGCCGTAAGCCGCTATGGAGATTTTTTATAGCTGTCATTATGACACATAACCTCAAAAATCTGAAAAACTTTAAATACCAATATCTTTTTTTCTCCGAGTTCTTATGCCATAATCCTTTATTTAATATAATAAGGAACAGACTCTTATCAATTTAAGATATTTTCCATATGTAGACGCTGGCGATTTAAGTCAACTATTTTGATGTATGGAAGTCTGCCCTTGTTCTTTTCTCGATAGAAAAAAATTGCAAAGTTGCCTCCAAATCACGTCTAATTTACTCGGTATATAGCATTATTCACCAAATACATTAAAATTAACCTTGAAACTTTTGATTATTATTGCATTAAAGATAAGGCAGCCATCATATGTTTTTCTTTTTCGAATAACCCTTGAATATTCCTAAAAAACGAAAATATCCAAAGTAGCCAACGCGTTTAGACCATCCGCGTTTGTATCGCCACGCCGCCTGGCATATGGCGGGCTCTTAAGACGAACCAGTCTAGACTTAGATAAAATTATAGATAAATAAATAATACGTGGAAATAATTGTTTTACGACGGTGGTAGACTAATTTTCATTCAGCTTAATTAAAAGCAATTATAAAATGGTAATTTTGAAATGAATATAACCTGCTGGTAAATGGAAACTGTGAGGAAACCTGCACAAGAGTGCTACAGTCATCTCTTTTTTTTTAAATCTTTAGATGGTCATGTCAGATAGCCTAACAGTATGAAATAATTGACACCAATTTTAACTTCATTTAATTTCATTTATTTATTCATTAACAATTATACAATCGTGTCTGAAATAAAATAAATTAAAAGAGTAGAAATCACAATCGCAATTATTAATTTAGTAATTACCATAGTTTCAATTACAATTTTCTATTAAGTACGACACATGCAATGTCAATTTCGGTTAAGGCATAATTATTGTCTTAAGACTATTTAAAACGTTAGAAGTATTTTTATGAAGGTCGCTCAAAGAGCAATGGAGAGGGCTATGCTCGGTGTTTCTCTGCGAGACCGAATCAGAAATGAGGAGATCCGTAGAAGAACGAAAGTTACCGACATAGCTCAGAGGATTAGCTCTTTGAAGTAGCAGTGGGCGGGGCACATATCGCGTAGAACCGATGGCCGATGGGGCAAAATGGTTCTCGAATGGCGACCACGTACCGGCAAGCGAAGCGTCGGACACCCACCTACTAGGTGGTCGGACGACCTGACCAAGGTCGCAGGGAAACGCTGGATGCAGGCCGCTTCCAACCGGTCATTTTGGAAATCATTGGGAGAGGCCTATGTCCAGCAGCGGACTTCTTGCGGCTGATATGATGATGATTTTTATAAAGATTTTCGGCGCATCTGTACACTGCGTCTGTTATTTTTAGTCTGAGGTAACGTCATTTAAGCCGACGGTAGATACTATGCACGTGTAAACTGGTGGTCCATTGCAAGTATAACCAGTTTGCAAAGTTGAAAAGCGGAAATCAACTTTAGTGGTAACTGTTAGAGATCAAATTTTAATGGACTCTATCCGATAGTTTGTATTGTGTTGAATAGTCAATCAAAAGTTGGGTGCAACGTTGTTACGGGTTCGGGTTTCGTTTAGGAGTACTGGTAATTAACAAACGTAGTGTTCGTGTTTACTTGGTAATGAGTTTTTATATGGACTTTCGAACAGTTATAATTATAGGTTTATAGTTTTTGAAAAGGGTTTTATAACTTTTAGTTCGGCACCCTCCGCCGCGCGTCTTGCACTCGCCTTGAAAATGGGCTCCGGACGAGTCCGAAACTATAGTCGGCAATCCCTACGAAATATCACGTGAGTCAAGATATTGGGCAAATAAAATTTTAAAAAACTTTATTTTATCTATACATATAATAAAACAGTAAAATTATTTTGTCTGTACATTTCGAATTTTTGACCGAAATGGATAGAGGGACACTGAAAAAGAATAATAGAAAGCAAAAAAATTTTTTTGGAGTTTCTTGTCTGTCTGTCTGTCTGTCTGTCTGTCTGTCTGTCTGTCTGTCTGTCTGTCTGTCTGTCTGTCTGTCTGTCTGTATGTATGATCACGATTATCTCCGAAAATACTGAACCGATTTACTTCAAACTTTCACCAATTGCTTTGTTTTAACTCAGTTTAACATTTAAAGATTGTTTCATCAAAATCGGTTCATTAAAAAAAAAGTTATCGTCATTTGAATGAACTCAAGGCATGAGTTTGCCTGCAAACATAGCAAAAATAAAAGAAAATAATAAGTGACTTATGAAAATTATAATCCAAAGTCAATTCATCATCATTATACGACAGCATTATACCTATCCATACTATCCATAGTAATCCATACTAAAAAAAAAGGAGAAGCTGACTGACTGACTGACATATCAACGCAGGGCCTAAACTATAAGGGTTAGGAACTTGACATTTTGCACAGGGGTTCCTTTTATAACGTAGGGGAGCACTAAGAAAGGATTTTTGGAAATTCATCTCCTTAGGGGGAAAAACGGGTTGCAAAGTTAGTATGAATCTTTGTTGTTTTTGAAGTTATTCGAATGAAATTCAGCATGAAGGTTCTTTACTGAAAGGTATGAAACACGAGTAAAATATTTTACTCAAAAATCATCCCTTAAGGGGGTAAAATAGGGGTGCAAAGTAAGCATGAATCTTTGCCATTTTTGAAGTTAGTCGAATGAAATTCAGCATGAAGGTTCTTTACTAAAAGGCATGAAACACGAGTAAAATATTTTCTCAAAAATCATCCCTTAAGGAGATATAACGGGGATGCAAAGTTAGTATGAAGCTTTCCGTTTTTGAAGTTATTCAATTGAAATTCAATATTAAGGTGTTTCATTGAAAGTCATAAACTAATGTATTCCGGGTAATTCTACTGTTCCTGAGAAATCGACACTTACGGGGCCGGAGCCGCGGGCCAAAGGCAAACCTGACTTATATATCAACGCACAGCCGAAACTACTGTGCGCAGAAACTTGAAATTTGGCACAGGGATTTTTTTTATGATGTAAATGAGCACTAAGAAAGGATTTTTAGAAAATCAAAGGGGTTGAAGTTTTATGGAATTTTCTCATTTCTGGACTTAGAAGTTCGAAAGTTCTCAATTAAAATTAAAATAGATCTGTTTAGGTGAACCAGACAACATTCTCCCTTGAAGGGGTAAATAGGGGGTAAAGTTTGTATGGAATTTTTCCATTTCTAGACTTAGAGGTATGAAAATAAGTATATACGTTCTAGGTTACAATTAAAAAAGATCTGTGTAGGTGAAAAAGAAAGGGGGGGGGATTGTATGGAAATTTTCTCATTTCTGGACATAGAAGTATAAAAATAAGTATATATGTTTACATTACAATTAAAAAGATCTGTGTAGTTAAAATGGTCGAAATTTCCCCTTGAAGGGGTAAAATAGGTGGGGTAAAGTTTGTATGGATTTTTTTTATTTACTTAGAAATATGACAATAAGAAGTTCTCCATTATAATATAAAAATATCTGTGTAGGTGAAATGGGCAAAATCCCCTCCTTAAGGGCTAAAGATATATATCTATGCAGGTAAATTGTATTAAATTCAGGGGAAAAAGCAAAGGGGCAGGGGTTTGTATGGAATTTTTATCATTTCTACTGTTCCCAGGGGAACGACATTAACGCGGGCGGAGCCGCGGGCAACAGCTAGTTGTACAATAAAATAAAAGGTCAGCGCGAACATACCGTTTTTCTCCAGACGTTTCGACCAGGTTGCACCGGCCGTGGTCACTGGATGACTGATGCAGCGGTGTCAATGCTCCGTCGGCGCGGTGGTATCTTCATCCACCGGCATGTTGCTTTTTCTCCAACTACTGTCACAGACTACACTAACAATGTCCCTATTGCGTATGGCAACCGATGCTTGGTTTTAATCCGACAAGCCATAAAATATTTGTTATGTTTTTTTTTGTGATTACTGGATTCCACGCTGGTGGCAACTTAAGGCCATCCTCTCAGTTGAAATTGTTAGGGTGTTTATTAATTTCAATTGCCTCGCGTACCATCCTTGAGTAATAATGGCAATATGCAGAGAGAACCTGTGTGCGGTGGAATTCAATCCTGTGGTTAGCGTCAGCTTCCAATAGGTGTTCCGCAATGGCTGATTTGTTGCTCTGTCTGTTTTTTACAGCTGCGATGTGTTCTTTGACACTTTCCGATATAGTCCGTTTCGTTTGGCCTATGTATGAACTATCGCAGGTGCAATCCACTTTATAAACCTGGAATTTCCAATGGCAACACGTTCTTCGGAGTACCCACCATATTGATCGTTTTCGCCCCTGGTGTGTATACAGTCGGTATGGAGTACGTCCTCAGTATAGCACCGATCTTATCAGTAACTCCTTTTAAATATGGGAGGTATGCTGGCTGTCTGCTTACCTCGGGATGCTTGGGTCTTCTTCTCGGTTGCAGTTGTGTTCCAGTCACTCGGTAACCGTTATTCCTAAGTACCTCCTGTACATGTTTTAGCTCATCTTCAACATGTTCAGGGTCACAGAGATCGTGGGTTCTGTTTTTGAGTGACGTCACAACAGACTGCAAGTGACAAGGGTGGTGATGTGACGTTGCGTGTAGGTACCTGTTGGTGTGTGTCGGTTTGCGGTACACACAGTGAGATAAGGACCCATTGGGTCTCACCGTTTGCCTTACATCCAGGAACGACAATGCTCTGTCTGTTTCCATCTCGTATGTGAACCTTATCTTCGGGTGAATGGAATTAAGATGTTCACTATACCGATCCACTTCTTGTATGCCTCCTTTTACTGTACAAAAAATATCGTCCACGTACCTCTTCCGAAGCTTTATAGTTTCTGGCCCAAGACTGTTCAAAATGCTCCATCCAGAGATTAGCAAGTACAGGGGCTACAGGACTTCCCATTGCGACACCATCAATCTGGAGGTAATATTGGCCTTGAAAGAGGAAGTAATTGCCGCCGAGACAGTTTTCCAGTAAATCAATATAATTTAACGAGATGAAGATACCACCACACCGACGGAGCATTGACACCGCTGCATCAGTCATCCAGTGACCACGGCCGGTGCAACCTGGTCGAAACGTTTGGAGAAAAACGGTATGTTCGCGCTAATTCCCGTTAATGCATTTAGTAAATATGCAGCGCGAAAGTTTAAAAGTATTTAAAATAAAAGGTCGCTTATTATCTACTCGTAGTTCTGATTCTTATGGAATGACCTCGAAGTATTGATGCAGCACACTTTTATACTGAGATGTCGCTACGCCGCGTCAGGGTGGCCGCGAGGAGACAATAAGATCATTTATTTGATGGATTCATTGTGTCCACCGGTTGTTTAGACTGGTTCGCTCGGCCATTATGTCCATGGTGATAGACACCGAATATTTTAACGGGTTCGTGGTATTGACCCTGTTGACTTGTGAGAGACCCGTTTTTAGTACATAAGGTTTTATAACTATTTAACTGCCCTCCTACCATGAACCGATAAATCTTTAACATCAGCAATACATTTAGTCTCTCTGTTTGATATTTAAGAGCTGAGCTTTGTCGTTGTCGTTGTGTGGGAAGTAACCCACACAATGACTAATATCGGCAGAAAATAAAGTGGTGTGACATTATATGTTAAATATTTGACTCAATTCTCAATTCTTATAAACACAGAGAGAACATTTTGCTCAGGGAGCCATTCAGCTGGCTGTAAAAACTTTGCCAAACAATTTTTCAGCATGTGAAAGGACCAAATTACTGTCATAGTAGCAGAAGCAGCTGCTAACGATGCAACTGGCAAAATGCTCGAACGAAGCGGAGGTTATATGTTCAGTTTACGTCACTAAAGAGAGACACTTAAGATTTCATTTCACATACAAGTTAAGGCTAGTGTAAACTAAATATATCAGAAATCAATAGAATATTAACGCTGGCGTACCTAATTCCGCTCCTCTCGCGCTAAGGACCCTTGTCACTCGATCTACGCACTCAAGTAGCTCCCCCAACCTTGAAACCACTATAAAGTTACGCTCTACTCCTCGACCTATTTTGAACTTTATGCATGATTAATTAGAGCTAACAAATTTACTTTGGAGAGAGTTCACATACAGAGTCGACCCCAGTTAGGGAAAAAGCGACGAAGAAGAAGAAGCGATGTCAGTGAAATTAGAAATCACTGAACAACCGATTTAATTAATACATCAAAATTATATATAGAACTAAATACAATTATAATTATTTAAATTACGGAACAGATAATCTTAAATTAAACTACCTATATATAAACCTAACTATATTCATACTAAAAACTAAAATAAAAAAATAACTTAAATATAACAGAATTTAAATCTAAAAATCTTAACTAAGGTGTTGTCCGTGTGGCATTAACCCCTTAAAGAATTTCTTAGTGCTAGGACCCCATGGACCTAATGTTTCGACACTAAGTGGAACAAATATGTACTCATCACATGTTCATATTTATGAAAGTGGTAACAAGAATTTCAAAAGTTATTTTTTAAGTGAGATTCACAATCGTTCATTTCTATTCCGAAAAACATATCATACGTGTTTATGTTTTTTTCATTATAAGGGATTTAGTACGACCGAGTGACAAAACGGAACCCATATAGGATCTCTCGGTTGTCTGTCTGTCACAGCCAATTTACTCCGAATATATTGGACTGATTAAGTTGAAATTTAGTACACATATAGATTTATGTGTTTTAAACATTACAAAATTAAATATATTTTGTTAAGTTTACCATCGTTACCTTTTGTTACATTATATTAGATATTAACATTATATTAAAATCAGACATCTATCTATTATCACAGAGGAAATAAAGATTAATTAAGATAAAAAAATTAACCAAACTTGATGATGTAATAATTTTAATGGGACAAATACGGAAGTTTACCTTCCAAATATAAAAATAGAATTTGTAACGTACAGTCTAACTGAGACCCTGCCCCTTTTCGAAGTCGGTTGAAAATTGTACGTACAACACCATGTTACCTAATCATCACCACTACAACAATTACTACAATTCAAAAGATAGGCCAAATATTAGGCAGTTTTTGAGAAGGATCGCCCGTTGTTGGTACGGCAAATTATAACGTAGATACCTTCACATATTTTTTCCAGCGTTGGAAATTCGGCAACTCAGCTGCAAAACTTTTTACCCAAAAACCGTTTATCCAGTATGAAATAAGTAAAGTTGCTAGTCCAACTTCCAAGCCGGAATAATTGGCCGAAAGTTAGAGTCCATCAGGATCCCCCAGCCCGATCCCCGTAAATCCAGCAGTTCACCACTTCCAAGCCGGAATAATTGGCCGAAAGTTAGAGTTCATCAGGATCCCCCAGCCCGATCCCCGTAAATCCAGCAGTTCACCATTTCCAAGCCGGAATAATTGACCGAAAGTTAGAGTCCATCAGGATCCCCCAGCCCGATCCCCGTAAATCCAGCAGTTCACCACTTCCAAGCCGGAATAATTGGCCGAAAGTTAGAGTCCATCAGGATCCCCCAGCCCGATCCCCGTAAATCCAGCAGTTCACCACTTCCAAGCCGGAATAATTGGCCGAAAGTTAGAGTTCATCAGGATCCCCCAGCCCGATCCCCGTAAATCCAGCAGTTCACCACTTCCAAGCCGGAATAATTGGCCGAAAGTTAGAGTCCATCAGGATCCCCCAGCCCGATCCCCGTAAATCCAGCAGTTCACCACTTCCAAGCCGGAATAATTGGCCGAAAGTTAGAGTTCATCAGGATCCCCCAGCCCGATCCCCGTAAATCCAGCAGTTCACCACTTCCAAGCCGGAATAATTGGCCGAAAGTTAGAGTCCATCAGGATCCCCCAGCCCGATCCCCGTAAATCCAGCAGTTCACCACTTCCAAGCCGGAATAATTGGCCGAAAGTTAGAGTTCATCAGGATCCCCCAGCCCGATCCCCGTAAATCCAGCAGTTCACCACTTCCAAGCCGGAATAATTGGCCGAAAGTTAGAGTCCATCAGGATCCCCCAGCCCGATCCCCGTAAATCCAGCAGTTCACCACTTCCAAGCCGGAATAATTGGCCGAAAGTTAGAGTTCATCAGGATCCCCCAGCCCGATCCCCGTAAATCTAGCAGTTCACCACTTCCAAGCCGGAATAATTGGCCGAAAGTTAGAGTCCATCAGGATCCCCCAGCCCGATCCCCGTAAATCCAGCAGTTCACCAGGATCCCCTGGGCAAAAAACCAAAGACAGTGTTACACAGAGTATAATGTTTTTGACGTGGTAGAGCCACGCTACCGGCAAACTGAATTGCTAGCAGCATGAATGGGCTAGCTTGTCCGGGGAAGTACCACACTCTCACAGAAAATCGACGTCTGAGTAGAAGCTTTACCGCTTCTATGCTTCGTTTGGTGAGTGAGAGAGCCGGAGGCCCATCCTTCCCCCTCCCCTCCCCATTTTCTTCCCCCAACTCGTTGAAAGGCCGACAACGCACCTGTCACACCCTGGTGTTGCAGTAGTCCATGGACAGCGGTGATCACTTAGCATCAGGTGACCGGCTTGCTCGTTTGCCGTACTATAACATAAAAAAAAAATCATTTGTATTAGCAAAACAAAGAACGAATTAAGTTTTATAACAGTTGGCTCGGTCAAATTTTGTACTAAAAATCATCAAGCTGTTTTTTTAAGTTTTTAAGTTAATTAACATCAACTTAAAAACTTAAAAAAATAAATAACAAAGTTTAAATAAATTTCACATGATATGTGCAGTGCATTGGATAATTACTATTGCGGTAGTCAGCTGAAATTGCTCGCGAAATGGGAAAGCTTGAGAACGAATTAAATTAATTAAAACAGCAATATGACTGTTTATACTATAATCGGAATTATTTGTGTACCACCGTTGATGTTTTGTTTGTACTTACATCTGACGAAGATATTAGCCAAAATAACACGCAAGCACTTAAATTCTATTTTACTACTAATTTGAGATTGTTTTCTTTAGAAAACGCAGTAAGTATTATTTTTGCTAAATACTTTTTAAAATAATATATTGTAATTATCAATCGTTATTTATTAAATCGATGGCGCCGTGCATTTTTTTATTAGGTACAAGCTTTTCTCTCATCTTTGATGGTCTAGAAAAAAAAAACTCGGCTAAGTGCAAGTCGGACTCGCGCAGGAAGGGTCTGTAAAAAAAAAGAAAAAAAAAAAAGAAAAAAAATAGAAGAAAAAATAAAGGTTACTTCTTATAGAGAAGTAAAGGAACTGGCGGAAGAAAGCGAGGAATGGAAAAAGCTCCACCGACAAGAGCATAGCTCTTAAATTTGATGATGATGTTTTTATTTTATGATGTAACAATAAATATATGATTTTCGCAATTTTCCTTTGCCTGTGCTATAAGACGTTGCTTCGCACAAAATTTCAAGATTCTGAGTTCAAAAAATTACTACGAACAAGAATCAAATACGATGTAGATACTTTAAATTCCCGAAAAAAACTCTAATGTGTATGAACATATACATGTCAATGGCTTACCAGATTTTTAATCTCATGATTTCGATATTATAGGTATTTTTTTTAAATTACAGCTCGTTGGATTTGTATGAAAACAGATCTATGAATCATAGATTTAAAAAAAAAGTGTCTCTCATGGTTTTAATCATCTGATTGATTTGAAAGTCTGTGCTGGACAATTGATGTTCTCGCATAATAAAGTTTTTTTTTGCATTAGATACTTCATGTTCAAACAATACGTATTCACTACAAAAATCGTCATCGTTACCTACCCACCTACTTATTATATCATCTCTTAAATATCGGCCTACTAAACTGTAGGATAATATCACCATTTAGTATATACGTAGGTGGATACATATGTACACTTCCTTTAGCGACCAAACAGAATATAATATCATCGGAACTTTGCAGCTGTGCAAGGAAAGTGGTATCATTGACCTGCTTTTTAGGATTCCGTGCTCAAAGCGTAACGCCTCAAATATCTGTCCTTCCGTATGACACTTGAAATTTTCACAGAATTTCTATTGCCGCATAAATAAATATAATAAAAATAAATCAAAATAAAAATTCATACAAGAAACATGCTTTTAAGCGTATTTATAGATTACTAGCTTTCGCCCTCGGCTCCGCCTGCGTCAATTTCGATCCCTGGGGAATAGTACTTTTCCCGGGATAAAAGGTAGCCTATGTCCTTCTCCGTACATCAGAGAACTTGTATGCAAAATTTAATGATGATCGGTCCAGTAGTTTCGGCGTGAAAGCGTAACAAACAAACAAACTCACTTTCGCATTTATAATATTACTAGATTTCGCCCGCGGCTCCGCCCACGTTAATGTCGATCCCCCGGGAATAGTACTTTTTCCCGGGATAAAAGGTAGCCTATGTCCTTCTCCGTACTCCAGAAAACTTGTATCCAAAATTTCATGATGATCGGTTCAGTAGTTTCGGCGTGAAAGCGTAACAAACAAACAAACAAACAATTAAACGAACAAACTCACTTTCGCATTTATAATATTAGTAAGGATTACTAGCTTTCGCCCGCGGCTCCGCCCGCGTCAATGTCGATCCCTCGGGAATAGTACTTTTTGCCGGGATAAAAGGTAGCCTATGTCCTTCTCCGTACTCCAGAGAACTTGTATGCAAAATTTCATGCTGATCGGTTCAGTAGATACGGCGTGAAAGCGTAACAAAAAAACAAACAAACTCACTTTCGCATTTATAATATTAGTAAGGATAAGGATGTCTATTGTATTTTTTTGAAGTGAAAACTTCTTGAGATGGGCACTTTTTGGGATGGATAAAAAAAATTAAACTCGCGTCAGGACACGTGACCTGATCGAAAATTCGTAAGACAGACACGTGACCTGAAACCGCCGGCAAGCAAAGGCGAGTCTTCTGCCGGCGCTCCCGTAGAGCAACCCGTTGTTTTTTTTCTCTTTTAGCCATTGTTAAGATTAATTGAGGTTTTCTGCGCTTTTTCTAAGTCTTGTTAACCAACGAAATGATGGTGTAGATCATTTCGTTGATTCTATGTCTATTCTACTGGAGACAATTCCCACAAATCTACTGGCTTGATCACAGATGACGCAACGAGGCGGACAACAACCAGCCCGCTAATTAAATCTCACTACAGCCGAACTATAACAGTTTTTTTTAGTTATTTACATTGTTCATAAACATGGGTATTTATAACACGTGATTATACCGATTTAATATTATTAAGACCATTAGAAACAATTTGCAAAACAATCCAAAACAACAGCCGTGCAGTCCACCGAAATTCCCGCCAACCGCCAAGAACTCCCCATCTGAGTGAGACGTCCAATTTAATCACAGATTATTAAGATGTTTTAGGTATTTCTTTATTTATATTTATAGGGAAGGTAAAAAGATCTAGCCAAACAGCCAAATCTTATGTAATTTCAGTCTTATTACACACTTAAAAAGATAAAAAGAAAATCACAAATAATTACTTGTAACAGCAATAATTGTCTATGCAAAAAATAGTCTGTTTAACCTCACAAGAAAGGTCGCATGGAAGAGGTTTTATTGGGTATATGTGAATTACGTGATTTGTTAATATACCTATATTTTTTATGCGTACTTATACATCAGAGTCCTACTATAAACGTCGTTTTTGTAGTTGATTATTGTACAGTGGCGCGGAACCCTTAGCACCCTTAGTGTGTGTGTCTGTGAATGTGACTCGCACTTGGCCAGTTTTATTTCTGGACCTGCTTAATAATTAATGTAGAAGAAGAATAATTAAATATAAGCTGTAAGGTAGGAATATTTTTATGTCACTTGTATGTATGTATACTAATTATTTCATAAAAATCAATTCTTATAAAAGTTCGCGGGTTAAGCGGGAATTTCGGCGGACTGCACGGCTTGTTGAGGATTTTTTGTAAATTGTTTCTAGTGTAAAGTACACTAGAAACAATTAACAAAAAAACCACCAAAAGTAATATGAAATCGGTGTAATTTGGGGTTATAAACACCCATGTTTATGAACAATGTGTGGAATAACTAAAATAAACTGTTACGGTGCGGCTGTAGTAAGATCGAGTAAGATTTACTTCGCAGACTTGTGGTTGTCCGCCACATTGCGTCGTCTGTGATGTGATCAAGGCAGTGAATTCTTAGAATGGTCGGGAATAGAATAGACGTAGAATAGTCCGTAGAATCAAAGAAGTGATCTACACCATAATTTCGCTGGTTAACAAGACTTAGAAAAAGCGCAGGATAACTCATTATACTTGATACTGGCTATATAACGTCACGCGTGGAAGCCATAAATAAAAATAAAAAAAATAGGTTCCCCGGGACTGCTTTCAAAAACAATCACTGTACAGTCGTATTGATAATACACATCGGTTCTTAAGTCAATTTGATAAGGTTTAAAAAGGTAAGGTAAATTGCTCTAAAGTCCACTAGGTCTAAGTCTGGTTATTTTCTCCTTACCGGAGTCACAAGAAGGCTTTCCACACAATCATCTAAATTTAAAATACCAATTAAAAAATCTCAACCCATTCTTCTGAATATATAGTCGCTCATGACGACTATAATGATGTTCCTAAAGAGGTACAGACCGAGCTGTGAATATTTAAAACAACTGTGATTTCAGCGGCGCATAGGGTTACCATATTTCGGGAAAGCTCTCAATATCACAGGAATTGGGTCCTTACCTATAAATAAATAAATATATACGGACAAATCACACAGATTGAGCTAGCCCCAAAGTAAGTTCGAGACTTGTGTTATGGGATACTAACTCAACGACACTATATTTTATAACAAATACATATATAGATATAAACATCCAAGACCCAGGCCAATCTGAAAAAGATCATTTTCTATCTTGACCTGGCCGGGGATCGAACCCGGGCACTCACGTGTCGCAGGCTGGCGTGTTGACCGCTGCACCACGGAGCTAGCCAAAAAAATGGCGTTTTCTATAGAGAATTTCGAGTAAATTGAATTTTTCATACTCATGTTTTTAGTATAGTTTCGGGTTTGATAAATTCAACTAAAGTGAAATTTTGCATGTATTTACGGAACTGTAAGCTTTTACGGACAAAATTTTCGCATTATAAAAGTTAGAAAAAGAATAGAATAATTAGGATAATTTTGACCAAAACGAACAATATATGAAACAAGTTCTTTTTATGAGTATTTTTCAAAAATTAAACTCGGAAAAACAGAAAAATTTATGCATGCAGAATTTTAATAATATAGTCCACTTTGAAGTTTAAATAAAAAAATATGTTTTACTGAAAATTATAGTCATTAAATTATGAAATCTCCGGAATTATAATAATTTGAAAATGTAAACATAAAATAATTTTGAAGTCAGTTGTGTAGCAGCGTATTCCATATTCAGAGGATTTTTTTTATTTAATTCCAATAGGCTAGGTTTGTATGTTTACAATATTTAACGAGATGTTATATCTGCATCACTAATTTTCATCATCATTTAAATCCAAATATGTAGATAACTATATTTTATATTATGCCAAATGGCGAAGCATAGATCACTATAATTTTAATATGATTAATATTACCTTCGTAAAGCAAAAAAAAAAAAAGAAATACTTATCGCTCGTATTGTGTGAACGTGTTTTTTCATGTAAATTCATCGAGAGTCTGTAAGTTACTAGTATGTACGATATGAGAATGAAGATTTTGCTAAACGCCTTCTCGTAGCCGCGCATAGCCCTGATTGGTAATTAGTCCCGAGAAGTCCTGAAGAATTCAGGTCGACTGTTCCTCTGTGGAAATTCACGCCATATTTGTTAGTGCATAGATGTTTACAGTAAATTAGTTGGCAATATCTTAATTTTTTTTCTGATGAATGATTTTTTTTCTATCTATGATTTTCGGCCGTCTATTGAATTGTTCAACTGGCAACCCTAGTTGAAACCGTGCACAGCCAAGCTCGGTAATTAGGCCCAAGCTGCTCTAAAGAATTCATGCCCACTGTACCTCTGTGGAAATCCCGAAGTCCGCACCGTGTTTGTTTAATAATGCACGGATGTCCAAGGCAAATAGTACTTGCATATAAACTAATATTAAAAAAGAAAATATTAGATTTGGGTTCTTGTTTGTAATGGATAAAAAAAAGCATACAATTGATTTTACAAAATCTTTCATGAACATTTTACACCTACATTAACTTCAAGGGGTGACTGAGCCCGTCAAAATTAACAACTTAGCCAATGATGTTTTTGACGGATGGACATTTTTCGTCCATTTAGTTCATCATTATCATTGCGACCGATTCGCTCATCATTCATCATATCAAGTTCGCAGCTGCTGGACAAACGCCTCTCCCAATGATTCATCGCTCAATGGGAAAATATTGCCATACTAACCACGTTTGGCAGGCGAGTTGTCGATCGAAAGCATTTTAATCTGGGGAAGGATAGGACTTTGTTGGATTTAGGAAGGGAATGAAGGTAACTAATCGTACGGATGAATAGGGGAAAAGTAAGTAGCAGCTAGGGAGGCCGCGCGCGCATATCCGTCGGTTATTCAGAAAAAACTACTCGTATTTAAAATAACTGCCAATACTGATTATTTTAGATATACATGGTGAAATTTTTATCGTTTTGGACCCATAAAGGGGTGACTTAGATCATCAATATGAACAACTTCTTCTATGAGACCAAGACTGTAAACTCAAAAAAAAATTCGTCATTTCCATACAAAAGAGTTCCGCCGCCAGGCCAGTTTGTATGGGAATGTCAATTTTTTTTTTTAGTTCCCAGCAGTGTTCCCATAGGGAAAGTTGTTCATTTTGATAGTCTGAGTTACCCCTTTGAGGGTCCAAAACGATAAAAAATTCACCATGTATAATAAAAATATCAAAATCAATCTATCAATCAAATTCTTTATTTGCAAAATAGGTATACAAAATGATCTAACATATGATCTAGATATTCGCAACTAGTCCTTTCATTTGACATGTAACACGGCATAGGTAGTTTGCAATTATTTCTTTATGACCCTCAGAACTGCCCCCAACACAAATTTTATTTATTTACTTTACACGCTCGTTACGTGAATCTAGTGTGCCAAATTTTATTTTAATCGGTCCTGTAGATTCTGAGCAAATTGACTGTGACGGATAGACAGATAGACACAAGTGTGATCCTATAAGGTTTCCATTTTGTCACTCGGTCGTACGGAACCCTAAAAGGAAGTAGTTCAGAGTAGCTATTTAAATAGATGGGGTCTGACACAATAAAATTAAAGTACTTAGTTATGTAAATATTGGCTTATAAGGTAATTTAATTTAGGCAAAGACGTCTTCGTTTTTCTATGGTTTCTGTACCGTTTTGGTGACAAGAAAAAAAAAGACGCTCGATTTAAGTTAGGTATAAGATTACGTGAGCTTTAGTCCAGCAATGGTCTTTTTACGGCTAAAATGATGATGTGAAGACACGTGTACTGTACAAAGTACTGTAGAAGCCGTAAAAAGTCCACTGCTGGACAAAAGCCTCGTTCCATGGGAGGATATTGCCATACTTACCACGCTTGGTAAGCGGGTTGTCTAGCGCAGTTTCTTTGGCTTATTGTGCTGACCATCGGAATCATTTTTAAGTTGGGGAAGGAATTAGTGGGATTTGATAACGAAATGTTTAGGAATAGTACTCTCTCGGATTAATGGCAAGTATAGCAGCTCCAGAGGCCGGACAAGCAGTGATTAATACACCCCTGACGATGTGTACTGTACAATAAAAAGGTTACTTCAGTTAATTTATTGAGTCGCATCTATTACGAAGACCTCCATACTAATATTATAAATGCGAAAGTAACTCTGTCTGTTTGTCACTTTTCACGCTTCAACTATTGAACCAATTTAGATTAAGTTTGTTATGGAGGTAGTTTAAGGCCCTGGGAAAGATAAAGGGTACCTTTCATTCCGGGAAATCTACTGTTCTCAAGGGATTAACTTTAACGGGGGCGGAGTCGCGAGCAATAGCTAGTGCATTATATTGCACCGTGCTACTTGTATAAACTTCATCCAATTCTCCATAAGTATATCACATTGTTGCTATGACAATAGTTAGTCCTGAGTAAAGCGCCGGGTTAAGATATTGGCTTCATACCTGTCTCTCCACGTTTAAGCAAACAATGTTACGAAGCCGGAATAATGCCAAGAAGTAAACAAACTAGATATGACTCCTCATCCAAGTATTTTCCCCATCTCTCTCAGCTTTGATGCGTTGGATCCCGGATTCCACTAATAATGACAACATTGATATATGAGCTAGCCAAAGTTCTTAGGGGTGGCTATTCATCTGACATCAACTTTCTTTGGGTTTTCCTAGCAAGACATGCCTTTCATTATCATCATTTCGTGTAGGTGTCACAGTCAATCGATCATGCACACCCTGGTGTCAGAGTTCTTCGGAACCGCCTCTCAGCCTCTGTCGTGTTTCCTTTAACGACTACCAGATGGCAGCCGGGACCAGCGGCTTAACGTGCCTTCCGAAGCACGGAATCATCTTTATTATCAGACAATCAGGTGATTCAAGCCTGAAATATCCTAAGAGGTTCGAATTTGCCCTCGTCGTGAATCGAACCCAATGCTCCCGTGTCGCAGGCTGGCGTGTTAACCACTGCGCCACAAAGACCGACATGACGACGCACTTTTGGCACGGAATAGTACAAGTTTATCGGTATTATAAATAAATATCTTTTTATCATAGTAATGCAATTGTTTGTCCTGAATTGCTGATAACTCTATATCTACGAGTGCGTTACCATGTTTCCAAATGTATCAGTTAGAAATCCAGGAACATAAGTATCTGCAGATACTTATGTTCCTGGATTGCGGCCTTCGGTCCTATCTCCGAAGCCACTTTAATAACAACGTATTCAGCTTAAATTTTTTTTATTTTTATTTTCCTTATTTTTATTTTATTTCATTTTATTTTATTAACGACGCTGCATGAAAAGGTTACTTGACAACGCATTGCCGACGCTGAATAGAGCTGACAGTTTATTGGGTCATGTTTATAACAACCTTTTTTATTATTGTTGTGCAATGGCTTATCCTGCTGTACAGGTATCTGTGTATCTTTCTATGAAGGCGCCATAATAACGACATATCCAGTGTAAAATTAACGACCCTGCATGCAAAGGTTACAGATAACGCATTGTCGGCGCTGAATCAAACTGACAGTTTAACAGGCCATATTATAGTGAGTCTTTTTTAATGCCCATCACTATTAGTTGGACATCCAGGCACATAAACATCTGCGGTCCTATCTCCGAAGCCACTTTAATAACAACGTATCTAGCGTAAAATTAACGACGATGCATGCAAAGGTTACAGGACGACGCATTGTCGGCGCTGAATAAAGCTGGAAGTTTATCGGGCCATAATGTAATAATTTTCCAGAGACCACATGGGACACGGTGATAAAAATTTTACGTCTTTTGATAATATTTTATGGCGCTCGGGGTGACATAAATTTGATTGAATTTTAATATGAGCTAGCGATCTCGTCGAAACGTTCCAGTGCAAAGTTCCGATGTGAATTCCAGTTTGGAATTTTCATTGAGACATACTACAAAAAGAAAAGCGATATGTAAGTACAGTCACGAACATTAAAGAGTATACAATTGTATTCCATTTTAGACCTTATCACATTAATTTATGAACCTGTGACTGTACGTACGTATATATCACATTTCTTCATCACATGATCCTTTTTCATTCCCAATGCAAGTGTGATAAACTCTTAATAAGTAAAAAAATAAGTTATGGTCAGACTGTCATACATACATAGACCTTATTTCACCATAACCCACTTAATAAGAGTAAAATAGGTTCTGCCTTAGAAAATATAGATTTACATTTTGAGGTTACTTATTCATTGTTTTACTAGTTAGTTACTAACTTTTTACCGCGGCTTTGCTTGCGTTATTTAGCTGAAAAGTATATTATGTTACTCTTGACTCCACTCCCTCTACCTTGATAACCATTAATCAGGAAAGTTAGTGCTAACCATTCTATGTCGCTGTTCTAGTGTAAACCAATTAAGCTAGTCTAAACGTATGTTACAGAGAAGTTCAACTAGTTAAGGTTCTATACGTTGGCACAGTAAGAGGCAAATAAAACTGACCCCTCTCTAACAACATATTTTAAATTGTATAAGGGTTACATTTATTTCTTCAAGGTGACAGGATATAAAGGAAAGGGAAGGCCTAAAATGTCGTGGAGGGAATGTGTGAGCAATGACATGCAAGAACGGGGAGCTACTATATATATATATATATGGTGGATAATAGACAAATTTAGAGAGAGAGTTGACATACAGAGCCGACCCCAAATAGGGAAAAGGCGAGGAAGAAGAGAGAGAGGGGTCACATTTATCTGCCCCCAACTGTACTTAATGGTATACTTTAAATATAGGTAAAATACATTTTAAAACGGTTACAAACATCTCAAACCCAATCACGTCAGCGAAAGTGGATTTTAAGCTATCTACTTAACTTCCATTAGGTACCCGTTTTTGTAGGACCCATCTGCTTTTAATTCAATGGACTCTCGTGGTTTGGGTTCAGTTTTCATTAAATTGGTGCAGCGAGAGTACTCCACGCGACCCGCTCGGAGCCGAAACTTTTCGGGGTCATATTGGTTCATACTGGGCGAGATGTAAATCGCCTGTCGTAAGAAGCTAACATTATTTTTTGCAATATAACTATTTATCATTCCAGCCTTAAGAAGTTCTGGACACAGCTGGACTTGCTCGACAAAGGCCTCTCCCAAGGATTCTTCGTTCCATGTCAGGCTAACTCACCACGCTTGGCAGGCGGATTGGCCAGCGCAGTTACTTTGGCTTCTTATGCTTCCTAGGCTGCCCAGCGAAAGCATTTTTAAGCTGGGGAAGGATACGAATTTGTTGGATATAAGTAAGTGAATAAAGGTATTGGGATCCATTCACTCGGGTGAATGGGGGAAAGCAAGTAGGTAGCAGTTCAGAAGGCCGGGCGCGCGTACCGGATGTCATACCTGCAACCACTGGACAGGCAGTTGAGATTATTACATACTATGCACGACTTTTTACCTTTACGGGTAAGACATAGCCCAGGTTTTTAAGACCTAAAATCCTCGTTTAACATGTTGGTGGGTGATAGATGGAAAACGGAATCAAAATAGTGATGGGTTGGTATCCGTATCACTACTACTATCACGATTAGTCAAATTTTCGCCCATTTCCAATTTTACAATTTGCGCGGGAAGAGAAGCAGCTGGTACATTCCTCATTTTTTTCTTAACTCCTAGACCAGCATGGAACTACTTACATTTATTTTTATTTAATTTATATTATTTGCGAATTTACCATAATCCAGCCATATACATGTGGATATATATATATATAATAAATAAAGAGAATCCAAGAAAAATACTTTGTCACTCGACTTTCCTTCTTACTCGTCCAATGTAAATGTTACTTAATGACGGGCTACAGAAATCTACTATGATACTCGCTTTTTTGAGATCTTTAATTAATTTTATTTCAATGCAACTGTGAAAGTGGCTTTATAATTTATGATTTGTTTGTGTGAGAGTAAATTAATGATGTTTATGTTCATTCACGAGTTTGCTTTTCCGTTTTAAAAGCTTCTTCTTGCTTTCCTCAATACCATATTCGTACTCAAGTCTTCGTTCATTCCAATTAAGTATTATTTTTATATAAGAGAAAATTAAGGATGTCCTTACAAAATTTTCAAGAGAATAACATTTTTCATGCAAAATTTGATTTAATTCTAGCTGATTCTTAATCTGAGCTATATTGAAATCACGGAATTAGAATTCCTAATGGAATACAGCAAATTGTAAGATTTCCCATAAATATTCGCCCGGCTGATTGGTAACTTCTTATGGGAGATCAAACTTTTTTCGTTTTTGTTGCAATTTGGTATTCTATTAGAGATGATTATGAGATACCAATATGGTGCATAGGTACATAGGCCGCCTCCCATATTGACATCACCCGTTCCCTCTACCGGCTTCTATTGTCTACGCGGGAAGAGAAACAGGTGGTACATTTAACGTATTTTTCTTTTCTCCGAGAGAAGGACCTACAAAATTTCTTTCATAAACTGCACCGGTAGAGATTGCATAATATTTTCTAAAATATCAAGTATAAAGTTTCGCTTTTGTCTCCCTTATTGCGGAAAACGGAGCGGAGCTATCTCAATGAGGGATCGAATTCAATATTCGACTGAATTTTAAAACCGTTCCGGTTCACGCACTGCCTCTTTTCCCCCAATCATCCGGTAATCTGCAACTAGGGTTGTCAGATGAAGTTAAGTTGTAAGTTGTAAGATAAAACAAAGTCAGTCACTTCTTTACAAAGAATCAAGTAGGTAAGAACATTTTATAAAGTACCATACCATAGTTCAAGATGTCATTCCTAAGTGTCTGTTTTGGCTTTCTGCCAATATCATATCATATTCTTTCATAAAGTAGGAAAATTAATAATATAAACAATATTAATAATTATTCGCCGTGTGATATCCAGCAGAGTAGAATAGAACCACTCCAAGTCTTCCCGCAGATGTCGTAGAAGGCGACTTAGGAAACACAAGCTAAACAAAGCTTATAAACATCTATGAGACCTCTCCAAGCCGTCTAGCCAGCGTGGAGAGTGTAGGCCAAGTCCTCTGGCTGGTCTGGCCAAGCATGGCTCTAGTAGTACAGAGAGGGTCGTGCTCCTGTAGTGGAGACTATAAAGACCTGATGATGATGATGATGATTAAAAATTACCGTCATGACAAAATGTTGTTATTGGGCGAACGCCAAACTCTGCAAAAACCACGGAGGCAAAAACTTTTGAGGGTCATTTAAGCGCGTCCCATATACGATTCAATTCGTCCGTCCGTCACCGTCCATATTATATTTAGACTCCAATATCCAAGAAAAAAATGATTTTTTCAAAATTTAGTAATAATATGTAGGATTGTGTTTAATTTCTTTATAAGAACGAATTATATAACAGCCTCCATGGTTTGCCTGTTGACCCGGGGGTCGTGGGTTCGATTCCCACCGAAAGCATACTTTGTTTACTTATGAATCACCTTATTGTCTGATAATAAAGATGATTCCGTGCTTCGGAAGGCACGTTAAGCCGGTGGTCCCGACTGCCATCTGGTAGTCGTTAAAGGAACCACGTCAGAGGCCGAGAGGCGGTTCCGAAGAACTCTGACACCAGGGTGTATGGTCGAATCGTGTGAATGGTCGATTGACCGTGACACCTACTCGAAATGTTGATGAGCACGAATTATTCTCAGCAGTTTAGACTAAATTCTGTCATGATTCTGGAAAGTATTTGCCCTAACTTGTTCACAGAAATATGTCCAAACTGCTCGGAACAATACTGTCGATCATGCTTTAAAGAATTATAACAAAAGTAATCCTTCATTTTTTTTTTAATTTTCTTGCTTCCAGAGGTAAGAAATTGGATATTTTTCATCAATGAAGTGCCCATCCATATAATATTATAGTCTCCAAGCACTATCTTATACATTAGAAGATCGCGTTGGGACAACGGTCTACAGAAATGATAGATTGTAATGTAAGGGTTTCTCGGTTTGTTATATACATTCATCCTGCTTTATTACATGACAATTGAACAGCGGGTGTAGGCCGCTTTATATTCCCACCTGAGATGTCAAGAATCTGGGGCCCGGGGGTCGCCCCGGGGTCCCGATAAACTGTGTGAGAAATCCGAAACCCATTTCGAATAATAAAGTTATCCGAAATTCTACAGATATTAGCCATGACAGCCCTGCCAAGCGAGATCAGTCATATAATAAATTGTGGTATTATTTATTGCTGGAGTTCGGATTATCCCTTTGTCGTCCCCCATTAAGCAACAAATCTCTTCCGAGACGAGAAAAAAGAAATTGCAATTTTAGATGGATTGCTTGTGATTTTTCACCGTTTTCGTGTTACTATTTTGGATTGTTATGGGATACGATGGCTTTGGTGTCAAAATATACACATCATATCACGTCTTTTTACCTTGCGGGGTAGACAGAGCTTGGTCTATAAGACTTTATGGCCACAATTAGTATTTTGGAGGGCGTGTAGATGGAAGAGAGTTAAAATAGTGATGTGTTCTAGCAACACATCACTATTTTGACTCTGCAATCTCCGCATCGCCTATTGACATGATTCCGCAGATTTCGCCCATTCCCTTGATCGGTTTTTACGATCTACGCGGGAAGAGAGGCAGCTGGCACATTCTACGGTTTTTCTTTTCTCCTAGACCAGCATGGAAGAGTCAAAGAGTTAACTAGTCACTCGTAAACCATTAAACAGTTCCATGAACTGTCTTGTTTTTAAAGTTCTCCCTTTAATGCTTGCTCTTTACAAAATATCTATGAAAATTTGTAATTGGCCGTATTTAGTTATATATAGGTACCTACTCATTGTTAAAACTTTTTAACTCTGTTGATTTTCTGAATAAATAAATAAAATATCCTAAGTAATTGGGTGCCTCCTTCTTACGTGACTAGGTGTAGCGAAAAACAGCGTGCTTGCAATTTTTTCGACGCGTGAAATTGATATTTCCGAAGCCATCCATCACTCTATCCACGAACTTGTCTGCTGTAAATTGATACCACTTAATCCAACCACTTACTTGTAAGTATTAATAAGAAAGTGAAATATTGCGGGAAAATCTTGTAGTTCAGTTCTTTCTTGTCCTTAACGATATGTAAACATATACATACTAATATGTAAAGGAAATCCTATCTAATCTTTGTGGGTGATTCAGCCCATCGATATGATCAACTTTTCTTATGAAACCAATGCTATTTATCATTGATAACAAAATACAAGACTCGCGCACGAAGGGTTCTATTACAACTAGTTCCATACCATTACACTACAAGTAAAACATTAACATTACACTAAAACAGTAAACCTGAGTATTTAATATGAATTACAACTAGATACCTCCACGCTTTTCTGGGAAAAAGGGACAGATAGACAGACGGACAACAAAGTGATCCTTTAAGGGTTCCGTTTTTTCCTTTTGAGGTAAAAAAGCAACAAACTGCACCTTTTTAAAACCAATATTACCTTTCTGTTAATCTAAGTTAATATAAAAATACTGCAGAAACATAGGATTTAATATTTTACGAAAGCTTTCAAGAAAATCATAATGCATTCGCACAGTGTAAGTAATTTGTTTCTCCAATGTTTTACATTTTTCTGACCCGAAATTGAAAATAATCACGGCGTAACAAGGTGAGCTTTTACCGCAGAGCTTAAGGCTGTGTTCTCATTAGGCGAATAGCAAGCGGCTGTCTTTTTGTGTCAAGTTCACCTCCCTATATTGTTCGTATAATCTTGGGGAGTGATGGTGGCCTAAGTTAAACTTAATAAATAGAATCTTAATAAATTAAGAAAATAAAATATGGTGAAAAAATTTCATGCGGGCGGGAAACGAGATGTGGTGGAGAATTTCGGCGCCGGGATTGAATTGTGCGGTAGCTCAGATGGCAGATCATAGGTCGTACATAGACGCAGGTCGCCGGTTCAAGTCCCGCCGGCATGAAGTTCTTCACCATATTTTATTTTCTTAATTTATTAAGAGTATATCAAAATAGCATTGTGAATGCCAAATAAAACACTTGTAAAAATATTAATAAATAGAAAATACTAAACATATAAATAATAAATATGGCCAAACCAATCAGTTTGAGTTAACACCAAAGTAAGTTGTACATACTTGTCGTAAAATACTAACTCAGCGATACCATATTCTATAATAAATACTTATCGGGTCGTAGTAACAATAGCTCTGCTATTATTGCTATGAGCCGATAATTCGTGAAGTGTGAGATTATTGTACGGTCACCTGCAAAAGTTCATACATAGCCTAAGGTGAAAATCGATTGCACTGACTAGGAAGGCATATATATTTAACAATATCATGGACCTTATGCCACATGAATAAGGTTGATTATTTTTGAATAGTATCCGTAGCTACACACGACTTTTTACGCAACTTCTATATGGATTTTGCAGGTGACCGTACATACTGCGATTTGTACAAGATTATTTTGTTATCAATGATTTTGGGAATATCCGAAATTGACTGTGCAACGGATTTGTGCAACGGAAAGTGAATCGCAGACGCCCACTTTGGCTTACCATCTGGTAAACCGAAGTGGGCTAGGGAGAATAAATAGTGAAGGCTGTATCTTCATAGATGCGTGCGAGTGCCGTGCCGTACCTTACCATCAGAAACAACCCATTTTCAATATAAATACTTGGCATTTTTTATAGACCTAGCCCGGCCACATCCTCACTAGAGCCTATAGCTGCATGTGATTACCTTCATCTACCTTTTTATTTCGACATACATGGTGATATTTTGATCGTTCTGGACCCATAAAGAAATGATTCAGCCCATCGATATAAACAACTTTTTCTATGGGACCAATGCTGGGAACTCAAAATTTTTTTTAACGTTGCCATACAAATTGACCTGGCGGCCGAAATTTTTTGTATGGCCATTTTTTTTTGTCACACAGGAAAATGAATCACCCCTTTAAGGGTCCAGAACGATCAAAATTTCACCGTGTATATTTTTTTCCAACTTTGTTTTGTTGAAACCACGGCAAATTGCACCAATAGAGAAGATTGCTTTAAACAACTTCTACAAAATAACATCGAATCAGTATGCATCGCGGATTCTCCTCCAAGTTCGATAGCTTGGAGCTAATAAAGAGGTTAATAAACAGATAATCAATACTTTAGCTGCACTTTTGCAACTGAACGGGAACTGTATACATATTTTGAAAGTATTTTATGTGCCGAATGATTTTCGGTATTGATTTACCTACTTTTCTATGGATATCAAATGAGGCCTCTCTTTACCTCTGTGGATGTCAAACGACGCCACTAAAAATAAAACGACGCGTAAACTATCGTACATCTATAAAAGCATACCCAAGTAGGGAATTGTAATTGTAATTTTATATAATTGAATATTAATTTAATATAATTGAATTGTAATTTATATAATGGTAATGTAATTTAATATGATTGTAATTTAATGCAATTGAATTCAGACATATTCATACATTCTATATAATTTTATTTTAATTATTTTTTGACATTATGCATGATAGTTATTTTAATTTACTAAAAAGATATCGATTTATTTTATTTTATTTTTCTGTGCCCTTACAGGGTTCATGTCTGAACTTTAATGTACTTCCTACACCATATGTACATACAATGTAAACACATGAGATGCAATAAATGATTGAGTATTGAGTATTGAGTCAGACTCATTCTCCATCGCCACCAAGGACTTTAGAATGAGGATTCGTACTCAAATGAGGTGGAGAATGAAAGCTAAGACGTAAAAACAGCTTCAAAATCCGTTATTCAATCCCACACCGTCTTATAAAACTAAAACAAATTTTAATACCTGGTTTTAATCATTATCCGACCCAAATGGGTCAACACTTATCACCTTAATATTTTCTTAGCGGTCATTGTCATTTTTTTGTGGCCGTATTATAGTTTAAAACATGTAGTTCTTAACCAATTTCAAAAAAGGAGTAGGTTCTCAATTCAGTTATAGGTTTTAAGAGTACCATACCCAAAGGGGCCCGATGGCCTAGTGGTCGTGAGCATTGAAATCGCTTACGCATCTTAAGCAATCCTGGGCAAAATCCCCACTGTGAAGGGTGACCGCAAGTGGCATAAAAATATCTCAAGCCCCTCCGTGCTTCGGAAGGCACGTCAAGCCGTTGATCTCGGCTGTTGTCATCTTTGATGGCAGTCGTTAAGCTTTGTCAGATGCCTTTAGGCAGCTTGAAAAATCTGACACCAGTATTGGCCAATTACACACACGAAAAACAAACAAAAGGGTATAAACGGGGCCCTATTCATATGGCTCCGCTGTCCGTCTGTCCGTCCGTCTGCCACCAGACTGTATCTCACGAACCGTGATTGTTAAACAGTTTAAAATTTCACAGATAATGTATTTCTGTGGCCGCTGTAAGAGCAATATATATAACACCCATGCAACAAATGTGATTTTTTGTTCCTTTTAGCTCGATATTGATAACGGCAGGTAGAAGCTTGAAATATTTACAGAATATTTAATTAATTTTAAAATAATAGTTAAATTACAACAAAGTTCTTATGTAAGGGGCCCTTCTTATACAACAGACATGATTTTTTTGCCATTTTTATAGATAACAGTACGAAACCCTTCGTGCGTGAGTCCGACTCGCACTTGGCCGGTTTTTTTAAATCTTTGTTAGCTCCGTCAATTATTAACTGATTTGAAAAGGTCTTTTATATGTGAGAGGGTGTGCTTTTCATTTCAATTAGTCTCCACGTAACTTTTACCAAAATTTTTGCCAAAGTTTGTATTTAATTGGCCTTCGATAAAACGTGTTTTCGGACCTTTTTTTTATCAAAACAATATTAATTACTTAAATGTATAAATGTCCTTGAACGGTCGCGTCGAGTATCTAGTTATAATGGCTTAACCACCCGACCCGTCAGTTTCACATCTGCCAGTGAACTGAGCCAATTATAATAACCATATGGCCGGAGCAAAGTACATACCAGCTCAGAGTAATCATTGTAATCCAAAATACGTAGATGTTTTCCTTTGTAATTAAACTAAGTTTTCTACAAAATTTATATTTTCGATACCAAAAGAACGGTAATCTAAATTTTGTTCAAAAATATCAAAATAAAAAAATTAATAATGAACATTTTTTTTTCATTTCATGTTTATATTGTATATAGTTAGTTGAAATACGTGTAATTTTAAAAATGTAATTCAATTAAAAACCCGTAAATAATTAAAAAGAAAGTATGCGGGGGTCAGAATCGCCTACGAAGGGTACAATCATACAATATTTAAATACAAAATAAATCTCAAAACACGGTTTATGTATTTTTAATATTATTATTTATTATTCCTTCCAATGTAGAATGTACCAGCAGCTTCTCTTTCCGCGTAGATCGTAAAAACCGATCGAGGGATTAAGTGCAGAATTATGTCAATAGGCGGTGCGGCCAGCAACCCATCACTATTTTGATTCCTTTTACCATCTACACGTCCTCCAACATGCTAAATGTGGCCATAAGGTCTTATAGAACTAGGCTCTGTCTACCCCGCAAGGGAAATAGACGTGATACTATGTGTATTTATTATTATGGCCACTGATGTCAAGTCTAAGGAACGGTTTCAATAGTAACTACAGCCCTGTGACAGACGGGGGCGGACGAACGGACAGTGGAGGCTGTCCGTTCTGTCTCTGCTAATAGGGTCCCACCCGTACTTTCCCCTTGGGTAAGGGGCCCTTAAAACGGAATCGACTTTTTTACATTAAAAAGGTTACATCGTCGGCTTTTTATCAAACCTAATCCACTGAATTTATGGTGACAAATGTCCAAGTGGTCATCACGCCTGGTTGTCACAACGTAGGTTGTGGGTTCGATCCACGGTCAGGTCATGACGGAAAATGTATTTTTTTTTCAGAATAACTTGGGTCTTGGATGTTATCTATATATGTATTTGTTATAAAATTATAGTATCGGTGAGTTAGTATCCCGTAATTTAAGTCTCGAACTCACTTTGGGGCTAGCTCAATCTGTTTGCTTTGTTCGTTGATATTTATTATTATTATAAATCCGTGGACCTGCTCTAGAGATTGACAGACACACACATTACACTCTCCAACCCGTCTGGCCAGCGAGGACAGTGTAGCCTAAATCTTCTGTCTGCTCTAGCCAAGTATGGCTCCGGTAGTACAGAGAGGGTCATATTCCTGCAGTGGAGACTAAAAAGACCTGATGATGATGAATTTTTTATATGTGCGTGTACAGTCGGGGGCAGAAGAAACTGACCCCTCTAACAACAGATTTAAAATTGTATTCAGTCACATTTATCTACTAATGTATTTTTGACAGCAGCTGTCGAAATCCACCAATCATGTTTAATCATAATTTTCTGATTGGCCGATTTTGACTGGTGTTGTCAAAATACCTATCGTCACAGTGCCGCCACCTGGTACCACGAAAACCCATATTGAGGGTAGTGTGACGTCAGGGCATGACATTATTCTCCGTTTTGAATAAGATACTTAGTATAATAGTCTTTTTCATTTTTTTTTACTATATATTGAATTAGGTATTTATCTCCCATCTCACCTGATGGTAAGTGACGATGAAGACGAGGATGTTACATGCCTATCCAAGAGATACCTATTTATTCTACTTTTGAATGTCCCGGGACTGTACTTATAAATACTTATCATTAAGGGTCCATACTACCTCACACTGCTTTGCAAGATTGACTGTTATATCAATAATAATTAAATACTCAAGTTGAAATAAAAATGCAGCAAAGTTCAGGACTAACTCTGGTAACTCTATGACTCAAAAACACGATTGCGTTAAATTTTCTCGATAAAAAAAAATTGCAAAGTTGCCTCCAAATCACGTCTAATTTACTCGGTAGGTATATAGCATTATTCACCAAATACATTGAAATTAACCTTGAAACTTTTGATTATTATTGCATTACAGATAAGGCAGCCATCATATGTTTTGCTTTTTCGAATAACCCTTGAATATTCCTAAAAAACGAAAATATCCAAAGTAGCCAACGCGTTTAGACCATCCGCATTTGTATGGCCACGCCGCCTGGCATATGTCGGGCTCTTAATAGTTTCACCAGCCCCGTCGTCTGTCTGTATGTAGGTAATCAAATCGATTAGCACCTTAGCACCTTCTTTTGTCACACGTTAACCCAAAATAGTATATATACTTATATAGAACAATATAAAGGCAAATGTAGGCAGTCACTTATCGGCTTACTGATTGACATGTATTACTTGAGTTTAGCCCTACAACGTTCACGCCTGTCCTGTCTGTTACACGATATTAGATTCCGAATGGGTGTTGCGCGCCATCAAAATGACTTTATTACCTTCATTATAAGTTGCTAAGACTAATTAATAAAGACTAATACCACCATTCCCCATCTACGCGCCCACCAAAATGCTAAATGTGGCCATAAGGTCTTATAGACCGTGGCTCTGTCTACCCCGCAAGGGAAAAAGACGTGATACTATGTATACTACTATGAATGGGTGTTGACTGCAGATGCTCATCGTGTAACAATTCAGGTAAAATTTACAATTAAATAAATAAATATATACGGACAAATCACACAGATTGAGCTAACCAAAGTAAGTTCGAGACTTGTGTTATGGGATACTAACTCAACGATACTATATTATATAACAAATATAGACACGGAGTGACCGGGTTCGATCCCCGGTCAGGTCAAGATGGAAAATAATCTTTTTCAGATTGGCCTGGGTCTTGGATGTGTATCTATATATGTATTTGTTATATAATATAGTATCGTTGAGTTAGTATCCCATAACACAAGTCTCGAACTTACTTTGGGGCTAGCTCAAATAGCTCCCAATCTGTGTGATTTGTCTGTATATATTTTATTATTTACATCACAATATTTTAAGGTAAGTGATAATATTTTAAGATTAAAGCGAATTTCGAAAACTAAGTTTAGAATTTAATCTGCCACGTCAAGATATTTGAATTTAAAGTAAAAGATTTAAGTAAGTTCAGAAAAAGTAACTAATCCTTTAAGAACTTAGTCTTAGTAATTTCTTAGTTTGTCCTAGAAGCCCTGTCCTTGTACTTGAGCAGCTGGGCTGTACAGATAGGTGTATGGAGGCTAGTTTCCAAAGTCAAAATAATAATAATCATAAAATTAAACCGGCAGTAAGATAATAAAATATTGAACACGTATTTTTTCGTTCGTTAATTAAACAATAGTTGATAAAGATAAAAGAAAAAGAAAGAGCCGTGTGGTATCCGGCAGAGTAGAATAGGACCACCAAGTCTTCCCATGGACGTAGTATTTCAGCGTGGAGAGTATAGGTTAAGTCCTCTAACTGCTCTGGCCAAGTATGGCTCTAGTAGTACAGAGAGGGTCGTGCTCAGTAGTGGAGACTAAAAAGACCTGAAATGATGATGATAAAGATAGAGCGCGTTTAAAAAATAAAATAAAATATAATTTATTGACCCATTTCACAGTAGAACAGTATACAACACAATATATACAAACTCTATATAATACCTTTAGCACAAAGAAAATAGGTTGCATTCAGGCGGGTCCCTCGCTCAGCCATCCACCATCGAACTAGGAATAAACCTGTATCTCGAGTGGCGGAAGGCATTACGAGAGATCCGATGAAGCGAGCTAGAGTTGTTTGCCGTAGCTGTATACCTATAACTAAAAGAAATGTAAGAAATGTAACAAGATAGGTATTACCAACATGTATTCCATAATTCCCAAACTAGAAAGATCTGTTTTTTGGGAATTAGCAACAGTTACACTTATTAATGTTAGATATATAAATGTATCTAAAACTATTGCTACAAAAAAAAGTAGCTCTCCGCCGCCTTATGGTAACAAAATTTAATATTTTTAAATATAGATGATTCATAAAAGATTATCAGTGAGAGAGTATGAATGAGTGTTTGAGTTTGCATTGAGCGAAATAAATAAATACAAAGGGCTGTAATCGAAATAAAGTATTTTATGATTTAAGAATTAATTATTGGTTATTTGGTAAGAGGTTTTCTGTGTCGGAATAATTTAGACTCAATAGCCATTCTTTAATTTTATATTTTGCGACTCGTTTTGTGCAAGGGTAAATTTTTAGTAATTTATTTACCTTGTTGTATATAATACAGCTAAGTACGACAAAATGCCGAGCAGCGAAGGTAGTCCTATGTCTAGGCGTGGAGCAGACACGTTTATGAGTGGGGGCTCATGACGTCACAGCTAGCTAAGAAGTGTAGCTGAGTATGAAGTCACCCGGAATTTTAACGGGCTATCTCATATATTATCATTGTTTAATTTTTACGCCTAATAATGCAATAAACGCGATACGTGATATAACTGTATTAGGTGATTAATTTATGTTATAATCGCGTAAACATTCTAAAACATCGCCAATTATTTCATTCACTTGGCCATCAGTAGTCCTAAGTCCTCATCTACTAAGTAACGAGTAAGTAACGAACTATTAGTAATAAATTAAATTATTTATTTATTGTGTATATTTATGTAATACAATATTCAATTAATAATTTACTAAAACTAAATAATATTTAATTAACCGTGATCAAAACTGAATCAATAAGAAGGATAGACCCACTATTGAGCATGTTGAATTGTGGATTAAATAAAAACAACTGAGCCGATACGGACCTCTGGCACATGTGTTATGGACCCACAGGTGTCCGTCGCCCACACTTTGAGAAACTCTAGCTTAGACAAAAGTGCACCAAGTCAAGATTGGATTAAAGTAAGTCGACAAAATAATAGCAAATCAGTATGCATCGCAGGTTTTCCTCCAAGTCCCGATAGCTGGGAGCTAATAAAGCGGCAATCAATACCGAGCTACACCTGCTCTAATTGCGCCGCACTGACTTTATTACCTTCATTATTAGTTGCTAAGACTACCTAGGTTGAATTGAAACTTGAAACAAAATTCGACAATCCCCTTCAAATTTCCCGCCCGGACGAACACATTTCTATAGGTTATGCATCATTGGTCCCATAGGAAAACTGAACGCATCTACACGCTATAAGGTGACCATAAGGTCTTATAGACCTAGACTCTGTCTATTCTGGAAGGGAAAGCGACGTGATATTATGAATGTATGTATGTATATACTGAACTTCAACTTCAAAACGCTTATTTAATATAGGTCATTTGGACACTTATTAATTGTCATGTATTTTCAACTGAGAATTGTTGACGTCAGTAACTAAGTTTAGTGCCGCTTCGAAAGCGGAGTGCAGAAGAAGCGGCAACAAACTGCACAGCGCATTATCTTCAATCGACGTCATCTTACAATTTGTGTTTATCTTAAAAACTAGGTATGTGGACTGAGTATACATTGTCCTTATTAATGTCATTATAAATTGAATTTTAAAAATAATGTTTTAGAAATTAAAATATTGAAATAAAGAAAAATTCAACGTCTCAGTTATTTCATAGAATGCCAATTAATTGTACATTTAATTAAATTGAACGTCTCACTTATTCCATAGCATGTCTAGTGATTGTGATGGCGAGCTCCGTGGCGCAGTTGTTAACACGCAAGCCTGCGACACGAGGGCTATATTATATAATAATAAATATAAAACAGGCAGGCGTGTTGACCGCTGCGCCACGGAGCTAGTTATGTAAAAGGTGTACAAGGTAAAAATAAGTAACGAGAGAGCATGATTAATACTAGCACTGTCCCAGACGTTAATCGATAATTTGTCCTCAAATTGCGCTTTATATCAATATTTTTTTTCTACATTATACAACGTGATACTCCTCTCGTGATACCTCTAAGCTATATTTAAATTTTGGAATCAGAATCCCTTAGAATACAGAATTGCAAGAAAAAAAAATTGGTTGTCAAATATTGGAGTAACACATAAATTATATATAAAATATAAATACACTACCTATAATTATCTACAGACCAAGAAAACAAAAAACGAAATATTACTAGAATAAACAACATGAATAAACTAAAAACAAATTGCAACATGAGGTAATTGGTAAAATGAAACTACAACACACTTACTAAAACCGTAGACTAAAACTATTATATACTAGCTTTCGCCCGTGGCTCCGCCCGCGTCAATGTCGATCCCTCGGGAATAGTACTTTTTCTCGGGATAAAAGGAGCCTATGTCCTTCTCCGCACTCCAGAGAACTTGTATGCAAAATTTCATGATGATCGGTTCAGTAGTTACGGCGTGAAAGCGTAACAAATAAACAAACAAACAAACTCACTTTCGCATTTATAATATTAGTAAGAATAAGGATGTCGCAGGCATATTGTATGATTCCGCGTTTTACAAACGGCGTCGTCTTTTTACAAACGCTCGCTCTTTTGGTATATGCCGAAGGCAAATTGACAACTCGTTCAATTGTAAACATTTCAACATTGATGGTTATAATAGGGTGACTATCATAAAACACAAATTGGACAAATCACTCTATTTCAGTAATCACGTACCTATTCATGTAGGAATAACTTAAAATACATGTTTAGGCACATAAGTAATTTAAATATTTAAGTAACAAAAACTTAGGCTAGGGGGTGTCATTCCTTATTGCCTGTCCGGCGGTTGTAGATATGGCTAAATATACGCGCGGCTTCCCGAGTTGTTGCTCACTCATCCCCAAGTCAAAATGCATGCTTCTGTGGGCAGCAGCGTCGGAATCACAATAAGCCAAAGTAAATGCGCTCGCCAACCCGCCTCCCAAGCGTGGTGAATATGGCAAAACCTTCAATGGAAAACAACAAAGACCAGGCCCCCAGTCCAAGGCAGCCCCGCTATTCCTGGCTCCGGTAGCAGTCACCGTAGCAGCGGGGCAGGGGGTGCTAAGAATCTCCGGATACGGCCCAGCTACCACCCCCGATGATGACTGGTCCTGGTAACACACAACATCCGCATGATGACGCTTGACAAAAAGTCGAGGAAGTGGAAGAGAAAATGAGTATGTTACGATGTGACATAGTGAGGTTGTCTGATGTCCGAAGAGAGGGAGAGGGCACGACAACCCTTAAGTCTGGTAACCTACTCTATCCCCGGGAAGGTGACATAAAAAAGTCACAGCATGGTGTCGGGTTTCTCGTCTACAGCTACCTCGTAAATAACGTCGTAACCATCGAAAATATTTCCAGTAGGGTGATATACCTTATACTCAGAGTATCTAAAAGATATTCGCTGAAGGTCATACAGGTGTACATGCCGACCGGGGAATACTCTGATGATGACGTGGAAGGGATGTATGAGGACATTAGGAGGGCCATACACATTTCCAAGACCTATTTTACGGTGGTTTTGTGGTAATAATATTCCGCAGAATCCTCCGAACACCATATTCCATGGACATCTTAGCGTTTTTTTACGTGCCGGATAACCTCAAAACCTGTGTCCAAGGCTTTTTTCTGCTCCTACTTGAGAATCGTAAAATTTTCTTACCTTACTATGATAGATTTCCTAAAAACAATCCTTTTTTTTGTAAAAAGTCCCTTGAACACGCAGTATTCATTATTTTTCTGTTTCACAAACTCGACGCCATTTTGATTGTTTTGATTAGCAGCGCCGCGCGAGGTAAGAAAAAGAACTAAATACTTCAATTCGTTATGTTAAATACTTCAAACATTAAGGCATATTATATACTGACAAGGCAATTTACAATTTGCCTTCGGGGCTTCGGCATATTCCAAAAGAGCGAGCGTTTGTGAACAGACGACGCCGTTTGTAAAACGCGGAATCATACAATTTGCCTGCGACATATACATACATACATATTATCTCGTCTTTATCCCTTTCGGGGTAGACAGAACCTAAGGCTATAAGAACCAAAGACCACGTTTAACATGTTGTTGGGCGCATAGATTGAAAACAGAATCAAAATAGTGTTGGGTTGCCAGCCGCATCGCCTATTACCATGATTCCTTAGATTTTCGCCCATTCCCTCGTTAAGCTTTTACGGTCTGCGCGGGAAGAGATGCAGCTGGCACATTCTACGTTTTTTTCTTTTCTCCCAAACCAGCATGGAAGATTAACTAATAAATAAGATAACAAAAATAACGAGCATAGGATAAATAGGTCGAGTACCTATTTATCCTATGCTCGTTGTTTTTAAAGGCTTTTTTTTATTTATTTATAATAAGTCATATTATATATTCTCTCATGCTGGTCTAGGAGAAAAAAAAAACGTAGAATGTGCCAGCTGCTTCTCTTCCTGCGCAGATAGTAAAAGCCGATCGATGGATTGGGCTAAAATCTGTCGAAGCATGTCAATAGGCGATGCGGCTAGCAGCCCATTACTATTTTGATACCGTTTTCCATCTACACGCTCTCCAACATGCAAAATGTGGCCATTAGGTCTTATAAATCAAGGCTCTGTCTACCCCGTAAGGGAAAAAGACGTAATACTATGTATGTATAGATGGAAAACCGTCGTTTTCATAAATCTCGTTAATACCCGTCAGTATAAATCACAATTAAAAGCAACGGGATTCATGTTGAACAAAAATGCTAATGACCACGTATCTGCCATCGTATGACCATCGAGTCGGTTTATTCTTATTTGTTACTTGGGTAGGTTCCTACTTAACACATACCACTTGGTCATTTTATCACTTAGGTCAACAAAATATACATTTTAGGGTTCCGTACCTCAAAAGGAAAAAACCGAACCATTATAGGATCACTTTGTTATCCGTCTGTCTGTCAAAAGATCCTTTTTCTCAGGAACGCGTGAAGATATCAAGCTGAAATTCATATCAATCAGATCTACCGCAAATTTTCGACATTCGCAAGGAAATCAAAACCTTCCCGTGAACTCAGAATCTTGAAATTTGGTACCTTCTAATGCGGTAACCTCTTAGGTATAGTACTAATTTGATGCTACTGAAATCCCTCTCAAGAGTCTCACTCTCATACATAACAATAGTCTATACCTACATGTTTTGTTCAGAGCAGTATTTTTAAAACCCTTTATGAGAGTGTATCGCTCCAGCGGACAAAGTGGAATATACCATCAAGCCATGTATCACGAATTCCGTGTTGCATGCAAATTGCGATTTTTGTGCCATTTTCTACCGATATTTGCAAAGTGGAACATACTACTCGTACTCGTACCATTCGACATGCTAATGTATACCTTTAGCATACAATCAAAAAAAATCTTAACAAAAACAGTCATTATTGTATCATCAGGTCCTTTTTAGTCTCCACTACAGGAGCACGACCCTCTCTGTACTACTAGGGCCATACTTGGCCAGAGCAGCCAGAGGACTTGGCCTACACTCTCCACGCTGGCCAGACGGGTTGGAGAGGTGTCTTAGATGTTTATAAGCTTTGTTTAGCTTGTATTTCCTAAGTCGCCTTCTACGACATCCACGGGAAGACTTGGAGTGGTCCTATTCTACTCTGCCGGATACCACACGGCTAATTATTGTATATTATTGTATAACTTATTGTATAAGTTATTTTAAATATAATTTAGTATTCGGTATGGCAGTATCCTATGCCATGACATGTTTTTAAAGAATTCATGTGCTTGGTTATCGTACTACCTTACATTTACAACCAAATCTAGTCATATAGACTTACGTAAAAGAATTTACTTATTAATGAATTTATCAAAAAAAACTCACTAAATCCAAATTACCACATTGCGACCTCATCTAAGGTTCTGGACGCTACCATCTGGGAGTTGTGGTAACTAGGCATAAAGGGTTTGTAGTCATCATCATTTCAAGTAGGTGTCACGGTCAATCGACCATCATCATCATTTCGAGTAGGTGTCACGGTCAATCGACCATCATCATCAATTCGAGTAGGTGTCACGGTCAATCGACCATCATCATTTCGAGTAGGTGTCACGGGCAATCGACCATGCACACCCTGGTGTCAGAGTTCTTCGGAACCGCCTCTCGGCCTCTGACGTGGTTCCTTTAAAGACTTCCAGATGGCAGCCGGGACCACCGGCTTAACGTGCCTTCCGAAGCACGGAATCATCTTTATTATCAGACAATCAGGTGATTCACGCCTGCAATGTCCTAACCATACTGGAAACAACTAAACAAAGTATGCTTCCGGTGGGAATCGAACCCACGACCCCCGGGTCTACAGGCAAACGCCTTAACCACTGGACCACGGAGGCTGTTAGGTTTGTAGTAACAGTTAAATAATACCTGAAATACCAATTATGAAGAACAAAAGCCGTATTATCTAAGAACATATTATTTTTTTAAGAATTTCGTAACGATGACACATTAATAAAAAAGCCACATATTTTTGGATCAAAGAAAAATTATTATGACATTTTTTCATCCTCCACGTTATAATACTCCCAACACGAGTATTATGTTTTCCTTTTAATGGTTTTCTTTAGAAAAACATTTTCCTCGCCCTAACAGTCTGCTGTAACTTTCGATTGTTGGTTATTATTATTGGTACTTTCTCATAAGGAGGAGAATGAGTTTCGGGTGTACTATTATCCAAGATTCATAACCAGGCTCGCTGGTATAACATGTATTTTTTCTGAAACTCAAAACATTTATTAAGAATAAAAGATATTTTAGAAAATATAAGAGCAAATGATAATATTATTTTCTGAATTAACTTTTACGTTATTAAATTACATATATGACACGTACAATACTCGGTTGCTTTTCAAATTATGAAGTCTCCACAGAACGATCTAACTCTCAAAAGTAACAGCTCTTGAATTTCAAAACAGGTATATCAAGAAAAAACTATAAAAACAGTTAACCCAAAAACTTTTTAAACATTTTTGTGAAGGGTTGAGGAGATTAGTAGCGAATCGTCATAATCGCAAACTCATCACGCTAGCGCTACAGGTCATAAATATGCGACTTGTCATAATCGCGACTCATCATTTTCGCAACTCGTCATTTTGCAATTCCTCATAAGAACCTTTAATGTTACATTTCTCTCATTTCACAAGTTTCCTTTACAACTACATTTCCACTAGTGTCCGGTGACTCTGGCTGCTCTTAAGACGTAATGAAAACTTTAAGTTACAGCACTTAAGTTCTTTAGAATACCTACATTGTACTTTATAGAGTAGTAGCTGATTGAATATTTCAGATTACGCAGTGGGAAATAAAAAGGCATTTACAAACAAATTCTTTATTAATAATATAGACGAGAAGGTAGGGTTAAAGGGTATTTATAAAAAGATACATAGTTTAGGGAATATAGTCATAAACTTTATGAAGATATAGATTTTGGCGATATAAAATATTGGGGCTTAGTGTAAGAATAACGAGTAGAAACTTTGGCTATTAATTTATATGACTGTGTCTAAAATGAACATTGCGAATGTCTTTGTGATACATATATATTCATATAAATATTATATAAAATTTTTAGAGGTGGTTTTATTGATAATAATAACTAAATGATAAATAAATTGCAGGGATTACTTGATAATTACAATATTTAAGAAGCTGATCCAATTGTATGAATATTTTGCAATGGGGTGCAAGTTTTTGGGTCAACATATACTAAATGAGTTAACTAAGCCCATTTATGTGAACCGTTTTTCCTATAAAACCAATGCTGGGATCAATGCTCTGTTCCTCATACCATATAATGGTATTATAACTTTTATACAAATCAAAAATATTACAAGGGCTGAAATCTAAAAATACCCTCTTTCTTATACAAAAGTATTCAGCTTTCCGGACAATTTTTATAGGAAATGAAAAATATTTTTGGGATCCCAGCATGGGTCTTATAGGAAAATTTGTCCTTTTGATGGGACGACTCGTCCCAATAAAAATGTTGGTGACCTAATATATTTATTTTATTTATTTACACATATTTGTATCTCCTTTGGTGTCACGGGTTACCGGCCCTTTGAGAGACTTGCGTGAGGATATAGATCCAACACGTAGAGTCCCTTTGGAGAAGTTGATGCAATGTTGGTGTCCAGCCAGAACCCGTTCCTCGAAATACCAGTGAATGATATGTTCTTGAACAGGTCTTGGCCGGAGTAAGAACTATTGCATTATAAAAGAGAAATCGTTGGGTCATGGGATTGAAATGTGGCTGGACTTGTGCTGGGTTATTAAAAGGGTCGGGTACCTGCCATAGTCATGATAACTGAGTACAATTAGCAGGTGGTGGCTTGCAGCCCACTAGATTATTCTTATTATTAGGTATCATAGCTTCAAAATATTGACAAAGTTACAGAAAGCCTAACGTAAAATAATGGTTACTTACATAAGTTATTTATTCATTCTACAAACTTTGAACTGCCGTATCACTTTCAATTTAGCTACTATTTATTTTCAATTCCGAATTCCCGACAGATGGTTATTCTACAAAATTGAACTTCTGAAATTTCTTTGAAGATCATAATAACATTTTGCTTACGTGAGCAAATAAAACAAATTCTATTTCGCAGAAAGCGACAGTTAATATTCCCGAAGCGTTGTGTTTTTAATGAACAACAAAGAAATGAGCGCAATTTCCATAATTTGGTCCCATTTCAACTATGATATATTTCCAAACTTTATATAGAGTATATTATAGGTAGCAACATGATATGAACAGCGTAGGAAAAAAATTAATAATAAAGAGGAATTGAAGTATCTAAACAGTTTAGTAGATTATACATTTCTTCTTACATTTTAGCACAATCCAAGCTCGACATCATACTTTTTTATATTTTTTCAAATATAAATATGTATATAAACACGTCGGGTCTTACAGTTTTCCTCGCATTGAAAGAACAGTAGCGGGCGCGGCACATACCGAAGGGGACAAGTAGCTTTTTGGCATCTCGACAGTCGCAGCACCATACATACATACATATTGCTAATGCTGACATGTGGTGGACTTAGGTTCTTAACCTAACGTGACGTTTTGTCTCTAGTCGTTTCGTACCAAGGGATATTCAAACCCCGGTGTGAATGGCTCAAGCTCTGTTTCTGAATGGGACCTATCGCATCGCTGTGGTTGGAGATGCGAATGGCCCTAGGTATCTTTTGGAATAGATTGTTTCGGATCATGGGGCAGAGAAGCACATGAAGTTGCTCCAAGTTTGTTTTATTTTTACATAATTTTACTTATCTAATGAATATGTTCACTTTGTAAAAAAAAATTGCAAGTACCTAACTTATTCAATTGTTTTGCTTGTCCTGTTAATTTGTGCCTGGTTTTACGAGAGATGTGTTACAAAGAGCAATGTCCACCGTGGACCACTCAAAAATATCGCTTTAGCGATTCGCCCCACGGTTCGAACCGCTCGCGATACGAAACGACTAAAGACCCATCACAATACAAGTCGTGACGTACTTGCCTTCTCCCAGTTTATTGTATACGGCCTACCCTAATTTCTGTATAAGACTCCACCTGCGACCCGACTGTTCTTTTGAATGGGTCTTAATCTAACAACCATTAAAGCAACAAGGCAAACACTTCCAAATTCTCAACGTTATCTAGCAATATATTTATTTTACCATAACAACACTTAAGTAACTTCACACAGATTTTTAGTTAGTCCTCTTTGACAAAATAGACTGGATCTGAACAGGGAATGATGTTATTTGTACCAATTAGCTTGATAGACTTTATAAAGGTATCCTTAATTTCTGTAATTAGAGTTCTTAGTAAACATTTAAGAGAGTTGAAGAGCTTTTATTAGTCGTTCGTATCTATAGCACCTGACTTGAATATTTATAGGGCTTTGGATTATCTGAAGTCTATTTTTTTTACCTTTCACTCTTTTGTCGCTCTAAACTATCGGTTAAAGAAACGAAACTTCTTAGATTAAACAATTATGCCAAGTAAACCAAAAAAATCTAGTTTTTTTATATTTGTATGTTGAATGAGATTTTTAAGATCAAGATATTTATAATACCTGTGATATTATGAATCTAGTTAATAACACCTAACAAACGAACAGAAGTTTAATAAAGGCAAAATTTAGAAATAAAAATCGACAATAACGTTGTGTTCCAAAAAATAGATCGGATTTGTAATCATATCAAAGTGGCCATGATAACTTCCAGCATTTGTCAGAAGCAAAATGTTCTTCAGATATCACTGAATGCAACAGGATCTCTTATCCTGCTGTCCAGTCGTTCTGACCAGTCTATTAAGATTGAGCTTTGGACTGCCACTAGCGCTATCACTGTCTCCTTTGGCACAAGTCTTTGTTCTCATAATCATAAGGTCGGTCCTGATGCTAGGCCTTCTAACGTTGGGTGCGACGACGCCGCACGCGTCTGATAACCTTCTTTTGATTGATAACGTGCATTTTTTACTTCTAGTACTTTGGCTACTGGTCGGGGGTAAGGTACATGGGCTCCCGAAGGCTGCGCTGACGCGCTTGTGGTGGTTCGGAGCCATTTCTAAGGGGAGGTTGGCGACGACGAAGAGCTCGTAGAAGAGGTCGTCTACGTGGAAGTTCTTCTTGGCGGAAGTCTCCACGAAGACGCATGCTGTGTCTTGGGTGCTGCAGTACGCTGATGCTTCTTCGGGCTGGACAGTCCTATGACAAGAAAATGCCTATTGTAGATTCACAGTAATCAAATACTTTATTAAAATAATAACACCGCTCTTGACGGTACCGGGCTCAAAGAATATCCATAGCCTTACCAAGAGGAATCTAGCAACCGTAATGGGAAACTTTGAACCGGGTTATTTAAGGTTGATTTTGTTTTTAATTTTATAATATGTGTATTAAATGAACTTTTTTTTATGTAATTAGTCTTTTATTATAAGCTTGAAAATGTAAATTAACACATTCAAAAAGGCTAGAAGATGAAAAGATCAGAGTACGAAGACATGTTAATTGGCAGACAGAATACTATCTGTCTTTTTAATACGAAGCTGCTATTTTGGGTAAGTATTGCTGTCCAACAAGGACACGCAGTCAGCGTTATTAGCACCATGCCGCACGGACAAATCCTTTTAAACTATTAGTTTAGTTAGTTTTAAATCTTTGTCATATTATAATATCATGTTTTATTTATTGAACAAATATCTACTAAATCATGATCTTTATCTACGTTCTACTTATGTTAGATAACAAATATGGCGAAAGAGTTATGAAAATGGTAATTTTTCCTTAAGATAGCTACTTGAAAAGTTACCATCGATTGTGTCCACTTAGTTACTTTGATCATGTTGAGGTGAAGTGTCTAATTGAAAGTAAAATATAGAAATGCTTACTTAAGCTCCCTGTCGCATTTATTCCCGGCAATAGCCATGGGGACCCTAGGCATTTGTCGACGTCCCCGGCTGCCGCCGCTGGTGGCGCTCGCCTTGGTCTCTAGGATCTGCTCCCGAAGGCGAATCACCTCCTCGAAGGACTCCCGGCTGTCCATAGAGAAGACCAGCACAAAGAGATCACCTGTAAAGGAAATGAGATGTCAAAATTTGATTTTCTTTTTTTCTTAGGCGTGGACTTGAAATAAATGTGACGCAAAACAGGACCAACGACACGATTCCAAAAGCCATAACTCCCACAGAATATCTTGTGAAATGCTTCAAAGAGTCGTCTCATAGAGCCCCGTGAACATTAGCGGCTATTCTGTGGTACGGACAGTCAGCTGACTGTACAGTGGTAGATCGCGGGATCTATTTCCAAGGTGTGTTAGAAACCCTACGAGGCTTGTACTAGATGTCGTACCGAAACATGAACGGTTCAAGAAAAATTGCTATGGCATGTGCATCAGCATATACAATAAACTACCAGATCATATAAAACAGCTAACACTAAATAAATTTAAAAAAGCTTTGCATCAATTTTTGCAACAAAACATATTTTACTCAATAAATGACTTTCTGGCGCGGGACTAGACAATAATACATTTTGTTTGTCACTAATTTATTTAATGTTATATCAAATGTAATTAAAAATGTTTTTACAATTGGAAAATGCATGTGTGTTAGAAACAAAGACAATAATATTGTCTTTGGTTAGAAATAAAAATTAAAAAAAAATTCAATACTGTTTTCAACAGTTGAATAGGCTTGCTCTATTATTTATGTAACATCTGTTATTGACCCTATTTCAGCAAATAAACGATTTGTATTTTGCATTTGTATTTGTAGAAAAAATAGATCACACAAACATTTAAATAAATTAAGTAAAATTCAGTTATTTCTTTTCAACTGCCAAATGGCTTATTATTATTATGTTGTCTCTTAAGTAACCACGGGCCGAAGCCCGGTCTTTTGAGGCTTGCATGGGGACACATGTCCAACATGTAGAGGCCTTGTGAGACGTTTGCTATAAAATGGGGTGGGGCACTATCCAGGTCATGACAGTAAACACACTATAGAAATGTGCTCACAGACAATCCCCAGAAGGTGCAAACCTATTGATATAAAGGAACACTACTCTTGGGCTATTGGGATGAATGGCTAATGGTTAGTATCTGGGCTATGGGAATAACTATGGCACCTGCCTGACCAATGTTGATACACACGGAAAAATAGGCAGGTGGTGACTCGCCGACTCAGTCAATGGGCCCCAGAAACGGCTGCACGACGCAAAAATGTGCAGCAAAGGGGCAACATTAGTTGAGCGGCTAAAGGGCGGAGAGGTGTCACTGGACTTTAAACGTACGATCACTTGCATCCTTAGAGGGTCCCATCACGCACGCCCACTCGCCACTTATGTTTCACATCCACCCTTAGAGCATATAGCTCTCGCGACTCCACTCTGACCGGCCGATTAAGGCAAGTCAGAGGTAGGGGTTCCTGTTACCTCTTCGGTGTCCACTCCGATCGGCCATCTAAGGCAAGTCGGAGGCGAGGAACAGGGGCCTCCCCTGGGAGCACTCAGGTCCGTGGGGTCGCTACTCCCCAACAGCTCGCCACAAGCTGCCCTGCGGGCTTATTATTATTATTATTATTAAAGCGTCACCGTCACGATACAACTTTCAGGAAATGACTCACTAAATTTTGGGTCTTTTGACATTTGGATGAGTTGACATTTCGAAAGAGGGAAATAAGCCCTAGGTTAATCTTGATTAATCTTAAATTAAACACTTTGCGGTCACTTGAAATAATATTAATTTTTTTTAAACATATTTCCGTAAATAAAACTATAACCATACAGCTTGCGCCTTGCTTTCGTGTTATTTGATTACGAAGTTTCCTTTTCAACCTTTTTCAAATGTACCTCCTCTAGTTTTTGATATCCCCAGAAGGAAATAGATTTATACTGTCAAATGAACTTAACTTTTAGAAAATTAGTTACGGGTAAAAGAAACTCAATGAGAATCTCAATACAAAACTGGATAACTTTTGTAATGTTTTATCTTATAGACTGTTTTATTTATTTATTAAAACACAAATATATTAATTACAAAACTACTTGAATCATGTCAATAGGCGATGTGGCTAGCAACCCATCACTATTTTAATTCCATTTTCCACCTACACGTAAATATGTACTTAAAGTCTTATAGACCTGGGCTCTGTCTACCCCGCAAGGGAAAAAGACGTGATACTATGTACTCGTATGACGATACTTATTGTAAAGTGCTGCTTGAAATTCAGCGTAAAAAGTTCACTGCTAGACAAAGGCCTCTCCGTAGGATTATTCGTTATATTGGGATAATTGGTGAGCGTTTGTTTCTCGATTTCGACGCTGCTGCCGTTTTTTTCAGCGTGGAAAGGAAAGAAGTTTGTTTGGTTTGTGAAACGGAATAAAAATATTTCGTGTAACCACTATCCTCACTACTGAAATTAGTTTTTTTATTTTATTTTTAATAGCCTCACGAAAACTTCTAATAATATTTTTTTTATTAAGCTATACTGTCCCACTGCTGGGCAAAGGTCTCCCCCATTTCCTTCCAAACATCCCTACTTTGTGCCACTTCAGACCAATTCTTTTCATGGCTCGTGATATCATCACACCAACGCTTTCGAGAATAATTAACTGAAAAAAAAAGCGAAATTCAATTTTATCAAACAAAAATACGAATTTTTCTAACTTTTCAACCAGCAAGTTTTTTTTTATAATAATTTACTCAATAAACATTCGCTGTTATCCGTTCGCTGTTAAAGAGTTACAACTTACAGTTTCTGCATTTTCTCAGAACGACGTGAATTAATGAGCTCTTGAGGTCAAAATATAGCCGTAATTATTTACGTAACGACCTCCTCTATGCAAAATATACAGGGTACAGAAAAATAACTACATTCAATGAAATGAAATGAAAAATATTTAATATTTATTGTAATAAACGATGGCACACACAACACAAACAAGAAAGGACAGTGTAAGATAAAAACAAAATTATAAAGAAATGATTTACGATTAATAATTGTAAGTAAATTTAATATAACAATAACATAAAAACTACATTAGAGTAAAAAACAAAATTACAAATAATATAGCCTTTGTAGCTCATTACCCTGTGGTATCGCGCCAATAAGGCTGGCAGCATTGCCACACTGTATGGCAATGCTAATCTTTTGACCAAAATACAGGCCAGCCCTCTGGTCACGAGATACCTCAATTAACTTCTTGGCAATTGGCGGTGAATAATTTGTGGGCTGAAGGTCCCCACCACCCAAGAGTTTCAACCCCAAGTGGTTCAAATATATAATTGTAAGGCGGAGCCATCAGTATTGCAAAAGGTGACTGCTCAGTATTACGCTTCACTAGGCATATGTACAACAACAACACTGATTTTAAGCCGCCACGTCTGTGGCATCACGTCTGTCATGTTGGGAAGGGATCATGTACCTATAAACAAACAACAAAAAAATAACAAAAATAAAGTGAGAAAATACATACACAAAAAAAAACTTATAAGAAAAGATTTTATAACAATAGACTACGGTCAAAAGTCAGACAAAGAAAATACGGTATGAAGTTCAGTCTAAAGTTAATTTAGTCACAATCACAACACGTGGCAATAGTGCCACGTCACTTATAATGGTGTTTGTTGGTTGTTCAATGGCCGACATTGATCACATTTTTATTCCGACTTAAAACTTAAAAGAATATTTTTCTATGAAAATGTACAGTAAGTATCGACTTAGTTTTTGGTAGAAATATTAAACAAAAAATGTGAGACATCTAACTAATATTTTAAGTGCGAAAGTGAGTTAGTTTATTTGTTTCCCTTTCACACTTCAACTACTAAACGGTCTATTCCAAAACGCTAGTAGTTTGTAGCTTTTGAATAATAATTAATAATTTGAATATAATTTAATAAGTATTATTTAAAATGTGAATTGACGTGAAAAAGTATCTGAAAAGGCCTATTTTCTGAATAAGTCTTTGAATTTTTGAAACCGATCATTATGAAATTTGGTATACGCGTTGTCTGGATTACGTAAAAGGACATAGGCTTACCTTTCATACCGGATGCTGTTCCCGAGTGATCGATACTGACGCGAGCGGATCCGCGGGCGAAAGCTATTACAAAATACTACATTTGCTACGGAAATCAAACCCGGGAATACGCGGAAGGCAGACGACGGCATCCGTCGTGGAAATCCATATTTTTTATAAGTATTTGAATACTACTATTATTTTTAATATAACTCTTTTTCTTTGCAATGATTTACTGATAATACTTCCCGACTTTTAATAATATATTCCTGGTCAGTGAATATGGCTTTATAAGTATCTATTACAAAATATAGTATCCTACGACACAAGTTTACAACTTACTGTGGGGCTAGCGTAATTTGTGTGATATGTCCTTATATATTTATTAATTGCGTTTATAACAATTTCATCACAATCGATTCAGTAATTTTGATTGAAGTCGGTTTTTTTTATGTGAAAGATTATTTTTGTTAATTCAGTTTAGGAAAAAACCGAAAAGCGTAATTAATTTCAACTGCTGTTAGGATAATAATGTGACTCGCGAGGTCTACAGCTCAGTGAGCCACTAGTTAATTATATAAAATGCTAAAATAAAGATTTCCACATAAACATGCAACTTTTTTGCATTCATAATGCAATTTTTGATATCATCATCATCATCATCAGGTCCTTTATAGTCTCCACTACAGGAGCACGACCCTCTCTGTACTACTATTTTGATATACTCTTATTAAATTAAGAAATAAAATATGGTGAAAAATTTCAAGCGGGCGGGATTTCAACCTGCGACCTTAAGGCGATACCACTGTAAAAAAGGTCGTTCTGAACCTTATTTATCTCGCAAAATACTTAAATTAGGAGTTTCAAATCTTAGTAATATGATTTTTGACTATTTCATCTCCAAAAGTGTAAGATGAAAACACGTTTTGATAAAATTTTCTCGATAGATATATTTTTTGAAAAATGGTCTTCGTTCGCAGAGTTTTTGTTATTGTAGCTCAAATGCGACGAATGACATAATGATTTTTAGACTAAAAGATAGGTTATTAGTAATTCATCAAAATGTAAGTATGAAAATACAATTAACCGGTCTGATTTTATATAAAATAGAAATAACGAATTTGGCGCTTACGTTTTTTTCTTTGAGCGACTCGAGACTATCTCCTATCTCATCATTCACGGGCTTAACCGCCAAGCGCTATCTCTTGCGCGCACCTGATCAGTCTGCGTACGCCTTTGCCGAGCGATGGTACCAAACATTTGAGGCCTCGTCTTAAGGAAATGCGATTTAATGTCGCAAGTTCAAATCCCGCCCGCTTGAAATTTTTTCACCATATTTTATTTCTTAATTTAATAAGAGTACATGCATTTTTGTTAAAAACAATCGTACGTTATTAGCTCTGCGTTCCCATTACCATTGCAATCCCGGTAATTCCAATAACACAGCGCCGGCTTATTATTTCGTGGGCTTGTAACATTTTACGGTAAAGCTTGTTACTTTTTATGTAACGGCCTATGATAGGATTCGCGAGGTTATCACTCTGTTAATGATAATCCTAACATTATGTTTACTTTGGCTCGTAACCAACGTCTTATAACATCAAATCTTATTAATATGTTTGGAATTTACACCTTGTAGTTTGAAGCTATTATGTAGCTATTTTTAATGCTATAATATTTTCTGATATTTTCAAGATTGTTTCACAAATGGTCTATACCAGCAAACATGAAAACTGTAAAGTTTTCGAAACGTAAGGTCTAAAAATAATGTAATATACGCGATTAATGCGTATTAGGTATATGATTTAATCTTCGTCCAACTACGCTGCAATTCTATCATAACTGCACTACATATCCAGCACAAAGCGGAACTTGGCTGCTCTAGAGCAGAAAAAATGTATGGAAATACCTTTACTGCACTGTTTATTTTTATTTTTAAATCGCGGGACCATAGGTGTGAAATGTCACAAAAAAGGTTGGCCAACCTGACGGCCTAAGAAAATACTGGTCATAAAGAAAAAAAAGGCGGAAATGTAAACAACTAATTTTCACTGATTGTAATTTCCATAGATTTTTAAAAAAATTGCGTCTCTCTGTAATTTCTCTTCAGTTTTTCACATACTTTTCTTGTGGTAGTTGAAATAAAAGCAGATTATGCACCTCGCATTAAGTAATTTATATTGCACTTGTGCTTTTTAGAGCCCTCGCTAACGTTCGGGCGTAAGCACTCGATGCAATAATAAATTACTTTCTGCTCAGTGCAACAATCTTCTATTAAACAATGCTTTATATTCAGAAAAGAATTTAAAAACGCAATTAGGTACTAAAGGACACTAAATAATTGATAATCAGATGACTAACTTCAACCAAACTACTAAAATACTCTTTAAAAAAAAAAACGTTTTTTTTAATATTGCTTCTTAAATGAATAAATTAATGATATATCCAAAATATTGGGTGTGACAGATAAACGAGAATGAAACTTTTAAAAAAATATTTTGATTTTTTGTTTTTCATTTCACGTATGAAGTCAGCTACTGACTGAAGTGAGTACCCGTAGTTACATATTTTAATAATGTCTATATCTCACGTTAGTTTTAATCAAGAAATCTATCAGTTCATTAAAAAGTGCAGTGCTAACTGCATTTTTCGACAATCTCCTAGTTTTTAAGGTCAGTTAATGAACACTACATGGAATAACCGCTTTACAAAGATATTTTCATTGAGTATTCAAAATGCAACTCAATTTTTTCACCAATTCGCCTACGCTAAAAGTGGCCTTTGGGCTTTGGAGTCTGTCTAACCCCAAAGGGATAAAAACGTGACGATACATATTTAAGCAACGTTACTTATTGTAAAAAAAATCTGTAGCTATAGTTTACTAAGCAAGTAAAGCTACCGTTTTAAGGGTTCTGTAGCCAAATGACTAGCTCCGTGGCGCAGCGGTTAACACGCCAGCCTGCGACACGGAGTGACCGGGTTCGATCTACGGCCAGGTCAAGATGGAAAATGATCTTTTTCAGATTGGCCTGGGTCTTGGATGTGTATCTATATATGTATTTGTTATAAAATATAGTATCGTTGAGTTAGTATCCCATAACACAAGTCTCGAGCTTACTTTGGGGCTAGGTCAATCTGTGTGATTTGTCCGTATATATTTATATTTATTTATATTAAAATGGCAAAACACGGAACCGTTATACGGACGGACAGACAGACACGACGAATTCGTCGTGTCTGTCTGTCCGTCCGTATGCCGAAACTATAAGAACTATACTGTTGAAACTTGGTAAGTAGATGTATTCTGTGAACCGAAAATAATTAAGATTTTTACACAAAAATAGAAAAAGTACAATACATTTTTGGGGTTCCCCATAATTAGAACGGAAAATTTGTTTTTCTTCAATCCCATACGTTTGGGGTGTCTTTGAATAGGTCTTTAAAAATGATATTGAGGTTTCTTATATATTTTTTTCATAAAAGCGAAAAAGCAATAAAGCTAGGTAAGTTTATTAAATGTAAAGGACGAGGTTTTCTAATGTACTATGTTACTCATATATCTTTTACTTGTGATCCGATTTAAAAAAAAATATTGGTAAGAGTATACTTTTGCAGTCCCATTTAAATTTCATAAAAATAGGTTTCGTAAATTGGTTGAATTCAGTTTTTATCTAATAGATTATCAATAACGGAATTTAAATGATGAGAAAATATTTTTCAACGTAATATAGCATCCTTATAATGATGGCGAATAGCCCTTAAGTACAAAATAGAAAACGGAGGCAGTCTGAACTGAGCCGGCCCTCGCAGCAATCAAGGCGGCTAACGACCCGTTAAATGAAACCTAGACTAAAGCCCCCCTTTTATGAGACAGAGCATGCAATTCATCATGGATTTTTCATTTAGGCTGTAAATACAGGGTGAAATTTGATAATGTTTCGAAACAGCCTCTTCTGAGGAATAAAGAAACACAGTATATACAGGGTGAGATTGAATTCATTAGCAAACATTTAAGGAGTGACTCAGGCCACGAATCTGAATAACTTTCAATATAGGACCAACTCCGAAATTGCAAAATAAAACACCTGTTCCATAGGTTTTGGCCAAGTAGATATGCCACTTTTGTATGACAGAGCAGATAATTTTTTCACGATGTCGAAGTCGGTCCCGTAATGAAAGTTGTTCAGATTCGTGTTCTGAGTCACTCCTAAAACGTTTGCTAATCAATTCAATTTCACCCTGTATATTGAACCAACTGACTTTCTTTATTCCTCAGAAGAGGCTGTTTCAAAATCATCATCATCATCATTTCGAGTAGGTGTCACGGTCAATCGACCATGCACACCCTGGTGTCAGAGTTCTTCGGAACCGCCTCTCGGCCTCTGACGTGGTTCCTTTAACGACTACCAGATGGCAGCCGGGACCACCGGCTTAACGTGCCTTCCGAAGCACGGAATCATCTTTATTATCAGACAATCAGGTGATTCAGGCCTGCAATGTCCTAACCAAACTGGAAACAACTAAACAAAGTATGCTTCCGGTGGGAATTGAACCCACGACCCCCGGGTCAACAGGCAAACGCCTTAACCACTGGACCACGGAGGCTGTTACTAAATGTTACTGTTTCGAAATGTAAGCAGCTTTATCATTATTATCATTACATCCGTAAGAAGTCTACTTTGGGACGAAGGTCTCTCCCAAGGATTTTTTGTACCTTAGGCGGATATTGCCATACTTACCACGCTTGGCAATAGGCAGATAAGCGTAGTTTCTTTAGCTTCTTGTGCCTCCGACACTGCTGCCCATCGGAAGTTATTTCAAACTGAGTTAGGGTAGGAATTTGTTGGATTTGAAGAGAACGAAGGTAATATTAACTTCTCAATCGGATGAGTGGAAAAGCACGAAGCAGCTCTTCAAGCCGTGTGGTATCCGGCAGAGTAGAATAGGACCACTCCAAGTCTTCCCGTGGATTTCGTAGAAGGCGACTTAGGAAATACAAGCTAAACAAAGCTTATAAACATCTAAGACACCTCTCCAACCCGTCTGGCCAGCGTGGAGAGTGTAGGCCAAGTCCTCTGGCTGCTCTGGCCAAGTATGGCCCTAGTAGTGCAGAGAGGGTCGTGCTCCTGTAGTGGAGACTAAAAAGGACCTGATGATGAAGCTCTTCAAGATTGACGCGCGTACCCGATTTCATACTTGCAACCACCGGCCAAGCAGTTGGGGATGTGATGATGAGTTTCTAACGGCAGTCTACTCATCATCATCATTTCGAGTAGGTGTCACGGTCAATCGACCATGCACACCCTAGTGTCAGAATTCTTCGGAACCGCCTACTGGAGTCTACTTCTAAAAGGATATTGCTATACTCACCACGCAGGCTAGTTGGTGAGCGTATTTCCTTGGTTTCTTGTGATTCTGACGCTGCTGTCCATCACAAGCATTTAAGCTGGGTAAGGATAGGGAAGGGAATTAAGGTATTGGAATGCTACTCTCTCGGATAAATAGAGGAAAAGCAAGTAGCAGCTCCGGTGGCCGGGCGTACGTATCCGATGCTATTCCACAACCAGGCAGGCAGTTGAGTATCTAAATCTTAGATCCCAGGTATTGTCCTATTAAATGTTATGTTTAATATTAACAGCCTCCGTTGTCCAGTGGTTCAGGCGTTTGCCTGTTGACCCGGGGGTCGTGGGTTCGATTCCCACCGGAAGCATACTTTGTTTAGTTGTTTCCAGTTTGGTTAGGACATTGCAGGCGTGAATCACCTGATTGTCTGATAATAAATATGATTCCGTGCTTCGGAAGGCACGTTAAGCCGGTGGTCCCGGCTGCCATCTGGAAGTCGTTAAAGGAACCACACCAGAGGCCGAGAGGCGGTTTCGAAGAACTCTGACACCAGGGTGTGCATGGTCGATTGACTGTGACACCTACTCGAAATGATAATGATGTTCAATATCTCAATATCTCACACTACAATAGCGCTTCTAGCGGAATATTCCCATGCAATACCCTTAGTGATGTTTACTAATATCATTGATTTAAATAAAATCACTTTAATACGGTATTATCGCGTATATTACATTATTTTTTACACCTAACGTTTCGAAAACTTTACAGTTTTCATGGTCGCAGGTAGAGTATTAGTAGTAGTAGTATTAGTAGTTAGTAGTAGTAGTTGACATTTGTCTTTGTGTTATAAGAACTATACAAAACTACCGCCTACAATATTTATTGATAACGTTCCGGATGTACGCAGTATTGGCTCACAGTGTCTGAAGGTCTTGCAGTCTTGTGATGAGCTTGAGATTTTATTAAATTGATGACAGGATCCCAAGCTGGTGGTAACTGCCAACCATGCTCTTTATTGAAATTTGGATGTTTTTTAATTTCAAAAGCGTCACGAAGCATTCTTTAAAAAATGTAATATACGCGATAATACCGTATTAAAGTGATTTTATTTAAATGTGTAACAATCGCGAAACCATCAGAAACCATAATATCATTGAATTAAGTTTGGACTTAGGATTAGGTTTTTCGTGTACCTATGTTACTCATAACTCCGTTCTTAATGATCCGACTTGAAAAACGGGGACAGTTTGTAAGCCCGTCCCTCGCAGCATCAAGGCGGCTAACGACCCATTTTATGGAGCCTAGTCTAAACCCCCCTTTTATAAAACAGAGCATGTAATTCATCATGGCTTTTTACAAGCTTTTTATTAACTTGCAATGTATTATGTAACTATGTTTGTTCGGGTGGAATCTTGCAAATCAATTTTGTAGCAGACCACCGATTGAGCTGAAATTTTGTATACTCGTTTAGTGTGGATGACAATGCATAGTAAGCTGTGTGACGTCATTCTAAATCCAACATGGCGTACACCTGGTGCACTTCGACGATAAGTGAAAATAACTTGATACATAAAGTGATGTAAGTTTGTTTTTAAAAGATTTTTATTTATATTCAGAATCTACAGTAGAGAACTCTTGATGTTGAGTGACTAGAATTTGAATTGATATTTATCATAGATTTAAAAAAAAAATTTTTCGTCATACTTCTATGATATTTATGTTTGAATGAGACGATTTTTTTTTTTAAATCTATGTTTGAATTACTGTCACATATTTATTTATATTATGGACTAATGAGTTCTTGAAGCAGATTATTATATCCGCCAAAATGATTTAGAACCTCTTCTCCACAATCAGTATCACTCACAGGTATCACTAATCAATTTGTTGTGCTTGGACGATGATTTAAACTCTCAGAGAAAAAGCTTCATGTAGAGAGATAGACATAAAAACTTTCATTCAACGTATACGAGTACAGTCAGATATCTGTCTAGGCCCTCTACCTATATCTTGAATATTAAAAATAATATAGAAACTAAAATATATATTCAGAAAGGTTTTAAAGACTTTCTGACTTTCTGACTGAATTAGATGACAATACAATATTATGGAACCGTTGCGCTGGTCTGAATATGTAGTCGGAAGGTTGCCATAGGAACTCTTAAACTAAACAAGGTGCACCAATCTTGCTTAGGCTCATTTGATTTGTCTTGGAAAACGCTTTACACAAAAACGTATTTTTTGCAAATTAACATGATTAATTTATGAGAAAAATCAAGATGTAGGTAGAGAAGTAGACCCTGGAGTAGGGCCTGGTCCTGGTACCTAAGTATCGGACTGTACATTCACCAACGATATTACCTTCAAGAAGTGACTAAGTGAGACAACATGAACAACTTATCCAAAACGACCAATAACCAAAAGTCTTTGACCGGCCCGGGAATAGGAAAAATTGTTCGTTTTGATAGGCTGAGTCACACCTTCAAAGGAATGTCGGTCGGTTATTTTACATGTTGTATTGTTTTATAATATAATATTTATTTTAAAAAAACGGTTTATTTATTGCAGTGTGATGGCGCTTTTTATAGGACTATATTTTAGGAAGTTCTGAATTATTAATCTTTTATATAATAAAACCGTCTTCAATCAAACTACTTAAACCGATTTTGATGGAATTTTATTGGGGCCACTTTCAAAGCATACCCTTTCAAACAAAAATAATTTTTAAAATTGATTTATAAATAGCAGAGTTCAAAGGTAAGAAACATTAAAAAAGAAACAACTAAATTAATAACCTCCACCTTTTATTGAAGTCGGTTAATAATGAAAAAAACAAAATAATTTGCATGCCGTAAATGCAATTATCACAATAAAGTAAAATTAAACAGTCTAAAATCACAGCTATAATGACTAAGTTTATTCAAAACAAAAGAATAAATATAGAGAATTTAAAAATCAGTCTTTTGATTTATGATTAATATTGTAATGAAGAACAAATAAAATCATTTATAATTACACTTAGTCTTTTGATTAATATTTACTTAGAACTAGTCAAAATCACAGTCGTATCGTATGTAATACATTTGCATTTCCTTAGTTGTTGTCATAAAATTTACGGTCAAACACTTTTTTCGTGTCTATACAATTCATAAAATATATCAATGGGATCAGTCGACCGATTCAAGACATTCACTAGGTAAACTGATCCCGCGGGATAAGATCGCGCAGCCTCAGTTTACCAAAGAACCATTACATATCCTTACTAATATTATAAATGCGAAAGTGAGTTTGTTTGTTTGTTTGTTACGCTTTCACGCCGTAACTACTGAACCGATCATCATGAAATTTTGCATACAAGTTCTCTGGTGTACGGAGAAGGACATAGGCTACCATTTATCCCGGGAAAAAGTACTGTTCCCGAGGGATCGACATTGACGCGGCCGGAGCCGCGGGCGAAAGCTAGTTACTTATATTTTAAATTATTTGACCACACATACTAACACCTGAATGTATTTTACCATATTTATGCAAATATAATTATAACACTTTTATTGATATTTAATCACTATAACTAACACAAAATGAAACTTGAACTAAACTCTGTTAGTAGACAGCCTCTAGTAGATTGATTGCTGCTTGTCTAAACACGGTTAGTTGAAGGACCTGATCTAAATTACGGCGTCCTTGTATGTTACAAGCTGTTCCGTGTTAATTACTGTCACAGATTGCATAGCGACACTATGTTGAGCTGGGTCGCTACGCTCTCAAAGTGAAGCTAGATTTACTCTTTAATCATGAGAATAGAAACCGCTTAATACCTCACATCTAATATTATAAATACGAAAGTTTGTATGTTTGGATACATAATTGTTACTCAATCGCACCAACATGGGTGAATAGATTTTGCACACAGATAGGTAATATAAGTGATGTATGTATGTATTGAATGCATGTATTGCACAATCAACAATAGACTAAAATAATGTGAAATCTATACAAAAATAAAACAAAATATATATACTAGAACAATTAACCTTAAACTTAAAAATATAAAACTAAAATATATTATTAAAAGGAGTTGCCCTTTAGGCAAGGTTCCGATAAGTAATTAATTCCGATAAGTAATTATTTGGGTTAACACTTATTCTTTCATCCCGAAACAAAGTACTTTCCCGCGGTATCGACACTAACGTGAGCAGAACCGCGGGCAACAGCTAGTTTATCTATAAACGGCGAAAAACTATGGCACTAAAATTTAAGAAATGTAGTTTCATTATTTGATATTATTAGGTCAGGAGTCTCATCCTCAACTGCTTGGGCTGTGGTTGCAGGTATGGCATCGGGAACGTGCGTCCTACCGAGCTCAAAGATTTATTCAGAAAAAAGGCCTTTTCAGGAACTTTTTCACGTCAATTTACATGTTAAATAATACATATATTCAAATTATTATTTACTGGTCCTCTGGCAGCTCTGGCCAAGTATGGCCCTAGTAGTACAGAGAGGGTCGTGATCCTGTAGTGGAGATTAAAAAGGACCTGATGATGATGATGATGATGATGTTCAAAAGCTACAAACTACTATCGTTTCGGAACCGACCACTGCAGAGAAGAAGACGCCGAAAGAAACTCTTTTCAACAGTATTGGTCGCCTACTTGACTAGCTCCGTGGCGCAGCGGTCAACACGCCAGCCTGCGACACGGAGTGACCGGGTTCGATCCCCGGCCAGGTCAAGATGGAAAATGATCTTTTCCAGATTGGCCTGGGTCTTGGATGTGTATCTATATATGTATTTGTTATAAAATATAGTATCGTTGAGTTAGTATCCCATAACACAAGTCTCGAACTTACTTTGGGGCTAGCTCAATCTGTGTGATTTGTCCGTATATATATATTTATTTATTTATTATTTGCCTGAAGGGCTTTGTATGATATTTTATATATTTCTTTTCTTTTTTTCTGACGTCATGTTATATAGCTTTCCCCCCATTCATCCGAGTGAGTGAATGAATGCATTGTGATACTCCCAATACCTTTATTCCCCTCCCAGAACCAACAAATTCCTATCCTTCCCAAACTTAAAAATACATCCGATGGGCTGCCGTGTTGTAAGAATAAGAAGCTAAACAAACTGCGCTCGCCAGCCCGCCTGTCAAACGTGGTGAATACGGCAACATCCTCCCATGGAACGAAAAATCCTTCCTATAACCCCAAGACTTCAAGGTTGAAATGATCATCATGATGACGATGAATACATAGGCTTCAAATTAACAAAACTTTCAAATCGTTCCTACCGTCATAAAAATCTGACGTGTGAAAAACCTTTGAGTTATTCAATCCTAGCATTCGCCCGCGGCTCCGCCCGCGTCAATGTCGCTCCCTCGGGAATAATACTTTTTCCCGGGATAAAAGGAAGCCTATGTCCTTCTCCGTACTCTAGAAAAATTGTATGCAAAATTTCGTGATGATCGGTTCTGTAGTTACGGCTTGAAAGCGTAACAAACAAACAAACAAACTCACTTTCGCATTTATAATATTAGTAAGGACGCCAAATTGAGTTTGTGAGAACCGATCATAATGAAATTTTGCATACAAGTTCTCTGGAGTACGGAGAAGGACATAGGCTACCTTTAATCCCGGGAAAAAGAACTATTCCCGAGGGATCGACATTGATGCGGGCGGAGCCGCAGGCGAAAGCTAGTTTATAATATTAGTAAGGATTTAACCGCTTACGCTTACCCTAAGTCCTAAACGTAAAACCAAAAGAGTTATCAAACTCCGGAATTAATATTTCATAACGTACAATCACTGGGCGAATCCAATTTATCGATGAAAAGAAATTCGTAAATCGCATTCACGGCCCTGAAATTTCCGGAATACTGCTCGGAAATATTCTCCCGACGTGACTATTTTAAGGGGCTATCACAAAATAGGGAGAGTAGAGAAATAGCGCGTCATACTCTATCATCTGAGCGTTTTTAGATCGATGAAAAGAAATTCGTAAATCGCATTCACGGCCCTGAAATTTCCGGAATACTGCTCGGAAATATTCTCCCGACGTGACTATTTTAAGGGGCTATCACAAAATAGGGAGAGTAGAGAAATAGCGCGTCATACTCTATCATCTGAGCTTTTTTAGTGTTCCGTACCCAAAGGGTAAAAATGGGACCCTATTAATATGGCACCGATGTCCGTCTGTCTTCCTGTCTGTCCATATTTCACCAGGCTGTATATCATGAACCGTGATAATTAGACAGTTGAATTTTTCACAGATGATGTATTTCTGTTGCCGCTATATAATAACAAATAGAATAAAATATTTAAGCGGGGTTTCGTTCGGAAAATTCCACATCGAAAAAATACAGATAGATAATTCATTAGATTTTTTTGTTATCTATTTATATATATATATATATATATAGGATGGTTTCCTAAGTGGAGGATATCCTTCACTTAGGAAATCACTAAGTGGAGGATCTCTCTAATTCTCCGCTGTCAGTCAGTCCGCCCATGGAACCGTACAAGATAGACTTGAAGTTTTCGCAGAATGTGTATTTCTAATGCTACTATAAGAAAAAAAAAATAATGAATTAACTATCTGTATTTTTTTGATTTTGATTGTAGTTATAGCATTGACCCTAGTACGCGTCTAGCTATAGATATATTTAGAACTGACCTTTTTTCATCAATATTCAAAAATTATGAAAATCTTTATTGGAATGAAAAAACCGGCCAAGTGCGAGTCAGACTCGGAAAATTAGGGTTCCGTGCCGTTATCTATAAAAACGGCAAAAAAATCATGTCTGTTGTATGAGAGCCCCCCTTTAATTTTATTTTTATGGTATATATTTATTTTTAAAGTGAAATGAAATGAAATGAAATGAAATGAAATGAAATGAAATGAAATGAAATGAAATGAAATGAAATGAAATGAAATGAAATGAAATGAAATGAAATGATTTATTTCGCTTAAGCGTAGTTACACTTAGCCGTTTCCAGCATGCAAAATTTGAATACACACCTATATAATCATAAATATTACATGATACACAACATCTAGTCAAGTCAATGTGAAACAATTTATAAATAAATTTCAATTATCTACACTAATATTACAAAAATTCATTTTATTTGAATAAATAAATAAATACGACACTTCAAACTTGTATAAAATATTGTAAATATTAATATTATTCTAAAAATTCATTTATTTTATAAAATGCCTTCTCAGCCAACCATGCATACAGTTTATTTTTAAACAAAATATAAGGAAGGCACTTGATCGTTTCAGGTAGACGGTTGTAGATTTTTACACTCATGAAACCGCAATTTCTGGAGCAAATTGTTGTTTTGCTCTTTGGTAACAAAAGTCGGTTTGGTCGTCTAGAGCTGTAGTTTGTATAATCTCCCTGCCTTTTATATAAATTCAAATTATTTTTTACAAAAATACATGACTCGTATATATAAATGCATGGAAGAGTTAACAACTTCAATTTTATAAATAAAGATTTACAACTGGTTCGAGGAGGAACATTGCACATAGCTCTTATGCATTTTTTCTGTGTAATAAAGAGTCTATTTAAATCAACACAATTTCCCCACAACACGATGCCATATCTCAAATTAGACGCTACATAGCCATGATATGCTTGAAGAGCAATTTTTTGGTCGCTGATTTTAGTCAGGCGCCATAAGGCGTAAGCAAACCGATTTAATTTTGTGCATATTTTATCTACATGTTGTTTCCATGTGCAACATTTGTCTATGGTTATGCCCAAAAATGCGGCATCATCAACTTCATTTATGACTTCATTGTTAAGGGTTAATATCAATGGATGTCCCTTCCCGCCTTGATTATGACACTGCAAGTATTTCGTTTTTGTTGTATTGACTTTAAGGTTATTTGATTCAAGCCATTGTACAATGTTCTTAATTGCATTGTTGACATCATTATTATAAGAAATGGCGTTAGAGCAAGGTACCACCAAAGCTATGTCATCAGCAAACAGGGAACATTCATGTTTTGTAACTCTTGGCAGATCATTTATATACAAGAGAAACAATAAAGGACCCAAAATACTGCCCTGAGGGACTCCTGATTTGTTAATTTGTTTCATAGATCTATATAATACCTCTTCATTTACTTCGTCATAATTTGTAATTTCTACATATTGGCTGCGTCTTGTCAGATATGTAGTTAACCAATCTAGTGCTTTACCTCTAATACCGCTCGCTTCACATTTATCTAATAGAATTCCGTGACATACCATGTCGAATGCTTGTGTCAGTGAATACATAACTAAATATTCTGTGAATATTTTAAGCATCTACCTGTTACCGTTATCAATGTCAAGCAAAAAAATCACGTTGGTTGTATGGGGCCGAATTAAATATTTATTTTATTCTATTTTTTGTATTTGTTGTTATAGCGGCAACAGAAATACATCATGTGTGAAAATTTTAGCTGTCTAACTATCACGGTTCATGAGATACAGGCTGGTGACAGACGGACAGCGGAGCGACATTAATAGGGTCCCGTTTTTACCCTTTGGGTACGAAACCCTAAAAATCGTTACCTAGATTGACAACACACAAACCCTTTGGGTAACGTAATTTTTAATTGTTCTTGTAGCATCAGGCAAGCAGCCGGCTGTAAAAACGTTCGCCAAATCATATCACAGCATGATTGACCGTAGGCTTCGACATAACAGAGCTGAGGATGCAACCGGGAACCGCTAAAGTGATGATGCATCTTCAAAAACTATGCAATATGTAAAGAAACTGTGATGTATGGATCATCTTTATTAGTAATCTGTAGGTAGTTAAGACCGAATTTGTAATCTGTGGCCGAGCAGCCGGCTTTCTCTGTCTGCGATTATACATGTGACTGAATGGAAGTGTTTTATTTATTTTGACAGCCTCCGTGGTCCAGTGGTTAAGGCGTTTGCCTGTTGACCCGGGGATCGTGGGTTCGATTCCCACCGGAAGCATACTTTGTTTAGTTGTTTCCAGTTTGGTTAGGACATTGCAGGCTTGAATCACCTGATTGTATGATAATAAAGATGATTCCGTGCTTCGGAAGGCACGTTAAGCCGGTGGTCCCGGCTGCCATCTGGTAGTCGTTAAAGGAACCACGTCAGAGGCTGAGAGGCGGTTCCGAAGAACTCTGACACTAGGGTGTGCATGGCCGATCGACCGTGACACCTACCCGAAAAAAAAAAAAAATGTTGTATTGTGATCCGCCTAAAGTAAACCCTAGGCAGTGCAATACCTAGATATTTCTCAGAAACCCCTGCCCGATCCTTGAAGGACTGGTTTAGCCCGTCGATATGAACAACTTTTGCTATGAGATCAAAGATGGGAACTCAAAAAAAAATTTTTTTTAAGCATTTTCAATTTTCGGCTACAAGGTCAATTTGTATGGGAACATAAAAAAAGTAAAGTTCCCATTATAGGTCCCATAGGAAAAGTATTTTATATCAACGAGCTGAATCACCGCTTCAAGGATCGGACAGGGTTTTCTTTGCATATTGTATACTAGCTATCGCCCGCGGCTCCGCCCGCGTCAATGTCGATCCCTCGGGAACAGTACTTTTTCCGTAAATAAAATGTACCCTATGTCCTTCTCCGTACCGCAGATAACGTGTATGCAAAATTTCATGATCATCGGTTTAGTAGTTACAACGTGAAAGCGTAACAAACAAACAAACTCATTTATAATATTAGTTAGGGTTAGAGAAACATACCGCGCTAAGTAAAAAATAATCCTGCAATTTCACTTTACTATCTGGGAGTTCTTGGCGGGAATTTCGGCGAACTGCACGGTTTTTGTTTTGGATTGTTTTGCAAATTGCTTCTACTGGATAATGGTTTCTGATGTTTTCGCGATTGTTACACATTTATGCTGTGAGCCAATACTGCATACACCCGGAACGTTATCAATAAATATTGTAGGCGGTAGTTTTGTATAGTTCTTATAACACAACGACAAATGTCAACATAGTCTACCTGCGACCATGAAAACTGTAAAGGTTTCGGAGCGTTGGGTGTAAAAATAATATACGCGATAATACCGTATGAAAGTGATTTTATTTAAATGTGCTTCTAGTGGACTTTATAATGTAAAATCGGTGTAATTTGGTGTTATGAATGCCCATGTTTATGTGTGGAATAACTAAAATAAAGTGTCATGGTACGGCTGTAGTGAGATTTACATAGCGGGATGGTGGTCGCTCGCCTTACTGCTACTGCGTCTATGATCAAACCAGTGGATTCGTGGGAATTATCGCCAGGGGCTCCATTGAATCAACGAAATGAATTACACCACCATTTCGTTGATAACACGTAGAAAAATATATAGGGCTAAAAGGTATAGAAAGCCAAATGCTGTAAACAAATAAAAAAAAAATCACCTTACTATCTTTGAAAATCACTTTGAAATAAATACGATTACAATGTCTGGCAATTTTCCCTCAAAAATTCTATATTCAAAATAACGTCCCTCATGCCAAAATTGAATTTCGATTTCACCACAAAATATTTTTCGATATTTCGTCATTGTACTAAGATGAACCAGTAACACATCATTTGCGGAGTTCTTGAAATGAACCCAAACGACGCAATCCCAGAGAGCGAATCTTATGGCCCCATTTCGTGGACAAGTGAACTCATTTACCGTTACATTCAAGAAAATTGACAATTATTTTTATTATTATCTACATCTACAATGTCTTACCAAGATTTTTTATTACGAAAAAACAGTTTGTTATGTAGATACACTTTGAAGGTTCCGTTCGACTGAGTGAAAAACGAAACCCTTATTCCAATAAGCGTTTCGTTTTGTCACTCGTGTGTCTGTCTGTCTGACCACCTGTCACCAGGCTGTATCTCATGAACGTGAAAATTAGAAGTAGAATTTTTCACAGATGATGTATAACTGTCCATTTGCACAACAAATTTGTTCTCAATCTACTAGCCCGAATAAGTTAAAATTTGGCACACTTATAGATGTATGTTATACAGACACCAACATTTCATCATCATCATCATCGTCTCAGCCCGTCTTCTGTCCACTGCTGAGCATAGGCCTCTCTTTGTTTCCGCGATCCGTCTCGGTCCTGTGCTGATCTCATACAGCAAAACATTTAATGAAAATAAATAAGTTTTGAGTGTTTGAGGGTCTAAATCAGATTAAAAAACATTAGTAGCCCTCTCCGCGCCAATTCGACTCGCACTTTACTGTTTTTTTTTTTAATCACTAAAGCAACTTTATTTGATTCCAAAGTCTATTTTAAATCACGGCTAGTTATATGGACACATTTACTTTTTTATATATATATATATATATATATTGTCCTCCTTTCGGCCGTTGTTGATCAGGCCGAAATCCGATATAATTGTTGATCAACCTTTACCCGCCTCTAACTCTGAAAGTTTTGGGTCTATCGTGCTCTTTCTGCTATATATGAATTCTCTTAGTTACGACACTTTGCTTAATTGTGCCGTAAAGTCTTATACTCGTCATAAATTATTACGATAATTATTGATCTATTAACCGCCTTTTTTCATGCACTGAGGATACTTTTGTTGATCGAATATATACCGCGTTTGATCAATATTTGCTGCGAATTATTGCTTTCGAGCAACGCGGCGGCAGAGCGGCAACGTCGCAAAAAACGAAATGGCAGTATGTTAAAGTGAGATAGAAAGTGTGCCCGTGCAGTCGGTGTATTTCGTTGGATGACGTGTTTTTAAGGAAATAAAATTTCGTATTTTTGTTTAGGAGACGGACGACATAAGTATGTAAGAACTTATTTTACTTTTATTTTCCATACTACCAGTATCCATATCCAGACTAATATTATAAATGCGAAAGTAACTCTGTCATTTGTCTATCTGTCTGTCTTCATAGACACTTCATCTGTCTTCATTTAGAAAATTTCCATACAAACTTCCCCCTGAACGGATAAAACAGGGGGAAAGTTTGTATGGAAATTTTCACATTTCTATTTATTTATTTAATAACGCTACAGCAGTACTTTCTACACTTGGAAGTATGCAAAAAGGTGTATAAGTTCTCGATTACAATTAAAAAAGATTATGTAGGGGAAACTGGGCCAAATTCAACCCTAAAGCCACGAAGGGTAAAATGGTTTGAAGGCGAGGGCAAAGGCCGAGCCGTTGAGGATTCAGCACGACCCCCCTTCTACCCCAAGTGTGCTGCAGTGCCGCCGCAGGCCAAACTGCTGAACACTAGGGCCGTGAGGCCGTAGACCGAGCCCCAAGGGGAATGCGAAGCCTGAGCCATCGAGGATTCAGCAACCCCCCGCCCAAGTGTGCTGAGGCTGCAAGCCGAACTGCCAAACACTTGGGCCGCGAGTCTGTAGGCCAAGCTCCAAGGTGAGAGTGAATCCCGAGCCGTCGAGAATTCAGCACGATCCACGACCCCCCCCCCCCCCCCCCCTCCCCTAAGTGTGCTGCAGTGAGGTCACAGGCCGAACTGCCGAACACTATTGCCGCCAGGCCGCAGGCCGAGCTCCAAGGCGAATGCGAAGACCGAGCCGTTGAGGATTCAGAACGACCCCTTCCTCCTAACTCCCCACCCCCCACGACCAAGTGAGCTGCAGTGAGGCCGCAGGCCGAACTGCCGGACACTTGGGACTGAAGGCCGAGCTCCAAGTTGAGGGTGAACCCCGAGCCGTTGAGGATTCAGTATGACTCCCCCCTCCCGATGAGGTGAGTGAGGTGAAGACTATATGAATAATACGTTTATTATTGCACATTGCACAGGTGAACAAAGTTGCAGCAATGTCGGTTCTGTGAAAGCTGACTACCTGGTGATAGTATAGAAACATCAAATACATTGTCATTTGTTATAATATCTGTATGACTATAGAAAGAAACCGGCCAAGTGCGAGTCGGACTCGTGCACTAAGGGTTCCGTACCATTATCTATAAAAACGGTAAAAAAAATGTCTGTTGTTTGGGAGCCCCCCTTAAATATTAAGTTTATATTAATTTAATTATTTATTTTTGAAGTGAATATATAACTTAATATTCCATAAATATTTCAAGCCTCAACATATTGCCGTTATCAATATCAAGCAAAACCGAGCAAAAAAATCACGTTTGTTGTATGGGAGCCACCTTAAATATTTATTTTATTCTGATTTTAGTATTTTTAGGGTTCCGTACCTCAAAAGGTTAAAAGGAACCCTTATAGGATCACTAGGTTGTCCGTCTATCTGTCGCTCTGTCAAGCCCCTTTTCCTCACGAACGCGTTGAGGTATCAAGCTAAAATTCATACCAAATACTCATGTCTACTGTCCCTTGAAGCTGTAAAAAAATCTAACTTCTAAGCCAACGCAATCAAAAGATACAGCCGCTTATGCCGCAAATTTTCGTGTTTTTCGAACTCGCAAGGGAATCAAAACCTGCAGGGTACTACCCGTGAACTCAGAATCTTGGAATTTGGTATGAAGCAACATCATAAAGCACAGATAAAGAAAAAATTGCGAAAAGTATACATTTTTTGTAACATCATGTAATCATTATATTATTAAATATTAATGCCGCAAATTTTCAACATTCGTAAGGGAATCAAAATCTATAGGGTACTTCCCGTGAACTCAGAATCTTAAAATTTGGTGCAAAGCAACGTCGTTAAGCAATAGTAAAAAAAAATTGCGAAAAGTGTTAATATTTATTTACAACATATAATAAAAATATTTTAAATAATTAAATTTTATCTTATTATAGATAACGGTACGGAACCCTACGTGTGCGTGTCCGAGTCGCACTTGATCGGTTTTTTTTTTTGTTATAGCGGCAACAGATATACATCGTCTGTAAAAATTTCACACTGGCTAACTATCACGGTTCATGAGATACAGTCTGGTAACAGACGGACGGACGGCAGACAGACAGATGGGCTACGGAGCCATATTAATAGGGTCCTGTTTTTACTCTTTGGGTACGGAACCCTTAAAAGGGTACATATCAATAACATCATATTAGGACCGACTGTTCAATTCTGCCATTTGAAAAAGTCATCAGAGAGATGTGATGACGCATTGATGTATCATTATCCTTACTAGTATTATAAATGTGAAAGTAAGTTTGTTTGTTTATTTATTTGTTTGTTTCTTTGTTACGCTTTCACGCCGTCACTACTGAACCGATCATCTGGAAATTTTGCATACAAGTTCTCTGGAGTACGGAGAAGGACAAAGGCTACCTTTTATCCCGGGAAAAAGTACTATTCCCGAGGGATTGACATTCACGCGGGCGGAGCCGCGGGCGATAGCTAGTTTTATATAAACTTGCGTCTGCGACAGGTACCTGACTGTACGTCAAAATATTTATCTACCAATATTCATATAATGAACTGAATTCGTTAAAGAGTTATGGAGAACATACATATATGCATACAAAAAAATCTGAAAATCGTCAATTTAGTTTCAGTGTCATGTATAGAGCTTATAAACACATTATCTCTGAAAACAAAGTAACTTACTTCATGACCGACCCTTACAGGTTATTTATTAGTAGTGATATAATAGTTATAGGATTATAGGAAGGTACTTTAATCTTACCACAAAAAGGTATTAAAGTGACGTCATTACTTCGTAATTGTAGTAAATAATGTGTTTTACTTCGTTAATTAAGTAATTGTTATGACCTACCTGTCTTAGGTAGCTTGTTTTAGATTTTCCTTTAGTTAAATGATTGATTACTCGTGTTATCTATCATTCATCGTTCATACCATAGGTAGGAAGGTAGCATCGATACACAGTCCTCATAGAAAAAAAAACACTTGCATACTTTGTAAATAGTTGTAAATCAATACATACAATATGTAAAGAAAACCCTGTCCGATCCTTCAAGGGATTCTCGATCCTAATGCAGCCCGTTGATATGAACAACTTTTCAACTATGGAACTAATGAATGCCGAGACAGTCGTTGGCGAGTTACATACTTGACTCCAAATTAAACTTAGCATCGTTAGGACACTGTTGTAACACTGGTAAAGCAAGACGCAGCTGGGGCGGCCGGGTGCGCGTACCCAATGCCATTACTCCTACTACCGGATAGGCAGTTGAGGATGACACCTCTTACCTCCATTGTTTATCAGGCTAAAAACCGCATTAATTGTTGATCTACCTTTACCGGCCTCTCTCTTAGGAATTGTTAAGTTTAATGCAAAGAGAATTTATATGTTGCATCAGTCCTCGACGGGTCGGGGTTTGCCCTAGCCTCGTGGCCCAAGTGTTCGGAATTTCGGCCAGTGACCTTACTGCAGCACACTTGGGAGGGGAGTGGGGGTGGGGTCATGCTGAATCTTCAATGGCTCGGGGTTCACCCTCGCCTTGGAGCTCGGCCTGGGGCCTCGTGGTCCAAGTGTTCGGAATTTCGGCCTGCGAACTTATTACAGCACACCTAGGGGGAAGTGGGGGAGGGGTCGTGCTGAATCCTCAACGGCTCGGGGTTCACCCTCGCCTTGGAGCTAGGCCAACGGTCTTGTGGCCCTAGTGTTCGGCAGTTCAGCCTGCGGTCTCATTCCAGCACGCTTTGGGGAGGGGGGGGGGATGTTCGTGCTAAATCCTCAACGACATGGGCTTTGCCCTCGCCTTGGAGCTCGGTCTACAGGCTTGCGGCCCAAGTGTTCGGCATTTCGGCCTACGGCCTCACTGCAACACACTGGGGGGAGTGGAAGTCGTGCTGAATCCTCAATGGCTCGGGGTTTACCCTCGCCTTAGAGCTCGGCCTGCGGCCTCGCGGCTCTAGTGTTTCAGCACACTTGGGGGAAGGGGGCTTACAACCCCCTACATGTTGGCAGAAAAATCCACCCCCCCCACTCCTGTGGGGGGACAGGCTACTTCAATTTATGATAAGATATGGCCTCATAACATAATTACCTAATTAGTAATGTACGCGAACGAAATCGCGGGCACTGCTAGTATTCTATAATTTTTAATAAATAGGTAACTACAAAATAGATGACATAGGTCGTCCCATCACAGCTGTTTAACTAACAGTTGTGATGCGATCTAGAGCGAAGTGGCAACAGCGCACAATGGACTCAGCCAACTCAGCTGTTCAATTCTGCCATTTAAAAAAGGCATAAGAGAGATGTGATGACGCATCGATGTATCCTTATCCTTACTAATAAGCGAAAGTGAGTTTGTTTGTTTGTTTGTTTGTTACGCTTTTACGCCGTAACTAATGAACTGATCATCATGAAATTTTGCACACAAGTTCTCTGGTGTACGGAGAAGGACATAGGCTACCTTTTATCCCGGGAAAAGTACTATTCCCAAGGGATCGACATTAACGCGGGTGGAGCCGCGGGCGATAGCTAGTTTTCTATAAACTTGCGTCTGCGACAGGTACCTGACTGTACGTCAAAATATTTATCTACCAATATTCGTATAATGAACTGAATTCGTTAAAGAGTTATGGAGGAACATACATAGATGCATACAAAAAAAAAATCTAAAAATCGTCAATTTAGTTTCAGTGTCATGTATAAAGCTTATTAACACGATATCTCTGAAAACAAAGTAACTTACTCCATGACCGACCCTTACAGGTTATTTATTAGTAGTGATATAATAGTTATAGTATTATAGGTAGGTAATTAAATCTTACCACAAAAAGGTATTAAAGTGACTTCATTACTTCGTAATTGTAGTAAATAATGTGTTTTACTTCGTTAATTAAGTAATTGTTATGACCTACCTGTCTTAGGTAGCTTGTTTTAGATTTCCCTTTAATTAAATGATTGATTACTCGTGTTATCTATCATTCATCCTTCGTACCATAGGAAGGAAGGTAGTAGGAAGGTGGGTATCAAACCCAATCCTCATAGAAAAAAAAACACTTGCATACTTTATAAATAGTAGTGTCCGATCCTTGAAGGGATTCTCGATCATAATTCAGCCCGTTGATATGAACAACTTTTCAACTATGGGACCAATGAATGCCGAGACAGTCGTTAGCGAGTTACATACTTTACTCCAAATTAAACATAGCATCGTTAGGAATAGAATTCATATGTAGCAAAATTTGCAACATATGAATTCTCTTTGCTTTAAACTTAACACTTCCTAAATAAAAGGCCGGTACAGGTGGATCAAAAATTAATGCGGATTTCAGCCTGATCAACAATGGAGGCAAGCGGTGTCATCCTCAACTGTATATCCGGTAGTTGAAGTAATGGCATCGGGTACGCGCACCCGGCCGCCCGAGCTGCTTCTTGCTTTACCAGTGTTAGTAGTATCCCAATACCTTTATATCCTTCCTTAATCCAATAAATTCGTATCCTTCCCCAGCTAAAAATTACTTCCGTTGGGTAGCAGCGTCGGACGCACAAGAAGCCAAAGAAACTGTGTTCGCAATCTCGTCTGCCAAGCATGGTGAGTATGCCAATATCCTCCCATTGAACGAATAAGTATCCTTGGGAGAGGCCTTCATCCAGCAATAGACTATTTGCTGCTGTATTGATGAATGATGATAATGAACAATAGCCGAAAGGAGGACAACACAGGAAAGGCTACTTCTGATTTTAGTATTTTTTTGTTACAGCAACAACAAAAATACATCATCTGTGAAAATTTCAACTGTCTAACTATCACGGTTCATGAGATACAGCCCTGTGATACACGGACGGATAGACGGACGGAAAGCGGAGCCATATTAATCGTTCGATACACTTCGATTTTGCAAAGAAAATATTTTTGTAACTATTTCTCTTTAGCCATGTCAAGAAAGAGATCAAATATTTTGCAATTTTAAAAGCAGCAAAAAGATTGGGAATTATTAGATCCCAAGATCACTCAAGAGAAGGTCGCTCAAAGAGCAATGGAGAGGGCTATGCTCGGTGTTTCTCTGCGAGACAAAATCAGAAATGAGGAGATCCGTAGAAGAACGAAAGTTACCCACATAGCTCAGCGGATTAGCTCTTTGAAGTGGCAGTGGGCGGGGCACATAGCACGTAGCACCGATGGCCGATGGGGCAAAGAGGTTCTCGAACGGTGACCACGTACCGGCAAGCGAAGCGTCGAACACCCACCTACCAGGTGGTCGGACGACCTGAACAAGGACGCAGGGAAACGCTGGATGCAGGCCGCTTCCAACCGGTAATTTTGGAAATCATTGGGAGAGGCCTATGTCCAGCAATGGACTTCTTGCGGCTGATATGATGATGATGATGAGATGCCAAGAATGTCAGGCAAGGCTTGATGCTGGTTGAGAACATCAGGCTGCATCTCGCTTAGCGGAATCCTATGCTACTCGCGAAGCTCACCTGAGCGCTGATTGTGAGCGTCATACGTCATCTCGCGATTCAGAAATTTACGTACAACGGGAATCACGCCGTATGCTGTCATAAAAGGCGATCTTTGCTAACAATCCATTCATAGATAATATATAACACTATCTATTATCTATGCTGTGATAAAAGGGAATCTTTGCGAACAATCCATCTAAAATAAATAGGTATATAGTATATTCTGTAGGCGTGTTATATTTGATTGCTAGCTGATGCCTGCGACTTCGTTCGCGTGGACTGACGTTCATGATCAGTACTCTGTAGTGCACTCTAAAACAAGTGAGGAACGTGGATCGCAACTGAGACCTAGACGAGGTTGTGCATATACCTACGGCAAGAAGTCAATCGCACCTCACGTTCATCACTGGTCTCTAGATACCTAGACGTAGACGTGTTAATACGTTGAGAACTCAGGCGTGATTCTCGAATTATGTAAATTTCTGAATCGCGAGATGACGTATGACGCTCACGATTAGCGCTCAGATGTGCTTCGCAAGTCGAAGAGGATTATGCTGAGCGAGATGCAGCCTGATGTTCTCGATCAGCATTAAGTCTTGTCTGAAATTTTTGGGATCTAATCATTCCCAATCTTTTTGCTGCTTTTAAAATTGCAAAAGATTTAATCTCTTTCTTGACATGGCTAAAGAGAAATAGTTAAAAAATATTTTCTTTGCAAAATCGAAGTGTATTGAACGATTAATATGGCTCCGCTATCCGTCCGTCTGTCTGTCCGTCCATCCGTACGTTTGTCAACAGGCTGTATCTGATGTACCGTGATAGTTAGATAGTTGAAATTTTCACAGATGATATATTTCTGTTGCCGCTATAACAAAATAAATATTAAAATCAGAAGTGGCCGTTCCTGTGTTGTCCTCATTTCGGCCATTGTTCATCATCATCATTCATCAATACAGCAGCAAATAGTGCATTGCTGGACAAAGGCCTCTTCAAAGGATACTTATTCGTTCCATGGAAGGATATTACCATACTCACCATGATTGGCAGGCGAGATGGCGAGCGCAATTTCTTTGGCTTAAAATGAAATGAAATGAAATGATTTATTAATTTACATGAAACATGGTTAAAATGTGACAAACAAAAAACTTCTTGTGCGTCCGACGCTGCTGCCCTTTGGAAGTAATTTTAAGCTGGAGAAGGATAGGAATTTGTTGGATTAGGAAGGGAATAAAGGAATTGGGATACTACTAACATTGATAAAGCAAGATGCAGCTCGGGCGGCCGGGTGCGCGTTCCCGATGCCATTACTTCGACTACTGGATAGGCAGTTGAGAACGACAACTCTTACCTCCATTGTTGATCAGGCTGAAATCCGCATTAATTGTTGATCCACCTTTACCAGCCTCTTACTTAGGAAGTGTCGAGTTTAAATTTTGCTACATGTAAATTCTCTTTCTAACGATGCTTTGTTTAATTAGGAGTAAAGTATGAACTCGCCAACGACTGTCACGGCATTCATTGGTCCCATAGTTGAAAAGTTGTTCATATCAACGGGCTGCATTAGGATCGAGAACCCCTTTGAGGATCGGACAGGGTTTTCTTTACATATTGTATGTATTGATTTACTACTATTTACAAAGTATGCAAGTGTTTTTTTTCTATGAGGACTGTGTATCAATGCTACCTTCCTACCTATGGTATGAACGATGAATGATAGATAACACGAGTAATCAATCATTTAATTAAAAGAAAATCTAAAACAAGCTACCTAAGACAGGTCGTAACAATTAATTAACGAAGTTAAACACATATTTACTACAATTACGAACTAATGATGACACTTTAATACCTTTATGGTAGTATTGATTAGCTGGTAAGATTAAAGTACCAACCTATAATCCTATAGCTATTATATAACTACTAATGATAAATCTGTAAGGGTCGGTCATGGACTAAGTTACTTTGTTTTTCGAGATATCGTGTTTATAAGCTCTATGACATGAAACTAAATAGACGAATTTTAGATTTTTTTGTATACATGTATGAATGTATGTTTATCCATAACTGTTACACAAATAAGTTCATTAAATGAAACTTGGTAGATAAACATTTCGATGTACAGTCGGGTACCTGTCGCAGACGCAAGTTCATAGAAAATACATCAACGCGTCATCACTTTCTCTGATGATTTTTTCGAATGACAGAATTGAACAGTCGGTCCAAATATTATGTAATTGGATATGTATACTTTTTAGGGTTCCGTTATTAAAGGGTAAAAACGGGACCCTATTAATATGGCTCCGCTGTCCGTCCGTCTGTCCGTCCGTCCGTCTGTTACCAGACTGTTTCTCATGAATCGTGATAGTTAGCCAGTTAAAATTTTTACAAATGATGTATTTCTGTTGCCACTATAACAAAAAAAAATTCAGAAAAAAATAAATTTTTAAGGTGGCTCCTATACAACAAACGTGTTTTTTTTTGCTCATTATTGCTCGATATTGATACTGGCAATATGTAGACGTTGAAATATTCACAGAATATTTAATTATATATTAATTTCAAAAATCAATAATTAAATTGATATAAAATTTATATTTAAGGGGGGCTCCCATACAACAGAGATACTTTTTTTGCCATTTTTATAGATAATGGTACGGAACCCTTAGTGCACCAGTCCGACTCGCACTTGGCCGGTTTTTTTCTATAGTCATACAGATATTATAACAAATGACAATGTATTTGATGTTTCTGTCACTAGGAAGTCAGCTTTCAAAGAACCGATATTGCTGCAACTTTGTTCACCTGTGCAACGTGCAATAATAAGCGTATTATTCATAATACTTTATCTTGTATCTCATGAACCGTGATAATGTGACAGTTGAAATTTTCACAGATGATGTATTTCTGTTGCCACTATAACAAAAAATACTAAATTCAGAAGTAGCCTTTCCTGTGTTGTCCTCCTTTCGACCATTGTTCATCATCATCATTCATCAATACAACAGCAAATAGTCCATTGCAAGACCTCTCCCAAGGATACTTATTCGTTCCATGGGAGGGTATTGCCATACTCACCATGCTTGGCAGGCGAGATGGCGAGTGCAGTTTCTTTGGCTTCTTGTGCGTCTGACGCTGCTGCCCATCGAAAGCAATTTTAAGCTGGAGAAGGATAGGAATTTGTTGGATTAAGGAAGGGAATAAAGGTATTGGGATACTACTAACACTGGTAAAGCAAGACGCAGCTCGGGCGGCCGGGTGCGCGTACCCAATGCCATTACTTCGACTACCGGATAGGCAGTTGAGGATGACACTTCTTACCTCCATTGTTGATCAGGCTGAAATCCGCATTAATTGTTGATCCACCTTTACCGGCCTCTTACTTAGGAAGTGTTGAGTTTAAAGTGAAGAGAATTCATATGTTGCAAATTTTGCTACATGTCATACATACATCGTCGCAGATCGTAAGCCGATCAAGGGATTGGGATAAAATCTGCAGAATCATGTTAATAGGCGATGCGGCTAGCAACCCATCACTCATTTGACAACTAATTTGATTCCGTTTTCCACCTAATGCCCACCAACATGCTAAACGTGGCCTTCAGGTCCTAAAACTTAGGCTCTGTCTACCCTGCAAGGGCAAAAGACGTTATACTAAAAATCGTCTATTTAGTTTCAGTATCATGTATAGAGCTTATAAACACAATATCTCTGAAAACCAAGTAACTTACGCCATGACCAACCCTTACAGATTTATTATTATTACTAGCTGTCCCGACGAACGTTGTTTCGCTATAAGATAAACACTCTTTAAAACAATCTTATCTTTTAATTTGGACCAAATTACAGATAGTAATAAAGTTTGTTCAAAATCTAAAAAAATTGTAGTTTTGGAGTTTATCCCGAACATACATCGTGACACTAGATTGTTATATACAAGAATTTCTCGTATATGCTATACTTTATTTACTAATCTTTCCAAGTCATTGTATGTCCTCTGTAAACTTTATAATTATTATTTCGAGCTCTTTTTTATGTTTTTCTTTCCCAATTTTTACCCATGACCAAGATCAGGTGCAAATGAAAATAAAAAGGAAATGTCTATTTCTGTATGAATTTTATTATTATTATTTGTATCTCTTTTTAAGTCATGGGACATGCCCCAGTCCTTTGAGAATGAGCTGAATGAGCTTGCGTGGGAATATAGATCCAACACTAAGAGGCCCTTTGGAGAAGTTGATGTAATGTGTGACTCCAGCCAGAACCCGTTCCTGGAAATAGTAATATATAATATGTTCTTAAACAGGTCTTGGCCGGAGGAGAAACTATTGCATTTTAAAGAGAAATTACTGGGTTATGTGATTGAAATGTGGTTGGACTTGTGTTGGGTTATTGCAAAGGGCCGGACACCTGCCATAATCATTGGCGATTGTGCTGAATCCTTAAAGGCTCAGGCTATGCCCTCGCCTTGGAGATCGGCCTGCGGCCTCGCGGCCCAAATGTTTGGCAGTTCGGCCTGCAGCCTCACTGCAGCATACTTGGGGGAGGGAGTGGAGGGGGGGATCATGCTGAATCCTCAACGGCTCACGCTATGCTCTCGCCTTAGAACACGGTCTGCGGCCTCACGGCCCAAGTGTTCGGCAGTTCGACCTGCGGCCTCACTACAGCACACTTAGGGGAGTGGGGGGGGGGTATTTCTGAATCCTCAATGGCTCAGGCTGTCCCCTCACCTTGGAGCTCGGTCTGCGGCCCAAGTGTTCGGCAGTTCGACCTGCGGTCTCATTGCAGCACACTTAGGGGAATGGGGGGGATTTCTAAATCCTTAACGGCTCAGGCTATGCCCTCGCCTTGGAACTCGGTCTGCGGCCACGCGGCCCAAGTCTTTGGCAGTTCGGCCTGCGGCCTCAATGCATCACACTTGGGGGAGTGGGGGGAGGGGGGGGGGTTCGTGCTGAATCCTCAGCGGCTCGGGCTCCGCTCTTCCGCTCTGAGCTCGGCCTGCGAGCTCGCGGCCCAAGTCTTTGGCAGTTCGGCCTGCGGCCTCAATGCATCACACTTGGGGGAGTGGGGGTGGGGGGGGGTCGTGCTGAATCCTCAGCAGCTCGGGCTCGGCTCTGAGCTCGGCCTGCGGGCTCGTGGCCCAAGTCTTTAGCAGTTCGGCCTGCGGCCTCACTGCAGCACACTTGGGGGGTGGGGGGAGGGGGGGGGTCGTGCTGAATCCTCAACGGCTCAGGCTATGCTCTCGCCTTGGAACTCGGTCTGCGGCCACGCGGCCCAAGTCTTTGGCAGTTCGGCCTGCGGCCTCAATGCATCACACTTGGGGGAGTGGGGGGAGGGGGGGGGGGTCGTGCTGAATCCTCAACAGCTCAGGCTATGCCCTCGCCTTGGAGCTCGGTCTGTGGCCTCGCGGCCCAAGTGTTCGGCAGTTCGACCTGCGGTCTCATTGCAGCACACTTAGGGGAATGGGGGGGGGGATTTCTGAATCCTCAGTGGCTCAGGCTGTCCCCTCGCCTTGGAGCTCAGGCCGCGGCCTCGCGGCCCAAGTGTTAGACAGTTCGGCCGGCGGCCTAAATGCAGCACCATCGTGGGGGGGGGGGGGGGAGCGGGGGAGGGTGGTCGTGCTGAATCCTCAACAGCTCAGGCTATGCCCTCGCCTTGGAGCTCGGTCTGCGGCCTCGCGACCTAAGTGTTCGGCAGTTCGACCTGCGGTCTCCTTGCAGCACACTTAGGGGAATGGGGGGGGATTTCTGAATCCTCAGTAGCTCAGGCTGTCCCCTAGCCTTGGAGCTCAGTCTGCGGCCTCGCGGCCCGAATGTTTGGCAGTTCGGCCGGCGGCCTAAATACAGCACCATCGGGGGGGGGAGCGGGGGAGGGGGGTCGTTCTGAATCTCATCGGCTCAGGCTATGCCCTTGCCTTGGAGCTCGGTCTGCGGCCTTGCGGCCCAAGTGTCTGGCAGGTTGGCCTGCGGCCTCATTGCAGCACACTTGGGGGGGGGGGGGGGGGGGTCGTGCTGAATCCTCAGCGGCTCGGGCTCCGCTCTGAGCTCGGCCTGCGGGCTCGCGGCCCAAGTCTTTGGCAGTTCGGCCTGCGGCCTCACTGCAGCACACTTGGGGGAGTGGAAGGGGGGGGGGGGGGGAGTCGGCTTTGCCCTCGACACTCCGAACGGTTCGGGCTGCGCCCTCACCCCGAAGCTCATAACTTATTGCCTCCATACAAACATAACATAATTAATTAGTAATGTACGCGAACGGAGTCGCGGGCACTGCTTGCATTCTATAATCCTAATAAATAGGTAACTACAGAATAGATGACAGGTCGTTCCATCACAGCTGTTTAGCGAACAGTTGTGATGCGATCTAGAGCGAAGTGGCAACAGCGCACAATGGACTCAGCCAATCGTAGAGCAGGAAGACTCTCATTGGCCCATTTGAATCAGATCAATAATTGACGGAGTGGAATTGTATAAAAAAGTTCAATTTTCTGCCGCCAGAGGGCTGGCAATTATTGATCTAATCTGAGATCGGATTGCTCACAATGTACGCAAAATCCAGCATTAGATCAATAAATGCTGTCCTGATCAACAATTGCCAACTGATCAACAATTAACTGATGCCACGAGACGGTCGATCAACAAATGTCGAGTGGAGATATCTATATATATATATATATATATATATATATATATATATATATATATATATATATATATTGTCCTCCTTATATATATATATATATATATATATATACGGACAAATCACACAAATTGAGCTAGCCCCAAAGTAAGTTCGAGACTTGTGTTATGGGATACTAACTCAACGATACTATATATTATAACAAATACATATATAGATACACATCCAAGACCCAGGCCAATCTGAAAAATATAATTTTCCATCTTGACCTGGCCGGGGATCGAACCCGGTCACTCCGTGTCGCAGGCAGGCGTGTTGACCGCTGCGCCACGGAGCTAGTCGTGTCGTCGTCGTAGTGTTAACATCATCTTCTTTCTTATGTTGTTGGTTTTAAAGTTACCTGTAGGCATTCTAATTCTAACACCGCACTCTAGTCCACTTGACATGCAGAAGAAAATAGAATTGTTTCGAAAATTTCTTTATAAAACGTGCGCGTACGTCTCTGCTCACATTCGCCCTGAGGAAGACCTCCGGATGAAGTTAAAACATGTCGGTCTATAGCTGACTTTGTACGTGAGTAACCCTTAAATTCGTATATTAATAATGTTATTAACTCGCGTTAGTTAATATAAAAAAAAAAAACTTGAAAAGATCAATTAAATCCAAACGAGATGGACAGACGACTTATCTTAGGATAAAACTTGGAGCAATAGCGGGAAATAGACAAAAGTGGGAACAGAAAGGGTTTTTGCCTAGCAACAGGACCTAAATAGGAAAAATAAAAAAGCCACAGTATAGTCCCTGTGTAAAATATTTATGGTGCACTTAGCAGAAAATTGTTCGACCACTCACAGTTTATAGAGATATTCCTGGTCTAGATTTCCCAGGTATCTTAAGGATATAGTATATCACCCACTTAACTACTTAAAAGCAAAGTGCTTCCACCTTTGGGGAACTTGGCTCTGCGCATTTGGGGAACTGTAGAGATGTTAATTCAAATTGGTTTTTTATTATTACAGTGAGAAACAAAATGGCGGTAAAATGTTTACATTAAATTATTACTGTTTACCCCGGGGGTCGTGAGTTCGATTCCCACCGGAAGCATACTTTGTTTAGTTGTTTCCAGTTTGGTTAGGACCTTGCAGGCTTGAATCACCTGATTGTCTGATAATAAAGATGATACCGTGCTTCGGAAGGCACGTTAAGCCGGTGGTCCCGGCTGCCATCTGGTAGTCGTTAAAGGAACCACGTCAGAGGCAGAGAGGCGGTTCCGAATAACTCTGACACCAGGGTGTGCATGGTCGATTGACCGAGACACCTACTCGAAATGAATGAATAATGATTACTGTTTTTACCCCAAAGAATATGAGACCGTTAAGCTTCAGAAAAAATGCCTCATGAATAGCAGTGGATAATTTCGTAGACCTTCTGCAGCATAACACCTATGCCTAAAGAATGAAGTGATGGATGTAGAATAGAATAAAATTTATTGTAACACTTAGACGCACACAATGTATGGTCAAAATAGGGCACGAAAGTCAGAATTATTTTATTTTCTGCTTATAATTATTGCCATAAATTTAAATCCCATTGATCCGTTGAATAGATATACTAACCAATGTATGATACAGATCAATAGCATTACATCTGTGTTCATCATCATCTCAGTTTATTTTTGTGAAAAAAGCAAAGTGGACATAAAATTAAAATGCCAAGTTGGAAACAACAAAAAACCACTCTTTCGAAACTTAAACCTGTATAGTACAGTAACTTTCGAAAGACTGTACACTGCATTTTAATCGCCTTTTAGCTCAATAGCAAGTTATTTTAAGATAAAATGGGAAAGAAGTCACGAATACTAAGCAGGTTCGTGGGCGCTTCTATAGGTGTACAGTTTTAATCTCAAGTTTAAAAATTAGCAATTTCCAATCAAATCTTTTTGCATAGAAGATAAGAAAATAATTACCTACTTTCATTTGATCATGCTGGATGCTTTCAATACCCCGCATACCAGCGAAAAACAATTTCCTAAATGGATTACTATACAGAGATAGTATTTTTACCAGAGACAAAGAAATTAGAAAGTGTATGCTTGTTTTTACTAGGTTTTATTCAGTTTCACATGTCCCAATGTTTGTCTGTAATGAAATCTTGCAAAGTTAAATTTGATCCACTTCCCGGTTACCGATTGAGCTGAAATTTTGCAAATATGTAAATCGGATAACAATACAATATTATTATATTGTTGCGCTGGTCTGATGATGCAGTCGTAAGGTAGACATAGGAACTCTTAAAATAAACAAAGTACACCAATCCTGTTTCGACTTATTTGATTTATCTTGGAAAGCACTTTACATTGTGGTTATCTTTATGTTAAAAGCGTGTCCGTTACGCCAGCCAGATTTTGTTGAAAATTGTCGAAAATCGACATTGTAGTGCAGTAGATAATTAGATATAGAGCTTCTGTAAATGGTAAGCTAATTTTTAAATTTGGTAAGCGTATATTTTTTGAATTATTTGATAAAAACAGTTCCGGCTAGCGTAACGTTACCGTAGCCAGATCTTTTTTTGTTTTACGGGAATTTTGAAATAAAAGTTATGTAAATAATTAGATATCAATTTGGTATAAATGGTACAACTTAAATTGTATTTGTATTTGCTATGGTTGCGAAGATATTTGAAATTCTGCTGGGGTAACGGTTTGCTCAATTGCTGTATCTCGGAATTGACTAAGCGGATGATGATGATTTTTGCACAGAACATCTGGCTAATTAGTTATAGTTTATAGCATAATAAAGGAATTCATAGTGATTAACCGTTTTGAAGTTATTTTTATTAAATAGAAATATGCTTTAATAGGTCCTATCACTTCCAATAAGCGCTCCAAAGACTAACTTGAAACGTCATTATATAGTGAAATACTGTCTATAAATGGTACCGAAGTTTCATTAGTATCCTATACGTAATTAAAAAGTTATGATGAATCTTCTATTTGTTTCGGCCATGACGCGCGGCGGAGTTATTTAACGACCGATTAACCGAGTTTCCCGTACGAGTGGTCACTGAATCTTTTGTAAATAATTAGATATACATGTCAATTGAATACCTGCTAAATTTCAGACCTGTAAATTAATTAATTAACGAAATAATTGAAAAAAATGATGTTCGCGTGGTTACCCGACCAAATCTAGAATGTTATAAAAAAGCGGCCGCGCAACACATTATACCAACCTTCTAAAACTTACAGGATAATACATACGCGGTTTGTACAGACGAGCTATTTTTAAAAAGTAGGTACATTTATTTTAAAATAGCTACTAGCTACCAGTTACAGCTTAGCAGTTAGTAGTGGAAGCATCTTGATAATTTACTCGTAGTTAGTCTGCGTTATCCTTACTAATATTATAAATGCGAAAGTGAGTTTGTTTGTTTGTTAAGCTTTCACGCCGTAATTACTGAACCGATCTCTATGAAATTTTGTATACAGGTTCTCTGGAGTACAGAGAAGGACATAGACTACCTTTTATCCCGGGAAAAAGTACTATTCCCGTGGGATCGACATTAACGAGGGCGGAGCCGCGGAAGCTAGTGTTTACTATAAAACAAAGCTTTAGCTTGTACTGTTTCAAAAAGTACGTATCCTAAGAAGTAAACTGCATTGTTATGTCGTTTATTTATAATATTGTATTTTGATTTTTATACTAAAAACGTAATTTAAGAATACGGCTATCTTTATCTATACTAATATTATAAAGCTGAAGAGTTTGTTTGTTTGTTTGTTTGAACGCGCTAATCTCAGGAACAACTGGTTCAAATTCGAAAATTCTTTTTGTGTTGGATAGTCCATTTATTGAGGAAGGTTTTAGGCTATAAAACATCACGCTGCGACCAATAGGAGCGAAGCATCAATAAAAAATGTTTTGAAAACGGGGAAAATTCATCTATACTAATTAATCATACTACGAAGTCGCGGGCAACAGCTAGTCTAAGACATTTGTGATTTTTTTAATCAGATTACAGAAAGCAATGGGAAGTAGATACTTACTGTAGATAAAATATGTAAGTACATACTACACTGTGATGTTATTACATTTTATTATTATTGATCTGTGATTTTATACAATAAAACTTTATATATGACTACAAGTATTTTACTTTAACTTATTCGGAACGATAACATAAAAAAGATATAGGTATTTATAAATTCTTTCTTTTTAATTTTAGATAAGCATGCGACGTTGCATATTGGTCCATAAGAAAAAACCTGTGATTATTTTTGAAGCTAATTTATAAACTTACCTTTTTCGGACAAATCACTCAGATTGAGCTAGCCCCAAAATAAGTTCGAGACTTGTGTTATGGGATACTAACTCAACGATACTATATTTTATAACAAATACATATATAGATACACATCCAAGATCCAGGCCAATCTGAAAAAGATCATTTTCCATTTTGACCTGGCCGGGGATCGAACCCGGTCACTCCGTGTCGCAGGCTGGCATGTTGACCGCTGCGCCACGGAGCTAGTCAACAGTATTCTATCTAAAGATACGAAAATGTTTTATATTAATATAATATTAGTTATAACTAAGTTTTATTATATCACTTATGTAGCTCGTCTGTACAAAACACGTACGAGTATGAAATTATCTAGTAAGTTTAAGAAGGTTGGTTTAATGTATGGCGCGGCCGCTTTTTCATAACATTCTAGATTTGGTCGGGTTACCACGCGAACATCATTTTTTCAATTATTTCGTTAATTAATTAATCTACAAGTCTGAAATTTATTAGGTATTAAATTGACATGTATATCTAATTATTTACAAAAGATTATGTGACCACTCGTACAGGAAACTCGGTTAATCGGTCGTAAAATAACTCCGCCGCGAGCCATGGCCGAAACAAATCGAAGATTCATCATAACTTTTTAATTACGTATAGAATACTAATGAAACTTTGGTACCATTTATAGACAGTATTTCACTATATAATAACGTTTAAAGTTAGTCTTTGGAGCGCTTATTGGAAGTGCTAGGACCTATTAAAGCATATTTCTATTTAATGAAAATAACTTCTAAACGGTTAATTACTGTGAATTCCTTTATTGCGCTATAAACTATAACTAATTAGCCAGATGTCCTGTGCAAAAATCATCATCATCCGCTTAGTCAATTCCGAGATACAGCAATTGAGCAAACCGTTACCCCAGCAGGATTTCAAATATCTTCGCAACCATAGCAAATACAAATACAATGTAAGTTGTACCATTTATACCAAATTGATATCTAATTATTTACATAACTTTTATTTCAAAATTCCCGTAAAACAAAAAAAGATCTGGCTACGGTAACGTTACGCTAGCCGGAACTGTTTTTATCAAATAATTCAAAAAATATACGCTTACCAAATTTAAAAATTAGCTTACCATTTACAGAAGCTCTATATCTAATTATCTACTGCACTACAATGTCGATTTTCGTAAATTTTCAACAAAATCTGGCTGGAATAACGCACACGTTAAAAGCTTGTCACACAAATGTAATTTTTGCAAAATAATTTGTTTTTTATTTTTCATGTACCTACTTAAGTGGTGTTGTAGTATTGGTACCTGCATTGGACTCGCAGGCTTGTAGAGGGTCTACGAGTCATGGTCTTTCGAAGCATTTTAAAGGTAGGGATGGATAGGAGTTTATTGGGCTTGAAAAGGGAATGCAGGTATTGGGATACTACTCACTCGGATGTATGGGGGAAAAACAAGTTGTATCTTGAAGAGCCGGACACACGTACACGATGCCATGCCTACAACCACCGGACAGGCAGTTGGGGATGACACCCCTGACCTTATATTACTTGGGAGGGTGTCATGATTCATAACACTACCACATACGTTCAAATACGTTAAGGTTTAATAAGCTCACATAGGTACTTACATTTGTGAACTCCAGTCATCATCATCATTTCGAGTAGGTGTCACGGTCAATCGACCATGCACACCCTGGTGTCAGAGTTCTTCGGAACTGCCTCTCGGACTCTGACCTGGTTCCTTTAACGACTACCAGATGGCAGCCAGGACCACCGGCTTAACGTGCCTTCCGAAAAACGGAATCCTCTTTATTATCAGACAATCAGGTGATTCAAGCCTGCAATGTCCTAACCAAACTGGAAACAACTAAACAAAGTATGCTTCCGGTGGGAATCGAACCCACGACCCCCGGGTCAACAGGCAAACGCCTTAACCACTGGACCACGGAGGATGTTGAACTCCAGTAAAAACAATACACTACTTTTTCAGTCGTGTAATTACCATTACTTGTATAAATAAAAATTCTTTAATTCTTTAAATCTTTCTTTAAAAATCTTGGCATTTTTATTCCTTTTCTTTAATATAATAAAGAAATTTCTCAGTACTGGCACTATGTCACGCCACGGCTCAGGTTTAATAAAGGCCGCTTGTAAGTTACAGGCTAATTTGTTCTAAGCCTTTTATCCAATTTAGCAATAGGTAGTCACATTGAAATTCCTAAATGCCTGCCTAGTTTTTAAGGCGAGTCGGCTTAAAGAAACCTGATTTATCGGTCACTTTAAGATCGTAACAAATAGGATAAGTTGTCAAGGATATCCAGGTTGATCGAGAGTGAATAAACGAGTGATGAAATAGGTTTGAGATAAATAACTGTTCCAATTTGAGATAAGTGCTATACTTAATTTGATGCTAACGTAAGTTGAATAAGGCCAATTTAAATGAAAAGTAATTAGGGGCCGCTACATAATTATTTGGGCAGCAGATTTTACAATTGGGGCAAAAGAGAAAACATTTGGATAAGCTTTGGCATTTCACCTGGAACGACTGAGGGCAGAAAAAAGTTAGGTTCAGGTATTTTTTTTGATGACCACCTGAAACGACTCAAGGCAGAAAAAAAGTTTTGCTGATCATAAGTTGCTGCCCACCGAATATTCTGCTAACCGTTTAAATAACACCCAATTTTAATTAAGAGCAAATACTTGAGAATTACGAAAGATACTTTAAAACCTGAACATTTAGAAAAAACAGACGAAAGAAACACCTGTGTTCAAAAAAAAACACTTTCTTGGCCAATAACTTTTTAGTATTACTATGAATACTAAGCATAGATTTAAAAAATGGCGATGATACTAAGTCACTGATGTAAACAATCAAAACAGCTGATCGATTTTAATAAAAAAATAATTATTTTGCATAAAAAGCAAAAAAAAAAAAATAGCAGGCCGATTTATTAAAATTGCCTACTAAAGCATTTTTTTGACACTAGACACTTTAAAATATATGCGCTCAATTTAAATGGATCTTGTATACAGGGTGCCTAATCGCACTGGGTGTGAGAGGAGATTTTATTATTAACTAGCTGTTGCCCGCGGCTCCGCCCGCGTTAATGTCGTTCCCTTGGAAACAGTAGAAATGATAAAAATTCCATACAAACCCATCCCCCTCTGCTTTTTCCCCTTAAGGGGGAATTTAATACATTTCACCTGCATAGATCTTTAGCCCTTAAGGAGGGGATTTTGCCCATTTCACCTAAACATATATTTTTAATGTAATGGAGAACTTCTTATTGTTCTTCATATTTCTAAGTAAATAAAACCACACAAACTTTACACGACCTATTTTACCCCTTCAAGGGAAAATTCGTCCATTTTAACTACACAGATCTTTTCAATTGTAATGTAAACATATATACTTATTTTTATACTTCTATGTCCAGAAATTAGAAAAAATCCATACAACACCCCCCCCCCCCCCTTTATCCCTTAAGGGGGGAATTCATCTTTTTTAATTGTAATCTAGAACGTATATACTAATTTTCATACTTCTAAGTCTAGAAATGAAAAAAATTCCATACTAACTTTACTCCCCTATTTTATCCCTTCAGGCGAAAATTTCGTCGGTTTTACCTACATACATTCCAGAACGTCCAGAAATGAGAAAAATTCCATACAACCCTTTACCCCTTAAGGGGGGAATTCATCTTTTTTAATTGTAATCAAGAACTTACATACCTATTTTTATATTCTAAGTCTAGAAATGGAAAAATTCCATACAAACATTACCCCCTATTTACCCCTTCAAGGGAGAATGTTGTCTGGTTCACCTAAACAGATCTTTTTTAATTTTAATTGAGAACTTGTGTGCCTACTTTCAAACTTCTAAGTCCAAAAATGAGAAAATTCCATAAAACTTCATCCTCTTTGATTTTTTTAAAATCCTTTCTTAGTGCTCATTTACATCATAAAAAGAATCCCTGTGCTAAATTTCAGTGCTAAGTTTCTGGGCACAGTAGTTTCGGCTGTGCGGTGATATATAAGTCAGGTTTGCTTTTGGCCCGCGGCTCCGCCCGCGTAAGTGTCGATTTCTCAGGAACGGTAGAATTACCCGGAATACATTAGTTCATGACTTTCAATTAAACACCTTAATATTGAATTTCAATTGAATAACTTCAAAAACTGAAAGTTTCATACTAACTTTGCATCCCCGTTATACCCCCTTAAGGGATGATTTTTGAGAAAAATATTTTACTCGTGTTTCATGCCTTTCAGTAAAGAACCTTCATGCTGAATTTCATTCGACTAACTTCAAAAATGGCAAAGTTTCATGCTTACTTTGCACCCCTATTTTACCCCTTAAGGGATGATTTTTGAGTAAAATATTTTACTCGTGTTTCATACCTTTCAGTAAAGAACCCTCATGCTGAATTTCATTCGAATTACTTCAAAAACGGCAAAGTATCATACTAACTTTGCAACCCGTTTTACCCCCTTAGGAGATGAATTTCCAAAAATCCTTTCTTAGTGCTCCCCTACGTGATAAAATTTCAAGTTCCTAACCCTTATAGTTTAGGCCCTGCGTTGACATGTCAGTCAGTTAGTCAGCTTCTCCTTTTTTTAGTATGGATTACTATGGATAGTATGGATAGGTATAATGATGATGAATTGACTTTAGATTTAAATTTTCTTATGTCACTTATTATTTTATTTTATTTTTGCTATATGTTTGCAGGCAAAATCATGCCTTAAGTTCATTCAAATGACGATAACTTTTTTTTTAATGAACCGATTTTGATGAAACAAACTTTAAATGTTTTGCTGAGTTAAAACAAAGCAATTGGTGAAAGTTTGAAGTAAATCGGTTCAGTATTTTCGGAGATAATTGTTATCATACATACAGACAGACAGACAGACAGAGAGACAAGAAATTAAAAAAAAAAAAAATTTGCGTTCTTTTATTCTTTTTAAGTGTCCCTCTATCCATTTCAGTAAAAAATTCTAAATGTACAGACAAAATATTTTTACTGTTTTATTATATGTATAGATAAAAATTGTTTATTTATTTTGGTCTACAACTATATTTAGTTAGTATTGAAATATAATCTTACAGGCCATCGGTATATAATATAAGTAACTACGAGTTTGATGACTTTAGAATACAAGAAATGCAATGATTAGTTTATCTTGAATAAATTATCCTATACATATAGTAAACTTTTTATTTTAAGTCCTAGGTACTATACGAAATGTTGTTTATATTGATGGACCGAGCCACCCCTTTCAGCGAATGTCGAGAGTATATTTACACGCTGTAGGTAATCTAAGGAAATGAGAAATGTGACCCAAAACCAGCCCCGTAAACTTCTACCAAAGATGATTAGAAACTTCAATGCCATAATCGCATCAAAACCATTATTTTTTCTACTTAGAGAATAATTGATATAGCCAAGGACATAACTATGCTACATTGAGTTATAGAAAACATATTACTTGTATGTTTGTACGTGACCTCGGCAGCCCTCGGCAAATTGGGAATTTAGTGGGCTCGTTCCCAAAATGTGCTTAACATTTTAACTGGGATACCTTTGGCGGTTGGATGACTTTGTAATTATTAATTTTGGTTGATTTTATTCATACATACATACTATCACGTCCCTTTCCCTTACGGGGTAAACAGGGCCTAGGTCTTTTAGACCTTTATGGACACATTTAGCATGTTGGTAGGTGTGTAGATAGAAAACGGAATCAAAATAGTGATGGGTTGCTTAGCCAAGTACATAACTATGCTACATTGAGTTATAGAAGACATATTATTTGTATGTTTGTACGTAACCTCGGCAGCCCTCGGCAAATTGGGAATTTAGTGGGCTCGTTCCCAAAACCTTCAGCGTTCGGATGACTTTGTAATTATTAATTTTACATTTATACATACATAGTATCACGTCTTTTTCCCTTGCAGGGTGGACAGAACCTAGGTCTATAAGACCTTATGGCCACATTTAGCATGTTGGAGGGCATATAGACGGAAAACGGAATCAAAATAGTGATGAGTTGCTAGCCGCCTCGCCTATTGACATGATTCCGAAGATTTAAGCCCAAAACAAGAAGCAGCTGGCACATTCTACGTTTTTCTTATCTCCCAGACTAGCATGGAAGAATAATTAATTTTGGATGATTTTATTCTTCCGTTTACTCATAATAATATCGTTACAGTCAATATTTAAACGCTGAGATAGTTATATTTGAAGTGAGTGTGAAAATGATGTTTTTAACAATACTAGCTTTTGGCATACCACGGGAGCAGTACATTTTTCCTATATGAAAATACCTTATCTTTCCCCGGGCTTCATACTGCCACCATATCAAATTTCATTGCAATTTGTTTAATTATTGAAGCGTGAAGTAGTAGCAGACAGTTATATCATATGGATTTTAATGCGAAGCACGAAACTTCGATTAGCAGTAAACTTAGACTCAATACTCAATACTCAATATTTATTGCAAACCATATAGACAAATTACAAAGTAAGACCATATATGGACCCTGTCGGGCACAGCAATATTAGATTAGAGGAGGACGCACATAGATTAATAGGAGTACCCACTAATTATTACAATTAGTAAAAAGTACTACATCACTAAATTCAAGATGAGATTTTATTTTATTTTATTGTGTAAGTATATAAGGATAAGGACCACATTTTTAAATATATATACCAAAATTTATCTATTTATTTTATTTTTATGAATTGTGTTTGTTATTATTATTATTAATTTGATTAGTATTAGTAAAAAGTACTACATCACTAAATTTAAGATGAGATTTTATTTTATTTTATTGTGTAAGTATATAAGTATAAGGACCACATTTTTAAATATATATACCAAAATTTATCTATTTATTTTATTTTTATGAATTGTGTTTGTTATTATTATTATTAATTTGATTAGTTTGTAATTTTTTTTTTTATATTGTTTCATTATTTTATTTACAGTTTTAAGCTTTTAACCCAAAATTAAGGATGATGACAATAGTTTCAATAAAGAGATAGTAGAATATAAAGAATTTAAATTATTATTTTATTTAGTTTTTGTATATAAAATGTCAATAGTTTTATTGATTTAAATTTTATTACTGAACTATATTATTATAAGATTATACTTTGTCATCAAGGAATTCATTTATATTATAATAGGCTTTATTTATGAGAAAATCCTTTAATTTCATGTAAAAAATATTATTGTTATTTTCCTCTTTTATTTGTTTTGGTAGCTTGTTGTATATCTTTATAGACATGACATAGGTACTTGACGCATTTAAGTTCAGACGCATAGCCGGCAGCATTAACTTGGTTTTATCACGCCGCGCATACTTAGTTTTTACATCACTTCGTTTTGTGTAGAAATCTGGGTATCTTCGTACAAACTTGCAGATTTCTAATTTATACATACTGGGAGCAGTAAGTATCTTATAATTTTGAAAATATGGTTTACAGCTATCTTGCTGTTGGATATTTGCCAGAATTCTAATTAATTTCTTTTATTGGGGAACAAGGTTGACAAATCTAATTACTTCGTTTTGTGTAGAAATCTGGGTATCTTCGTACAAACTTGCAGATTTCTAATTTATACATACTGGGAACAGTAAGTATCTTATAATTTTGAAAATATGGTTTACAGCTATCTTGTTGTTCAAGCCTTGAGATTGGACTAAGGATGAACATGACGAAGACCAAAGTTTTGACGAATAGATCGGAGCGCTTTATTAAAGTTAATAACGAGGAGGTGCAGCATGTCCAAAGTTACATCTACCTAGGCCAACTGGTATCCTTTCAAAATCGACAAAAAAAGAAGTCACAAGAAGAACTGACAATGCTTGGAAAGGATACTGGTCTATGGGTTCAATATTTAAGGGATCCTCCCTATATTGACCTATGGCGCACAAACTTGGTCTCTGACTAAGATCCAAAAGTCCAAGCTCAAGGTTTGCCAGCGTGCGATGGAGCGCACTGCGCAGCATACTGGGTGTCAAGTTAATGGACAAAATCCTTAACACCGAACTGCGCTCTCGAACGGGAATCGCGGATGTAGCTCTGAAGGCTGCCCAGCTGAAATGGGACTGGGCTGGACACGTACAACGTCGACCAAACGACTCCTGGGCAAAGACCACCACTTGCTGGGTCCCAACTACGAGAAGAAGACCTGGTAAGCCGAGAATGCGATGGCGAGACGAACTCGACAAATTCCAAAAGAACTGGAATAATTTAGCCAAAGACCGAACAGAATGGAAGAAGTGGAGGGAGGCCTTTGCCCAGCAGTGGGACATTTAACGGCTTGAAATAAAGAAATAAAAATATTGCGTGAGCAATATATGCGCATCTGTATTGTTTCCCCATAGAATGATACCATAGTTTAGCCATGCATACGCATAGGCATAATACGTAGTCAGTGCTGTTTCTATATTTGTCGTTTTTTAAACTTCGAAGAGCGCGTATGCAAAACTCGATAGTTTGGATTTAATTTTCTGCACATGTTTTTTCCAATTTAAATGATTATCTATATGGAGACCAAGTAAAGTAAATTGTTTAACGCACTCCATTCTTGTTCCATTGAATGAGAAGTTTATTTCCAACGGTCTTTTTTGGTGGGGATGGAAACACATAAGTTTAGTTTTTTGTAGTTTATTTCTAAGTTGTGTTCATCCATCCACTTCGATACTCTTGTAAGCAACCAATGTAATTTATTATTAATATATGTTTCATTTTCGTTTTAGCAAGATGTTAATAGTGAGATGTCGTCAGCAAATAGTACACATGGATCATCCACAATTTTTGGGAGATCGTTCACATATATTAAGAACAATAGACATCCCACTACGCTGCCTTGAGGTATTGAAGCATTTATAACTTTGTCGTCGGAACGGACAGTTCGTATTTCGTTTGTTTTATAATCGTAATACTCAACTTCAACGAATTGTTGTCTATCTTTAAGGTATGACGCAAACCATTTATGTGCCGTGCCACGTACTCCTATAACATATAATAAGTACAGGCATGTCCAGAAGGGCATAGACGAAATTCTCCAGCAGCACCCATCGGCGGAGGTAGTGATCCTAGGGGACTTCAACGCTCACCACTTAGAGTGGTTAGGATCACTGAAAACCGACTACGCTGGGAAGGCTGCATACAACTTTGCTGTGACAAATGACCTCAACCAGTTAGTTGATGGCCCAACCAGAATACCTGATATTGAAGGACACAACCCTGCCTTGTTGGATCTTCTTCTGACCTCACATCCAAACGATTACCAGGTATTCCGTGATGCCCCTCTGGGAACCTCGGATCATTGCCTGGTACGTGCTGTGGTTCCATCCGGTCAAACCACGCAATCCAGACCACCTGGTATGCGTCGTGTGTGGCATTATAGGTCAGCGGATTGGGATGGATTGCGAGAGTTTTATGCATCCTACCATTGGAGACGGTTGTGATTCTCATCAGAAAATCCTGACAATTGTGCGAAAGCTGTCGCCGAGGCGATACTGCTGGGCATGGAGTGCTACATTCCCAGCTCAGCGGTTCGTATCGGAGGGCGGTCTCAACCTTGGTTTCGTGGCTCGTCTTTGCGTGCCGCCCACCTCAAGCGCGAAGCCTACGAAGCCTGGGTTGCTGCGCGAAATGTCAAGGATCGTACTACTTTTGATTTGAAGAAGCGGTTCAACGCAGCTTCAAGATCCTACAAGAAGCAGATCACTGCAGCAAAGTTTGCGCACACTACACGCATTGGTGAGAGATTGGTTGGCTATCCCTTCGGGAGTAGAGCCTTCTGGTCTCTTGCTAAGGCAACACAGGGGAATTTCTGTCGCCCTTCACTTCTATCTCTGCACAATCGTCAGGACTCGCTGGCTCACTCCGCAAAAGAGAAGGCCGATCTCTTGGCTACTCTCTTTGCGTCAAATTCTACCCTTGACGACGGAGGGGCATCGCCGCCCTTTTTACCGCGATGCGAGCACTCAATACACGAAATACGCTTCACTCAAAGTGCAGTGCGACGCGCTTTGTTTTCCCTTGACGTCAAGAAATCCAGCGGGCCTGATGGCATCCCAGCAATTGTGCTCAAGGCATGCGCTCCTGAGTTGGCTCCGGTGTTAGCACGCCTATTCTCGCTGTCTTACACCTCAAGAAAAGTTCCGTCTTCGTGGAAAGTAGCCTACGTTCACCCTATTCCTAAAAAGGGTGACCGCACAGACCCGTCTAACTATCGGCCTATTGCGATAACCTCCCTGCTCTCTAAGGTGATGGAGCGTGTGATAAACATCCAGCTCCTTGGTTACCTTGAAGATCATCAGCTAATTAGTGACCGTCAATACGGGTTCCGACACGGGCGTAGCGCTGGTGATCTTCTTGTGTACCTTACGCATCGATGGGCAGCCGCCATCGAGAGCAAGGGAGAAGCACTGGCATTTAGTCTAGATGTCACAAAGGCTTTTGACCGGGTCTGGCATAAGGCTCTTCTCGCGAAGTTACCATCTTACGGGCTTCCTGAGGGACTATGCTTGTGGGTCGCTAGTTTCTTATCTGGGCGTAGCATTCAGGTCGTTGTAGACGGTTTATGCTCCGATATCATGCCCATCAATGCTGGCGTCCCCCAAGGATCTGTTTTATCACCTACGCTGTTTCTTCTGCACATCAACGACATGCTAAACACTAGTGGCATCCATTGCTATGCAGACGACAGTACGGGTGATGCATATTATGCAGGTCGTGCAAATATCCCTCAAACACAGGTGGAAGAGAACAGAAAGAGACTTGTGTCTGACATTGAGACCTCCCTGGAGCAGGTCTCTGAATGGGGTAAACTAAACCTAGTTCAATTCAACCCTACTAAGACACAAGTCTGCGTGTTTTCCGCTAAGAAGACCCCATTTAGCATGGCACCGAAGTTCCGGGACACCTCTCTTACAATTTCTAAAAGTATTGGGATCCTTGGCGTCGATATTACGAAGGAGGTCCAATTCCGGAATCATCTGGAAGGTAAAGCCAAAGTGGCTTCTAAAAAACTTGGGGTGCTCAATAGAGCGAGGCAGTACTTCACTCCGGGTCATAGACTTTTGTTATATAAAGCTCAAGTCCGGCCCCACATGGAGTACTGCTCTCATATCTGGTCTGGTGCACCTCAATACCAACTCCTTTCTTTTGATTTCATCCAACGCCGGGCAATTCGTATTATTGACGATCCCACTCTCACAGACGATTTAGACACCCTCAGTCTACGGAGAGACGTTGGTTCTCTGTGTGTATTTTACCGTCTATACTATGGGGAGTGTTCTGAAGAACTATTTGAATTGGTGCCACCGTCACCTTTCTACCACCGCACCGCTCGCCACAGGAGTAAAGTCCATCCCCACATCCTTGACACTTGGGTCTCCAAAAATGTCAGAGCGTCACGTGGTTTTTTTCCTCGTACAGCAAGATTGTGGAATGGACTCCCTCCCGAGGTTTTCCCTGTGTGCTATGACTTGAGGTCCTTCAAAAAGCGTGTTTACAGATATCTTAAGAGTCGGCAACGCATCGGCACCTCCTCTGGTGTTGCAGATGTCCATGGGCGACGGTGACCACTTTCCATCAGGTGGCTCGTCTGCTCGTTTGCCGTCGGATATACATAAAAAAAAAAGGAAATTATTAATAATTATTATTGTAAACATTTGCATGCCTCGCAGAAGGTAATGTGACGGGACTAATGAACATGTAACATCTGTTTTCAATTCTGTAGGTATTCCATTAGGGATTCTGATTACGAAATTTCAATACAGCTCAGAGCTAAATTCACGCTGTAGATACAACCTAAAAATTTCAAGCACGATGTTAAATAAATAAATAGGAACCAATCACACAGATTGAGTCCCACTGTAAGTAAACTTGTGTCGCGCAACTAACTCAGCGATTCTATCCTTTTTAATATAATAATAAAAGAAGCCACACTTAATACTGGCAGAATTGTACAAAAATTCATGCAGGCTGATGAAATACCCGATCCCGTAGAAAATATAATATAAAATACGATATTTACTTGACAATAGCCTGTAAATATCTGAAACAAGCTGAGAACTACGTATATAATGAAGAATAATAATAATAATTATATAATGTGTGAGTATGTATAGGTGTTTGTTATAAAATCACGCCAAAACGGCTGAACGGATTTTAATGAAGTTATGTATATAGATATGTTACCTTTCATCCTGGAAAAAGTATTGTTTCTGCGGGATCGACATTAACGTGGGCGGAGCCGCGGGCGACGGCTATTATTTTATAATAAATACATATAATAGGGAATTCTAGATAAAATACCGCTCTTGGATACATAAAACTTTGGAGTCTTGAATCGAAAACAGATGTTACATGTTTATTAGTTGGAATAGATGAAATACCACCTTATTTGTTTAAAGAATGTGCAGAGGATTTGACATATCCACTCACAGTTCTAATTAACCAATCATACACCGAGGGTGTATTTCCAAATCTATTGAAAAAAACTATCATTAAACCGATTGACAAAAAAGATGCAAAAATTGACATAAGTAACTATCGCCCCATAGCACTACTACCTACTGCGTCAAAAATATTTGAAAAAATTATCTGCGACCACATCTACAAATTTTGTGAGAAATATAAAATATTTGATGAGTCTCAAAACGGTTTTCGTAAAAATCGCTCAACAGCCCTAGCTGTGTATAAATACTTTCGAGAAGTAATCAAGTTACTAGATGCTAAGAAATACGGAGTTGGAATACTATTAGATATGACGAAAGCATACGACAAAGTTCAACATGACATACTACTTAATAAATTATCTAGTCAAATTAAATTAATTTCTTTATATATTGTTAATTAAATTCTACATTAAAGCATTATAATTTGTCACGTAATAAAATATAAATAAAAAATGCAATCATACATGTCAAAGTTATCTTTGTTGCGTCATATCAAACAATTCCCTTAATGATCAACTGGGCAAAATTATATGAAAGTCAATTTTATTTAATTAATTAAGATGCAATACAGCCGGAAATTTACACGCTAAGATAAGGTGTACCTATTGAGTCCGATAATAGAAACCGGGGAACTTTGGATCTGAATACATATACGAATTTATAATAAATGATATTATAAAGGCGTATCCCGGGTAGAAACCTAATACAGCATTTAATTAAAAATCAAATTGATTCATCGATGACCTTTGACTTGCTAACACCGGGGATTATCCGGATTACCTACATTGAGTTTAATCACGGTTTACTTAATGGCCTGATCTCGCGGAGCGAGTGCAAAATCGAGTGAGCATCACTAGCCGCAAGAAGTATTACTTAGCCGTTAGGCTTAGTAACAAATGTTTGCCTATAAATTTGGAAAAAAAGTGATCGTTCTTACTATACCATACTATCACGTAGATTGGAAAAGAAGAAAAGCGTCATTGAAGAGTACCTACTTACTGCTTGTTTTTATTTGATAGTCCAAATTAAACTTCAGTTATTCCGATTCGTAGAAAATTTTATTACGAAGCTCATATGAACTAAATTGCAAGAAACCAATCTACATAATAATAAATAATTTGAAATAGATCCTATTCATCATCATCATCTTCCTCGCCTGCATGTCAACCATTTACCCTCCTGTCTCTCATATTGTGTTCTAAATTAATTCTATATCTTGCTGGGTCTTCCACTTCCTTTGTATCCATTTATTTCAAGGTGGACTATTTTAAAGTACCTCCTATCTATATATTTAAAATGGAATCCCTATCTCCCTTAGCCACATTGTCTGTGTCACGGCATCACGTGTAAGTGGCTGAATCGATTAAACGAATTCCTATTTTGTCGTGTTTGTTTTTCTAGGGAAAAGGTTTTTATGAAAGAAACTAATTAAAAATTTGCTTAGTTTTTTAAATATTAGAAAACTATAGAGACCTCATGAACTATAAATGAAATGTAAGCTTAGCATCGTATTGCCTGTCGTTTGACAGTTGGCGTCTATTTATAGTTAAGACATAACAAAGTCTGTCGGGTCTAGTTGTAAATAGATACAGGTAAGAACAGTCTACGAGGCCTAAGCTGAGCTTTGCATTTGTGTGAGTCATCACATCACCAAAAGTAGAATCAGACAAAAAGTTTTTTTTATTATTTTATATGTCAAACATAAAATATTACAACAATTCTTCTACCTCGGACATCGCACCTTCATCATTTTCTTTATTTAATTGTATTGGCATTTTTTGGTTTAATTGTATTGGCAGCCATTTTACTAATAGTAATAATCGATCACAAAAATAAAATAAATAAACACGTTACGTTGCTACTAGTACAAGAGGTGAAGTGAGGAAGGTGCGCGGCGGAGTTACGTCGCACGAGGGACGTACCACGGTAAAGATATCTTTACCGTGGACGTACCGCGCAGCAGGCCGGTTACTAAAGCAGTATAAACTGGTTTTTGCCATGCAAGGGACGCGCAGCGCCTTAAGCGGCTATTAAAACATCCTGAATTTAGGATCCGATTGGAGGGACGCCGCTATGCATTAGAAACGATGCGAGATATCTACAATCAAGGCGTCCCTCTCATCGGATCCGATTCAGGATGGTATAATACCCCCTTTAGGCCGACATCACACCTACACTATCTATGTACACTCACACAAATGCAAAGTTCAGCTTACGCCTCGCGGACTGTACCTAATGTGATTGATATGTTACCAAAATACGAGGTAACTTCGCGACATTGACAACAAGTAAGTATCAAATCCAATGATAAGTTTGACAACTTGTCTATATCTCTTCAATATTCTTTGTTTATCCTCGTTTTACCTTTGCCCGCTCCGTAAACTGATTTGTCTACGGTGTATCAGTAAATCGTATTACATTATGATGGGAAATTGAATATTTATTGGGATTGGTTATTAACTAATCCAAAAAGAGGGACGTTGTTAGTTGCTCGTTATATCTGGGTGTGTAAGTCTGTCTGTGGTATTGTAGCCAACAAAAGGATTAGCCGCCAATAAAACAGATTTAAATGCGGATTACTTTTGACGTAATAACGTGTTATAATATAAATCGATGAACGCCTGCTGAACGTATAAGCGAAAGCGCGGAGCAAGCGATAGAAAGGCACGATCGGCCTAAGCGTACGGTTTGTGACGCATCTATCTATCTTCCACCGTCATCACGTCAAATTATCGTCCGTAAACCAAGTTTATAGCAACCAACTTTTTTCTTTCTTTTATAAACGTCTTTTAGAGGTAAATAATAACCATTATGATCATGAAGATTCTAATGCTGTCCCGACCCCACATAAAGTGGAATGAGGAGTGGAAGAAGAAAAAGAAGAAGATACATACACGATGAGAACCACTTAAGCGGCAAAAGCAATTTATTTTAAGGGCAAAGATATCTTTATTGTTATAACATTAAGGTTAAAAATCGTCGCCGCCGCTTGGCTATATGGCCATAATCTGCTCAAGCGGTTAAGAGCTATAGATATAACTTACCAGTTAAAAACGACAGTCTTCTCATAGCTGGAAACGGGTGGTTTCCCGAAGTGTCCAGCAGATCCAACTGGTAAACCTCCCCTCGGATCCTGTACAGCTTGCGGTGGAAGTCTTCGATTGTGGGAGTGTAGCTGTCTTCGAACTTGTTGCCGAGGAATCGGGAGACTAAAGACGTCTTGCCAACTCGGGCTGATCTGTGAAAGTGAAGGATAAATTAGAAATTTCCTCTGAATAGAAAGCAGTACAAACGTATTCATTTTGTTAGGCAAATGAACAGATTATTATATAAAATACTGACAACGGACGTGAAAGAAATTATAGGTATTTGGTTCATCGATAAAGTTCTATCAATAAACCATAAACCTATTTTTATTTTTAAGTGTTATATTTTTAATTTACAATGCACCTATTTTCCTTATCTAATAATACTCTTATTAGATAAGGAAAATAGGTGCATTGTAAATATATAGCATTGTGAATGCAAAATATAACACTTAAAAATATTGCATGGCTTCCTACATATTAGTTAATTTCAAATTCATTGTAAAATGACTTGAATCAAATACCTCACTTGTAAAAGTCGGGTAGTTGTGTTAGGTGACGTAAACCTTAATACGTACAAGGGGAATAGGATACGGCGTTGAATTTCGGCGCCTTACAGGTTCAAATTCCGCCCGCTTGAAATTTTTTCACCATATTTTATTTCTTATTTATAAGAGTACACCTATTTTTTCTTATTTATAGGTTTTATGTAATAATGGGCGAAAATCTGAAGAATTAATCATGTTAGTAGGCGATGCAGCCAGCAACCCATCACTATTTCGATTCCGTTCTTCACCTTCACGTCAACGCTACACGTTTTAGGTCTCATAAACCTAAGCTCCGCTACCCTGTAAAAGAAAAAGACGTAATAATATGTATGTATGTAAGTATTAATAAATAAATTGTATCTTATAATGTCAGATTGTATATTAAGTTTATTTAGAATTTGAAGTAGGGGAAGACTAAAGAAACGCTGAATTGAATGCGTCAAACAAATAGTAGATCTTTGGTCAAACAGGATATGGATAGGAAGGGCGTAACAGAAGGCTTGACAGGCGCCTGAGCAAAGTGGAAGAGATTGACGTGGTGTGCCGACCCCACGTAGTAGTGGGAGAAGGAGATTTAGAATTTTCATATTTGTGTCACTGTCGACGCTTCGTCTATGGAAAATACTTAATCTGTGGAACAGGATGTCGCATGGAACCAATGAATGGACAACGGCAACGCGAGGACCAATGACGACCGAGATCCTGGCAGACAGCAGCATATAGTCACGTGTCGTCCGTTTCCGACAAGAGGCGCTGTACCAAAAATATAGATTTTTACTCTCTCTCACGGTGTCCTTCGTCGCGATGCGCACGCGTCATAAAACTAAATTTAAATAAACTTTCATTTCATACCTAGCAAAAGGTAAATTGTATTTCAAGTGCATAATAGTACTGTAAACTAGGCAAGCATAGAAGTTGTATATTAGCATCATAGTACTAATAAACAGTTTGTATTGGACACCATCTTTGTCTTCACATCAACTAACTTTCCCGTGTCGTAGCCGCAGCTTGCAACGACAGTCACAATAAAAGCTGGCCAAGTGTTAGTCGCATTAGTACACACTCTAAGGGTTCCGTATCAAAGAAGCCCGATAGCCTAGTGGGTGTGAGCGTAATTAGCGCTTACGCATGTTAAGTAACCCCGGGCGCAGTCCCCACTGGTATGGGTGACCGCAAGTGGCATACAAATAATTGAAGCTCCTCCGTGAAGGCACATTTAGCCGTTGGAAGGCTGAAAGATAGGCTGTCACCATTGATGGCAGTTGTGAGCTATGTCAGATGCCTTTAGGCAGCTTAAAAGCTGACACCAGTGTTGGCCACTTACACACACGAAAAAACAACAATCAACCGTAAAATATTTAACGGCAAAAGCCACGTTCTTCTATGTATAGAAGTAGGACGCCATTTTTTTTAAATCTATTCTTCTATGGCTCAGATGTATAAGTACCTATGCTTAAAACCTCCAAGCAACCTGACTTATGAGGTTTGCCAAATTCAAGCACGAACACTATTGTTCTTAATTATCTGTGGTCTCAGTAATAAATATGCGGCATTTTTGACAGAATCGAGAACAAAGGCCAAAAGATCACGTTTTTTGTGACTTTTTAATTATTAATTTTATTTCCCTGATTATTTCCTTCGTCTGTTTTCTCTTTTCTCAGATATGAAAGAATTATTATACCTGATTCGTAATATGGTTAATTTCCGGAATAATATCACGACAAGTTGTAGACGGTAAATAGAGCATGACGATAAACATTACTGGACCGCACGTTTTATGAACGACTAATAAACAGACCTTTATTTGGTCGTCAATGTTAGATGTCCGATGGTTTAATAACTCGGGCATTTGCTAGTATTCAATCTGTTACGTAATTTGAGTAAGGAGAGATTTTAGTTATTGTATGGTCATGATTTTTGAACAGCCTCCGTGGTCCTGTGGTTAAGGCGTTTGCCTGTTGACCCGGGGGTCGTGGGTTCGATTCCCACCGGAAGCATACTTTGTTTAGTTGTTTCCAGTTTGGTTAGGACATTGCAGGCTTGAATCAGCTGCACTGAAGGCACGTTAAGCCGGTGGTCCCGGCTGCCATCTGGTAGTCGATAAAGGAACTACATCAGAGGCCGAGAGGCGGTTCCAAACAACTCTACTTTACAGACAACACATTTTTTTTCCTCCTTTAGAGTGCAATAGAGAATCATCTCTATACAAGCGGCGAACGGGAATTGCAGAAATATTTTTGCTCGATATTGACAACGGCAACAGATAGACGCTTGAAATATTCACAGAATATTTAGTTATATATTTACTTTAAAAATAAATAATTAAATAAAAAATAATATTAAAGGTTTATGGGTGCCCCTTCATCAGACATGATTTTTTTCCGTTTTTATAGATAACGGTACGGAATCTTTGGTGCGCGAGTCCGACTCGCATTCGGCTGGTTTTTTTTTACTTTAATTCCAATGAAGAAAGTTAGCACAGTACTTATATGCAAAACTTGTGTAAACTCTCTCACAGAGCCATTGAGCAAAAGCACCTACTAAATATGCACGAGGATGCCGCGTTTTGCAACATAAGGATAATCTTAGGTATCTCTATGGGATACACATATTTAGTTCCGAGCTTCAAAAGCTCTAATGAGTATCATGCGCTAAAGTTTGTTTACTAAATATCGATTAGTATCCAATTTATAGAGGATGAGGAGCCGCTGTTAGTATATATTATATATAATAGTACCTATAATCATATAACAGCCATATTATGATGGCATAGCTGCTCATCAAATTTATAATGTCTTAATAATACTTGGAAATTAATTAATTGTATTATTTTTTTATTGGGCTTTATTACAACAACGAACACAATCAGAGAGAAAAACAAAACGTCAAAAGAGGTTACTCTATGGTAGGCACAGATAACCAACTCTATTCAGCCTAGTGACTTGAGCCCGGGTAGTTCAGTGCAATGTAATGCGCCTGCAAACACAAAAAAGGGGTTGCACTCCGGGAGACGGCAGAAGTGAAAACTCCGCGCGGTAGAAGGGAGATGGGGATATTACTTCCTCGCCTACGCCGCGCCGTGTCTACACGTGTCCGTCTTACGAATTTTCAATCAGGTCACGTGTCCTGACGCGAGTTACCTTTTTTTATACTCATCCCAAAAACTGCACAAAGGCGTTAAAGAAATTTTCACTTAAAAAAAATAAGTATTACCACAGATAACTCAATAGTATTACTAAAATACTTAATGGTTTGGTAATGCTGCCTCAGTTTGCTACCAACAAGATGTTGTTCACGTTGCCAAAGTTTTCCCAAAAACTTAAGGTCTCTTAACAATAAGACCGTACAGTATACATGTACAGAGTGTAAGTACACTCGATACTAGCTCGATACATACTTGCTGGCAGGGCTTGTTACCGGTACCAAATTCACATTATAAGTACCGGTAAGTATCGGTATTACTATTCTGTTAAAATTTTAACGGTAATATGGGTTATCGGTAATCTAGTAGAATTGAAGGATAATATATATTGTTATCAGTTAACGTTAATTATACCGCTACTTGTTACCGGTACCAAATTCACATTATAAGTACCGGTAAATACCAGTACTTCTATTCTGTTAAAATGTTAACGTTATCATCTAGAAAAATAACAATAATAATATTGTTAAAAATTACGTTGATTTTACCGATATCTACGCGTTGTTGCCGTCCCGCATGGGACTCGCTCGACTGTAAAAGTGCCGCCCCATTTGTCGGCATGTGCAGCGTGAGGCCCCCGTCTCCCGCTGCACATGCATAACACAGTAACGACACACATTAACAAAATGATAATTCCCGATACTCGAAGCGGTACTAAGTACCGGTACTGTTTACCGGTATTTAGTACCAAATTTTACAGATACTTCTGTTATTAAACTTATTGACACCAATCCAATTACCGGTACCGTCGTTTTATTGAGGTATCCGTACCGTCGTATTATAGTGGTAACGGTACTTGATTTTTAACGTTATTCCAACCCCTGATTATCGTTACCAAATGTACCGATACCAATCCAATTACCTGCACTGTCGTTTTATAGAGGTACCAGTAATGAATTTTACCGGTATTGCAACCCCTGCTTGCTGGTCCAACCCAGCTCGTTAATATGAACACCTTTTCCTCTGACACCAATGCTAGGACTTTCACCGTACATTTTCACGCTGTATGTTTAAAGGATAAGTTAACTTCCTGTAAGGAACAATAACAAGATAGCGCAGTGTCTGTGAAACTTCACGTTGCAGCGTCAGAGGGTGTAAGCACACCTACACATAAATATGCACGAGGATGCCGCACTTTAAACATAAACAAAAGCTAAGCTATCCAGCTTAGCTTTCATTTACACATTGAGAAAATCTTCTTCCTGTTTAAGAGCCTGGCTCTTGTTAGTGAATATCCAATTTTCTCTCATATCAGCCGCAAGAAGTCCACTGCTGGACATAGACCTCCCCCAATGATTTCCAGAATGACCGGTTGAAAGCGGTCTGCATCCAGCGCCTCCCTGCGACCTGTGTCAGGTCGTCCGACCACCTGGTCGGTGGGTGTCCGACGCTGCGCTTGCCGGTACGTGGTCGCCATTCCAGAACATTCTGCCCCATCGCCCATCGGTTCTACGCGTTATGTGTGTGCCCCAATTTTCATATCCTCGGCTAATTGTTTTATTTTCTTAATAATCATGGGGTAATTTGAGGATAGACATATTTTGTTGTAGCATATTCTAAAGTGTAAGTTTTATAAGCTCATATGAAGTGTTATACGCTAAAGCTTGGTAATTAAACTTCAATTGACTGGCTATCAAGATTTTAGTGACGCCACTGTCTCCGTCAAAACGAATGAAAAGCTGAGCTAGCTGTTTTCGCTATGATAAAAAGAAACATGGCTAAGCGACATAGCGCTTAGCCGTGTTTTTTTATCATATATCACGGTCTCATATTGAAAATATAAATTACTCAAGTAGAGGAGTTCTACAAGTATCTGTGACACTGTTGGTTACGACACGAATAAGCTACGCTTTGGAACAAAAACATTTAAGCTCATACACATATTTTAATTAAGTTATTCTTAACTAAAACTAAAACAACTAACTTAACTAAAAAACTAAAAAATTTCTTACAAACTTCTTAACTAAAAAATTAAATTAATAATTAATGGGCTAACAGCCCATTAATTATTAATTCGGATGAAAATTTTAACGGCCGTCCGCCTGCCCTCCTAGGGTAGGTCCAGAAGCAAGCTAACAGAAGTTCTGTAAATGAGCTTTAGTGCAAGACTTTGAAGTATCAGATCCATAAGCTCCGAGCTTATGGATCTGATACTTTTCTCGTCTGATGATACTTTTCTCAGACTTTGAAGTATCAGATCCATAAGCTCCGAGCTTATGGATCTGATACTTTTCTCGTCTGATGATACTTTTCTCAGACTTTGAAGTATCAGATTCATAAGCTCCGAGCTTATGGATCTGATACTTCAGTCTTGCACTAAAGCTCATTTACAGAACTTCTGTTAGCTTGCTTCTGGACCTACTCTAGGAGGGCAGGCGGACGGCCGTTAAAATTTTACCTAATCATATAACAGCATGAACGCTGTCATCCTTGGCTGTCATAATAGTGAACCCCAGGCTCCAACGCGTCACAGCTGATCCTCAGCAGCAAGCAAGCGGTTCCAAACTTCCTTTAATACAGTCCTTAGTCTTAAAAAGTCCGCCTGTTGGGACTTAGTGATTAATATGAAGACAAAACTAAGAAGGGCTAACCTTAATTAGAATTGTTAACGGAATACTAAATAAGGTTCCAGAGCAGTTCCTGCTACAATTTTGTTTCTTAAAAAATATCAATGAAATTATTTTAAGAATATACCTACCTACCAAAGCTTCGTCCGTACTGTGGTACAAGAAGGATCAAATACAAAATACTGATGTATGAAATAAGAATTTGGAACTTCTATAAGCTAATTTCGGTACTATTTTAATCATGAAATTATATCTTTACGTTATGATATACAGCGTGTAAATGTTCCCCCGACGTACCCTTAAAGGGGAGACTCAGACCATCAATATGAACAACTTTTCCTATGGGACCAAAGTAAAATCCGGCAATTCCATACAAAAGAGTTCTGCCGCCCGGCCAGTTTGTATGAGAAAGTCGTTCATATTGATAGGCTGAGTCAATGGGGTTAATGAGGGTCAATTTACACGCTGTATAACTATATGAAAATACTACTATAACAGGTTCCCATCCCCTGAACCATAATATGAACATTGCAATTGTTTTACTATTGTGTCTCGTTTATAGACAGACAAAGGGTTAATTAAACAATACAATATGTATAGAAAATCCTGTCCGATCAATGAAGGGATGATTTAGCCCTTCGATATGAAAAACTTTTGCTATGGTATCTAATCTGGGAACTTAAAAAACTTGAAATTTCCACCAAAAATGTTCGGCCGCCCGGTCAATTTGTATGGGAACATCAAAAAATTTTTGAGTTCCCAGCATTGGTCCCTTAGGAAAAGTTATTCATATCGACGGGCTGAAAGCCCTTCAAAAATAGGATAGGGTTTTCTTTACTTATTGTATTTAGTTTTAATTTTGATAACACAATGTGTTAAGTCCATCCAAATATATGGAAGGTAGGCGACCTTACCTACATTTCAAACGGGTTTCTCTAACATGAAAGAAGTACCTACATCACAATTCTTTTCAGATACTTTAGAGTAAAACCATTCAAATTATAGTTATTTTGTCTAAAAATAATAATAATCTTCTCTGGTTTACTAGTGGTTAGTGGGACTATTTAACTTTCGTCGTAGATCGTATTTAACTTTTAACACTTATATGTAATACAAGTCTTGAACTTTGGGGCTAGCTCAATCTGTATGATTTGTCTGTATATATTCATACTAGTGACCCGGACTTCACACAGTGTATATCTAAATATATATATAAATATAAACCTTGCTCTTGAATCACTCTATCTATTGCTGAAAACTCCATCAAAATCCATTCAGTAGTTTAAAAGATTAAAGCGAAATGACAGCGAAAGCGACTTCATTGTATACTTTGTAAAATTTATGTCATAATTAAATATAATAATGTATTGTGATCTTTATTTTCCAAAATGTAATTACAGACAAGTTTCTTGGCCCGAAGTCAAAGCCTGTTGGAACTAATCAAATATTTAGCTAAGATGCGAGTATGACAAACTTTAGTCCCTATGGACACAAGCAGATTTGTCGCGTTCCAAAGTACCTTAATAAACCAACTATATTTTGTTAACTACTAAGTTTTTAAATAATGCTCAATTTAATATACTTTTTAAAATTTGTTATAGTTTAAAATGAAAAATTTTTAAATAATGATTTGTGACTGAGAATTCAAAAAAATAAAATAAAATAAATACAAGATATACATAGATTTAAATTATAACGGCGTCCTCCATACTTTTATGAAGATATATAAAAGTAGAGAGACGCCATATTTTTTTTAAATCTAATTATAAAAGCTACGATTATGTCTAACCCGTCACTAAATTATTGTCGTGCAAAGGTGCCCAAAACGCTAGTCGCGTTACCGCATTGGAAAACTAAGGCCATCCTTTGCACCAGAAAGCAGGAGTCTCCAATCTTTTCCCTATGAGGCGACCTATCCCCTTGATAAGACGCTTAGCATCCGATCCCCAGCTGCCCATGGTTTTTACTGCGATGAGCCCAAAACAATGCTGGGGCTCTAATGCCCCGTAATTTACCCGCTTACCATCCGCCGTATCCTCAGCAGCAGGCTACCGCTGTACATATGGTGCGTCACTACTAATACGAGAGGGTCCCATATGGATGATAGCGATAGTACTAACGCAAGTAGCATCCAGAAGTAAGCATCTGACGTGCTTCCAAGGCACAAAAGTTAGCCCATCGGGACTTTCCATCCAATTAGTGATATGCCGGAGAGAATTTCACTGTTCTCATGAATTCCTCACGGAAATTTCCAATAATTCTTGAGAATTTCTCAATAGAGAAAGATAAAAAAATTCCAACCGTTCTCAGTTTTCTCGAAAATTTGGAGCACGCACGGCACAACACTACATCCAATATATTAAGGCCGGGCTCCAATAGGCAGGTTACGCCGATAGCGATGAAGGCCCTGTGGATTATATAAAGCATTCGTCCAAGTATAAAGCGCATGATGCCGTGGAAAGCTACCCGATTCGCGTCGACAACTCAATGCGTCCACCATGGACCCGCAGATGCATTTATGAGCTTCACACACTTTGTGTCCAGGCGGAAAGCCACGGCTACCCGCATGGAGTCTGCGTCTAACAATGTGCCCAGCTGGCTAACTTAGTGTACAACGTTTTGATGGTCTAAAATCCTTTACGTTTTACATATCTCGAATTAAAACAATCAATCATACGAAAACTTCAATTTATTTTAAAGTGATTATCAAAACATTGAACCCTGACTTAGGAAATAGGCCGGCTGGTAAGACGATGAGAAGGCTTTGTCGACTTTAATCTGCTGGCCACTTTAATCATCATATTTTTCATGGAGCCGCTGGGAAGACTTGTATGGAATTTTAATAATTGTCATGGAGCAGCTGGTACCGAAAATTTGGACAGCTGGGAATTTGCCTTGTAGTCATGCGCCCGACTCCGGCTGTGATACAGCCTTAAGTCTTGCCAACTACTAACTTAATATTTACATATCTAGTTTTAATCACAGACAAGTTCCTTGCCCGAAGTCACAGCCTGTTAAAAGTTTTAACAGGCTGTGACTTCGGGCTAAATACTTCATTAGTTTTAACTTAAAACTAATGAAATATTTAGCTAAGAACTGAGTATGACGGACTTAAGTCCCTATGGACACAAGGAGATTCGCCGCGTGCCGTGTGTCAGAGAACATTTAATATAAGATTTTATTAGGTCCTATTTTAATATTAAAATATCTTATTTTAATACAAGCAAGTTTCTTGGTCATAAGTCACACCCTTTTGAAACTAATCAAATGTTGAGCTAAGAGGCGCAAGTAACACACTGTAGTCCCTATGGACACAAAGAGATTCGTTGCGTGTCGCGCGCCAAAGTACCTTATAAACATTTACTTTTATTAAAAAGTTACTTAATATTAAGATGTCTAATTTTAATAACAAACAAGTTTCTTGGCCCGAAGTCATAGCCTGTTGGAACTAACCAAATATTAAGCTAAGATGCGAGTTTGAAAAACTTTTGTCCCCATAGAGACAAGGAAGTTTGTGCGCTACAGTATCTACCGTAATAAGTTATCACCAACTCCCTTCGTGATCCAGTGGTTAAGGCGTTTGCCTGTAGACCCGGAGGTCGTGTGTTCGAATAAATCTTTGAATCTTTGTTTAGTTGTTTCCAGTTTGGTGGACATTGCAGGCTTGAAACACCTGATTGTTTAATAATAAAGATGATTCCGTGCTTCGGAAGGCACGTAAGCCGTAAGCCGTTCTAGTAGTCGTTAAAGGAACCACGTTAGTGGCCGAGAGGTGGTTCCGAAGAACTCTCACTGGGTGTGCTGGACACTTATTAAATATTAAAGAAAAAATTGGGATATAGGTAGCTGTTAATTAATAAGTTGAAGTAAAATAATAATTTTAAGAAACTTTTGTTTTAGACACTGTTCACTAATATGCTAGTAACACGATGTAAGAAACTTAAGTTTGTGTATTTCTGTAATAATTGAGGTTATATAAATAATACTTGTAAGGAAGAACTAAATATACAGGTGAAATTGAATTCATTAGCATACGTTTAAGGAGTGACTCAGACGACGGATCTGAACAACTTTCATTATGGGGCCAACATCGACGTGAAAAAAATTATCTGCTCTTTCATACAAAAGTGAAATATCTACTTGACCAACATCTATGGAACAGAACATTTTTTTTGGGCTATTTCGGAGTTGGTCCCATAATGAAAGTTGTTCATGTTCGTGGTCCGAGTCACTCCAATGAATTAAATTTTTCTAAACATCATAAGCGTCATACAGGATGACGCTTATGATGTTTAGAAAAACTATTCATACAATTTTACTTAGCTAAAATAAACACAATGTCGTAAGTGCCAGCGTCCGTAACGTACCTTTTCTTCGTGAAACGTCACAGATAAATATTTAAAAAAGGTAACCTATGTACGAAATATTTTAGCAAAGTCATTCGATTCTCAGTGCGTTAATGTATTGCTGTACCTTTTAAGTCTTCTTCGAAGTGTTTTAAAAGTTCATAGATCTCTGAAGTGCTTATCCATTTTACGGAAATGCTAATAATAAACACAAATGATTAAATGAATAAATAATAATAAATATCATCATCATCGGGTCTTTTTAATCTCCACTGCAGGAGCATGACCCTCTTTGTACTACTGGAGTCATACTTGGCCAGAGCAGACAGAGGATTTGGCCTACACTCTCCTCTCTGTCCAGTCGGGTTGGAGAGGTCTCATTGATGTTTATGAGCTTTGTTTAGCTTGTCGCTTCTTACGACCTCCATGGGAAGACTAGGAGTGGTCCTATTCTAGTCTGCCGGAAACCACACGGCATAATAAATATATACAGACAAATCGCACAGATTGAGCTAGCCCCAAATAAGTTCGAGACTTGTGTTATGGGATACTAACTCAACGACACTATATTTTATAAGAAATACATACCTATATAGATAAATATCCAAGACCCAGGCCAATCTGAAAAAGATCATTTTCCATCTTGACCTGACCGGGGATCGAACCCGGGCACTTTTGTGTCGTAGGCTGGCGTGGTAACCACTGCGCCACGGAGCTCGCCAAAGATTCAACAGGTATATTACGAATCGAGTATATAGATCATCTACAATCTTGGCAAAATACTTAAGTGAAATGTATTGAGTGCTAAAATAATCATGGTGGAAAATAAATGTAACTACATACAAGTTTCTCAGCCCAAAGTCACTGCCTTTTGGAACTAGATACTCAAACATTTATTTGAAGAAGGAAGTATGATGAACTTCAGTCCCCATGGGAGATTCGTCGCGTGACGCGCGCTCCGTAATACACCTATAAATTTTTATTAATTTTAAAAAGTTTTTATTATATTTGTCAAACCCCCTCCATATTTTGTGGAATCTCTAATTCCATGTTGCTTGATAAGGGTCTATATCCGAATTGACGCAACTGTGATGTTGATAGCCATTAGAAATAATTAAGCAACAGCATTCAATAGTCATTAGAAATGACTGACGCAACAGTGTTGCTGGATCCGCCCGCTACCAGCTCGAAGCCCTAGAAGCTATCGACAGACGTGCCAGAAGACTCATCGATGATGAGGTGCTTACGGTAGAACGGCTCCAGAGCATCGGACACCGCCGATTAGTAGCCTGTGTGTCTTTTACAGGTTGCATTTGGGTGAGTCCGCACAGGAACTACACGTTCTAATTTCCCCTACACCGTTCCATCTTCGGACGACACTGCGTGGGCAGGTGATTCCATCCATATGTGGTCGATATTCCTGCTCATCACACCTCTAGATTTGCCTCCTCCTTCATTATGCGAACCGCGAAGGAATGAAATTCCCTCCCCGCGTCGCCGTTTCCCGACTCGTACAATTTATTTGGATTTTTAAGGCATCAGTGAATATGCATTATTTGAGTTTGCGTGTACCACCCTAGACCTCAACGTTGCTTCCCATCAGGCAAGATAGAGGTCAAACGCACTCTCAAATTATAAAAAAATGTGTTGATAGCCATTAGAAACAAAATTGCGGCGATTTGGATATTGGCCCTTTTTCCAGCCACATGATTAACATCCCCCATCTTAGACTGCATAACCTACGTGATCCTCTCTCTAGACTCAACCGCTGCATGACCACCTGGAAGCCTGCTCATAGTTCGCGCCTCTACCGAAAAGGGTATAGAATAGACTTTATATAATAGAGTCAAGATCGTTTCGATAGGGTAGATTGCGTTAGGGGTTGCACAGCTGAACCACACCATGAGCCTTATCACCGGATGCTTACGCCCTACTCCAATATATTGGCTGCCTGCGCTAAATAACATTGCCCCACTACACCTGAAGCGCGAGCAACATCTTAACCGCGAGCTGGACAAAATAAACAGGGACCCAACTCTATCCATCCATAACGATATTCTCCCAATTAATAATCGGAGACTCTAATCCCGTAACCCACCAGGAAAAATGGAAAGCTGAAGGAATACCATCGGAAGTATTTGAATTTAACTCCCATGGCAGACCCGCAAGTTTCACCTAGCAACGCAAGGCTTGGTTCCTGGCAAACTGGTTACAGACTACACGGCATACCATAGGCATAAATGGGGCTGGTAAGTTTCAGCGACTGTGGGTATTTAGAACAAATCATCCGTCATGTGGTTACGGAGCGCCCCAACACCGATTCTACTACAGAACCTCAAAGAGCTGAGTGGAGCAATTGAAGACTATTTTAGGGACACTAATATTAAGCGTTCTTAATATAATATTACCATACGATAAATAAGTAAATAGTCATGAAAATAATAATTACAAAGTTTCATCATCATCATCATCAGGTCCTTTTTAGTCTCCACTACAGGAGCACGACCCTCTCTGTACTACTAGGGCCATACTTGGCCAGAGCAGCCAGAGGACTTGGCCTACACTCTCCACGCTGGCCAGACGGGTTGGAGAGGTCTCTTAGATGTTTATAAGCTTTGTTTAGCTTGTATTTCCTAAGTCGCCTTCTACGACATTCACGGGAAGACTTGGAGTGGTCCTATTCTACTCTGCCGGATGCCACACGGCTAGTTTATTTAATTTTAATTGAGAGTGGTAATAAATAGAACTTGATGATGACAAAGATAGACATTATGAGACATTTTGAGCTAAAATAGACATTTTGACGCACAGGCATCTAAAGAAATCTCCGTAAAATTAAAACCATTTCTAAAAATATAATGTTATAGGTCTTTCTTACTCCTAAATTCAGCCAAGCACAAAAAAAAAACTAGCGAGCTTGTCTAATTCTGTAGGTTTCTATTAGCCAAATAGCACTACGAGACAGAAATAGGCAACGAAGCAGCAGGCTACTAGACTGTCAGTCAACTGTCTAATTCAGCAAAGGGCAGACTAGGCCAAGATCTCATGACTGCCTACGCTACGTCATGTAAGCAAGACTATTTTTTACATATATTGTTGAGGATATTGTTAAATGTGCAAGAAGTGTCTAAGACACTGGTTGTTTTCTATTATGTGAAACATCTTAAGCGGTGGATGAAACTGACTTTTGGCGTAGCGACTCGTCGCCACGCTATATAATTGTGTGCACGTATGTGTACAAAAAAATATCGATATTGCTTATCTACCATCTTTCGCCCGCAATTTCTCACGCGTTAATGTCGATCCCTCGTAAACACCTTTTTTCCGGGTTAAACGTAGCCTATGTCCTTTCCCGTATCCCAGACGATGCGTATGCAAAATTCCGTGAAAAACGGTCTAGTAGTTAAAACGTGAAAGCGTTACAAACAAAATCAAATCTACTGATAAATAAATAGACAAACTCACTTTATCATTTATAATATTAGGTAGTTAATATGTCATCTTATATTCTTAAACTAAATTTGGTTTACCTTGACACTTCCTTTTTATGAAGCTCGTGATCTGCTGTCATTATAGATACATACATACATACTACTCGTATCACGTCTTTTTCCATTGCAGGATAAACAAAGCCTAGGTCTAAAAGCCACGTTTAGCATGTTGGTGGGCATGTAGGTAGCCAATGGAAAAAATATAGTGATGGGTAGTTATCCGTATCGACTACTAACATGATTCCTCAGTTTCCGCCCAATCCCTCCATCGGCTTTTACGATCTGCACAGGAAGAGATGCAGCTGGACACCACTTTTCTTGGTTTGATTTGAATTTTTACTACTAAACATGAGCAATTTGTCTACATTGACGCCCACGCGATACACGATCGACAATAAGTCTGTGTAAGCATTAACTTTAAAACCTTAATAAAAATACCTATCTATATTTCCGTTTCCCCTCCCATACATCCCTCCTATTTCGCCGAGACGGCCTGTGATTGGCCGAAAAGACAGTCAAGAAATATATGGCGATCGAGTCATGTTAGCGCGTCGCTTGCGCTGATAAAACAACTAAAAAAATAACGTCTCCTAAGAGTTCGCTGGCCGAAAAGAACCTTAGATCTCATCCGCGAGTGTGTGATGGTGTACCACAAGTGTAGGCAGCAAGAAAATAATAAAGTTCAAGCACAAGTGTCGTCGGCCGGTCGACCAAGGTCCTGTGAAGGCGAATCCTTTCGAATCCTGTTCACAAACGAATCCAGGTGAGTGCTTACTTTTTCCTCTACTGTGATTCTGGGGTTGACCGGAGAATGCAGTGGCTCTTTCAGGAAGACGCAACATTAATTTATGGTGCCTCCTGTGAGGACATTCCTCACGTACTTATTTCAAATTTACCCACTTAATTTCAATATTTCCAATTAAAGTTATTTCCAAATATGGATAACTAATTTATTCATAAATAGACTTATTATAGATTCAAATTAACTAGGTACTTACCCACCTAGCATTTGTCTATTTGTCTAACAATCTCGGATCAAACAGGAAATTCCATACCTGTGCCATACCATAGTAAATACCTATTGCTTACGAGTACATACTTCTTATCTCGTTAATTCCCTTGTAATAATCCCTTAATCGTTCGATTTGTATGCCATAAGGTACTATCTTGTTACTCAGGCTTACAAACTATTTTGGATAGCCTAGATACCTACCTAAGGTTAATTAATAGCAGCGAGGTGTGTATTTATGATTATAAGTAATAGTCCGTAGTTTTAAAACCTACGTGTTTTGTGAATATCTGTTCCATTACTCAGTTTCCATTTAAACTTTTGCTACCTACCTACCTTACTCGTACTTTCACAATTAGTACTTGGCGAAAACATGGTATATACAATATGAGTTTAAAAATATGCAAATACTTTATGACTTAGCAAAAATTACGAAAGAAAATAAAACTAAATTGGCATCCTTTCGAGCTAGGTATAAAAGAATTGATATAATTCGTGATAGTTTCATGGAATGCAACGATCGTGTAAACCAGTTGCAACTTAAACTAAATCCTCAATTTGTTATCGATAATAATGCTTTGTTGTCATTTGACGAGTTATACTATTTTGTAATTGAGTTTGCTGACTCTCTCGACGTCAGTTCGCGCTCGGAACTGTGTCAAGGTCATGCGCATTCCAACTCTCAAGTAAAATTACCTAAATTGCAAATAGCTAAGTTTGATGGTAATATAGAGAACTGGCAGATGTTTAAAGACAGTTATACGTCGCTTGTGCATAATAATGTTTCGTTGTCGGACACCGAGAAATTTTACTATTTGTTGTCATGTCTGTCTGGATATGCCCTGACACTAGCTAAGGGTGTTCCTATAACATCAGCTAATTATTCTGTTGTTTATGCAGCGTTGCTAGACAGGTATGATAATAAACGTATTTTAGCTACCGCTTATTTAGAAAAAATAATAAAATTGAATCCGATCCAACGGCCATCATTATCAAACTTATCACAATTAACCAACACACTTTATGAATGTATTAGTGCCTTGCGTGGGTTAAATATTGATGATTTAAGTGAATTTCTTTTATTTTACATAGCATCTCGGCCGCTTGATACAGAAACTAGGAAAAGGTTTGAATTACAAAATACCGAAGAAATTCCTAAATTTAATCATTTGATTGTTTATTTACAGAATTATATAAAGGTATTAGAGGTTAGTCAACCTAGTAATTTACAGTCATTCAATTCTACAAATAAACAAAACCACAATAATACAAAGAAAGATAATTTTTCTCGGCAATCAAATTCTTCCTTAATTACTTCTTCGAACTCAAATAATAATAAACCTAATCAGGCTGTCTGTGCGTATTGTCATGAAAATCATTCAATATATCGCTGTGGTAAATTACATTCTATGAATATAGGACAGCGACAAAAAATAGTTAAAGAGTTACAATTATGTCAAAACTGCTTAAGGCCCGGTCACACTAGTACAGACTGCAAGTCTAAGTCCATGTGTTTCATTTGTAACTCAAAACATAATACATTATTACATGAAGAACATAAAAGTTTATTAGCTAATACCATTGACCTAAAGGTTTCTGAGAATTCCAATATGAGCACTTCCCTAACTTGTACAACTCAGCCAAACATGTCAAAGTCACCTATGAGTACCAAAATTATTGGTTCAGCAGTGGTTCGGTTGAGAAGAGTGGATGGTTCATTGCAGCATGCTCGTATAATCATAGATAGTGGTTCGATGGACTCTTTTATTACAAGTAGCTGTGTGCGACAGTTAGGTTTACATATAAAAAAGTGTAATTTAAATGTAACCGGTCTCGGGCAAAATTATGTTTGTAATATTAAAGGTTATACTTTTGGCTCTATTGTGCCTAGGTCAAATGACTCGCCCCAATTTGATATACCATTAGTGATTTTGCCTAAAATCACTTCAATGATTCCTTCAACTTCGTTACCGTCTGTTGTCAAGGAAAAGTTTAAACATCTGGATCTCGCCGACCAAGATTTTGATAAATCGGGTCCGATCGATCTGTTGTTGGGAGTAGACTGTTTTGACCAGATATATACTGGTTCACGTTATTGCCCAGGTCCTGGTTTTCCATGTGCACTGTCTAGTGTATTCGGCTGGGTGATAAGTGGTCAGTTTCTTCAAAACGTGGTGGCTCAAACTCCAGTCACACCCGTTACGTCACTCATCGCGTCTTCTTGTGCGCTCGATGAGATCGTTCAACGGTTTTGGGAATCCGAAGAACCGCCGAAATGTAAAATTTCCGGTCCTGAGGATGAAATATGTGAACAAAAATATAAAAATGGCACATATCGTACCTCCGACGGTCGTTATGTTGTACCAATTATGCTTAAAGATGATACTCCAGCCTTAGGAGAATCATATCATCAGGCTCTTAACCGTTTTCTCAACTTGGAAAAGCGTCTTGCCAGCCAGACTGAGTTGAAAACGGAGTATAAGGAATTTATGCAGCAGTACGAAGAGCTGGGACATATGCAGCCTGCTGAATCTTTGTCTACTGACCGTTATATTATTCCTCACCATTGTGTAATACGACCCGATAGTACAACGACACGTTTACGAGTAGTCTTCGATGCCAGTAGTCGGACCTCGAATAATCTGTCACTCAATAATATTGTTCATGTGGGTCCTAAGCTGCAAGTGGATATTGTCGATTTAGTGACAAAATTTAGACTTCACAAAATAGTTTTTACTGCCGACATCCGTCGTATGTACCGGCAAATATTGATAAGACCCGAGGAAAGGCATTATCAACACGTGCTTTGGCGTAATGATCCAACTGATATCTTAAAGGAGTACGAACTTAAGACAGTCACGTACGGAGTTAGTAGTTCACCTTATTTAGCCATTCGAACACTTCATCAACTTGTTGAAGATCATGGTTCTAAGTACTCAAGTCGTGTAGCCCAGGTTATCACCCAGGAGACATTTATGGACGATATCACAACTGGCGGCTCTTCCCTTGAAGAGGCGATCAAGCTGAAGGCCGACATCACATCTTTGTTGGCCAAGGCTCACTTTGAACTACGTAAATGGACTACCAACGATCCTCGTCTTCTTAAGGATGTTCCTCCTGAATTTTGTCAAAGTTCCAAATCCTTCGATGAATCGGGAAATGAGTTTGTCAAAATATTAGGGATACGATGGAATCCCATTAATGACTCTTTTTCATATGCCTTTTCAGACTCGTTCGAAGTCAAATTTACTAAAAGATCCATACTCTCTTTAGTAGCTCGCATTTTCGATCCACTCGGTTGGATATGTCCAGTAGTCTTTGCAGCAAAATCGCTGCTGCAAGAAATATGGCGGTTATATTTGTCGTGGGATGAGACTGTTCCAAAACATTTAACCAAACAATGGCATTTAATAGCGGCCAATTTGTCTGATTTACAAAAAATTTCTCTTCCGCGGCTAGTTATACCTTCCAATCCGATGGAAGTACACTTGGTAGGTTTCTGTGATGGTTCTCTGAAAGGCTATGGTTGTTGTGTGTATATTTGTGTGGTTACTAATGAGCCCAGAATTTCTACTGCGACTAGTTTACTGATTGGAAAATCTAGAGTAGCTCCGTTAAAACCTACCACGGTAAATAGACTCGAGCTAAGCGCGGCGGTCCTTCTGGCAAAAGTTCTATCACACATGTATAATTTGCTTAAAGACCATATAACTATTAATTCTATTCAAGCTTATTCAGACAGCAGCACTACCTTGTCATGGCTTAATACAGCCCCTCATTTGTTAAAAATGTATGTAGCCAATCGTGTCATTCAAGCAACTGATTTGATTAGTACCGATCATTGGTATCATGTTTCTTCTAAGGATAACCCGGCCGACTGTTGTAGTCGCGGAGTGTCCTGTCCAGAGCTTATAGGCCACCCTCTGTGGTGGAAAGGTCCTTCTTGGCTACAGGATTTGCCTAGTCAATGGCCTAACAAACGGGTTCTACTTCCAAAAGAAGAATTACCCGAGCTCAAATCACTAGAAACCAAAAGTCTTCACGTGATTGAGGTGAGAAACCCACTTCTGGACTTAATTGCCAGACATTCCTCTTTTACAAAAATTCTAAGAATTGTAGCATGGTGTATTCGATTTATTTCAAATTCGAGGGTTGCAAGGCAAAATCGAATTCTTTCATTTCTCAGTAGTACTGAACTCGAGAAATCTACTAAAGTGTTAGTTAAATTGAGTCAGGGTCAGTATATGTCTTCCGAAGTCAGTCGAGTGCGAGATAATGAACCGTGTGTAAAATCAATTCAAAAACTTTCACCTTTCCTGGACGATGATGGGATCGTGCGGGTGGGGGGACGCATCGATGAGGCTAATCTGTCACCATCTGCGTTACACCCTTTTTTGTTACCTAAACAATGTCCAATATCTAAAATTATAATAGAACACTTTCATATAAAATATTTGCATTGTGGACCTAGAACCTTACAATCTCTTATTCAACGCCAGTTTTGGATAATGGGGTTGAGACTTCTGATACGTACCGTGCTGTCGAAGTGTGTTAGATGTTTTAAAGTAAATCCAATCGCTTGTCAGCCAATGATGAGCAAGCTTCCGGCAGCCAGACTTCAACCTTCTCGTTGCTTCGAAACCACTGGAATCGATCTGGGTGGCCCATTTTCCATTAAAGAGAGTCGCCGTCGTGGCGCAAAAACATATAAAGCTTACTTATGTCTATTCGTATGTTTAAGTTCAAAGGCTGTACACTTGGAAGCCGTAACCGAATTGAGTTCAGAAGCTTTTCTGGCTGCTCTAGACCGTTTTGTCTCTCGACGTGGAATATGTCACACAATAGTAACTGACTGTGGGACAAATTTTGTAGGTGCCAACAAGTATCTGAATGAAGTTTCTAACATACTCCACAAGCATTATCCTGAAGTGTCAAATGGTCTAGCGAACCGCCATATCAAATGGAAATTCAATCCCCCCGGCGCCCCTCACTTCGGGGGTATATTTGAAAGTGGCATAAAATCCACAAAATATCACCTTAAGCGTGTTGTCGGTTCTCAGGTTCTCACTCTTGAGGAATTCTTCACAATATTAGCTAAGGTAGAAGCTTTATTGAACTCTCGTCCACTCTGTACGTTATCAACAGATCCGTCGGAGTCTGACGTTTTAACCCCGGGACATTTCCTAACGGGAGGTCCTTTAGTCGCCCTGCCCGAAGAACCAATAAGTGAAAATTCGTGTCCGCGCTCGCGTTGGGTGATGCTTAAGAAAATTACCCAGAGCTTTTGGCGCGTATGGCAGCGTGATTATCTTCATACATTACAACAAAAGAACAAATGGTTCGTACATGAACCAAATATTAAAATAGATGACTTAGTCATAGTAAACGAACCTAATCTTCCGCCGATGTTCTGGAAGTTAGCGCGTATTGTGCAAGTGCATGCTGGTTCGGATCAAGTAGTCAGAGTAGTTACTCTCCGAACTGCTAACGGAAAGACCTTTCGTAGGCCGGTAGTAAAGGTTTGTCCCTTACCAATTAGTTAAGATATTTTTTTTTTTTTCATAAATTACTAAAACATAAATACACACTATCCTTAGGCTAGTTAAAACTTATTTATTACTTTATCTTTCGAAAATAATATTTCTAGATATTCTTGCAATAGTGCGTAGCTATTGCTTTTGGTTTTTTATCTGTCAATTTGCATTCTCTGTGAAACCCTTGTGGATTTCAGGTGGGGGAAAATGTGTAAGCATTAACTTTAAAACCTTAATAAAAATACCTATCTATATTTCCGTTTCCCCTCCCATACATCCCTCCTATTTCGCCGAGACGGCCTGTGATTGGCCGAAAAGACAGTCAAGAAATATATGGCGATCGAGTCATGTTAGCGCGTCGCTTGCGCTGATAAAACAACTAAAAAAATAACGTCTCCTAAGAGTTCGCTGGCCGAAAAGAACCTTAGATCTCATCCGCGAGTGTGTGATGGTGTACCACAAGTGTAGGCAGCAAGAAAATAATAAAGTTCAAGCACAAGTGTCGTCGGCCGGTCGACCAAGGTCCCGTGAAGGCGAATCCTTTCGAATCCTGTTCACAAACGAATCCAGGTGAGTGCTTACTTTTTCCTCTACTGTGATTCTGGGGTTGACCGGAGAATGCAGTGGCTCTTTCAGGAAGACGCAACAAAGTCTTTTGCAGCATTTATAGATAGGCTTTGCGCTAAATCTTTAAAAGCTTCGGTTTAATTAAGCCATGTATTTTTAAAATTATAGCTTTTCTTATATGAGTCAAATAATACGGACCTGGGATCTTAGTCCAGACGGAAAATGAACACTAAGCAGAAACGTGTTCATGCCACCGTGTATATTTATGCTTAATATTCGTTTTTTACCAAACTATTTTGAAGGTAGCTTTTTAAACTCTCACTACAGTCGCACCATGACACTTTATTTTAGTTATTCCACACATTGTTCATAAACATGGGCATTTATGACATCAAATTACAACTACTTCACATTATAAACTCCACTAGAAACAATTTGCAAAACAATCCAAAAACCGTGCAGTCAGTCGAAATTCCCGCCAAGCGACTTATTACTTATTCGTAGTTTAATATAAATAAAATATTGTTTTTTTTTTATTTACTTAGTTGCTCCTGTTACGCAGCAACGTATTTACAACAAGTTAAAATTCTCCAAAACAGTATAAATAACTTAGCAAATATTGAGAATCATGTTTATTTAGGTTCCTCGCCAACAAGAATCTATCAGTGCGAACTAGGTTAAATAAAATTGGCCAAGGGTGAGTCGCGTTAGTACACTCTAAGGGATCCGCACCACCGTACAATATTTAACTACTACAAAAAACACGTTTCTTATATTAGTATGCTTGATGTATGAGTACGATGCTAAGTACGCACTTCAAAGTGACCTCTCTTATGAGGTTGAACCTCCTTTAATTGTTATTTGATTTTATTTTTATTATTTGTTGTTATAGCGGCAACAGATACATTCTGCGATAATTTCCATTCTCTACATAATACGGTTCAATAGATACAACCCTTTGACAAAAGGACGGACGGATATTAGAGACCTAGTACCTTTTAAGGTTCCTTTTGGCATTATGCCACCCTTTGGGAACGGAACCCAAAAAAAAGGCATGTCGTTAAAGGAGAAGTGTGTGAAAGAGTTGATATTGTCGAGTATTTTCCTAAAACAAGGTCATGATTTTTTATCTATGGAACAATGTAGCTCTCTCTAGAAACCGATTACAAATTAAAATTTTTAGGTTGTTGGTCGTTTTTATTGTTGGATATTTATCTAGGCTTGACAAAAGAAGTTGCTTAGGTGCTAATCGATTTAATTACAGACAGATAGACGGGGCTGGTGAAACTATTAATGAAAAAATCTAATAGACTAAGTATATTGTTCAAAACAGAAAATGATGACATGCCCTGCCCTGACGTCACACTACCCTCAATATGGGTTTTCGTGGCGCCAGGTGGCGGCACTGTGATGATAGATATTTTGACAGCCACTGTCAAAATCGGCCAATTAGAAAATTGTTTTTTTTTAGGGTTCCGTACCTCAAAAGGAAAAAACGGAACCCTTATAGGATCACTCGTTTGACCGTCTGTCTGTCTGTCTGTAAGTCTGTCAAGAGCCTTTTTCTCAGGAACGCGTAGAGGTATCAAGCTGAAATTCATATCATATACTCAAGTCTGCTGTCCCTTGCAGTTGTAAAAAAATCAAGCTTCTGAGCCAACGCAATCAAAAGATACAATTTGGTTATGTCGCAATTTTTCGTGCTTTTTAGACATTCGCAAGGGAATCAAAACCTACAGGGTACTTCCCGTGACTTCAGAATCTTGAAATTTGGTACGAAGCAACGTTTTATAGCACAAATATAAGAAAAATTGCAAAAAGTATACATTTTTAATAACATCATATAATAAAAATATACATACATACATAGTATCACGTTTTTTTTCCCTTGTGGGGTAGACAGAGCCTAGGTCTATAAGACCTGAAGGCCACGTTAAGCATGATGGTAAGCATTAGGTGGAAAACGGAATCAAAATAGTGATGGGTTGCTAGCCGCATCGCCTATTAACATGATTCCTCAGATTTTACCCATTCCCTCGATCGGCTTTTAGGATTTGCTGGGGAAGAGAAGCAGCTGGTACATTCTACGTTTTTTCTTTTCTGCCAGACCAGCATGGAAGAGCAGATAAACATATTTTTAATAATTTTTCGACACTTGCAAGGGAATCAAAACCTACAGGGTACTTCCCGTGAACTCAGAATCTTGAAATTTAGTACGAAGCAACGTCTTATAGCACAGATAAAGAAAAAATTGCGAAAAGCATAAATTTTGAGTTACATCATATAAAAAAATATTTTTAATAATTTCAAAATTATTATATATAATGTACGGAACCCTTGTGCGCGAGTCCGACTCGCACTTGGCCGGTTTTTTTATTTATACATGATTAAACATGATTGGTGGATTTCGACAGCTGCTGTCAAAAATACATTGGCAGATAAATGCTCAGATAAATGTGACCGCCTACAATTTAAAATCTGTTATTTAGAGGGGTCAGTTTTACACTCACATATAACATCAACATCAGGTCTTTTTAATCTCTACTACAGGAGCATGACCCTCTCTGTACTACCGGAGCTATACTTGGCCAGAGCCGACAGAGGATTTGGCCTTCACTCTCCTCGCTGGCCAGACGGGTTGGAGAGGTCTCATTGATGTTTATGAGCTTTGTTTAGCTTGTATTTCCTATTAATAGTATATCAAATATAGACAGCAGGGCTATACCCAAGGAAAATTTCCCTGTTCTTTTTTTTTCGTGGTAGGTATTGGTTATATTTCTTCGCAACAATATTTCCCAGCCCACCGGGTGTAAATTTGCTTATGCATCCAAGTAAATACGCCGTACATCTTGTTCGGATATGCCCATGTTTGCTTAGGACTATCGGGGACTAGGGTCTGGCGTCTGGACCTCAGGGACCTACATTAAATAATATTACCAAGCTGCCTGTGACATCAACACACACTCTGATAGGTCTGTGTACGGCCAAATACAGTGTATGTTTACTATGGCATCTAAAAATTCTCTTTATGAAGATTTTGCAGCTCGGGAAACCGGGTGCGCTTACCCGTTGCCACACCTCTAATCACCGGCCAAGTAGTTGAGGAGGGAGGACATCCCTGACCTAAAATAAATAGCGATCGCCTTTTGAACATGCTACCTTTTTATTAATATGTGGTTTGTATTAATATGAATATTATTCACTTTACACTTCATCATATTTATTCATCATCATCATTAAATGTAGGTGACACGGTCAATCGATAATGCACACTCTGGTGTCAAAGTTTTTCGGAACCGCCTCTCGGCCTCTGACGTGGTTGCTTTAACGATTACCAGATGGCAGCCGGGACCAACGGCTTAACGTGCCTTCCGAAGCACGGAATCATGTTAATTATCAGACAGTCAGATAATTCAAGCCTCCAATGTCCTAACCAAAGTGGAAGCAACTAAACAAAGAATGCTTCCCGTGGGAATCGAACCCACGACCCCCGGGTGTACAGGCAAACGCCCTATCCACTGGACCATGGAGGCAGTTATATTTAGGTACTAAAACTGTTTTTAAATAGCATTACAATGCTCGATATAATATATTAAAATTGAAACTATGTCATGAAAAAGAACTCGGCCACAGGTAGGATTTGAACCCCGTCCCTTAGGTTAACGCCCTAAGTGTAATACCATTACACCACCATGCATACCACGAGTATTTCTTCAATACTACCTACCATTCACGCATGCTTAAAATGCGTATACCCTAGGGTAATATGTGATGAGAGAATTCGACGCGGTGATTCGAAGTCACGGTGGTGTAGCAGTTATATTTATTTGAGTTTGCATAATACAATGAAATATAAAAGCTTGTAAATAAAATTTTATTCAAACTGGTATCTTTCATCGACATCGGCATTACGTAGTATCGGAATGATCTAGAGCGCTTAATCCCCCGTTCAATCAGCTACTTATCTCGGTAATTGGGCGGCTGCTACCAGTATACAAGATACAGTACTAGTTTTAGCTTTATTTTACACAATGCTTAACTATATTATTATTTAATAATAAAAGTAATATTGTGTGATGTGGATTCGACGATCATTGTCCCGATAGTTGTATCTGCAAACGGTCTTATACCAAAGAAGCTCGACCAACACCTTAAGAGACTCTCGCTGGATAGCTGAATCAAGGGCCAGATACAGAAGGCAGCACTCCTGGACACGTCACGCATAGTCAGGAAGTTTCTTTCTCTGCAGCCGGTAGCTTGAGCTTTGCCCCGCTGCTGGCGGCGAGCTAGGTTTAGATTTTATGTTTTGTATCATATTTTTATATAATACTTTTTATACGAATATTATAAAACCTAGGCTTAAGATTAATGTTGAATAAAGAGAATAAAGTAATAATATTAAAAGTTACGCGAGAGAGAATTACTATTATAACAATCGGTTTCACGTATCGTTAGTCAGTATCGCTGACAAGATTCAGCCAATTCAGATGACCATCTTCGGCTATACCGACTAAAGATACGTGAATGTAACCGTAGTAAGTTTTTATGATAGTATATAATTACAACATATTTTACTTTTTTTGCTAGTAGCATTAATGGGTCGGCTCGTGCGGGGAATTACCTACCACACTCTGACAGAAAATCGACGTTTGAGTAGAAGCTTGTTCGATGGATGAGACAGCCGGAGGCATATCCATCCCCAATTTCCTCTCGCCATGTCCATTCCCCAACTCCTTGAAAGGCCGGCAAAGCTCCTGTCACACCCTGGTGTTGCAGTTATCCATGAGCAGCGTGATCACTTACCATCAGGTGACTCTTGCGTCGCTTGCTCGTTTGCCGTCCTATACCATAAATCCGAATCCTAATTAATATTTTAAATGCGAAATTGAATTTGTTTTTTTATTTGTTTGTTTGTTACGCTTTCACGTTGTAACTACTGAATCGATCATCATGAAATTTTGCATACACGTTATGGGTACGGAAAAGGACATAGAGTACATTTTATCCCCGGAAAAAGTACTGTTCCCGTGGGATAGACATTGACGCGTTCGGAGCCGCGGGCAAAAGCTAGTATAACAACAAATAAAACACAGAGAAAGTTAAAAAAGAATCAGTAAACAAAAGTATTAGTAGTGTGTAAAAGTTAATTAAAAGCATACTACACGAATTATTAGACGGCCATATGAGCTTTTCGAGCTATCATTTTATAGCATAGTATAAAATAATAGATACCTATAGTATTGTGTACTAAAACCGGGTCACTTAAGTGCTATTTCGTCGGGATTGCCGACTATAGTTTCGGACTCGTCAGGAGCCCATTTTCAAGGCGAGTGCGGGACGCGTAGCGGTGGGCGGTCCGAACTAAGGCTGGTTTTATAGTGACGCGTTCGCCTACCAACTTACCTAACCAGTTACAAGAAAAGATTTTTCTTTCGCTAGGTACCTACGCTCACGTGGCACACGGCCGGCTGGTTTGATAGAAATCCACATGAAAGTTTATGTATGTAAAATCTTACTATGTATTGCGTTTAGGTAAAAGTCATAGAACAAACGTTGTTAGTCATGATGTACCTAAGTCGTCTTTAGCATATTTTGCGTTAGTTAACTATAACCCTGTATGTATTACCTAAAAACAACCTACTATTCGGCCAGTAACAAACTTTTTTATGCATCCAACAATACATTAAACTGATTGCATTTATTTAAATTTAAATGCACTCGCTCCCAAAGCAAATTTACTCTTAAAATGTAACATTTTGATGGGATCTTGGAGTGACGCTGGTTTATATTCATAGCTGCTTGAATTTTAACACATTTTAAAACTCCGCTGGACTAGATCGCCCCATGTTTGCATTACTGGCGTAATTTCTTTAACGGCACTACACTAAATTCCTTTATTGCATTTGATATTGCACGTGAGGTCCATCCTCTTTTATTACCTATTCTTTTGTTTCCTCTGTTGCTATGTAGAATGTTAATATATTATTTGTTTGTTGCAATATGAACCTTGATTCAAGACTTAAAGATTTATTCAGAAAATAGGCCTTTTCAGTCACTTTTTCTCGTAAAATCACATCATATTTTAAATACTACTTAATTTATTTAAACTCAATTATTAATTATTATTCAAAAGCTACAAACTACGGTTCGGAACCGACCATAGCCGAGAAGAAAACGCCAAAAGAAATCTTTTCAACAGTATTTCATGCAGATTATTATAATATCGCATGGTGTGCATTGTTGATTGACCGTGTCACCTACACGAAATGATTTGATGATGATTATAATATCTACACAATATAATTTAAATATCTAGAGTAATCGCAAAAATTAACGCGCGCGAAAAATGATTCAAGATGACGGGACATGAAGCTGATACGACAGACAAAACATATAGACATATTTTTTTTTTTTTTTTTTTTTACTAAATATTGAATTAGGCATTTGTCTCCCATCTCACCTGATGGTAAGTGACGATGAAGACGAGGATGTTACATGCCTATCCAAGAGATACCCATTTATTCTACTTTTGAATGTCCCGGGACTGTACTTGTTTGGGAATATAGACGCAGGCAGTTCATTCCACACCTTAGCTACTCGAACCAAAAAGGAACTGTCAAATATATGCTCTAAATCTAAAATTCGCTCGAATTTACTCTTTAAAAGTAAACCCAAATGAAAATTAATTTCCGTAACAATTTAGAACATCAAACATGTCGATTATTTAGGGTTGGCCCAAAGTTATGTTTGCTTATGTGTTAACTTCCGCTTGCGACGAATCCTTTTTTAGGGTTCTGTACCCAAAGGAAAAAAACGGGACCCTAATAATATTGCTCCGCTGTCCGTCTGTCTGTCTGTCTGTCTGTCTATCTGTCCGTCTGTCAACAGGCTGTATCTCATGAACCGTCATAGTTAGACAGTTGAAATTTTCACAGATGATGTATTTCTGTTGCCGCTATACCTATACAATACAAAAAATAGAATAGTATAAATATTTAAGGGGGCTCCCATACAACAAACGTGATTTTTTGCTTGTTTCTGGTCGATTATGATAACGGTAACAGGTAGATGCTTGAAATATTCACAGAATATTTAGTTATATATTCACTTGAAAAATAAATAATGAAATGAAAATAAAGTTAATATTCAAGAGGGCTTCCATACAACAGACATGATTTTTTGTCGTTTTTATAGATAACTAGCTTTTGCGGCTTCGCTCGCGTTAAGTTTCATACAAACTTTCATCCCCTATTTTATCCCCTTGGGGGTAAAATTGATCAAAATCCTTTCTTCGCGGACGCCTACGTCATTACATCTACCTGCATGCCAAATTTCAGCCCGATCTGTCTAGTGGTTTAGGCTGTGCGTTGATAGATCACTATGTCAGTCAGTCACCTTTGAGTTATATATATTTAGACGGTACGGAATCCTTCGTGTGCGAGTCCGACTCGCACTTGGCCGGTTTTAATTATATTTACTTCGTTTTAAAATTTTGCTCAAATTAAGGAACCTTTGAGTTCAACTTTAAACCTTTTACAATACATCCCGTCACCCGTAGGTTGTTTGTTTAGTCATTTATTCCGACCTTATAATAAGAGTAACGTTTTCTAATAATAAACCCTATTATTAATTAAACCTACATGAAAATATAAACATATACAAATTATATAGTACCCGCAAACCTTCACACTGCGGCAACGTGCCCAAAAGCCTGTGGCAGGTTTGTTTAATTAAAAGATGTTGAATAATTATCTATGGGTACGTACGTTTCCTGCAAACATTTCATAGACCCAGTCCATCCTACCATCTAATTACTGTATGTGTAGGGAATATTTTATTTGAATTACATACTTCACACTCCACATGACCGAACTTTGTATAGAATTAAGCTTTACCAAATGATTTAGGTACGTCAATTTATACCAGCTTTCTTTCAAAATATCACAATCCTTTCTAAGATCAGTTTCATCCAATGAGGATTTTTTGAAATAAGCGGTGGCAGAGTTATTATTCTAAGACTTGAGACGTACAGGTCCAATAAGCTGTTATTAGGCAACAAAGTGTCAGTTGTCGCTACATGTCAAATATTATCCAATCATCATCATATCGTAAATCGTATGTGATGGTCAGCAAGAATACTATGAATATTTTATGTTTAATTTAAAGTTCTTAAGCCAGTCTTCGGCTGCTGGAGAAAAGAAGTGGAGTTCGTTAAGGCCCCCAGGGAAACCATACAGTGGGTACTCTTCGGCAATATGCCACAAAGTTTGATCTCTGGCCCCATAGTCACATTTTGGAGTCTTTGTAACCCCACTTACAGAGGTGGTGATTAGACCGTCCGTATCCTGTTCGGAATCAGTTCAATTTTACCCACACCACTCTTTGACTATTAAAGCCTGCTGGTTTTTTCGTTGGGTCCAAGATAAACCGTCTAAGTGCGTGTTTTATCCAATGACAGCAACTTATCGCACTACGGCTCGGCGGGAAACGTTTTCACCAACATTTTTTCACCATTTTTTATTTCTTAATTTATAAGGAATATATCAAAATAGCATTGTGAATGCAAAATAAAACGCTTATAAAAATAAATTATTTGGCGTTGTCTCAATGAGTTTCAAGGTATCGAGTTACTTGCTGAATTCAAAGGTATATAGAAATTTAAGTACGCTTGCTCAAATTAACTCTTTGAAAGCCAGCCCCAAAGATTCGCCGCGGAGGCAGCGATTAAGAAACATCAAACGTGTCGATACCTTGGGGTTGAATTAAATTTATATTTACTTTATGTGTGTTAACTGCGGCGAAGCCTTCCATTTACTTCAACGAGAAACCAAGTTTGAGCTCAACTTCAAAATCGTTTTACAATTCCGTCACATTTACAGTAATAATGTTATATAATATAATTATTGTGTTCGTTCGTACTACTCGACCGATTTCTTTATTGTATAATAATAATAAAGAAATAAATATAATAAAAAAAAAGAAAAATTTAAATTTATGAAGAAAAGGTCTCTAAAAAAGCTACTGTATGTCTAAAAGATTATTCTTCAAAAACAAGTTCTCCTACGGCATGATATTTACAACTACGAGCATTGATATACAGGCTGACTGGTAAATCACGTTACATATTTAAAAGGGGGGCACTCAGTACTCGATTCTAGATCCAATTATGATTAAAAAATAGGAGCTTAAACGTTGACCAAATTATCCAATAAAATATAGAAGTGTGGACACTCGCACCAATCAATGTGCGCGTACCTGTTGACGTGTCGGCCGTAGGCCGTTTAGCTGGATGCGTGTAGCGAGCGCACGGTTTCCAAACATAAAAATTTTAAACTCGCGTCAGGACACGTGGCTTGATCAAAAATTCGTAAGAGACACATGACCTGAGATTGCCTGCGCAGCGTAGGAGAGGAAGTAATGTAACGTAGAGGGGGCTCTCTTTCTACCGCACGGCGAAAATACAAATTGTCATGTTTGTGTACGATAGCGCAATAAATGAATATTGTATTTAACTACATAAATGATGGTACTTTTGTACTGATAAATAAAGCATAACGTGCGAAGTTATTCCCTAACCTTAATGTTCAAGTTAGTTTTCACTTCTGCCGGCACTCCCAGGGTTCTTTTTTTCCTCCCGTTCTATTTTTTTATCTATGCCATAGATATTACAATATGGTACTATCATTTAAATACAGTTAGGTATCTTAACAAGACATTAAGGTCTTATAGCCCTACCTTTACACAATTAAATTTGTCTGTAATTATTAAGTATTTTGTGTTGGTTTTAAATTTTTTGACGTAACGTGTTATCGTTATTTATAATGTCATTTAATATGACACATGATTTACCAGCCATCCTGTATATACAATTTAATTCTATTGTAGACCTTATCACATTGACTTAAGAACCGATTTGTATACATGCCAGTAGTCGTGACTGTACATGAAACGGAATAATCATCTCTATAAACTTTTAGCGGAAACATCGTGACCCTTTAAAAAACATTTTATCGTCAAAGAATATATTTTAATTACTTAAATGCCCTTACTAAAAGCGCTAAAGGTGAAACCGGACCACTGCTACTAGAGGAAATAGTATTCATAGACTAAAGCACGGTAAAGATATCTAACAGTATTCCGTCTTCATACAAACGGTCGAAACTCGCGGTTCGAGGTCATTACACACTCTAGTACATTATTGGTACGCAACCAGCGATTCGCAGTCAAGGATGCGCTGTAGTCGGTGACGGACGAACGAGTATGTGATTGTTTCAAAGTTTATTAGTAGATATTGTTATATAAAAGCACATGCATTTTGGTGTAAGAATAAAATGGTTAAATATAGATTATATTGTGCTGTTTTTGGTTGCGTAAATTCATCATTAAGCCACACATTATAAAAAATCCTCAAATTACCTGCAATCACCGAAAAGTAAGATTATAAAATGGTTTTTTTTTTACCTACTCTTATCAATTTATTTCTTTTTAGTACCTAGGTAAGTATTTTAAGAATTCCACATACAAAGTAGGTACATATAATCTCCTTCTTGTATCAACAAACTTATCAATTTCTATTCGTGTGTCCAACTGAAACTCTGACCGATTTAGCTAAATTTGGTTTTTATATAACTATTTGGGGAAGTCTAGGGTAGGTTTATATGGTAAGAAAACATGGAAAATTTAACGTTTATACGAAGTACACCGAGTCGGCTAGTCATAAATAAACAAGTGGAGGAGATAAAAACAAGTGACACAATAAAAAAACTGGAAGTTTCCTAGGCTATATAGATACCAACTAACTGCCTCCTCGTGTAGTGGTTAGAGCGTTTGGCTTACACTACGGAGGTCACGGGTTCGATTCCCGGCGGGGGCAACGACTTTGCGCGTTGTTGTTATTCCAGTTTTGTTAAATCATTGCAGGCTGATCACCTGTTTGTCTGATAAGAAAGAGGAGGATTGTTTCGGAGGGCACGTTAAGCCGTCGGTCCCGGTCGCTGCCTTTGACAGCCGTTGTTACACAAAACCAAGTCAGAGGTCTATAATGCGGTTCAAAAACTCTGACACCAGTGTTAGTCATTAACACACACGATAAGAAAGATAGATACTTAATAATTTACTGCTACTTACATATAATATTGAAATACGCGAAATATCATTATGAAATGGTTATACTTGTGATTATTGCTAGTTTACTACCTAGAAGATATTTACATTAAATGTGATGACTTCCATGCTAGTCTGGGATAAAAGGAAAAACACTGTAGACGTGGGTAGCCCTAGCGCGTGTTTATGTACCGCGCGGCGGTAGGCATTTATTTCAAGAACAGGCCCGAGTTACAATACTGTTAGATATCTTTACCGTGACTAAAGACTTCATTTTATATTTTTACATATTTTTAACCTTCTCTACAATACAGCAATTTAAGGTAGGTATATGACTTTAAATTGCTCAATTGTAGAAATATTCAAATATGACATAGCAATGACAGTGAATGTCAAGGTGAGAACTACCTTAATAACGTTTATTGACAGTTGTTTTTACATAATAATGTGTGTACAATAACATAGGTAAGTATATAGCCTATAGTACTATCTTATCCAAATACATCCGATTATTCAACTACCCACCAACGAAGTAGGAATACCCTGTATCTGGAGTGGTGGGGAGCATCATAAAGAATTCAAAGATTTAATGTACCCATGTTGATTCAAAATTGGAGAATTTAGAAATATCAAACACTTTGAACTTTGCCTTCTGAAGTTCAGACTGCGATTATTTGTTAATATTTTCTGGACAATCATTTTTTTTTAAGTTACTTCAGAGGAGAGGATCTACGGATTGGCCTGCGTTCCATCAACCATATTTTGAAGTTGCTGTATTAGTTTGCCTTAAGGATTATTCGCTACTGAGTTACTCTCATCTCATTTACAAGTTACTTTTTTTTACAATCGTGTTAAATCCTCTTGTATCAATAATAGAATCTGGCATTATAATAGTATAATGCCAAAACTCACGCCATGGTGCAAACAAACCAAGATTATTCAAGGTGTCGACTCTCAAATGTATGCTCCGAAATTGGAGAACGCTTGCTCGAATTAACTCGTCAAAGCCAGCCCCAAAGGGAAATTAAATTCTGCTAAAAGTCTCGACAAGGACGTTTAGAAACATCAAACACGATACTTTGAGGTTTGTTTAGATTTATGTTTGCATGTGTTAACTTGCCCTGCGGCTGCGATCAATTGTTTGGTTTGATTATCTGGCAAACAAAATATTTAAATGAATAGACTGTTATTTTGATTAGATAGGTCTTTTAAAAATATTGTGAGCTTGTGAACATCCTTTTACAATCTACGCATCCGATTCTGAAATTTGGTTTTTATAATGCAATGATTGTATATGTATTTATAACAAAATTTAAAGGATAACTATCACAGCTAAGTAGACTTTACAAATTAAAGAGTTATGGTCGACCAGCTTATAAATTTACTTTGATAAGTCAAATTTCATACAGTTTTCATTAAAAATTTGTTAAGAAAGACAATTTAACAACTGTCTGATGCGTAAAACAACTAATGAATATAAATTTATGAACCACGTAAAGTTAAGAAAATATTAATTCGTTAATAGCAGATTTAAAAATAATCAAATTAATAGCAATATTTTTATGTTTGACGGCGCGCGGCGCTTGACGGGACGATACGAGACCACTTGACGCTTACTCCGCTCGTTTTTAGACGGTTTTGACTCTTTGACGCTGATTCTTTGGTTCTTGAATTAATATTAAAGTTTTATGCAAACGTATTATTTTTATAATGCAAAAATAAATTTATTAGCAAACGATAATGACTTAGTAAGTAATACTCTATTAATAAATTCGACAATATTTCCTACGCCAAGCAAATGAGGAACTACGGATTACGGAAAAACATCTTTTACATTATAAAAATCTACAGCATATTCGTGCTTCCAAATAGTTCCAAAATTTACCCATAAGGACATCATCATAATCAGCCGCAAGAATTCCTATGCTGGACATAGGCCTCCTCCAAGCATTTACAATACGCCCGGTTGGAAGCAGTCTGCATCCGACCATCTGGTCGGTAGGTGTCCGACGCTGCGCTTGCCAGTACTTGATCGGCATTCGAGAACCCTTCTGCACCATCGGTCATCGATTCTACGCGCTATGCTCCCGCCCACTGCCACTTCAAAGAACTGACTACACTAATCCGCTGAGCTATTTCGTTTGGGCCATAAGTACATAAAGACAGACTTAATAAGATAAACTTAATCCGTCATATTATAAAAGATATACTAACTTTAGTACCTGGTTTAGACCATTATCCGACCGAAATAAATCGACACTTATCACTTTGACGTTTGGTCGACTGTCATTGTCAATTTGTTTTGGCCGGATAATGGTTTAAACCAGGTATTAAAGTTAGTCCTCGTTTTATAAATAAGACTGTATTGGTCTATCTGCATAATTATTACTATACTACTTAATATTTATATACTACTTAATTACTAAATGAAATGATTAATTCAACATCCAAAGCCAAAATTCTAATTACAAACAAACAAACGCTCTTAATTTCAGACAGCAACCGAAATTCTTCATGCCGTTGCCGATGACAAATGGGACTAAATTGCGAATGCCGTTGTATCCTGCGTCATGATTACCATATCTGTTGCCGAATACACCACGAGCCTATTAGGCAATAAGATCCTACTGCTGGTTCTCGATAACTTGTTATTATCAATCGTGACAGGTAGTTAGCCGTGTGGTTTCCGGCAGAGTAGAATAGGACCACTCCAAGCCTTCTCATGGATGTCGTAAGAGGCGACTTAGGAAATACAAGCTAAACAAAGCTTATAAACATCAATGACACATCTCCAACCCGTCTGGCCAGCGAGGAGAGTGTATGCCAAGATAAAATAATGTTGTATGTAACTTAACGTTCTCCAAATGATATTTAATATATCTTACGATAAATGAATCAATGCCTCGGCAACAATTATATATTTAAACGGTTTGGGGTTGAAACTCTTGGGCCATGGGGACCTTCAGCCCACAAATTATTCACCGCCATTGCCAAGAAGTTAATTGAAGTATCTCGTGACCAGAGGGCTGGCCTGTATTTTAATTAAAAGATTAGTACTGCCATACAACGTGGCAATACTGCCAGCCTTCTGGCCGCGCTACCACGGGGTAATGAGCTGCCAGGGCTATTTTATTTGTAATTTTGTTTTCTATTTATAAGTAGTTTTTAAGTTATTATTATATTCATTATTAAATAAATTTACGATAAATAAACGACGTTGACTTTGAATTTCTATAAAACCCCTCACTTGCGTAGGCTTTACGTCACGTCGTTGAACTCGTAGAGAACTCGTAGCAGTTCTACAAACGCCGTAGCCTTCTTATTCGCGTATATTAAGAGGCTTCCATGAGCCAACTATGGAGTCATCATTTTCACTCATCCACCACTCATAATTTTTATAAGCTTTTATTTAACTTGTTGTTTAAATCTTGCAACTCCTATATACCTGATCTGATAATGGAGTCGGAAGGTAGCCATACGCACTACCACACTAAAGACGATAAACCCATCGTATCTCGCTCACTTAGTTTGTCTTAGCAAGCACTTTATAGTGTGAATCGCTCAAAATAATCGCTTTTCACTAAAATTTAAATTTCGAAAATAAGTTATATTTCTTTTATTTCGAAATCAGATCAAATAAAAATATCTAAAACTGATCTTCCCTAATTAATTACTTGCAGTATTTTGTTGCGTATTTGATAAATAACGATAATTGAATTATTGCAAAATAATAAAAAGTAATACCAAAATATTATACATATATATTACAGGTTATATATTATTATATATTAAATATATATTACAGGTAATATACCTTTTCGAAACGATGTAATAATAATATAATAAACGCGATAAACTATATTGAGTTAATTTAAATGTATAACAATTGCATAAAGATTAAATATATGGATAATCAAATTGACTATAGTAGCAGTAGCACCCCCTCATATCACTCTCACAATGTCCCTAAGGTGAACTGGCAGACAATGCAATTAGCATTAAGTTTATCCTTTTGTAACCAATCTTTGATTGTGTGCAATAAACGTAAATAAAAAAAAAAAGATTTTTTGTTTGATCTTATTGAAGAGTAAAAGAAATAAAATGATGCGCGCTAGTTGGCTTATGTGAGCCTCTTAATAAAGAGTGTTTTCGAATTTAATGCGATAAAATTCATTTATAGCGACTCATACCATTAGTAGGGGACCGGCAAACACGAAATCGATGGAGCTATGTGTGAGATTAGTTCACAATGTACCTTTGATCATTGGACCGCAAAATTGATAGATTTACCTACAGCTTTCAGTGTTTCCTATTAGTTTAGTATACAACAAGTAGGCTGTGTGGCAACAAGTAAGCAACAACTAGTGTACTCTTCTGATGTGGTCCCATTGTGACCAAGTCAGGATGAGATTATGGTCAGGGAAATTAAAGGCATTCCTAAAATATTGAAGGCACGATGTTTATCACAAACATTTTCTCAAGATATGCAGATGTTTACGTGCGATAGTGCCATCTCATGTTGTTAATGAAAGTAATGATGGAAGGCACAACTTTTTAACGCTTAGGAGTTATGGGATTTTTTTTTACGATAAAACAAACTAAAACGTAAATTAACAAAATATATATTAAATAAAAAAATACAATTAGGTATTAAATTTTATTTGCAAGCAAAAAATAATTTGATTCATCGTCTTGTACTAGTACTGCTAATGATTGTATCCAAATTTTTATATGTACGCAAGAGCAAAATGGTGACAGTAGCCTTAAATTATAAAAGGAGGTCAACCAAATATTTACTTATAATAATAATAATAAAACCATTTATTTCAGATAAGTACATCCATATTATGTTATACATAGATGATTTACTCAATTTGTAATCGTGAAGAAAATATATAAATGACATTTACAAGAATTAAAATAGAGATGATGACAATTAACGATTTTTTTTCTCGTCAACCAATCCTGATAAATAAATAAGACTGTACAAATGTATGTGGTACTGCGGGGGAAGTATGCTCTTTGGCGGTACCACGTCCACCTATTTTTTTTCTAGTAAATACATAACGTACAATTTTATTTTTTCACATACAACTACGTACATCATCTGGACATTTTTTTCATATATAAATCGCAATCGAAGTCGCTTTAGCACTGTGGCACCGCGTCGGAGCAGCACACGCCTTTAGGCACCTTGAAAAATCTGACACCAGTGCTGGCCACTTACACACACGAAAAACAAACAAACAAAATAAGAATTCATACGGGGTAAATATTATAAAGGTATTTTTATAAGATACGTAATGTACTTTAAGGTTAGTAGCAATGTCTAAAAATAATAGTCAAATCTGCAGTCGACACGTAAGAACGTACCTAATCATACTTGTAAATTCATGATTCAATTTCCCAATCACAAACAACCTAGGCAAACAAAATCAAAAGCACAAACATTTACTGGCCTAACAATATTTATTATAAAAGCTCCAAGGAATACAACCTTATGAAAGAAAATTATAATAAATATTAGAGTAGTTTCGCGGATAAGTTTGTTTCGCGCATTGCGTCGAGGTAAAATAAATACTGAGGAGACGCGTATCTTTCGTAGCTGTCATATCGATAACTGGACATCAGAAAAACCTTACTTTCGATTCAATTTTCTTACAAGTAAGTTACAATAACAATTTTTAATCCTTATCCTTACTAATATTATAAATGCGAAAGTGAGTTTGTTTGTTTGTTACGCTTTCACGCCGTAACTACTGAACTAATGAAATTTTGCATACAAGTTCTCTGGAGTGCGGAAAAGGACATAGGTTACCTTTTATCCCGGGATAAAGTACTGTTCCCGAGGGATCGACATTGACGCGGGCGGAGCCGCGGGCGAAAGCTAGTACGTCATAAATCGTAAACCGCAATTTACCTTTCATTCAATCAACTCGAATATAACAAGAACTTTTATATTATGTTACTTGCTGCTACGGAACCCTTCATAGCCGAGTCCGACTCACACTTGGCCGCTTTTCGATTCAGGGATCAGTTTGTAACTTTCTGCCAGGTAAATGGTTGTCTAAGGATACGTAAAAATTCAGGGAAGTAATATTGTTATTAGCAGTTTTTTTTTAATTTCATTTTATTATAAAGGCCACAATGCAAAACACAAGCTACACGGCTTGGGTGTTTTATTTATTTATTTAAAAAACTTATCGAGCCTATAGAGCTACAGTAGGTGGACTTAATGCTAAAAGCATTCTCTCCCAGTCAACCTCGAGAAGGGTAAACAGAAAAAGAAATAGGTAGTAAAGTGGGAAAAAAAAAATAATAATATGAGAGATAGAAATAATATTAGGAAGGAATAATAGATAGATAGTAAAATACTTAAATATATATTTAGTTACATAAATATTTATAGATACAAAAAATAACATACATAAATACATATACAAAACAGTGAGAAATGATGAAGTAATCTGCTGACTAGAGTTCAGAAAGAAAAGTATGCAGCTTTTTCTTGAAAATAAATCTATTAGATACCTGTCGGATGTCTTCGGGTAAGGCGTTCCAGAGTCGTATAGAATGCAAAGTAAAGGAGTTGGACATAAATCCAGAATGAAATAGAGGAGTAAAAAGCATAAGAGAATTGCTGGAACGAAATTGCCGATCGTGAGTATCCGCAAGATACTGAAACTTACATTTCAAGTACCCGGGAGAATGTGGATTTTTAAGAATAGAAAAAAGAGCACAGAGAAGTCTCTGCTGCCTGCGTAAACGGATAGGAAGCCAAGACAATTTGGATCGGAACTGAGAAACGTGGTCAAATTTACGCAGGCAGAAAATGAACCGAATGCAATTATTAAGGAGACGATCGAGTTTATTGAGAAGATCTACATTTAGATCTGGATAACACACATCAGCATAGTCAATAATGGGGAAGATTAAAGTTTGAATTAGCATGACTTTTGTTTTAATAGGAAGAAAATTTCTGTAACGATTTAAGTACTGCAATGAGTAAGTGACAGTCCGGCATAATTCAGCTACTTGAGTACTCCAACTTAAAGACTCATCCATAAAAAGTCCAAGGTTTTTTACCTGGTGTTTATACGGTATGACGTCGCCATGGAACAATACCGGAGAAACCGAGCTTAGATTAATTTTAGCCAACTGTACAGTACTACCAACAACTATAGCTTGGCATTTAGAGGAATTAACTAATATACCAAAGTCCTGTGTCCAAGAGAAAAGTTCAGATAATATATTATTAATTTGGACAACTGCAGTTTCAATATTCTCCACTCGAGTTTGGACATAAATTTGAAGGTCATCCGCGTAAAAATGGTAAGAACAGCCAATGGACAAAGAAAGAAAATTAATGAATAAAGAAAATAATAAGGGGGAGAGGATGCCACCTTGAGGAACTCCAGAAATAAGATCATTCCATTGTGACAATTCGCAATCCATCCGAACCGCTTGTTGCCGACCATGGAGATAAGAAGAAAACCATTCTGACACTGAGGATGAAAACTTCAAATAATTAAGAATGGCAAGGAGAATATCATGATCTACCATGTTAAAAGCGTTAGAGAAATCAATGAGAACCAATATGGTGACCATTTGATTTTCCATGCCGAGGCGAATGTCTTCGGTGACACTGAGAAGGGCAGTAGTAGTACTGTGTCCAGGGCGAAAACCAGACTGAAGAGGAGTAAGTAAATTATTATTATATATGAAAGAAGAGATTTGTTTATGTGCAACAGCTTCTAGAATTTTGGAGAGAAAAGGGAGAATTGATATGGGGCGGAAGTTGTTCAAAGCCTGGGGATATGATATTTTTGGTAAGGGAAAGACAAAAGCTTTTCGCCAAAGAGAAGGGAATTCCCCGGATGAAAGGGAGAAATTAATAATGTGAGTTATAATGGGACCCAAAACATCAACTAAAGTAATGATCATCTGCCTACTCACATTATCACACCCCATGGCTTTAGACTTAATAGAAAAAATAGTTTTTGTAACTTCATCCTCAGTGACAGGAGAGAAAGAAAAAGATTCAATAGATAATTCAGGCATGGAAGATATTCTCGCAATTGTATGCGACTTCACAGAAGCATCAAGTATTGAGGAGGTGGAAAAATAATTATTGAATTCGTTCAGGGAAAATTGAAAAGAAGTACTAGAATTACTTAGCGTTTTGCCCATGTTAAGAGATCGGAGGAACTTCCATATATCAGCCGAAGAAGAATTACTTAATTGAGAATCAAAATAGCTCCGCTTGGCCGCCCTTACCATCATATTACAACGGTTCCTAGCCTTTTTATATACATCCCACAGATCGTCAGTTCTGTTCCGTTTGTAGGCACGGAATGCACGATCCCGACGCGTCATTGCCATTTTAACACCCCTCGTAATCCAAGGCGCAGGCGGTCTCTTGACTTTCACAGCATGCAGAGGAGCATGGGCATCGTACAACTGTAAAACGGCCGAATTAAATTTATAAACTTTTTCGTCAGCTGTAGATGCATTATATACACTAGAAAAATCAACCTCAGCAGCATCATGTTTAAGCTGATCAGTATCAATACGAGCAAAATTACGCATCCAAATTACAGCAGGTTTTGGCTTCGGAGGCTTAAGCTTATATTGTAGGAATAAAAGGTCATGCTTAGAAAACGCAGGTGCAGGCAGCTGTCCAAACTTAATCACACGATCCAGAGACGAGGTAAGTATAAGGTCGAGAAAAGTGTCATCAGTCGTAGTGTTTACGTGAGTAGCTTTAAGGGGCAAGACGAAAAGGTTTACCGAATCGAGAATAAGTGCCAGTTTTGATAAACGCGTTAAAGCCCGGGAGGACTGACCCAATTGATCAGTATTAAAATCCCCCATTACTATGTGATGTGTATAGTCCGAACATAGGGAATCAAAGACAGACTCAATTTGAGCGAAATAATTAATTGAAGGTGAAGAGTATACGACCCCAAGAAGCGCCTTAACACCACTAACAGAAATTTCAATGAATAGGTACTCGACACCACCCGAATAAGGGGAAGGAGATGTTGCTAAAACTTTATACGGTATATAACTGCGCAAATAAATGGCAACACCACCACCTCTCGTACCAACACGATCATTACGGATCAAAACGAAATCCGGTAAGGCTACAGAAGTAGAAGAGAAAGAAGGAGGTATCCAAGTTTCAGAGACAAGAACCGCATGAAAAACAGATGGAGAAAAAGTATCTAGAAAGTCTGTATAATGCCCGGGTATGCTTTGTGCATTTATATGACAAACGTTAAAAGCAAGAGAATTTTTATCCACAGCATCATTAAGCTGGAAATGTAGTGTCTCGGGCTCATGAAAAGAGTCATTGCTGCTAGAGGAAGAGAAACTAACATTAAGAGCAGACAGAAAAGATTCATCGGAAGACATTACAAGATAGATAAATATAATAAATATTAATAATTATAATTATTGAATGAAATAAAATAAAATAAATTAAGATTGTTATGTCCTACCTGCCAGTTGCCGGTGAGAATGTAACAAAAAAAAACTAATGATTATTGCACAAATAATAAAACGCAACGCATCATTGGCCAAAAAACCTAGATACTAAACATACAATGGAAACGGGAAAAAAAAAAAAAAAAAAAAATTGACATTGACATTTGACACGATTATTGACAGTGCCAGTACAACAACCAAAACAATAATATTTTTAGCATCTACACGAAAGTAAATTTACAAAAACACATTAATAAAAAGGTATACATATTCCTAGGTACTGACACATCTATGACATAGTGCTTAATGGCCAATGTGTAAAGATATGGAAACAAGAAAGCAAAATCACAAGAAAAAAAGATCACTTCCTTAGCTCTGGCCGTCCTCTTCGGTTTCGGCTGCTGATGATGCTCGACAGAGGAAACCGCACACAGTACACTGGATGCCGCCGCCTGCTCATCCTCGCTGGTAGCAATCGCAGCCAGATCCGCCTCTGAGTACAGTTGCTTTGTCTTACCATCAGTCAATTTTACAGTGACAATACCATTGAATGTCCAGCATCGCCTCATCCCGAAACGCTTCCTTGCCAAAATGAAAACCGCCTGCCTCTGGCGTGTCAGAAACTCGGAAACGCTGTATGGAGTTCCCTTGAACGACGTCTTCTTACGCCAGATGTTATTCTTCATTGACAACTTTGCGAAACGAACCAAGACTGGTCGTGACTTGCCTTCAACCAATTTGCCTATTCGATGACAAGTACTCAGATCGCTCAGCACCAAATCAGGAATGTCCAGCCTCTCCTTAATAAGCTCCATGACAAAAGTGGACAAATCACCAGACACTGTTTCAGGCACCCCAGAGAACAACAAGTACTTTCTCCTATGCCGTGTCTCAATGGAGTCAACTGCAGATCCAAGAGAGAAGATGAGTTTATAAAGGATATCCAACATATCCTGAACGTATTTCTTGAAACTGAAAAATTCTTCAGCTAGTTTCTTTGATGAGGAGCTGTCGCTGTCCGGGGATGTTGTATTTATAGCTGCTGCAGTGTCCGAAGCTTTCATCTGGGACTCAAACTCAGCCATTTTTTGGACAAACATCTCTTGCATGGAACGCTGCGCTTGTATCACATCTTCAAGACTTGCCATTTTCAAAATTAGTTTCAATTGCCAGATGATTGTGCTCCAATGAAAGTGAGGTTATGTGGCAGGCAGGACAGTGAACTGTTTATTAGCACTTATAGCATTTACTTAGTGTGGATAATACTTCTGTGTAATTATGATTATAAATGCACACTATTAAGAGTATATGGATTTAATGTAAGTAGTAATATTGATTTTATTAAATATTTTAAAGAGGAGCTCACTGTGTACTTTTTAACACCTACCGCCGAAAAAAAAAAAAAAGCATTTTGCATTGTGGCCTCTATAATAAAATGAAATTAAAAAAAATTGCTGCTTTATACGTAATAAATGGAATCACTATAGCTAGTGATTCGATTTATTACGTAGTAAGATATTCCGTACGATACATATAGGTATATGTAATAAATCGAATCATTAAAGCTATATGTATCGTACGGAATTCTTGACGGGAATTTCGGCGGACTACACGGCTTGTGTTTTGAATTGTTTTGTAAATTGTTTCTAGTGGACTTTATAATGTGAAATCGGTGTAATTTGGTGTTATCAATGCTCATGTTTATGAACAATGTGTGAAATAACTGAAATAAACTGTCACAGCGCGTGTGAGATTTACTTAGCGGGCTGGTGGTTGTTCTCCTCGTTGCGTCGTCTGTGATCAAGCCAGTGAATTCATGGGAGTTGTCGCCAGGGGCTATGTAGAATCAACGAAATGAACTACACCATCATTCCATTGATTAACAGGACTTAGAAAAAGCACGGGAGATCTCATTATATATGATACTGGCTAAATACGTAACGTATGAAAGTCATAAATAAATTTAAAAAAATACGTATCGTACACGCTGTATACAATGTAAAATAAATGGGGATGACAAAATTATACATGGTCCCATGGGGAAAGTTGATTAATATCATGAGTCATACTTGCCCCTTAAGCATTGTGCCCCTTAAACTAAATGGGGGTACCAATTGGTTAAACGTTGTATAACGACATTAAAAGGAAAACTGTCGCAGCTAAGTAGGGTATACTAGTCAAGTCTAAGCAAATAACAAAAAGATCTAAGTACTTACCCCAACATAACCAATCTGAAGCAATTTTTCGGCGGCGGCGCGGATTCCTCGCAACCCTGTGGCAGCGGCGCGCTCGGCCCGGGCGACCGCTCCGGGTCACTTTCTTCCCCAATCCCTGCTCCTCGCCGACACAACCATGAAGTCCCACACTTGTCCCTCGCATCCTCGACAGGCGCCGCGAACTGACACCTCCTTGGCGACCGATTTCTTCCGGTCGACAAAGAAGATTTTAAAGGCGACGATGGCGCCCTCACTGGGCTAGGTGAAGCTCTGACGGGGGAAGTAGACACTTTCACAGGCGACGACTGCAGGGATAGCCCGCCTCGGTCCGTCGTGCCGTTCAACATTTTCGGGTTATGTGGATAGTTGAGCACTGTTTCATTGTTCTTTTTACAAATTACTTTTTTATTCGTTTTGACATTTTGATGTTCTACAACTTCGGACTTTTTGATCCTTCTTTGATCTATTTTGAATAGTTTTATTGCTTAGTAATGTTTGGATTATGAACTCAATTTATCGGTAAAACTTTCTAAAATATTCGAGTGCTTTCTTTTGAACTTTTATACAAATAGGATTTTGTATAGATAAGTATTTTCTGAAGTCAGAACTTGTTATGATAACAGGTTGAGTAGGAATCCTATTTAAACTTATCTCCGTTTATCTTGCGGAGAAAAGGGAATTTGCTTTTAGTTCAATTTTCCGGACATACAAAATCTAGAATGCTGGGAGATCATAAACCGGTCCCAACATTTGCATAATACTCGATAACAAAGCTTATACTGTTATTGAACAATGTGAAAGCTTACGTAAGACGTATCTAGAATATATTACAAATATTCAAGATGGTTCCATAAATAAGACTTCTTTCTGTATACTAAAACACCTTTTTATTCGATGAACCACACGACACAAGAACACATTAGAAAAATCAACAACACAGATATATCTTTTTCAACAATATAACAAAGTAATTTGTTCATCCGCGGCGAATTTATTCATCACATATTTATTAAAGATTTCTTCACTACGCAACAATTCTAACATTTTAGCGCAATTTTAAAATTCTACTATTACGAGTATTATCCTCAATATACTCTACTGTTTTAATCCAATTCCAAAGTAGTGCGCATTTAGCTAACATTTCTTGGGACCGCACTGCGTGCAAAAAGTTTCAATTTTATTTCTACATCCCTATTTTGTTCCACATGGACTGAAGCAAGAAAATTAAATAAAAATAGTATAGAAAATATGTAATACAAAGTTTACGGGTTACTTAGCAAAAATCCGAAAATTTTCGACCTCTTTCGGTTTACATTCGGTTTCCCAAAGCGAATGTAAACCGAGAGATGCGCATGAATTATGTCAATAAATATAAAGTGATCAAAACAGTTTTATTTTTGTTACTACAATATTTTTACAATTCTCTCACTTTTCCCAATATAGAATCTGCCTTATGTAGAATGTATCGATACTAGACTATGATGCATAGTAGAATCTGTTAAATATGGACTAAACGTTAATAGTAACGTTAGTAACGTTATTAAAAGTAACGTATCGTAATAAATATTTTTTATTAAAGTAACGTGAGATACGTCACTTTTAATAAAAAGTGATATATGTAACGATAAAATAAGTACAACTAAAATAACAATCTATTTTAAAGATTTGCAACTATATAATAGGCAACTTTATCCAAAAAATATAGAGAAAATTGTTAAAAAAATTGCAGTAATTTTTATCTATTAAAATACACTGGCCAAGTGCGAATCCGAAACGCAATCAAAGGGTTTTGGTCACCATTTAATATTTAACTATAAATAACGCTCATAAAACTTCCTTTTATATGCTAACGTTATTTTTTAATTTTTATTGACCGAGCGAGCGAAGCGAGCGAAGCGTCTCAGTTTCGACAGGCCCAAAATTCTTTTGTCCGTCTGTCTGTCTGTCTGTCTGTCTGTTCTCGCCTACAGGTCGCATTTCTCAACCGATTCTCATGAAATTTTGTGAGCAGGTTTGGTAATTATATAGAATTTTTTTATGTGCCAGTTTTTTGAAATTTAAAAAAATGGCTGAAATATGAGGGTCCGAAACTTAAAAAATCTCATAGCACAGCTATTTGAAAAAAAAATCAAAAATTTCATTAGACTTTTTTGTTATTCTCATTAAGACGCAACTTTTTTGTCTGAACAACTTTTTTATACGATAAACTTGGACGTGTTTATAGTCGGCAATTTGCCCAAAAGTTGTCTGAAAGCGATTTTCTGTATATTTTTTTGTATTAGTGCATTCAGTATGATGTCGTAAATAAAAAATCTATGGTATGACAAGTATGAAAATAGTGCGTAGTAACCGTGACGTCGGCGATACAGAGAAAAAATGATTTTTATATAAACATACCATGTACGGTATCAAATAAAAGGGCTTTATTGTAGATTACACAGAATTAAACTTCACTCCCATATTGCTCAAACCCACAGATTATATGTAGTACAAAAGTTAAATATAAATTGAAATGAAAGAAGTTGAAGTACGTGAAGTGGGAGAGGGAGTGAAATTGAACAACTTTCCCTAAGGAACATATATCAAAATATGAAAAATATTTTTTGGCTTAAAGCATTATACTGCGAATTACTTTTTTGATTAAAAACACTGAATAAACTTAGAATCCTGAAATAAAAATTGCAAATAAACTTAAACTTTGCCTCCCATTCACCCATGACAAGTTCACTATTCCCATATTATTCTTGATGAGGATCACTCCAACTTAGTTAATCTGTACAAAAGCATACTAAACATGGTGCTCAAGGGCCGTGTTTCCATACAAGAGTAGTCCCCTGATTCCTCGCCGGATAGTACCAATAGATGAATGATTTTTTTACTAAAAAAATCCGTATGTTTAAATTTTTTCATAATTGAATTATTTAAAGATATATGAACCTTCAAAAACATGAGAAATTGGTACGAATTTCCGTTGTGTTCAAACATCAAGAAAACAAATTTGGGCAATTATATAAGTAAAAGAACACAGAAATACAGCCATAGCTTATTTTAATTTTTTATTGTAAAAATAAATTAAATCGGTTAAGTTTTGGAGAAGAAATCAGAAGACTACGAAGCGTTAATTTTGTGTACTTTTTATAGGTATTTTCCGGCCGAGCTGCAGTTATCTCTATCGCACTCTGCGGGGTTTGTTTGGGCACGCGGTGCGACAGCAATAGATATTATAAATACCTATTTTACAATTCTCTCGAGCTTTCGGGTCTTCTGGTAAGAGGAATGTAGGTTTAAATTTCCGTTTCCTCTGGTACCTAATTAAGAGCAGCGGGGATTTGGAAATACTAACTGAAGGAAATCATCCTTTAGTCAATTAGCATATCAGTAACATATATTTTAAAGTACTGGAGGGCAAATGTGGATGCTGGTTGTTAGGGCTCGCGAGGTCTACTGTTCTTGCAGAACCACTAGTTATATGTTGTTATGGCGGAAATAGATATTCACATTCTGTGGAAATTTCAAATCACTACCTGTTGCATGTAATAAATACAGTCTAGTGTCAGTCGGACGGACAGGCGCATAGCGGAAGCTTAGTAATAAGATCGTGTTTTAACCCAATGGGTACGAAACCCTTATATAGCATAGCTATGTCGATAAAAAGCCCCCTAGGAAATCACATCATGGACATATAACGCTTTTAATGTAAATACTTTTAATTTCTCTTACGCGGTGTAGGTATAAGCGTCACATCTGTTCGTGTCTGGTTCGTTTTTGGTTTCTAATATGTGTTCGGAATCACATTTATTCTAAAACAAGTGATCTTTCGCTACAATTTGACAAATCGTCGTCCCGGGGGTAAACGAGAAGGGTATTTTCACTCGTTGTTACATACATTGTTTATTGTCTTTTTTAAATTGCTGAACTAATTCCGATCCACTCCGAGATCATTTTTATTTACTTCGAAACAGTAAGCACTTGTTTGACCAATTGTGTATAAAGAAATTTAAGCGGAAACAATACAGTCGTTTAATTTTGGTACATGTTCTATTTGATGTGATCACATGGTGTGATCCGTTTCGCTAGCCATATTTCAAAAGTCAAAAAAGAGAGTCATTCAAAATTGGATACATCTATCTCTTTTTGAACGTCATATTTTTATTTCTTATATTTTTTTAATGTAATATGCATAATCGCGGTTCGGAACAACCACTGGTGAAGAATACGCCGAGAGAAACTCAATCCAGACTTGTATTATCATACGTTTTATTAACATTACGTAGGTACAAGTGCAAGATCAAAAATCAAAAGTAAAATGTTTATTCAGAAAATAGGTAAAGAAACTCGTTTCAGCAGTCGGTCTTCTACGCGCCTGAACGGCTTTGTATGCTTATATTTCTTCCCTTTTTTTATATTTTTGTGTCATTAAATTTCACTATTTACATAATTATTGAACATTTTATCTTTTCTACCGAGTGTGCAATGATATTAAATAACATAAAGTAGTCTCAAAAAAATATATAGATACTCATTGATTTACAACAGACATTTCATACATTTAAAATTTTATTTTACCAGGTTGAATTATACCATAGATATTATTATTCAAATTGCAGTGTAGGTAAAGCTGACTAGGTCGTGATCAGAGAAGATTTGTACCCTACCTATGTGTATATTTTTTTTTCTCTAGCCTACCCTTACTATGAATTCCTAACTGCACCAAATACTAGCTGTATTACTCTTAATCTACTTTATCAACCTACATACCCTATTAATGTTTTGTTTCTTTGTTCAAATCTATATGGCATGATCATATCTAGCGGAAGTTACCCTTGTTTTATCATAGTAACCCCTGGACCTTCTTAAATGAAGTGATTTTGATCTTAACCTATGGTGAGGAAGCCTAATCCTATCTTATGCTATGCCTAAGGTTGTTATCGGCCTTGTGTATGACTAATTTTTACTTATAAATAAGAATAACCTTATCGTAAGGTACGCTTATGTTTTTCCTAATAAATATTGTTCAAATTGCACTTTGTGTTATTTTCTGTTGCCTGCTATTCCACATTAATATAATTGCCTTATTTTATGAAGAATTGGTTAATTATTTTCATTAAGGAGCATATTGCTTATCTAGCATGGTTCATTCTACAGAAATTGTTCCTCTACCAGCGGCTTATAGATATAGTATTGAATTTCGGATATGTATTAGTAAGTATTAGAATGTAAGTATCCATATTGATCTATAATGAGTTATAGATGTCCACAACTGTAGATATTGGATAGAAGTCTAAGGTAATAGTTTAATATTGTCATTGTATGTATTAGTCAGTGGTGGTAGATATACATTATAGTGAATGTACCCAGCATTTTGGTGTTACGGTTTACTGTCGAGCCCCGCCTTCCGCCCGCCAGAGTACCACTCGTCATCCAGACTTGGACGTGATTCCTCCGTATGCTAATTTCTTTTGGAAAGCAATAGGGATACCCATTAAAGAGTAAATAGTACCTGTTCCCACCTAATAGTAGGATAGGCAATTTGTCAGTAAAATTATGTCTGACTATTAATTCAGAGACAAGAGGGTAGACTAAATGTCTTCAAGCGTATTACCTGCTACACAAGCATTATGCTCTCATTGTGTTCGCTGGGATGAGTTCAGACTTATTTACTTTGAAATAACACCACGGAGGTGTAAAAGCAAAGAACTCAAATTATGAATTTACAACAAGCAGGTAGTATTAGGTACTCAGATGGAGTTTTATAGCAAGGGTTTGTTTGTCAGTCAAACTATACCTCAACCTTCACTGTAGAAAAGGCATCCTTACATGATAATACTTCCTGTATCAATTGTTACTCATTATCCTATTATTTTCAGGAATTATGTAGCTATGTATGTAAGCATGTAAATGTTATGCCATGCTGTTATGTATAAGCACTATTATGCACTAACTCTAGATCTTAGAGATAGATGGAGATGAAATGTCTATTAGTATTTAAGCACATTTACATCAGACTTATTTGTCTCAGTGATTCAATCAAATTTACGTGTGAGGATTGTAATATTCCTGTATTTCAATAAATAGGGATTGGAGTCAACCTTACACTCGCCCTTGGTAGTATATAAGGAACATTACTCTCCCAGAATTCATTATTCATTCCAGAATTAGATGAATCATATGGTATATATGTGGATTGTCAATATCTCAACCTTACAGAATTTACATGACTTCCATGGAACCAACAGACCATCCCCTTCAGAGAATGATTATCATGATAATATATTGTCAGAGAGTTATGAGATCTCACTGGACTAAACAAATCTGAATTTTTCAACAAAATAGGTAGATCAAGAAGGTATTTATTTAGTAATTAAATAGACAACTCCGACTCAATCCATTGTCAAGTAGCTATGAGATTATGCCACAAGTTATGATATTAGTTGTTCATGGCCAATCTATGTGATTTTACAATATGAAAATCCCCAAATCATTCAGGTGGATACTCTATACACTATTATATATCAGGGCCTTGTACATAAAAATTAAGGTTAGGAATTTCATACCTTTGTTAGAAACAGATTCTCTGAATCTTTCACAATCAGAATACGCACATTTCGTCAGCATTATCACTTGTCACTATCACAGAACCAACTTATGCCATTTTGTTATCATATTTTCACATTCAACTTCACTTTCATATTAGATACGACTATCTAACTTAAAATTACTGTCGAAGATTAATTGTTTGAATTATTAACGTCCTACCCACCAGCAGCTTGGATGGTTATATTGCTACCACCGGATTTACCGTGAAAACGAATGGAATTTTATCTCCTATACCCCTCTTTTCCTTATCCTGACGCAACCGTTAATGGGCCTAATCTAGTCCCTATCAGTCCCTAATTTCTAGTCTAAAGGTGTTAAGTTACTGTCCCCCCATCCCCAAAGTGTGTGTGTGTGTAGAACGAACTCCGGTGTAAGAGATCGCTCCCTAATCTAGCTAAAAAGATTTGAGGAAGCTTCCCTCGCCCTATTTTAATGATTCTACCTGCCTGACTGCTCCTAAAATCAGATTTCCTACTCTGGTAAATAGATTAGGTTCCTAGCAAGGATCCGTCATCTCTAAGCTGTAAAAGGGAGCCAGAGTTTGGGCCCACGAACCTATTATTCCTATCACTCTTGGGTTGTGGTCATCTCTTGTGGTCAGGATCGAGACTTCCACGCCCTAACAAAGGTTTGAGGTCCCAGACGTGTCCCCAAGTGGCTAGGGAGCTGAAAACTAGCGCACCGTTCGGACCGTAGGTTTCCGTAGGCACAGAGGCCGTCTGGACGCCCCAAGTAGCATAGCTAGGCTGGGAATTTCAGCCCATTCGACCAGCTACAATGTCGAATTATTTTTACTCCTACTTGGCCGCTACCCTCATAAAGAACAATCGCTCTCATAAGGAATAGAGGTCCAGCGTTGATCTTGGCCATGTATTCCCCAATTCGACACAAAACTCTATTAAACTTACATTAAAATCAAACAAATAGAAACTAGATATCTCAGATTTGACACGGAGAAGATTTCGAAGAATCAAAGATCTCCCCAACATCATTTCCTCAATATCATTCAAACTTTACAGTATATGAAACTATTATGGTGAATTTACTCTGGACAAGCTAATATTCATATATTTCAAAAGAATCTACAATATTTTAACTTCAGAACACGATACCAATGTGCTTCTTAGCTAAAATATTTTTGCAAGGGACTTCGCGGGACTTTTCGATCCTAATTTGCCAAGATAACGCGATAACCCACACTTTAAACTACTTCTTTCTTGATTTAAAATAAAACTTGCAGTGGCGTTCTGGCAGCAATTCCTCTTGGCTCTTCAAATTCCCCGATGCGTAATCACCCAGACTAATGGCGCCGTAGCCTTTTATACTCGCTACCGTGCGGTTCTCAGAAATCACACCACTTCGACTGAAAAACCGTTGGCCAATATTTTTTTTAAAAACCTCATGCAAATATCTAACTAATATCTCTACATTTAATAACTAATCTGCCTTGCTCATTCCTGTCGATAAGACCTTTTTCATTAAATTCTCAATTGAATAAAGTTTTTCCATTGGTTAGTTCCAAAACTTTCTAAAACATTCCAAGACTACCTGTCTCTTTCTTCACCCCTAATAGTAACGAAATAAAGGTCAGCGTGCCTTGTAACAAATTTAATTCCATAGACAATCTCATAGCTTTCTTTTAATTATTAGTGTTCCCTGTGCTATCTATAGAATCCCTTGAATCGACCTATTAGCATAATCTGGTATCACGAGATATTATAATAAATTTTACCATTTAAATTTCTTTTACGCTGAGTATTAATTTATTTTAATATTTATTTAATTTTGATTGAATCGATTCTCTCGATTATCCGTAAAATGCTTACTTTTTTTCAACTAGACAAAAGAATAAACTAATTATCAATTATTTGATCAAATTTTTGTTATCATCATGATTATTTATTTCCTTGTTCTTACTTAAAGATATAAAGTCAGTCAAACTATACTTTTAATTTCATATTTTTAATTTAAGTTCTACTTTTCATAGATCATAGATCAATTTTCTTCCTCGCGTCAATTATAGATAAGACAAACTGTCAATGTCATTCTGCTTCACAATAAACAAAATAAGATGGATATAATGAATTATTGTGGAACAATTTACAAAGGACTGTATTTATGATTGAATTTCAGTTTTCCAGTTAATATTTGAGAATCATGAACGAGAACATAAGTGTTCCGTTACAGCCGACCCTTCAAATTTAGACGAAAGCGACTTTCTCAAAGGACCTGGAGTTTAAATTTTACCAAATTTAAATTTTAAATTAAATTCTCAAATATTACTATATATGTTAATTATTTAAATATAAGCAAAACAACCCCTTTTTTTTTCAATTCCCCCCCTTTTCCAAAATATTATTCTCCCAAAACCTTCAAATGGTGTAGCCCTCATCTGTGTATGTGTGTCCCTAAGCTAGTGTATAGTGTATTTAAACCAAGGACATGTTTTTCATCACCAAAGCTACGGATTTGAACTAATACCTTTATTTATAACCGACAATTACCCTTCTCAAGTTATAGATCAACGTCCAGGATGGAGTAGGTTGTGAGGCTACTGACCCTAGTGGTCCTATTATGGGCATATGAATTGATTCTACCTTACAATCAAAACTATATCCGCCATAAGTATCCTTCCAAGAATCTGATCTGCCTTTAAGGAGAATGACCTTTGTAAGCCATACCTAAAAGTCATATTCAAAACTTTCGCTCAAGCAAATCTTAACATCGCCTTGGAGAGTGTGTAGTGTGAATTTGTAGTAGCTCTCAGCTTCTTGTAGAGTGTGGAGTTTCATACGGGTGTTATAACACTTGGGATTATTTCCAAGAGAAATGTCTCTGAAAATTTAAAATTTACCCTAACACCAATATTCCCCCCGTATAAAACTCGTTTGTGATGTGTATATTCAAGGTCTTGGGCAAATAACATTGGTTATCTGGCTTCACATCTGGTATACCAAGGCCCTTCCTAGACGTTATTCCCCCTTCCCTTTTCCCCATCCCTGTTCTAACCACCAAGTTCATTCCTTCATACTCAATCATTCTTGCCAAGAATACATCAGCGCTTCACCAGATCACTTGCAACAATATAATATATTTCCATTAAATATGTAAAATAATCAATAAATAAGTATATCATTTCACTCATGTTGACCCGTATGACCCGCATGCTCCGCATGAACCACAAGTTCCTCGTCATCCGCATGAACCGCGTGATCCGCGTAATCCGCATAATTTGCATGACCCGCATAATCCGCACGAACTGCATGAGCGCGTAAACCTTAGGAACTGCGTGAGCCGCGTAGACTGCAAGATCTACGTGACTAGACATGAATTGAATGAATTTAAATCAAATCTACTTAAATGAAAAAATAATTATTTGAATTTATAACATTTTAACTAAATATTTTTGGACTAATCTGTATATATTTTTTTTTTTTTATTTAAATTTATTTGAATTAATTTTAATTATTTTAATTTATTTGAATTTATTTGAATTTATTTGAATTTTTTTTTTCATTTATTTTAATTTATTTTAAATTTATTTGAATTTATTTTAATTTATTAGAATTTATTTGAATTAATTTTAATTTATTTTAATTTATTTGAATTAATTTTAATTTATTTTAATTTATTTGAATTTATTTTAATTTATTAGAATTTATTTGAATTAATTTTAATTTATTTTAATTTATTTGAATTAATTTTAAATTATTTTAATTTATTTTAATTTATTTGATTTTTTTTTATAACTAATAATAAACCTGGCGAATCTCATACCACCGCCCCCTTAAGTAGCCGGGTAAAATATTAGGCCAATTTTAGAGCGCCAACCACCATTACACCAAATACCATCAAAATTTGTACAGCCGTTTCGAGCTATCATTTATAATAAAACATTCAGTCAAACATAGAACCTCCTCCTTTTTTTTCTTTAAAGTCGGTTGAAAATTATCTCTGTGGTTGGATACCTCTAATTCATATACGCTGGACTACCTACTATCTGCTATAATATTACTACAGAGTACCTACGTCTATTACCGTGTTTCCGAAAATTTAAATATCCCGCCTTTTAGAATAGTTATGCTCGCGAAGTATACAGAAGTGCTATTCTCGAAATGATGCTGTCCGCAAACGAGCGATTCATCTATATCAAATGTACCCGAAGACAAGTGTCACAAAAATAGTCCCCCTAAAAGCATCGCATCGATTGATTTCTGATTTCTGAACAGACTATCTAAACATCCTATGTCATTTTCAACATGGCCGTCGTCAAATGAAACTTGGATCCCTATTTAGTTTGTGGTCAAATGAAACTAATCAACAAATCATAGTAAATACCAGATTATTCAAGGAATTAACGCATGTACGATCTCTAACCAACCTATAATGTGTTAGTATAATATACCTCGCCGCATCAAACGGTACAAATGGATAACCAATATCAATGTATTCAGGACAATACGCTTTAACAATCGTAAGTATTTATGGACCCTTTTATCGTTAAATCTTTTCAATAACACAGTAGGAATAGTAGTAAGAGAGCTATGTTGAGCATATAAATGCCTTCCTATCTATAAACTCATGAAAGTAACAGTTTACAATACTATTGTGATACTAACCTAGAAATAACTTATTCATACTATCTATTCAACCTAACCTCTATATAAAAGTACATAAAACTACCCAATGACTCGTCATAAAGGTACATCCTTCAATAATGCGACTCCTTTAATGATTTACATTAACTTCTTGATCAAATTGTTGTAAAAATATATAAACATAACCCTACTTCTATTGTTTCAGATAACCTGAATAAGCATCTATCTGTGCAGATCTATGTAATGCTACGAGAAATCTAATCAAGTCCTACATATATTGAAAAATCTGAAGAGCCTATAAGAAGTCATTGTCGGAATGTGACCTAAGTGTGAACTGTGACATAAATGTTATAGCCTTATTTATAATTAGTGAATCTATTTGAATAAAAATATGTTTTACTCTGTCTAAAAGATTTACTATGCCATACCTTGTAAACATTTAAGGTACCTATCATGTAAGTATGAGGACCATTATGTATGACCTTTTACTACATAATGTATTGCCTAAAGATATCTTAGTTGTTTTGAGACAAATTCGAATACTTGGATTAAATTACTGTAGTTGGACTCATAGTACTAAATTTATATTAAAGAAAACAAACATCAGCACATGATACAAGTAAATGGTTCGCTTTAGTTATCACATCCTAACCCTTCTTGTAATGAGTGGTACTATTACATAACCGTCAGTGTACAGCACCTAAACCGAACACTTCACTTTAATTTGAACACTATCACTTTACTTTGAACACTATCACTTTAACTTTCACACTTTCACTACATATTCCTTATTCAATCTAATTATTTTATGTATATAACTATTTTATATTAAAATTCCCCCCCAGAAAAGCCGCCACAACTCCCCTCTATCTGACCTTACGATTAACTCTGAGTATTTTTACTTTACCCTGACCTTAAAAATTCAACTTAACAGAGTTTATTTACTTTATGTTATGTTCGTTAATTTAAATTTTATTTAAACAATAGTATATTCCAGGTTTTCCTATAGAAAATATGCATGTATGAGAGTATCTTTTCAGCTAGCCAAGAGCGTTTTGAATTTCCTCTTGCGCATGGCAATTTTTCTTTTTACTCAAGCGAGCTAATTCCCATAATGTCAGATAGGCTTTTCCCTAAGTCCACCAGATTCTACACAAATCTACCCCTGAACTTTATTTATTAATTCTTATTAAATGATTCTTATTCAAATTACAATATTCAACCTTAATTAGCTAATACAAAAATATAAAGATCAAAATTAAACCAAAACATAACTTTTTTATAATAAATTTCTCATGTACATGTATACTAATGTGAGGGAAAACTTATATTTGATAACTTTTAGACATTTCAACTAATTAAATTGTAACTGTATGTTCCTCACATTCTCCTAAACTTTTGTCTACAATTTTAATTTTCATCTATGATCACTTATAATACCTCGACAGATGTATAGTGTTAAACTTTCCTCTTTCTTTATTTGTCACCGGATCAACCAACAGATAGACATTTTTATAAGGGTTGGCTGCAATCACATAAGGTCCTTCATATAACGGCTCAAACTTCTTTGTTATTTTCATCTTAGCATCTGATCTATTTAACCTTCTTAGTTTAACTAAATCTCCTATCTGGTATTGTATAATTCTGTATCTTTTATTAAACTTGTCAATCCGTACTTGACTTGCCTTCTGCAAGTTCTCTCTAACCTTTTCCCTAATAGAATCCACAGTCTGAGTTCTTAAGTCAACACCAATTTCCTCATTAAAAGTTAGTTTTGTAGATTCACCATACAAAATCTCACAACGTGTAAACCCAGTACTCTCATGAAGTGTGTTATTATATAATATTTCTATTTTTGGCAACACAGTTACCCAACTTTGATGTCTTGCACTACAATAGGTTGATTGAACAGTCTGCCTAACTCCTTATTCACTCGCTCCGTTGTGTTTGGACGTGGGTTTCTAACTGTTGTATAAATAACCCTAACACCATACTGACTCATAGTTTCCTTCCACAACCTGCTAGCAAACTGAGACCCATTGTCTGACATAATAGCCTTAGGCTTAATTATTTTAAAGAATTGTTTAGTCTTATTAATAACTGAAACCGCTGTTGCTTTCTTAAGGTCAAATAATTTTACAAATTTACTAAATGAATCCTGAATCACTAAGATATAGTTCATTCCAAATTTCCCACTGGGTAAAGGGTCATATAAATCTATCATCACTAAATCTCCTATATTTTTAGATATTATTGATTGACAGGGCCCTACAAGCTTAACCGTATCGCTCTTTGAAATCTGACAATCATGACAACCCTTCAACACACTTTTGACCTGCCTAGTAAGTCCCCTCCAATAAAATCTATCTCTAATATATTTAATAATTTTATATGCCCCTTGATGTCCCATTTCTATATGAACTTGCCAGATAATCTCCTCCCTTAGCATTTGAGGTAAATAAAGGACTTGATTTACTATTCCATCTGGTAAAAAATATAACAACCCATCTTTCAACATATATCTTTTAAGCGTTGAATTAGACTGACTATTTACCCCCTGTTTTCTTAATTCTGAAATTATTTTACTGATCTCTAAGTCATCCTGTTGCAATTTGGACATTTCTTTCAATTTACTTAGTAATTCCCTATTTGGCCTAACCTCAGTATAAGATATTTTGGGCAAATCATGTTTATCTTCCTGCAAAATATCATTTACAGGTGGATACCTGGATAAAATATCCGCTACTATATTATCTCTCCCCTTAACATGCTGTACCTCATACTGAAACTGTTCCAAATAGTTAATCCATCTAGCTAACCTTGCATTATATAATTTACAGTTTTTCACGAAGGTTAAGGCTTTATGATCAGTTTTAATTATTACTTTAGATCCTCTTAGGTAAGTTTCAAATTTTTCTAAGCAACAAATAATTGAATAGAATTCCTGTTCTGTAACAGTCCAATTTAACTGCGCTCCTTTCAAAAGTTTACTATGAAATCCTAATATCTTTATTTGCCCTAAGTTATCTAATTGATACAAAAACCCAGCTAAGCCTATTCCTGAGCTATCTGTTTGCAAATAATATGGTTTACTGAAGTCTGGGTGGTTTAGTTCTACAGTTTTAATAAATAATGATTTTACCTTTTCAAATGCAGCCTGTTGGTTTTCTCCCCACTTCCAGGCGCTCGCTTTCTTCAGTAAATCACACAATGGTTGAATATGGAAACTATAATTTGGTATAAACCTTCGATAGAAATTACACAAGCCTAAAAAGGCTCTAACTTGTTTTAACTTTTTTGGAACTGGGAATTTTTGAATTGATTCTATTTTGTCTGGATCTGTTTTAAGTCCAGAAGTGGAAATTATGTATCCTAACATTTTCACTTCACTACACAAAAACTTACACTTTTCTAGGTTACAAGTTAGCCCAGCTTTTGCTAACTTTCCCAATACTATATCTAAATGCTCTAGATGGTCTTCTAAACTTCCAGTAGTTATTATAGCTAAGTCATCTAAATAATTAACACAAAAATCACTAACTTCGTGTCCCAATATAAAATCCATAGCCCTACTAAAACTTCCGACTGACGTTTTTAATCCTTGAGGTAGAACATTGTATACATATGACTTTCCGTTAAATGAAAACCCTGTGTACTTCTTACTATCTCTCGAAATAGGGATCTGAAAATATGCGTTATTTAAATCTAAAATACTAATAAATCTGGCTCCCTGAAATGAATTTATTACATCTAACTGTAAAGGAGGTTTCTCGGTTTCCGGTACCATATGTTTATTTATTTCTCGAGCGTCTAATAGAACACGAATTGTACCATCCTTTTTCAAAGTAAATGTTAATGGGCTACAATAAGGAGTGGATTCACGACTAATAATTCCCTGCTCTAGCATTTCTTTTAATTTATTTTCTATCTTTTCCCTATAAGCATATGGGATTGGATAAGTTTTCCTCACTATTGGTGCATGAGGTTCCATGGTTATAACATGTTTATAACAATTACTACGTCCCAATTTTGATGAAAATAACTTGGCATGTTTTAATAATACCCTTTTAAGCTCTACTTTCTGATAATTACTTAATTTTAACTGAGTTATTAAATTTTGTATGTTCTTATACGAACTCTCGACTACTTCGTTCACTTCCAACGCCTGTTCCGGACATACCACACTGTTAATTTGCCGACTCTCATGGAACTTAAACAGACGCTTTTCCTGACCTATTAATATTTCGATCCCTTTTTCATGTTCGTCTAACTTAATAGAATTTTCCTTCATCCAGTCGAAACCAAGAATAAGGCTGGAGGTAAGCCCTGGAATTATTAATACAGAAAGGTCACTTTCAAATGGGCCTATCCCTAATTTAACTAAAGCTATTTTACGAATTTCTATATTTTTTTGTCCTACTGCTATTTTAATAAAGAAAGGTTTAATAGGTAAGGAAGGTATATTAGGATTTTTAGAAAGTAAAAGATTCCAAAATTCTTCTGACACACACGTTATATCGCTACCTGTATCTAAGAGAGCAACTATCTTTTCGTCAAAGATGTTCACTAGTAACTCAGATTTAAATTTACGACTGCCCTGTGATTTTTCGACCCTTTCATCGAAAACCGCTGACACTAAACTGCCCTCATGTATATCAAATAATGAGTGTTGACTATTTAATTTTAAAACCTCTACTATTTGACCAGCTATATCTTGCGTTTCAAAGTCTAATTTCCCATATCCTAATCCTTGTCCGTCATAGTTAGCTCTTAATTTAAGACATATGGGATATTTTGACCCAGTACTAAATTTCCCTAACGCTTGACCCGGCCTCCAATTCATTCGAACCATCATATGATATCCCTTGTCCCCTGATGTCGGAGTTGATCCGGAGACTTTATCAACCCTCTCTAGTTTAACACTACAGCATCCGCACTGTTTACATTTTCGACTGAATTTACAGTTTGATTTTGTTTCGACTGCGACTCCTGTTGAGGTCTCTGCCAATGACGATATGCTTGTTGTTGCGTTTTTCTCTTAGATTCCCAAGTTTTAGTGTGTTTAGGTACTGCATTATTTCCCTGAAACTCCTGTTTCTGTACATCATCCATCTTCCTCAAAAATTCTGCAGTTCCTATAATGGTTTCAATATTGGACGTAATCCAACCTTGCTGTACATATCTAGGATAATGCCGCATTATATCCCCAACTAATTGTTTTTCAGGCATATTGAAACTAAGCATCCGCGCTCTACCGGTTAGATGAAGGAAGTGTTGAGTCATGCTAGGAGTACTAGTCCTATCCCACGTTCCCTGGACAATCTTTCTACGCAACTCATTTTGCTCGTTTTCCCCCCAATAAGCCTTGAGGAAATCCCTCTTAAAATCTTCTAATGTATTCCATCGTCCCTTATAGATTCTTGCCCAGTCTCTGGCATGACCTACAAGACACTCTTGGATTAAATCTAACTGATTCTCAGATTTCCCTGCCTTTTTTAAATAAGTTTCCAAGTCTTCTATAAAAGTAACTGGATGGGTTGCCACCTCTCCGAATTTAGGTTTTTCTAAGTTAATGTTTTTAACATTACATATTACGTATTTTTTCTCACTTGAGGGCATTTGTTCTATCACTGGTTCTTCTAGAGATTGAGCTAAATTAGCTTCACCCTCAAGTGGTATTTGTTCTATCACTGGTTCTTCTTCATTTTCCCTATTAGAATCCTGAGGTCCATACCTTCTCGGGATTTTACGTTTACGCTGAGGTCTAACCATCTTATAGGTTTTCAGCACGATTTAGGATCAGATAATTGTTACCCGTATCGTAAGGTCAGATCTGACAACCAAAACAAACCACATATCAATATCCCTTCCTTCAATAATAAATCCCAGTGTCCGAATATATACGCATTAAATCCTATTATTAAAACGATAAAAGGTATAATTATTTTGTAATAAAATGTTTTAGTATGTAGATATTTTTTCTTTAGTTTTATGTAGTTTTCTACCTAGCTCAATATGCAAAATTTTTTTTTGAAAAATAAATATTTAGGAATATCTATTTAAATATTAAGGTAATTTAAATAACGCGATGCTTAGAACTAATATCAAACCGTACTATCAATAGTTCAACTAGTGATCACTAGATGACGCCGGTGATATAAAACATTTTCATAGCCGTAGATAATGTCTTAATAATTTCATACTATTATTTTGTTTAGTAGCTATGCAAAGTTACCATAATTACGAAATCGTTTTTATTTCTAAGTAAATTCTAATTGTTATTGTTAAATTATGTTAACATAATCCAGCAAACAGAAAACAAATCAACATTAATTCTATAGAGATAAGAATCTGCTTAAAATATTCTCGCATAGTGTAGAGCCTCACTCGTATGGCTGCATAACACTACTTATCTTTGCTTAATATACCAACGACAACGACAACTGTCAAACGTGAAGATAATGACAGATTCACAATATCAAAATGCGTAGTAGCAAAATTAAGCATTTATTTCCTTTTTATTAAGCTATTTTATTTGTTTCAGGTATCTGAATTGACATATAATACAACTCACAGAAAATACGACCCTACTACTTTGCTTACGGTTTCGAGTGATGTGAAATGTGGCTTAATCCAACACGATTGAAAAACATGAAACCATTTCAACAAAATCACAACATCTTTTCCATGTCTCGGCACCAAAATGTGACCAAACGAAGCCATCCTTATGGAGAATCGCCTGTCCAGTCACTAAGCGGGTTTGAACAGTGAAACAAAACAATAAATCGAACATTTCTACTATCAAATTAACCTATGTATGTATACACTGCTATGCTAACACTTTGGATTATTGGGGCCGTAATCAATCAAAATACTATTACTAGTAATACAGCTATCACACCAGATATCCTGGTCACGGGACACTAAAATTATACCCTACCTATGTGTATATTTTTTTTTCTCTAGCCTACCCTTACTATGAATTCCTAACTGCACCAAATACTAGCTGTATTACTCTTAATCTACTTTATCAACCTACATACCCTATTAATGTTTTGTTTCTTTGTTCAAATCTATATGGCATGATCATATCTAGCGGAAGTTACCCTTGTTTTATCATAGTAACCCCTGGACCTTCTTAAATGAAGTGATTTTGATCTTAACCTATGGTGAGGAAGCCTAATCCTATCTTATGCTATGCCTAAGGTTGTTATCGGCCTTGTGTATGACTAATTTTTACTTATAAATAAGAATAACCTTATCGTAAGGTACGCTTATGTTTTTCCTAATAAATATTGTTCAAATTGCACTTTGTGTTATTTTCTGTTGCCTGCTATTTCACATTAATATAATTGCCTTATTTTATGAAGAATTGGTTAATTATTTTCATTAAGGAGCATATTGCTTATCTAGCATGGTTCATTCTACAGAAATTGTTCCTCTACCAGCGGCTTATAGATATAGTATTGAATTTCGGATATGTATAGTAAGTATTAGAATGTAAGTATCCATATTGATCTATAATGAGTTATAGATGTCCACAACTGTAGATATTGGATAGAAGTCTAAGGTAATAGTTTAATATTGTCATTGTATGTATTAGTCAGTGGTGGTAGATATACATTATAGTGAATGTACCCAGCATTTTGGTGTTACGGTTTACTGTCGAGCCCCGCCTTCCGCCCGCCAGAGTACCACTCGTCATCCAGACTTGGACGTGATTCCTCCGTATGCTAATTTCTTTTGGAAAGCAATAGGGATACCCATTAAAGAGTAAATAGTACCTGTTCCCACCTAATAGTAGGATAGGCAATTTGTCAGTAAAATTATGTCTGACTATTAATTCAGAGACAAGAGGGTAGACTAAATGTCTTCAAGCGTATTACCTGCTACACAAGCATTATGCTCTCATTGTGTTCGCTGGGATGAGTTCAGACTTATTTACTTTGAAATAACACCACGGAGGTGTAAAAGCAAAGAACTCAAATTATGAATTTACAACAAGCAGGTAGTATTAGGTACTCAGATGGAGTTTTATAGCAAGGGTTTGTTTGTCAGTCAAACTATACCTCAACCTTCACTGTAGAAAAGGCATCCTTACATGATAATACTTCCTGTATCAATTGTTACTCATTATCCTATTATTTTCAGGAATTATGTAGCTATGTATGTAAGCATGTAAATGTTATGCCATGCTGTTATGTATAAGCACTATTATGCACTAACTCTAGATCTTAGAGATAGATGGAGATGAAATGTCTATTAGTATTTAAGCACATTTACATCAGACTTATTTGTCTCAGTGATTCAATCAAATTTACGTGTGAGGATTGTAATATTCCTGTATTTCAATAAATAGGGATTGGAGTCAACCTTACACTCGCCCTTGGTAGTATATAAGGAACATTACTCTCCCAGAATTCATTATTCATTCCAGAATTAGATGAATCATATGGTATATATGTGGATTGTCAATATCTCAACCTTACAGAATTTACATGACTTCCATGGAACCAACAGACCATCCCCTTCAGAGAATGATTATCATGATAATATATTGTCAGAGAGTTATGAGATCTCACTGGACTAAACAAATCTGAATTTTTCAACAAAATAGGTAGATCAAGAAGGTATTTATTTAGTAATTAAATAGACAACTCCGACTCAATCCATTGTCAAGTAGCTATGAGATTATGCCACAAGTTATGATATTAGTTGTTCATGGCCAATCTATGTGATTTTACAATATGAAAATCCCCAAATCATTCAGGTGGATACTCTATACACTATTATATATCAGGGCCTTGTACATAAAAATTAAGGTTAGGAATTTCATACCTTTGTTAGAAACAGATTCTCTGAATCTTTCACAATCAGAATACGCACATTTCGTCAGCATTATCACTTGTCACTATCACAGAACCAACTTATGCCATTTTGTTATCATATTTTCACATTCAACTTCACTTTCATATTAGATACGACTATCTAACTTAAAATTACTGTCGAAGATTAATTGTTTGAATTATTAACGTCCTACCCACCAGCAGCTTGGATGGTTATATTGCTACCACCGGATTTACCGTGAAAACGAATGGAATTTTATCTCCTATACCCCTCTTTTCCTTATCCTGACGCAACCGTTAATGGGCCTAATCTAGTCCCTATCAGTCCCTAATTTCTAGTCTAAAGGTGTTAAGTTACTGTCCCCCCATCCCCAAAGTGTGTGTGTGTGTAGAACGAACTCCGGTGTAAGAGATCGCTCCCTAATCTAGCTAAAAAGATTTGAGGAAGCTTCCCTCGCCCTATTTTAATGATTCTACCTGCCTGACTGCTCCTAAAATCAGATTTCCTACTCTGGTAAATAGATTAGGTTCCTAGCAAGGATCCGTCATCTCTAAGCTGTAAAAGGGAGCCAGAGTTTGGGCCCACGAACCTATTATTCCTATCACTCTTGGGTTGTGGTCATCTCTTGTGGTCAGGATCGAGACTTCCACGCCCTAACAAAGGTTTGAGGTCCCAGACGTGTCCCCAAGTGGCTAGGGAGCTGAAAACTAGCGCACCGTTCGGACCGTAGGTTTCCGTAGGCACAGAGGCCGTCTGGACGCCCCAAGTAGCATAGCTAGGCTGGGAATTTCAGCCCATTCGACCAGCTACAATGTCGAATTATTTTTACTCCTACTTGGCCGCTACCCTCATAAAGAACAATCGCTCTCATAAGGAATAGAGGTCCAGCGTTGATCTTGGCCATGTATTCCCCAATTCGACACAAAACTCTATTAAACTTACATTAAAATCAAACAAATAGAAACTAGATATCTCAGATTTGACACGGAGAAGATTTCGAAGAATCAAAGATCTCCCCAACATCATTTCCTCAATATCATTCAAACTTTACAGTATATGAAACTATTATGGTGAATTTACTCTGGACAAGCTAATATTCATATATTTCAAAAGAATCTACAATATTTTAACTTCAGAACACGATACCAATGTGCTTCTTAGCTAAAATATTTTTGCAAGGGACTTCGCGGGACTTTTCGATCCTAATTTGCCAAGATAACGCGATAACCCACACTTTAAACTACTTCTTTCTTGATTTAAAATAAAACTTGCAGTGGCGTTCTGGCAGCAATTCCTCTTGGCTCTTCAAATTCCCCGATGCGTAATCACCCAGACTAATGGCGCCGTAGCCTTTTATACTCGCTACCGTGCGGTTCTCAGAAATCACACCACTTCGACTGAAAAACCGTTGGCCAATATTTTTTTTAAAAACCTCATGCAAATATCTAACTAATATCTCTACATTTAATAACTAATCTGCCTTGCTCATTCCTGTCGATAAGACCTTTTTCATTAAATTCTCAATTGAATAAAGTTTTTCCATTGGTTAGTTCCAAAACTTTCTAAAACATTCCAAGACTACCTGTCTCTTTCTTCACCCCTAATAGTAACGAAATAAAGGTCAGCGTGCCTTGTAACAAATTTAATTCCATAGACAATCTCATAGCTTTCTTTTAATTATTAGTGTTCCCTGTGCTATCTATAGAATCCCTTGAATCGACCTATTAGCATAATCTGGTATCACGAGATATTATAATAAATTTTACCATTTAAATTTCTTTTACGCTGAGTATTAATTTATTTTAATATTTATTTAATTTTGATTGAATCGATTCTCTCGATTATCCGTAAAATGCTTACTTTTTTTCAACTAGACAAAAGAATAAACTAATTATCAATTATTTGATCAAATTTTTGTTATCATCATGATTATTTATTTCCTTGTTCTTACTTAAAGATATAAAGTCAGTCAAACTATACTTTTAATTTCATATTTTTAATTTAAGTTCTACTTTTCATAGATCATAGATCAATTTTCTTCCTCGCGTCAATTATAGATAAGACAAACTGTCAATGTCATTCTGCTTCACAATAAACAAAATAAGATGGATATAATGAATTATTGTGGAACAATTTACAAAGGACTGTATTTATGATTGAATTTCAGTTTTCCAGTTAATATTTGAGAATCATGAACGAGAACATAAGTGTTCCGTTACAGATTGTACACGATCCGTACCCCACGTACCCTATGGCAAAGGATTATATGATCCGAGTGAATCTACCCCGCCTGAGTCACACGCGATTGCCTTTTTTCTTGAAGGTCGGGGTCAAGATCACATTTATACAAGCCTCTTAAATGTATATAAAAGGAAATCCTTTAGGCACTTATTTTGAACTAGCTGCCGCCCGCGACTCCGCTCACGTTAGTGTCGATCCCGCGGGAACAGTACTTTTTCGGATTGATAGGTAGCCTATGTGTTAATCCAGGTAATAACCTATCAATGTGCAAGATTTTGGCAAAATCCGTGCAATCGTTTTGGCGTGATTGAGTGACAAACATCCATACATCTATACATAGGATATTTAATATGTATGAAGGTATTTATTTATATACATTTTTATGTATGTTAGTCTGTAAGGTATTTATATATAGGCCTCTGGTATCCTTACTTCCTTACTAATATTATAAATGCGGAAGTGAGTTTGTTTGTATATTTATTTGTTTGTTTGTTTGTTTGTTTGTTACTCTTTCACGCCGTAACTACTGAACCGATCATCATGAAATTTTACATACAAGTTCTCTGGAGTAAGGAGACGGACATAGGCTACCTTTTATCCCGGGAAAAAGTACTATTCCCGAGGGATCGACATTGACGCAGGCCGAGCCGCGGGCGAAAGCTAGTTGGTCATAATTGTAAGCACAATACTATTGCCCGAAATAAATGAATTATTATTATAATTATACATACTCACCAACTTTGGCGTTTATAATGCCAGTAATTGATGGAAACAAAACGACTCTACTACTTTATGTAAACTAATAATAAATATGTGATTTAGACTCCTTTTTTAGTTTTGAAACTAAGTGTACTGGTTTTAGAGTTCATGTACCTACATCTCCTAATTCCACAATTAACTTCATAAATGTGTTAACGAAATTGAACGAATGGCATCATTAGAATCCTGAACATTTTGGTGCTACGACACGAGGGTGCCCGGTTTCGATCGCCGGTCAGGTCAAAATGATCTTTTTCCGATTGGCCTGGGTCTTGGATGTTTATCTATATATGTATTTGTTATAAAATATAGCATCGTTGAGTTAGTATCCCATAACACAAGTCTCGAACTTACTTTGGGACTAGCTCAATCTGTGTGATTTGTCCGTATATATTTATATTTATTTATTACATAAAATAACTCCAATGATCATTAAAAATTGTTTGTAAGACATAAAGGCAATATGAATTTAAAGAGATCTCACAGCGCGTCTGCCTTTGTTTGAGTTTAGGACGAAAGAGATTTAGAGGGATTTAATAGAAAAAAATAATGTTATAAATGAAATCCTTTTACGTATATTTGATAAATTAAATAAAAAAAAAATGTGTGTGGAATGTTAGAGGTGTATTTTTATTAAATACATTTTGTTTTGTACCCAAAATGTCAAAACGGAACCTAGTAATATGGCCCCGCTGTCCGTCTGTCTGTCTGTCGGTCCGTCTGCCACCAGCCTGTATCTCATGAACTAGAAAATAGTTAGACAGTTGTTGTTTCTCATGTGTGTAAGTGGCCAACACTGGTGTCAGATTTTGTTAAGCTGCCTAAAGGCACCTAACATAGGTTAACGACTACCAGCAATGATGACAACCAGAAAGTTGAAATTTTCACAGATGATGAATTTCTATGGTCGCTATAGCAACAAATACTAAAAAACAAAATAAAATTAATATTTAAGGGGAGGCCTCCATACAATAAATGAGTAAATATTTGCTCATTTTTGCTTATTTTTGCTCAATAGTGATAACGGCAACAAACGCTTGAAATATTCAAAGAATATTTTGTTATATATTCACTTAACACATAAATAATTATATTAAAATAAAATATATATTTTTAGGGAGCTACCATACAACAGACATGATCTTTTTGCCGTTTTATAGATAATGATATACCCTTCGTGAGCGAGTTTGACTCGCACTTGACCGTTTTTATAGTGTCTTTAACCCATTATGCACTACATAAGTCAAACTGAAAAACATGTTTTGTGATCTCATATACGAAAGAATGGAGGACCCTGGCACAGGCATTTTTGCTTAAACGGGCTCTCCGACCATATTTCATTCACTGTAAAAACTTTATATTCAATAAATATTTTTCATTTTTAAATATTTTAATGTCAATGGGAATGAAAATTATTGTTTGGTGGCTACCAATAATCATCATATCATCATGTAATATGATAAATGCGAAAATGAATTTGTTATGCTTTCACGCCGTAACTACTGAATACGTACGGAGAAGGACAAAGGCTACCTTTTATCCCGGAAAAAGTACCGTTCCCGAGGAAACGACGTTGACCCGAGCGAAGCTGCGGCCGAAAGCTAGTAAAATATATATCAGTTACAAATATTCATTCCAATTCAATTAAAATTAATTACAAATCAAATATTATAAAACTGCAGAGTTTGTTTAACAAAAAAACATAACGCTGTGACCAATAGGAGCGAAGCATCAATAAAAAATGTTTTGAAATCAGGGGAAAATTATTCATCTATACTTATAAAGAAACGAAATAATCACAATAACAGAAATTGCCGCGGACGAAGTCGTCGACGAAGTCGAAGTCAATTAATTTATTTGTAACTAGCTGTTGCCCGCAACAGCTAGTTACAAATAAATTAATTGACAAAGTTCCCTACTAGAGATATTATAATGTAAGCACTGTTTGCCCGTGGTTTGCACAGATAGGCGGCAATAGTTTAGGTGAAACGTGAAACCTCTTCGGAAGACACCTAGCCACAGAGAATATAGAGCTATAATTATATTGTCTTTGACCCAGCCTAACTGTATTCAGCGGTGCGATGTTAGGCATGTCACCGCTATTGTCACGTGCCGGTCCACCAGAAACTATGTTATCAGAGCTGCTCATTTTGATTATATTTGCACATAAATCTATACTAATATTATAAAGCTGAAGAGTTTGTTTGTTTGTTTATTTGAACGCGCTAATCTCAGGAACTACTGGTTCAAATTGGAAAATTCTTTTTGTGTTGGATAGTCCATTTATCGAGGAAGGCTTTAGCCTATAAAACATCACGCTGCGACTAATAGGAGCGAAGCATCAATAAAAAATGTTCTGAAATCGGGGAAAAATTATTCATCTGTATTAATTAACTATATTAATTACTCATAATAACAGAAATTGCCGCGGACGAAGTCGCGGGCAACAGCTAGTACAAACATAACTGTCAATCATTAATATGTGAGAAGATACTACTTACTTACGAGTATATATGTTTTTGCACTAAAGTTAGGGTGTATATTTAAACACTGAACAATATACTTAAAAAGATCGAAGAATAAAGTATGTCAAAAGGTTAACTAAGAATATTTTTTATAGAAAATGTACTTTTTGCTAAAAAATATTTTATCATACTAGCTTTTACCCGCGTCTCCGCCCATGTTAATGTCGAACCCTCTGTAACAGTTGAATTTCCCGGAATAAAAGGTACCCTATGTTTTTCCCCGAACCCTCGAGAACAGTAGAATTTCCCGGAATTAAAGGTACCCTATGTTCTTCCCCGGGCCTCAAACTACCACCATACAAAATTTCATCCAAATTGGTTCAATGGTTGAAGCATGAAAATGTGACAGACAGACAGACACACACTTACTTCTTTATATGGATTACAACATAATCCGTCTTATTACAAATGTGTTTAAACTGCAAACTATTTTCAACCATTGGAAGTCAAAAACAAAATAATGACAGCTGTGAAAATATCAGAGTGATAACGTTTACAAAATTTGATTGGTTTAAGAAGATATTAAAGATTTAGTACGAGATCTAGCTTGTCCTAATTTTTTTGTGTTTCAGTATAACACGGAACATACAAGAAGTAAAGTCTCACAAAATCCTTCTGCCGGATTGACTGATTCGCAAAAATCTGCCAAACCTAATGAAAAACTACGTCAGAATTATTTAATCTCTATAAGAAAACCAAATTAATCAAACTCAAAATACCTATATGAAAACTCTGAACTTTTAATTAAACAGTTATCTGAATGATTTAAACAGAAGCTTTTGTTCAAAATATTTCAGCAGTACGTTCAAAATCCTGCTTAAAATAAATATCGGCGATAACAATGTTGAAATACCCGAGCTTTGTGTTCCTGCATTATTTTAGTGCAATCACCCGTACATACGCGATACCCGGTACACCCCCGCAGGTAGAACATGGATTTACGTGTTATACAGGATTTCGTGAACAATATTAAACCATCATTGCAGCCGTAACAAGTCCACTGCTGGACAAAAGCCTCTCCCAAGGATTCTGCGTAAAGGATATTGACACTACGCGAGTATGACAATCATCATTTCGAGTAGGTGTCACCGTCAATCGACCATGCACACCCTGGTGTCAGAGTTCTTCGGAACTGCCTCTAGGCCTCTGACGTGGTTCCTTTAACGACTACCAGATGGCAGCCGGGACCAACTTCTTAACGCGCCTTCCGAAGCTGGGAATCATCTTTATTATCAGACAATCAGGTGATTCAAGCCTGCAATGTCCTAACCAAACTGGAAACAACTTAACAAAATATGCTTCCCGTGGAAATCGAACCCATGACCCCCGGGTCTACAGGCAAACGCCTTAACCACTGGTTAATATTGCCAATATTAGTATGGCAATATAAAAAATATTGCCATACTAATATACTATTAATAGTATATTAGTATGGCAATATTTTTTATAATTCGAGAATATAGGTCCAATTTTAATGTTCATTTCGCCATAATAAGTCCACGGCTGGAAATAGAAATTATCCAAGTATTTTCAAAATGACTAGCATATACATGAGAGCCTTCGATTAGAACATCCTTAGTGGTGGTTGGTAGAAGTCCAACGCCGCTCTTTTCGGTACGTGGTCGGCGATCGGCTTTGCTAGCATCAAATATGATTAAAAACCGGCCAAGTGCGAGTCGGACTCGCGCACGAAGGGTTCCGTACCGTTATCTATAAAAACGGCTAAAAAATCATGTCTGTTGTATGGGAAATTAATATTAAAGGGGGGCCCTTTAATGTTAATTTTATTCTTATTTAATTATTGGTTTTTAAAGTAAATATTTAACTAAATATTCTGTGAATATTTCAAGCGTCTACCTGTTGCCGTTATCGATATCGAGCAAAAACAAGCAAAAAATATCACCTATGTTGTGTGGGAGCCCCCTTAAATATATCTTTTATTGTATTGTTTTAGTATTTGTTATTACAGCGGCAATACATACTCTAAATACATCATCTGTGAAAATTTCAACTATCTAACTATCTTGGTTCATGGGTTACAGCCTGGTGACAGACGTCCGTCTGTCACCAGGCTGTATCTCATGAACCTGTCTGTCTGTCTGTCCAGACAGACAGACAGATAGCGGAGCGATATTAATAGGGTCCCGTTTTTACCCTTTGGGAACGGAACCCTAAAATTGATGATGGGATATTAATAAAATGTCTAGAATAAATTATTAGTTCATTGGACACCTTCCACTCGGATTATTTACTTAATTATAATAATGAAAATTGATAGAACATCGGGGACGCATTATTAATTACTTATAATCAGGCAATGTTCGTAAAATTAATTAATTGGAAAAACCTATGTTCTTGCTGATGTTTTTGTTTATTAGGACTAAAATTATAAATGCGAAGGTGAGTATGTAAAGCTTGTTACTCTTTATCTACTGAAGCAATAATGAAAAATTTGCGAAGAAATTTTTAGGGAAAAACCTCCCGTCTTCGACAGGAAGTTCATCCCCATACCTTGGATCCTAAAAGGTTGCGTACAGTACGTTTTGAAAGGAACTTGCTTCCGCGTATGCTAAAGTTGTGGAACGAACTGCCTCTCTCTTGGTTCTCCAAATTTTTGAACTGGGTTCTCCAAATTTGCGTGAAAATATTTCTGCAGGGTCAATGCGTAAGTGGCACCTCTGGTGTTGCAAACGTCCATGGGTTACGTTAATCGCTTTCCATGAGGTAGGGCATATGCCTGTTTGGTTACTAAGTTGTACATATTTTCGCGCATTATTAGCAACTCACAAGCAGAATTCTCTTTGACAACTCAAAAACTCTGTTTATTTAACCTATATTGTCCCACTGCCGGGCAAAGGTCTCCCCCATTGCCTTCCAAACATCCCTTATTTTCCACTTCAGACCAATTCTTTTCATGGCTCGTGATATTCATCACACCATCTTCCGGAGTCCATTTTGTGACTATAGTAGCCTATCAGTCTGGATGCATTCGGCAAACGTGAACCGCCCAATCCCATTTGAGCTTGGCGGCTTTGTGCCCCACATCAACAATGCCAGTTTTCATATATATTTAATTATCATATAAGTAAGGTTACTTCTTATTAGATACAGTCAGTGCTATTAAAGAAGTGAAGAAACTGGCGAAAGAAAGAGAGGAATGAAAAAAGCTCCACAGGCAAGAGGCCGTCTAAAATTTGATGATGATGATGGTCCTAACCATAAAAAGAAAAAAATATCATCTCAACACCGTTTTGGCAAATAACTCAACAATCACACGATTATAATTATGCTCGTTTCTACTTTAACAGATCGCATTTTAATTAAATAAGTAATATATAATACTCGTATGTTATTACTTTGCTGATATCGTGGTAATAACTGTGCTCTTGATATAAATACCCTCAACATTAAATGTTGAATTCTTGCGATGTGTAATGAATTTGATGTAAAATAATAATCTATTTTCTATTTATATATAAATAATAAATAAATATATACGGACAAATCACACAGATTGAGTTAGCCCCAAAGTAAGTTCGAGACTTGTGTTCGGATACTAACTCAACGATACTATATTTTAATAGCAAATACATATATAGATACACATCAAAGACCCAGGCCAATCTGAAAAAGATCATTTTCCATCTTGACCTGGCCGGGGATCGAACCCGGGTACTCTCGTGTCGCAGGGTATATATATATATATAAAAATCTAATGTCAAGCACGATGTATGTTCGGGAGAAACTCTGATACTGCTGAACCGATTTTGATTAATCTTCACAGAAACTCCACGAAGTTATCCCACCCACCCTTTTCCGGCATCGGTCTACTCGACGGGGTGAAAGTATGGCACCCGTATGTGGTTGATATACCACCAGCTCGCAGGAACACTTATCCTCTTCTTTCATCTTGCGTACGGCTAAGGTATGGATTCTCTTACCACCGGAGGTTTTCCCTAACAATTATTCAAAGATTTATTCAGAAAATAGGCCTTTTCAGGCACTTTTTCACGTCAATTCACATTTTAAATAATACTTATTATATTATATTCTAATTATTAATTAATGTTCAAAAGCTACAAACTACTAGCGTTTCGGAACCGACCACTGCAGAGAAGAAGACGCCGAAAGAAACTCTTTTCAACAGTATTGGTCGCCTACTTGCCTGAAGGGCTTTGTATGATATTTAATATTTTTATCTTTTCAGTTTATTATAATTTGGGTCTCTTTAAGGCTAGAGTGAATAGGTTTCTAATGAGCCAGCGAGCTCGACCATAGACCACATCTTTACTTAACATCAGGTGATATCGAGGTCAATGGCTGGATCATCCAGAATAAAATAAAAGAATCACGCACAAAACTTATACTTTTTGTTTGGGAATCACTGACGTAATAGCAGGTTCTTGGCGGGAATTTCGACGGATTGCCCGGTTATTGTTTTGGATTGTTTTGCAAAATGTTTCTAGTGAAGATTATAATGTGGTGTAATGTAATTTGGTGTTATGGATGTCCATATGAACAATGTGTGGAATAGCTTAAATAAAATTTCATGGTGCGGCTGTAGTGAGATTTACTTAGCTGTAGTTTGCTTGCCTTGCTCCGTCGTTTATGATCAAATCAGTGGATTCGTGGAAATTGTCACCAAGGGCTCCGTAGAATCAGCGAAATGAATTACACCATCATTTCGTTGATACACAAGAATAACTCGAAGATTAACTAGACACTGGCTAAAATAAGCTACTGAATGAAGTTTGAGTGCAAAATAGAAGAACAAAAAAAGGAAAGTCGTAATAGCAAGTTAATCTTGGCCTGCTTCGTAATAGGAATCGAGATTATCTCTCCACTTCGCTTTCATTCCCTACATGCGCTAATGAAAGAACGAGGGAGGAAATGTGAGAGGTTGCTATGGAGCATTTCTAAAGCGGTAATTACGGCGTTTTTAGAGTTCCGTACCTCAAAAGGAAAACCGGAACTCTTATAGGATCACTTTTTTGTCCGCCTGTCATCTGTCTGTCAAGACCTTTTTCTCAGTGAAGGTATCAAGCTTAATTCATATCAAATACTTAGGTCTACTGTCCCTTGTAGCTGTTAAGAAAATGAAACTTCAGCCAACGCAATCAAAACATACAGCGTTCATGCCCCAAATATTCGACATTCGTAAGGGAATCAAAACCTACAGGGTATGTCCCGTGAACTCAGAATCTTGAAGTTTGGCACGAAGCAACGTCTTATAAGACGTTATAGCACATACGTCATATAGCACAGTTATAAGAAAAATTGCAAAATTGCAAAGAAAAATTGCATTTTGAGTTAAATCATTAATAAAAATATATATAAAAAAAATTAAACTAAGATAATGCAACGAATTTTTTGTGCACGAGCTCGACTCGCACTTGGCCGGTTTTTTATTAAGAAGTTGATTTTATGTTGTAGTGGGCACAGATCAATCGTAAGTAGCACTTTTTTAGTCCGGTGGTTGCATGTACTCGTAAATATGGTATGGGGTACGCGCGCCCGAGGCCTCCCGAGCTGCTATTTACTTTTCCCCCATCCGAGTGAGTAGTATCCCAATACCTTTAATTCCTTTCCCAAATCCCACAAATTTCTATCCTTCTCCAGCTTAAAATGTTTGCGATGGGCAGTAGCGTCGGAAGCACAATAAACAGCGCTCGCCAACCCGCCTGCCAAGCGTGGTAAGTATTAAAATATTCTCCCAGGAACGAAGTATCCTTGGGAGAGGCCTTTGTCCAGCAGTGGACTGTTATGACGAATGATGACAACTTTTTTAAAGGCAAGTATTCTTCGAATGAATGTAGGCATGACGTAGATAAACTTAGATGTTATTTCTTTGCGTTATTAATATCGATTTTAAGACGTATGTTCTTATCACATTACTCGTAATAAATATTGCTAAGGAACACTTTTCGAGTTTAAACTCCACACTTTGCTCTCGTTTTCTGTATGTATTAATTAAAACAGCCGGAAAACTGTACAAGCCTCAAGGTGCATTTCCATCGCTCACGAAAATTGTCTCGGTATTTCGCGCTAATTTGCCTTTCCACTTTGTGGTTGTTCATATTGCTTTATTATATTACCGTTAACGTCTTCCGCGTATTTCTACATATTTATGGAGCGGTGGGAACATTCCGAGAATTTACAACAATGAAAAATAATCGCGTTTGTACAATTAGGAATAACTATTTCAGTTTCTCTTCGAATTTATTTATAGTTTATTTTGTGTCATATTTAGGCCTGTAAAATGTATAAAACAAATATCAGCCCAGTATAAATTTTTTACATTTTATTGAGTTAAATTTTGGTACACAACACACTCGCACACACACACACACACACACTCGCACACACACACACAATAACCCTTGCGGGGTAGACAAGGACCAGATCTTTTTGAGACCTCAAAGCCACGTTTAGAATGTTGATGGGCATTAAAAATAGAATCGAAATAGTGATGGGTGGCTAGCTATAAAACTATAAAGTAAGCATGCGGAATTTGAAGAACTAGGAACGAAGAAACAAGACTTTCATCGCTCATGGTTCTTCAAATTGCCTGTGAGGTCGTCCATGTGTTCATGAATATTTGTGGAGCTGTGGTGAGGAACAATCCAGGAATACAGAACTGTGGTTAGTGGTCACGGCCGTACAATTAGCAATGGATGTGCCAGTTTAATTACTCTTTGTTCTTTACAAGCTTTTATTTAATTTGCCCTGTTAGTTTGTCTGTAAGTATTGTGTTAATGTGTAACTCAATTTTCAAGCACTTAATCTTAACCGATTCAGCAAAAAATTTGTGTCTTTATTCATTTATTACATTGCATTACATATGATTTAATACATAGATCTATTCAGTCTGAATAAAAAGTTAGGAGTGGGTCATAACTTGGAGCTGTAGGCTCCATTGAGGATGATACCATACAGGACTAATCAAAGGTGTCAAAAAAGGGCTTGTCTCTGATGGTCAGGTATGGCCCCGACACTCACACCCTACCTATGAAAATACCACACGCCTTCTCTGATGGTAAACCGAGGTGGGATTGAAAGAATAAAGAGTGAAGACTTTACTTTTTATTCTCTCAATCCCACCTCGGCTTACCATCGGAGAAGGCGTCATTCTGTCAATTCAAATCAGATACAGCGTCAGTGACGGGTATGTCTCAACATCATTGCTAACAAAAGAATCTAGTACTCACAACTCATAGTATCCATAATAATCTCTAAACTTTATGACTTATCACCACAATGTCCCAAATGACACGAACCACTAACCAACAACAACACTGATCACGCACGACCTCCTCGATAAAGTCTAATTACGAACTAATCTTCAGAACTAATCTCAATTCACTATGTTCAAATAGAATGACAGTTCACTGAAGACCCACTACAATGTACTGTTCACTGAATGAATTAGATATTGAAACCGTTTTTACTATTTTATTTTTACTGTTATATATATCTATACACTTTATGTAAGTCGGATGACAATACATGCAATGCATACTATGGTACCATAGACCTGATCTGACGATGGCGTCTGAAAGCGGCCATAGGTACTTCTAAACTATAGAAAACAAAGTTTAGATTTTTAGATTTAACTAACTTTTTTTTGTGTTTTTTTTTATAATTTTAGTTTTTAGTATTAATATAGTTAGGTTTATTGATAAGTAGTTTAATTTAAGATTATTGTATATTTGTTTGGAGATAATAAATATTAGTCTTATAAATCTGTGGAAAAAAAAAAGGAAACAAACCCAGTGTTTGGACTTATTTGTCTTGGTAAGCACTTATAGTATAAATCGAGCTTAACAAAAGCTTGTCATAAAAATTTAATTTTTGATAAAATCTTGTTTTCTTTTTTATTGCTGTTTCTTAGCCCAAATAAGTGGAAGGCTTTTTATGCTGTGGTGTGGTGTATGAGAGTACAAAGATTTGCTAAAAGACCACTGTCTAAAAATAGCATTCGTAGAACAACAACCACGGAGACAACAACTTTAACTAAATGACAGTGAGAATTTCGACGAAGCGTATAGCAAATACTGTTTTTGTATATATTTTGACGTATATTGCTGAATTATTCCTGTAAAATTTTGATGAAGCATGTTAAATCTTTGTTTATTTTTGACGAAGCTTGTATTTTGAACGAATTTTTGAATTTTTGACAAAGAGAGAAGACCTGCTCGTACTCTTATATGAATAAACACAAAGACGATTTATCTTAAAATTTAAGTTATTTGAATGTTAAATAAAATGAGAGTTTATTTGTAACTCCAGCCAGGCGCTATAAGTTTTATTATCTTCATAAGGTAAACTGCGAATAATTACCATAGTAACTACCTACTAAAATAAACAAATTAAAGGTAAACTTAGGGTAAAACGCCCAACATAACAAAAACAACTTGGCCGCAGATGGTAGGCTAGGTTCGTTGGGTTACTGAGACTAAAATCACACTAATTCTGACTGCAATCTTTCTGTAATATAATTTTTCTACTTTTTGATTATTAGTTAACGTGATTTTGAACCTCTGAACTAAACTGAAATCCTGGAATCAGAATCCCTAATAGAATACAGAATTGCAAGAAAAATAGGAAAAACAAAAAAAAATACCTTTTATAGAAATTCGTCCAGCTGATCGGCGACTTCGTATAGGAAGCCTAACTTTTTTTTTTTTCGATTCTCAGCTTTTTTCTTGCAGTTCTACGAGTATATTTCATTAGGTATTCTGATTCCAGGATTTCAATATAGTTCAGGGGTTCAAAATCACGGAGCAGAAAGGTATTAAAATTACAATATATAAAGCTTTTATACCTAAACATGATTATGTATGTAACTAGTATGATAAAATAGTTTATTACGCCATTTTTTTTCCTAATGAAGTTTATGCCATTCACTGTTAAATATAATATTATGACTCAAAAAGTACTGCTGGAAAAGGTAGGCCCAATAATCAACCATGTCTAAGTGAGAAGCATATTAAAAGCATTTCTCAGTCTCAGTATATTGTTTTTTCACTTTACGTTGGTTCGTAATCGCTACCTTAAGATTCCTAACATAAGTGGTAGTGTATCGTATTTTGTTTTATTACCAAACTTCAGTCAAGAACTAGAAGAGCTAAATTTTTACATTTAAACAAAATCCTTTACCATAAACAATTCGGGTGGATTGCAAAGTTTTAAGGTAGATCATTCCATTACATAACACTTACATAGTTTTGAGATATAATATGTTTAAAACAAAACACATGTAAATCACAGATGATAACGATTCTAATTTATGAAGTTCAATCTATACTATACTAATACTAAACTATACTAATATTATAAAGCTGAAGAGTTTGTTTGTTCGTTTGAACGCGCAAATCTCAGGAACTACTGGTTCTGAAAATGTCTTTTTGTGTTCGATAGTCCATTTCTTGAGAAAGGCTTTAATCTATAAAACATCAGACAGTGATCAATAGGAGCGAAGCATCAATAAAAATGTTTTGAAACGGGGCAACTATACGAAAAAAAAACGAATTAATCATAATATCAAAAATTGGCGCGGACGAAGTCGCGGGCAACAGCTACTGAAGCAAATAATGAGAAAATGAAGAAGAGGAACAAAGCCCTCGCTATAAAAATTTTGGGAAAGGTGAAAAGTTTTAAAACAGATAATTTTAAATAATCTCGCAATACATTGATGAAAGAAAAAAATACGAATAGAGCCCATTCAAAATGAAAACTTCAATTACGAATGAGCAAAGCTATAGCATTTACATTTGGAACAAAACCTTTAACCACAACGATTTCGAGCGGATCGCAAAGTTTTTGAACAGATCATTATAAAATTCCATTTCGCTATACATCGTTTTGAGGTTAGGGCCGGTTTATTCGCTTACATCCCATGTGGGCTTTCACCAAGTTTTAATTGGGACATTTGCTGTCATCATTTATTTATACATGGTGCAATTTTTATCGTTCTGAACCCTTAAAGGGGTGATTCAGCCCTCGATATGAACAACTTTCCCTATGGGACCAATGGTGGAAACTCAAAAAAAATTGACAGTTTCATACCAAAATGTTCGGCCGCCCGGTCAATTTCTATGGGAACGTCAAAATAATTTTAGATCCCAGCATTGGTCCCATAGGAAAAGTTGTTCATATCGACGGGCTGAATCACCCCTTTTACGGTACAGAACGATAAAAATTTCACCATGTGAAAATACTTTTATTCTAATAGACATACGTACTAAGGCTTACAAAAATTTTCTTAGTAAGGATTTCATCGATTGTATGTTAGAATCATAGATATCAGAATATTATAGTATGAAGCATATAAGATAATAGTTTTTTAACAAGAGATGGAAGGAACGAAAATCCCCGTATCTGACTAACGAACTTCGATAGGTACAGTCACGTAATGCGAAGAGACGGGGGAACACGTAGTGAGGACAGCTTTGTGCCTCCACTAGTGTAGAAAGACAGTTGGTCAGGGCCGGCCTCGACGAAGGTATCGTGGCCAAATTGCAAACGTTTTTGCAAAAGGAGAAATAAGGAGTACCCGAAACCGGCAAGCATGCGTGAAAAGAGTGATGGATGTAGATGAAGCGAAAGAGGTTTGTAAGGTTCGAAGCAAGTGGATATCTATGGTTTCTGCCTACCCCCATGGGTATGTATTCTTTTCAAATTATTCTTTATTTTATTATGCGGTATGAATGATCTTTCGTATATATACAGGTTGAAATTTAATTCATAAGCATACGTTTAAGGAGTGACTCAAACCACTAATCTGAACAACTTTCATTATGGGACCAACTTCGACATCGTGAAAAAATTATCTGCTTTTTCATACATAAGTGGAATATCTACTTGGCCAAAATCTATGGAACAGCTGTTTTTTTTGCGGTTTCGGAGTTGGTCCCATAGTGAAAGTTGCTCAGATTCGAGGTCTGAGTCACTCTTTAAAAATTTACAATTATGCATTCTGAACCCAACCGGAATACCTATTTAATAACCTAAAAATATGAATTTACCCAGAGATCGTGTGGTTACTAGGCGATTTATATTTCCATATAAACTCATACATGACGCGGGAAAGAATAATGTTAGGCGGAGTGAGGTACAACCCCAGCCTCTTGGCTGGCGGACGAAGGTTAAGATAAAATTCACGATTAAAATTCAAATAAGTACTTATGTTGGGAACACATGTAAATCAAAATGATACCAAAGCTGGAATTCGTATGGACTTTATGAACTTATACATAAAATTATAATAATCATAGTGTATTTTTAGTGTATTGTGGTGGATTCCACGTCATCCAAAAAAGTCACATAAGCTACTTATAAAAACAGAGCATCACTATACACGGTAAAATTTTAATCGTTTTGGACCCTTAAAGGGGTGATTCAGACGATCAAAATCAACAACTTTTCCTATGGGAACAATGCTGGGAACACGTCGATCGATCGTATGCTAATTGTATGTAAGTATGTAAAATTCTTTATTCCAGCGTAACTTCAAAATGTTTGGAAAAAGGTATCTTTATGATCTTAAAATGATGTATGGAGGTACGTTAGAATCCTTACACCATCTTTATTGACAAAGTTCAGTACTTCTTGACATGTTTAAGAATATTACCTATATTCTTCTTCTTATTTATCCACAGATATTCAAAAGAAGATATCTAATAAGTATATTAATATGTGGAGAGGAAACATACTTATATACCTATCGTACAATCCCTATAATTAAACAGGGGGAAGCGTACAACGGAATGCCGAAATCAATGAGCTCGGGGGAGGTCAACCAACTCCACGTCGGAGCCTTGCAGAACATAAAACAATTAGACTCTCAGACCTACATCATTTCGGGCCTGAAGATAATCTTTTCATGCCATTTTGGCACTTGACTCGTACGAGATAAGTCTATTTTCGGGTATAATCCAATCCGGAAGGGAGACAAAGGACGTTGGTACCTATGTATATTGATGTACTTCGGGAAACTTGTCCGAAGTTAATATTTCGGACCGGCTTTTTTCGGTATTTTGATCGTGTTTTTATAGTCTTCATATGTACTATTTTGTTTATAACTAGATCCCTTGAGAACAGCATTTTTTCTGAGATGAAATGTCCTTCTATGTCCGTTTTCGTGCCCTTAACCAAGTATGGTGTTGTATATATTATCATAACTAGGTGCATTGGAGCGTCCTTGATGTCACAAAAGGTGACGGCTGAAAATCAGTGCTGGTCACAAATGTGTCCAGCGTAACACTGAGCCATCACCTATTGTAGTACACTTTTATTAGTTGTATTTTTTATGTTGTAACTGTATTTTTTGTTTGTGTTTTTACAATAAATATTTTTCATTTAATTTTATTTAATGCGTGACAGTGTAACAAATTGCAAAGTGTCAACTGCGTTTCTGTTATAGAAATATTGTGTAAATAATTTTTTTATGATGGCAAGCGATCAACGCTACCCATGGACAACTACAACACCAGGGTGTGACAGGAGCATGGCGTCGGCTCTCTCAAACGTCGATTTTCTTTGAGAGTGTGGTTCTTCCCCGGACGTTCATGCTATTAGCAAAAATGAATTTTGCCGGTAGCGTGGCTCTACTACAACTAAATCTATATGTTTTTGTCCCTACTAGCCTAGCCCACAGGTTTAATGAGGCTGTCACAGGGTTTTTTATTCACTTATTTTAATACTTATAAAATAATAGCTATAGTCATTGTCATTATATTATCACGCCTTTTTCCCCTGGGGGTAGACAGAGACAACGACCTCCACTTACTATAATCCTTACAATCATCTCTTCATCTACCAGTCATCTAGTCACTATTTTCATGCATGCTCGGTTTCTTGTACTCCTTACTTGCCCTTTGGCACGTAAGACCGCAATCTCTTTACTGTACCTACGTGTGTCAAAGCTCTTTCAATCAAATCTGCCTTATAAAGTTTCTTTATAAGTCTTCTTTCCCATAGTTATAGGTTATCTTGATTACCTACAGCCTAATTAACATCTACACTAATATTAATAAAGAGAAAAGTTTTAATTCCTTGCATGAAATTGGCTCCAAAACTACTGGCTGGACCGATTAAAAAAAAATTCAACATTAGAATGCTACATTATCCCTGATCGACATAGACTATAGAATTCAATACTATATCTAAGGAGATACTACACAAGGGTACGTAGCCGGGATGGGGCGCTAGTCAAAATATTAGTCTGTGCTGCTCCAAAGCTCATCCTGCACCCACACGCTCCTGCCACGGAAACCAGGATCTCAGGGGAAATCTGTTATTTGTTACACGCGGAATTGAATCAGCCAATAATTTTATTCATAACTTCAAAGGGAACTCGCCCTTGGAGGGGAAATAAGAGCATGAGCGTATAACGTCCTAAATACTTTTCCCGTGTGATTTGAATATAATAACAGGAACATGCTTGAATAATAAATGGAAAATATAAAATCATAAAAAGTAAGTGGGCATATATTTAGATTCATATATAAGAGATTATCCAGTTTTTCTACTGCGGTAAATTTGGAAGCAACTCAAGGAAATAAAACGAAAAACAAAAACTTAAAAAAAAAATGCTTTTAAATCAATATTTTTTTTTTTCCGACCCTTACAGACCCTTACAGATTTATTAGTATTGATTGATATATGAGATGTTCAGCCTTTTTTTTTATTTATAATGGTTATTTATAGTTAATTAGGTTATTTTATTTTTAGTTAGTTTTATTTATAAGTAGAATTATATAGATTACAATATATATAATGGCGTTGCAGAATTTCTACACAATTTCTTTAGCTGCTTGTTCTAAAATTGCCTTTATATGTATAATTAGTAAATTTTATTGGCTGAACATCTCAAAAATCATATTTTAATAAAATAAAAAACAGCACAATATAATATTATGTTGATTTTTGATGATAAGTACGACGATAAGTAAGTATGCAAAACATTAGTTTAAACTATAACTTTGCATGTGTAGATGAAAATGTAGTTCTTAGATTCCGAAACAATTTACATGATTTCTGTATATTAGTATCTACTACGTATCTGATACATGGTGGTGGAAGAGTGGTGGTAGCTCCACCGTACCCACCTTTCCGGTAAAATGCCATCATGAGGATTTGAGCGGGTGGTAGTCCGGCATAACTGTTCTATATCGTAATAGATCAGTATGCATAACGCAATTTTCCGCATGTAATATAAAAAAAGTATATTATACAGGGCCAGAATATTTATTTATTTAAAAACTTTTTGAGTAAGTAACTACAGTAGGTGGATATGTGACGTTCCACGAGTAAGGGTACCGACCGGTGTATGGACGCTGGCGCTTAAAACATGTAGAAAAACTATTCATACAATTTTACTTAGCGAAAATAAACAAGTCGTAAGTGCTAGCGTCCATAAGGTACCTTTACTCATGGAACGTCACATAGTTATATAAATATCTTTTCAGAACACACATGTAAATTGGGTTCTTTAAAAAGCCGTTGTCACACTGTTCTCGTTTTTCTTTTTTTATACCAGTTTTCCTCATTTTCGCATCTGTATTCGCACAGTTTTGTCATACGCCAAATTCGAAGTTTCATAGGACTTTCAGCTTTATTTATGAAAGGTTAGCTATAAACATAAAAATAATCGTTTACCAGGATTGCAATCGCAAAGATCAACGTCTCGACTGCTTCTGTACGTGATGTGAAACGTTTGTAAAGAATAATACGGATATTTACAAAATTCATCTAAAGCTGAATATAATAAGGTTGAGAATCCAACGCAGCTTGGCTTTTAGTCCGTTGTCCTTTTGTAAGCGGGCAGCGAGAAGTCAGTGTGTAGTTTTAGGGCTGGCAAGGTAAGTACAATTTTCTTATCGCATCGATGGACTTTATAATATGTATGTCAAATTTTACCGGCCCAGTATTGGGCCACTTCATAAGATGCGCCATAGTCTGGGGGCAATAGCCACACTCGCGTCGACTAATCCCCAGCGAGACAGATTGTCTTACTATATTATATTATTCAACGAGAATTGGTAACTTATTGTAGTCTCATGTATTCATGATCTTCCATGCTGATCTGAGAGAAAAGAAAAAACGTAGAACGTGCCAGCTGCTTCTCTTCCCGCGCAGACCGTAGAAGCCGGTCAAGAAAATAGGCGAAAATCTAAAGAATCATGACAATAGGGGATGCGACAAGCAACCCATCACTATTTCGACTCTGTTTTCTACCTTTACGCCCACCAACACGCTAAACGTGGCCTTCGGTCTTATGACTTTAGGCTCTGTGTACCCCGTAAGAGATAAATACGTGATAATATGTATGTATGTATCCATGAAATTAAAAGTTTACTCAAAATTTACTCTTAACCCTATCACATCCCGCCTACAGACGCAAATTCTACATTGTATCGGGTTCAGTTTCCGTGAATGAGTTAAAGTAGGTACAATACCAAATTCGAACCTAGTACTTTCGTAAAATCGTTCCGAGTGTAGAGTTAGAAACGCTTGTAGACTAAATCTGTCAAACAACCGCGTTTGTTAAAGAAAAGAGGTTATCAATTCGGCTGTTACATGTTTGTTACCTCAGAACTCAGTCATTTATAAACCGATTTAAAAAAATATCTTTTTTTTAAAATAGTATGCTTTCCAATTGTTCCCATTTTAACATTAAAACCGGTTAAGGGACCTTCCAAATATTACGTGAGCTATTGCTTACCTAATACTTGAACGTTCTTGAACAGCCGAATTGATAACCTCCTTTTTTATATATCAGTAATTTTCAACCCCTCCTCACCCTTGTTAGCAAAAGTAAGAAAAGCTCTCCCCCCCTCCCCCAAGCTTACCTAAACATTGGTATAATTTTTACAAAATGTTGCTTACGTCATCACCGTGCCGACCCTTACACCCCCTTTTTCAGCAAAAATAAGCCTAGCTCAGACCCCCCCCCACCTTTAGTAATATTTGAATGACCCCTAAGTAGTTTGATTGAAGTCGTTTTTTAAAATGATAGATTATTTTATCTGAAAGATTATTGAAGTCGCTACCCGCCATCAGTGAGACGGCATCCTAACCAGACATGTCCGTACGGCCTCATGTCAGAGGCAGGGTAAAACGGGTAAACATGTAACGTGACAAGCGAAGAGACCACAATGCCAAGGAATTATGACAAAAACTGCTGGACATAGGCTGTAGGATTCTCAAAGAGGGGTTTTGTTGGGCCTAAGGATGTCGTCACCTGGACAAGTAATTTACGAGATAAAGGACTGACAAAATTAACTAAAACGAATTATTCAACAACTTCGGACTGTGATGTTAAGCTTTTCTTATAGAATAAGAAAAATACGATATGAGTAGGACAGGGGTGTCATCATCAACTGGCCAGTGGTTGTTGGTATGGCATCAGCATTGAATTAGAAAAACTATGGAACTAGCATTACGCTCAAAAACCGACACCACGCAAAGTAGATCAAAGCGGGCGGAGCTTGAAAAGTATATTTTTTTCGCGAACTAGTCTGCCACGCGCTCCGTGACGGAAGGACGCGTCGATAAAAACATTTAACGACATATTTTTTTGTAAACATCGGCGAAATCATAACGAATTAAGAAAAAAATACTTCTTATGTAGTAACGTGGTGCAGGAAACGCAAGGTAAGACGGAAAAATGACACTGGAGTAACTTATTATTGGTAGGTAGGGTAGCTTGCGGCGAGCTGCTAGCCTATCTACCTCCGTTATGTTGGCACTATAGCGTTCATTAGATATGTTGACACCGCCCCGTGACCTTGACGCGGCCAATTGCAAACTAGCTTCATCTATGACTGCGTAAGTTTTTCGTTGTTGCGTAAATGGGACTGATATTGAATCGTTAGCTGTATGAGAGTTACGATATTTCTTTCTAATTCAATGGGCATCAGGTACGCGCGCCCGGCCTGCCGAGCTGCTTCTGGCATTCCCCCATTTTATCCGAGTGTGTAATAAAAAACCTTTATTCCGTTCCCAAACCCAACAAATTCCTATTCTTCCCCAGCTTAATGATGCTTTCAATGTGTCGGAAGCACAAGAAGCCAAAGAAACTTCGCTCGCCTACCCGCCTGCTAAGCGTGTTGAGCACAATATTCTGATATCTATGGTGGTGAGTATGGCAATATCTTTCCATGGAATGAAAAATCCTTGTACGAGGTCTATTTTTAGACTGAAACAATTAGATGCGTATGTGAGTATTATTTCTATACGTGTAAAGAAATCAAATTTTATATAACGTATAGTAATTTGATCGGCAGATTACTTATTTTGTGATTTATTTAATTACATTATTAATTTATATTTGATAATACTAATAATAATTAAAACTACCTAAAAAATATAAACATTTACAAATTATATAGTCCCTGCAAACCGGCATTCTGCGGGAACGTGCCCAAAAGGCTGGCAGTATTGCCACGTTGGATGGCAATGCTTATCCTGCCAGCCTTTTGGTCGCAGGATACCTCGATCAGTCTCTTTGAAAGAAAGTCAAAGATACCATAGGCTGATGGACCCCACGGACCCATTGTTTCTACCCCAAAAGGCTCAAATATGTAGCTGTATCCGATACAAACATACTTGCGTCTATTGAGACTTTCCGCTGCGGCTGCTGCTGTACCGGCCTTTGACTTGGTGACCTGAAGATGAGACGGCGCTAGGGTATCAACGCATGTAGCATCCCATACCAAAGGCCGCCCCAATCGCCAAGGCACCAGAGTCATTACATCCAGAGTCATTCCTTCTTTGTGATGATACTGCTTATATTCCATCACTAACTCTGAGGACCTCTGTGGTCTGTTGGTTATCATGCGAAGCTCAATCCCTAGTTAGATCCAGATGGAAAAATGATCTGTTTCAGATTAACCTGGGTCTTGGATGTTTATCGTAGGTCTTTTTTTATGAAAACCAACGGGTTTTGGTAGAAAGAAATGTGCACTTGACTCATTGACGTCATTGAATAGCGAGGTTTAGGTACAGAAATTTCCGATGAGTTGAACCTAATGCACTGCTAATTATATGTAGGGTAGCGCATCATCGTTCAACGACACTTCGATAAGATAAAGTGCGACAAAAAATATTCATAAAACATTAATTTGCAGAACACGAAAAATTTGCAAAAAGCTACCTGTTACGATGATGCATATTTAAGTACCGACAAACATAGATGTTATTTTGACACGACTGGTCAAAAAAACAAGCGTTATGATTTGTAGTTCATTCATGTAGGTATGTATACAAGTTTTTAGTTTGTTTATTGACAACTAGCTGTTGCCCGCGGCTCCACACGATCCCTCGTGAACAGTAGAATTTCCCGAATGAAAGGTACCCTCAAACTACCTTCATACCAAATTTCATCCAATTGGGTTCAATGGTTGAAGCGTCAAAAAAAAGACAGATAGACAGAGTTAATTTCGCATTAATAATATTAGTACGGAAGTATGCATATCTGTGGAACTATTCCAGTATCCAGTATTCCAGTATCGCAAGTATGCATATCTGTGGTCATCATGCCGTAGGTCAGTTCGATCCTCGGTCAGATCAAAGAAGGAAATTTATCTTTTTCAGATTGACTTGAGTCTTGGATGTTAATCTATATATGTATTTGTTTTAAAATATGCTACCGTTAAGTTTGCATGGGGCTAGCTAAATCTGTGTAATTTATTTTATTCAACTGTTAGTATTTGTTGTTAAAGCGGCAACAGAAATACATCTGTGAAAATTTCAACTAACTATCATGAGATACAGCCTGGTGACAGACGGACAGACAGACACACGGACAGCCGAGCGGAGCGACCCTTTGGGTACGGAACCCTAAAAAGCACGTATGTCTATTATTTTATGCTCCATATCAAGATCTAAGTAGATCATTTCAATATGATTTACACTAATGTCTTTCGGACCCCGGATAAACCAGATAAGCGCACTATAGTCCGAGTCCCAAGCTATGAATAAAATATTCTCAGATAAACATCTAGTCAAACCGCATACGTCAGCCGCGGTCGGGAGAACCCAAATCCGTCAAAGCCCACGTCGCGAATAACTTTCGCAATCTCTGGCAGGGAGCAATAAAAGTAAATGAAAAAAATGATTATGCAGATGTTATTAGATATACATAATCAATTTGGACATTTAATTATATAATTATATTTTTAGGGTAGGCGCGAGTCAAAAGACTGAACCCTTATAGGATCACTTATGTGTCTTTCTTTCCGTCTGTCACACAGCCGATTTGTTCCAAATCTACTGGACCGATTAGGTTGAAAAGCACCCTTATAAACGAACGAATAAAGATCATTTTAATACGATTTACACTAATGTCTTTCGGAAGTTCGCGGACATTGCTTAAAGGAGTAAAAAAATATAGAGTGGAAAGGAGATATATAAATAGGTATTCTATAGGAAATTGTCACAATAATTTGCTGATAAACGAATAAAGACAACTTTTCAAGGCTCGTAGCAGAATTATAATATGCGTAGCATTAGCTATACACCGCATATTATTTGTTAGAGTATATTCTCATATCATGCCTCGTCAGAGTACACTAAGTGCCATATATAAGCGTATCTACACTTTTTTATAGACATTGCTTACAAGATTACTAAAGAGATTATATCTCGGTCGAAATATGAAATGAGAAATGTAAATTTCATTATGTTTTTTTTTTTGTATTCCTAAAGTTTTCTAACAGCATAAGAAGGTATAGTAATATTTGTATAGACTTTTTACTTACATTACATATTGCATTGTATACATTGTGGCATATATACATGTATTTTAGTCACAATTTTTCACAAATTGTAGGTATATTTTTGGCATTTCTTTCCTCTGGGCCTAATCATATTCTACGTTACATTTCTTTAATTAGTACTAATTACTAAAGCAACGAAACAGGTTCTTAAAAATGAAATTAACTAATTTGTACATCAGCTTTTTAACGTTTCTAATTATGTCTTTACGCTGTTAATTGCTGAAATAGAGAATGAATATTATCAGAACACCATTTATGTAAGTATGTGAAATTTAATTAAAAAATATTCACTAGCAAAGTATCATATAATAAATTTAAAATAAGTAGTATACCAATTACAAATCCTAACTTGTACACTTTTCCAATAAAGAACAGATAAAATTTTAGTGCTTTAAATTTCTGTTAAATTTATAAAACTGCAATTTTATTTCTGTATAAGGATGTAAAATTCAAAAAGTCTTATGCCTCATGACAGTGCAGAATTGTAGGACGGACTATCCACAATAACTGAGAGAGATTTTGATTTTCAAAGAAATTAATTTCATAAAGTTACACATTCACATTGATTGATGTTCTTTCGCTTTCTGCTCAAGCTTGTTGGTACAATTTTGACTGGGAAGTTGTCGGCAGTATATGATATAGTTCTTATTTGGTAACTTGATGTCAACAAAGTACCTTTGTTGAGAATATTTTGCTTGAAAAAGACCCATAGATAAAGCCACCTGATGAGTTTCCTGGAGTACAGTATTATATTGATTTTAGAATATCAGACGATTCGCAGAAGTGTTCTCCCATGCTGGACTGGTAGAAAATAAAAAAAAACGTAAAATGTGCCAGCTGCTTCTCCTTCTGCGCAGATCGTAAAAGCCGATTAATGGGAGGAAAACATATCAATAGGCGATGTGACTACCCATCACTATTTTATAAATATAAATATATAAAAATTCCGTTTTCCACCTACACGCCCACCATCATGTTAAATGTGGCCCTTAGGTCTAATAGACCTGAGGGGTAGACAGACTACCCCGAATCTGTGAAAAATACGTAATAGTACGTATGTTTTAAAGAAAATATCAATATACATGTAATATGGAAAATGTGAAAGTGGAGTGGTGAAGTTATCCAAAGACGGACTCGCGGCAATAGAAACACAACATCTGTGAAATGTTCAACTGTCTTACTGTAACGGTTCATGAGATAGATAGACAGACCGCCAGACAGACAAACAGATAGACGTACAGAAAGGCAGACAGACTGACAGACAGACAGACGGACAGCGGAGCGATATTAATAGGGTCCCGTGTTTACCCCTTGGATATGGAACCCTAAAAAGTTTAGATTTTTTGGGCATAGCCGTAAAAAGTATCTTTGCCACATATTTTCCCGCGTACGTGGTATTGATGTGTATTATAAGCATTACGTATTCAGCAGACAGCAGGTGCGAGAAGGGAATGCGCCGATCACTCTGCCCTGATAACCAGCCTGTATATATGTACCTCTTTACAGAATTAATAAGGAGTGGAAAGAATATCCCTACTAATGTTATCAATGCGAAAGTAACTCTGTCTGATGTCTCTTTACGCTTCAACCACGGAACCGATACGAGTAGATGAAATGTGTAATAGATAGATTGAGGCTCAGAGAAGGACTAAGAGTAAGTATAGTACAATTGATATTATTAAAACTAACGCGAGATATCATTTTAATATATGACAAAACGGTTTAACTCACGTATTTTTAGTCGGAAAAATGTCGACAGTTTCAGCCTAGTCAGTAGGCCATCCTCAGGGCGAGTGTCAAGGACGTCCCGGCGCGGCCGTCAGCTGATCACTGAGGAGGGCCGTCGCCCGCGCCGCGCGTCTCTCCGCGCGGCGCGCTCGCGCCGATGCGTTGGATAGGGGGTCGAACGCCTCCGAAGACGTCGTGGCTGGTCTTCCATCGTCATCATCAGCTTCCGGTAGATCAGGGACGCTTGAGTGCAACGAGCTGACCGTAGCGACACCTCGTAACTGGATGTTATCCGTCTTCAGGCACGCTTGAAGAAGTGGTTTCCAAGTAGGAGGTAAAGTCCAGCCGCCATCCTGGTTGAAAGGGCAATGCCGGTTATTGGCGTCTTTTTTTTTTCGCGCGGCCACTGACCAAACCTAGGGAATTATTAAATAGACACACTTAAAAATTAGCTGGCAATTTATTTTCGGATGTATTGTGAAAAGAGAGAGAGGGCAGTACATACCTGCACTGTGGTGCGCAGGGTTGGCAGAGAGGAGGCGGGGGAAGGGTAGGGATACTATATATCTGTGTATACTAGGCTTTTATCTGCTTGACTCACCAATACAACAAGCTGACTCACCAATACAACTAAACTCAAACAAGGTGTGCAGATGGTGGGGGCCGGCCTCAAAGGGGTAAAGTTATAATAAAAATGTTCAAAGATAATTGTTTTAGTGCATATTTTCATTTAAACTCGCGATTATGATAAAAATTGCCAAATAAAATATATGATTATTTATGAATTTTAAACCCAAATAACTCAGTTCGGACTGAGTTTAGAGGTATATATGTCATAATAAGTTTTGTTTAGTATGCTATTGTCTACAAGAAAAACAAGGTTTGGTCAGTGGCCGCGCGAAAAAAAAAAGACGCCACTTCCCATAGTCGAATCGGCATTGTTCTTTGGACGGCGAAAAATTTCTATTGTCTCTCGTACTTTGCGCAGGACAAACGCCTTCTCTCTGTTTAAAATTTTACATTTGTCGAAATGTATAGCGCTACGTCCGACTCTAAGGCGTGCTCGGCAATAGCAGATCCATTCTTGTCCAGTTTCTTCAAGCTGCGTATGTGTTCGGTCAGTCTCGTAGCCACGTTGCGCCCTGTTTCACCAATGTAGCTTTTGCCGCATTCGCATGGAACCATGTATATGCCTGGTACACTCAGTGGATCACTATCCTTCGGAGAGCGCATTAAATTCCTTAGTTTTGTCAAGGGCCGGAAAATGGTTTTGATACAATATCGCCGGCGTAGTAAATGACCAATGTTGTCTGTAATACCCTTGACAAACGGTAGGAATACTAGCGCTCTATCCACGGTAGACGGGCGCTCTCTTGCGTTTTCGCTGACTCGGAGGCTCTGTTTCCAGCTGTAGCCGTTTGATTCCAGCACTTGCTTCACATGAGTTAGTTCGGCATGTATGTGTTGAGGGTCACATAAGCGCAAAGCTCTGTTTATCAGCGTGCGCGGAATGGAAGCTAAGTGTGCCGGATGGTGGTGTGAGTCAGACCTTAAGTATCGATCGGTGTGTGTTGGTTTTCGGTAAACCGTATGCGTGAGATTTCCGTTGGATTGTCGCATGACCAATACATCAAGGAACGCTAGAGCGCCGTCCTTTTCCTGCTCGGTGGTAAAAGTAATCTTAGGATGTATGTTATTTAGATGAGCCAAAAGAGGTACAACACTGTTTTTGTGCAAAATTGCGAACACTTCATCTACATACCGCCACCAATATCTTGGTTTTTCCGTAGTTGTGCTTAGTGCTCTGTCTTCAAACCACTCCATGAAGATGTTTGCTACCACTGGTGCAATTGGAGAACCCATAGCCACACCATCAATCTGCAGGTAGTGTTCACCACGCCAAACAAAGAAACCGTTGTTCAGACAGTACTCTATGATACCTATGTACTCGGTAGGTAAATCTGTGTTAACCATGTTTTTAAACAAACAAAGATGTGACGTCGAAACTGACCATTAATTCTTCGTCGGCTAGCTTAACATCCTCCAACAGCTCAATAAAATGTGTCGAGTCTCTTACGTAGCTCGCAGTTGTTCCCGTTAGCGGTTGTAAGACGTCCGACATAAAACGGGAAGCATTATATGTCGGCGAGTCTATTTGGCTAACAAAAGGTCTTAATGGCCAGTTGTTTTTGTGAATTTTGGGCAATCCATAGATCTTCGCAGTGTTAGGGTTTTGCGGACGCAGGCGCTTTCTTAGACTGTCATCAGAACAGGAGCGTAGAAGTCTGTCCAGAAGTCACACGTGAAGTGGGGTTGTAGTTCACTTTTTTGTACACGCTACCATCGCTTACTAGTTGTGTGAGCTTCTCCTCATACGCCGCCGTGTCGACTACGACAGTAGCATTACCCTTGTCCGCAGGTAAAACCAAAATTTCCGGATTATTTCGTAAATCCTTAACCGCAGTAACATCTGGTTTAGATAAAATTTATATGGTATTTATGGTAAAATTTTAAACAGAGAGAAGGCGTTTGTCCCGCGCAAAGTAAGAGAGGCAATAGAAATTTTTCGCCGTCCAAATTTCAACCGGGATGGCGGCTGGACTTTACCTCCTACTTGGAAACCACTTCTTCAAGCGTGCCTGAAGACGGATAACATCCAGTTACGAGGTGTCGATACGGTCAGCTCGTTGCACTCAAGCGTTTCTGATCTACCGGAAGCTGATGATGACGATGGAAGACCAGCCACGACGTCTTCGGAGGCGTTCGACCCCCTATCCAACGCATCGGCGCGAGCGCGCCGCGCGGAGAGACGCGCGGCGCGAGCGACGGCCCTCCTCAGTGATCAGCTGACGGCCGCGCCGGGACGTCCTTGACACTCGCCCTGAGGGTGGCCTACTGACTAGGCTGAAACTGTCGGCATTTTTCCGACTAAAAATACGTGAGTTAAACCGTTTTGTCATATATTAAAAAGTACAATTAAGTCGCCCCGTAAGCAAAAGCTTGATTCTTTAAAAATAGGTAGGTATAAACTGGTATTTCTTTCCTCAGTGGTAAAAATAAGTAATCTATAGAAAATTGTCGAATTATGTTGCTGAGAATGAAACTGAGTAACACATGATTTGTATGATTTGTTCGATTATTTATTAAAAATGTATATAGCAAAACTACAATTATTGTAGTTCTGACACGAAATACGCATATTATAGCTGTAGTATTCGTCGTAACATATAGTCGGAGCAGCGAAAGTCTGTAATATTATAACGATCGTTACGATACCGATTTAGCAGGATAAACACCGTATTAAAAACTAACGCATCGCTTCTCTTTCTCGCAATACACATTATACTGTGCTAAGAGTGAAATGTACATAAAAAACCAATTTCTTTCTAAATCGGCCGTATAGACAGATACGAAGTACGACAAATTCGTTAAGTAGTTTATACTTAACGAATTTGTCGTACTTCGTATCTGTCTTACCGATTGTGAAATAAAAATGTCTTTCCACCGCGAATTGTACTTTCATATGGACAGATACTTTCGACTGTTTTTCATCCGAAGTGACATTGACACGTCGGCGGCCTTTTTACACACTACGGGCATAGCGTAAAGGTATTCGTATTAATAGCGGCATATTGTTCGGCAGCCTGTAAGTGTGAATATGTCGCCCCTTAGGGATCGACTCGAAATCGGTTGGTAAGTTTTATAATAAGCGACTATTCCACTATTTTGTCTACAGGTCTACATACGGTTTACCCATAGAGATAATATAATCCTGATAAGATAATCTATGGGTTTACCACATTGAAAAGAAATGTAAAGAAAATGTGTAAATAGTCTATAGAAAATTGATGCACTTATTGCTAAATCCTTACTAATATTATAAACGCGAAAGTTTGTGAGTATGTTTGTTACTCAATCACACCAAAACGGCTGAACGGATTTTGACATATATAGGTTTACTAGCAGTACCCGCGACTTCGTTTTATGTTATGTTTGTATGGGGGCCATGTGATATCATGACTGGAGAAAAAAAAGAAGTAGCTTATCCTGTGTCCTGAACGACTAAATGTATATCTACCAAGTTTCATAAAATTCAGTTAATTAGTTCAAGGACGAATTAACTAAATTTTATGAAACTTGGTAGATATACATTTAGGCGTACAAGACACAGAATAGGCTACTTCTTTTTTTTCTCCAGTCATGATAACATACATACATATCATCAAATTTAAATAAAATAATAGGCTAGTTTCCTAAAAAAATATAATTAGTCCGTCAGTTAGATATTCAAAAAATATTGGACACGTATTTTTTCTTTTGTTGATTTAACAAAAAATGATAAAGATATAGCCCTTTGAAGTTCCGTGTCGTCATAGTTTGCTACAATTTTCAGCAAACATTGACGTCACGAGTCCCCACTCCTGAACTTTGACGCGCTTTATCTTTATTATTTATTGTTTATTTGACAAAAGAAAAAATACGTGTCCAATATTTTTTGATTATCTAACTGACGGACTAATTGTTATGTTATTATTACGACCCAGGAAAGTAGCCTATTACAGTATGGGTTTTCGAGTTTAATATTCATATTACCTAAAAAAATAATGATTGTTCTGAAATTACAAATGTAATATTCTAGTAACTGTTTTAAACGTACCGACTATACTGTGTTAACATTCCTAGTTTAAATTAAATTTTATTTCTATGAGTTGGCAGTGTGATCGACTGTTGATTAGGGTTATGTCAGGCCCGCCGCAAAGTGGCATGCAGAGCGTACCCGGTGCGCGTTCAAGCAGTTCCTACTGTTCGGCGGCAAACATCCAGAAGTAGGGGTGGCATGGCCGGAAACTTTGATTTACGGACGTCGAATCTAGAAAGATAGGAATTTGTTGGATTTGGAAAGGGAATGAAGGTATTGTGATACTTCTCATTTGGATGAATCGTTTAGCTAGTAGCAGCTCGGGCAGTCGAACACGCGTATCCAATACCATACCTGCAACCACCCAAGTAGTTGAGGATGACATCCGAGACATAATGCACATACTATATGTAACACAACAACTAGATTCATGTAATAAAGTAGGGCTAAAATACGATGCTTCCCAAAGAAATTGGTGCAAAAAGTAAGGAACCCTATTCAGAATGAAAAGGGGAATATCATCCTACTTTTTATCTGTGCACCTTTTTCGCCGAAAATATATTTACTACGAGATTTAAAGTTCCTCTTATAAACCTTTTCCGCTATATTTCACTGGATATCATATCGTAACAAAAGTATTTTATCCCTTGGGTGGGGTTGGCCTTTAATTTTGTTGAATTTTAAGTAAGATTTTGAGTAATAAACGCTATGAATTAACGCGACAAAGCCGCATTAAATGGTTTGATTAAGTGTGTAACAATCGCAAAAACTTAAAAATAATAAACGCTACGGATAAACGCCGCAAAACCGTATTATCTAAGTGATTTGATTAAGTGTGTAACTAAATCGCAAAACTTAAGAAAAATTTTAAGTAAGATTTTTAAATAAGATAGAAGTACTGCAAATTTTGGGTTTCGTATTTCTTGAATGTTATTATGGCTACTAACATACTCATTATGATATCATCATCATCATTTCGAGTAGGTGTTATATTTAATCGACCATGCACACCCTGGTGTCAGAGTTCTTCGGAACCGCCTCTCGGCCTCTGACGTGGTTCTTTAACGACTACCAGATGGCCGGGACTAACGACTTAACCTACCTTCCGAAGCACGGAGTCATCTTTATTATCGGACAATCATGTGAGACAGATACTTTCGACTGTTTTTCATCCGAAGTGACATTGACACGTCGGCGGCCTTTTTACACACTACGGGCATAGCGTAAAGGTATTCGTATTAATAGCGGCATATTGTTCGGCAGCCTGTAAGTGTGAATATGTCGCCCCTTAGGGATCGACTCGAAATCGGTTGGTAAGTTTTATAATAAGCGACTATTCCACTATTTTGTCTACAGGTCTACATACGGTTTACCCATAGAGATAATATAATCCTGATAAGATAATCTATGGGTTTACCACATTGAAAAGAAATGTAAAGAAAATGTGTAAATAGTCTATAGAAAATTGATGCACTTATTGCTAAATCCTTACTAATATTATAAACGCGAAAGTTTGTGAGTATGTTTGTTACTCAATCACACCAAAACGGCTGAACGGATTTTGACATATATAGGTTTACTAGCAGTACCCGCGACTTCGTTTTATGTTATGTTTGTATGGGGGCCATGTGATATCATGACTGGAGAAAAAAAAGAAGTAGCTTATCCTGTGTCCTGAACGACTAAATGTATATCTACCAAGTTTCATAAAATTCAGTTAATTAGTTCAAGGACGAATTAACTAAATTTTATGAAACTTGGTAGATATACATTTAGGCGTACAAGACACAGAATAGGCTACTTCTTTTTTTTCTCCAGTCATGATAACATACATACATATCATCAAATTTAAATAAAATAATAGGCTAGTTTCCTAAAAAAATATAATTAGTCCGTCAGTTAGATATTCAAAAAATATTGGACACGTATTTTTTCTTTTGTTGATTTAACAAAAAATGATAAAGATATAGCCCTTTGAAGTTCCGTGTCGTCATAGTTTGCTACAATTTTCAGCAAACATTGACGTCACGAGTCCCCACTCCTGAACTTTGACGCGCTTTATCTTTATTATTTATTGTTTATTTGACAAAAGAAAAAATACGTGTCCAATATTTTTTGATTATCTAACTGACGGACTAATTGTTATGTTATTATTACGACCCAGGAAAGTAGCCTATTACAGTATGGGTTTTCGAGTTTAATATTCATATTACCTAAAAAAATAATGATTGTTCTGAAATTACAAATGTAATATTCTAGTAACTGTTTTAAACGTACCGACTATACTGTGTTAACATTCCTAGTTTAAATTAAATTTTATTTCTATGAGTTGGCAGTGTGATCGACTGTTGATTAGGGTTATGTCAGGCCCGCCGCAAAGTGGCATGCAGAGCGTACCCGGTGCGCGTTCAAGCAGTTCCTACTGTTCGGCGGCAAACATCCAGAAGTAGGGGTGGCATGGCCGGAAACTTTGATTTACGGACGTCGAATCGTCTCCAGGGCGGCAAAGATATGTATATCACTACGTCTTACTTATTGCCATGCCATACTCACGCCTCTTGGCAGGCGGGTTGGCGAGCGCAGTCGTTTGATTTCTTGTGCTTCCGACGCTGCTGCCCATCGGTAACATGTTTAAGCTGTAGAAAGATAGGAATTTGTTGGATTTGGAAAGGGAATGAAGGTATTGTGATACTTCTCATTTGGATGAATCGTTTAGCTAGTAGCAGCTCGGGCAGTCGAACACGCGTATCCAATACCATACCTGCAACCACCCAAGTAGTTGAGGATGACATCCGAGACATAATGCACATACTATATGTAACACAACAACTAGATTCATGTAATAAAGTAGGGCTAAAATACGATGCTTCCCAAAGAAATTGGTGCAAAAAGTAAGGAACCCTATTCAGAACGAAAAGGGGAATATCATCCTACTTTTTATCTGTGCACCTTTTTCGCCGAAAATATATTTACTACGAGATTTAAAGTTCCTCTTATAAACCTTTTCCGCTATATTTCACTGGATATCATATCGTAACAAAAGTATTTTATCCCTTGGGTGGGGTTGGCCTTTAATTTTGTTGAATTTTAAGTAAGATTTTGAGTAATAAACGCTATGAATTAACGCGACAAAGCCGCATTAAATGGTTTGATTAAGTGTGTAACAATCGCAAAAACTTAAAAATAATAAACGCTACGGATAAACGCCGCAAAACCGTATTATCTAAGTGATTTGATTAAGTGTGTAACTAAATCGCAAAACTTAAGAAAAATTTTAAGTAAGATTTTTAAATAAGATAGAAGTACTGCAAATTTTGGGTTTCGTATTTCTTGAATGTTATTATGGCTACTAACATACTCATTATGATATCATCATCATCGTTTCGAGTAGGTGTTATATTTAATCGACCATGCACACCCTGGTGTCAGAGTTCTTCGGAACCGCCTCTCGGCCTCTGACGTGGTTCTTTAACGACTACCAGATGGCCGGGACTAACGACTTAACCTACCTTCCGAAGCACGGAGTCATCTTTATTATCGGACAATCATGTGATTCAATCCTGCAATGTCCTGACCAAACTGGAAACAACTCAACAAAGTATGCTTCCTGTGGGAATCGAACCCACGACCCCTGGGTCTACAGGCAAACGCCTTAACCACTGAACCACGGAGGCAGTTAATTGATGCTAAAATGATGATAATAGTATAAGATAGAAGTGCTGCAAATTTTGGGTTTCGTATGTCTTAAATGTTATTATGGCTACTAACATACTCATTAAGAAGTGAAAATGGCCGTTGTCATGTTATATTAAATAAGTTCTATAGAACCATCAGGCGTCTCGCGGAAACGCTTCGTGGCGTGGAAACTCAATTTTATTTTCTAAGAATCCATATGACTCATTACTTATTGGTAAATGATTTCTCGAAATCCATATCTAGTTCACGTAGGAAATTTAACGCCTCAATAAATGGACTATTCAACACAAAAAGAATTTTCCAATTTGAACCTTTTCCTGAGATTAGCGCGTTCTAACAATCAAACAAACTCTTCAGCTTTTGAATATTAGTATAGATAATATTATTTGTATGTTCTTATTGAGTGCATTCTGTTTTCGTGTTTTTAACATTATTGTGTGCCTATGTATTATTCTCAGTAAGTGAAATGTAATATTTCTTTGTGAGAATGAATAAAGTTCTTCTTATATGTATTTGTTATATAAAATATAGCATCGATGAGTTAGTATCCCATAACATAAGTCTAGAACTTACTTTGGCTAGCTCAATAAATTATTTGTGCTAATTTGCATCCCCAATTTGACTCCTTTAAGGGATGATCAGGATACCTTCACAAAAGTTAATTTTAGTATTTACCCGATACCGATAAAAAACATATACTTTTTATAATACGGTAAGAAACTAACTTTTTAGAGTTCTAAAGGAATGATGCCAAAAAGAAGCCTATTACTAAACTTCCGATGTCTGTCGCTCTGTCACAGGGCTGAATCTATTGAACCGGAATACGTAGAGATTTAAAATTCACACTGACTGTTTATATCTTTTGCCGCTATAAGAACAAATATGAATAACAACATAAAATTTACATTTTAGGCATTAACATTTCGAGATAAACGCAAAAAAAATCTTGTATGGAACCACTTTTGGTTCCATACAAGATTTTTTTTGCGTTTATCTCGACTATGTCAAAGTTGCTGCCTATATATGTTATAACTGAGACGTCAAACCAATTGTTCTAGCTCTAAACAGAATCTTATAAGAAAGTTCCTTTGGAAGGAGTTTTAAACGTACTCATCTCAGGGTTCCCATATAAGAAACGTGGTTTTTGTAAATAAATTTTATACGGTGGTACGGAACCCTTAGTATGAACTAATGCGACTCACTCTTGGCCAGTTTTATTTATTAACAGTCAGTCAAAATATGTTTTTGTCTCTATGGTTCAAACAAATGATTTCGTAGGTATAGGTATAAATTACACAATTATATGTTAAGGCGGTGTTTGCTTGTTTATTTCACCGTATCGACCAAATTTCCTGACATGAATCAAACTTAAACAATGGTCCTTTGCCCTCTGAGGTTTGCCCTCAATAATAAGTTATCAGGTGATGAGATATTTGACATCTGTTGAGTGACGAAACAATTAAACTCACACACTACGCATTTATCATAATAGGTACTACTAAATTCTAAACCTTCTCCAAATAGAGATCCAAAATTGTATTGTCTATCTATACTATAGTTATGTTTTAAGTCTTATAGGTAGTCGTGATATGTATGAGTTTATAAAAAACCGGCCCAGTGCGAGTCGGACTCGCGCATGTAGGGGTTCCGTATATCTATAAAAACGGCAATAAAATCATGTCTGTTGTATGAGAGCACCCCTTAAATATTTGTTTTATTTTATTTTAATTATTTATTTTTAAAGTAAATATATTACTTAATATTCTGTGAATATTTCAAGCGTCTACCTGTTGCCGTTATCAATATCAAACAAAAACGAGCAAAAAATCACGTTTGTTTTATGGGAGCCCCCTTAAATATTTATTTTATTCTGTTTTTAGTATTTATTGCTATAGTGGCAATAAAAAAACATAATCTGTTAAAATTTTAACTCTCTAGCTATCACGGTTCATGAAATACAGCCTGGTGAGAGACGGAGAGACATACCGACAGACAGACAGACGTAAGGACAGCGCAGCTATATTAATAGGGTCCCGTTTTTACCCTTTTGGGTATGGAACCTTAAAAATAGACTTACAACTTTGAATAATAAAAAAGTAAAAGTTTAATTTTAAAAAATCTAAGCTAACATATGTCTGTATATCATTGGAAAATCTAAAAACGTTCTTCATACTTATAACAGTAAATAATTTTTCTTAAATGTTAATTTAAATGTTATCGAAACAAAATATTTTTACTGATGTTAAAAGAATAGATTTTTGTACAACAGACTTCATAAAATACCCTGAAATTAGGATAATATGTCCATACATTAAACCGGTACAACCAATTTCATTATACGACATGTGACGAGCACGTGCTCCTTAGCTCGTAAAATATAACAAGTGTAATTAGGACAGTATAAGACCTCATAACCATTACATATTGATAATACCCTTATCAGCAACCAACAGGCTTAAAATACCGTCACTTACTTGCTTTATTATTTCAAAATTAATTTGTAGAACATCAAAACTCAAAACAAGCAACAATACAAAAGTTTAAAATACACAGTACTCTACGACACAGTTTTCCCACAGCACTTAAAAACGGTGTCAGTTCTAAATGCCTCCACTCCACTACTTTAGAACCGCAAAAAGATGTATACTTTCGTAGCCGCTACGCCGCGTGTGTTCGTAGCGCTACGCCGTGGCACTACGCGAGTGGCTACGACGACCGCGCTGTAGACACTGGCTACGAAGCGCGGGGATGCCAGCACTAAATCGGATCACCCAAGGATATAAAATTTATGATGTTTTACGGCACCTGCTTTTAGGTGTTTCAGAGATATTCTTTAATCCTTTTGAGTACGTCGTAAGCAATTTGGGTATTTTAGACTCTTAAAACATTTTGCGACAGTTATAAATCCTCGTAAATATTTGAGTTTTAAATGTTTATTTCACCTGATTTTTATTGCTTGATTATGTAAAGTGTAGAAAGTACTTTCTGTAACTAACTATATTCTTTTAATACAACTAAGAGGAAAGCGTAATCGAATGTATGGTAATTTTGTGTTAGAACAACATTTTACTTCAGAATAACACTTTGACAGAAACCCAACTAGATATTACAATGGATCTAAAACCTATAGTCTAGATAAACTTATAATAAATAGACCCCGAATGTCCCGAAAAATCTGTTAATTTTCCGAATGCTGCATTAACTAATAATTTGAAGTCTAGACACGAATTAGTTCATTTTTGCGGTAATGTATTTCTATGGTTTCTAATGATAATTGCCAAAAAATGTTTTATTATTAGATCAACGAAGAAATAACAAGAACATAAGGTATTTTGCTATTAAATTTAAGTGCCTAAATCGAGGGTAACTAAAAATAGACTGGCAACACTGAAAGGGGCCACGAATGCAGCAACAGATATCTGTTGCGCCTACCATGGCCCGCTTTAATATGGAACTATAGCAGACCCCATTTGTCAAAGTTATGAGGCTGTTCGTATATAAAAAGCGCGGTATGTGGAAAATGGTGCACTGAAAATAAGATGATGCTTTGTTGTCGAGCCTATTCGACGAAAGCTTATGCAGGTTTGATTGATAAATATATAATATGTTATATTTCTTTGCCATATCTCTACTATCCTATTAATATTAAAATGCGAATGTTCGTATGTTTAGGTGTTTGATAGTCAATCACGCAAAAATGGCTGAACGGATTTTGCCGAAATTTTCATCCCGTGTTGTTCCCGATCCCGAAAAAGGAATTGATAATAACGCGGGGGAGCCGGGGGCACTGCTAGATTGATTATAAAGTGAGTACCAAGGAGGTTGGATATATCTTACTTTTTACGGATAACACTAGACAGACTCCGTTACGCAGTGATTACACGCCAACCTGGTCCACAAGAACACTGCATTGTTTTGTTTCCATTTATAAACCAAGTTCTTGTTGAAATACCCTATAATATCATGACAGCAGCCAACCAACAACCAAGCGTAAAAACGGCTCAATGTTCATTTGGCGAGCTCCGTCAGCTCCGTGGCGCAGTGGTTAACACGCCAGCTTGCGACACGAAGGCCCCGGGTTTGATCCCCGGTCAGGTCAAAATGGAAAATGATCTTTTTCAGATTGGCCTGTATCTTGGATGTATAACACAAATCTCGAACTTACTTTGGGGCTAGCTCAATCTGTGTGATTTGTCCGTATATATTTATTTATTTCAAAGCAGGTTTAACTCATCTCACCAAAATATACACGGAGAATTTTTGATCGTTGGATCCATAAAGAGATGATTCAGCCCGTCGATATAAACAACTTTTCCTATGGAACCAATGCTGGGTTGACGTTCCCATACAAATTGACCGGGCGGCTGAACTTTTTTGTATGGAACTGCCCTTTTTTTTAGTTCCCATCGCATTGATCCTATACGAAAAGTTGTTCATATCGACGGGCTGAATCATCCCTTTATGGATCCAACGATCAAAAATTCTCCGTGTATTTCTACCAAAACATATATTCTGTAGGAGCACCGGTAAAGCAAAACTTCGGTTACGAAGTTCATCTCAAGACTCGCTTTCAGAAACATAAAGTTTACTTCAATTAACTTGAGATTTAATTTATTTTTCATTTCGACGCTCCGTAGCTGTAATAAAAATAAGAAAATGTTTTAATATCTGTCTGTCTCCATCTGGCTGGGCCTTCCTCATTATACAAGACACAACGATATAAATAAATCTAGATGAAGGATAATCTTAAAAATGATAGCCTATTTTTGGAGGTCCTGAAAACGTAATATTTTGCCGGGATTGTGTTTTTTATTCTTCTTATTATTTAGATAACACAATGAGTGGGTTAGGAATATTCTTTCCCCAGATGACGGCACTGCTATTAGAGGTATTTATGACAGCAACTGTTAAAATCCACCAATTATGTATAAAAATGTTATAGGGATTCCCCTGCTTCGCACGGGTGCTATGTAGATACTAATATGGGGCAGTATATTATACATATAAACCTTCCTCTTGAATCAGTATCTATTTCTGAAAACTGCTATAAAATCCGTTGAGTGGTTTAAAAGATCTAAGCGAACAGACAGCAAAAGCGACTTTATTTTATATACTACTAGCTTTTGCCCGCGGCTCCGCCCGCGTCAATGTCGATCCCTCGGAAATAGTACTTTTTCCCGGAACAAAAGGTAGCCTATATCCTTCTCCGCACTCCAGAGAACTTGTATGCAAAATTTCATGATGATCGGTTTAGTAGTTACGGCGTGAAAGCGTAACAAACAAACAAATAAACAAACAAACTCACTTTCGCATTTCTAATATTAGTAAGTAATAAGTAAAGTAATAATAGTAATAATAATAAGGAAAGGATGTCATTGTAATTGTCATTTTTATGATTGGTGGATTTTGACAGTTACTGTCAAAAATACCACAGTATCACACCACCTGGGGACATCCCTCATTAAGCATCTCCCACTGGACTTTTAAATCGGTTCATAATAAGTTTAAACGAGGTAGTTTACAATAAGGGGAGAAGATATATTTATGTATTTTGACCCTCAACTTAGCCTTGATAATCTTAAATAAAAACAACTTTTCCTATGAAATCAATGCTGGGAACTCGAAAAGAAATTGTATATTCCTACATACAACAGTGTTCAGCCAACCGGCCAAGTTGTGTTAATTGTTTTTTTTTAGTTCCCAGCTCTGTGTTTCTATTTGTCACCTACTTTTTTATGTATTTAAGTATATATTGTTATTTATAAATACTTTTCATCGAATCGAAACTCTATAAAAATAGAACCGCAACAAAGTAAATACCTATTTTAAGCTACAATACGTTCAGCAGCGTTATTTCTCATTTTTATTTTTATGTTTTATTTTTTTACTGCTTAATTTTATGAACAGGTGTCACGGAAGACCAGCGGCGTGATGTTACTCAGGTACATCACCGCCTAATGCTGAGTGACCCCTTTTGGTGCCTTGTATTGTTAAATATTAGAAATAAGTATTGTCTGTTTAATTTGGTTCCAAATAAATTATTTTCTTTCTTCTTTCTTTCTTAATACCCTACACAATACGGGGGAAAAGTTAAAGAAAATCCTAGTAAGCCTAAATGTGTTAACAACTTTGAAATGATGTTACGTGAATTAAGGGATATGTCATGAAAATATAATCTAACTCAAAGCGTTTATAAAAAACATTGTGAATAGGCGTTCGATAGATCCCGAAAACGTCTTTCTGCTGTCTATAAAATAAATGTCATTGACAGGGACTCAAACCGGGCCGTTTTACAACAGTATCAAGAATTATCTTCTTTTAGTTTATTTAAATGTCGCCTATTGGTATTTCAACAATTGTTTCCATTGTAATTTGAAGACGTTGAAGTTTTATCTACAAAAGATTCTTTTGAATTATCTTTCTATTTTTGGAAGTTATTTTTATGAAATGATTTTAAGTTATTTATGGAGCTTTAGATTTGAAATTATTTTAATCGCTTTGAAAGTATTAAATAGTCTATCTACTCTAAAGTGTACGCTTCACAATATCTTCGAAGTGACGGTACCTATATCGTTGCTCCTTGTATTGACATAGTTCAGAACTAATCATACTTACGGTAAACTCTATTGTCGCAATCGGGTCAAAGTTTACAGAGAACGATGGCATGATAGCACCTCTGAAATAGTCAATATGACTTTATCTTATCTCTGTGATATTACTAAATATCTCAGCTAAATATATCGCTGAATCTAAATAATGACATGAGACAAAATGTATGAAGTTCAAAAACATATGACCTTTGATAGGATTTAAATGGTATCCAAATTCTAATAAAACTTCATTCTAATTAATGTCAATAATACCGATCCTAAATTCTAAGAATTTAAAAATGAATATTGGCAGATTTTTTGATTCGCCTGAATGAAGAATAATAATTCAAAAATTGTGAAATTACAGCGTAAAGAACAATTTTTGCATACGTTATGTATATGATGGAATTGAACGGAAAGAAAGGAAGCACTTGTTATCTTAACATCTAATATTAAGCTATGTCAGATGCCTATAGGCAACTTGAAAAATCTGTGTTAGCCGTACACACACGAAAAGCCGGTTCTCTAGTTGACTCGTCACACACGATCACACGAGTCAACTAGAGTACCGGTACCCACACAGCATCTCTCTCCCCTCGAAGGAGGCTGGTATTGGTGATTTCATCACTATTAAATTAACGGGGATCGAATCTAAGGCATTCTGACTATGGGTTACGGTTTCAGCCCACTTGCTCACTACCACTTCATCATCATTATCATCAGGTCTTTTTAGTCTCCACTACAGAAACACGACCACGGAATATAAATTTATATTCCGTGACCACGACTCTCTCTGTACTACTAGAGCAGCCAGAGGACTTGGCCTACACTCTTTGGTTGGAGAGGTCTCAAGTCTCACTAACTCTTAATACACCCATTTGTTTGACATCATTTATACCATCTGTAGCCTAATTAGACAGAATACTTAAACCGCCAAAGGCGTAGGCACGTAACGTAGGTGTTAATATATGTGTGATAATTGAAACATACATGGCTTCCATCGATCGCGAGCCTGTCGAGCCTAAGTAGTTTAATATCTAATATGTCGTTTATAGGTTAAGCACTTTAGCTTGTTATTCCATCAAAATATTTATTATTAAGTATTTACAGTTATCTAGGAACAAAAAACCTGGTTGTCTGTAAAGTCGGTTTACGGACGATAATTTTACGTAATAACGGTGGAAGAGCGATAGATGCGTCACAAGCTGACCGTGCCTCTTCATCGCTTCTTCCACGCTCTTGCCTGCACACGGAACGTGACACTTTATGCGTGCAGCCGGCGTTCATGTTATGTTCCTTCCTCCTACGTCCCCTTCCTCTTCTTAGTCCTCCCTCCTCCCCCCTCCCCCCCTCCCCTCCTCCTGCCTCACCCTCCCTCCTCCTCCTCCCCATGTTCCATCCTCTTCCTCCTACTCCCCTTTCTCGTCTTCCTCCTCCTCCTTCCCCTACAGTGGTCCCATACTATGTGCCTCATAAGGAAGCTCTAGGTCGCTCAAAGAGCTATGGAGAGGGCTATGCGGTGTTTCTCTGCGAGATCTAATAAGAAACGAGGACATTCGTAGAAAAACAAAGGTCACGAACATAGCTCAGCGGATTATTTCATTGAAGTGGTAGTGGGCGGGACACATAGCGGGCGGAACCAATGGCTGATGGGGCAGAAGGTTTCTCGAATGGCGACCACGTACCGGCAAGCGCAGCGTCGGACACCCACCGTCCAAGAGATGGTTGGATGACCTGACTAAGATCGCAGGAAGGCGCTGGATGCAGGCCGCTTCCAACCGGTAGTATTGCAAATACTTGGGGGAGGCCTATGTCCGCCGTGGACTTCTTGACCTTGTAAATATACTACCGCCATTCTCTAAAGGCGTGACTCAGCACGACTAAATTAACAAACTTTCCTATGGGACAATGCTGGGAGCTACAAAAATTACAAAATCAGAATTCAGAAATCAGAATCAAACGACCACTAAAATAGGTAACTTGTTCCATATTTCATCTTTATTGGAAAATTGTTTCGAGAGTTATCGGAGATAAACATATAAACATACAAAAATGTGTTTTCGCCACAACTCGGATATAAAACTAGTTTTCGGATGCTATAGATAATCTTTCATATAAAAAAAAACTACTTCGATCAAACTACTGCACCGATTGTGATGAAATTTAATTGGGACTAACTTGAAAGCATACCTTTTAAACAAACATTTTTTTGAAGTCGGTTAAAAAGGCAAGCCTAAACGCTAAAACGCCATATCAAAGTATAATCCCCTCATCCACTTCCTTGTCCATTAGGAACGCAATGAGAACCTTTTGTTTCAGAAAGCTTTAGCTTTAGTGTAGTTAGCCGACTGACCAGAAAGAGGTAATGTTTAAACAACAAGTTATTTGTTTTTTTATCATAGAACGGCATCAACGATGCCCATGGACAACTGCAACACCCAGGGTGTGATAAGTGCAATGCCGGCCTTTTAAAGAAAGTTTTTGAAGGTTCCGATGTCGTATATAGGTACTCGTAAGATTAAAATTTTTAAGCAAACCTTGACACGATAATCCGTCGATTGTTAACGGCTGGACCGATTTTGATAAATCGTGTTACCAAAAACTTTAGCCAATCATATCAAAGCATGAATGATGACGTAATAGCAGGACCCTTCTTGACAGACAGACAGACGGACAACAAAGTGATCCTATAAGGGTTCTGTTTTTTTTTCCTTTTGAGGTACGGGACCCTTTAATTTAACACAAGATTTAGAAGTTGCAAATATAAGTATAAGAAGTAACTTACTGTACTTGGTAAGAGGTATTTAAGGTGCTTTTAGATGTCCCAACTACTTATGGGGTTTAGTTTAAAAATATCATGTCCCGTGTTTAAGCTAAGATCTAAAGTAACTGCTTAATGTTTAGTTAATCTTTATTCCTCACACGAATCCCCCAAATTCTGCAGACTTACTCGTATGACCACGCCATTACTATAGTGGTTGTGACGTCACACCACGATGTTTTTAAATGATAAGAACCCTAAATAAGTAGGCTGTACTCAAGTATATCTTCCACAAGCAAAAAAGAGAGCGCCAGGAAGAAAGCTTCCACGGAATTACGTGCTCGAAGACGATGTATTCAAGCTTTTTAAGATTAACGCTACTGTAAGGACCGCTTATTTGCTTGTTGGTGGAAAATCCGCACAATTAATTTTAAGCGACCACTCAACTTAATGTCCTTTGTCCTTGGTCTGAGCAGAGGGCTTCCACGAAGCTTCTCCGCGCTCTATCCCGGGCAACAAGCTTTAACTCAGGCCAGGTTATCCCGATTGCATTTCCGCGCGTCCTACGTTCCTACCGAGCGTCGTCGTTATGTTTTCCTGGGCCGACCTCCTCTTTCTTTATGGAGTCCACTTTAGTGACTATCTTAGAATGTGAGTGGCATCCATCCGGAGTTTGTGGCTGATCCACATCTATTTACGCTGCACGATTGCGTGGTCAATTCACGCTTATTCAGAAAATTCCTTCCCTAGGCTCTCATTTCCTGTGTCTAATGTGCTTTGTTTTTGATGCCAGCTTTTGCACTTCTAACCTCTCTCATCTAATCCTAAGTAAAAAGGATAATTCCATCATTACTTTTAATAATACTTGTCAATAAAAAGTCGTTGTGGCCAAAATAAAGTCCTTTAAACTTTACAAAATATTGATGAACCTAAGGCTATATATTTCAAAGTCGATTAACTAGAAAGTACTTCTTAAAATCCCTGAAATTGGAAAAACAACCCGTGATGATGTTTAAGGGAATAAACCCATATCTCGGTCTCGGAGACCTGCGGCGATGCCGCCCGTGGCTTTAATGGATTCAACTGAGAGCTTACATCAACACAGTGACACCGTGCTCATATTGCTCCAGTCTGTTTGTGTTTGGTGTTTGTGAATGGCCAATATACATGACAAATCATGTATACAGACGTATACATGATTTGTCATGTATAAGTCTGTAGGCATCCATGCCTCTCCATCATACTTTTAACGCGCTTTTAGACATCTCATGCGTTACATGCATAATCCACAAATGATCACAAATTTAAACAAGCCGCGAACTGGCTCAGTGAAAGTAGTGTTTTAATACGGATTTTACTCTTTAGTAATCATATCTCTCTCATACATAAATATGTTTTTTAATATATAAATCATAAATATGTTATCTCATAAACAAATGTTTAAGAAATACCAGTTTAAAATAGTTCGTTTATCAAAAGATTTCAAAAATTATATTGAGAGGTTTAACAAAACTCGGCACACAACTGGTTCTAGTCAACTCGGCTAATCTGCCGAGTGCCTAATGGATTCCACTGAGTTTTACATCACTACTTTTCATAGTAATGGCTCTCAGAGTGTAATCCGCAAAATGCGACGCATGACGAACTTAATCCTACTCGTATGTGCTGTTGACAGAGGATTTTTAGAAAATTTTAAGGAGGTTGCCGATTCGGGTTTTCATGATATAAAAAAAACCTAACTTCTCCACTCTCAAGAGAGCGATTAGTAGTGTTGGTCTTCAAAATGTTATACATATTTTGAAAAGTTGCGAACCTTTGAGTTCTCTTTGTTAAAAACAATGACTTTTAAATTGTAATATTAGCATCGCCTATTAACAGATTCCTCAGATTTTTGCCCGTTCCCTCGATCGGCTTTTACGATCTGCAGGGGAAGAGAAGCAGCTGGTACATTCTACGTTTTTTCTATTCTCCCAGACCAACATGAAAGAAAATTTTAAAGGCTGATATAGGGCTGATAATTTCAAAATTTCATTAATATCTAATCACATGGACCAAATAAACCCCTAAATATGTTATACAAGAATATTTTCAAGGCCGAACAGGCACTTGATTTTTTGAACTGTCACACGAAACACAATATGCACTAATTTTAGCATAGATAAAAAAAATGCGTCAATTTTAGTCAGGAAACTGTTTAAAATTGTTCTAAACCCACAATCAACCATCCTGATGCCGTCCTCATATACGTGGTGGCGAGGCAGGCAGGACCTATTCGTAACCTAACACTTAAACATTTCTCAGCTAAAAAAATTGTGACCTATTCGATTTACGACGGTAGATTTACACCGTTCAATGACCCGTTGTTGTGAAAAAACTAACATATGCCCCATATGCCAATGAAACTATAAGCACCTATAATACAATTAATTGTATAGTTACCGGTTATTCCGTGATAGTCACAGAGTAGATATAATTCAGAGTCCAAGTTCCATACAATAACATTGTTTTATTGTGTGTGTAAGTGGCCAACAATTGTTTAATTTAACTTAAGCCAAATTTATTAGCAAAATATATTAAAACCCATATTACTATGTGAAACAAGATGCATGGGGGAGTCTTAGCATATACTACAGATGGTCAGGTCACGGATGCAGAGAACAGGGGTCAATAAAAGGTAAAAATGGATCACGGAGTGTAGGTACCGTCCCTTAGAACTTACTGCAAATATTGTAATAAACTGGCGCAGTGACCAAAACAACAAAATATTTAGACTTGTAAAGGTCACACACAGGTGAACACTTGTGCTCTTTATAGTAATTCCTGTACAGTGCGGCACAGGTGTGGACATGAGCTGGTTCCCACGCTTTGTAACTTGCTTTGTTATTACTGGTAAGCCGCGACTGAACAAACAGAATTCCTCTGGGCTGGACTGTGGAGCGTCTCATTTGCAAACCAAATTGTGCTATTTAAGGTTCCGTACCCAAAGGGTAAAAACGGGACCCTATTAATATCGCTCCGCTGTCCGTCTGTCCGTCTGTCTGTCTGTCTGTCTGTCTGTCTGTCCGTCTGTCACCAGGCTGTACCTCATGAACCGTGATAGTTAGACAGTTGAAAATTTCACAGATGATGTTATTTCGTTTGCCGCTATAACAACAAATAAGTACAAAAAAATAGAATAAAATATATATTTTAGGGGGCTCCCATAAAACAAATGTTTACAGATATATTCACTTTAAAAAGAAATAATTAAATAAAAATAAAATTAATATTAAAGGGGGGCTCCTAACAGACATGATTTTTATAGATAACGGTACGAAACCCTTCGTGCGCAAGTCCGACTCGCACTTGGCCGGTTTTTTGTTGTTTGTGCATATATGATATACCGTGTGGTTACCGACTTAGAATAGGAGCATAGCGAAACTCCAACCATCAATCAGTTGTCCACTGTACATATCCAATAGAAATTAAACCGATCAAGTAAGAGTTGGAATTGCGTACCAAGGGTTCCGACCACCATACAATATTTTTAACTATAATCGCGATCAAAAAATACTTTTTATTGTATTTTTGTGGCTTTCTGACAGCAGAAATTTCAAGGCTCTAACTATTACGGTGTAATAAATACGGCCCTGTAGCAGACAGACGGACAAGTTCTCGTTTTTACACTTTACGGAACCCTAAAAGACGGCGCTTTGTTAAATCCAAAACTACGTTGCCGAAAATTCCCAATAGCGGTTCATAAAAATTCCTACGCAACATGACACAAAGGAAAATTATTTGTCCGATATTTTCTGAGTAATAAAGCCTTTTTTATGTTTTATTGCCAGCCATGTTTTAATAGTATTGACACCAGCACAAGTAAGTTAGTAAAACAATTTATTGCAAATTTGCAACAAATGTATACAAATATTTCTTCCATGCTTGTCGGGGAGAACGAGAATGTGCCAGCTGCTTTTCGTCCCTCGCAGACCGTGGAAGCCGGTCAAGGAAATGGGCGAAAATCTAAAGAATCATGACAATAGGCGATGCGGCTAACAACCCATCACTATTTTGATTTCGTTTTCCATCTTTACGCCCACTAACACGCTACTGTGGCCTTTCGGTCTTATGACCTTAGGCTCTATCTAACGCGTAAGGGCTCCTACATATAAACATGACAAGACGTTATATGTGGGCGCCCTAAGGGATAATAACGTGATAATATATGTATACAAATATATAAAAATAAATAAATATATACGGACAAATCACACAGATTGAGCTAGCCCCAACGTAAGTTCGAGATTTGTGTTATGGGATACTTACAGGGTTACGGGATAATAGCTCAACGATACTATATTTTGTAAAAATGACATATATAGATAAACATCCAAGACCCAGTCCAATCTGAAAAAGATCAATTTCCATCTTGACCTGACCGGGGATCGATCGCAGGCTGGCGTGATAACCACTGCGCCACGCTCTCCAAAAAAGAACTTAAACAAAACGATTTATGTACAATTGGCGGCCTTATCGCCTAAGTAATCTCTTACAGGCTAACATTGGGTGACAGAAAAACAAAAAAAAATGAATGGCGCCTAAAGGATAACAGTAAAATAGTGTAAAATAAAAGTTAAAAACAATAGAACTCTTCTGGGAGTTACTACGATAAGTCGGCATTGGAGCGTTTTCCCGGTTACGTCACAGATTACTAAATAGTTGTTACGTTACAATATAAAATCAGGTTTTAGATTATCTTATCTCTATGGGTTTTACTAAGTTTAGGCTAAAGACTGCAGCGCCTTCGCCGCCGCCCATAATGGCAGTTAGTGGAACTATCTGTAAGGGCCTGCCAGCGACGCCATTTTTTTTAAATCTATGCTGCCAGCATCCATGTCAGGCACCTTTTGCGTGTTTATAGCAGGCCTTATGTTGGGCCAATATCTTTGTGTGAGGGAGGAGGCAGTCTATACCTACTTTATTATTATACAGTTTCAACGATACCTAGTAGGTATCTCCCGCTGGAACCATATCACAAGAACATCAATGTCAGCTCCTCAGTAATAGAAGTTTTTAAAGCGAATTAAACTTTTCTCGTGAAACAAGTGACTCGCAATTGACTGGAGTCACGGTGGAAGCAGTAACACGCGACGTTAACTTTTATCACGTTGCAAAATTCCGCGCGAAATGTAGACTAACGTGCCTAATTCAGAGCGGCGCAAAGCTTGTAGAATTCGGTATGTTTGTTTGATACATTTTACGATTTTAAGCTTTTACGGTTTCCCTTAATTCCAACATCCACCGCTGCTCTTCAGTCAGTCTGTGAAGATGGCGGATGCAATGTTGCCGAAATATAAGACAAATCTAAAAATAATCACGCTTAGTACAGTAGTGACAATAATAGTAAATTTTACGACTTACATAACTCACGCTCGGATACTGAAGGCGAACGAGCAATCAAGACATCTGATGGTAAGCGATCAGCGCTGCCCATGGACAACTACAACACCAAGGTGTAACAGGAGCGTTGCCGGCCTTTGAACGAGTTAGGGGAAGGATAGGGGGGGGGGGGGGGGAGGAAATGGGGGAAGGACGGGCCTCCGGCTCTCTCACTCAACAAACAAAGCGTATAAGCAGTAAAGCTTCTACTCAAACGTCGATTTTCTGTGAGAGTGTGGTACTTCCCCGGACGAGCTAGCCCATGCATGCTACTAGCAAAATTTACTTTTGTCGGTAGCGTGGCTCTACCACAGCTAAAAAAATAATTAAAAGTACCTTTTTTTAAACAATTTATTTAATAGGAGGCGCCACTGAACAGATGTCCTAGTCTTATATTTAACTTGTACGTACAACGAATCTACATGTACTTCTTCTTCTTAGTTTCCTCATCTCATACACAACTTCGGAATTCCATCGAACAAGGGAAGGGAACTAGGGTTTATATAGGAACATTTTGCACACACATCGTATGTTGTGTTGTCTAGTCTACCGCTTACCTTTCAGAACAAAATTAATGATCCTTATTTTAAGAGAGGAGGGCAATATAGACCGGGCTCTCTCAAAAACTCGCCAAGTTCAGCATTTGGCCTTCTACGGCAGGTAAGTTTTATTACTCACAATCTAAAGTACTCGTAGGTACACAGAGTGCATATCTCATCCAAATGGGTCAGTGGAAACATTTTATTTATACTTAGGCAAAAGGGCAGTGTTCCAAAGACCCGAGGCAACGATTTTTAAGAAAATTTAAAAAAGCATTTATTTTATTATCATTGGTTCCTAACTCTGTCTACCACGTGAGAGGTAAGGGTGTCATACTATATCTCTAATATCCATACGTGTTCCGGTTGCGTCTTCAGTTAGTAGGTTTTGGAGCCCAGGGTGTATATATTCTTTGGCCCAGGTTCGGCACGTACGATACGCTCGATGATAAAGAATCTACATCTTTCCTTATTAAATTAAGAAATAAGATATGGTGTTTAATGTTGTAATTATTGTATTACTAGCTTTCGCCCGCGGCTCCGACCGCGTCAATGTCGATTCCTCGGGAATAGTACTTTATTCCCGGGATAAAAGGTAGCCTTTGTCCTTCTCCGAACTCCAGTCCAGAGAACTTGTATACAAATTTTCATGATGATCGGTTTAGTAGTTACGGCGTGGAAGCATAAGAAACAAACAAAGCTACTTTCGCATTTATAATATTAGTAAGGAAGTAAGGATAAGCATTTCTTAATTTAATAAGAGTACATAATAGCATTGTGAATGCAAAAAGTCCTTATAAAAGAACCTATATCTAATTTCACAGAAGACCCAAACGTTTCTCACACTCTAACTAATCCAATAAATGTTATTTTACATGATTTCCTTGCCAATCTATTAGCGGATTGATTGATTCAAATACGTGTTATGCGAACACGTATTTGAATCAATCAATCCGTTAATTAATTGTGCCGCGCTCCGGGCTCGCGCAATAAAAATAAACGAATCCTTTCGGCCGCTTGTTTTACTGCCGGCGATTACTGTAACAATAAAACGGAAAGCAACTTTTATTACCTACAGTTCGTAATTTCTCCCCACCTAAGTATACCTAGATTCAGATTGGAAATAAATGAAATAAGATTTTATCAAAAATTTAACTTTTGACTTGGTAACGTCTTATATGTCGATGAACGCCGGCTGCACGCACGAAAAAGTGTCACGTTCCGTGTATAAGCGAGAGCGCGGAACAAACGATAGAGAGGTACGATCGGTCTAAGCCATTAGGCCTAAGCGTTAGGCTTGTGACGCATCTCTCTTCCTCCGTGGTCGAGTGGTTAAGGCGTTTGCCTGTAAACCGCGGGTCGTAGTTTCGATTCCCACCTGAAGCATACTCTGTGTCATTGTTTCCAGTTTGGTGAAGACTTTGCAGGCTTGAATCACCTGATTGTTTGTTAAAGATGATTCCGTGCTTCGGAAGGCATGTTAAGCCGTTGGTCCCGGCTGCCATCTGATAGTCGTTAAAAGAAACACGCCAGAGGTCGAGAGGCAGTTCCATAGAACTCTGACACCAGGGTGTACATGGTCGATTGACCGTGTCACCTACACGAAATGATGATATCGTCCGTAAACCGACTTTACAACCAATTTTTTGACGCTTTTATTATGAGCGTACCTTATTCACACAGTAAAGTGTTCCCAAGACAAATCAGAGGAGTTAAAAAGGGTTAATTTATTATAGAGACACGGCTTTACTCACATTCATTCAGTTGGAATCTGTCCCACGAGTTTTGGTCTGTAACGAACACGGCAGAGCACCTCCCTCAAAGCACTGATTCCCACAGGGTAAACCCGTGTTTCTATAATGAATTTTTAATTTAGGAGTTCCTATAGCCACCTTCTATCAGAACAGCTCATTGATTCCATAAACTTAAGGTTCGCGTAGTGTATATATTCTTTGCTTAAGGCAAAGTATTGCAACGCGATGAAGGGGTGAGGTCTTGGGCCGTCCCACTCGGCCAGACTTATATAACTATTGCCTGATTGCTTCTGGTGGAGGAGCGGGCGGTAGGTACGGTGTACCTACCATGAAACCAGCTGGTATTATTCAAAATTTGAGTTAATATCAATTTAATAAATTTTAATATAGAACTTCACTTGAAAACCATAATTTAGCACATGCTCTCTAGTACCTACTTCACGAAAAATAAGAACGTACCTAGGTATTTTTCGTGAAGTAGGTACTAGGGCTCCGATGCCAAAAGCCGTGTGTATAACACGCCGCTTTTGGCATTGGAGCTTCAGCAGAGTTTGACGTGAGTGTTTGTAGTTCTGTCTGTGGCACCGTAGCTTATAAACGTTTGAACTAATGTAGCTCTTATTTGAAAGGTAATTAAATCGAGTGTACTTAGCTATAAGGCTACTGCTATCGGTTCTGCCGTTTACGAAATAGAAAGATTTGCTGTAGCAAGATTGCTTTTAATTTCTAATTCTATATTACCTACTTGCCCCTCATGTTCTAGAAGCAAAGAAAAAAATTATGTCCCAGCAGCTTCTCTGCCCACGCAGAACGTCCAAACCATTAGAAGAAATAGACAAATATCTTAACGGCTGACAACTCATCGCTATTTTGAAACCCTTAGCCTTCTAAAGGCCGTGACGTGGCATTACGCTAAAAGGTCTTATGGTTCAAGGTACAGTCACCCCGTAAGGGAAAAAGACGTGATAATTATGTACATGTAAAAAGAAAATCTTGACTCAATATATAAGAACGATAAGTATGCCAGCATTGGAATATGTACGTCACCACATCAAGTATGAAGCTTCAGGAATGTGGAAAACAAACGATCGCGTTGGAGTTTATAAAGGACGTGACTAGCGTTAGGTGGTCCATATGAATTCAACTCGCGTCTTCAGCGAACCAATAATTCGGGGCCTTGACCGGCTTTGCTTAACAATACTAATGCCCTGGGCGACATTTTTGCGCTCTACAGGGCTGGATCGTGGGTATGTGTTACAAACCTTGCGCCCGTTAGTGGAACCAACTGCCACGACCTGCCGGCATGCTTGCCAGGTAGGTACGTACTTTTAACAGGTTTAGGGTCATTCAAATATTACGTAAGCATCGAATGGTGCACCCGCCATTGGGGTCTGGGCTAGGCTTATTTTTGCTGAAAAGGGATAAAGGGGGTGGAAGGATCTGCACGGTGATGACGTCAGCAATATTTTGCAAAATAAACAAACATATTTTGTAAAAATTATAGCAATGTTTAGTGAGCTTAGAGGGGGGGGAGACCTTTTCTTACTTTTGCTGACAAGGGGGAGGAGGGGGTTGAAAACTTGAACAGTCCCTTAATATTTTTGTATCACGTTGGCAGTCTATTACGTTAGTATTATAACGTCTTTGCTTGAGCATTCTTGCCGATTTTCATGGCATAGGTACGATACGAATATAAAGTCGCCGTCTACGAATATAAGATCTGTTGTAAGTGAGCCCATTAAATATTATTTTTTTTATTTTTTTTTGTATTTGTTGTTAAAGCGGCAACAATTACTATGACTAGTAAAAAGACATTACGACTTGAAAAGAAGAAGTCTAACTATCACGGTTCATGAGATACAGCCTGGTGACAGACGGACGGACGGTAAGACAGATTCATTTTCAACCCTTATTTGAGCCCTTTTAGTTCATTCCATCAGTCCAGTCGAGTATATATTTACTCAAGATGATAAATACCGTTTTTTATAGCGATACCTAAAATTAAAATAAATGAAACTTCCAGCCCCTATGTGAAGGGTCTGACAGGGGCTGGGAGTTACTACGGTTATATAATTCCGAAAGTCGTTTATGCGGATTCTTATTTATTTTTTATCACTAATCCTAATATTTCTGTCATTAAAATTCGTCCATTTTCTTACTTACTTGTTATCCCTTGGAGGATGATTCCAATCAATCATTGTTTCCTTCTAAACATGGTTACCGTGAATGTAGAAAACGTGATGTAGAAAACGTTAATCTGCTCATTAACTAGGTAATCTGCAAATTTTCAAGTACGATCCGCTAAGGTGGAAAATTTGAATAAAGTACCTGATATTTGCATTTTACCAATTTGCATAGTAACGAATCTTACAATTCACGGACACATACAAAATAACCTACCCTCTGGTCGTCCTATGTAGCATTGTCATCTCTAAAAATTAACTAGCCGGACGTACCTACCCTACTACCTACGAGTACTTTTGGGTTCCAAAGCCGGACGCTAATAAAAGGTATTTATGACTTGATGAACGTGATTGAACGATAGTATAAAAAGCCAAACAAAAGCCGGACGGGCCGGACGCATTCAAATTTGGCCGGACAAGAGGTCAAAAAGCCTAACACTGTCCAGCTTCATCCGGACGGATGGCAACGCTAACCCTAAGTTAGACACTCATTCGCTCCTGTTTTGGTTAAAAGGAAACAGAACGAATCAAGCCTACTTTTTATGGCCAAGTTGTTCTTGACACTCGCTCGCTTGGGCACACGGAAACGAACCTTAACGAACCCAACCTTCCCTCTACATCCAAGTTTTTTGTTATAGGCGAAGCCCCCAAGGCTTCGCCCTTAGTTGAGAGTAGTTTATACTTGGTCGTTAGTATGCAGATTGTTAATCTGCATACTTACTAAGTACTTGCATGTGCAGCCTTAGTTTTTACCTGCCTGTGGTGAGCGCGGTGTGTACCGCACTCCGTCGGCGCAGGACAGACCTATATACGTAAAAGAGAAACACTTACACTTTCTCTTTTATGTATATAGGTCTGCTCTGCTCGGACGGAGTGCGGCAGCCGCACTGCAAGTGTATGAACCAAAGCCTTACTGATTTACGCACATTGGCGGTAACATATATATAGATAGGTAGATACTACAATTCATGGTTGGGTGGGCAGAAGAAACAAAAGAAACATGTTTATTTCAATAATTAATTTATTTGTTTACAAATTGCTTATTACCTGCATCTAGAGGCAACTAACTGTCCTGTTGCTCTCCACAAAATTACATCTTCTTGATCCAGTATTTAACAAATTAAAATATGATACCGTTCACTAGTAATCCAAGAATTTACGGTCTTATACGTGGTGAATTGAAACAAACAGATCTATTAGATTCTAGTCAAAATATATCTCAGATACATCTATGCTCGATATCTATTGATGGTAAGTTTTAAGTCAACAAAAGATAAAATACGCTCGTCGGATATAGTACTAATATCATGCTGAAAGGGGACCTGGGATATACAGGTGATTTTAAACTCTGGCAATATTAAAATGACTGAATCAGATTTTTTTTTTCTTGTGTGTGTATATTCTGTTAGAGATTCTGATACAGTCATCAAATATTGCCCGGGAATTAAAATCTACCTATATTGCACTTGATATTGGTCCAATCCAAAGGTATACTACTAAGTAAACTCTGTGTAGAAAGAGAATAAGCGGGGCGAAAATGGTGGTTTTTATGAGACAAACAACAGCGCCCTCAAATCTTACACCTAGACTCTTTCTTGCACATGTCTACTTAAGTAGACTCTGTGAACGTACTTGTGTGTGATGTGGACCATAAGTATACTTTAAGATCAATATCAATATTGAACCAATTTTTCACGAGTTCTTGGTTGGTTCCGTAGCAAAAGTTGTTCGTATTTATCAGAACATTGGACTCGTTACGCATTGATATACTCTCTCCGGCTAACATATAAACTAAGCCATTAGGGTTATACATGAACAAAACATTATTCCATCTACTAATTCAATTCAATCCTAAAATGGCCAAATATTTTCTTGCGTTAGAAATAGCAAGATACAGTACAGCAAGAGAATTGCAAGAAGCAACAAATGTGAAAAATTCTAGTTTTAAAAAATATTTACTGACAACAGTAAATACCGAGCATAGACCTTTATTCAGTAAGAATACAAAGTCAAAATTGAATTAAATAAGATTGAGCAGTACAATAAATAAAAATATACAACTACTTAACAAGTCTACTTGAAATTAGTATACAAATAAAACTTAAAATTTTTTGCACCAATCAAATAGTATTTCACATTATTTTAGACAGCCCAGCTATCGTACACATTAAATGGCTATAGAGTTTAATAATCTTTCATATAAAAAAAAAGAGGCTTTTAAATAAAAAAAAATTAAATCCGTTTATACATAACGGCGTTTTGAGGTAATAAACATTTTTTTTAAATCTACCGATTTGATATCCTACTCCTTTTTGAAATCGGTTAAACAGAGCCACTGCCTGAGTCAAAATCAAAATTATTGATAACAATATTTTTTGATGATTTTTGTTAATTTTTTACCATTTATTATTTTTAAACTTTATAGCCATTAGTTCAATAGTAAATTTATTGTAACTTCGCCGTTCCTATCCTTCCAGCTAATATAATTCCTATCACTGCCATAATAATTTTTACAATCCATAGACAAACCATTTAATTAATGTTAGTTCATATATTACATACTTAAAAAATATTAGGCAATCGTATCAACAGTAAAATGCAATTTCACCAAATAAAAAAATGGTATTTCTGATTATTTTGATAAAGCTCTGATTCTCATAATAATAGGCTAGTATCCTAAAAAATATTATTAGTCCGTCAGTTAGATAATCAAAAAATATTGGATACATTTTTTTTCTTATGTCGATTAAACAGAAATTGTTTAAGATATAGTCATTTTAAATTCCGTGGGACGTCATAGTTTGCTACACTTAGCAAACTTTGACGTCACGAACCCCCACTCATGAACTTTGACGCGCTTTGTCTTTATAATTTATTGTTTATTTGACCAAAGAAAAAATACGTGTCCCATATTTTTTGATTATCTAACTAACGGACTAATTTGGATGATAATTTTAAGGAAACTAGCCTATTTAAATATGTAAAAAAAAGAATCCGGACAACTTACCTTTGCAAAAAACAAAACCACTGATAATAAAATAGCGAATCTAATTAAGTCGTTTACAAAAGAAGTTTGGCAAGCAAGTTTATACTGTGCAAAGTGCCATCATTACCACAACAAGCCCGTACCGTGGAAGTAAAAAAATATGCTAAGCTAAAGAATAATGTACATATAAACAGTAACTTTAAAGACTATAAAGAAACCCAAAGTAAATACGAGTTGGAATTCACTGGTATGAAACATAATCTTTTGGGAAGACATTTTGAAATTTGTATCACAGTGAAAAGTAGTTATGCAACGAATAGTACTTACGAATAAGAATATTTAAAACCTACTATTCGGCGGATAAGAATAGAATACGAATAACTTGGCATATGTGGAGCCCGATGGTCCAGTGGGCATTATTAGCGCTTACGAATTATAAGAAAACCAGGGCGCGGTACCCACTAACTAAAAAAAAATAACACAGATTGAACTAGCCCCAAAGTAAGTTTGTGTTATAGGAAATTAATAGGCTAGTTTCCTGGGTCGTAATAATAACATAACAATTAGTCCGTCTGTTAGATAATCAAAAAATATTGGACACGTATTTTTTTCTTTTGCCAAATAAATAATAAAGATAAAGAACTATGGTTCGGGAGTGGGGGCTCGTGACGTCAAAGTTTGCTAAAAATTGTAGCAAACTATGACGTCACACGAAACTTCAAAGGGCTATATCTTTATCATTTTTTGTTTAATCGACAAAAGAAAAAATACGTGTCCAACATTTTTTGAATATCTTACTGACGACTAATTATATTTTTTTAGGAAACTAGCCTATTCAACGATACAATATTTTATAACAAATACATACATGGTGAAATTTTGATCGTTATGGAGCGTTAAATGGGGGTTCGGCTCGTCGAAAAGAACAACTTTTTCTATGCGACCAATGCTGGATACAAAATTTTTGTTTTTTGACATTCCCATACAAATTGACCTGGCGGCTGAACTAGTTTGTATGGAAATTACCATTTTTTTTGAGTTCCCAGCATTGATCCTATAGGTTATAAAAGTTGTTCATATCGATGGGTTGAATCACCCTTTAAGGCTCCTTAACGATCAAAATTTCTCCATGTATATAGATAAACATCCAAGACACAGGCCTATCTGAAAAAGATCCTTTTCCTTCTTGACCTGACCGGGGATCGAACCCGGACCTCCGAAGTGGCAACCTGGCATGATGACCACCAGGCCACGGAGGACTCGTCTATGGGATGGGTGACCGCAAGTGGCACTTACACACACGAACAACAACAACTTGGCATATTAATAAAAAGTCCATTTATTTATTCTTATTCTGAAGTAACTGAAATTCACAACTGGTAATTTTTGTTAAGAAAACATATCTGTAAATTCGCGGGTAAGACGCTTTTTATTTTTTCAGTCTTTCGCATTTTTCGTTTCAAATAATTCAATTAAAAATTCAGGAACAATTAAGAAAAAGAAACGTATAATGAAAAGATCGTAGTCATAGGGAATCCCTCGAGATTGATAAGTTGCCATAATAGGCTAGTTTCCTAAAAAAATATAATTAGTCCGTCAGTTAGATATTCAAAAAATATTGGACACGTATTTTTTCTTTCGTCGATTAAACAAAAAATGATAAAGATATAGCCCTTTGAAGTTCCGTGTGACGTCATAGTTTGCTACAATTTTTAGCAAACTTTGACGTCACGAGCCCCCACTCCTGAACTTTGATGCGCTTTATCTTTATAAATTTATTGTATAATTGACAAAAGAAACAATTACGTGTCCTATATTTTTTGATTATCTAACTTACGGACTAATTGTTATGTTATTATTACGACCCAGAAAACTAGCCTATTGCGGCTAAAGCGTTGATAAACACAAAGTACAGTGTGGCTGTACTTTGTGTATCTTACGCTTATGCATCTGCGTTAAAAAAATATTTTTCTTATTTAATTGTGATTACTTATTCGCCGGATAAGAATATTTGTGTTCGTTACATCACTAGTGAAAACCGTTAAGTCAATAGAAGCGAATTACCCATAGACTTGAAATAAAGCTATAACTATATTTGTCTGTTTAGGGCAAAACATGCAACCTAAATTAGGACCACTTCGTCTTATGGAGTTGTATAAAAAATTGGTGGCTTTTTTTTTTCATTTGTCCGAGTTTCATTTATTTTTTAATATATCATTTAGAAAAAATATTTAAAAGCAAATAAATTTGTTTGCTTTTAAATACGTTTTTATAATATTAATCTAGATTTAACCAACTCATATTTACTCTGGGCACTGAGGAAACAAGAAATGCTATACGTAAAACAGGGCAGTGCATTAAGAACGTTATTTTCGCGTAACATACCTGTGATATTGTACGGTTTTCCTATTTCTTTCCCAGCCGAACCCTTAAGAACCAACGTAAACGACGGACAGTGGCGGACAAAAGGCCGCGGCGCGCTCTAGTAGTCGGCCAGAGGTCGAAATTCAACCATAATTAATTTAAATTATAAGTTGTGTGTTAAATATGCGGTATTGAGTGTATTTTTTTATTGATTTAATATATTATTTTATGCATAAGAAAAATAATATTACCATTCTGCACTCCTTCTCTGTAAAAACTATACGTGTGCGAAATTTCATGCTCCTCCGTCCACGCAATTTTCGTAAAAAGGGGTACAAAGTTTTTGCTTCACGTATTAATATATAGATTAAAATGGTTGTTAAAGGTTGCACTTTGTATTCGACATGAAATATTGCGCGGACAAAGTGCAACCTTCATCATCATCATCATCATCATCAGGTCCTTTTTAGTCTCCACTACAGAAGCACGACCCTCTCTGTACTACTAGGGCCATACTTGGCCACAGTGCAACCTTATTCTTATACTAATAAGAGCGCGCCGCGGACTTTTTTTCAACCACTGTCCCTCATCTGCATTGGGCCTTAGGAATGACCTTTTATATCTAATCTAAATAGCAATAGTATTCACTACTTTCCTATTTTAGATAAGACTAAAAAATGTAAAAAAATATTAATTAGCTTAACATTTTGATATACACTAAACGAGACACAATAGAAGTTTTAATTGTTATAACGGCTATATAGACGTGAGGTGTTCATCAAAGAGTTAAGGGGATACTTTGAGCCCTGTTGCGACGCCAATTGAAACAAACAAATAAAAATATAACGTTTCCTATGGTTTTACAAGACATTATTTCAGTATTTCTTTATCTCAATCATCATCATCAGGTCCTTTTTAGTCTCCACTACAGGAGCACGACCCTCTCTGTACTACTAGAGCCATACTTGGCCAGAGCAGCCAGAGGACTTGGCCTACACTCTCCACGCTGGCCAGACGGGTTGGAGAGGCATAATTACATTTATCTCAATGTAACCCCTTAAAAACATTTTACTATTATATGTCAAAAATATGTTAAAAATAATATTGTCAAAAAAAAACTCAATTAATGAAAAATACATTACGCGAAAATGGTATAAAATAATACATGTACGTATTTTAATAAAATGCACTCCCTCAACGCTAAATTGTACTTAAATAATAATTAAAGGTGACATGTGGTAGATTCCATTAAAATTGTATAGTCCAATCAATAGCGAAAACTGATTCTCACTTTCTCGTCTTTTAAATAACTTTTACCATAATAAATAAAGAAAAAATATATAATTTCTATAGACATTCTACGTTTGGTCTTAGTTTACGCGTGACGCTCGAATCGATGATCCACATGTTCTTCAATGTTTAACTTAAATCTTCTCGAACATTTAAATACTTCTATAAATAAAATAATTATACACTTTATGGATTGGTTCTTACGCGCTCCATAGAAATAGTGGTGTCAAAAATTTTGAACCAAAGTACCGGCAAACGACATGCATTCTTTTATGCCGAGCAAACATTTTTAACGCTTAAGGACAGCACAAAAGTGGACTTTGACGAATTTTTAAATCACTAGAACCGAATTGTTCTAGTGATTTAAGGCGATACCACTGTGAATAAGGTCGTCCTGAACCTTATTTATCTCGCAAAATACTTAAATTAGGAGTTTCAAATTTAAGTAATATGATTTTTGCCTATTTCATCTCCAAAAATTGAAGATGAAAACACGTTTTGATAAAATTTTCTCTATAGAAATATTTTTTGAAAAATGGTCTTCGTTCGCAGAGTTTTTGTTATTGTAGCTCAAATGCGACGAATGAAATAATGATTTTTAGACTAAAAGATAGGTTATTAGTAATTCATCAAAATGTAAATATGAAAATACAATTAACCGGTCTGATTTTATATAAAATAGAAATAACGAATTTGGCGCTTACGTTTTTTTCTTTGAGCGACTCGAGACTATCTCCTATCTCATCATTCACGGGCTAAACCGCCAAGCGCTATCCCTTGCGCGCACTTGATCAGTCCTTTGCCGAGCGAAGGTACCAAACATTTGAGTCCTCGTCTTAAAGCTGGATTTATTAAATAATTTGTATTTGTATAATCAATACAAATTATTTAATAAATCATCAAAATTATTTGTATTTGTATAATTTATGTCGGTCCTTGCACAAGATCACCGTCTTGTTGGAATTTGAAACAGATACATATGAAATTTAAAAACGATACATACATGTTATGATATCTAAAATCATTTTCCTTCGAAAAGTTTGTAAATTTTACGTCTCAAACAATATTCTCGCATGAAAATATTTATATTTACATCCCGTAGGTTCCTTTCTTATTTTTTTTTTATAAAAAAATATGAAAACTTTTAATTTTTTTTACATTATCGCCTAATGGCTTGGGCAGAACTCACGTTCTTCGTTCACGCGGCACACTCTTAAGTGTTAAAAATGTTTGTCCGGCGCGACGGTCACCGTGTGGTCACCGTGACCGACTGCCAATGAGGGCTTTTGTGTGTGAATTTCCCGCTTGAGGCGCTAGTATAGCGTACGTATCCAAATGATATTTAATAGGACTAATAACGGATTTAGACGTAAAACGTATTTACCCAGATATGAGATACAGCTATATCGATTTTTCACCACTTTAACCCCCTTAAATACTAAACTAGCGATCCGCTCCGATTTCCCACGAGTGCGATAAATTATACACATAAACCTTCCTCTTAAATCACTCTATTAAAAAAAACCGCACCAAAATCCGTTGCGTAGTTTTTATAGGGACAGACAGACAGCGGGAAGCGACTTTGACTTTTTTATACTATGTAGTGATTTCGTCAGGTTTGTTAGTCATTTTTATATTCACATGTCTATAAGAATCGCATGTTTTAAATACTAACGTATACAGTTTATATGGAAAAAAAGCATTAAATGTGATTGAAATTTAAACTGTTTCCACGCGTGTAGTCAAAAGCTTTTTCGGTACCTTCCTCAACAACAACAAGTGAGCAAAAAGAACAAAAACCCTCATTGTAAAACTATTGTCTGCGAATGCGGCAGTGTTAAATTACCTATGTCAGACATTTTAACTTTACTAAAAAAAAAAAAACTGTAGGGCCTAGATATTTGGTTCAATATTTAATCCACAATATCTCATCCAGCTAATAGTTTTTCTCAAAGTAAAAAAAATACATCTATATAGAGCGCGTGTACCTCTTAACCACACCATTCATCTCTTGATAGCATGTGAGAGTTAAAAATTCGTGATTAAAATTCACCAAAAGTGGCCTATTGACAATAGGCTAGTTTCTTTAAAAAATATAATTTGTCCGTCAATTACATAGTCAAGAAATATTGGTCACGTATTTTTTCTTTGTCAATTAACAAAAAATTATAAAGATATATCCCTTATAGTTCCGTGTGTCGTGACAGTTTGCTACACTTTAACGTCACAAGACTCCTCTCGTGAACTTTGATGCGCTTTATCTTAATTTTTTTTTTGTTTAATTTACAAAAAGAAAAATACATGTCCAATATTTTTTGATTTTCTACATAACTGAATTATTTTGACCCAGAAAACTAGCCTTTTCTTTTAACTTATCAAATGCAAAATAATGAAAAGTAACACCAAAAGAAAGTAATTTACTAGTGAAGTAAAGTTGTAGATTTTTTTTACTAAATGTTGGATTAGGCATTTGTCTTCCATCTCACCTGATGGTAAGTGACGATGAAGACGAATTTATGTTGATCTGAGTTATCCTTTATATTATGGGCTATGTCCTGCAACTGGGTAAAGCTTAAAGATTGAATGTATTTTTGTCAGTATTCCTTAATGATTTGGAAACTCTAACAAATATGAAACAGCTTCGCGATATACGCCCGAAGGTCAAGACTTTTATATACATTTATTTATACACATAAGACTAGCGAATTTCTCCATGTTTTAATATATTAAGCTCAATAAAACTCTCACACGCTAAAATATTTCCTCCAATACTGACTGCATCAACAAATAGTATTTGTTATACAATATGTAAAGCAAACCCTGTCCGATCCTTGATGGGGTGATTCAAACCGTCGCTATGAACAACTTTTCCAATGGTATAAAAGCTAGGAACTCAAAAAAAATTACATTTTCAAACAAAAATGTTCGGCCACCCAATCAATTTGTATGGGACGTCAAAAAAATGAGTTCCCAGCATTGGTTCCATAGGAAAAGTTGTTCATATCGACGGGCTGAATGACCCTTCAAAGATCGGAGGGTTTTCTTTACATATTGTATAGGTTTATCACATACAAAATCAGCTCGGGCCCACTAGTTCATTGGACCCAAGTTGATTTTTAGTGTAAGTAGCCTTTATTACGAATAATGTCTTTATCATGTAACTTATAATGCAGACGACCTCTCCGAATCTACTTACAGTGAGGGAAAAAACAATTTGCGTCCTTTACAATGAGGGTTGTCTGAAATGGTTAACACCAGATAGCAACACTGTACTGTCATTGGATAATATTTAATAAGCAGCAACCACTCACACATTGCCCAATAACAGCTGCCGTCTGCCGTCACTGTTTTCAGAACACCCTCATTGTGTGTTGGTCACTTTGCGATGTATTTGAGTCAAAAACGAATCGAGACAAATAATGTAAATATTTAAAACAATGAGAGTGATTAAGCGTAATGCCTTACAGACGAGCAGCACTTTGCTGTCGATAGTTGGCTGGTCAACAGCACTATGCTGTCGACCAGTCAACTGCAGCTCAGGGCTTGTTACCGGTACCAAATTCCCATTATAAGTACCGGTAAGTACCGGTATTACTATTCTGTTAAAATTTTAACGGTAATATGGGGTACCGGTAATCTAGTATTTAACGGTAATAATATTGATAACAGTTAACGGTAATTTTACCGGTACCAAATTCACATTATAAGTACCGGTAAGTACCGGTACTTTTATTCTGTAAAATTTTAACGGTAATCATCTAGAAAAATAACGGTAATAATAGTGTTAAAAATTCCGTTAAATTTACCGGTACCTACGCATTGATGCCGTACCCCGCATGGGACTCGCTCGACTGTAAAAGTTCCGTCCCATTGTCTGCCCCCGCCTCACGCACGCCGCACATACTTAACACGACAACGACACACATTAACAAAATGATAATTCCCGATACTGTTTACCGGTATTTAGTACAGATACTTCTGTTATTACCGTTATTAAACTTATTGATACCAATTCAATTACCGGTACCATCGTTTTATTGAGGTACCGGTACCAATCCAATTACCGGTACCGTTGTATTATAGAGGTACCGGTACTTGATTTTTACCGTTACCAAATGTACCGGTACCAATCCAATTACCGGTACTGTCGTTTCATAGAGGTACCGTTAATGAATTTTACCGGTATTCCAACCCCTGCTGCAGCTGTCGAAAAAGTCAACTGCAGCGGTCGAAAAAGTCAACTGCAGCGGTCGACAGAGCAAACTTCAACTATCGGCACTGTTCTGCAGCAGAATTCGACATGTCGACGGCTGCAGCCCACCTATTTCGGCAGATTTTATGTAGTCATAGTGCATAGGTGGGCTGCAGCAGTCTACATGTCGAATTCTGCTGCAGAACAGTGCCGATAGCTGCAGTTTTTGCTCTGTCGACCGCTGCAGTTGACTTCTTCGACAGCTGCAGTTGACTGGTCGACAGCATAATGCTGTTCGTCTGTATAGTGCCTAACCCAACACTGCTGAAAGCACAAACATTAACTTTCATTAATTTGAAGCCACAATCTCAAAAATAAAAATATTTAATAAAATAATACACTTTATGAGGCACTGTTAGTTTATAAAATTATATTTTCAAGCAACCTCCGGCACGACAATCTCTATCTTGTAAACGGATGAACCGATTTTGATAAAACATGTCTAAGAACCATCGCTAGAAAACCTGCTTTCAAATAAAAAATGCATCTAAATCGGTTCACCCGCCTAAGAGCTACGGTACCACTGACAGACAAACACACACAGCGGTTAAACTTATAACACCCATCATTTTGCATCGGGGGTCGACCATCCCCTACAGCATGAAATCCGCGACAAAGTTTATATCGCGATATAAACTGTCTCGATAGATAGTCGATAAACTTCGTCGTGGGTACTATACTGCAGAGTCAGCACTTCACTTGACCACTCATTGAACTTCCATTCTACTGTAGGAGAGAAGAAAAAACATAAAATGTACCAGCTGCTACTCTTTCCATAGAGATCGTAAAAGTCATCATTACTATTTCGATTCCTGACCTTTTACACATTGCCATCATCAGGCTTAAGGTCGGGCTCACGGCCCAAGGCTCTATTTACCCCGTAAGGGATAAAGACGTGATGTATTTATTTCCAGCTCGCGTTTGACTCGAGTACTCGCCAGCACCAAGAGGCCTATCTTATACTACGTGTCTCACTCGTTCAGTTCGTTCAGTTGGATGTGACGGCACTCTGTTTGTGTCGCCGATGATCGTAGTTCACTAGTCGTTGCCCAACCAGGTATTTGTCGTTCTTGATGTGCTCGTAAAGCTTGCGGAATTGCCGGATCTGTGGGAAAATGAGAGAGATAATTAAGTTGTGTGCAATTATTTTTATGACATTCGACGGCAAGCCAGCAAGCGAGACACCTGATGGTGTGACAACTGCAACACCAGGGCGTGATAGGAGCGTTGCCGGCCTTTCAAGGAGTTCAGGGGAGGAAATACGGGAGGGAGGGGGAGGATAGGCCTCCGGGTCTCTCACTCACCGAACAAAGCATAGAAACGGCAAAGCTTCTACTCAAACGTCGATTTTCTGTTAGAGTGTGGTACTTCCTCGGACTAGCCGGCCCATTCATGCTACTAGGAATAAAATATTCTGCTGGTAGCGTGTTGTGATCATCTTCATTACAGCTGTAAGAAGTCCACTTCCGGACAAAGTCCCCTCCTAAGGATTCTTCGTTCCTTGAACATGGCAATATCCTCCATACTACCATACTCACCACGCTTGACGTGCGGGTAGGAGAGCGCAGTTTTTTTTGCTTCTTGCGCTTCTGTTGCCCATCGAAAGCAATAAGAGTATATCAGACTAGCATTGTTGATGTCAAAAAAAAACACTAACCTATAAAAATATTAAATTTGATACATAAACAAAGTAAAAAATCGCATAAACTTATAAGTTTATTCATGAATGACAGAAGTGGGATCAGTAATATATTGATGATCCCACTTCTGACACCCGTCTAGACATGTTCCAGCCGCTGGTTACCTGGAACACGGCGAGCGCGCAGAGCACGGCGATGAGCAGAAGCGCGGGATAGACGCGACGCGCCAGCAGATTGCGCTGCGCCGCCGACGTCACCACGAGCGGCGCCACGCTGTGCGCGAAAGCGTACGGCACTGCTAGCGCCAGACCCAGCCAGCACACGATGGGCGCCGCCACCTCCGTCAGGATAAACCTGTGCCACAGAATTAATATTTTTTTAGAATTCCGTACCTCAAAAGAAAACAATCGAAACTCTTATATCGTCAATTGTTATATATTGTCAATGTGTTTATTTACTTTCTATTATTTCTACTTAATTCATTAAATACCTATAAATTTCTATGTTTAACGTTTCTATGGCGTCCGCGGAAGACCAGCGTTGTGGGTCACGCCACAACATATGCTGAGCGGAGACCATTTTGGTATGATTATAAAGACAGGATAGTTCTTGTTTGTATTTGTTTCTTGTTGTTTTTATTTATTTTTATGTTTTATACTAAATAAACGTTTTTTCTTTCTTTCTTTATAAGATCACTTTGTTGTTCGTAAGTCTGTCAAGGCCCATTTTCTCAGGAACGCGTCGTTTTATTAAGCTTAAATTTATATTAAATACTCAGGTCTACTGTGCCTCGGAGCTGTAATAAAATCAAACCTCTAAGCCAACACAATCAAAAGATACAGCCGTTTTGAATGGTACAAAGCAACGTCTTATAGCACAGATAAAGAAAAATCGCGAAAATTAGTTACATCATATAATAAAAATATGTTTAATAATTTTAAACTTATTATAGACTAGCTTTCGCCCGCGGTTCCGCCCGCGTCAATGTCGATCCCTCGGGAATAGTACTTTTTCCCGGGATAAAAGCCTATGTCCTTCTCCGTACTCCAGAGAACTTGTATGCAAAATTCCATGATGATCGGTTCAGTAGTTACGGCGTGAAAGCGTAACAAACAAACAAATAAACAAACAAACAAACTCACTTTCGCATTTATAATATTAGTAAGGATACTGGTACGAGACTTAGGAGTTGGTATGTCTGCAATATCGCACTCTGGCAAAACATTATTTTTTTTATCAAGCCGTACCAATTTTAAAAGTTTATGTACTCGTAACTCGTAGTTTAGTAAATTAACATGATGCACAAAGAAATTATATTTTCCTATTCCATAATAAAAAAATACCTCCGGAATAAAACAGACGCGTTTTCACCTCGCAAATAAAACAAGCGTACATCAAAAAATATCCCATTTAAATTGTAAATAAATGTACCTGGCCTTGGAACTACATATAAAAATATGATTCAACCCCTTTGGCCACGGAAATTTTTGGCACAATGTATCTATGTGTTCATAATCAAATTTATCTGCTCGGAATTGACATAATACTATTACATCGGGCAGTCTGAAGCCCTCGTTTCACTCAGGAGTCTATTTGAGATTCTGTTTTCACACTAGATTCAAAATAATATCGTCCCTAAATAGAATTATTTTAGTCCCTTGCGTCATAAGGTTTTGTAAACCATCACACTATAAGATTTAAAAGGAAAAATAAATAAAAATTATATTGTAATATCACATGTCAACAAATAAATATATCTTTAAAATTCGCTATTTTATTTTATTTATTCTGGATCGACCATCCTAGGATAGGGTTGCCGAGACGAAGTGACGAAACGAATCAAACGATATCTTGATAACAAATCCTCTCGCTGTTTCGATAATACGACCTAATAAAGAATATTTACATACAAGGATATGCTAAAAAACATTAACCTTTTGTAATGGGGTAAAAACGACAAAAACAAAACACGTATTATTTTCAATAATTATTGATTTCAATGTGAAAATGGGATAAGCCAAGGGGGGCTCACAACAAAAGAATGTTTGTTGAACAAAGTTTACTATAATGTACACTAGATGGCGCTGAGTCAATTTTAGAACGCGCTATGGTTATCTTTTCGTCACTGACTATAGGCTGAACTTCGTTTATGTAATGTTAACGCTGGATGCAGGTATCCACGCTGAAGAGTGGTACCGTTTCCTATTTTTGACAGCGATTTCATCCATCTGGGTGCAATCGTTAATTATTCATCAATAACATGTTTCATATCAATTCGAAAAGTTTTACAATTTTGAACATTATAATTGGTATGTATGTACATTTCTTTTTATACCATATAACTCCTTAACGCCTTACTTATCCAATTTAGATGTGTCACCTAAGAATCCATAATTCATTCCCAAAGAAATAGGCTATATGACGTCATAATAAAAAGAATTCTAGTTTAAAAAATAATATGTTTATTATACTTCCTTATCCTTACTAATATTATAAATGTGAAAGTGAGTTTGTTCGTTTGTTTGTTACGCTTTCACGCCGTAACTACTGAACCGATCATTATGAAATTTTGCATACATGTTCTCTAGAGTACGGAGAAGGACATAGGCTACCTTTTATCCCGGAAAAAGTACTATTCCCGAGGGATCGACATTAACGCGGGCGGAGCCGCGGGCGAAAGCTAGTTTCTTATAAATGACAATTACTTTTAGTTTACGTTACATAACCGATATTATTTTGGAACTTTTATTTTATGTAACTACTAAGTATGGTGTAAAAATCAATAATAATCGTATTCATGTCCTTCGCCCGTTGCAATTATTTCTAATAGTTAGGAAAGAAAGCTATTAAGCTATTTGCCTAATATATTTCATTGAAACTAACGTGAGATGCAGACATTATGTACTAAAAACAGGTCACTCACGTGCTATTTCGAGTTCGGGATCCTCCGGCGCGGGTCTCGCACTCACCTTGAAAATGGGCTTCTAACGAGTCCTAAACTATAGTCGGCAATCCCGACGAAATAGCACGTGAGTGACCCGTTTTTAGTACATATTGCCTAATATAATGACAAAGCAAATGGGTGTAAGTGATATTAAATACTTAAAACTGTACACGCTTATTTTGCGCAGCGAAATTAGGTATTTTCTCAGTGAGCCTACCTCGACTATAATATTTTTTCATGCAGTCGTTTACTCTTTTATATATTAAAAATAACCAATAACCGGAGTCTCTGCCATTGCACACTGATTAAATTAATCTATATAGCTTTTTATAAATAACGTTTTGAACACAACTTCCAGACAACTTGCATTTGCATGCAAGAGCAATAATACACATTTTTAACCGACTTCAAAAAAGGAGTTTATCAATTCGGCTGTACGTATTTTTTTAAATGTTTGTTTCCTGAGTACTCCGTCATTTATGAACCGATTTAGGATTTTTTTTTTGTTTTGAATGTTATGCTTTCAAGTTGGTCCTATTTAAATACCATTAAAGCATTTAGGAAACAATTAACCACGTCGAAAAGAAACGCCAAAAGTAAAAAGCTTTAAAGCGGTAGGTATTGGTCGCATGCACGCCTAAAGGATTTTGCATACGAGTATTACCTAGAATAAAAAAGGGTCCACCCACCCATATTATATCCATATTAGCTTCCACCTGCGCCTTCGCCCGCGTCAATGTCAATCCCTCGGGAACAGTACTTTTTCGCGGGATAAAATGTATTCCTTTATCCTACCTTCTCTGTACCCCAAATTACGTGTATGCAAAATTTCATGTTGATCGGTTCAGAAGTAAAATCATTAAAGCGTAACAAACAAACAAACTCACTTTCACATTTATAATATTAGTAAGGATGAAAGGCTAAGTATGAATTATTTTATGCTTTGATGTAATTAATTTTGTAACATTTTTAAATGACTTTTATGTAATGTTTTTTTTTTGTCATAAAGTTCTGGTCATAATTTTCCAGGTGTACCATCAGGTCGTCTACATCACTTAGACAAGGGCTCATCAACACAGTGCATTTGAGCTCACGAGAACACGGTGAGTCTCCTGTACGCCGGTTGACCTAGATAATTCAGTAAATTGTATACTACTCCTAACATTGTTTTGATCATTTTTTTCGTATCTGGGCCAGTAAGGATAGGGACTCATTGTCATTTGACTATACTCATTTTTGCGGATTTTTATGAATCTACTGTACGCCGACCTACAGAATGCAGTAAATTGTACACTACTCCAAAACTTCCTAATTAATCTTTTCGTATCTGGGTCAGTAAGGATAGGGACTCATTGTCATTTGACTATACTCATTTTTTACGATTTCCATGAATCTACTGTACGCCGACCTACAGAATTCAGTAAATTGTACACTACTCCAAAACTTCCTGATTAATCTTTTCGTATCTGGGTCAGTAAGGATAGGGACTCATTGTCATTTGACTATACTCATTTTTGACGATTTTTATGAATCTACTGTACGCCGACCTACAGAATTCAGTAAATTGTACACTACTCCAAAACTTCCTGATTAATCTTTTCGTATCTGGGTCAGTAAGGAGAGGCACTCATTGTCATTTGACTATACTATTTTTTGTCGATTTTTATGAATCTACTGTACGCCGACCTACAGAATTCAGTAAATTGTACACTACTCCAAAACTTCCTGATTTATCTTTTCGTATCTGGGTCAGTAAGGATAGGCACTCATTGTCATTTTACTATACTAATTTTTGACGATTTTTATGAATTTATTTTACGCCGACCTACAGCATTCAGTAATTGTACACTACTCCAAAACTTCCTGATTAATCTTTTCGTATCTGGGTTAGTAAAGATTAACACTCATTGTCATTTGACTATACTCATTTTTGTCGATTTTTATGAATCTACTGTACGCCGACCTACAGAATTCAGTAAATTGGACACTACTCCAAAACTTCCTGAATAATCTTTTCGTATCTGGGTCAGTAAGGATAGACACTTATTGTCATTTGACTATACTCATTTTTGACGATTTATATGAATCTACTGTACGCCGACCTACAGAATTCAGTAAATTGTACACTACTCCAAAACTTCCTGATTAATCTTTTCGTATCTGGGTCAGTAAGGATAGGCACTCATTGTCATTTGACTATACTCGAGAACAACTTGAGCATTTAGTAACTAACGTGAAGCAGTAGAGTCTTGTCATATGGATTAGTTTCTAAAAAACGACTTACTTGAGATCCATCTCCCGGATGCCATCCCGGTACGCCTTCTCAATAGCTCGGCGCATGCTCCAGTCGGGGCCCATCATAGTCAGCGCGCAGACTATCTTGGTGTACAACACACCTAACGCCCAGTCCTGCCACACGAACAGTACTGGGGACTGTTCTAGTGGGACACGGAGCGGAATCACCAGGACCTGGAGGAAAAACGCATTGAACCAAAAACACAGCAGTTGTTACACTCCCTGTATGTGAGAGCTCGGGCACCGTTGACCTTGAGCTTGAGCCGAGGCATGTAAGCGCTAGTAAGGTTGATACCACTCACTTCGTGAGGTGCGTACCACCAAGAGACGCAAATACAACACACACAGCCCTCGACCAAGGGAGACGGAAACCCCCCTTACACGCCCTGCGCCCCTCTCGATGCCCCTGCGCACATTCAGACACCCACACATAGCCGCAAGAAATTTTACGTTCACACATGCTTAAGTGACGTTTCTTTTCCCGTAGGTATATATTTTCCAAAAGTAAGGTCTTGTTTATAGAAATGCGGAGGCGCGACGTGGCCTTCGGGGCAGGGTACTACGATTGTGATAATGCGCACTTATGTCGTTAAATACTTTCGGAGACCATGCGCATCAGATGGCTGCGTTTATTTGTCCGCCGCCGCGGAGACCGCATCAAGTTCCGAACATATGGTCTGTCCATGACACTGCAACACCATGGTGTGACAGGAGCGTTGCCGGCTTTTCAAGGAGTTAAGGGAGGACATAGGGGGGAAGGATGGGCCTCCGGCTCTCTCACTCACCGAACGAAGCATAGAAACGGTAAAGATTCTACTCAAACGTCGATCTTCTGTGAGAGTGTGGTACTTCCCGTGACGAGCAGACCGATTCATGCTACTGCCGGGACGTCCGGGCCAGCACGCTAGCATACTCACCAGCTCAAGCAGCAGGCCGAACATAAGCGGCACGAGCCCCAGTAGCGCCAGCGCGGCCAGCAGAGACACTCACCAGCTCCAGCAGCAGGCCGAACATGAGCGGCACGAGCGCCAGCAGCGCTAGCGCGGCCAGCAGAGACACTCACCAGCTCCAGCAGCAGGCCGAACATGAGCGGCACGAGCCCCAGCAGCGCCAGCGCGGCCAGCAGAGACACTCACCAGCTCCAGCAGCAGGCCGAACATGAGCGGCACGAGCGCCAGCAGCGCTAGCGCGGCCAGCAGAGACACTCACCAGCTCCAGCAGCAGGCCGAACATTAGCGGCACGAGCCCCAGCAGCGCCAGCGCGGCCAGCAGAGACACTCACCAGCTCCAGCAGCAGGCCGAACATGAGCGGCACGAGCGCCAGCAGCGCTAGCGCGGCCAGCAGAGACACTCACCAGCTCCAGCAGCAGGCCGAACATGAGCGGCACGAGCGCCAGCAGCGCTAGCGCGGCCAGCAGAGACACTCACCAGCTCCAGCAGCAGGCCGAACATGAGCGGCACGAGCCCCAGTAGCGCCAGCGCGGCCAGCAGAGACACTCACCAGCTCCAGCAGCAGGCCGAACATGAGCGGCACGAGCGCCAGCAGCGCTAGCGCGGCCAGCAGAGACACTCACCAGCTCCAGCAGCAGGCCGAACATGAGCGGCACGAGCCCCAGCAGCGCCAGCGCGGCCAGCAGAGACACTCACCAGCTCCAGCAGCAGGCCAAACATGAGCGGCACGAGCCCCAGCAGCGCCAGCGCGGCCAGCAGAGACACTCACCAGCTCCAGCAGCAGGCCGAACATGAGCGGCACTAGCCCCAGCAGCGCCAGCGCGGCCAGCAGAGACACTCACCAGCTCCAGCAGCAGGCCGAACATGAGCGGCACGAGCCCCAGCAGCGCTAGCGCGGCCAGCAGAGACACTCACCAGCTCCAGCAGCAGGCCGAACATGACCGGCACGAGCCCCAGCAGCGCCAGCGCGGCCAGCAGAGACACTCACCAGCTCCAGCAGCAGGCCAAACATGAGCGGCACGAGCCCCAGCAGCGCCAGCGCGGCCAGCAGAGACACTCACCAGCTCCAGTAGCAGGCCGAACATGAGCGGCACGAGCCCCAGCAGCGCCAGCGCGGCCAGCGCGGCGCGGGCAGCCACGCGCGCCCACATGGCGGCGCGTCCAAGCAGCGCGCTGCGTCCGCCGCGTGCCCAGCCCGCCGCCAGAGTTCCACCGCGGCCCAGCGCCCAGCACACATACATCCCTGCGTACATGAGAAGAAACACTACACACCGCCCTCAACTCACGATTCTGAATCCATTGAGATTGTTACGTGGTTAGGGTTCGGGATTTGGGGTAAAACACCAAACTTTTCAGAGAGAATCTATTCACTATGGAACCCCAACACTGTCACCTGACTGGTCTTCAAACACGTTGAATATACATTACGCAAAGCACTCGTAATCCTGGTCCTGTTGCTGTGGTCGTAGAAATGATCACTGTTATCAGTCGCATACAATTAATCATGCGTATAAGTATCGCTCACTAAGAACACTCGCGGTCAACTGATTGACGATCGCTACGTCCGTTCCCTTATAGGTCTTATCTTAGGGTCGCAAGAAACTTCCATATACTTCCGGTCCCGACAGGCGACAACCAGAATATTCCAGAATATTCGAGACTGTGTGTGATCAGGATTGAAGATGTCTGAGCGCGACCGACGATGTTCGGGAAAATTCTAGTCTATTCCATACTGGGAGCTTCGCGACACTTATCCTTCTTCGAAGGGGCCTTAACCGATGAAGGTAACGAACGCGTCAGGACCCGGGCTCAACGTCCAATGGAGCAGCCGCTCAAGTTGTCACTACCACCCAAAAAGTTGCAGTCTCCCAAGAGATTGCAGCCGCCCATCATCAAACCGAAGCTTCTTATCAACAAGCCACGTTCTCGGCAAGTGCCCACTCAAGCATATTTTGACTTCGGTAGCTTGATGTTGTAAATGCTGCTGGGTGTAAATGAGAACCCACGGAGCATATTCATAAAGAAGATGCTATTATAAATGAAGCCCGGCTATGAGAATGTAGGCCAGTAGTTCCAGTTACTGGACACCAGTGGCGCTGTCATCAGTTCGTCTTTGAAAACTGTAAGGCTCGAACGTCGAGACGTGCTACACCATTTTCTTAATTCTTTTTCTATTCAAGATACCACAAGTAGTTATGATTGGCTAATTGACATATACACTACGAAGACTTATTACTTATTCGTAGCATACACAATAAATATTAATAGAACGTACGTGGAATTACTCATTTATATTTTTGACATATTTTTGAAATACTTTAAATTTTTCTTCAAAGCACCTCTCTTCTAGTATCGGTTGCCTACGCTTATGACAAAAGGATGTGTCACGTTAGTAAAGCATTAATAAAGCAAGCCATTAGCATGTTGTTTTACGAAAAAGTACTCGCGACTCGCCGCAATATCCTTCCTACTTCACCTCCCACCACCCCTTAGTTACAGCGTGTCTCTGTAAGGCACGCTGTAACTAAGAATAGTGTTCAAATGACATCTCCTCTATTTATATGCTCCGTGCGAGAACCAGAGTAAACTGCAACGCATCAATGTGGACCTAATGGAAAATTACAAAATATGCAAGAAAAGCTGCAACACATGAGTGAGGCTCAAGAAAAACGTTTTCAACACATGAGTGAGGACCAACCAATGGTGATTTAGAGAACCGAGTGACGGATTTAGATATTAATGTAGATAACCGAATGAATATATAATAGATGCTTATATAAGTGGTTGGCAAGTTATTGCCCGCGATAGGGATGACTGGAAACAAAAAGGGGAGGCCCTTGCCCAGCAGTGGGACACTAAAATAGGCTATTAAAAAAAACCGAATGAAAAATTTGGAGACTGGTATGAAAAGAAACAGGCTGAATTGGAAAAGAAGATAAGTTTTGAGGCAATAGGTGTGACAGTAGTAGTGCCATTTTACTTTGGTACGACTTCTTGGGCTTACGAACAGCAGTTCCAAACTGTCTTGTTCCAAACTTTTTTGACGTGGTTAATAGTACTTTAGCTCAAGTGTTGGATTGGTTCACAGCGAATAATCTATTGTTGAACGCTAAGAAAACGAAATGTATTAAATTTTGCTTACCAAATGTTACAAAAATTCCAACACAAATAGTAATGGATAATGAACCACTAGATTTAACTGATAAAACAACATTTCTTGGAATAACTCTTGATGCCGGGCTTCAATGGGGTGCCCATATTACTACGTTAGCGGGTAAACTTAGTTCTGCAGCTTATGCTGTCAGGAGAATTAGACAACTGACTGATGTTGATACTGCGCGTTTGGTATATTTCAGTTACTTTCATAGTGTTATGTCTTATGCGATTTTACTATGGGGTAACGCTGCAGAAGTAAACACCATATTTGTCCTGCAGAAACGCGCTATTAGATCTATATATAAACTTGGTGCTAGAGAATCTCTTAGAGAATTGTTTAAAGATATAAATATTTTAACTTTACCTTCTCAGTACATATTTGCGAATATTATGTTTGTGCGCTATAATCTTGATTTATATAAGAAAAATAGTGATATCCATGACCGAAACACGAGAAATAAAAATAAATTAGCTACACCAGTATTGCGATTGCAGAAAACTATGAATTCATTTTTGGGTTTAGGAGTACGCTTCTATAATAAAATTCCTGCAGAAATATTAGGTCTGCCTTTACTTAAGTTCAAAACGATTGTAAAAAACCAGTTAATAAAAAAGGCTTATTACTGCATTGATGATTATATTACTGATAAAAATGCGTGGAAATTTATATAAATTTATTTAATGTTAACAATTATTAAATGTTAAAATTAATCTATAGTATGAAAAATTGTATTTAATGTTAACAATGTATTCAGAGCCCTTCAGGCACGTAGGGACCAAGGCTGGATTGAGTTTCTTTCGGCGTATTCTTCTCACCAGTGGTCGTTCCGAAACGCTAGTAGTATTTCAATTTTGCATATATAAGAAATAAAAATATGACGTTCAAAAAGAGATACATGTATCCAATTTTGAATAAAAATCTTTGACTTTTGACTTTTGACTTTTGTCGCTACTGCACCGGACGGACCAATGAGCAGAACCAGCATGTGATTCAACTTCGACCAAGTGGATCGCTAGAGGTGGTCTGCTTGGCTCGTTATCAAGGCAGCAACAGTGACGTTTTTCCCGAACATCGTCAGACGCGATCATACATCCTGCTCACACGTATGTATTCTATCCCGGACACTCAGCTCAGTAAGCTGTCGGGACCAGAAGTATATGGAAGTTTCTAGAGACCATAAGACTGTTTATAAGGGAACGGACGGGGCGATCATCAATCAGTTGACCGCGAGTGTTCTTACTAATACGAGTGACTTGTATGCGACTGATAACAGTAATAATTTCTACGACCACAGCAGCGGACTAGGCCTACGAGTGTTTTGCATATTGGATATACAACGTGTTGGAAGACGAAGAAGAGGGGTCAGTATTGGGATTCCGTAGTGAATAAATTCCCTCAGAAAAGTGTGATGTTTTACCCCAAATCCCGAACCCTATCCACGTAACAATATCGGTACAAGCCAAGTTGTGTGTATTTTCAAAAGCCTAAAACACCTACAAAATAAATGTACATCGGTTCTCCATCTCAGGGATGGAGGACTGATCCAGCCAGCCGGCCTGGCGGCAACTGGTAGCGTACCGCAAAGCGCACGTGCAACGTAATCCGACGCAAAGCGCCCCAGCGCGGCGTGTAATGTAAATAATTTATTTTCATCTCATCTATTAAAAAAAAAACAAAGCGCGGTGGGGCGTATACAGGTCTAAAATACGTTTTTATTCCCGAGGGACTAAAACAAATATTTAATTCACAATCGCGGGGGCAAGAAAACACAAATATTGTTTTTTTCATACAGGGAGATGAAATGCAGAATGTGTCATCTCGGGACTAACATAATACTTTTACTTCGTCCACATACTCTGAACCCCTCGCTTCACTCAGGAGTCTACCGCTCTGGACTGAATATCATGTCCTCACTAAAAAGTAGATGTGTGTCACAATCTACTACTTCTCAAGCATGCTTCGAAATGCGAACTTTATTATTAATATAAGCCAAAAACATATTATTCATCTGAAATATTTCTCGTGAATACTTTTATTTTCTCACAATATGGCAGATACATAGTTGTGATATGGCAGATATGACAGATATAAGTAATATGGCATATACCTATAGCGCCATCTATGTGATGCGCCTGACAAAAATCGTACGCAATAGGCGTTGGGACCACTATAAACTAGTGGTTCTGCGAGAATAGTAGACCTCGCGAGCCCTTACAACCAACATCCACATTTGCCCTCCAGTGCTCTAAAATATATCTGTTACTGATATGCTAATTGACTAAAGGATGATTTCCTTCACTTACTATTTCCCAATCCCCGCTGCTCTTAATTAGGTACCAGAGGAAACGGAAATTTAAACCTACATTCCCTTTACCAGAAGACCCGACCAGACCCTTTTTTAAGAGGAGTATTGAAAAATAGATATTTATAATATCTATTGATGTCGCGCCGCGTGCCCAAACAAACCCCGCAGAGTGCGATAGAGATAACTGCAGCTCGGCCGGAAAATACTTATAAAAATTACACAAAATTAACGCTTCGTAGTCTGATTTCTTCTCTCAAACTTAACCGATTTAATTCCTTTTTACTTTAAAAATTTAAAATAAGCTATGGCTGTGTTTCTGCATTTCTTTTTCTTATATAATTGCCCAAATTTGTTTTCTTGATGTTTGAACACAACGGAAATTCGCAACACACACAAAATTTTAAAATACGGATTTTTTTAGTAAAAAATCATTACTCTATTGGTACTATCCGGCGAGGAATCAGGGGACTACTCTTGTATGGAAAGAAGGCCCTTGAGCACCATGTTTAGTATGATTTTTTTTACACATTAACTAAGTTGGAGTGATCCTCTTCAAGATCGGAAATATCGGAATAGCGAACTTGGCATGGGTGAATAGAAGGCAAAATGTAAGTACCCGGTTTCATAGTTGTTATGTTACCAATGGTAAAAATCTTAATATCAAAATTTTAATAGTACGCTAATTTTCAACTATTATGGCAGACAAACATGCGAACTTTACGTTAAGAAGTGGCCGGCATCTATAAGCCCCGGGTTCAAGTCACAGGATAGCATGTGAATCTTTTTTTATTTATTTTTAATTTTTATTTCAGGATTCTAAGTTTATTCAGTGTTTTCAATTATAAAAGTAATACGCAATATCATGCTTTAAGCCAAAAAATATTTTTCATATTTTTGTTCAATTTCACTCCCTCTCCACTTCAACTTCTTTCATAAATATACAGAAAATCGATTTCAGACAACTTTTGGGCAAATTGCCGACTATAAACACGTTCAAGTTTATCGTATAAAAAAGTTGTTCAGACAAAAAAGTTGCGTCTTAATGAGAATAACAAAAAAGTCTAATGACATTTTTGATTTTTTATCCAAAAAGCTGAGCTATGAGTTTTTTTAAGTTTCGGACCCCCATATATCCGCCAATTTTTTAAATTTCGAAAAACTGGCACGACTAAAAAATTCTATATAATTACCGAACCTGCTCACAAAATTTCATGAGAATCGGTTGAGAAATGCGACCTGTAGGCGAGAACAGACAGACAGACAGACAGACAGACAGACAGACAGACGGACAAAAGAATTTTGGGCCAGTGGAAACTGAGACGCTTCGCTCGCTCGGTCAATAATGCTGGGAACTCAAAAAAATTTGACATTCCCATACAAACTAGCCGGGCGGCGGGACTCTTTTGTATGGAAATGACGTAATTTTTTTTGGGTTCCCAGCATTGGTCCCATAGAAAAAGTTGTTCATATTGATGGTGCGAGTCATCCCTTTAAGGGTCCAAAACGATCAAAATTTAACCATGTATACTACACTCTCCGAGATGTCATCTTGCCACACGGAGTGACCGGGTTCGATCCCCGACCAGGTCAAGATGGAAAATGATCTTTTTCAGATTGGCCTGGGTCTTGGATGTGTATCTATATATGTATTTGTTATAAAATATAGTATCGTTGAGTTAGTATCCCATAACACAAGTCTCGAACTTACTTTGGGGCTAGCTAAATCTGTGATTTGTCCGTAAGAAAAAAAAAAACACTTGTGTTTCCACACCACCATCTTCAACCAAGCAAGCAGAAGCATCTCTTTATGTATGGTGTTGGGCCTAACACCAAGTCTGGCAGTTCTGGCATCATATAGTTTATACCTTGGTTTAACCCAGGAAACTTTTTATCGCGCACCAAATAAGCTTAAGCTAGTACCTATGATATAAATTTCAATACCTATTAACTTACCGCACGCGGCTGTATACAGCTCGTGCACTCCCTCCGATGCTTTGGGCAGCCACAAAGCCATCACCTTCCTGCCGATGGCCACTGGAATTACCTGGTGGACAAACACAATCTCCTTTAAGGCGTCATCCTAATCTATGGCACGACGAAATAATATCGATCAGCGATACTATAGCGCCTGGATACTGCCAAAGACAAATAATAACATATAAACTGCCAACCAAAACATTGGCCCAACTTAAGGCCTGTTAAAAGCCGCAGACCGGTTGCCGGCAGGCTGTGGTAGTTAGTTGCACTAACTGGCACTATGGGCGGTGGAAAGGGAGCAGACTAATTGGCAAAGATCGTACGAACAAAGGTAGAGTCAGTGGTGTAATTCCCAACTGCCTATCTGATGGTTGCAGGTATGGCATCGGGTACGCGCACTTGGCCTCCCGACCTGCTACTTGCTTTTTCGACATTCATCCGAGTGAGTAGTATACCAATACCAATACCAATAAATATTATTTGTAAATTGTGTCCATTTAAAAATGTATATAATTTTTTTTTTTTTTTATATTCGTTGATGTTAAAATAAAAAAAATATTGTGAAAATATTAAATAGGTTCACACCAGAATTCCAAAGCCAATATATTACTCAACATCACTTTAACATATGTACATAAATCTTCTCAGAAATACCTAAAGTGACAGTCATATAAAAAATTTTTATCCTAGTCATGTTACAACTTGTGTTGAACGACAAAATATATCTCTAAGTAGAGAGCATTTTAGTTAAATTTCTACAGCAGCATTAGATTCTTTAAAACCAAAATATATATATAGTCTTAAAATACTAATAATATAAAGACAAATTAGTGCCAAAACTATCTCTGAATGGCATTTTTTTTATCAAATGTTGGATTAGGCATTTGTCTCCAATCTCACCTGATGGTAAGTGACGATGAAGACGAGGATGTTACATGCCTATCGAAGAGATACCCATTTATTCTACTTTTGAATGTCCCGGGACTGTACTTGTCTGGGAATATAGACGCAGGCAGTTCATTCCACACCTTAGCTACTCGAACCAAAAAGGAGCTGTCAACTATTTTACTGGCATGCAAGTATTTTCCATAAAGATGACATAACCCAACCTTTAGTACTTACCAAGGTAAGTGCGCTGGCGAGTACCAGCGAGACTGAGACGAGAATCAGCAGCGCGGCCAGGCGCAGCGGGAACCACGACACACGCGCGTAAGGCTCGAACCCAGCCGGCCCGTCCCGACGCATCAGCGCCTGCGTCGGAGAACAAATGGTTACGAACTCGGACGATCCTCACCGTGGAGTTCTTGGCGAGAATTTCTACGGATTGCACGGTTTTCGTTTTGGACTGTTTTGCAAATTGTTTATAATGAAGTTTATAATGTGAAGTCAGTGTAAATTTTTTTTTACAAATTATTGAAGTAGGCATTTGTCTCCCATCTCACCTGCATGGTTAATGACGATGAAGATATATAATTTGGTGTTATAGATGCACATGTTTATGAAAAATGTGTGGAATAACTAAAATAAAGTGTCATGATGGCTGTATTGAGATTTACTTAGTAGGCTGGTGTTTGCTCACCTTGCTGCATTGTATATGATCAAACCAATGAATTCGTGGAAATTGTCGCCAAGGGCTCCGTCGAATCAGCGAAATGAATGACACCATCGTTTCGTTGATACACAAGAATCAAGAGCAACTAGACACTGGATAAAATAATCTGCTGAATGAAGTTTGATGGCCAAATAAAATGAAAAAGAAAGACCCACACCGTCTTATTATAAAACGAGGACTAACTTTAGTACCAGGTTTAAACCATTATCCGGCTAAAATAAGGTGTCACTTATCACTTTGACGTTTGGTCAACTGTCACTGTCAATTTGTTTAGGATGGATAATGGTTTAAACCATAGACTTTCAAAATGAAAATGAGTAGTACGTCATTATACGGCTTCACTGTGCTTTAGAAAGAGAGATAAGACTGCTGACAGCAGGCCCATTTTTAATGACATTTGACAATACCTGGGCACAACAAGGCCCGCTGAATTTGAAAAGGAAATTATTTTACCTAAAATATAAATGATCTTTTAACTTACACAATAAAATTAGGTAAATACCAACATGGTGTCTTGTGCGGTTGTCGAGTGCACTACAACCCGTAGGAATAATCCTAGCAAATATACATTTCATCAGTAAGTATACATTTTTGTCACCGGTATAATTTCGGTAAAAAACTCGAACAGTTTTGATTTCTACTAGGATAGTATTGTTAAGTATGCTTCATAATTGATAGGAAAATGAAAACATTTAATCATAAACGAGAATTAGCGAAAATATTATGTAAAGAAAGTTCGCACACGTTTACACTAGAGCTTGAAGTTATTAATATTTTATCGACAACGACAATAGTTTCGATTGCACTCACTGAAATATTGTTACTTGATATTTTACCCGACTGCGTCCGGAGCAGGTTTAGGTATTGTAGCTTTCACGTACTTATATGTATGGTAGGTATGCTTTTTCACTCTTCCATACTGTTCAGACAGAAAAGAATGAACCGACTGCTTCTCTTCCAAAAAAATCTTGTAAAAGCCGATATAGGAAATGGGCAAAAATCTGATAAATTATATTAGTAGGAGATGCAGCTAGCAACCCATCAATATTTTGATTCCGTGCTGAACGTGGCTTTTGGGTTAGACCTGTCTACCTCGCGAGGGAATAAAAATGTAATAGTACAGATGTATCTATACATTTTATGGTACGCTCCATAGCCATAGACGAAACTAACATTATTGTTTGTGTTTTATTTATTGCATTACAGTTTTTAATAAGAGCAGAGCTAGTAGATCATCATTAGCATACTTTGAGTACGATGACCAATTTGTTAAATATTGCATTGTTGTAAATTGCTATGAATAACAAGTGTCATGGTTGTATCAGGGCTTGTTACCGGTACCAAATTCCCATTATAAGTACCGGTAAGTACCGGTATTACTATTCTGTTAAAATTTTAACGGTAATATGAGGTACCGGTAATCTAGTATTTAACGGTAATAATATTGTTAACAGTTAACGGTAATTTTACCGCTACTTGTTACCGGTACCAAATTCACATTATAAGTACCGGTAAGTACCGGTACCTCTATTCTGTCAAATTTTAACGGTATTAGTATTGCGTTAATTTTACCGGTACCTACGCATTGTTGCCGTCTACCGCATGGGACTCGCTCGACTGTAAAAGTGCCGCCCTATTGTGGGCCCCCGCCTCACGCCGCACATGCACAACACGGCAACGACACACATTAACGAAATGATAATTCCCAATACGAGTACCGGTACTAAGTACCGGTACTGTTTACCGGTATTTGGTACAGGTACTTCTTTCAATTACCGGTACCGTCGTTTATTGAGGTATCGGTACCAATCCAATTACCGGTACCGTTGTATTATAGAGGTACCGGTACTTGATTTTTACCGTTACCAAATGTACCGGTACCAAACCAATTACCGGTACTGTCGTTTCATAGAGGTACCGGTAATGGATTTTTACCGGTATTCCAACCCCTGGGTTGTATTGTTTCTTTTAATTTTTAACTTGCCCATTGAAGTTATTCCAAAATTAACGTCATCATCATCATCATCACCTTAGCCACAAAAAGTCCTTTGCTGGACATAGGCCTTCTCCAAGGATTTCCAGTACTATAATTGGAAAGGTCAACTCAGGTCGTCAGACCACCTGGTCTGTGGGTGTCCAACGCTGCGCTTGCTGGTACATGGTTGCCATTCGAGAACCTTTCTATTCCATAGGCCGTCCGTCCACTTCACGTAACGATATCTAACAAAAGTGTGCTCAAAAGTATTTTCAGCTAGATGCTTACGTCGCCGTATTTTTTTAGAATCTATTTGTTATGCATGTTTCTTATTCTTGCAGACTCGCGGGTGAAACTATTCACATGGACATAAAAAAATCATACAGCGAATCTTTAATAAACATCATAGAGTTTATTCAGGTACGACTAACTAAACAAATTATGTTTTGAGTAGCCTGAGCCTGTATATCAGGTGTGAAATATGTTTGTATACTTATGGTTTATTTTTCGTAAAATATTTTGATATGCATAGTGAAAATGTACGTATTATATATCCTCGGTGGGGTCATTTAGTCTGTGCACATGACAAATTTTCTCTATAGGAGCAATACTAGTTAAAATACATTGCTAAATCTATTGATTGTCTGGTTAAATTATTATCTTTTTATCTATTATTATTATATATTATTAGCTGACCATTCAAAAATGGGCCGATTTGTTACCCGACTTCAAAAAAGGACGAATACTACGAATACATACGACTACGAATTCGGCCGTATGCCTTTTTTAATCGCATGACTGTTTGTGTCCTCATAACCGCATAAATCTTTTTTTATATAAAACGGTATGCTTTCAAGTTTATTCCATTTAAATTTTATCAAAATAAGTTCTGTAGTTTGATTGAAGTCGGTTTTTTGTATGTAAAATATTTAAACTATTATTTATGTGTCAATAAAGAAATGAAAAAGGTATCTATGTTTTATTTGCTGTGTTTCAATGTAAATAAATTATTTATAGAAGTTCATTGCCTTTTACTCTTTGTGAAGTTTCTCTTCGGAAAATGTATATATCCCTGTAAAACTGTATAATTTTGCTTCTTTTCTCAATGGGAAGGTATAATGATTTGACTATCGATACATTGACATACACCAGGTACATTTTAGCCAAACACTACTGAATACATATGCAAAATTACACCCACAACTGCATTTCAAAATCGGTCTCGTTTGACAGCATCCGTTTGAATCTCTATCCGTCAGGATTATATTATCTCTATGGTTTAAACCGGGTACTAAAGTTAGTCCTTGTTTTATAATAAGACGGTCAGAGTTTCAATTCATCAGAGACCTCCTTACCAGCTCTAGTTAGGGTCCCTGCTCTCACTCACTGTGGAGTTATATGGTGCGACCCCGCACAACCTCCCCAAAAATCCCCGATATAAAAACCTCTATTCGCCAAACACTTGCAGTAATTTCGTATTTAATTTGGGATTTCGAATACGGACAGCTCTCACAGTGTTCTGAAAGCAATAACCGACAGCGGGGACTGTCCTTTTGTTGGCCATTTAATGCATTCAACAATGTCGCTAGTAGAATATAAGTACTAACACACCTACATATAAGTTTACTAACAAAAAATGGACTAAATAGCTGTCTGAAAATAAACAATTTTAATTTATTTTATTAGGACATTATAGGCTTGAATCACCTGATTGTCTGATAATAAAGATGATTCCGTGCTTCGGAAGGCACGTTAAACCGGTGGTCCCGGCTGCCATTTGGTAGTCGTTAAAGGAACCACGTCAGAGGCCGAGAGGCGGTTCCGAAGAACTCTGACACCAGGGTGTGCATGGTCGATTGACCGTGACACCTACTCGAAATGAATGAATGATGAATTTATTTTATTAAATAAAAATGTTTCCGAACGCGCAACAAAGACCACCTACGGATTGACTAAACATGTCGGCACTAGCGGCACAACTACTATCTCGCTCATACACAGATATCAAATTCTCTGAAAGCCGGATTAATAAGATCGTGCGCGGTCAGTCCCGCTTTCGGACTAGTCGTAATATGAGATTGTTCCAGTAGCTCTAGGAAAAAGGTACTATGACGACGCCATACCTGATGAGCGGCTCCCAACTGGTGGGGTGGTGGATGTTGTGGTGCTTGTGGCTCGGCATTGCGCGTCTCGCCCAGTAAGTACGAGCGCAGACCGAGTGCTCCAGCCGCTAGTCCGCACCACGCGCGGAGTCCCGCTTTCAGCCAAGTCCTGGTATGGGACTGCTCTAATAACGCTGGGAGAATCACCTGGAAATAATTTTCATGTGGATATTTAAAACACCTTTACATGTGGTTTCTGGCCCTATAACAAGGCTATAGGCCTAGCATGAACAGTCTTAAAATAGAGTTTGTTGAATTTGGTATGAGTGAAATTGAATTAATTTTTTTAACCCAAATTTACATCTTACTTGCTTTTGTTAATCCTAATTGGATTAACAAAAAATTCATCTTTAGCCAAATAATTTATTGCATTTTCAGCTTTTGTATTGTTTTTTAAGTGTTTTCTGCAAAAAGAATACATTTCTGGGAAGTGCATTTAGGTAGATCATTAATATAATATTAGAAATAGCAATGGACCTAATACACTGCCTTGAGGGACACCACGAATCATTTTATATCCTTATAGATTATGAAATATAAAATATACTTCTCTTTTCTATTGAATTTGGGATTTCAGTACTTTGCTCTCTATCTTTTAAATAACTAACAAGCCAGTCTTATGCATTGCCTCCGATACTGACGTGAACGTCTAGGTTTTGCTGTAAAATTGTGATACCAAACCAAATCAAAAGCTATCGTAATACCTAAGAAAAGTGTTAGTCGAAATTTTATTTTTAAGATCTGTTACGGTGTGGATTAGAGCAACTCTTGAATCAGTGCTCTCATTAAGATGAAATGTACATAGGTAATTTTTTGTGTTCGCCATTTGTGTCCCACTGTTGGACAAAAACCTCCACTCGTTGTTTCCACACATCCCACCAATGTACATTGAAGATAATATTAGTATAATTTTCTAGGTAGTCAGGCTGTAAAATAAAATTCTGTGGTTTTTGAGTATATCACGTTTAGTTAAATTCCTACGTTGTGACATTATTTTGAAAAGCGAGGTCAAATTTTAGAAGCAACTACTAGTATAAACATTTTGCTTTAATAGTGAACTGCTAACTTGATTGAATGAGTGAAAGAGGATTAGATTTCTACTCCATCTGTTTTTGTTCTGTCTTCCCTGTAAAGAGTTAGGATAAGGTATTTACTACGGACAGCAGGGGTTAAATCCTCAACTGCCTGTTCGGTAGTTGCAGTTATGGTATCAGGTACGCACGCCCGGCCTCTCGAACTACTACTTGCTTTTCCTACATTCATCCGAGTGTGTAGTCCCAATCCTTCATTGCCCGCCCAGATCATACAAATTCCTATCCTTTCACAGCTTAAAAAAAGTTCTGGGCAGCAGCGTCGGTAGCACAAGAAGCCAAAGAAAATGTGCTCGCCAACCCGCCTTCTAGGTGTGCTGAGTATGGCAATATCCTCCCATGGAATGAAGAATCTTTGTGAGAGGCCTCTGTCCAGCAGTGGACTTTTTATGCCTTCAATGATGGTGATGCATGATGTGGTAGTTACTAATCTTTTTCGTCACACAGATATCAAAAGTGTATCAAAGCTAGCACAATTTGTAGATCCGCAGTGAAAGGAGGTCAATGTGATTCTCTAATTGACCCCAAAACACGCAGAATGTTGACTCAGAACGTGTTGGACCATAAAAATCGCAATCATTATCATATCTTACGTTACTGTTACGTTACAACCGTGAACTATACGCAAAGTGTCATAATTTCAAGTTGTGTCAGTAATTGTATATAAACAAACATCAATCATTAATCATATTATACTTAGATTTAATAAAAACATTCATGTTTTGTATTGAAAATAAATGTTCTACTACACTACAAAACTTCTGAACTGTCTCATCTACAACATATCTCGATGAGATCAAGTTGATAGTTATTTAAAATTAGAATTTTCAGATTTCCACCTAACGCCCAAGAAAAGAAAAATCTAACTAAGTTCTCTTCTTCAGATGGGTATCTTAATAATCCTCCTACTTAAAGAATGAGAAGAGGTAGTGACGAGAAGTCTAGTACTTGCAGAAATACTAAGTACTATAAGACCTATTATCATACGGCTTTGTGCTAGCATAGCAGAACATTTGATGGTGTTGGTGCATCAGTACAATGATGTTATGATAGATTGGTAAGCCATCAGATGTATCAATGCAGAAGCCTTAACTATCACTGCACTACCATTGAAGTGAATGAGCCACTTGCCCGATGACTGCCACTGACGACTACCACCATGTTGGAAAAGGATGTTGATTTAAGCGGCTATTACACGACACGATATTCAGGCCCCGATGAAAGGGACGCTGCAATACGTGAGACACGTATAGATATATCTCTTTACGTGTCTAACATATTGCAGCGTCGATTTGGTCAGGGCCTAAATATCGGGTCG